>OX243790.1:3245677-5731354 GCA_945859555.1 Megachile ligniseca
CGAAATAAAAAAAAACGATGTACCGATGTTATTTATTGTCGATGTACGTAGAAATTCGAATATCGTCAATTACGCACGAAAGTACCCAACAAATTGTACAAGCTCGTATACCGGGTTGTCCTGGATATTTAGACCGCCCCTTTTTATGTGACACGAGAAGGATATTTGGTCCTCTGCGAATCAGATTATTGTTAATTATTATAGATGTAATTATAGACGTGTGACATATTGTCGAGTATGTGATATATGTATAATAAATAAAAACTAAGAATCAATAAGAAGAAATTGAATAAATAAGATCATTATATTGAACTCAAATTGGTTTAACATGAAACGGTGGGATTTTTTGTTGACGAATTTTGTAGGTAGAATTTTGGGGCATTTAGGATTTGGGACATATAGGATTTTTAATTTTGGAACTATGTGATTTTAGAATTTCAGAAGTTTAGGATTTCAGGACTTTTCGATTTCGGAATTGTGGAATTGTGAAATTGTGAAATTGTAGAATTGCAGAATTGTGGAGTTGTAGAATTGTGGATTTATGGAATTGTAGAATTGTGGAGTTGTGGAATTGTCGAATTGCAGAATTGTGGAGTTGTGGAGTTGTAGAATTGCAGAATTCTGGAGTTGTGGACTTGCAAATTTGTAGAATTGTGATATTGCAGAGTTGTAGCGTTTTAGAGTTCCAGAATTGTAGAATTATAGTATTTTAGAGTTTCAGAATTGTAGAATTCTGTATTTGTACAATTCTGAATTTGTAGAATTGTGAAATTGTAGAATTGTGAAGTTGTAGAATTGTGAATTTGTAAAATTATGGAATAGTGAAGTAGAGTATATTAGAATCGTAGAATTATAGAATTATAGAATTATAGAGTTGTAGAATTCTGAATTTGTAGAATTCTGAATTTGTAGAATTGTAAAACTATAGAATTGTGAAATTGTAGAATTGTAGAACTATAGAATTGTTAAAATGTAGAACTGTGAAATTGTAGAATTGTGAAATGTAGAACTGTGAAATTGTAGAATTCTAAATATGTAGAATTGTGAAATTGTAGAATTGTAAAACTATAGAATTGTGAAATTGTAGAATTGTAGAACTATAGAATTGTGAAATTGTAGAATTGTAGAACTATAGAATTGTGAAATTGTAGAATTGTAGAACTATAGAATTGTTAAAATGTAGAACTGTGAAATTGTAGAATTGTAAAATTTTAGTTTTTCAGAATATTATAATTTTACAATTTAATAACCTAAATACCCCAAAATTTTGAAATTTTTCCCGATACATTTCAATTTTATAAAATCAGTACACTACAAGTTAATCAATATTCTCAAAATTGCCCTTGCAGTGCACACAAAACTGTCCTCTCTTTCCTAATCTAGGGAATATCCAGAAAACTTCTAGAAAATATCTAGAATACCAACAGAATCCAAAAGAAAAGAATAATCTATAAAAAATTCAAAAATCATCCCTACTCTTAATTTCTATTTCACCGTACTATCAATTCAATCTTATTGATCTTATCAATTTAATCATATTGATCTCATTAATCATTTTACGACTTAACTATATCATGTACTCGACTGTACAGCGAATATAAAGTTCACGTGTGCACAATAAATCGTCTGCTGTTAAAGGTTGCAACAGAGGGTGAATATTTACCTTTCTTAATATTCCGCCGATCCCTCGTGTTGGCAGGATTGAGTAATATGTTGTACAATGACGATTGGTCCTCTTGGTACGTAATATCATAGATTGTTGTGTTCTCTAACTCGTTTGGGAGATATCCGAGCAGAGATGTAACGCTTTCGGACACGTAATAAATGCGCCCGCTTGAAGAAAATACCATTATAAAACCGTCCAGAGCCTATATTGAGGAAATGTCGCTCGTGTTTTTATCAGTAACAACATCAGTCGACGAAACATTTATATTCATGCTAATCGAACTTGGATATCGTTTTATTTCAGCGAAGAACATTAATAGTAGATAAGGTAGATGATTTAATAAATAATTTAGTAGATTTACTAGCACCATAGAAAGTTGATAAAATTTTAAAATACAGTTATTTGTAATTTGCACGATATGGAAAACAAAATGTACAGTAAAAATTTGAAAGAAATTGTAAAAGTGAAGAATTTTGGAAAAGAAAAATTAGCAATTATTTTTCGAAAAATGTATTAATAATCATGTAGAGAGAATGCGTTAATTTCGAAATGCCACAATTAAACGATATCAGTGTTCGTTCTTAATTTTCTGAAGAAGAAAAATGATCTGAAACATCGAGTCAGCAGTGATATTGTTTTAGATTCGACGATTAAGCACAACGGGACTCTCGTACCTCTAATATCAGATGCGTGAATTCTTCGTTCGAAAGAAACGACGGTTTCCAATCTTCCTGAATTTCGTGCACTCTTGATCTCACCGCTATTTCTGTAACATTTATTTCGCTTTATTTTCTCATTAAATAGTTATTCGAATAAATAACTTCGTGAGACCATATTTTAACCCTTAATGTCAAATGGCCACATAATCACGAATAAATGCCATGAAAATTGAAATAAATAATTTTTCTTCTACATACCGATGTTCTTAATAATCTTCCAATTTTATAGAAGATAAAAATTAATGTTTACAAACATATTTTTTTAAGTTATGTACAAATTTAAATGTAACAGAAAATGGTGTACATTTTAAAATAACACGTAGCTTACTTAATTTAAAAATATTCTATCAATTCAGAATTCGAAAGGTTATAGAAAATGGCGGACAACGAACGTGTTGAAACTAGTAAAATAAAAGAAAAAGAAACCTTTTTGAATAGATTTTGCTATTTAGTTTAGTACAACAATTTGAACTAAATATTTTAAAATATTATCATATGATGTCTAAATAATTTTTGTTATTAGTTTTGATATAAGTGACTCACCATTATGGTTCTTCAGAAACGAGATCGTCGACTTCAACACGGTAGATTTGTCCATTTTCCGTGTGTTCGAACTCACCATGCTTCCTAGCTCGTTAACGAGCATGTTGAACTGATCACGACGTTTTTTTTCACTTAAATTACGTGATTTCCTGATGGTAAGATTATTTAATGGTAGACGTGAACGTAACGATTACCGAAGCTTTCTTTTTTCATTAAAAAATCAAGGCTCACCGTTTTGTGTCATCCTTATCGTCAACGTCATCGTCCATCGTGTCACTGAAGGGAATTTAATTAAGGGGTTAATTAATTGTAGACAGAAAATAGAAGTGCTATTGTTGAGGATGAATGAAAATTTCATAATTTTTAATATATTTTTGAAAAGCGAAAATTGATCTTAAACTAAATAATAAAAATTTAGGGTAACTTCTGAAATTTATCAAAAATTTTTTTTTGCACAGATTGTTAAATAAATTTAAAATAATGATTCCAGTCTTCGTTGCAAAACAGATATTAGGGAAAGCAAAAGAAATGAATTTTCTTGCCCCAAAAGGAAAGACACTCGCGTTGTAACGAGATCATACTAAGGAACCGCGTATTGTGTAACAGGCTTAAAATCAATATTGGTTGGATAATAGTGTCCAAACGCGATATATATTTATATAATTGATTTATTAAATTATTATTTTATCATTTAATAAATCCCTACCTTCTAATACATATACGATTTTTTATTTAAACAACTAAAGTTCATGAGAAATAGCGGCTATGTAGAAAGTGTCAACAACGTGTTATATTGCCTAATTATGATCGGTGTATTAGAAACGGTAGTCAAACTTGAAATAAAAATCTAATTATTTAGGAAACCGACACATCTTGTAAAGGTAAATTTGTAAACAACCCTTGATGTGGACAATTAAAACCACGAAGATGATGGCCATATAAAGAGAGTCAAATACAATAACACCGACGGTAACGTTAGTAAAATACTTGAGGATATAAAAATTTATTTATCAAACCATCGCATTGTAACATCAAAAGAAACAATTTCCTACTAGAACCGTCAAAATTAGAGACACATTAGTGCCATATAGAAAGAGTGAACTCCGTCGTTCAAATGCACTTATACCAACTTGGCAACGTTGGTAAAAAATTAGAAGAAAAATCCACTTATTCATCAAATCCTTACATAGTAACATCACAATTTAATTTTGATAATTCGAGTAGGAAGTTGTAGAGACGTGCCATATAGAAAGAGTTCTACCGTTCAAATAAACTTATACCAACTTGTCGGTAACGTTGGTAAATAATTCTAAAAATTCACTTATTCATCAAATCCTCACATAGTAACACCAAATTTACAATTTCCTACTCAAAATTCGAGACAGATCAAGTGCCATATAGAAAGAGAACGTTCCACCGTTCAAATGCACTTATACCAACTTGGCAACGCTAGTAGGCAAACTTGCGGAACTAAAAAATCCTATTACATGGCAAAGTGACACATTGCAGGAGGAATGCGTTAGGTAGCAATAACGTGCGAGGGAACGGTCGGCCGCATAAAACGTCGCGTTATATCACCGGATCAAAGTATAATTGCGCGTCACTCACTCGGATTGTCGGGAGGAACGTCCCCGCGAATAACTCGCCATGTAACTTCGTACGTATGTTGTCGGGACCAATTACGGTGTCGATATGCAGTCGTCGGATCGACCGATCCTCGTCCTAGCCTGGTAATTTCTGGTGATTTCTCGTCGGACACGCAACAACACCCGGACAGCACCGGCACATTTTTTCTCAACGATAGGAATCGTCGATGAACTTTTCTCACCAGTCGGTTCGGTTACGTGCAATGCTTACGTACTCTTGCGACTTTGCGATGAAAGGTCCGCTGCACTGTCTGAAGTTGCATACATACGTCTGTCTCTCTCTGTATATCGCTCTGTTTCTGTTCGAACGGCGGTCATTAGAACGCATGCTCCGATTCGAAGCTCGGACGCTCGGAACGTTTATCGACGTACGGATGAAAGCAAGCTTTCCCTAGGGAAAATGTGACGGGCAATGTGGGCTCATTTCTGGGCTCGATGGTTTTGGGATTTGGGAGGTGGAGACTTTTTGAAATTAGAAGTTTAGATTTTTGAAAGGTGAAGGATTTTTCGATACGGAATTTGGGAGGTTGAGCTTTTTGAATTTGGAATTTTAGCAATTTGGAGGGTGGAGACTTTTTTAATGTGGAATTTTAGAAATTTGGGAGCTGGAAGATTTTTGAATTTACAGTTTTGTTAATTTGGGGTGGAGACTTTTTGAATGTGGAATTTTAGAAATTTAGGAGCTACAGGATTTTTGAATTTGGAATTTTAGAAATTTGGGAGCTGGAAGATTTTTGAATTTACAGTTTTGTTAATTTGGGGTGGACTCTTTTTGAATGTGGAATTTTAGAAATTTAGGAGCTACAGGATTTTTGAATTTGGAATTTTAGAAATTTGAGAGGTGCAGATTTTTAAATTTGGGTACTGGAAGATTTTGCAATTAGGAATTTTAGAAACTTAGGAATTTGGAAAATTTGAGAAGTTTGAGAAATTTGAGGGATTTGATTACTTTACGAAACTGTACAAATTGAAGAAATTGTAGAAACTTTTTAATTTTGGGAATGAACAATTAAGAAATTTGAATATTTAGAAGTTGAAAAATTTAGAAATAAGAAAATGAAAAGATTTGATACTTACCTTCCTTGAATACATAGAAATTATTTCGTATTTCGTACGATATATTTGCAGCCAACTTCAAGGGAATTTTCCATAAGCGTATCTTACGGACGCTAAAAATTTTCCGGCAACGCGCAGTCGCGGCTTATCAATGACGCCAGCGAACTCTGTTTATGCGCTGAATTATGGCTGATTGGTCAATCATCTTGCACTATTTCAACGTTTATCCAATAGCGATCAGCCTATTGCACGAGGGTCAAAAGAAATTAAGAAACTAATAGAACTATAAAATCTAGGGAATATATACTATATCCCTCTAAAAGTAAATTGCATTTAACATTCCTATTTTACTAACAGTTGGTCAAAAAGTTTTGCTATTTTTTAATAATAGAAATATTAGAGATATTAGAAACATTAGAAATAATAGTAAATAGAAATACAATTTAACTATAAGGTGACATGTAGCTACACTATTAATAATTTTAATAACAACGAATTAATAATTTAATAGCTTTTTCAATGTACAAGAGAAATTATTTGTAAATCGTCTTTGGCCTATTTGTAAATCATTACTTGGCCATCTTGCTTATAGATAAAAGAAAATGTCAAAGGAAAATATTTTGTTCAAACGGACAAATATTATGATGGTTAAGAAATTTCTCTCAAGGACATTTGACATTGACATCAAGGTCATTTTCTTTCCTCTGACATTTTCTTCTAAATAAATAAATAAATTGCTGAGATTGTATCATTGGATGTAAGAATGCAAGGCAGACAAATTGCGAATATTATAAATATTTATGCATAGTTTTGAAAAATTGGAAATCTGGGGACTTGTTAATTTTTTAATTTACAAAATGGAAAATTTGATCATTTTAAAATTTAGAAATTTAGAGGTTTGGAAATATGGAAACTTTTAAGTTTAGGGATTTAATAATTTCATTTGAAAATTGGAAATTTAGACAATTAAAAAGTTTTTTAATTTAAGGATTTGGAAATTTGCAATTTAGGGATTTTGAGACTTGACAATTTGGTAATTCTTTGATTTAAAAATTGAAAAAGTAGGCAATTTTAAATTGATGAAATTTAAAAAGTTGGAAAATTAAAAATTTAAAAATACAGGAACTTGAGACTTGGTAATTTGATGACTCGACAATGTGGAAATTTGATAATTTAAAAATATAATACACATTTCAACACCTGTAAATTTCTTACAATAATACAAATTACCAAAAAACAAAATAAAAAATTCGTCGCCTAGAAATAAAAAAGTAACTTACTGTTAAATCTGTCGCAGCTGAAAAGAAGATGTAGAATAAATGCATTTACAACTCCAGGTAAATTTTACGTAATATTTATTATTTATAGTGTATTCAGAAATGTCAGGCCTCAACCAGTGGGCCTTCTCTTTTTTTCCTTTTTTTTCTTTCATTTTTTTTTTTTCGTTTTTCGACATATTTGATCAGTAAACATCACAATGTTAATTTTTCCCCTAGTCCGTACAGTTTATCTGTATTATTTCCTCTTTCCTATTAGAAGCAACGCACAAGCTGCTCGTATCGGGACAATTATCGTTTCATCCTCGTATTCACACATCTCGTCCGAACAAAACCATCCCAAGTCCATTTTCCTGTTCTCTCGCGAGAATGCAAAATGGCCGAACGCAAACGCAGGCACAACAGAAAACCAAAAAAAAAAAAAAAAAAGGAACGAGCAGCTTACGCCTCGCAGGAAATCGAATAATATCCAGCTTCTCGTTCTTGATTCCTCACCCACAGTTTTGCATGCCAGCATAAATATTCGCGTCGATAAAAACGACGAATGTAACAAGTGCGCGGTGAAACGAAACGGTTCGGACCAAACGAAGAAACAAAAGGAACGAAAACAGAGGGCAATTGAAAAACGACCCAGCTCGCATCCGTTCATTCGATGTGACGTATCGTTTTTGTTTTTTCTGTCTCAACTTAACAATAGTATTACATTAAAAACCACGTTTCGTTCGAGCAATATCGTGTCGTAGAAAAGAACGCATCGTCGATTACCTGTCGTCACGCTCGCTCATAACCTCGCCGACATACTCGGGGGAGCTACATGGTCGAAGAAACGGGCGACGATCACAAAAATCAGGGATAGGAAACGGGATCCGGGAACTGACTTCGCTTTTTCTCACGTTCCTTTTATTCGTGTTACAGTAAACCAACCACCCCCGCTGTACACGCTTCTGTTCGATCCTTTGTCCTCGCGGGGACATTGAAAAATTAGGATACGCAGACCTTGGGCCGAGGCCGAGAAACTCTTTCTCGGTGTCGACCGAATTGAAACTCGACCGATGGCCCGGTCGTCGAATAAACGGTCGTGCGGTCTCGACGACCGATCCGTGGTCGCGTACTAAAAGAATCGAGGCGGAAGCGGAAGTGGCGCGCGGCCACGTGACCGTCTCCATTTTCTCTTTCGTCGAGTCCTCTCGTGTCTAGGAATCCATCGGGGGTTAATTTGTTCGAAAAAGCTTGGTAAAAATATGTGTTGAGACCGCGCGCCACTCGACTCGCCAACGCTTCTGGACTACCTTAATTTATATTTATATTTATATTTATATATATCTACATTACATTGCTATGTTCGAAAAATAATATTACAATATAGTATGTCGTTATGTGTATTATCATATTACTTTTTTTTTTTTTTTGTTACTTTTCTTATTCTTCCTCTCCTCTCGTGATAATACGCCTCGCCTCTCGCTCTCTGTCTCACGATTCATTCTCTCACTCTCTCACGCTCTCGCTCGTTCTCACGGTCTCTCTCACTCTCGCTCGGTTTTTTGTTGTATTATACGCGTGGTAATACCTAAAATTTACAATTAGTTTATAACCGCGACCGCACGATGCTGCCGAGAGAACACTTTCACGTGATCGTTGAAGCGAGGGGAACTCGAAAGCGATTCGAGTCGTATAAAATTATTACGTGTCTCGACACCGTACAAACATACACTCTCGCTCTCTCTCTCTCTCTCTCGGTTAGAAAATTCGTTTCGCGAATCAAGGGTTAAGCAAACAGAGCGATCGATTCGTTTCTATCAGATTTCGTACTGGGTACTTTTTAAATTAAGACCTCGGGCGAAAGTGTGAAACTGCGTTCGTCCTTGTTTGTCCTGCAAGAAACAGCTAATTCGGTAGTTTCAGAAAAGCAATATTTTCACGTGTCTTCGTTTCCAACATTTTTTATATAATTATGCGGTCCGTTCTGTAATTTGTGTCTCATAAAATGAACATTTTTTCGCGAAGATGAGAGAACAAAATTAGACTTTGTACGGATTTGCGTTATTGTACAAAGAATATTTTGGAAAAGTACGGGAAAGTATTGCTTCGTTGCTTTGAAATTTTGTTTCAAGGAAATTGCTGTCTTTGCTTTATAAAGAGAGACAAGGATCGAAATTTCTGTATTTTGCTGTGCAAGGCTCTTAAAATTGATTTAAAAATCACGCGTTATTGCTTTATATCTTTAAATACATATTTTGGATTTTATTATGATTGAAATTCGATTATTTCGTGCGATTTGTTGTATTAGAGGAGTTTTAAAATAAGGTTGAAATTGTGTTAATATTGATGAATTATTGTACGGGTGACATTTCTCTGTCGTTTGCAGTCATTTTGTACAGTGGAGAGCACAATAGGGAAAATGGTGGCTGTTTAGTAATTTTTGTGGAGTTTTGAAAATCGCGGATTTTGGGTGGAAGTTGCGGATTTGGGAAATTAGGAATTGGGGAATTTTCGAATTTGGGAAATTAGGATTTGGGGAATTTTAGAATTTGTGAATTTAGGAATTGGGGAATTGAGGAATGGGAGAATTTCAGAATTTGGAAATTTAGGAATTGGGGAATTTTAGAATTTGGAAAATTAGGAATTGGGGAATTTTAGAATTTGGGAAATTAGGAATTGGGGAATTATAGAATTTGTGAATTTAGGAATTGGGGAATTGAGGAATGGGAGAATTTCAGAATTTGGAAATTTAGGAATTTGGGAATTTTAGAATTTGGGAAATTAGGAATTGGGGAATTTTAGAATTTGTGAATTTAGGAATTGGGGAATTGAGGAATGGGAGAATTTCAGAATTTGGAAATTTAGGAATTTGGGAATTTTAGAATTTGTGAATTTAGGAATTGGGGAATTGAGAAATGGGAGAATTTCAGAATTTGGAAATTTAGGAATTGGGGAATTTTAGAATGTGGAAATTTAGGAATTGGGGAATTTTAGAAGTTGGAAATTTAGGAATTGGGGAATTTTAGAATTTGAAAAATTAGGAATTGGGGAATTTTAGTATTTGGGAATTTAGAAATTGGGAATCTTAGAATTTGGAAATAAAGAAATTTGACAATTTAAATATCTAAAAACTTGATAATTATAGAATATGGAAAATTTCGAAATATGTAATCTCAAAAATCCGCAAAAATGTGAATATGGTAATCTAGTTAACGTTAAGTTAGAAACCTTGTATTTTGAAAATTCGGAAATCCGAAACAATTCCAGCTCCAAAATAAAACCCAAAATCTGCAACCCTGAAGATTGCAAATATTGAAAGAGAGAGAAAAAATGTCGAAGTAAAAAGACAATTTCCAACATTCGATCAGTTCAAACAGACGAAAAATAACCACGTTGCCCTAACACGTTCCCGCACCCATCGAACAATTCTGTCGATTTCAGAAATCATCAACGTGATTTATGGCATTATTAATTGTTGGTTTTATGACATCCTGAACGCGTGAGGGCATGTTACATCCGCGAAACAAAATGTCGGTCGACGAACGATCGCTCAAACAGTGTACTCTATTCGTGGAATGCCCTATAAGATTCATACTCATCGTGGAACAATGGTGGTCGCTTCTCTCAGCAGCAGGCGTGTCGCGTTACCAAATCCATTTGGTGTGTGTTAATCGTGTAAAACTGCTAGGCGTTTCTCTCTCCTCTTTCTCTTCGCGTTTAGTTTGAACAACAACCATCTTTTTTCCTTTTTAAATTTGTTTTTACTAAATATATCACAAATCGCCGGTGGCACGCGCAGCCCTCGTATTCGCGGCGAGCGTGATGGCGGTCAAACTGGATGACCGCTTATATCTTTCCGTCGGCAAATATCGTCGACCCGGCACGAATACTCGGGCTACCACCGAAAAAATATAACGTTTAAACGGTTACGTGTTACAATAGTTACATCACTGTTGAAAAGACGAAACCCTTCGGTCCCGTCCTCAACGTACAGTTAGCTTTAAATCGTCGAACTAGTAATTTCTTTCTTTTCGTTTATTTATTCATTTATTTATTTATTATTTTTTTTTTCTGTTTTTAGCTTTTAATTCCCCGTATTCGTTATGCTGCCACAGAAGATTCTCTTTCGTTCGTTATTACCTTTTTTTTTTCTTTCGATTGCCAACTGTTTAAATATTCTTTATAAATTTATTATCTTAAAAGTATACAATACGCAATAAGAATTCGTTAATTTAGCTTTTTGCCTTGCTCTCGCATCGTCCGTTACGATCTAGTACGATCGTGATCAATGTGTGTTTTTTATTTTGCTCTTCTTTTAGAAAACTTGTAGTCAAGGGGGCAGGGGGGCGATCGTGTTCATGTCCGAGAGACATAACAGGGGCGGGGGTACAGGATAGAGAAGATCAAGCCACGTTTAAGGTGTACGATCAGCTATGAGGACTATAACACTGAATTGAACGTTTTATACAGGCCCAGTCAAAAGTGGTCCAGTAAAATTCAACGACGCAAGTTTCATTCTTTTCTGCACATGAACAAAATTACGATCCATTTTATTTTTTAATTCAAGGTCTTCGCTAAAAATTACCTTGCTTTTGACCTACTCACTTGCATTATGATTTTCTTATTAGGTTATTGTTCTGTTATTTTAGGACTTTGAACGAAATAACCAAATTTGTTAAATCATAATCATAAATTATTAAATTTGGAAACTTTCATCACTGTGTCTAATTTACTTTTCATATCAATTTTTCTGATAGTTCAAACCCCTGGTTATTAAAAATGGATGTAATGTGATTAATGTGGACTAATGTAGTTTAATATAGTAATGTGATTTAATAATACCCACAATTTCTGTAGCTGAAATTTTAAAATAAAAATTGATGACAATTTTTAGAAACTCAATAACAAGATACAATTCGACTTAAAACTGAAATAAAAAAATTTTAAATTAAATTCACTGTAGAAAGTTGACAAAATATAACCCTTTAAAAATAAATGATTTGTAAAAAGATGAAAAACTTTTGTATCCCATATGTGCATAAAATATGTATGTGTACATATGTGCACATATTTGAAAAATATTTCTTTGTTAAATAATGTATAGCTGTTTCGTGAAAGTAAAAACTTGCAATGTCATTGAATTGTTAAAAAAACCTCGATGGGACTGAGCCTGTATATATAGTAAACGACACCATGAAAAATCAAGTACTTGAACATTTTAAATCGAGCACCCTACGCATCGTTGACGAATTAAAGACGTTCCGCTTTAAAATTCGATTGAAAATAACCAGATTACAAGTAGGCGACATTTTAACCGGTAGAATTTCGTTCGAGGAACTTCATCAGCTAGGAACCTATCTTCGATAACGCCACCAACGCGTATATAACCGCGTTCCCATGAGAACAATACGTCACCTTAATAGCTAAACTGTATACCGTTTGGAACTGTTACTGGGAAAATGCATCGTCACTAAATGTTTATGGGAACAGAACGTTTGTCTACCGTGTACGATAAATTCTCGTTATATTGCAATTTGTATGCAGATCTCACAATAGTGACATTTCTGTTTATTGTTTATGATGGATTTTTAAACCTAATGTGGATAAAGTATTTAGTTTGAGTGCATACCACGCGTTATATTACCACAAAGTGAAATACCACGTGTTATATTGCCAAATGATGGAATACCACATGTTATATTACCACAAAGTGAAATACCACGTGTTATATTGCCAAATGATGGAATACCACATGTTATATTATCACAAAGTGAAATACTACGTGTTATATTGCCAAATTATGGAATACCACACGTTGTATTACCACAAAGTGAAATACTACGTGTTATATTGCCAAATGATGGAATACCACATGTTATATTATCACAGGGTGGAATACCACGTGTTATATTGCCAAACGATGGAATACCACATGTTATATTATCACAAGGTGGAATACCACGTGTTATATTGCCAAATGATGGAATACCACACGTTGTATTACCACAAAGTGAAATACCACGTGTTATATTGCCAAATGATGGAATACCACATGTTATATTATCGCAAGGTGGAATACCACGTGTTATGTGGCCGAATGATGGAATACCACATGTTATATTATCACAAAGCGAAATACTACGTATTATATTGCCAAATGATGGAATACCACATGTTATATTGCCAAATGATGGAATATCACACGTTATATTACCACTCGGTGAAATACTATGCGTTATATTACCACAAGGTGGAACACTACGCGTTATATTGCATGTAATGGTGGAAGACCATGTGTTATATCATCATGTGATGGAATCCACGCGTTGTATTGCCATAGGTGAGATACCATGCGTTATTACTGTTACGTGATGAAATACCACGCAGTTAAATATGACGCGTTATAGTGCATACCATGCGATATCACACGATAAAATACCATGCGGCAATATAGTACGTGTTCTTCCACACACAAGGATTCAAGAAAATCGCCACAATACTTGAAGAGAAATATTTTTAAGTCAATGGATCACCAACTCGAAGAGTCTTTCATTGTTACGTCAGTGGCAATATAACGAGAGTCTACTGTAATAATATTTAACTGGCTCTTGAATAGTATAATTATTAA
This sequence comes from Megachile ligniseca, assembly GCA_945859555.1. Classification (NCBI taxonomy): domain Eukaryota; kingdom Metazoa; phylum Arthropoda; class Insecta; order Hymenoptera; family Megachilidae; genus Megachile; species Megachile ligniseca. The sequence goes on from OX243790.1 coordinate 3,259,192, forward strand.
ATGATTAATATTATAGTGTAAGTTAAATCCTTCGACCTCACACACTCTTTTCTTCAAAAATTACGAACTTAAAAATCTCTTAAATCTGGACGAAATTCAATTCAACTTCTGCACAAAATGGCAACACTACTCAAGGGTTACTTCAACTATAAAGTTAAAAATTTTACTTCATTGTTATTAACAATGATAATAATTAAGAAGAGAATTAAAATAACAGACGGAAACTAGTATCTTCAATTGTTATAATGGCAAAAAACACAGAATTCATGATCAATTTTATCTTTTCTAATAGCAAGCCATATTTTGGCGGGAAAAAAATGTTTAGGAACATATTTTTTGAGGTGCGATAAATATTTTTCAAATAATCCTGAATATAAAACATGCGCAGTCGTTAATTATAAATATCAGTTATGCGCAGATAAACTGTCAAACTTTTTAAAATTTTTTCAAATGACTTTGAATATAAAACATATGCAAACATAAGCAGTAAAGTTATTATACTTATAATAATCTGCGAAATATAAAATGGTCGATGGGCAGGATTAAATATAAATAAAAAAATCTAGTGAATTATTAGGCTACATGCGTTCTATCAAATTCAACAGAAAGAGTGAGGTCGAAGTGATTTAAGAGAAACTAATTTACCTACTTTTGCCCAGAAACGAATCGCTCCTAGCGCAAAATGGCGTCCGAGAACGCGTTTAAAACAGCAACGACGCGAGTCTCGAAGGGGATATGAAACTTCCTAAGCGGCCTACAACTATCGTGTCAAAAAGCGTAAATACCTGACGATAAATGTGTACTTATACCGACAACCACATCCTATTAAACTGTAGCCTAGCTCACACACGCGTACGTATCGTGTACATGCAAGAAGAACATCGATTTCATTTTTAGTATAATTAAATATATAGGGTGCGTACATCGTTTTTAAGGTTACAAGGGATTAATGCGACAAGCGTTTCGCGAAGGCGCTGAAGCTTTTTTCTCTCACGTGAAGCGGAGGGGAGACGTCGAAGCAACGAATGTCGAAAGCGGATTAACACGTGTTTTATTTACTTTTTTTTTTTCATTAATTACGGGACCTACCATTACACGAACGATCAGTTTAGATTAAATACACGATTTCAAGATCTCTGCGGTTAAATTTTTCCATTACCGTTTCGCTACTCGTCTTTTCTCGCCTATTACTCTACGCCTAGCTGAGAATACAAGGAGAATCAGGATCCTATTGCGTTCAACCTACTAACTCGAACCGTATATGAATTTTCACGCCGAACGAATACGTAAATAACCCGGAATGGTTTTTGGACAAACGGCACAGCTTCTTTTCATCGAGCGAAAAGGCTCGTTCATCGTCATCGTCTCAAGGGGGACAAGAAAGAGAAGCTGCGGTAAGGAGCGGGAAGAAAGGAAACCACGTGACGCCTGAAACCGATTATCCGACAACTTGGTTGTACCATAGGAAAATGGAGAAGTGTATTTATCGAGGAGAAGCACTATATTTAGATGTTTTCTAATTAGTTTCGCTTACACGTCTACGTAAGGAGAAACGGCGGCCGGCCATGCTCTATCCCGGTGATTGGGCAGTCCGGGTGCCCGCCGAGCGTCCGGGGGCTCCTGCGTGCCCCAAACCATACCGAATCCCCTGCGACTCGACAATCGAACGAGGCCCTTCGGGCAGCCGGTTGCCCATCACCGCTTTACCATACACTACGAGAAGCTTCACTAAGCATATAAACTTGGATACACTGATAATACGTAATTTATTTTTTTTTAATCGACTGGTAAAAGTTTCACGTCGCTACTTAGCTAAGATTCGTGTACTACAATGTACCGCCATTTCCGTAACCGCTAAACTCGAAAAATACTATTAGTCTTCGATAGCTTAGTTCGAGGAAATCGTATTAATTATCGTAAATATTTTGTTTAACATCGAGAAACCTACGAGTGTTCGAACCATTAGTGTTCATCGTGTGTTTTTTCTTTTTCTCATTAATCTCTTCGCCTACGATGTCTGCGCGTCGTTTTCATTCAACGACCACTCCGTCGATCCTACGGGCATTCGCTTTCGTGTTAATCACGCTATCACTCCTTCTACGATCGGCATTGTGCTGCTGTCTAAAGAAAAAATCCACTGTTCTCTTAGCCGGGAACGATCTGTGTGTACACGTCTATAGTGTTCGGGGGCAGGGAAAAAGGAACTCTCTCGAAGAATCACGCTAGATACAGTCTATATATACAGATACGTTTTCTCTATGCACGTCAAGATAATATTATAATATTTCATGCGTGTATTAACGGAGTCTCGGTGTACACGCACGTGTTAGTGTGTATAAATACGTGCGCGGATAGTTTAGGTGCAATTCTATAATGTGTGAATCCAATCGTTTTTTTTTTTTTTTTTTAGTATCGTGTTTTCATACTTTGTGTCCGTACAGAGAGGCAACACCTTGGCTCTGCAGAGAAACGCGATTCTTGTTCGTTGTCGTCGCTTTTTTTTTTCTTATCGGAGTTAGGTCTTTTTCTTTCGTGGAGAGGAAGTTTCTCTTTCTTTGTTTCTTTCTCCTTCGTTTCGGAACTGTTTCTTTTTTTTTTTCGTTTATCATTTTTCGGAATCTTCTGTATTAGCGCGATATCGTTGGCTGTAGTGTAGTGCAAATGCGACCAAGGATGCTTGTCCGTTGCTTCTAGGGTAAATATGTACTATACACGGTCCACTTACGAGTTATTGTAAAATAAAAGTCAAAAATATATATCGTTATGTATATTCGTGTATACGGGGACCGGACGTGATCGTGATGGTTTCTTAATCATAAGTTGATCGAAAATTGTGGAATAGACTCTTTGGAAAATCAAGTTTTGATTATTGTATCCGAACATTTGCTTCGTTTTTGGCAAATGGAAAATTAACCATAGGGTGTTTGAGGTTATGGGACGTTATTAGTATAGGTTAGGATCAATATTATAGGTTAGGATTAAAAGTTGCATCATAGGTTATAATAGGTTTCACCAACAGTGTTAGGGAACATTGGAACTTAGGGACTTCTGAATTCGAATTTAGCACCCCTGAATTTAGGGTACATGGAATAAGGGAGTTTGAAATTTAACATCGTTGGAATTTGGGGATTATAGAATTTGGGAATACTAGAGTGCAATTTGGGGAAATTATTTATATTAGGGGGAAATTTGAGGAAATTAGAATTTGTGGAGCTTGAAATTTGGGGAAATTAAAAATTGCAGTATTTCAAATTTGGGGTAACTAGAATTTGTGGAACTAGAAATTTGGGGAAACTAGAATTTGTGGAGCTTGAAATTTGGTAAAACTAAAATTTGGTGACTTTAGAATTGACCTTGAAATTTGGCGATCTTAGAACTTGAGGACCTTATTGGGTATATCTTATAAAATTTATAGATACTAACTTCTATATTCAGAAAACTATTACTGGGATACTAACACATACCCATAATTAAATTACCAAAAATTCATCAAAACTTATACAACTAAAATATTATATAGTATTATAAAAAACAATGAAAGTAGTATATGTCATTAAAAACAGTTATACTTTAAGTATCAGATAAGTAAAATTTGTTTGCACGTGACGTCCGCCATTTTTACTCTTGTAGTTCGCGCACTCACCGCTAGACTAACAAATTTAAATTAACCAATACTCTCCGTCTAAATGCCATCTGAATCAAATATTCAAAACTGATTTTCCAAAAAAGAATCCAATTACACATTCTCGTTCAATTATTGCACGAGTTTGACCCCGATCACAACCGGGCCTGTACATGCATACGTGTGTATACATACATGTATAAACGTATATATGTCCATATACATAGAGTGTCACCAACAAGCGATCGAAGAAAAGCAAAAATCCAGAACAACGTTTCTCCCACAAAATTCTATCATCAATGAAAAATTGCCCAAATGTAGACAATTTGTTTATTAAATAATTAAATGCAGAAGTCTCTTCAAAGTCTAAAAACTTTGCTTTCTAATGCAAATAAAGTTGTTCTTTCTTTTCTTATTTTCCCGCGCAAACGTGTTTCAAGACACTCTTACATATATGCACATATGTATTCCGTTCTGTGTACTATATACCATTATCTACTGACGAGAAGCGTGTACGAGCGAGCTTGATTTTTAGATCTTCTTTTTTTTTTAAACATAGATTATACGAAGAATTAAAGCCCGCCGTGCACTTTCTCAGTTAACTTAACCTCTGAACAGGTTAGGTGTTCACTGGGTCGAACAGAATTCCCTGGACTTCCGGCGCGTGATCTTATCCTGTTTTTTTATTTTTCATTATTTCACTGTATATTCTTGTCGATTAGCGGACAAGCTTGTCCCTGGCGTGGACGGTCTATAGTGTATTAATTAGATATATATTTCTATATATTTCTATATAATATATATATATAATATATACTGTATATATATTCGCGCATCGTTTTTTGTTCCGCGTACTTAAATTCCCATTTTCTTCTCTTCTTTTAGTTACTATATGTCTATCTATTTTACGATTCTATGGACTGCTCTCATTTCACTCTTGCGTTCAATTGTTTCGTGGCCGGTGAACGATTCACGACCGAGAAATAGCAACTATAGTGTCGGGATCAGTGTTGGTGTTTCAATTTGTTCGAAAGGTCTTTATGTTTTTTTGCATGAATCATTCGAACATTTCGCGTGGAAGCGGCTCCCTGCAGAACGGAACGGTGCTCTCCCTGGATCTCGTTTTTTGATCTCCATCTTTTTTTATTCTTTTCGTTTCTTTTTTATTTTCTTCGTTTGTTCCTGGGGAACGAGTACTTGCAAGCTCTCTGTTTTTTCGTATTAGTTTCTAGACTTGTTCTTTCGTAGAGTGAAAGATGCGCGTTGAAGAAGCTACAAGTATACGATAGCAGGTATTTGCGGGCTGACTGAAAGTAAAATGGTTCGCACGAAAACGCGGGAAATTCAAACTGTTTCAACAAATTTTTAGAACTACATAACAATTTTTTTCTCCATCTTATATAAATTACGTAAAATATATAAAATTTCAATTTTCACAAGATTGATGAATTTTTATAATAATTTTTATAATTTTTACAATAATTAGGTTGACTAAATTAATTCAAGTGTGTGCTTGTTACAGATCAATGTAACTTATTGCTTGTACAATGATTTTGTAATGACAAGTGACTATTGAAAGATAAATTATAATAAAACTTTGATAATGGTATATAAAATATTTAAGTGAAAAATAATGAAGTTTGATAATAATGTAAAATTGACTGAACATAAATAGTAAATTTGTATCAGTTTATCATAAATCATTGTAAAAAATATATAAATCAAATGCAATATTTTGAACTTGAATTTTTAGAGTATTTACGTTGAGTATTGTATTAATTTACTGTATAAGTATTTGAAAAATTGTTCAATAGTTTAAAAATAAATTGATAATTATGAATTATGAATGAAGCTATGTTTATAAATAATCGAAGAGTACAGTTAACCTCAAAAATGTACATTTTGAAAAAGAAAATGACTGATTGTGAGTGTAATTGATGGTTGTACTAAACAAAAATTTCTATTAGATTAATATTAGGTTTCATATCGCGTTATTCGTGCGAACAATCATAATTCGTCCGCCATACGAAGCACAGCATATTTTCTTTCATGTAAAGCGACAGCATGGTACAAATCATCCTACGAATCCATCGATACCGGACAATACTTGGAGGAAATCGTTTATCTGTAATATTCGATTTTCATTTCAAAAAGGATTGCACTGCTTCTAACACGGCGACAGAGCGAGCTAATATCTTTTAGCTTGCTTTACAAACAACTTTTTGCTTTATTTTAACCACTTTGCGATCATTTAATGCAGCAATTAAACCCTTGACTCAAGTTGGGAAGCTTCACTTCATTTTCTTCTTTGTCTCTTTCGTTTTCTGTATCATTTTATTTCTTATTTTTTACTTCGTTCTTATATCACGGTAGTTCCTTGACATTAAAACGATTTTACGGTTGACATTGGTTCCTCTTCGTTATTCATCTTTTATATTAGCCCTCGTTTTTTTTACTATCATTAATCAGTCCTAATTGCTTCGTAGTTTCGCTAGAAAACGTTCAGTATCGAAGGGAAAGACTAATTCTGCAAATATTCGTTGATGAGTCTCTTATGGAAATTCTCTTGTCCCTTCTGGCTTCGAAGAGAGACGGTGTGTATTTATTTGTTAAAAAAGAATGGAAACGAGAGATTGAACATTGGCAGCAATTGGAAGGAATTTTTCATTTCGTGAAGTTTTCTGAAGAAATGATGCACGTAGCGAGGTACAAAAGTTTCTGCCCTAAATATCTAATTCACCAAAACCTCGTAATCCAGATACCTAATTTTCAATTTACACAAAAACATACTCCGCACAAAATAAATTTATTCCCTGATAAAAAATAATTAGTACAAAATGTAGATAGTCAAATCAGTAGCGAGTGAAAGTCAGAAATAGTTAAAAAGTTGTACGTTTCGTTTATTGCCGAATTTTGACCTCACTACGTAAGTTCACGTGAAATTAGTCGAAAATATCTAACCTTAGTCACGAAGTGTCTCGTCTTACTTGCTTCAACCACTTAAATGGACATTAATTATTCTATATAGTAAAATAAAATGTACATACTTTTGATTTTTATCTAAATTCTATATATGTACATTTATCTGATTTTGTTCTTCTTCGTCTTCTTGCCTCAACGAAATCACGATCATATATATATATATGTATATCAAACGAAGAAGTGAAATTTTGTTAACGGAAATTTATGTACAATGTATCCAAGTATCGAACAATTCCGAACAAATAAACAATTAAGGCGTTCGAAGCCTAAACGCTCCATCAAACCTAACATCACTTATCTGAAAACTCGATAATTGATCGCGTTCACGATTTAATGATCGGGTTTTAAAATAACTTCGATTAAATTTTGAGTTACAGTGAGCGTTCAAGTTTCGTGTGTCTAAGAATAAACGTAATAAAAAAGGAAGAAGGAAAAAGACGTTAATGGTTACTATAAACCTATCGTTACTTCGTTAACGTATTCGTAAATCTTTCCCTTCCAATATCAACGAGAGCAAACAGAAACGGAAGAAAAGTATATGTACAGTAGCGGACAAATCGTTTCCTCCCTATTGTTTCAATTTATTTAGTACCATTTTGAAAAAAAATCAACGTGTTCTCTGTTTCGTCTTCCTGCTCGTTCGAAAACCTTTGTCACTCGCGTTTCTGTTCTCTACTGAAAAATATATATTTAAATATATTATAAATACATATGTCCAGTATTGCATGTACAGGATGCCCAAAATAAAATGTACACTGTGAAAATGCCGTCTGCAAATTCCCTCGTGGTTAGAGAAATCGATTATTTAGTTTCAAGTTTTCGTGTTACAAACGATCGAGATTTTTAGGACGCCATTTTGTGGTACCACGAACACTGTGTGGAATATGAAGGTGTAAGGAACATAGAGTTATAAGAATGGAGTTATAAGACGAAAGAGATACAAGAATATGAGACATAAGGATTTAGGGATATACAGATTTGGGAATATTGAAATTTATGGCTTATGCAAAGTTTATAAGGACATAGAGATTTGGAGATTTAGGTTAGGTTAGGAGATTTAGGAGTACAAGAATGTAGAGAATATAGGGAGGAATAAGTACAAGGATCTGGGAACATAGGGATATAGGAATATAAAAATCTCGGAATATAGGGATTTAAAAATATAAGAATTTAGGTATATAGGAATATAGGGATTTACGAATCTAGGAATCTAGAAATTTAGGAATCTAGGAATTTAGAAATTTAAGAAATTAGGAATCTAGGAATCTAGGAATTTAGGAATTTAGGAATCTAGAAATTTAGGACTTTAGAAATCTAGGAATTTAGGAATCTAGGAATTTAGAAAACTAGGAATTTAGGAATCTAGGAATATAGGGATCTAAGTATAAAAAATCTAGGAATAGAGATTCAGAAATATGGTAACAGAAATAAAAGTATCTAGGAATATAACTGTCTAGGAATACGAAAATCTAGAAACAAAGAAACAGTAGTACAAAAGTCTAAAATAACCTAGGTACAGAAGAACGTATTTACCTAGAATTCTAGGGATTTATCTCAGAAATAAGTATAAAAGAGAATTACTATACTTAATCCATAAAAAACAGGAAAGTCAACGATCTCGAAACGTTTGTCTCACGAAAACGAGCACAGTGCAAAATAATAAATGTCGTCGAGAATTTGTGATTTTCACGATGTGCATCCTCTTTTGATAGAACCTGTACACATTAATTCTCCTCTCCACTTCGCTCATATTGTATATATTTTGTCGGTAAGAGTGTATATGTACGTGTAACGTGGCCTTTGATTGTTAAATGCCGTACAGGAACATTTAATCGTTTCATATTTTTTGTTCATTTTCGTTTTTCACTTCTATCCCGTAGCTAAATATTCGTAAACCTATTATACGCTTACTTCGTGATTAGAGTAACTCGTTACGCCTACTCGATTTTTTTTTTTTTTCGTTTTATCTCAAATGATTCGATCCTAACCTCTAAATCGATCGAACATTGTTCAAACAAACAACGAGGGAAATGAAAGCGCGCGCGAAGAATCCTGAAAAGCGGAACACAGTAATCGAACAGAATGCGTTTTGCTTCGAAGAAAATGGACGACCGTTTTCGTTTGAGCTTCGGAAACGAATTAATAAAATGGAGATTGAACATTTTTATTCATCGAAGGTCGATAGATAATTCTGTGGGGGAAATATGAAAGTAACGAGGATAGTAGAAAATATTTGATCTGTCGCCATTTTATTACTCAATTATTGGCGGGAAAATCGAAGTAGATTTGAAAATTCTTATAGAAGTTATTGCACGAGATATATTTATCGATTGCTTCTATTTTCGTACTTTTTAGTTAAATTTTATTAAACTTTTAGAAAATGAATAGAAACAATTAATGATTAAAAAAGCAGTCATAAGTTAAGAATCGTGTAACAAATTAAACAGAAATGAAATAAACTTTGCGCGTCTGCAAAGTTGGCAGCTGGATATAGATCCTATTCGCATGCCAACTTGCCAGAAGCACTAGGTATGAAAATTATTAATAAATTAAGACGACGAATGGATCCTTCGCGCGACACTAGGAGAAGAAAAATCCAAATGCAAAATTCCCTAACAACGTACGAACTTATTCCCTATTGAAACGTTGGAAAAACAAGAATCGAAGAGCTTCGTATCGGAGTTCCTTTCGCGAATTAGTACAGGGTGTATCAAAAGTTGCAACCTTAATATTTTGAGGAATATTAAATTTTTCTAATCAAGAAAATTAATTTAACATTTAATGTATGGAGTTTATTTTTCAAAATATAATGTAATGGATTCTGGACCCACTGAAAATTCATTGAAATAATTTTTAATGCATATTTTCTGGGTTCTCAGTATAGAGATATAATTCTGCATTAAAATTTACAATATTTTATATTAATAATAAAGGGGTTCCAAATTTCCCCACTCCATACCCTAAAGGTTAATATATTATCACTAGGCCAATAAGGGATTTCCCTAAAATTTATAGTGGAAAAAATTATTTATAATATATATTATGTGTAACATATTTGCATATAATATTTGAAAATTTCAAATTAGAATAAAATATAGTGTTCAGTTTAATAAATTATCAAGCATATTTGTTTGACATTTTTTTGAAAATTAAAAAAAGAATTAAGAATTAACATTTTTTGTGATACACCCTGTAGAAAAACAATAGTCCTGTAACCAGTGACGGTTTTCTATTAGTCGTCTCTCTATCATTCCTCGTCCTTATCTCGTCCTTCGTACGTTTTGGAAAATCCTATCACTTTAATTAAATATAATTTCTTTGCCGTGTAATGTGTATGTATATATACATTTATCGTACGTATATGTATACATACAATTGTCGTAACGTTAATGATTAAACTTTAGGCGTTTACTCGCCCAGAGGTGTACAGATTTTCGGCGTTCAAAGGAAAACATAGAATAAAAAAGAAGGTAAGAAAAGTGTGAAAGTTTTAGAGTCGCCGGAAATCTCGTATGTAAGGCTTTCTTCCTTTCACGGAAGGTTCTTGCGTATGTGTATGAAAATTCGTACAGGGCCATTCAAAAAGAATATCTTTGTCCGTCGAATATCTGAGAATGTAGAAAATTATACCAAATTACTGGTAATTTGTCTTTTGAGTGCTCGTTTCTTTTAATTCGGTGGGATTCACACGTGGTTTCAATTCGAATTTGCCGCCATATATTTTTATTCGACTAGTTTCGAATTTGGCGCGGTTGAATATCACATTCAAACTCGATACGATTCAAATTTGGCGCCATTAGGATTCGACACGACTCAAATGCGACGCAATCCAAATTTGGCGCTATTGAATTTGATACAATTCAAATTTGGCGCGAATTCAATATGACTCAAATTAGATACACACCAAATTTAATACAATACAAATTCTGTTTGGTTGAATTTAACGTAGTACAAATTTGGCTCAATAGAATTCGCAATTTTTTGAACTCATTCAAATTTGGCGCCATTGAATTAGCGGTTCAAACTCGATAGGACTGAAATTCAATACAATACAAATTAAAATAATTGAAATATGATGCAAAAGGACTGATCGCGCTTCAAATTCGACGTAATTTAAATTTGAAGTGTATCAAATCTGACGTAATTCGAATTCAACACGATTCGAACTCAGCGCGATTCAAATTTGGCGCCACTCCCAAGCGCACTCTAATACAATCCATTATATCCGAATTACAACATAATTATACCATTATAGGAAGAACCTACATCGTCATTTGGAACAATTAACACATCTTCAAGTATTCAAAAGACAAAGAAACACGCATATAAAACACGGACATTCTTTTTGAACAGCTCCATACATTAACGTATGTACATACGTCTAATTTGTTTATTCAACGATCAACTTGGACGTATCTGCACACGTATAAATATATATATACCGATATAGAAATAAACTATAACTGGAATTTTGTGTAATGTATACAAGTATAAAAAGCTTTTGTTACTCGTTACAGATCAATTCATCCTTGCCTGCGCGTTCGTTTCTGAAAACGTTTGTATTCCCTCGACAAAATGCATTTGTCCGTTGTTTACGCGGTTAAATCCCTTTATTTGTGAGAGAAATCGACAGAAGAAAATGTCGCGATAAAAGTCTTTACAATTGAGGTTATGTACAAACACTCTCTTTATAAAAATCCGTTGAAATAAAAATATCGATTTATGTGTTCTCCTTCGTTGTACACTTTAGGGTAAAAATTTATTTTTATTCTCGTTTGAAGTTTTTAATAGAAAAAAGATTTGTCTTCGAATTAGCAATAATTTTTATCGCATAGTATAATAGATTGTATATTTATAATCGTTAGAAATATTTCATTAATTCGCACATTTTCTTCTGTCGATCTTGGAATTGCTAAATAAAAGTGACCTTCGTCCGATTACTGATTCAGTGGGGTCAATTTAGGTCCACATTCGAAATACAGGACTACCCATCGATGTGACATAACCTACTTTCACCAGGTTCAGACGAAACTATCAAGAATTGTGGAATAAGAGTCGTGGGAAGTTGTTTGAAAACTATATTACTTTCCAATATTAACACCTTGAATGCCACACAATTTTCACATATCTCAACAAATTATAAATAAATAGGAGTAAAAATAAAACAATATAAAAATAATAAATTAACGCTAGTTTTATAAAAATTCAGCAGAGGTTTCTCCGAAATCTTGATTTCAAGATGGCGCTCAAAGTGTTAGGTTAATTTAAACGGAGGAAGACCTCGTATACTAATTCGTAATTACTCGGAAATAAAAAAAGATTCGAAATTTGAAAGTCTTGGAAGTCTTGTCAATTTCCATCCCTAAGATCAGTGTTTTGAATGAGTTAAAAATAATTAGTGTAAATATCATAATCGTTATTATTAAATATAATATAATATAACATCGAGGAAACCTAAAATCTTTCAAAAATAATAATATCATAATTAACAATCGTTTGTAAATACTTCATTAGAGGCCAATGAGAGGCCCGCGCATTTTGCAACTTGAATAACAAGAAGCATTTTCTGAAAAATATCACTTTAAATCAAATTTCGCTGCTACTAAAAAAGATACGCTTATTATTCTTCGAAGAGCTGGACGCAATCTTTGAAAGACCTGTCTCTTTTCTTTATTCGAAGGAACTTTCGTTTTTTTTTTTTTTTTTTCGTGTTTTTCAAATATATATACCGTTTTTGGAAAATTCCTTTGAGTATCTAGTATAGTAGAATTACAGAAAAAATAATGGTGCTTCTTTTACAATGTTTCAAGACTTTCACGACCATCAAATTGTTACATGCGGTTATCTAATGATTAGAGGAAATTTGAAACAAGTATCAAAGTTAGAAACTATACTGCGATTCAATTACTTGAACATTTTCAAGAGAGAGTATCGAATGCCCATTATTACTCCTGTATCGTCACTTAATCGTGAAACGTGTACATAGTTTTCACGTCTCTAGCGATTTTTAATTTCAATAACTACTCGGTGAATCAGGAATCGGATATCGTGAGATTCAATGGAAGTGTTACATTAAAATTTCTTCATTCTTATTTTAATATAATTTGTTCGTTATCGTTTATGTTCGTTATTAGGCGTTTACAAATTCGTGGACACTGTTGAGTCAATTTTCTAATTTGAAAATCTTATTATTTGAGATTCAAAATTTTTCACCTACAAATTTCCAAATTTAAGAAATTTTTACATTTGTAAAATTTGAAAATTTGGAAACTTGTGGATATGAGAAATTGGAACTTGGAATGTAAATTTGAGATTCTTTACATTTTTAAACAGAAGTTCTTATTTTTGCTGTGATCAGAATTTTCAAATTTGTAAATTTGTAATTTACAAGATTTAGTTGTACATTTAGATGGGGGTTTTCAAATTGCAAATTTTCAATGTTATAAATTTTTTAATTAAAAGACTTGATATTTGTAAATTTCTAAAGATGTCCATTTTCAAATTGCAAATTTTTAAATTTACAAATTCGTTAATTAAAAGATTTGCAATTTTCATATTTTCAAGGATGTGCAATTTCAAATTTCAATTGACTAAACTTTGCATTTAAATTTTGTAAATTTGGAGACATGGAAAATTGAAGATTTAAAACTAAAAAAATTTCCAACCACCAAGTCTCTCAAGTTAAAAAATGTTCAAACCCCAAATCCAACAAATGTAAAAAATCAGCTAGAAAATCACTTTTTGAAAACTTCCAATTTCCAATTTTCCAAACAATCGATCAAGATTTTCGTAAACCAGAAATCTGCATGCCCTCACAGTGCCCGCAAAGTGACGGGCAGTTGCCCGGTTAATTCCCATCGTAGCGAACGTGTCTGAAAACATCGTCCACAGATTTTAATGTAACACCTGTTGAATCGCGTTGACGCGTTCTTGCGTCAGGAATAAAACCGAGGGGCAAAAAGTGGAGCAAAGTGAAGGAAACTGAGAAAGGTGTTGGTATTTAAGGAACAGCGTACGATGATTCTATTCCTTTTCCTTTTCCGTCATTTCGTTCGCCTGGCTCGTGTTTTTCCTCTTGAAATTCACAAAGAGGGATGAAATAACGTCGATTCTTCTTCGTTGACGAAAATGATGTGAACAAACGCATTCCTGTCGATCTTCTTCCGGTTCTGTAATTCGTTATTCTTCTTCTCCATCGATCTTGCCTGACGGATCAGTTCAATCGCGATCCCACGAAACGCGCACTCTAAGAAGTTCCTATTTCGCTCTCTCCTTCGTTTTCTATTTTATTTTTATTCCTGACTCCACTGTTTTTTTTTTCTCTCTCTCTCTCGTTTTGTCGTTCTCTGTTCGCGTCGTCGTGATATCCATTGAACGGGGAAGAGTTGATTAGGGTGTTGCAGGTGACGTGATCGCCATCAGGGGCGCTGGTGGCAACGCGACAGGTATGTGATAGTATTTACACTGGGGTCGCATGCATGCACCCTTTACTGCGTCCCTGCACACGGTTACGCGATTCTCGATCACCTCCACGTTTCCTGGAAAAAAGAGGAAAATTCAGATGGTGATGGTTTCACGCTATTGAAAGACCGAACGAAAAATTAATTTTTGCTCTTTTGATGGTCTACTTTTTTTTAGCGTTGGCTTTCTGAGAATTTCGGTTCTGGAATCTTGTATTTTATTTTTGTATTTGGGGTTTTGGAGCTTGAAGGTTTTTGGGCTTTTCGGAATTTTGGAATTTTCGCAATTTTTCAGTTTTGGGTATTTAGGATTTGGGATTTTTCCATTTGGAATTTTAAGAACTTAGGACTTGAAAGATTTAAAATTTTTGGATGTATGGGTTTTGGGAATTTTGGGACTTTTGGATTTATGGGGGTTGAAGAATTTTAAATTTTGAAAGTTTAGAATTTATGGGTTTTGAAGTTTTGAAATTTGGAGTTTGGAATTGTGGAATTTTGGATTTTGGGATTTTGGGACATTAGGATTATTAAGATAAGGGTTTCTAAAATTGTGGAATATAGAGAATTTGAGAGACTAAAGTTTTGAATTTTGTAACTGTAACTTTGAGTTTTGACAAATTTAAGTTTTTGGAATATTGTAATTTTGAGTCTTTAAAGTATGAAGTATAAAACGGTACTTCGACAACATAAGCATCAATAGAACAATAATTGCTAATTGCGCGCGAACGGGGCTCCAAACCGATTACTACCTAAAAACCCCCGTTTATCGAACGGTCAGTTATCTATACTCCACTCAAAAACCTATAGCACGTTCACAGAATCCTCCAAGAATAAAAATATACGAACTTAGACGATCAGTAAATGATTTTTAAGTCCCATATAATAATCGAACATATACAAATATTCATAAGAATCCATGCTGCCATTTTCCTAAGACATTCCTTCTGAAAATGTCCGCATATCAAATTGGAAACTCACCGTCACTGAGATGGATAAACTTGCAGGCGGGACGGTTGCACACTTGTCGATTAAAATCTTGGCACACCGGGAGGGTGTCCAGTAACTGAAAGAAAATGTCAAATACTTTTACAACAGATACTTCTGTAACTCTAACGAGCAATATTTAAGAGAAGGAAAAAAATATATACTTTTTATGGTATCTCACCTCGCATACACTCTCAAATGCACACACTGTTTTTTTTTTTTTTTATTGAGACATACGCGCGTCCACAGCCACGCATACACACTGTGGGCACAGATGGAATCAGTAATCTTTCTCTCAATCACGCATACGTATTTTGAAAATCATTGGACACGCGCATTCAAACTCAATTTCAATGTTAGAGCATATTTTTGGTTTATACAGGCTGATTCAGAAGAACGGGTCGAGGTTCGGGGCTAAAGGTCTGCGAGAGTGAAGGGAGGCTTTTGAGAAACGTGACTCGAATGGTTATTGGAGTTTTCGAGTTTTTGAATTTTTCGGCGAGATATTTCTTATATAATTTTTAGAGTTAGAGTGGTCGAAATTTAGAGAATTGGGATATTTAGATTTAGAACAGCGGAAATTTAGATGTTGAGTTGCAGAAATTGAAAATTATGATTGTAGAAATTTTTCAATTTTCAAGTGTGTAAATTATAAATTACAGAAATTTTTCAATTTTCAAGGGTGTAAATTATAAATTACAGAAATTTTTCAATTTTCAAGGGTGTAAATTATAAAGTGTAGAAATTTTTCAAGTTTCAAGGGTGTAAATTACGAAGTTTGGAATTTTTTAATTGTGTAATTTACTAATTATTGGATTTTTTAATTATGTAATTCAATCTAAAAAATTTGTGAGTTAATGTATTTCGAAATTTTAAATATTCCAAATTTGAAAATGTAGGCATTTCAAAGTCCAAAAACTGTCACTCAGAAATACAAATTTACAAAAATTTCTTAAATTTAAAATTGACACCTCTTAAAACCGAGAAATACAGTGAACTTTCAAGGACATGAAGGAACCTCTCCATAAAAGAACCTCTCTCCCTATATTGCCAAATCTATCTAAATACATAAAACAAATATAAATATTCATACCTAGAATGACTATTCATTCAAAGCTATTAAGACACTATAATTCAAGATACCTTAAACATCTAGGGTATAAATCTAGGGTATAAATCTGAACATGTAAAATTTGAACCCCATAATCACCCAAATACACGTGAATCTCCTTCACTTCACGAGTACCAGTTCCCGAAAAAAGTGCCATTAGTCTGAACCAACCTGTATATTACATGCTCTAAAATATCAAACCATACGAATATTAATATCTACGGGTGCATGAATAATCGAGATCACCATCTACACGTACTCAATCAATAAATCACTAAAATCTGGCAACGGGTCGATTATTCAGGCACACTGAAATTAAAAGGAAAATTTGCAGTAGAACTTTTGAAAGGTGTGATTCCCTTTTACGCTCTAAAATATCGCAACAAGCCATGTCGGCTTGTTTCCATTTTGTTTTCTATCGTATCGCGCGAACGGTTCTATAATCATCGTAACTTTCTCTTTCGGTCACCATGCCCAACACTTTGTATGCAAGGAGCGTGCCTATAAACAAAAGGATCGACACGATTCGCAAATTTTCATCGATTTATCTCGTGTTTGCCGTGAAAATTTGCGAAACGATGATGGAGAGCCCTCTTCTCGACGGGCCATTCAGCACGACAATACTAAACTAACAGTAAGACTCATGAGTAACAGAAACCGTGAAATATAAAGGGAAATTATCGTTTCCGCTGTTCGAGTCACTGGATGTACAGAGACTTCAAGAAACCTGGCTGTCGTGATGGAACGCAATCATTTTCTGTACGTAACATTGTTTCGGGAACGAAGGAAAAAAAACTAGTTGTCCCGTTTTTTGTTCGTTACCGTTTTTTTTCGACCCGGAGGATCTCAAGGGAGGCTACTTGAGAAAATTGGAAAGAAAAGAGCGGATAATGCGGCTGAATATCGATTATCGAGAGGGATACGATACGTGAATCGTAGAGAGAATCAATTATTGAAGCGAGAATCTCTAAACGGGCTAACACAGTTTCTAAAAGATAAAAAAAAGCATGTACCTAGGGCACGCGCGCGAACACACACACGCATACGCACAGTGAAGCATACGTGTACACGCGGCTGATGTGTTGGCTTCTTTTCGATCAGTACGTGCTCGGAAAGAGACTGCTATTACTTCGTTTTGATTACGGACCGAATTTGTGAAAATCTGACAGTTTTTGAAATTTTTGAAAATTTATTCATTTTTAAGTTTTTGCTCTCGAAAGATTTTTGATCATCGAATTTAAAACTCTTAGAAGTTGCCCAATTTGTTAACATTTAAGAGTTTAAACTTGAGCTTTTTAATTTTCGAATTTTCAAACTAGATAATTTTTAAATCTTCAAATTTTCAAATTTTTGTAATTCTCAAATTGTACAATTTTACGATTTCTCAAATTAATTCATTTTCAAATTTTTACGTTGCTAAAGTTTTTAATTCGCAAATTATTCAAATATTCGAATGCTCATATTTCTATATTCGCAAATTTCCAAATTTTTCATAATTACAAATTTTCAATTTCTAAATTTGATGAATTCCTAAATTTGTATACTTCAATCAAACGTTCTCAAAACTGTTTTAATGAATTAAGAATGAAATAATCGAATAATTGAATAATTGAATAATTGAACAATTGAACAATTGAATAATTGAATAATTGAATAATTGAATAATTGAATCATTGAATAATTGAATAATTGAATAATTGAATAATTGAATAATTGAATAATTGAACAATAGAATCATTGAATAATTGAATAATTGAACAATGAACAGTTGAATAGAACAACTAAAATTTCTAATATTACAGAAGTGATATAATTGATTTATTTGAGAAGATTTAAATCTTCATACTTGAGTAATTAAATAAGCGATAAATTCTATAGACGAATAATAGCTGTTTTATTTTTTCAAAGTTTGAAATTCCCAAATCTTCAAATTTTTAAATTTTCAAATCCTCTAGTGTTCTAGAGAATAATTATTCTATATTTCAAAATTTCAAAATTTCTAGGTAAACTAGTTTCTGAATTAGAAAATTTGAAAACTTGGAAATTTCTAACCCTTCAAATTTGAAAATTTCTAACTTTGAAAATTCGAAAATGTTTTATTCTTGAAAAATTTAAGTTTTTAAGTTTGAAAATTAGAAGATGTATAATTTTGAAAACATGAAAATTTAAAAAATGATGACTTCGAAAGTTTACCATCGAAATACGAAATTTTTCAAATTCACAAATTCCACGAATCAAGAACGAAAGTATACTAGAATCTCTTTCATTACATCGCCACTGTTCTAAAACAAACCCACCATGCTCTCCGATGTACATTCGTATCTACGAAAAAAGATCATCGATACACGTCCTGTAAAGGGGGGCATCACGCGTATACAAATGCAACGAAATAGACTTGAAACGGCAATTTTTCTGTGAACTAATATCGTGTTAGCAAGAAATACGTTAAATTGAAAGCGTTAACAACCTACCAGGTAGAGTATTAAAACGAGGAAGACAGAGAAAGGAATATAAAAGTTACGTGTACGTAAATCTACAGGATGTTTCAGAAACGGATAACCAAAATTTAAATACAAATCCAATTTTTTCGTGCTTCGTTACAAAATTTACTTCCTGTCTCACCATAATATAAAACATCAAACTTTCAGAATTTAATTAAAGTCTAAATTGAATTTCAAAATTCGTGTTCGAAAAAGTGTAAGTTTAATGAAATTCATCGGTATAACTAGTAAAGTTACTTATTAAAAATTTGTTTAAATTTCAAATGCTGGTAATTGTATATACATTAAGATACAGGTATTTCAGAGAACATAGAATTTTCAGTAGCAACTTTAAAAAATTGATCACACAAAATATGTACAGACCAAATTGCTCAAACTGTCTAAATTTTCGATCACTATCGAAGCGTCCTAAAAAAAGCAGATCTACAGAAAATTACTCTGTCTAAAGCAGAAAGTGATCAGAGTCGAAAGTCTGATCTCGGTATTTCTGAAACACCCAGTACGAAAGAACCAAAAGGGTACCGTTACGCGTAAAAATATGGCATAGGCTCACCAATGAAAGCGTGCTTAATAAAAAAAAAAAGAAAAATAAATAAAACAATAGAAAGAAGAAGTAGAAGAAGACACGAAAGAACGGAATATTGTCTCCTCTCTGCCAAGCGATCGCTGATCGAGTCTCTCGTGCGTTGATGCGACAACCAGTTTGTAGGACAGCGATAAAAATGAACGAAATCAACGAGTATGAAGAACCTTTTACGCGAAGAGGTAAACAGCTATGATGATATAGACAAATTAATAAATAGTCAAATAACGGTGAATATATATATATATAAAAAAAAAGAAAAGAAAAATAAGGTAATAGCTATAATAATCTTAGCAATTGCGAGAATTCGCTACAAACACAGTCTGGTCATGCAAATAATGGCCCGGGAGAAGGGGGGTATTTTATTTCTCTTTTTCTATCTCTTTTTGGTTCTGCTTGGGTGATCAACAACGACAGATTAATCCAAACGATCGAAAGTAGTTTTTCATTCGCCCCCTCCTCGTCACCCAAGCAAATTCGTAAGCTGCCAAAAGGCGACTCGAAAGGACCATCCAAATGGCGTTTGGTTCGCGTGCGTCAATGAGGAAGCTTACACTCTTTCAAGATGGCGTTCGCGCACCACATGAGCTCGAAAACTTTTATTTTGCTGATTGTGCGAATTTTTTGGTCTAAAATTTTGCTCTACTCCATAACCTTGTGATACAGTTTACTCTATTTCTTGCTTCTATGTAATATTCTTATTATAAAAAAATATAGTATTTCAAACTTGAAACCAGCTATATATGGTAGTAGCCATTTTGCTGACAACATATGTCTTGTACTACCAGATGTCATCTTGTGGTGAGCGAACATTCGTATAGTATCATACTGTATATCATTCACTTCCCCCTCTACACCCGTGCCCAACTGTAGCCCCGAGGGCAGAGTTTGTCAGCTTCCTCATTGCCTGATTAAGACACACACATCCACTCACTACTGAAGTTACGATAGAGAAACAGAAAGATTCGACGCTTCGACGCAGCAGCTCTAATCTCTATCCACCATTTTGTCATTCCCAAAACAAAATGGCTGCCGGTCGAAGTGTCGGAGAATCGCCAGCGAACCAAACCGTCTGGACGAAAAAGTGAGCGGTTATTGGCATTCGTATAAAAAATATGGAGATGGGATGTCGTAAAAGCTATCAAATTAATAATATTCTACTGCAAATAAGTTCAACACTAGGTCAACTGCGACTCCGCAACCATAACAACAGAGCTGATTATGTGGGGTGTTTAGGTGGAAGATTGACAAAAGGGAGAGAAACGTATAGAGGTCTATTCGAATTCGAAGAGAGAGATAGAGAAGTCAAAAGCTTATTGTGTTTGTCAATGCGTGTTGTGCTGTTAGAGAAATGAACTATAGTTACGTTTACGAATCTCTGTCTCGTGTGTTTGCCTTTTAGCTTTCGTCACCGATTGCATACGCGTTGCAAGCCTGCTCAACTCACGCTCCCCGGGGAGTGCCCGCGGGCGATAGGAACATTACGTTCCTAGTAACTAGGACAATTTTATTCATTCTCTGGGTCTTATAAACCTCTAGGACACGAATTGTACAGACTTTTCTAGAAATGGCGATATAAGAAGAGAATGTTTTATGACTCGAATAGGGAAATGACGCGTGCAAGCTGAGCATTATGCGTGGTAGGTCTCTGGTAATATAGCGAAGGGCTTGAAGGAGGATTTTATTTAATAAGTCAACATTTTCTTTTACTATATCGCCGTTTTCTTTAGAAAAGTCTACGGTTATTGGTAATATATCGCAGGGTGGAGAGGGACTCTATTATTTTGGAACTTTGGGAGTTACAAATTTTTGCATTTTGAACTTTGGAACTTTTGGGATTTTCACTATTTGGGACTTAAGAAGTTAGGGATTTTTAAAGTTTGGGACTTAAGAGGTTAGGGAGTTTTAAAGTTTGGGACTTAAGAAATTAGGGAGTTTTAAAGTTTGGGACTTTTGTCATAGCAACTTTTGGAATTGGGGATTTTGGGCCTTCGGAAGTTTGGGACTTAGAGAATTTGGAACTTAAGAAATTTGGGATTTCAAATCTGTTGAATTTCTGAACTTCGAGAGTTTGAGATTACTTTGGGACTTACTAAGTCCCAAACTATTGTGATATTTCAGCACAGATATTTCAACACAGATATGGGACTGCTATACTTTGGATCATCACAATTTTGGGACTTACTAAGGAAATTTTTTAATTGTAGATCTAAAACACCACAGAATTATACATCTGTGGTACTTAGGATTTCGTAACTTCGATATTGGAGAATTATGGGACTATAGAAATTTTGGGACCGTAGGCCTTTGAAATTTTTAGACTATAGAACGATGGAATAGTAGAACTTTGAAGCCATTATGGAATTTGGGACCTTATAACTATGGAATACTTTGGGACCATAGAACTATGAAATAGTAGAACTTTGGGCCTGTAGAGCTATAGAATAGTAGTATTTTGGGACCCTAAAACCACAGAAATGTTTGAACTCAAAAATTCTGAGAATATGAAAGCTTGAAATTTTGCATTTCAGGACTTTGGTTCTCACTAACCATAAAATCTGCAAATCTCGAAATTATGGGCCTTATTAATAAAAATTTGTGGCACACGTTTTTTGACTTTGAGACTAACTACTGTATTACAATACTATCCCCAAATTCAAATAATAAAAAGCAACTACCTTCTATGTAAATAAGACCTGATCAAAAATGTAAATACTTTCCTCAGATCTTTCCGTGTCCTTAAGGTTTAATAGCATCACCGGCAATATAAAGAAACATGTATTAAAAGCAACTTAAAGTCGCTATAACCGTTATAGCATCAGCACGTGGATTTAGGGGGCGTGTCCTAAACTACCTGCGTGACGATAATTGTTCCGGGCTGCCCGAGGGCATCGAGTTCAGCAGGCCCGCTTCAGAAGCTCTCTATGCAAGCGACAGATGATTTCCGTGTTCGAATTTTGCCACAGCGTTAAATCAAAATAATTCTGAGTGTCCATATAGCGGGGAAACAAAACGGATGTGTTGCACGTTTTCATAAAAATTCAAACTGAAAAAATCACGCCATTGTCGTTAGATTTATAATGAAACTGTTTGTTACAAGCGTGTTTACATGTTTCGAACCGACATCGGTGGCGTTATAAAACAAATTGTTTCGCGTATATGGTATTTGTACATGCGGTATGTGTATGTGTGTGTGTACTTGTTCTACGACTGAAACATTGAAAAGAAATGCGTGAAAACGAAGGATGCAATAGAGGAGAAAGAATAATTCGATTACTGAAGCGTTTTTGGAATCGAAAAAGTACTTGCTTGTTAGATCTGTTTTTAAAATATATTGGCGAGGTTTATTTTTTAATAATAATTGGGACAATGGCATGATACGTATTTGTGATACGTACAGATGTCAAACCAGGTATTTCAAAAATTAACAAAATTTGATCCCACAATATTTATGTACAATTGAGGGTATGATAGACTTCTATAAAGAAAGTGAGTGCCAGACTGCACCATTTGACATTTTTTGGAATTTGAAAATTTTTCATTTTGAAACTTGAGTTTTGTGAAACTGAAAAATTTGAAATTCTGAAAATTTATGGGAATATAGAAATTTTAGAATTTTTGAATTTTGAGAGTTTGGGATTTTAGGAATTTCGAATTTAGAAATTTGGAAATCTAAAAAATTGGCAATTCAATAATTTGAAAATTTGAGGACTAAGAGATTTAAGAATTTGGGGATTTGAGAAATTTTCAAATTTGAGAATTGGGAAGTTGGGAAATTTGAAAGTTGTTAAATCTTGAAATTTGATAAATTTGGAAAATTAGAAATTGAAAAATTGAAAAATTAGAAAATTGAGAAATTGAAGAATCAAAAAATTTCAGAACTAAAGTTTGAACCCCAAGAATCACAAAACTGAAAAATTTCAAAATAAAAAATTTTCCGTTCCACACCCTTAAAAATCAAATTCCCTGTATCAAATAAATTCAAAAGGTGCTAGTCTCTCTCCACACTATCGATTCAAAGAAAGCCTATCTCCCCCAACTGTACCCACGTATCCACCCAACATAAACCGTCCATATAAAAACGATCCGAATAATTAAAATAACAAGCGTGCATCTCTTTCTTCGTGAACAGTATTTCCGGTGACAACGCTTTCCAAGGGAGCATAATAACGGATGATGATAAATGCCAGTAGTAATAATAGTAGTAGGTAGTAGTAACAGTAGTACTAATAAACAATGTAATGCTATATAATAATAATAGCGAGAATAAATAGTAATAACATACAACAATAATTATCATTATTACCGACGTAATAATAATCAACAAACACCAGATAAAAGGCAGTGGTTATTCGCAGTTATAGTTGCGGTGAGCAGTCGTGAGGGAAATGTTCCCAAAAAGCTACGTGTTAGCCAAAGTTACCGAAGGTTCAGGCATACGTTGGATCGAAATGATATCTCGCGTAATAATCGATAATCGAACCAACCTCCAACGCATCCTTTCCCCCCTGTTAACCTTGAAGGTTAGCAGGATTAAAATGTTCGGGCTTGCATCAAAGCACCATGACGTTCTCGTTACGGGGTAAACAAAAAGTCCCTAAAAGTCACCGATACAGCGAAAGAAAAAAATATTCCTTTACACCACAAAAATGAGAGAGAAAAAAAAAAAGAATCAAATAAAACACGAAATACCACACACAAGTTTCTCAAGTATCTAAAGGTGACCAACACACAGGCACATATTTTGCCACGCATGCATCGTCGAAAACTCGTTTCACCTGTTCAATCAAGCGTCTGGCGCTTCTAATGCAGACCCGAGTGACTGGGTAAAAAACTGGTTACAATAATAAGTCTACCTGTCCGCAGCTGTCTGTGTAGACGACACAGTGAGCGTTTTGGGGGACCACTTGGGCCCCGACAGTGGCTAAGGCTGCTAAGGCGATCCACATGCAGCAAACGAGGCAGTGTTCGGTATGGTTTTTTCATTATCATCATCATATATTATATCATCGTTTTATTTGAAAAAATGTTTAACCAGTTATATTAATCGTATTTTATTTAGAATTTTTTTTTTCGTTTGTCCGGTTTAGTCGTTCGTTACCAGCCGGTCGAATTCGGTGGAGAAAGCACCAAAATGAAAATCGAAGCACGCCGAACGTGCCCTCCGATCACCCAGGTACATATAAGGAGAAAAGAGTATGTTGTTGTTGGTATTGTTGTTGTTGTTGTTGTTTAAATCACCGTGGGTCGTCGCATTGTTGAGGTGTCCACAAATATATATATATTTTTTTTTATTAATGGTGCGTTTATTATTTATTTATGTACGTGTGATATGAACGCAGGATGGAGGGTCGCGTATGAATTATGAGTGTAGGATGAATATTTTTTTTTATATATATAAATATAAATTTTTTTTTTTTTAATCATGTACCAGGGTGTTACGTAATCGTCGCGGTTGTTATTGTTGTTTTGATGAGCGATGAGCGGACACGGAGACGAGAATGCAGCGACGGTGCACATATATCAAAGCCAGCGTTCGAATGTGTGTGTGTGTGTTTGTATGAAAATCGCGACCGGATGTGAAATAAATACGAAGCAGAGAAATTTGTTTCCGTGTGACGTGTAAAAAGAAAAGGGATGAAGGATCGTTCGAGATGATCGGGATGTGATCACAATCGCCACATGAATAACAGTTTTTGTCGGGATTATTTTGGTTGCAAGATTTTGTGGCGAACGTTTCATAGAAATCGAGTCGGTGTGAGTGAACCGGAAGTGAAAGCGTTGACGGGTCGAAATCAAACAGTATGCATGGTAATTTTTCAGTCGAAAGACGTGCGGCGGATATCCAGGCGAGCGCAAGCATGAAACAGAAAATTTAAAGAGAAGATTATAAACGGTCACGCGAGTCAACGTGCAAGTGATTTTTGATTTGTACGTGGACTATGGAATCATTCTCTTCGTCCCTGTATGTATTAGGTTGTTGCAAATTTTTTTTTACCATTTTTAGATCAATTTTCAATTAGCAATAGTGACAGTTATAGAGTGATTCAAAGTTCGAGTGTCACCTTTGACAGATTGGAACTTACATTTTTAAATAAATACAGTTTAATACAGATTTAATGTATATAAATAGTATTTTAAATAAATATAAGTGTAAGTAATTTTTTGTAAGGTTTTGGAAACAATGTTTCATTGTACTATTAAATTGAAGCGGCTGAAGTTAAATATAGTTTATGATATTTTTAGTTTTTGTTAACTGATAATAAATGTGGTGTTATTTCTGTAATATTGATAGATATTTTTTAGTTTATGGAAAGATAGTTTACATTTATTTAATATTCTATTGAGCAAGTTTGAATAAGATGTGAATTCATGGGAGATGAATTTAATTTGAGCTTTCTATATTTTAATTTATACATTAACTGATTTCAGAGTTTTAAATGACCAAATTACCAAGTTATCAGTTACCAAGTTACTAATTTATCAATTTATCAATTTGTCAATTTGTCAATTTGTCAATTTGTCAATTCGTCAATTTATCAATTTATAACCTTTTCAATTTGCAATTTGTAAATTTCAGATTTCAACATTCTACATTAAATAATTTCCAAATATGTAACTTAATAAACTTATAAGTCCAAAAATGATAAAATTTGCTATTTCTACGTTCCTAAACCTCTAAATTTCCACCTTCCAACTTCTAAATTTTCAAAATTCCTAAAAAATTTTTAACCCAAAATGGTGTATTCTCACTGTTATAATCCTTGATACCAGTAATCTGTCAAAGTTAATACACTCTTTCTTACCCTGCTAATCAATACTTTCAACATTTTTATTACAAAGTAGTCAACTGTCAATTCTAACAATCTGCATATTTAATAATATTAATAATATTTAAAGACTATTATTTATATATTTCAATAAACTCTCCTGGAAAAATAATACCTTTCGTCGTCTCACAAATAGCAATATTTCTCACTAAACAAATAATATCCTTCCAGATAATTTCCGTCCACTTAATAAATTTTTTTCTTTTAAATTTCAAATATTCCACAATCCATCTATATTTATTCTTCACTGTACATAAATATAAATCTCCAAAATAATTCTATCTTGAATAATATTAAAAAAACCGAGATTTCATTTGCAACAACCTAACATCAAAACGAGAAATAAAATAAATTATCTACATCTATAAAAGTCTTCATTCCTCAATAACTCTAACAATCTCGTATCTCGTCTGCTTAAAGCATCGTCGTGTGAACACGTGTCCGAATGTGTATGTATATATTTATATATATATATGTATACGTGTATGTATCTGTACGTAACACATGCGGTGTTCCCGAGGCGGTCTCCGTAGAAGCCCCATGTTCGAGTACGAAATTAAAAAGAGAGTGCAAGAAAAAGACATAGAAAAAACAGCATATGAGAAGATAGCAAAGAAACATTTTTATTTTGTTCGTACAATGATAGCGGTGAAAGATACAAAAGAAGAAGAAGAAGTAGAAGAAAGAAAGGTACGATAGCTGAAGCGGCCTCTTAAACGGTTTAATCTACGAACGCGTTCCGTGTGTGCAAGCTTGATCCAACCGGAAATCACTGTGAAGGTGTGTAGGCGCAGCTAATACAACGTACAAGCGATTAAAGATCGTATCGATCTCGTGTGATCTACAACTAAGTCGTACTGGAACAACAACAACAGAGGTACCACAGTGAATGAATCCATCGAGAAGCTCGTGAATGCTTGAAAGCTTGCGTATGCGACAAAATAAAGTGCTACTGCGATACTTACATCGGAAAGAGTGCTTCACATCGGTTTCTATACGGACGCAGGTGTATATAGATAGAACAGAACCGTAACCCGATATAAACGTTCTTTCGAAAAAATATTCTATTCATTTTCAATCGGAAAATTTCGATGGTTCTGTCCATTCATATCCACCGGTATCGTTCGTCGCACACGTTGGACGCACTTAAAAATGGTGCTGCGGCCATTCGAGTGCAGGTTCCGGGGCTTAATTTACTCCCTCTCTGGTTTATTATACACGTACACATATTTTTACTGTCTTAAGAAAAACGGAAATGTATCCTGCAGGCTCTTCCCATTCTCATTTCTCGACGGGGGTTGGTATCACTGATTCACCATTATTTTTTTTTTTTTTTATCTCTGCGTAGCACTCTTCTCGCCTTTGAATCGCAAGGCAATTTTTTTGTAAAGCGATCGAAACAGGTGAGGAGGCCTCGGCGCAGTATTATATATATATATATAAATATACGTGTGAACTTGATGCGATCAAAAGCGTGGATTATTTTTATATGTATATATAGAGGTAATATATATATATAGATAAATACATAGAAGTACTATGCATGTACAGGCTCTGTTTCGGTGACGCTTCCTTTTGGCTAGCCTTTTAGACACCGAGACACGACTCGTGTTGCAAAGGCCTCTCTTCGTGTGCCAAGCAATTACAAAACAATTCAAATACGTAAACGCGCGGACTCTTTTACGCAGGCGATATAGCGAATGGCGAAATAATACATAATCGAAGCTGAATAAGAAGCTGAACGCCGGGCTGTTACTCGAACCGTTGAACGTTTCTGGAGGAGTTTTTAGGGGGATTTTCTGGTTACGTTCGACGGCTCGAGGGGACGTGAGCTGATCTCGAAGAAGGTCAATTTTCACTACCCTTTGTTTATTACCCTGTTGCCATTTTTTATTTTACAAACATTCTGAAACGTGTTCTTCTTCAGAATAAATTTTTTATATTTGAGGTAAATAAAAATTTTTACTTTTTAAATTAGCTACTTACCCTTCGTTAATTTGTATTTGTATCGAATTTTCGAGTATACTTACATTTTTTATTTCATTCATTTTGATTACTCTGAAGAAAAATGACGTTTGTTTGAAAACTTTTCTGTACACTTATTATACAATTTTAGATAATAATTGTTCTGTGTAAAAAAGAAATTTTTATACTTTCTAAATAAATATAATCCAAGACAAATTTTAGTAATTAAAAATCAACAATAATCACGTTATACAATCGTTTATATTATTTTTACTCAATCTTCAAATATGAAAATAAAATTCATAAAAATTCTATTAATTTTGACAATTAATTTATAATTAATTTGTTCCTATGAATTTACACTATTAATTTACACAATTAATTTACTTTTATCAATTTACACAATTAAGTTATTTCTATCAATTTTCACAAGTAATTTACTTCTATCAATTTTCACAATTAAGTTATTTCTATCAATTTTCACAATTAATTTACTTTTATCAATTTTCACAGTTAAGTCACTTTTATTAATTTATAATTAATTTGCTCCTATGATTTTATACTATTAATTTACTCAATTAATTTATTTCTATCAATTTTCACAATAAAGTTACTTCTGAATTTATACAATTAATTAATTTACAAACTACATCAATTTATTTCTGGTTTTTAATTTATGTTCACCTTCAAAGGTATCTAAATTTTGCTAGACTCAATTCCCTAAACATTAAATTGCATTTGACTTTCAAATCAAAAATAAATTAGCATACACCTCGACAAAAATCGGCGAACGTATTCAACCAAAACTCCTCAATATTTTGCATAATAAAGAAATCCGCCATTTTTAACCAGTTCAGCAATTCTACAAACCAGCCATTTTCCTGGTGTTATTCAAATTTAAACATTTCTTATGTCAAAATATTTGGAATAATTCAAAATTGTCCCTAATTCATTTAGAACATGAAATGTCCACAACAGCGTTGACAAAATATGTTAATATTCGTCACATGAATGCAACAAGTATTCAATTATAAACATATCTGTGATATATTAAATTTTTGTCTACTAATTCTACTAATTCATGTATCGACCTTCTTCGTCAGCAATGATTAGTAAAGACACGGGATCGGACGAGGGAAGTCTAATGTGGCGATTGTCGGTAAAATCACGGGAACAGGACGGTGGATACTGACACGACGAGATATACAGTTAATAATACCTAAATATCACTCCGTGCCTCCGAATTTCGCAACTAAAGCGCAGGAGAAGCTGTGGTAGAGACGAAAAATGTTGAAAATACATATACAGGCCGTTGTACTCGACCGGCCGTTCCAAGTGCCTTCTTTCGAGCGACGAACGTCGCCTTCGCAGGGAACGTTCGCAAAAACCGGAAGACTCTTGGAAGTGGCACAGGCGAGGTGTCCTGTACGATACATAATCTTACGGTCAAAAGACACGAGAAAGAGGTAGAATAGAAAATAGAAGAAAACAGATAGCGAGTCGTACGCTCGTTCTGATGGCGTTCGTCGTAATAATAAAGCGGCTAACATCTACAAGGTTTCAGAAATGACCGTGTGCTTGGCGTCGGCTAGGTGCGCGTCTTGAACAAAAAAATAACTGTACAAAATCAAAAAAACGCGATCGCGTGACAGGAAAAAAAAAAAAAATTACAGATCGCGTAATCGTATTCGACGTGGTAAAAAAAATAAGAAGGGTAAAAGAAACGATTAAACGTTGAAAAAGTTACGATACAAGCACCAAGTCGAACAGAGATTGTCTGATAGGATATTAAAAACAAGGGAAGCAGGAAGCGAGGCTAAAAATTGTGAGCAATAATTGGCGTAATATATGTATATACATATGTATAGCAAACCCGGGGATAAATACGGTGGTCGCGTATATATATGTATACATATATATCACTCTTTGAATATATATATCGCTATAATCATATATATTACAAAGGATTAGCGAGTTTCTGGGAAGTTTCATTTCAATAGAAAGAGATGAAATAAGAAGCATTAATAAAACAAATATTCATGCATTTCTCAAGCATTATTATTACAAATACTGGCTGACTCCTTGACAAACCCCGTGAGCGTGCACGCGCAAAAAAACGCATTCGGGACCTCGAAGACTCATTTGCATCATCGTTCCATTTCATTCGTTCTCTCAGTTACTGAAACAGCGTCTCTTTTCTTTCTCTCTTTTTAAGTCGACAGCGCAGACTACACACGGCTATTATTAATTTCATATAAATATATATATATTTATATATATTTATATATATTTAATAATAGTAATAATATTAATAATAATAATAATAATTAATAATATATATATATATATTTATGCATGTATGTATGTATGTATCACTAACTATATCGATACTGTCAATTCGTTTTTTTTATCATCTTCAAATCGAATATTGGAAAATGGACGACGTGTCGTTCTCTTTCAGGATGAATATCATCGTCCCGCGGTACCCAATATCGACATCGTGCAACACGCGTGTACAATCATCATCCTATAACGAACAAACATTAGGCAATAAAACGTTCGAAGAAACTTTCGTTGACGTCGCGTTAGGCCGCCATCTTGGACGCCATTTCGCGCTGTAGGCCGCCGCCATTTTGCGACGCGCGAGGTTGCACGACATCCGTACACAATAATACGTACGACTTACGTTCATCTTTCCCTCTCATCGTAGTTTTAATATAAATATAATTATCATGTAGGCATATTAAACGTAGGTGCTCTCTTAACGTATCTCTATCGCTCTCTTTCTTTCTCTCTCTCTCTTTCTCTCTCACTTTCTCTCTCTCCCTCTCTCTCTCTCTAGTGTTATACTCCAACACGTGGGTCGTTTCGTGTACAACGGTGTACGAGTGCGGGGGGAAGGCACTTCCGCTGTTTTTCGATCGATGCCGCGGAAAACGTGACACTGCATTTTTCTTCGAATTTTACAGAAAATTCAAATTCATTCCAGCAGCGTATAATTAAATCGTACCCGTTAGGCCCACGAGAGAATTCATTTAAAAAAAGATGCAGTGACAGAATTCCGACGGGAATCTCGAGAAAAAACCAGCCACCCTCTCGATAGTGTACGGTACATGTGTGAACGACGAATTGAGGAATCGTGGAT
Organism: Megachile ligniseca; assembly: GCA_945859555.1. Classification (NCBI taxonomy): domain Eukaryota; kingdom Metazoa; phylum Arthropoda; class Insecta; order Hymenoptera; family Megachilidae; genus Megachile; species Megachile ligniseca. The sequence goes on from OX243790.1 coordinate 3,290,375, forward strand.
TCATCCGTTCGTGTGTGTACGTGTGTGGCTTCCTAGAAACGCTTATAACACATGTGTTGTACTCCAGGAGGTCAATTAAACTGTGTGTGTGTGCGCGTGCGCGCGAGGACGAACATGTCGAAGAATAGTTCACCTCGAGATTGAAAGGCGGTCGATCCATTAATATGTTGTTTATGCAAGTTTTGTCGCTATGGAAGACGGTATTTCCCGTGTAGAACGTTAAAAATAAGGAAACCACGTGCTCGACGTTTTGTGCGTGTTCGGACACCAGCTCGTGTGCTCGTGTGCCGTGTGTTTACGTGTGTGTTCTCTCGTTAGCCGATGGAGGATGCCTTTGAATCTCGAGTTTTTCACAAATTTTTGGTTGTTGGTATTAGAGTTATGTACATCTGTGGTACCTTTTGTGGCTCATGTTCTTTTCGTTCGGAAACGCGTGTGTGTAGGTACGAATGGTTTGGTATAGCGCGGTCGTAAATTTAAGTGTAGGTATGCAGAGAACTTTAGTGTCTATGGCCATATAATGCTAACACACAAATTGAAAAGTTTCAAATTTCAGAAGCATATAGTTGTAAAATTTTTCAAATTCCAAGAGTATATTTTCGAATTCCAATTTTTTTTCTAAATTTCCAAATTTTAAAAATCCAATTTCAAATGTTAAAAATTTCCAAACTACAAATTCTTAAATCGTCAAATTCTCAGATTCAAAAATCTTAAAATTCCAAAATTAAAAAATCCCCTAATTTTCAAATTTTTAAATCTTCAAATTTTAAAGGCTCTAAATTTCCAAATTCCAAATCCCTAAAAAATTCCAAAAACCACTACCCTTGATCAAAAACGCAATTAAACTTAATCCTTATAATCCCATAAAAATTGAACCAAATCGTGCCAAAAATCGTGAATTCCCAAAAAACCATACAGCCCTAAACACAACTATAGTCTCTGCACCCCATGCTTAAGTTTACGACCCCGCTATATCTCCCAGTCCACATACGCTCACCCACGCGTGAAACACGCGACATACACGCACACACCTCCACATGTGTACGTATATATGTAAATATATATATGTGTATATATATATAGGTATGTATAGTAGTTATAATACATTTAAATATAATATACGTGTACACGTGTTTTCATCTTCATCGTTAGCTATTATTATTCAAATCACTGGCACACACGTGTACGGTTACGCAGAACGTAAATATTAATTCCTATCCTTTCTTATCTTACAGCTTCGTACATATAATCGCTCCCGGGGACATTTTTCTTTCTATACTTGTCTTCGCTCGCTCGAACTTCGTTCGTGGTACACAAATATTCGTTATTTAATTACGCATACGTGTATATATCTTTTATATGTATATGCCTGTGTATTATCTTCAAGGTTTATTGTGCGATTGTATGCCGTTTAATTAGTGAACTCTTTTTGTCTATGTTCTCGTTTCATTTCATTTTTTTTTTGTTTTTCGTTTGTTCATTGGAGGGGAACGTTTCTCCGTCTTCCATCTTCCTCTCTCCTCACCGATCTCGTTTTTAGAAACGCACGTTTAACGGGCTTTCTCGATCGTTTATCATCCTTCTTCCGTTTCGATTCTCTTCTCATCGGTTAAATGCGTAAGCTCATATATCGCAATTGACAAGGTTCACTGCACGTGCAATAAACTCCCCCGAATTGAATCCTTACAGGATAATATAGGATCTATCTCTTTCACACGCTATTACATGTTATAGATAAATAAATATAAATGTTTATGTACGTTTTCGTATGCGTGTGTATATATAGATTTATATATTATATTATATTCGTGTGTACGTATGTGGCAGGTACAGGGCGTCCCAAACGAAAGATCCTCGACAAAATTATTGAACCAATGTGTACAATTTCTTTCATCTTCCAGGTTTCTTAGGTTGGCAATTAAACTGAGAAATTTTAATATAAATAAATTTACAATTTTTTATATAGATTAATTTAGATATTCATAATTGATCATTTTTAATTTTAATAATTTGCAATTATATAAATTGATCGAATTAAAATTTTAGAACATTAAATTATTTGTGAAACTTCAATTTATTAAGAAATATTTTAATTCAGCAAATTTTCACAATTATTTATTCAAAAATTTTCTAAATTACATGATTAAATTTTGATAAACTTTTTAAATATGCAAGCTCTAAAATTTACAAATTTTTTCTAACCAAAAGTTTTCAGAATTTTTTAATTTCTATGTTACAAAACTAAAAACTGCAAATAAAAAGTTTTCGAATTTACAAATTAACAAATTTTCAACTTAAAAATTTGTACTTGCAATTTTTTCAATTTAGAGATCAAAAATAAAATTTTAGTACGGAATATTTTATAAACTTCCAAATTTTAACATTCAAATATTTAAAAATTCTTGATTTTCAAGTTTGCAAATATTCAGCACGAGAAACATAAAATAAATTAAACTCAGAAACTCAAACAAAATTTGCAAATATTTTCAAAATCAACCAAATCAAAATTAAAAATACTTCCCTACATTGCCAATCTATCTACATGCACATCTTTCAAAGCAAACAATAATAATTTCTCAATTGATCGATAAATTTATCTCGATTGATCAATTTCTAACCTAAAATTCCAAATTTATCTGCCAACCTAACGGTAACATAAAACCCAATAATCTTGCACTATAATCTCTGAAACATAAACCGAGTAATATTTAGAGTTTTAAAAACTTGTAAGTAGAATAAAATAAAACTATTCAAATTTAACATCGTAGGTATTACGTGACCTCGACACGTTTACTAAAATCCTAATTGTACTTAGAACCTAGTCACTTAACACAACATTTCACACCCTATAAATATACTTAAAGATTCTAACCTATAAAAAAGTTTGCACTCTGCAGAATCGTCGTTCCTTTTGAAACGCCCTGTACGTTCTGTATCTATGTATACATACATAGTACTAGGAGGTTATAACATAACCTCAACGCTACAATCTATGCGTGTACGTTCATTGTACGAATTAAGAGGCCGAACAAACGATGACGTTTTCGTCCGAAACATCATCATCGATGTGCAAGGTGTTCATAGGAAACATACGTTACAGTTCAGCTAGTTTCTACAACTAAACACGAAAAGGACAGAGATCGATAAAATTAACGACATCGGTGCAATGTCAACGATCGAAGACTACGTCCTCAGGGAAAACAAAACGCAGATAAAAAAAAAACTCGCTTAAAAATATTGTTCGGTGTCCATTTCGTAAAAAGTCTTTCTCTGTCCATTTCCGTACCGGTGTCTCTTTAAGAGTAACTTATACGAGAAAAATTAAAATCTAAAAAAAAAAATAATAAACGAACAAGCGAATAAAATAAAATGGACTACGTGTGCGCGCACGGTGGTCATAATCACTATATTCATGTAACAAGAGTAATGGACTCGAACGATTTGACCAAGACAAATAGAAACTCTGTGGATTTGTAGGCAAGGACTTAGGCCGAGCATCGTTTCCATCCATTTCAACGCAGGAAACAAACGAAGAAATTTTCAACGGGCTAACAAAATCTTATGAAGGAACGATTTCATCTTTTTTTTTGGGGGGGGGGTTTTTGTTTTTTTTGATTCATCGTAACAGTCGAAATAAACATTCGAAACAAGGCGGAACGCGATCGCGGGGCGACCGATGACGTAAACTGGGACAGGAGGAAAACTATGGTTTCGTATTAGAAATTTGATGGTTTACAAGTATTCGTTCTCCAAAATGAAAAATTCACAAAATACCCTGGACCGGGTCTCCCAAGTTACGTCACCGGTAGCAATAAAGATTTCAACAAACTTAAACCGATCAACTACTCGCGAGAAACATTCTACAACTAAAGAAAAAAAAGGACGCACGATTTAAAGGAAGATATGAACAATATCCGCGAGAAAAACAAGGAAACCTGAAACACGGGATCCCGACAGCTTTGTGCAGCGCAGAAACCGAAAATCGTGACGGTACTCGATCGATTATTGTCGCAACGAAAGGTGGGCGTCGAAAACCAACGGTAAATCGAAAAGTTTCTGCGTCGTAATACACCATCAGTTTAAGGGTTCAAGGGGGGTGATTCGAAACGCTTCATGTGGAATCGGGTTCAATAAGGCACTGTTCACCGACAATGTCTGACTAGAAAACGAATCTATTTCCGAAAAACTTGTATGCCTGTTTGTTTTCCCTCCCTAATCACGACCGGTCGTATCTCGAAACGAAAAAAATCCCTGTTCACTCGACTCACACCTTCCTCTTTCGTGGACAGGAACGTGGGCGTCCCTCTCTCGGTTCAATCGCGGGCAATTCCTTGCATTCTTAAACGCTACACCTCGAGGAAAATAAACCGAAGAAAGAAACGCGTCTCGCCGGAACAAGAAGCGACAAGGACAGGAAAGAACGACGCGCAACGTTCACGAATCGAAAGAGAGAACGCAGAACAGCCAGAAGAAGGAACCAGAACGCTCGGTGACGCGAGAGACACCGCGAGCGACAGCCTCTCGGATCTCGCAAGGCAACATCTCGTTTACGAGGTTTTCATTTTCTTATATGGCTGCATGATCACGCCGGAGCTCACCGGAATGGCGACCTGCGGTTGCGCGGCTATGGTGGCGTTAGGGATCTGCGGGATCTGGGGTACACCGGATACCCCGGCGGCACCGACGCCACCCGCGACCCCGGGCATGCTGGCGACCCCCGGGAGCACCGTGTACGGGTTCTGGACGTAAGGGCTGCCCTGGACCGCGGCCGCGGCCGCAGCCGCAGCGGCGGCTCCCGGCACGGTCGGTATGGACGCGTACGGATTCGGCAGGATCTGCTGTCTCATCAGGGAATACGGGTTGATGGGAGTCCCGGCCGGTGGCCGGGAGTACGCCAGGATCCCGGCGGACAGGGGCGACGTCAAAGCACCGGGAATACCCGCCAGGTTCGGTATAACCGGCCTGGGCGCAGCCGCGCTGGCCTGCAGCCCTGGATTGCCCGCGGCGGGGTTCACCAGGGCCTGCTTGTTCAGGGCTACGCCCGTGTAGTTCAGGGCCGTGAGCTGATTAATACCGTACGATTGGGACGCTTGAGAAAGCTTGATGGCCTTCGCGTAGTTCTTCTGGGCCATCTCTTTCGCGAGGGCGGCCGGGTCTAAGTGCGCCGGCAGCCCCGACGCCATACCTAGGCTGTTCAGCATGTTCAGATTGGCCATATTCGAGGCGTTATAGTTGGACATCGATGCCATGTTGGTGACGGTCGGCACATTCGTCATGGAGGCCATGGAGGCCATGGATGCCATGGAGGCCATGTTGACCACACCTGGCATCGAGGTCAGACCTGCGACTGAAGTCAACGGACTCATCGCGGACTGCACGCTGGCCTGCGACATCGCCAGATGATTCGCTATCGACTGTTGGTGTTGTTGCTGTTGCTGTAACTGTTGCTGATGCTGTTGTTGCTGCTGCTGTTGTTGTTGCTGCTGTTGAGCTTGTTGTTGGGCTTGTTGCTGGGCTTGTTGCTGGGCTTGTTGCTGAGCTTGCTGCTGCTGTTGATGCTGCTGCTGCTGTTGTTGCGAGATCGACGGACTCGAATGATTCAATTCGGGGGAATTATGCGTGTTTTCGGCTTCGTGATTCTGCGTGACGTTCGACTGCTTGTTAGAGCCGTTATTATTGTTACTGTTATTTTCGGCAGACGGAGGTGGTGGCGGCGGGTTGTTGCAGGGATCCATCAGCACGCCATTGTTGGCGTCGGCGCAGTTATTCACTGTCGCGCCGCCGGTTCCCTGAGAGGAGGAGGAGGACTGAACCACCACCGCGTGGTGGTTGCTTTGCACGTTCGAGGGTTGCACGACCGATTGGTTAGAGGTTTGGGTGGGTAGGGGTGGTGTTCCAGTGTACTCACATGACACAGGCACGAACGGCTGCTGCAGCTGTATTAACTGTTGATAGGTCGTCGCGCCGGTTGGCTGATAGACCGGCATGCCGGACTTGTCGCCCGCCGGTCGTTTATACGGAACCATTCCTGGGAAGGCCTGCAATACAGAAACGTAACAGATATTTAGGATTAAAAGGAAGGATCTCCGTCCGGGAGACTTCGCGGCGCGCGTGATTCGATTATGGCTTCCAGAGAAAGAGAGAGAAAGAAATTAGCTGGCTTTTCTTGCCATTCTTGAGTTCGTGTTTCCGACACGTTAATCGAGTCCTTGACCATTCTACACAAATCCGTTTTCGAGCCTGATAGATTCACGGGATAAACTGTTTAAGTCTTGGTACATTGATACAGAGGATCACGTACAGTGCGCAAAGAAGGCACTTGGAAGAAATTTCTCTGAGGAGATTCATTGACCGAATCAGATTTACTAGTAAACTTGTTTAAAATTACGGTACAAGTAATAGCTCACGTGCTAAATTCCTACGCGTTAGTAGTTCACGCGATACATTCCTACTTATTAGTAGACCACGCGTTAAATTCCTACGCGTTGAATCCCTACGCGTTAAATCCCTACGCGTTGAATCTCTACGAATCTCTACACATCGTATCTCCACATATTAAATCCCTATACGTCGAATCTCGTTGATTCTCAAAGCATCAAATTGCAACGTATTAGATCTCTACCCATTAGATATATATCGGACCCCTTCTATATATGGCCTCGCGTTGTATCCCTATATTTCGCATCGAACTACAAGTTTATCATTAGCTTCCTATACGCAAAACCACAAAATGTATATATATAGAAACCCGTGCGTTGTTACTGTATCCATGACCAACTCCATAAACAACTCGTTTCCATGGTAACGACAAAGATGGCGGTCGTCTCCCACTGAACAGTTTCCAATATAAAATCGCTCGGATCTCGTAAACGGATCGTCGTATCGAAAAACGGTAAAGGACTTTTCGCTTCGTCTTACCGCGTACAATTTACAGTTTCAAAATAAATAGTATAGGTAAAGGTCCAAGGCTAGAACGTTAATTTTTAGTCGAGTTCTTCATCGTTTCACTTTTATTCGAATGAACGTAATGTAAAGATATTGCGCTAGCGTATGATTCATTGGTTAGATTCGGCACTTACAAAGTTCTCGTAGTAGAACGATCCGACAGACTTCATGTCCATCTGCAACAAAGATAGGATCGGTTTCAACTAGTTTCAAGGAGAAGGTTACGTCGCGTCTATATAGTTGGAGTTCCAGGGGAACACTGGGACGAGGGACAATTAGACGGTCAAATAATGTTCGGGGTAATGATGAATTACGACAAAACTAGGTCAACAGTGGTGGTACCAATAATAGTAACAGTAGTAAAACGGTTAATAATTAGTGGTAGCTGGTAACAGTGATAATAGTAGTGTGTAAAAGTTGTGCCGATGACGCAGCTGGCGGCGACGTTTCCCAGACGAAGGCGTTCGTCGTTGAACAACAAATTCGTTTGTCACATTTTCGTCTGTGCTGTTTCGCTATATGGCATTTCCCTGTTCCTATTTAATCGAGGCGAATGACCAGCCATAGTTACCGGCGGATGACCGTCACAAAGAGAAAACCGTGGGGTCCTGTTTTCGTACTTGAAAATCAGCTGAGGAAACTTTTTGTTGTTGTTGTCTTTCATCGAGGAGAATATCGACGACGGAGAAATCGTGTCAGACGTACGCGGCTCGTGTTTTATGACAGACAAGATATAGACAAATACGCGAAGTAACGAAATGAAATGATAAAAGTATCGTGGCAGCAGTGAGCAAAGTGACATGACGGTAAGAACAGACATTATCAATTAATCGGTTGGCAATAGACATGGAGGGAGGAAGCGAAACAGTTCGAATGCAAAAGCCAGAAAAGCTGGTAAAAAGTTTGTCGAACAGAGCGGAAGTGGTACGGATACAACTGCGATTACGATAACGCTATGTGTGTATGCATGTGTGTGTGTATGTGTGTGCTGACATGACAAGAAAAATTAGTATCTGCGGAACAGGAAATCCAGTATCGTTCGAGATACAAAAATATTATACAAATTTTCACCGTGGGACAATTTGTACAATTATCGATAAATTAGGGGAGTCGCAAGCTGAAAATAAAAGAGTAACAAAATTCTATTTAATTAAAAAATGTAACGTTCGCGCGACTGGAAAGTAAAGCAATATCCAGTTCGACGACGGAGAAATGAAAAATGGCGGACGAAGAGAGATGGAAAATCAGATTGACAAAGAGGTCGTTCCATAATAAACGTTGGATTTTCATTACCTTTTTTTTTCTGTTTTTATTTTGTTAATATTCATTTGTACACATTTATGAATTATTGGCTGAAAGATTTATGTTCTAGGAAATATTTACTTTATTTTGTAGACGTGAAATGGGGAATCAAATATATTTTATTACTTATTGTGGTTAATTTATATCGCAGTGATTTTATAAATTAGGAGTTTAGAAATTTATGAAGTTTTAAGCGTAGGAATTTAGAAATTTTTGAAATTTAGATACTTTAAAGCCTGAAAATGAATAAACTTAGCAATTTTCAATTAAACTAAGAATTTAATAAAATTTATAATTTTGAAATTCTCACATTTGGAAATTTTCAAAATTAAAAATTTCCAAATTTCCAAATTTCAAAGTTGAAAAGTTCAGAAAGTGTCAAAGTTTCAGATGTCCAAAAAGTGCATAAAGAAACCTCTCTTTATATTGCCAATTACAACCCCATTGAATTGTAATATAATTTTATGTATTTATAATATAATTATATTTGATATTTTATATAATTTGATGTGACTATATAATTTTACATAAATGTATTAAATTTAATATCATTTTATTATATAATACAGTTCCAAAAACCCTATATGATAAAATTTCAATCACATAACATACAGTTTTATTACTATAAAACTTTCACTATGAAAATTTAATAAGGAAACTTTATTAATCAATATTCCCCAGTGTACCCGATAAGTTGTCAGCTGTACGCAAATTGTCTTGGTTCAAGTGCCAACTTACCAGCCACGCACAATTTCCACAATCCCATAATTCACTAGTAAAGCACTAAACCCCGAAAATTGAAAATCGAAATTTATTATGGAACACCACAATAAAGGTCACCTTATACCAAGCAATCTACCGTGTCTTCAACCATAAAAACCATACATCATCTGGCAAAGAAAAAAAAAGAAAGAAGAAATAAAAAAAAAATATCGCGTTATGGTGGTGAAAAGGAGACAAAACTTTCCAGTCATTGTCCAGAGCATGAGATGACGTTTGATACCATCACCTCGATAGTCGCTTAAGCACAACATGCATCATCGGCGCAAGCTTAAAGTTTACACAGATCTAACACTCCATCGACGCAGCACCGATTTGTCACCATAATAACCATAGGCTCTTTTTCACGTGCGAAATAGGCGCTGACGTAGTGGGGAGATTAGAAACGGGATATTATTTTATTACGCGTGCTCTTTTTTTCTCTTCAGCAACTCGGATTCGGGATACTACTTCCACTTTTTCACTTTCCTGTGGATGCAACGATTGTTACTTCTCGTGGATTTTTAGACGAAGCTGCTGTAAGCTCAGGCGTTTAGGGGATCGGTAGGACAAGTGCAGTCAGGTTCGGTCGAAGATTATTCGATTAGAGAATTCGTTAGATCAGTGTTTCTCAACCATTTTGTGTCGTCCATTCTTCCTCTCACCATATTTCTCATTTGTGTGTCGTCAAAATTTCATGGAAAATTTGAATTTTTGTGTAAATTTGTATTTTAAGAAATTTTGTGTAAACTTGTATTTTAATAAATTTTAATAATTTGTGGTTTAGAAAATTCTTGAAAGTGTAAAATTTATAAATTTATAAATTTATTTTCATAAGTGCATATATTTGTAAATTAATTTTGTAAGTGTATGTATTTATAAATTTATCTATATAAGTATGATCATTTATAAATTTATTTCATACACTTCTTTTAATTTTGTAAAAACTTGGTTATATAATGTATACTGTAATGTGCACTGTATGATTATAATATTATATAAATAGATTATAATAGAACATTGTATATTGCAGTTGTATGTATATGTAATGTGTATGCAGTATGTGTAACATACATTGCATATACATTCTATATTACACATATGTATATGTATTATAACATACGTTGTACATATTGTATACTGTACATATATTATGTAATTATTCAATCTATATTATACATGTGTACATGCATAATATACCTTGTATATGTATCGTTTATTGTACATGTGTTATACATTGTATACTGTACATGTATAGTAGACATTGTACATGTATAACATACATTACATATTATATAAATAAAAATTACATATTTGAAAATAACCTCAATAAAGTTGATCGTTTAAACTTGACTGATGAAAAATAGAAATATACGTTTTGAAACCATACAAAATTCACTAAAACAAAATCCCTAACACATAACAAAATATTTAGTAAGTTTGTTTAAAGAAATCCGATAAATCATTCAGTAGAATTTATAATATTCATAATTGTTGATCTTGTATTTACACAAAATGGCAGCTATTATTTCGTGAGATTTTAACGAAACCATAGGTTGAGAAACACTGCGTTAGATCATCCCATAAATAAAGTCATTCTATAGTAATAAATATATTTGGTGATATTCGTAATTATAAAGGAACAATTAAAAATTCGTCATTGTTACTTTATAAAATTTCGGTGTTTTTAATCTAAAACGAAACAATATGTAATCAAACGAGATATTGTTGGTTCAACGAGAATATTATTTATGGGACAACTTGTAAAAATCGATCGTGTTCTCGAACAACCACAAATGATTTATCCTCTCAAAATATTCGAAAGATTTTCCCATATCAGTCATAAAACACGTACTTATTTTCCAACTCTCGAATGGATACCCTGTCAAGATATAACCTCAAATTTGTTTCGTGTAAAGCAGAGTTAATTGAGTTTGTAATTCGAAATAGAGATTTATGTATTCACTGTGTTCAATTTGTTCAATTACAAAATTAATATGCATTTTCGCAATTAAGTTATGAAATTTTGACAAGCTCCGTTTCTATATTTTATGACATTTACACAAATTTATATTTTTTTATACTTTATGAAATTTATATAAATTTTGTACTTTATGAAATTTATATGATTTTTATGTTCTATGAAATTTATACAATTTTAAAATTTGATGTATTTGCAAGATACAAGAAGTTTATCAAATTTGGTGATGGATGTATATTAATTTTGAGGTTAGATCTGCTAGATGAGAGTTGAATAATAAAACATTTTATAGTTAATAAATAAAGTATGATTTAAATCCTCGTCTTAAATTATCTTCATTCGTGGTTGATGAAAGAACAAACCAAAAAGCGATCTAACAAATACAACATGAGGCATAAGCTATGATACGAGTAACATTGCAACAAACCAACGAGTAGAAGCGAAATTAATGGAGAAGAGTGAGAAATTAACGAGCAGTGATTAAAGGGATGAAGCCGAGATGTTCCGTTCAGGCTTCTTTTAGAGACTATGGCAATGTAGGGGAAAATGCATAGTGAGTCACTGAACATGGTAGTTTTTGTGAAGAAAATGGCGATATAGCGAGAGGACATGTTATCTGAGAAAATTTGTAGATTACAGAAATTAAAAAATGTAGAAATTTTCAAATCTTCAGAACTATAAATGGAAATTTCTACATTTTCATATTTCTGAATTCACAATTTTTTTTAATTACATATACCGTAATTTGAAAATTCATACTCCAAAATTTTTTAATTTCCCATTTCCTAAATCCCCTAATTCCCAAAGTACCAAATTTTTTAATTTCTCAATTACTAAATTATTAAGATCTCAAATTTCTAAAATTGCAAATTTAAAAATTTCTAAATCCCAGTTTTCAAGATCACCAAATTTTTAAATCCCCAAATTCTCAAGTCCCTAAATTCTTAAATTTCCAAATACCTAAATCCCCAAATCCACAAATCCCCATACCCCAAACATTCAGATACCAACTTCATAAATTTTCGAATCCTAAAAAAAGAAGTCGCCATTTTCCCTAGGAACGCCTACCATGCTCAGCACTGTAATAAACACATATACATATTTACAATGACAATTAACCCTCTATAATTTGCAAACTTATTATTTGATCAGCTCATTAATTATCCAAATATTTAATAACAACTTGTTAATTATCAATAACATAAATAAATTACCGAATAAAAAAAAATATTACCAAAAGACAAAAATTTCTTAGTAGTCAATTTCATGAATTTCCAAAAACAAATTTCATTTTTTAAAAACCATTGCATCAAAAATTGTATTGTATTGAGTTGGTAGCCGAAGTCAACGTAAGTCATACGTGCGCCATCTCGTCAGACACGCACAACACATAATACTTCGAGAAGACACAACTGTTAAATGGTACTGTTTGAACATATATAAAATGAAAGTACATGTTCACTGAAGAAATAAAAGCAAATAGAGGGTTAATGCGAGTTTCTGTTATGGAATTGCAAGTGAAACGAAGAAAGAGAAGGTTTGTGACACGGAACGCGTTTGCGCAGCATACATCCTCGAAGATCGGAAAAAGCGTATAGAAATTTTCGTCAGAAATGGGGAGAAGAATGAAAATAAACGTAAACAGAGCTGTAAGCGCGCTCGACAGTGTTTTCCACAAGTTAAACATATGATACATACAGTTACAAGAAACTTTCGGAAAATGGTCCGAATTTCTTGGTTCTATTCTCTCGAACTTTCTTTGAAAAATATTTAGTGACATTTTTAACTGAATACTTAAATAATATGGCTACTGCTATCTAAATAATACTTCGCAGGAAATAAAGATCTCTGCTCTACGAAGAGACTCTTAATTCTATTCAGTTAAAGTAAGATGCTATTTGAATTTCAGTTAAATTATATTTATAATTTTCAATTAGAAACATTATTGACTAATTGAATATTTACTAGATATATCTCAGAAAATTTTGCTATTTTATTGAAATAATTTTTTACTATAGAATCATTGATTTTATCTTGAAGTAATTAAAATATTAAAGAAAGAAAAATTTTGAATTGAATCGTTAGAATTTTATAAAACCAAATATTTCAAATTTGGAAATTATTTGGTATGCAACAATCTATTTGGCAATATTTTTTATTGTAAAATGAGGAGAATAGAAAGAAAATTTTAATAATAATTGACTAGAAACTGTCGTTGAAATTCTTTCTAACAAATCCTGCTATTTAACAATATCTGTTTTCGATAGAAACCAAAGGAACTAAAAATTGACGAAATTCTATTCAAGGCGCTAATTACTCACCTGTCACTAAAGACTAACTATCAAACATTAAATATTTAAAAAGGAAAGAACGAAAAGCCGACTAAGAATTATCCAGTGGATGGTGTTGGATGCTGGGTCATATATAACCTGCTAGTAATTTTTTATTGGAATGTTTGATTGAGGAAATTTGGAGACTTGGGGATTTGGAATTTCAGAATTTAGGATTTTAGGTATTTAGGTATTTGGGAAATTTAGGAACGTTAATATTTAAGAATTTTGGAAATTTATATCTGAGAATTTTAAAATTTGAAAGTCTAGGGATTTTTAACTTTGAGAATTTGTAAATTTGGGAATCTAACAATTTGTAAATTTGAGAACTTAAAAGTTCAGGGATTTGGAGATTTAAGAATTTTTGTATCTCCAGCATCTAACATCCAAGGATTAATTGCATATTCCCATTCAGAAAAATGAAAAATTTGATAAATTTCTCTTTATACGACTACCATTTTAACAAACTCTTCTTACATTTACCCAGTTCATTAAATTGAAATTATCGTCAAATTATCTTTTATATAAACACCGTCACAGTAATTAAAAATGCCATGGTATAACTTTGAAAATTTACTTTCGTCATTTAGCAATGACCCAGTAATTTTTTATCTTATAAATCACATAAAAAAGAGGAATCCGAATGGGAATATTTCGAACGATAAAACAAAAATCACAATGTTCCAATACAATCTACCGTATCCTCCACATAAATTCGTACTCTGAAATTGCATTAGTTAAAATTACAACGTTGCCTGAAACGCAGGGGCAGCCATCTTCAAACGCTCCCGTAGCCCGCGAAATTTGAACGCAAGATAAATAACAGTAAGCAAAACTAGTTATATTAGAATGGTTTGTATAATTTTTTAACTTAAATTCTTTTGTACAAAAAGAAATATTAAAAATCCGCCAAAAACGCAATCACAGTGTCTCATAACTAAACATAACTCTTGAGTCTGTTACTTTTGCCACAATTTTGCGTTTAAATTTCGCGGGTAAAGCAAGCGTTCGAATATGGCTGCGTTTGTGTTGGAGACAACATTGTTCTTTATAATACTGCAATTTCAGAGGCGAATTTATGTGATGATCCTGTATAAAATGTTCGAAAATTATGTCACGACTATTATAACATTATTCTACATCTCTGAATCGATGAAGCTCTGTAAAAATTGTCGCAAGATTGACATTAATCTTGAAATTCAAGTTTAAATCTTATTAACCGTTGTATGATGTAATACTAATCATAGAAGGTCTAGAAACAACCGTGGATTTATTTTAAAAATGTTACAGTTTCATTACTGACAAATGGTGGTATGAAATGGTCCATCCAAAATACAAGTGATTCTACGTGAAAAAGTAAGTGAAAAAGTTTCTATAAACTTTTTTCGTACGACGATTCGTTTCTGAGGAAATAGGCTTTGAAGTTACGGTGGATACGAGTGCGATTCAATATGGCTGCCGTGACGCCGCCATTTTGTTCCTCTCCGCCATATTGAATCGCTCACATATCTAACGCAACTTTACAGCCTATTATCTCGAAAACGAATGGTCGTACGGAAAAAGTTCATAGGACGTTTTCCACTTACTTTTTCCCGTAGAATCATCTGCGTCTCGTACGAACCTCCACAATTATCCCACTTCGAGTTATTAGTAACGAAAGCGTCATTCTTCGAGAAAACCGATTTTCATAGTTTTTTATAGATTCGTCCTTTTGATTAATATTACAGTAATAAAGATTAATTTTGAAAGTCAAGGTGAACCATGCGGCAATTTTCACAGACGCAGAGACGCGGAATAACATAGCGGCGCATAATTTTGAAATGCTCTGTAAACTGAAAAATTCGGGCCAGTTTCGCGAAGATCAGCTACGAAAGAGAACTAAAAAAGGAAAGTGTACTCCATGCATAAGCCGTGGTACCATTAGCAGATCATCATTGGAGTCGCGCATCCGCTTCTTGCCGAGTTCGATGCTCGCCATACTGGCACTCTGAAGTCCTCCGGGAACCGCAGTTGCCGGCACTCCTGACACTCCGCTAGCCAACGCGCCCATTCCCGCCACGTTCGTTGGCATAGTCGCCGTCTGCTTTTTTTTTTGTTTTTTGTCATTGTATACACACATTGTCGTTTTTTTTTTTTCGTTCATTTAGTATATCCGTTCAAATATTCCCGTTTCGATCCACGTTTCGTTTGAATATATCGCAGCCTCATCGTGATCACCGGTACCGCCGTATACGTTCGTCGAAACACGATCACGTGTTCGTCAATGTTGTTGTTCGTTTCGATTGCCGTTAATCGTTGTTAACGTTTACGTATCGATATTGTTTTTTTTTTTTTCGGCGTTGTTTAGCGAATGGGCGGTGATCGAGGTTGAAAATATCGTGTGTCCGGTCGGGCGATAATTTTTTGCAGGCGTTAATTGGCGGGTGTAGCGAAGCGCACAATTGTTTTTGTTTTTTTTTTCGGTTTATTTTATTTTGATTTTTTTTGGTCAGCAAGCATGAAGAAGCATCGTCAGGCGGAAGAGGGCAAGATAAAAATAAAAAAAAAACAGAAAAACAGACCAGTTGAGGCTGAAGCTAAGAAATGACAATAATCACGGTAATCTAAGTATCGAGATAAAGCCATATATATGGACGTACGTGTATACATGGCTGTATATTACATAATACTGTACAGAGGGGGCGTTTACAGGTATATATACATATATCAGGAGATAATGATGTATGTATATATAGGTTATGTCGAGCCAGTTCGTTTATATATTATACAGGGCGTCTCAAAATGCAAGTTCCATATTTGGGTTTGGAAAAATTTGTTGAAAATCGATCTTTTTTATGGTTTACTTTGTTTTTGAGAAATACTTTCCAGTTATAAATAATTACTGTAATAAAATTATGATCATTATTATAGTTTTTAAAAATCGATTAAAACAATTGAAATTATAAATATAATAGACTTGTAGTTCTTATGAATTATAAAACTGATAATACAATTATAATACATTGTAACAAAATTACAGTAACTTTGTGACAACAGTGTGGAAATTAATTGAGAATATTTTTATAAATGTCTGTTTTGAAGTTCGAGGTTGTTCATGTAAATTGTTCACAAATTGCTCGACTGTTATTATGAACACGTAAACACGTAGAAATTTATAAATGTATGAATTTATAAATTAAACTTAACATAAAATTGAAAACAGCCACCAAAACTTGTAAACACCTCTATAAGACAATAAAAATTAAGAATTGAGTTAAACATTGCTGAACTTCTACCACTAAATAATATATAACAATGATCTAATAATCTAATAGTAATTATAAATGTACCTCAAAAACAAAGCTGTCCCACAATATTCCACTTACTTTTTCGGATCCTCAGCTGAACCCCATTTTGAAACGCCCTGTAGGCTACGAATTCACGAAATCGCAGCTCCCGCAACTCCCACCAATTTTACCAACTCGTGGCGGGAACGAACCAACTCGTATCCCTTACTCTGGCATAAAAAACCCCAACAATTAATTGCATACGTTGTCACCAAGAGCCCGCGTTTACGTGAATCCGAGACACAAAATGGGACAAGAAAATACAGAAGACATTCCGAAGATCATCTAGAAACTCGTTAAACATTCGTTTAAATAGGTTATTTGAAAATAGGAAACGTCGAGCGCGATCGATAAAGAATATCAACAGGTGTATCTGGAAGTCGCCGGCAGCAATCTGCGAAGTAATTAGAGGACGTCATCGCAAGAGTCCCGGGGTTCCTTCAAGTGAGAAATACTTGGGGGGTGTCTCGAGAACGGCGGAAATAAAAGGAAACGAAAATAACGGAGGAAAATTCCATTCGATTGGTCCAACAGGATATCGTCCGGCGTTCCCAGATCCCCGGCTAAATACCTGAAATAATGCCGGCTAATCTATCGAAATTCGTTAGTCTCGGTCTATCCTACTCCCTCGACTAATTGTTTCTTTCTACCCGACAAGGGAGGAAAATAGAGAGTATCGCAACAGGTGACGTCCATCTTGGCTGCCTGAAAATTCAACGAAGAGAAATGTTCATTTAATGGACACGTCAGGTTCGATGATTCTCTCAAGGGCTCTCCGCTGGTCTTCTTCTCGGGCTCGTTTTTGCTCGAATGATATTTCATCGTGTTAAATCGCCGGTGTTCGAATTGTTACTGTGTGATCGTGTGTACGTGAATTCGAGCGATTCCTTTCGCAACTGCTGATGGTGTTAAGGGTGATTCCGTGTCATTTCGCAAACACACCGGGCTGACAATTCCGAGGAGTGCACTTTTCGAACGTTTCGAGATCAACGCTAACAGAGATTCGTTGGGCGTTAGGGTACACTCGGTGACGGCCGTTGAGAAACAACGCGAGCTTTGTTTGGGGAAGATTGAATGATATATGGAAGTTTGTTTTGTAGCTATTAACCCGGAAATGGTTTACGACGGTGCGATGTGTGGACATTTCACGTGGACGATGAAATAGTCGCATTTCAGGATTCGTATTCTTACTCGAGTAATGCTATTGTGCGAATCTAATGAATGTTAGAAAGGATACTGATTGCGTTTGTGATGAAAAGTTGGGTATTTGAGAATTTGGAAATTTGTCAATTTAGGGAACGGAAAATGTGGCATACGTACTAATGTAGGCAAATGAACGTTTCTGAATATTTGAAAATTGGCGAATTTTTAGATTTTGCAAAGTTAAGTTAGTTATACGATATGGGGATTTGGAAATTTTTGAGAATTATGTGATTTGGAAATTTTAGATTTTGATGATTTACCAATTTTGATATATGAATTTTGGCATTTATCAATATTAGAATCTAGAGAATTTAGATTTAAAACATTTTGGATACATTTTTGAACATATAGGGATTTATGGATATGAGAATTTCAACATTTAGGGATCTGTGAATCTGGGGATTTCAGTATCTGGGGATTTGTAGATTAGAATATTTCAGTATCTAGGGATTTGTAGATTTGAGTATTTCAGTATCTAGGGATTTGTGAATCTGAGAATTTAAATATCTAAGGATTTTTAGATCTGAAAATTTCAATGTCTGAGAATTTCAATATCTAGGGATTTGTGAATTTCCGAATTGCAATATCTAGGGATTTCTGGATCTGAGAATTTCAGTATCTAGGGATTTTAAATGTGAGAATTTCAGTATCTAGGGATCTTAAATCTGAGAATTTCAGTACCTAGGGATTTCTGGATCTGTGAACTATAATAACCAGAAATATATGGATCTCAGAAATTCAATATCTAGGGATAATTTAGGGATTTTCAGTTTGGTGACCTAAGAATTTAGGGACATTTTGGAATTTAGCAAGTTAGGAAAATGATCCATTCGAAATTTAATGATCCACAAGTTTCAAATCCAGAAATTTGAAAATTTAAGAATGACAAAAAATAAAATTTGCAAGTCCATTTCAAATGCAAAAATTTCAACCAATCTCAAAATTATGAAATTCCGTAAATTGTAAATTTTTTCATTTCAAAATCCTAACCTTAAGCCTAAGTCACCGAAAAATCAACCCCCTTTAAATATCTACATCTTCAACTCAAGAGTGACTTGCAATTCTATAAACAAATAACAAGCTTGTTAAAAAATGAAAAATATCAACATCACGCAATAGATATTATACGGTCAATAAAATAATTACGTAAACACATTGTTTCTCAACAATTCCTCGCCAACTGTGTCAACGCGAACGATCAATTCGAATATAAAATAAAATTTCGAACGTAAGCACGTTGATCGATACACGGAATGCACCCCTGGGAAATTGAAAACCACTTTTAGAGAATAAGACTTCCCTGCCAACAAGCTGGTCTGCCGCAATCATCTATGCGAGACTTTTCTTCCATTGTATCCGGACGTGGCTGCAGCTCTCTGCGCGACGTTGCTGAAAATATCTTTCTCACGTTTCCTCCTGTTTCTATCCTTTCTTTTTAGACTTTAGTCTCTCTAGTTGTACCATTATTTCTTCACGGATAACAGACAATTCTATCCTCTGAGAAAAAAACGTACGAACCGAACAATATATCTTTCATTGTTCGCTCTTGGTAGGCGACTTCTTTCGAGCGACGCTTTAGTGTTGCTTAATACTTCTGTTTTTTTAACGATCCCGAGGGATCGGCGGCTTTCTTCCCGTGGAATAATTTTGATCGAATGATGAAATTAACACGTGTACGAGATTTTTTAATTGCATTTTTGCATTGGTTAACACGTTTCGTATCGGTGGCTCTTGTGGAATGATTTTGAGACAGGTAGAGAATTCTTGTGTTCTTGATTCGGATGTAAATGTTTTAAGTATTTAATTATTCAAGTTCTCAATTTTGTAGATACCCAAATTTGAAAGTTTTAAAATTTTTGAATTTTCAACACAGTTTTTTCAATTTTTGAGTATCACAGATCTTTCAATTTTTAACTGCTCAAATTTTCAGATTTTCGAATTTTCAAATTCTTAATTTAGATCCTTAAATTGTTAATTTTTAAATTTTTAAATGTTTTAAAATTCAAATTTTCATATTGAATATTCAAATACTAACATTTGGAAGTTTTGGAATTTTTCAGTGCTAAAATTCCCAATTTGAAATATTCAAAATACTAAAATTTTCAATTTTGTAAATTTTCAGATGCTAAAATTCTAATTTACAATTTTCAAAGGCTAAAATTCTCAATTTAAAATTTTCAAGTTTAGAAATTTTTAATTATTAAAATTCTCAACTTAAAATATTCAAATGCTAAAATTCTCAGCTTCTTAAATTTTCAAATTCCAAGATTCCCAATTAAAAATTTTCAAATGCTAAAAATCCCCAATTTAAAGTTTTTAAATCCTAAAATTCCCAATTAAAAATTGTCAAGTTTAAAAATTTTCAAATATTAAAATTCTCAACTTCTAAAATTCCTAAATAAAAATGTTCAAATGCTAAAATTTCCAACTTAAATTTTTCAAATGCTAAAATCCTCAATTCAAAAAATTCCGAATACTAAAATTGCCAACTCAAATTCCCAAATCATAAAATTCTCAACTTCATAAATTTCCAAATCTCAAATTTCAAAGTGCTCAAATTTCCACACACCCCAATTCACAAACCTCGAAATAACAGTATAACCAAACAAAAATTCAAATATCCCAAAACACTAAAATTCTCCTGTTCCACCTTCAACCTATCCAATTTCATAAACCCCAAATTACAAACTTGTCCATAAAACGCAGATATAAAACTGAATCTACATAACCATCTGATTTCATTGAAATTTTCGATATGAAACGTGTTAAAAATCGTGACCACATAAAAACTCGATTCGAATAAACACCTACAGCTTGCGATAAACCCTTAAGCACATTTTCTATGAAACAACCGTAAGAAACCGGCATTATCCGCGTCTACTCTATATTTCCCTTGTTTTTCTAGAATCGACAGCTCTCACAGTGTTTTTGTGTGGGACAGCAAAACAGCAGCAAGGGTTGATAGCCGGGGTTCGTGCAACACAGCTTGTCAGCAGAGTGGTGTACGTGTCATTCATAAAAGACATGTCACTTTAACTACAATTTATTTACAAAACCGTGGACTCGTTCCATTTCCAGCGATAAATTGACAAAAATACTCATCCCTTGAAAATCCCTTGCCTCACGACGATCTAACGTTTCAAATCGATTGAAATTTCAACGAAAATTTAATAACATTATGTACATTGATTTTGTTGTTAATCACGAGACAAGGGGTAAGCGAAGATATAGAAATGGAACGACCACTCGCGGCTGCAAGAACGTTTTTTTTTGTATACTCATTAGAACCTAGGCACCGAACAGGTGATTAGTGTATTTTGCAAACTATAGTCGCTTTGCACCTGGATAGCTGCGATAGGCTGCTAGAAAGAGAGAAATAGAACAGTGGTGTTTGGTGACGTTAAAAAAAGAATTGTGCCTAAAAAGTATACTACTCGCTACACGGTACGGGGACAAGGAAATATCGTATCGAGGGGGTGTAAAAACGGACGAACACAAAAGCGAGAAACGATGGGGTGTGATCTGATAGAGAAACGTGAAAATGATGAGACGGGGGAAAAAATTTGAGATAAAGAAACGGAAGCATTAAGAGACTGTACCGTGAACAACGGGGGTGGCGAAAGGAGACGATTTAACTTGACGTGGGATTATGTGAATAACCGGTGATATACTGGGTGTCCTTGAAATAGATGGTCTCTTTAGCAGATCGTATGTTCAGATATCTTGAGAAAATTATTGTGTCATGATATGTGCTATATTTTTTAGTAATATTATTTATTTTATCGTTTATGTAATTTATTAGAAAACATTTCATTATTTATTTTTTAGCTATGTATAACAAATTTATTTTATGATTTGTGTTATAATATGTAGAATATTATTTATCTTATATTATTTGTTTCAATATTTATGTTACAGTAATATGTAAAATAGTATTTATTTTATATTGCAATGGAAAACATTTATTTCATTACTTATAATATTATTTCGTTTATTATTTGTTATAATAATACATAAAAAATTATTTATTTCATTATTTATAATAAAATTGATTTTATTATATGCGTTATAATAAAACATAAAATATTTAGTTTATTATTCGTGTTATAAAATATTAGAAAACATTATGTATTTTATTATTTGTCACAACACACAAAAGATTATTTATCTTATTATTTATGTTATAATAAATTATACAGAAACATTTAATTTTAAAGCAAATCAAAAAAGTTTAGAAAAGTATTATTAAAAATTGTTAATCGAAAAGTAAGATACGAAAATTGAAATATTTCGTTAAATAAACAAATAAAGTTTGAAAATCTATATTATTAATACCTATTGATATTAATCTATACATTACCTATACAAATATGAAATATATATAGTTTTTCAGTTAAATTTCAAAGTGTTAAGAAAGTAAGATTGTTTAAATTTTCACAGAATTACTGTAGCCTTGAAAATAAAGATATAAGATTTATGATTGATCCTTTTTGATCGATTAAAAGTTTCCAATATTAAATATTTGATCTTTTCACTACCTACCTTAAAGAAGACCACCTTTTTCAGAGACACCCTATATGGACGATAACCGTACAGACTGCAATCTCCCATTTTCAAATTAATTAAATAATCAAAAATGAATGAACCTTTCTGAACCTTGTTACGGTCTTCCGGGTCCTATTTGACCCAATACCTTCAGTTATCGAACATAATTAACATACCCATTCATTCCTGTCTCTGTGAAATGATGTTAAAAATTAATTATAAACTTTCACGCAACACATCGTGTAAATGTACTCAAATATAGTCGAAATGAAAACCGCACCAGGGTTAATTATTACATCTACTTCGGAAGATACATTTTCTAAAAAAATGTTAATAATCGTTAAACAATTGCATATATTATAAAATATAAAATTATGTTCAGTGAAATATATTCTAAATAAAGTTCGAGGAGATTAAATCTGTAACGGTTACAGCATGATTCGAGGACTGCGCAACTGTTGGCCAATTTTACATTGCGGTTGAGTAAAACCTGTATCACGTGCGACAATGCTATCCATGAATATCGGTCGTAATATGTATACTGCACAAGAGAAAGAGAAACAGGGGACAGCTCGATACATGTACAATTAGCGGCAATATATACAGAGTACATGGAATACGTAAGAGTAGGAATGGGCATCAAGGGAATCATGTGACAGTGTCTTACGTTGTGTCATTCGACTTGTTTAAGTAGACGATATAAAGATTGTAATACTTTATAAACTTATTTATTATGTTTTATCTAATATTTCATTTGCAATTGGAATATTATTTTTAGATTGTTGTAGATTGCTGTTATATTCATGTGGACCACGTGGATATTGCTTGTAGGGATTCTATGTGTGACAATATTATGTCGAGATAGAGTAATTCAGATTGCAATACGTTGTGATATGCATTATTATAGTAAATGTGATTACATAGCGCGTGGAGATACTGCGCGTGACGGTATTTAGCGCGGAGATACCACGCATGACAATACAACGCGTGACGGTATGACGCGTGATACTACTACGCGTGACGATACCGCGCGTGACACTGTAATGCGCTGTAATCTTATGTGCTGTTATCCAACGCGCCGATATCTGACGTGTTGCAATCTAACGCGTAGCTATACACCGCGTCATTGTTCAACGTAACGTTATCTAACGCGCCGTAATCCAACGCATCATAATTTAACGTGTCATTATCCAGCGTGTTGTAATCTAATGCGTCCTTATCCAACGTACCGTTATCTAACGGACCATAACCTAACGTATCGTTATCTAAGGAGTCATAATCCAACGTATCCAATAAGGCATCGCAGTTAAATGCATGACAATACAAATAATGGTCACACAACGTGGAATTAGCAAAATTTCTTACCATTTGTTATATCGTATCTACTTAAACATCTCAAATGTCAAACGATACATCGTTTTTATTTGTCCAGGTAACAATACAAGACACTATACCGAATGACTGACATGATACCCATCCCTGCATAAATGGGACTACAAGGGAGAAGCCCGACGTATATACTCGACGTAGATTGGCAAAAAGCAGCGCAGCAACGAAAGCTCCTTTTTCTTACGCAAACCCAGGAAACTGAAAGATCGTGACGATACACGTGAAAGATTGAAGAAAGAGTAGAAAATAGAAAGAAGATCGTGTGAACGTAGAAGGATTGATTAAATGCGTGTACTTCGAATGTTTTGTTGTAGATACTAATATTTCGGCTAATAATAATTTAAACAATTCATATTTTGTGATAAATTAGATATCATATTTTAACTGTAATAAAATGTGAATATATTTTAACTATTGTAAAATATGGTCGTGCAATTTGTATTGGACGTAACATGTGATCATATAAATCGCATGATCATCCATGTGTTATGTAAATCTGTTAATATAAACAAACATTTATTTTCGAATACGAGTTTCATGCAAATTATTTCACTGAAAATATATTTTAATCAATACAACACGCTTCATTTTTGTATGATATTCATACGAAGAACACGCGATATATAATAAATAAAAAGGTAGAAAAAAGGGGTAAAGAGAGGGTTTAAAACGATAATAGCGATGACTCTCATTTGTGCCAACGTTCATGTTCAAAAGTCTTATAATAATCATAAAAGTTTGTAAAAACTTAAAAGAAATTTTTGATTTAGTAATAAATGTAAATTTCATGTACATTTGTTTTAACATTTGAAATTTTCATAAAATACTGGAAATGAAGAAAACAAAGTGTTCAAATAATTTTTGTGCTTTCTGTAATTTTTATAGTTATATTTTGCACATTTATTGCTACCAAAGTTAACTTATATTATAAACATTTGGAAATACTAATTAATGTAAAACATGTATTCCATCTTAGTAATTATTAATAATAATCTTTCAATTGTGATATAATAACATATGTTAATTTAATTCGATTTCATTACTTGAATTTGAAAAATGTAACAAAACAATCGATATTCTGTATTATCAACAATTAATTGCGAGTTATATTTATGCACAAGAATCGATGAAATATAAATGCAAATTTTCATATATGCAAATGGATATTAACACCAATTATACAATCAATTTTATATTATCAATCATGTACTGATTATTTAATTAAGATGTCATTATACTCCTCGTTACACACATTTGTCTCCTTGATTACATAATAACTTCAATTATTTAAAATAGCAACAGAAATTTCTATACCACAAAAAAGTGGTATTTATTACTAAACTTCATAAATGTTTATCAAACTATACATAAAAAACTGAAAATTTGGTAGCAAAAGTGCATCGATGTAAAATTAATTTAAACTTTGTTTATATGTAAATGATCCTATGTATTACCCATCTACCAATGGGTAAGTATACATTTACATATGGGAACCATAAATAACCCATTTTATATGGACACATACATAGGGTGTCCGTGAAGTGTAGGACCAAATTTACTGAATCTATTAATACAGTAAAAATTTGTTATCAATTTGTGGCACAAAATGTTCTATAGAATAATCACATGCATTCAAATATTTATTAATAATTAAAAAACAAGTAACACTTAAATATTGTTCACACATTGTAAGTATCAACTGTACGACGGCCATTTTGTCGTACTAAAGGTATAGCGGCCATTTTGTCGTACTGAAAGTATAGCGGCCATTTTGTCATTGCAAAAGTGTGGTGGCCATTTTGTTATAGCAAAAGGTATAGTAGCCATTTTGTTGTACTAAAAGTTGGTGACCATTTTGTTGCATTAAAATAATGGTGGCCATTTTGTTGTGCTAAAATTATGGTGGTCATTTTGTCATACTAAACGTATGGAGGCCATTTTATAACGGTAGAAGTAAGGTGGCCATTTTGTCACAGTAATGGTGGCCATTTTGTTATAATAAAATTATCGTGTACAAATTTGTTCAGAAGGTTATGAATAAATATAAAAAGTAAAAATGGTAATACTGTGTGTCATATTTAGTAAATAAATATAAAATTGTTTAAATTTGTAAAAAATTACTGATTGACCCTAGAGTACCAGTTTATGGGTTAGGTTCAAATTGTATACAAGGTTCATCAGAAGCTTGAAATATAATAATATAAATAATCAACTGTAGCTTGCTTCTGAATTACTATAACTATAAAATTCCCTGTAACTAAATATCTGACCACTCATATTCACTCGACTACTACACATAACCAAATTTACATTCAGAACTGAATCCTCGTTTATTTCACAAAGTTTAAAAATTTGGTCCCAACGGTTACGAACACCCCTGAAAGTCATCGTACAAAAACTCAAAATGGCGATATCACAAACCCACCACATCGAAGGTGACAATGACATATTTCCCTAAAAAGCAACCCGGAAGTGTCATCACGGTACACTCTCCTTGATGCAAACGCAAAAAACAGAAAAATAACATATTAAGGTAAAAACAAAAGTGTATCCAGGATAATGACTGAACCAAACAAACATTGGCTGTGCCTCCAAAAATCCTGACACTGATTTAGTTCAAATATTGTAGGTACCAGAAGCAACATTTCCCAGAAGGATTATTCCGATTCGAACAAAAATCACTTCCTACTTTACACTCGTGACGCGTAGGTCACAGTCAAGTTTATTTGAAAGATTCGGTGAAAAAGTTGATACCCAAATATTCATTATACAGTTTCTTTTTAAATTACAGTATGTTTAATAGTATACACGAGTACTGCACTCGGCGTACCTACGGTACCTGTCAAACTATCTATACTCTAACCGAGTACAATTCACACTGTATACTAACGTTGAACACTATGCAAACTAAATGGTCCCACTATAATCTTGCTATAACTATATACCACCCTCGGTAAGGAACCTTTTCGTTCAATTCGTCAAAAATCCTTCTCGCAAACGTTTCAAAGGCCCCATAAAGTTTCAGCTAAATCCGGGGGTTCTCGGAGGTTCCGCCGAAACATTATACAGATTGTTAGACAGACAGAGAAAGAGAGTTAGCCATGATAAAAAGACAGACACACAGAGATGATAGAAAGAGGAAAATAGAGAGAGAGATAGAGATAGATAGAGAGAGAGAGAGAGAGAGAATGCATTACCGCAATGCTAGCCCGAGATTGTGCGGCCTTAATGTGGGCTTGAAGGTGCAGAGGGGGGTGGAAATAGCGGCAGGGGTCCCGATTGCATCGGCCCTTGACAGCGTCCATGCAGACCGTCACAGAGCCGTCCTCGTTCGCCTGCACCGTCTCGAGGGGGTGCGCAAACCGGCACTCCGTCTCGCCGCGTTTGCACGCCCCGCGTTGAAACTCGCGACATACCTACAGCAAGAGCGAACACGCATGGCATGGCACTCTATCTATGTGTCCAAAGGGGGCTGGCTAAGGGGGCGGAAAGGGGGCGCAAAACCGGGGGTTAGGCTCCGGGATGTTCCGTCAGGCGTTTCCTGTGTACAGTAGAGTCTCCGTAACTGCGCGCGGCGCGGGGGACCGAAACCGAGCAGTTACGGCGAACGCTCGCGGTTTCTCGCGGCGATTATCCGAAATCTGGCAATTCTCCGTTGCACCCGTTGGGAGCTGAGAAGATGGCAGTTGGCTCTTAACGCAGTGGATCTTACATAGAACGCATGCATCCCTAACTAGCTGTAGGACGTAAATGTGGAGGATGGGTACTCTTCTCGTCTGGCTGTCAACTTTTCAGCTGCCAACAGTGCACGACAATCGCGTGTAGATGGACAGCTGTTCGAGATTCGGGGATAAGCGTTAATGACCGTTTCTCGAGCAGTTACAGGGACTTTACTGTACTATGCGCACGCCACATGATGAGCTCTAGGAATTCGGAGAAGCACTTGTGTCTCGGTTTGTGTGGCTGGTGGAACTATTTGTACTGTAGCGCTTCTTGTAGCCTTTCGAGACTCATCTTGGGACGGGCGAACAGTGTGGAGGTATTGGAAGCTTTTATGATTTCAATGAGTCGTTATTGTATTTCGCCGAAATATTGTGTGTGTTAATGGGGGAATCTTTTGAAATACGTTTCAATAATTCGAAAAATTCAAACAATTCGAATTCGATAATTCAAATAATTGTAACGATGAGAATAATTGGAATAGTTTGAGTACTCGAATAATTCGAACGATTACAGCGAATCGAATAGTTTCAGTGATTCAAGTTATTCAAGGTTTTTAGTAGAACATTCAAATAATTCGAATAATTCAAATACTCGAATAATTAGGATACTTGAGTAGTTCGAATATTCGAAGAATTCAAATACTCGAATAACTTGAATATTCGAATAGTTCAAATATTCGAATGATTCGAATACTTCAATAATTAGAGTACTCAAATAACTAGAATACTCAAATGATTCAAATACCACAATAATTCGAATACTCTCACAATTATTGTCCTCGACTAATCGAAATATTCCAGTATAATATACTCCACTAATTGTAGTAATCCAAAATGAAAATAAATAATCGAATAATTCGAACAAGTAATTTCCTAAGCCCGTGACCCAAGTTACGGCCACACAATACTTCAGTAAAAGGCACATCACTTCTCGTCTTTCCATCGTCCAAACATTTTCAATGCCTCAAAAATATTTCACGAACATCGCAGTCCACTTCTTCAGGATTGAATCCAGTGACTTCAGATCTGGTTATCACCTACGTACCTTATTGTGATACCTTCTTCGTATTTATTGATCCATAGGGAATTGATAGGAGGGAGTGTCAAACAAGGTTATTTCAAGGTGCTTGTTACCCCGAAGAAATGAACTACAACGTTTACAAAACGTCCGTAAGACAGTCGAACAAACGAGGACGATGAAAATTCGATATGTGATAAACGACTGTTCTGTGTATGTTTGCATGTGTGTGCACGCCTGCGTGTACGTGTACAGGTGATTTTCGATATATACAATGTTCTTTATCTTTTCTTGGCTCTTCTTCGAGAGTAAGCTGCTAGATAACGGGATCGACGAAGCGGATTCTTTATTCTTTTAACCCTTTCAGTGAGAACACTTTATCATGTCTCTTTTTATCATTCTTTATTTGTGTTTGAGACTTCAGGGTAAGATAGTCAAAAAGATGAATGTTTTGAAATTTTTTAATTCCATCAGATTCTTTACTTAAATAGATAAGTAGATGAAAAGATAAATAAATAACTAGATAAATAGATAATAAATATGTATAATAGATATAAATAACAAGATAAGTAGATAAAGAGATGAATAGATGAATGACTAAATAAATATATAGATTAATAAATAAACAGGTAAACAGATAAATAAAAAAATCAATAAATGGCACGATGTATAGAACAACAGATAACGAGGTAACAAGATAATTAAATAACTAGATAAAAAGATAAAGAAATTAAGAGATAAACAGATAATTTGATAAATAGATAACTACATATAAATTAATACACAGATAGACAGATAAATAAATATGCAGGTAAATATATAAATAGAAGAACAGATCAGTAGATAAATAGATAAAAAGATAAAAAGATCACAAGAAAAATACAAAAATACATAAACAGAAAGAACAAACCTCTGTTGAGTTATCTAATTTTCAATAAAATTATCATATTTTAAAACCATCTACATTCATCTTTCTGAATTTCCCAAAGTCTCAACCTTCTGTTCAAAAATTATATGAAATACTTCCATAGACCTGCACAGCTAGCGCTCCTCGGGCAGTGTAAATAAACACAACCTCGAGCACAGTCGAACATAACCTCACTTCTTAATTATTCATCACAATATTGATTTATAATTGTTCTTACATTTTTTATTCGTTATTCATTCATGTAACCATATGTTGAATATATTACATATGTCATATTGCATATAAGAGAATTGTGCAGGTCTTAACTTATTTTCTTAAAAACTTTTTAAGATTAAAGATTCTATCCTGGAAGATTTATGTGTACATTCGTTATTCCTGAAAGGGTTAAATTCGACGTTGTCAGGAAGAAAAAAGCGAAGGAACATTTACCAGAGAAGTAGAGGACAGACTCTCCTTATATTGCCACATATATAAGAACTTTTATTATTACGTTTATAACACTAATGAGGTTTCTTCAACAGTGTAGGATTTAAGAGAATGTTTCTGGGCAATTGCAACAGTTATTTGCTAGTATAGTTACGACGGCAATATAACAAGAGTTGAACGAATGGAGGAGAAAAGGCAAGATAGAAGTTATAGAGTGATTCAAAAGTGGTGTTCAAAGTACAAAAACATGTTCTACTCACCGGGATGATGAAGAAAGGTGCATACACGGGTCTGCAAATTCTCTTTGTTTATGACAGACTTTGGCAAATATGCAATACAAGAAATCTGCTCAATTGTTTTCTTATTTATATAGAAAATTGAATACGAAATACTCGGTGAACATAAAGCACGTAAATTTTTAAATCTCTGTAAAGTACTAATACGAAATTATTATTTATTTTAATTGTTTGCTAAAATTAATTATTTTTTATAAATTTTCAGTGTTTAAAATGCAAAAAAGTATTCGTCTGTAATAAAATATTATGTTGATGCTAATTATAATTTACTTGAAAAAATCTTTAAGTATAGTTAATTTCAAAAAAAATTTTCAATCAAGAATTAAAAGACGAAAGAAGGAGATTAAGATTTTTAATCCAGTTTTATAAACATTTTAGTAAACAGCTAAATGAACTCTAATACTGACAACTGTTAATGTTTATTAAACTAAAATTGGTAAATGATTTCTTTAAAAAAGCAGGTATAAAAGAATCTTCGAATTTTTAGCCTTCATTTTCTTAACTTCTTCAAATATTACTTCTCCAATATATGGAAGTTTTCCGTTTAAAAATTTGACTACCTAATTTTAGGCGAAACATTTGAGTACAGATATCGTGGGTCACAGTTGACCCAGGGTCCGTTGTCTTAGGGTTAATGAGGATTATGAAGAAGCTCAATTTTCTAAAACTACAGGTACTGTTACGGTCTTCTTTCAACAAAACGTTAAACCCTTTGCACTTGGATTAAAATTACCTTATCGTTTTATAAACATCGTTCATTATTTTTCATCGTTACATTGTAGGAAAAAATATTAAATAATGAAAAGTAGTAGAATAGTAAATTTATAATTGTTCGAAAAAGAGAGGTCTGTAAAATATAATATGAAATATAAAATGTTAATAAAAACAGTATTTCTGATTTAACCCTTTCCAAAGCAAAAATTTATTTATCTTTAAAAATTACGTAAATTAAGTTACTATTGCTACGACTTGCAAAGGGTTAAATTTTTCAAGGACAAATATACTTACCAAAGTCTGTCGTAAACAAAAAGTATCTGAAACTCGAAGAGAAGCGTAACCCATATGCATATGACTTTTCTTCATCCCCATGGTGAACAGAATATATGCTTTAAAAATTGATCACTTACTTCTGAAACATCCTGTAGAATAGTTTCCCTTTGCAAATTAGGAACGTTTCAAAAAGCACTTTGAAATTATATACAATGAGAAGACATTTTTTTTAAAGGAAATTCATTGATTTTGTCGATCGTGAAAACATATTTTTGACTTTCATTGTGAAATAACGCTAATATTAATTAATAATTATTCGATGAAAAAAAATACTGAAAAATTTACAAACTTCATCAATTAAAATGTTACAATGAAAAATTTTAATGAGGTAAACTAAGTAAAAGATATTATATACTAAAGATTCGAATTTTGAAAAATTTGTCAATGTTCAAAAAATTGTTTAACAAATTTTTAGAGTTTCAAATCATTATTCTGTATTTAAATCCATTTTTAAAATATTTAAAATTCTGATAATTTGCCTTTTAATGTAGTTATGCAATTCAGATAAATGCAATATAATAAGTATTAATATTTATTGTAAAAAATTCATAAAAAAATTTCAAGACAAAATTTTTTTTACATAATTCATTGAAGATTGAAACATACTTCATGTAAATGATTGAAAACTGATATACGTTTACATAATTATTTACAAATTGAAATATACATTGTATGATTAATTAAAAACTGAGACATGTGCTAGATAATTAATTAAACATTGAAATGTGTTTTACATTCTTAATTTAAAATTGGAGATATGTTTTATATGAACAATTAATTAAAAACAGAAATATGTTCAATACAATTAATTAAAAATTGAAATATGTTCTACACAATTAATTAAAAACCCAAAAATGTCACATAAAATTAATTAAAAACTAATATATATTCTACACAATTAAAAACTGAAACAAGCTGCAATGAATTAACAATTGAATCATGTTCTATAAAATTAGTCAAAAACCAAAAAATTCAAAAAATTCTTTTTTTCTTCAAAAATTTCACAAAATTAAAAACAGGAATATAACTATACAACTAATTAAAAACTGAATATTCCACACATCTCTTCCAAAAATAATTTCTAATCTCCATTACCAAATTTTTCGAATAGTCATTTCAACTACTCAAATTACAATAAATTATCAAACACGAAATCATTATTAAAATATGTTTTCACGATACCGTTCCACGGCCATAAAACTCGCGTGATACAAAAAGCGGCGACGAAGCGAATATAACGTGTCGAAAAGAACAAAAGGAAGAAACGAACATGAGAAAAGTGGAGAAACGGCGCTAAAAAAATGACTCGGTTCTGGAAACGGGGATCTAATTTCGGGGAAGCGTAAAAAGAGCCAACCTGACATTTTCTTTCTGGCCGTCGATACGTGAAACTACAAATTTTCTCACATACGAGACATTTGTTTAAATAATCTGGAATTATTATCAACGACCAGAACGGAGAGACTACTCGCTACTCTACGTGGAATTAAATACCGTGTTCGATTCTGTGAAAGAACAGGCGCTGCTCGTCGGTTTCGGTGTACCCTCGCCCCGCCCAATAAGGTCAAAAGGATACGGAAATCGGACGGCTAAGTTCAAGGTGAAATAAAGAGTGGTGTTGTAAGAGATTGACATCTCCACGGGCATACCTTTCAGTGTTCTATCAGTTCGGTTATTTCGTACACAATGTGTTAGAGCGGGGACGGGCATCGGGGCAATCGCTCCGCGCAATTTGATGCGGGCAAACAACACCTGTTTGCTATTTGACGTACTCAAATTGACACAATATGACGAACGATGGACATCTTGCGAATGGTTATTCGATCGTTCTTGAAATTCTACGGAAATGCTATATAACGAGGTGCGACGGTTATGGGACGAAATTCTGATTACGAATTAATTGCGAATTGAACACTGATTAAATAAAAATTGAAATGTTTACATTCTTAATTAATAATTGATTTGTGTTTCACACTCTTGATTTAAAATTTAAATATGTTTTATATTCTTAATTCAAAATTGAGATGTTTTACATAAATTAATTAAAATTTTACATATTCATCGATAAATATTCTATTAACCTCATTTATCGATCACAGTTTCATTAATCTCAATATTTGTAATCAAAATGTCTACACTCGATAAATGTCTACACTCTACATAACCGTCAAAATTTTAATCATTTATACAAATTTTCGCAAATGATTCTATTGAATTTTAAGAATATCACTTGTATGATTCCTCAGTTATTTTATTTGTGTTTCTATGTGTCATATTGCCCCGAAAGATTGCCCTGCTGCCCGTTTTCGTGTTAAAGGAGTTCTTGCGCATGCACCACACGTGCTTCTGTTCAGCCATCTTGTTTTCTGTCGCAACGCACGGTGTTTGGCGTAGAAGCAATAAATCCTCGTTATTTTACCATTATATCAGGAACCAATGTACTCTAACAATTCTTCCCTACATACTTGGCAATATAAGGAGAGTCTACTGTATAAAAAAGAATCTCGATAAACTTTCATCGAAACTTATTGCATGGACAGTAGTAGAAAATCAGCCAGCGTATTATAGCGAAACTAAAGTCCCTATTTTTGCAATTGTATCTAAATTTAATTTTTTATCGAAAATAAAGTCAACGTCGATTTTCAAGACAATGTCACAAGTTAATTAATTAAATTACTCAATAATCGAATTAATTAACTTCGATTAATAATTGATAAAAGTAGTCTACATTTTTTACTGACTCAACTTTGAAAACGTGTTCCAAGCAAATCACAATTTTCAAAAATAAACAATTACTATTGTTAACGGTATTAACAAATTAAGAAAAAGAAGATAGAATTTTCAATCAAACGCTTCAGTGTACAATGTTCGTTAATTTAATTTTACAGTTATTAAGATCTTCTTTTCTTCTCTAGCTCTTTAATTATTCGAGCAAATTAAATCCGTACAGCGCAGGTCTCATCTGCGACCTCACGCTAATCAACGTGTTAATTAACAAACTGTTCAAATCTTAATTAACAAACTGTTAATTCACCGTTACGTTCGACAATTTACACGCACGCAAGGTGTTTCGAAGCTTTAATTATTCGAAAACTTTCGATTAAGTTTGCAGAACGAAGTCGTTCAAATTTTTAGAACACATTTTCAAAATTTAATTATGAGTCCTGCAAGGTTTTAATTAACTTCGAACTTAACGAATTAGCCCTGAATTTAATATTTCACCTTCCGAGTTTTTAAATATTTTCATTCCTGGGTCACGTAACATTTTATCGACTGTGTGGAGCGACTGGATTTCAAATTTCAAGTTTTTGAGCTTGAAAATAATTTTTCAAAATGTTCCGAGAAATACGTTTTTCCTTGTTCTGACAACCTGTATATGCTTACCTTTTTAAGAGGTAAAACGACCACCTTCAATTTGTACGATAGCCTCTAGACTCCTTAATTTCTGCATACAATGGATTCAAAAAATAGTGGCAGACACTGTTTTCAAATTTTCAAGCTCGAACAAAATTTAGATATATCAATTATGGTACATGAAATAGAAATTTAGGGACTTCGAATTGTGACAATTTTTATTTTTGTAAATTTAGAAATGATTTAATAATTTTACATTGTTGGGATTTTTTGAGATTTGGGAATTTTAGGGGCACTTGGGGATTTGGAAATTTTGGGAATTTGGGAAATTTGAAGAATATGGGGAATTTGAGGAAAATGGAGAATTTAGGGAATTTTAGCATTTGGGGATTTAGAAATTTCCACTTTTAGGAACTATAGAATTTGTCGATTTGGTAATTTTTAAATTTGGGGAGATAGAAGTTCTGGATCTGAAGACTTGGAAACTTTAGAATTTGGGGAATTGCAGATTTGGGATTTTTTGAATTAGGGAACGTAGAAAGTGAAAAATTTTTAATTTGTGAATTTCGAAATTTGAAATTTAGGAATTTGGAAATTTAAGAATTTAGAAATATAAGAAATTAACTTCATGACTGAAAGTTTAGGAATTTTGGAATTCTGAAGTATAAAAATGTTCAAATTGTCAAATTTTGTAGCATAGGAATTTACAAATTTGCAAACTTGGTACAAAAATTTAAAACCCCGTAAATTTCCAAATTTCAAACCATGAAAATATGGAAAAAAAATCTTCCAAATCCAGGAAATAAACAAAATTTGCGAATATACTTTGCAAGTTTAGAAACATCAAAATTCTACAGGATACAAGTAAAACATATTCCCCTAACTAAAGAAAACCCGCGTTTGCCACTATTTTCCACTAGCACCCTCCAGATGTCAGATTCTGAAAACCAACTCCCTCTCAAAGCACACCATGTAAAACATTCACAAAATTCCTGGTAATAGACATAAAAAAAAATTAACCCTTTGACTACCCTCAGTGCTTCAATAACACTATGAATAAAAAAAAAAAGAAAGTACAAAACCATAGAATTCTACAGTTCCTACAATCTATCGCAGTCAAAGGAT
The DNA here is from genome assembly GCA_945859555.1 of Megachile ligniseca. NCBI lineage: Eukaryota > Metazoa > Arthropoda > Insecta > Hymenoptera > Megachilidae > Megachile > Megachile ligniseca. Next base: position 3,326,074 of record OX243790.1, read on the forward strand.
CAACAAGGATAAATATGAACTATCTCCTTGAACACCTCTTACGAAGCTGAACAGACACAGGTCGCCAGAAACACAAGCAAAAATTTATTCGAAAAAAATACTTTCAAGATCTAACTCCGTCCCTAAGGTTACTCGTCGCGGTCAGGGTCGACGAGGGTCAAAACGTGCCCGGAGATTCAAGATTTTGTATCGACAGATTTTTAACCCCCGGGCTCCGACGCCTCTCGACGCCCCTGGTCGCCCCGTCATATTTTACACTGTGCATTGCGAACCGACTTTAGTCGAACAACCATGCAAGCTTCTTACCACGTAATGGGACAGCGAAAGCATGTGAGGGTAGCTTTGTGTGTACATTTAATGAGGCATAAGCTTCAAAACGTTCGCTCTAAATTGTTCAGAATGATAGTCATTCGGACGTGCAAGCCCCGAGAAGCAGGCCAGCTTTCGATGCTGAAAATGATTAAACGACACGCACATCCACCCACCCACGCACGCACATACGTACACAGATGCAGAACATGTAGAGATAAATGTTTATGTACACGTTCAAAGTGTTTCGGACACTGATGAGACGGTTTGATGACGATTAACGGGGTAAAATTATTCAGTTTATTATAGTTAGTTTGCTAGATTAGATTGGAAAATTTGTTCAGTGTTTAGTTTTTCAACGATAAACGTTTCGTTTGTTGTGACAAATCTTATTTCAAAATGGACAATTATGTCCTACGGTTTGAAGATTTTGTCCAAAATGAGATACATCAAAATGATTCACGATTTAAAGAAATTCAATTTTCAAAAATCGCTAACGAAACGTCCATCAGTTTCAATTGCCATCAAATGATAAGAAGAATTTTGATTGCGCAGGACATGTGTGCTAACATCAAAATGTGGTTACCAAACAAGTATACGAGTATCGTGAAAAGTTGGATTGTACCATTTGGCAAAGAACAGTTCCCAATTTGTTATAAAATATTCGAGACTCGAGTTCTAGGGAATTTTCGTCCAAGTCTTAAGCTACTATGAAAGATACATATACAAACATGTACGTGCATATATGTAAATACGAATGTAAATGTAGACACGAAATTATGGAGAAATATGAAACTCCCTAGGACAGTGGAAAATCCCTAGAATCCTGATATTTAAAAAATTGAAAAATAGTTTTGGACTTTTGTACAATTTACTCTTCACAATATTTTGATTATCTTAATTGAACTGAGCTTATTTTAATATAATTCGGTTAATCAAGAAAGATTCTGATAATTGTGTCAGTGTTACATAACCTTTAGCTTGATGTGAAATATCAAGAGGGGGATATACAGAGAGGATCTTTTGCTGAAGCACACAAAATTGAACAGATAAAGGGGGAAAATTATGTCGAATTTGTTAAATGTATTCGTGCACGCTTGTGTGTCAACGGTGTGTGTGGATGTATGTGTGCGTACGAGTGTGAATAAAAATTGGCATGCGATCGTATGCATAATAACGTTAAAGCACCTCCTCCTAGCTGTAAAGGTAAACACATAAAATCGCATCTTACGTTCAACGATTAATAAGTAATTAGTAAACGAGTAAATGCTGGCAAAAAAGAAAGACAACAAATTTCATATATGTATATATATATATAAGTAATGCTGAAAAAATTAGGTACAGGGTGTACGGTATTTGGCTAAAAAAAGTCGTATATACATATATATAAGATATATGTAACGGTATGTCAAAAAACACGAGTAAAAAGTACAAAGAAGCTGCAAAGATTAGCTGTATGCGATTACGTCGAAAAAAAAAATTGCGATACAATGCCTTTCGCGGAAACGGGACCGCCATTTTGTTATTACTACGGTTTCATTTTACGTTGCGGAATGAAACGTATCGGATTGAAAAGCATTGTATCGGCTCGGGAAAGAAACGAAAGAAAATCAACATTAGTGAAAGAAAGATGATTCGAAATGGCAAATTAAGTGACGGAGATTGATATTATAATCGAACGGCTCGAAACAGAAGGAAATAATGAAACAACGATACCAATTCGTGTTGAGACAAGAAATGAATTATAAGAGGGACACGTTTAATTAAGTGCCGGCCTGTGAAAAAGAAATCTTGCTTGGTAAGGTGCAAAAGTTCTAAATTCTTTTTTAATATTTGATGGAAGATCTCTTTGGGGATAAAATTTAGATTTTTATAAAAATTATCTAAAATGTTGTAAGAGAAAATATTATTTAGACGAAAGCTGTACAAAACCAATATGGCGGCTGCAATACTCTTCGTTTATTTTATTTATAATTTTAAATTAATATTGAAAACTATCAAAATAATATTCTAGAAAATATTTTTATTTTTGTCATAAATTAAGGCGATTACATTTGTTTAAAATTAAATATGAAATGCAGATGACCGCCATTTTGATTAATTCGCGCGTCAGCCGCTGATGGCGCGAAACTTATATTTTCAATTATAGCACGATTTTATTATCAATAACTGTGTGGTTGCATTATTGAAACTTTAAATGAAAGTCTACTATTCAATTGTCATCATAATTTAATTATTAATAATTGTAATAATTCAATATTAATTAAATAACAACTTTGATTCGAGTCAGAAAATGTAAAGGTGTTCAAATTCTAGGGAATTTTTGTTAAATCCGAAATAATTTATATGAAATCATATCAGTCGTTGATTATTAACAAACCTAATTGTAAACAAGTTCCACTAAAATTTGTAAACAAAATTTTACAAAGGATACATTTACTTACATTTTATTTTATAATGAAATATTTTTAATACAAAATAAAAATATCCCCAAAAAGATTACTAAAACTTTGAATTACTAACTTGATTACTAAGTTTGACTAATTTTTCCAACGACTTTCGAACCTTACCATAAATATTCAATGTCAGGAACAACATAATATGTTATGGTGTCTGTATATGTGGCGTAAGTAGTTAAACATCGACGTAAATGGTTAAATGTAACCAAATGAAAATAAAATACAGACTAAAATCAATAAACATCGCTACGCTTCATTCATTCTAGAGATTATGACACTACCATGACTGGAAGAAACAAACGGTGTTATCGTTTCCGTTCTCTACAAACATTTGTCTCCTGATTGGTCAACTTTAATTAAACAATTAATTACTTCATGTTTTTAATCTTCCTTCAGATAATTAACAAGAACGTAGGCCAATCAAGGTGCAAAATTGTTAACGTATCTAAGTAGCAGAAATCTAAACATATATTTGTCTGTCGAATATTAATAAACATTATGTAAATATACGTGTGTAGTTGAATCAATCTCTGTGTGTGTGTGTACGTATACGTTTGTGTGTGTGTGTGTGTGAGAGAGAAAAAAAAAGAGAGAGAAAGAAGAGCAAGCAGCAAGCAATTAATTTAAAAACCATTAATGATGTAACGTCCGGGAGAGTATGCATATATCATTTTTAAAATTCTTCGAGGAATTAAGGAACGTGGATTTAGGAAAATTTTTTTTCGGAGGATCTTGGCGAGAGACAGAGTGAAATATGGGCGTAATTCGGTTTCGTCGTCGTACATTTTCTTAATCACATAATTGCGATTTAAAATAAATAGAAAAGGAACGTCACTTTTGCTAAGTTAAATTTCTTCTCGCAAGCAACTACTGAGATTTTGTAAGAGAATACAGTACGGTTTGAGTACATTGACGTAACTAGGTACTGATCGAATTTTTTCAAGTAATTTCGAAATTTGTTAATTACAAATTTAATATAAAAACCCCTAGATTAACGAATTTAGTAATTAACGAATCAGTAACACACACATGTTCAAACAAAAAATCCCTGGATTGTGATTTCCCACATACAAAATACCTAGATTTCGGAATTCAAAATATAAAAAACCCTAGATAGCAAATCCTCAAGTACAAAAATTCCTAGGTACTGAAATTCCAAATAGAAAAATCCCTAAATCTCCAATTTTCAAATATAAAACACCCTAGACTAAAACTCCGCAATGTAAAAATTCCCTAGATTGCAAATTCAGTAATAAAAAAATCTCTAGATTCCAAGTATTCAAATATAAAAATCCCTAGATTTCCAATTCCGAGAAATCCCGAGATTCTTAGTTACCAAATAGGAAAAAATCCCTAGATTCCTAGTTCCCCAAAATGTAAAATCCCTAGATTCCTAGTACCCAAATATGAAAAATCTCTGGACTCCGAACTCCCAAGTACGAAAAATCCCTAGATTCCGAAATCCGAATTAAAAATATCGTGTACGTCATTCCCCAAATAGAAAATCCCCAGAATTCTGAAATATACGAGTACCAAAATTACCGTAAAATTTAATTGAAACGGAAATTGTAGTTACGTCAATGTTCGAGCCATACTTTTCAAAAGCACTATATGCACATTACACTGAACTGAAAAAACAACTCCGAGAACTATAAACAATTACCACTGAGAAAAGGTGACGAAAAGAGAAAGAGCATAACCTGTGGTAGACAACGTCACGAGAAGACTAAAAGGTTAATTACGTAACAAGCGTACGAAAATGTTCTTTTCCGCTCGATTCTCTAACCACTAAACGAATTAAAAAAACGGAGAAAAAAAAATAGAAGATTCAAAAAAACAGTCGTGTTATATTTCATCTTTTCGTATCTCTTTTATTATATGTATTTCTTTTATTTTGAATAATTTAACGCGACAATTGATCGAGTAGAATTTTAATATAAATAAATAAGATGAATCATACGATTATAGTTATGTGAAATGTACATATATTTATAATACATATAATAAATAATGATATAAGACCAATTTTGTTGATTAAATGTTATATCAATTTGACAGAATATTTTGATCAACGAATATTGCATTGTATATGCAGCTTATACTCTTTTCGTTTTTTGTTTCTCCTCGCGAATATTTAATTAACGACCCTAACATCCGCGAATCACTGCAGACGAAAGAGAAAGCACGCACAAATATTTCAAACATACTCGTGGTTTGGAAATAATTGGAAACGTGAATTATTGGAAAAGTTTGTAATATCGTTGAAATATGTCGAGAAAATTGGAACAATGAATTATGTATCGAATTATTATCATTTAAATTAATCAAATAGAATGGACATATTTTTAAACCCCTGGCTGGAGAGACGAACGATTTATTAAAAAAATATATTTTCATATACATTAATGAACATTGTATAATTTCAATGAGAAATTAATAAATAAGGTTTGTAAATGTTGTAAATAAAATATTAATAAAAAGTTGCTTTTGTCGGATAATATACGATCTTTTTAATTAACAGTGAACTCATTCTTTTTATTTGAATATTTCAGATAATTTCAAATTTTAATACATATATGTTATTTATCATTATTTATGTAAAAATTATTTAATGAAAATTTAGCTTCAGTAATGTATATGAAAATTTTGTTGTTAATTAGCTGTAAATAATTGAAATTAATTCAGTTTCGTTTTCTATGATCTACTATGATATTAATTAGCCTATTTAGTATGCACACCTATGTATTGCATTTACATACATCAAGTATATTTAAAAGATATTAAAATATGTAAGAATGTGCAACAATTTTCGACAAGATATATTCTATAAAACAGATTAAAAAATTTTGTGTTTCAATTTATTTTGCAATTCTTCGATATTTACTTTAGAACAATAAAAACAAATATACGCAGTGATACACCTATCAACATATCGCACATCGATATAACTCCACTACAATAAGACTCTTTAAAACTCCTTAAAACTCCTCGTGGCAATATAACGAGACTCCACTACACACAAGATTGGAACCGTTTTAACTTGATACTCAACACCTTTTGAAATCGATAAACAAAATCCTTCATATTCCCTCACTAGAATACCCCAGATAGTTCCATAAAATTCGCCCTGTTCGTAAGGAAAGCAAGTTTTATTTCACAGACGTGCTATCAGAGTTTATTTATTTTCTCGCAAGAAATGACCCGCGCGAAACTTGGTAATTTCGCCCCGGGCAGGGAAAAAAACGGTACATTCTGGGGAAATCTGTAAACTTGTACATTATAAAACTTACGGTTCCACTCTACAACGAACGGACGAAAGTTTCGCGACATTTTTCTCGCAACACTTGGCAGCGACTGGCACAAGAAACATTATTGTTCTCGCTAAAATGTGCTCTTATGTGCACGCTTATCGACGCGTTCTATTTCGCCGGCTGTATTTACTATGGAGAATTGATTCAATTAGTTCACATTCTTTTCCATACCTGTCGCTGCATTTTTCGTAGAAAATGGCGGTGGAATAGCACATAATGGCGGTCAGTTTAATATATTTTTCTTTAGAAGCTGAATTTTCTGTGGTAACTCAAAAAGTTAGTGAACTCATTGACTACAATTTATCAAAAATTGTTGCACATTTCTTCAATAGGTACTAGGCTTGTTCAACTGGTGCCTTTTGGGCAGCCTTGAAGTTTGACTTTAATTTTATCAATTTTATACTTGATCTTATAATGTACCATACTTTGAAACAACCTATATTACGAAATACTTATCGAACTCTTTTACCTCTCATCCGACATTAACCCATATTCTTACCATAAGCCTGCTTAAATATTTCAACATTTTTACAAAATAAATAAAAAATAGTGCAAATGTAATTTTGAATTTGTAACAAATTCTTTTAGAGCAATATTTTGTTCAGTCCCTTTTATATTTCTGTCCTGATTCATAGAGCCATCATTGATTTCTGTCTGAAACGAGGTCACATGAAAATCTTAAGCTCTTAATGGATTAATTAGCTTCGTTTCGTTTCGGTTCGTTCAGCAAAAAAATCTGTCACAGCTGTTGAAACAGTGATTGATCGATTGTTTCAGGACATTACATACACCACTCTAACTGGTACAAGACTTGCCTTTTATAAAAGGAATTTATTTGTTTATTATTAGGACATTTGGCAAAATAACATTATCTCAAAAACCTTCAAAATTAAACAGCATTTTTATAGTATAATTGCAAAATGAATGCAAGCTTTTGCATAACTATCATTACAATATAGGTTGATAAAATTTTTAGACAGTGTTAGTAGGTCTCAAATTTTTTCATTTACTAATTTCGAGATTCAATAACTCACAAAATTTAGAAATGTGAAAATTCTTCGATTTAGATACTAAAATTTGTATGCATTCAAATTTCCATATTTTCCAACTTTTTATACTTACAAATTTTAGAAATTACTTAGAAAAAGTCTTACTCCACTAATGTCCTGAATAAGAACTAGCAAAATCACTATCATCTTGTGTCGCTAACACTTAGACATAACTCACAGTCATCAAATAAATCTATAACAGGCTATAAGTCTATACTCTATAAATTCATCTATCTAGCTTCCTATACTTAACTTAAATCCCTAGATGTAACTAAAAAAGTCTCCGTCTCTCCAGCCCAGGTATCTCCCCTGAAACTTCCTATTCCCTCCGATTATCGAAACAACCTCCCGAGTTTTCATACATCTCTGCCAGATCCCAAAGTATCGATTTCCGAGCGTACATCTCCCGAGAAAGAAAACGACAACGAAAAAGAGGATGCCAGAAGGTCAGAAGTAGACGCTGGGGGAGCTGGATGATTCTCATCGGACATGACGAATCGTATGACCTTGACAGGGTACAAAAAGGGTGTTCAGGAGAGGGGGATGATTGATAGATAGCATCGTGGATAAAGGCGACACTTAATTGGGGGGACCAGCCGGCACTTGGTACACGGTATCGGGCGCGGCCATTAGGCATATCCTGAGGCCCCGGCTGTGCCGTCACGGGCCCCGTGCTGTTGTTGTTGTTGTTGTTGCTGTTGTTGTTGTTGTCGAATGTAGTTTGGTGGTAGACATACCTCGAGGCGGTCAGTACGCGGCATCTTCTGCGGCATCGCCACCGCTTGCGGCACCACGCCTAAGGGACTTCCTACTCCTGTGGGATCCGCTGGACCCATTATCGCTGGCATGATCGGGCTGGGAGCGAAATAAGGGCTGTACGTGTTGCCAACCTGCGGCATACCGGTCAGGTACGGATTCGTCGCCTGTGGAAACACACACCCGGATTGTATCCAGGTAACAGCGATTAGAATTGATGCAGGAGGACGGTTCACGCGAGTCTTCGATTACGCCATCTTTATTTGCAACGTTTGCTTTTAGCTTGTTAGTTATGGCACGATAGCCACCCGAACCACGGTTCGGACCCTGCGAGCGGTTTCTACTTTTATTGTTCTTTTTTTTACTTCAAATTTGATTTTTGAGATGTTTCGAGTATGTTAGGTTAGGACATGATTATTTTGGGGATGAATAAGTACTGGAATTAGTGGTTGGTATATATTATTTGGAGAATGGAGATACATCGCCGAATTTGGGATGTGAACATTTTTCATGTAATGTGGACAATTGAATGGAGAGATTTATAGCATTCAGAAATATCAAGTTTGAGAATTTATAAATTCTACAAGGTTCGGATTGATGAATTTAAGAATTTACAGATTTGGAACTACAAAAATTTTGTACCTTGGGAAGAGAAATTTTTGTAATAGTAATTTAGAAATTTTGTAAGCGGTCATTTTGAAATGTGGCAACTAGTAATTGGATAATTCTCTTTCTACCTCAGCAAGATGGAAATTTGTGTAATTTATAATTTTCACAAATTTTAACTTTTTAATTCTTCACAAAATTCTGAATTAAATTTCTCAAATATTCTAAGTGGGTAATTTGGAAATGTAGCAATGTAGTAATTGGATAATTCTCTTTCTACCTCAGGAAGATGGAAATTTGTATAATTAATAATTTTCACAAATTTTAATTTTTTACAAAAGTTTAGAATTAAATTTCTCAAATAACGAACAGTGAAAATGAAATACGCTCGCAAGGTCTCGATAACTTTTCGTCTTCAAATTCCTTGTATCGATAAGAAGCGTTTAATTTTGCATAGAATTGATTTTTCAAAAGCGAAGCCAGGTAATTCAAAGCATAGTCGAATAAGCCAAACTCTTGCTCTTTATTTTCTTCAAATTTGTGCTAATGTACACTTTTCACATTTTTGCAACAAAATTCTTGCTACAAATAACCCAACATCATGGAACAAAAGTAAGATTTGTCAAAATTTAAATAACCTTGAAAAATTATAAAAGACGTATAAATATTTTATCAACATTGCAAAATTTTACTGAAACTTCATTATTGAATAAAAATTAATAGTGGATTGTTAGTTAAATTCTATAAATTTTATCTCTACAAATTTAATGAACAACTAATAATACGAGAAATAATAAACAACCAATAATAATACCAGTAATAATGATTAGTAATAATTCCAATAAACTGATAATTTAACCAGTAACTTAATTTCACCGATTGAATAAATCGTCTGAAGGAACACTCGAAATGAGCTTAATTTAGAGCAAAATAACTGGAGCTCTGCAATGTTAATATTGGCTGAAGAAATTCTGATTCTCTGTTAAATTATAGAGAGAACAAAGAAGATACAGTTTCAAGTTTGCACTTTGTAGTACATCGTAATTAAATTTGATGCATCAGTAATTTCGAATGACTGTCAAGCATGGAACTTGCACGTAATAAGGTGCTGAAGTTTGTTGCTTGGTTGCTGTTTAACGATTTACTGAACTGCAAAATTAGACCATGTTGAAAAACAAATAATACAACTTTCGTCGAATTTCGGAGCTTAGAGCGAAAGTTTAAATCGAAAAACTTGTTCCATAATTTTGACTTATTTGACACTTTGATGGCTGCTAAAATTTTTCGTTACTTTAAGGTCTTTTAAGGAATTAATGAAATTGGACTCAATAATTTCAGTTTATATACTCTTCATAGGTTTTAAAGTTGTTCGATCAATTCAGTGATTTTAAAATTGTGTCTTTATAATTATAAAATTTTTAATTGTATAATATTCATTAAGGTAAACAAGGACAAATGATATTTCAAAATGTACTACTATTAGCAGAATGTATCAATTACCTCACAAATATAGAATTTGGAAAAGTATTTAGAAAATTCGTATTTGGAGAGAAACATAACCTCAAAAATAAAACGAAAAATAAATCGAAATACAAACAAAAAAAGAACAGAAAGAAAAATGAGAACAAAAATAAAATCAAAAATAATAACACAAAAAAACAGTATTAGTATTATTTATCAGATTATGAAGCATTCATTATATAAATTATTATTTATGCAAACAAAAATAATTACTATTCAAACAACTCGTCAACAATTCAAATAAAAATTATTATTCGAAAAATATATATAACATTATAATTTTAATGCAATACTACAAAATTATTAAAAAAAGAAATGATCATCACAAATGAATAGTAAAATATAATATATATCTTTATAAAAAATAATCAGTACAAAATGAAACAAAATTAATAAATTTCATAATTTATAAAAAAAGTGGTCGGTGAAGAACACACTTGCAATCAACCCGAATATTAAACATTACTTAATAAATTTATAACATGAAGTACTTCATATATTAAACTGAATTATTAACCACAATTTCTAAATATCTCAATTACAAAAATATTTGAAAATCCAGCAAGTTTATAAAATTTGATAACGCGAGTAGTATGAAAAGCGTGCGGCCATTAAAGTGTAAAGGCGCTCACCGCCATTTTGTAGTGCGAATTTTGCTGCGCACTAACTGTCGAAAACGTTTATCGGCGCTCGAACCGAGCAAGAATGGCCATTGACCCGGAAATACGTTTCTCGTTACACGGGAAATAATAAGTTTCCTCCGGGAAGCTACCGTGCCTCGATCGTTTTATCGTTTCGCGCGTTTCCCTTGTTTTAGAGCCGACTTCGCGGACGATATTAGAAGACGCAATTAGAATTCTCTAAACTATATTCGAGATACTACGTTCGATTGTTCACGTGAAAAATTATTTGATCCGAAGGAGGAAGCCGTTTTGTACAGTCGAGAGCAAATCTGGGTGAAACCCTAGGGAAATTGTGAAAAAATATGGAGGGAAGAATTTTCATTTGATAATTGGTACCCTTCAAAATTTGGATCTTTTAAAATTTAGGAATGTGGAAAATTGGGAAAATTTGGAAATTTTTAAATTTGGGAATGTGGATTTGGATATTTAGTTACTAGGGAAATTTAGAAATTGGGAAATATAGGAGTTGGAGAAATTTGAATACTTGAAAACTGAAAAATTTAGAAATTTGAAAAAATAAAAAATCTACGAATTTCAGAATCAGAGATTTAAGGATTAGATAATTTGAGAACTTAAAAATTTTCAAGTTTACAAATTCAGTCTTATTCGAAGGAAGTCTAGATTGCACCCGAGTGTACTTGAAACTTCTGACAAATTAATGTCCGCAAGAATTTCAATGGCTATTCCCAAACTTTTAATGCAAATCATTTCTCACGGAGCTCTTCTCTATGTATTTAGCATATCGCAGTAAACATGCAGTAGAAACATGGCTGTATGTGCTGTAGAAAAATAACTTTACATTCATAAAAATGTTATTCATTAACGAAATACATCAAAACTTGTTGCTTATTAATATAAATAAGTTACGTCCAAATTTGTTGGTTGTAAAAATGAAAACCTTCAACATTTTATAATTGTGATATATTACACAATGTTTATAAAGATTTTCATTTACTATTTAATCATGGTAGATTTTAATATGCGACACTATTAGCCAATGTATAAATTAGTCAAAATGACCGACGTATACTTCTTTTGTATTAATATAATACATATAATATCACTGAACAAATGAGATACTACTTATTTGCAATAATAAAAAAGCAAAAATTTAAATTACATCAAAAAATAAGTTAACTCCTTTTTATAACAAATCATTAACAATAAATTTTCCATGTAAATTTCATATTAAAAATATACGATAAAAAGCAATTTTTAAGAAAGCACATACAGCCTGTTTAATTTCTACATTTCAATTTTGAATAACTGCATATATTATCGTTTGTGAAATTTGATTTATTATAACATATTTTACTATATTTTAATATTTAATATTAATATTTTGATAATAATTTTCATCGAAAAAATCGAGTGTATCTTTATGTTTCGACGAAAGCTAGGGAAACGCGATATAGTCCAAACAGACCGCGAAATAACTCATGCTATTTTCATCGAAAGGAAAAATTTAGAACTGAATTAAAAGATATCTTTAAATCCTTGTTTTCCTTTCGACGAAGGAAACCAAAATATCGCGCGAAGCATGCAAATCGCATCTTCTTAATTTACGTGTGCGACACTCTTTTAAATCAAATCGAAGCTTTCATACAAACGCTCACTATTTTTACAGGCAATCTAACACATACGGCCATGACGAACATTTTCCAAAAAAAGAAAACAAGTGTTTATGATACTATCAATTATAAGCATCAATTCAAGTACGATCATTCGAGGCGAGGTAATTCGACGCTTGGTGGATTGACGCGTGGTAATTCAACGCGTGGTAGTTCGACGCGTGGTAATTCGATACGAGGTAGTTCGACGCAAAGTAGTATCAACGCGTGATATTTCGGCGCGTGGTAATTCGACGCGTGGTAATTCGATACGTGGTAATTCGGCGCGTGGTAATTCGACGCGTGGTAATTCGATACGTGGTAATTCGATACGTGGTAGTGTCAGCGCGTGGTAATTCGACGCGTGGTAATTCGATACGTGGTAATTCGATGCGTGGTAATTCGATACGTGGTAATTCGGCGCGTGGTAATTCGACGCGTGGTAATTCGATACGTGGTAATTCGATACGTGGTAGTGTCAGCGCGTGGTAATTCGACGCGTGGTAATTCGATACGTGGTAATTCGATGCGTGGTAATTCGATACGTGGTAATTCGGCGCGTGGTAATTCGATGCGTGGTAATTCGATACGTGGTAATTCGACGCGTGGTAATTCGATACCTGGTAGTGTCAGCGCGTAGTAATTCGATACGTGGTAGTGTCAGCGCGTGGTAATTCGATGCGTGGTAATTCGACGCGTGGTAATTCGGCATGTGGTAATTCGATACGTGGTAATTCGACGCGTGGTAATTCGATACCTGGTAGTGTCAGCGCGTAGTAATTCGATGCGTGGTAGCGTCAGCGCGTGGTAATTCGATCCATAGTAATTCGGCGCGTGGTAATTCGACGCGTGGTAATTTGACATATAATAATTCAACACATGATATTAAGTGTGCCAATAAATCTCGTAGTTATATGATTCTATATATCCTATATGACCCTCTCGTAATACTCCACACAGTAATACAAGTAATATCGATTCCAACAAATATCACCGAAATGTTTCCCCCAACTGAATATAACTCAATAAATCAATCGTTAACTCTTAAATATACACGTACATAAACCGTATAAATGATCGATACAGAATGTACCACTTGATTTAATTTTCCATTCAACTATAATAACAAGATCGTTCGTCATGGCCGCATCGTGGCAATTTAAAAAAGACTTTCGTTTAAACTAAAAAAATTAGTGGAAGCCAACCAAAACCAGGAGTTACCATAAAGGCGTGGGTAGCGAGAAGTTGCTGCTGGATTTGCTGTTGAAGGTGATGGTGTGGTGCCGGAGGTGCCGGTGCCTCCTTGTTCACCAATGACGTAATTGGAGAACACACCAACAATCAACCACAACCACGAGAGCCACAGCGGCAAACATAGGGGACAGACAGGCAGTCATACGAGTAGTATAGGGTTCGATATCACGTAGCAACGACTATGAATATATGTCATGAAATAATAAAAGGCGAGTGGGCGTTGATGATTGTGCAATGTTCTTTTCTATACAGGGCGCCCCATTTCCGTCAATTCTCGGGAATATGTCCACGAAATTATTCACGATATCCAAAAATATTTCGAGTAAAAATAAAACTATCGATGGAGACACATTTTCTAATTGCTTCTTTGTACGTTTGAACTGTTCACTCCATTTTGTTTTAATGAAATATATCTTTTACACCAATTAACAAGTATTAATTTAAATAAAAATTAAGTAAAAAATAGTCTTTTTAAATTTTCATTGTTTATTTTCACTTTTAAATTTCTCATTATCTTTTGAATACGATTTTAAAATTGCATGTATTAGTAGTTTGAGAGATGCTTGAAATTCGACGCGCCATTTTGATTTATACGCGAGATTCAAAATGGCCGCTCGTTACACGCCGTTGAAGCGCTATTGTGGCAATAATTGGTCGTTGACGAACAATTTACGTGGTAATGCTCGTTTACAAACATTCAAAGAAGCACAAAGAGATCGATTTCATGGGTATCAGATAACCTGGAATCGAATATGCGTAATACTGAATTTAAAATATCTTTTAAACTAATTTTCGGGGTAAATGATGTTTTGCGGAGAGCTGCGTTGCATCGATCGACCAAAAACGTGTTTCATTAAAAAGAAATGAATATGTCTTCCACGTTTTTACCTACAAAAACATTTTAACATCGATATTTAATTTCGGTTTCTATTTTATTATTTGAAATATAAGTCGGTATCGTCAATAATTCGAGAGGGTTTAAACGAGACACTCTGTACACGTATATAAAGAGTCGCCAAAGAAATAAACAAAAAGGGAACAAAAATTCTCGATCTTTTTATATTTGGACGCACCCGCGAGCCAGCACGTGAAAGAGAGACTTTTTTTTTTATTTGTCGAGATTCTAATTTACGTATTTTCTTCACGAGAAAACGCAATTTGTTTCGTGGATTCGCCGTGTGAATTTAGGTTATTTGGTGGATGCATGTGATATATCGGATTCTGACATTAATCGATTATATCACTTTATTTTAATTACAAGTGGATTTTATTAACAGATGGAATTGAGATTAGAATTTAATTACTCAGTCAATTTATTTCGTCGAATCATTTGATTGTATTATTAAGTCGAATTATTTAATTGGATTATTTAAATGAATTATTTAGTTGAATTATTTAATTGCATTATTAAACTGAATTATCTAATAGAATCATTTAATTGCCTTATTTAAGTGAATTACTTTGTTGAATTATTTAACTGCATCATTTAAGTGAATTTATTTTTTCAGATTATTTAATTTAATTGATAAATTGAATTACTTCATTGAATGATTTAATTATATTATTTTGGTGAATTGCTTTTTAGTGAATTATTTGGTTTAAGTAATTAATTGCATTATTTAAGTGAATTACTTCGTTGAATTATTTAACTGCATCATTTAAGTGAATTGCTTAATTGAACGATTTAATTATATTATTTTGGTGAATTGCTTTTTAATGAATAATTTACTTTAATCATTTAAATACATTACTTAACTGAATTATTTAATTACACTATTTAAGTGAATTTTTTACTCACTAGTATCAATAACAATACTACGAATTTAACAATAATGACTGATATTATTTCAACCACATGTCGCATTTAAATTTTATTAAAAAACAATATGTAAAAGTCATTCTATTCTACAGAGAGTTCAATTGTAGCTAAACGTTAAAAAATAGATTGCAACTATAGAAAACGGATTTGCAAAAGTGCAGTGTACAGAAGATTTATATTTTTATCAACATAAAAAACTGATATGAATCCGACAACTCACGTGCATCAACCTAACACCGTGATCGAGAGATAATTTTGACGAACCAACAAAACGATCGTACGTTTCTCGTTCTGATAATGCAGAATAAACTATCGTTTCTTTTTTTTTTCACTGTTACATTGACTGTCCATCAAAAATTATGAATAAATCGAAGAAGCAGGAGGTGACACTGACCAAACACATGCGGCGTGCTAAAATTTATTTTTTGAGGTTTTATCTCTCGGTGCAATGCCCACAAATAAAGAACGCTGACGAATAAACACGACTCAACGTTAAAAATCGACAAATTCGAATTAAAATTCAATAGTCTATATTTAATATCTACATACTAATCACACAGTAATAAGTTATTTTTTATTTTCACAAGAATAAAAGTTGCATCGTCGTTTATTCACAACAGCGTTACCTACCAAAAAGGGTAATATCTAATGGTAATCGTTAACTAACACAGACAAAATCAAGATTTCTCGATTGTGATCAAAGAAAATGTGTGAATGTGTGAACAGCAGAAGACGTGGTGCAACAAACGTTAAAGTCTCGACATACCACTGTTGGTACCTGGCCAGGTACAAGTGGCTGGGCCGGTGAGAGACCCATTTGTTGCATTAACGCATTCTTTAGCGCCAAATGATTGCGCCCGTTTATCAAAAGCTGGTCCTTCAAGTGTTGCGGTGGATGGAAATATTTGCAGGGGGGCTTATCCCGGTTACATCGACCCTGAAACATAAATACAAATTTGTTGAAACCAACATGTTAAATATTTATACATTCATGCATATATTTCATATGTGTACACACATTCATATCTGTCATATGTATGCACGTGTATCTTTCATATGTGGACGCACATGTATGTCTGCTATAGGCATTCATATGTCTGTTCATATGTAGACGTACATGTGTATCTATTCATATGTATACATACAACTACATCTTTCATATGCATACACACATGTATCTCTGATCATATGTAGACATACATATTTGATCATATGTAGACGTACATGGGTATCTACTCATATGTATACATACAACTACATCTTTCATATGCATACACACATGTATCTCTGATCATATGTAGACATACATATTTGATCATATGTAGACGTACATGGGTATCTACTCATATGCATACATACATCTACATCTTTCATATGTATACATACATGTATGTCTGATCATATGTAGACATACATATATACCTGATCATATGTAGACGTATCTTTTGTATGTATACAAAGGAGTCCCGTTATATGGCGTTTATTTACGTGGCGGCTGAGATACCGCGCAAATAGTGTCGTTTTTCGCAGAACGTGATATATGTGTGTAACCGCATACTAATGTCTTGCTATATTACAGTTTCATATAATTATTCAATTTTTGTTAGAACAAGAAGACGTATGAAACAAAGTGAAACAATGTCACGATGCTACTAATTAGTCTCCAACGATATTAGTTCAGCAACATTAGGTAGGCATCCGTGCTTTCTTACGGAAATTCAACGGCTTTACGTAACAGCAGCACGCAAGCATAAAGCCGACCTCAGAAGCTCGTAGCGAAGGGATGCCTCCTCAAATATCGAGTAATTAAGCACATTCGAGAGTTTCGAGGAGTAATGTATACCCCTAAGCAGCAAACTTTCGACCCACTGAGAACACAATTGCTGAGAATACATATACACTCGCGTACATGTATCCGACGTCTATGAAAATATTCAGTTACAATATTAAATACAAATTATCTAATCTCATAGTGGCTGTATACAATATTTGAATTTTTTCTTTAAAAATAACAGATTTAACAAAACAGTCAGATTTTTGAAATGATATATTAGAGTACTTTTTTTATCAATAACTTTGTTTTCACAAAAAACATATTTGATCACAATACGTGCTTCCAAAATGACCTGACATTAATTATGCTAGCTGTATTCCGTAACAGACCATGTGCTTCTCTTCCACAAATTTTGTCCTTTCAGAACCACAACTACAAAAATGCACTGTGAAATACGAGTATTATAACGAAAATGGCGTCAACTCATCACATCACTCGAATAAATTTCATTCACAGATAAATTCCCGTGACTTTAACGGCAGTTCCGCGCGATATGACACAGCATTCGAAACACAGCTCGTAAAAGAGCAATTAGAATGGAATTTTCATAGGAAAATTATTCGCCGCGATGCCGAACGACAAAAGCGGTTCAACTTAACAGTAAACAGAGAGACGCATTATCATCGGAGTGCAACTAACGGCGGAGTTTCACGGAATTTAAAGCAGCGTATATTTTAGGCAACGCTAACTGGAGAGCATAGTATTAAAGTTGATTTAAAGGGTCTACTGATAAGAAACAGTATTCCCAAGGGAGCCATGCGAAACGTTTCCCCCTCTAATTTTAATGAAACTTTAATGATATTTAGAGCATCTCCAGAGAAGAGCAATGTCATAAATCCCGGGATGCAACGACATAATACCTTGTGTATCCTTCGTCGCAGCCGGTTTCAACTTCGAACAATGAAATATCGTCAAACGGAGAATGCAACAATGTTAACCCGACTGAAAAAGAATTCGGTTCTCGTGACCAAGCAGTGTCACAGTTGGCGCAAGTCGTAAATGTTAAAAAACTGAACACTCAAAGAAGCATGAAAAACAAATCCTTGAAGCATCAAAGATGGTCGAAATATAATATAATTTATACAGAATATTCAGCTGTCTATGAACAGACATAGCAGATCTATGAACCGAAGTCTAATACGAATATTTGTCCCTAACGAAATACAATAAATTATAGTTGGTTAATTTTACGGCTTAATTGTGGAGATATTACGTCCTGCAGAAGGTAAGAGCTCGAAATACATAAAACAATGGAAGTCATTGCGTCGTTCAGTAAATATCTGCAAGGACAGTAAGGAGAGGCGGAAAAAAAGAGGCAGAAGAAAGAAAATAATGGAATTCCCTTTACACCAAGGATATAGCCACTGACTCAGCTGGGCTTTCAGGTCCTCGACATAATGAAACGGAGCCCCTGATGTCATTTGGTTGGGCTTCCTCCAAGCATCAGAAAGGTTTTCTAAGACGACAAAGGAGATGCTGCACGTGGAGCTTGTACTCTGATGATACTTCTCGAATTAACCGATACAATTCTGTTCGAAAACAATTAGTGTAATTAAAAAAACGACGTAATTTGTGCTGTATTCTTGAAACGTTTCGACTATTCGAACATTGAATTCGTTCGATGTTCAATTATTCGACGTAGTAACTCTAATGGCTAGCGCCAAACTACGCGGAATGTGGGGACTGCTGAACATTCGGGATTCGACTGTGTGCAATTACACGTTTGGGATGGTAAAGGGTATTTTCATTTAGAAAATGAGGAGTGTTTCGATACTTCGAATTGTGTTTTTAAGCTTTGATGCTTGGATTACTAAATTACTTCTGATCATTAAATATTTGAAGTTTAACATTTTTGAAGGAAATATGTAAATTGACATAGTAATAACGTCGATATATTTTCTTCAATTTTTATGTAAGTCGATACTAAAATTTTTTCATTCAAGAATTCGAAATTTTTTAAATTCTTTCATTTTATGATTTGAAAATTGTGAAAGTTTAAAAGTTCTGAATTATATAAATTTATGTATCCCTAGATTTCCAAATTCTCATATATAAAAAATCCCTACATTTCCAAATTTTTAAACATATATTTTTACATTTCTAAATTCTCAAACATAAAACCCTAGATTTCCAAATTTTCAAACATATATTATTACACTTCGAAATTCTCAAATGTAAATCCCTAGATTTTCAAATTCTCATATATTTTTACATTTCCAAATTCTCAAACATAAATCCCTAGATTTATAAATTCTCAAATACAAATACCTAGATTTCTAAATTTACAAATATAAATCCCTAGATTTCCAAATTCTCACATATAAGTCCTCAGATTTTCTAGTATTTGACTATAAAAATCCCTAGATCAACAAAGGTTAGGTCATAAAAATCCCTAGATTTTCAAATATTCGATCATAAAAATCCTTAGATTTTCAAATCCACAAATTCTAAAATTTCTAAATTATTAAATTTTCAAGTCTCTAAATCCCTAGATTCCTGTATTTCCAATTTGTCAAATTTCTAAATTACTAAATTCCTAAATTCCTAAATTCCGAACTACTTAAATTACTAAACTCATAAATTTCTAAATTCTGAAATTTTGTAAAAACTCAAATTCCTATATTCCCAAATTCCGAATCACTATTATCCCTAAATTTTGAAAGTTCCTATATCTCTAAATTCCCAAAATTTCAAAATCTCAAGTTTTCAATTTCTCAAATTGTCAAATTCACAATTTTTCAATTTTTCAAATTATACCCCAAAATACCTAAATCTCCATCTCCCAAATCCCCAATTTCCCTATACAAAATTCTCCAAACTCCCCAAATCTCAACTCTTCCAATAACCATAACCCCTCACATTCAATTACCAAAAATTTTCATAATTCAAGAATTCCAGTGTTTAATAGTATCAAAAAAAATTCCACAAATCAAGTAACCAGAAGTGACCAGATTCATTAGGTTGCCTAATAAATAACCGATAACTAACCAGTAAACCAATAAATAACCAACCAGTAATTCAATAAATCAACTAATAACAAATTCCGTAATTCACAAACGCAGAAGTTCAAATATTTAAATATCCGCAAATTAGGTAATTTAACGAAGCCATCGAAAATATCAGCACCTCTTCTGACACTCCTCAAAGTCCACAAGTAAGATCACGGTAACATCATTTCGCGATAAGATTTAAATCTCATGCCCCGTCCCGAGCGCACACAGCATGAAGAACAGTGTCTAACTCGGATACGAAGGAGGAGCGAACTAACGCGATAGCAGTCGGTGTCTGTACAGACCGAATCTAATAGAGTTCGTGATCCACATGAAGGATCGCCGGCATCGAAATGAACTTTTACGCATTAATATGTATCGCGCGGTGGCTCTCCTTTACGGACTCGAAGCCGGGCCACACAGCTCGTGCGCGACGAAATTTGTCAAGATAATGAGGGGACCAGGGCAACTCGTCGTTCTCTAATTTAGTTGGAAAGTGTTGCAAACCCACCGCCTCTTGCAACTGTGTGCCATTAATAATTCCGCGTCGTTATACAGGCCGTGCGTGCGTGCACGAGATGGAACTTGAAGACACCGGGAAAACGCTTTTGCATATTATGCGCGTGTAACGACGACGTAGACGGGTTTGGCACACGCTCCAAAGAATATCATATCGCTTGAAATTCCACCAAGAGCAACATTTCATTTCACGATCTTTCGCTGATATTCCTTGAGATCACGACAGCACCGAGATTATTGTATTCCGGATGAGAGTACGCCCGCGCTCGTGAATAATCATTCGCGGAGATACGATGGACTTCCAAATCGCGGAGATACTCTGTCGGATGGAATAATTTAAAACAACATCCATTTCATTTGCTTGCGAATTAGGACCATTCGCAGCATTTTTCATGTTTCGAACAAGCAAGGCATGTTCAAATTGTAATTTACCTACTAACGTGATATGCTGCACATAACATTAACACATGTTAATATCTTGGATTTCCACTTTTTGCTTCGTTGACAGCTTTCAGATTGTATATTAAGAATTTGGGAACAGTGGGATTTGCATTCTAGGGATTTGAAGATCTTGGGTATATGGAGACTTAGGGACATGATGTGGAGATTTGGGTATGTAGAAATTTGAGGAATCAAATTCCCCAAGATTCTGTCTACGATAACTTTCAGTGCTATGCACTTATATCCATCCTCTAGATAATAAAACGAACGACCCTAATTTTACATAACGATCACGCATAAACAGGTATTCTACATGAGTATGACACGGTGCTGAATCCAGCAAATAAATTAACGGGTAAAAAGTTTGATATTTAGACAAGTGTAGTTTAATGTCGTTCGACAGCGTACATTTAACGAGCATAATTATAAATACTAATTAAATGGGTGTAGTGACTTTGACAGACAGCCGATGTGACATAATTATATTGAAAATATAGGAAGCGTAACTCTGCACAACCTCGATTAAAATGCGATTAACCGTATATTCTAAATTTTTACAATTATAAATTTTTTGCTGTCAATGTTTACTCTTCTTGAAAAAAGTTGACGCATTAAGTTGCATTTCAACAACGTGTCATTGACAATCATATATCATATATCATATATCATATATCATATATCATATATCATATATCATATATCATATATCATATATCATATATCATATATCATATATCATATATCATATATCATATATCATATATCATATATCATATATCATATATCATATATCATATATCATATATCATATATCATATATCATATATCATATATCATATATCATATATCATATATCATATATCATATATCATATATCATATATCATATATCATATATCATATATCATATATCATATATCATATATCATATATCATATATCATATATCATATATCATATATCATATATCATATATCATATATCATATATCATATATCATATATCATATATCATATATCATATATCATATATCATATATCATATATCATATATCATATATCATATATCATATATCATATATCATACAGGGTGTCTCACAACTAGTGTAGGTCCCGGAAATGGGGGGTAGCTGGCGTGATTCTGAACAAGATTTCCCTTTGCAAAAATGGGGTTTGAAGCTTCGTTTTTGAGTTATTAAGGAAAAACAATGACCAATCAGAGCGCGAGAATACCGCGCGCCCAGACGCGAGAGCGACAGCTTCGAGTCTGACGGCCGATCGTCATTGTGAACAAGCGTATCGATACCGCGTCGGTATAACAGGAATCTATTAGGTGAAAGTTAAATCCAATAACGAATTAACAAGTTAAGAATAATATTAAATTCTTCATTATTCTTAAATAGGAGATAAACCAATTAGTTATTGTTTATCCCGACAAAGTATATCGTATTTATTTTATGCTTTCGAAAAGGAATAAAGAATAAATTCACGAAAATTAATTTTGTCAACTATTCTGATGAAGCAAACGAATAAATTCACGTTTCAAAACGAATGAGTACCTTGTCTATGAAATGAGATAGAACTGGAATTGAATATGTAATGCAGTAACTCACTGAAGTCAAATAAATCAATTCCTGCGTACGTTAAATTTTAAAAATGCACAAACAACTTAAATAAAACTTACCCATTGATCCATGAAAAAATTAGCTTCGATAAAAAATATTTGTGTCACCGGATAGATTTACCGATCAGAGCATCAACAGCTGATGTCCTGGCAGGGTCAATGAACTCTCAATTTATTTCACTGTCTTTCTAATAATCGCACAACATAAGCACGACCGGTAAACGGACCGAATGAAAACGCGTGAACGATTATTCATAGATATGTATGTGTAACGATACTGTATATTCTCATTATAAGGTATCCGAATTCAGGAATCGATATTATGTTATATTTTATTAGGAGACATTGTTGAACGGGCCACGGATTTCGGTTTCGTTCTCGATCGCGAGGCGTACGTCGCAAACGGTTACTACGCAACGGCGATCTGTTGATCGACTACGGTGTCGATAGACAGTCATCGTTTATAGTCGAAAGACACCGGCCGAAATAAAATACATCGTAGTTTTTATCGAAAATTCCGCTTTCTTGTTTTCAAGGCAGTATCGTTAATATTATTTATGAATATTCGTTCACGTGTTTGGCCGATTTACGCGTTGGGCTCACAGTGACTAATTAGTGAAAAATGACAGGGAAAAGTGATAATGAAAGCTAATAATGAAAGATGACAGTGATAGGTGACAGTGAAGTAAATTGAGAGTTTCTGTGTGGTGATTTATTTTTTCTAACCGGTAAGGATCGGTAGATCGACCTGGTGATAGAGATGCATTTTCATCGTGACTATGTGTATTTGCGGTTCAATGGGTAAGTTACATTTAAATTCGTGAATTATTCGATTGAAATTTTTATTTGTTGAATGGAAAAGTTATTTAATTTTTCAAAAACGAGAATTTGTTCTTTTTCATCATCACAATATCTAACGAGAATAATTTTCCATATTTTATCTATTATTTCTTTGCAATAACGAATAAACGTATCGAATAAATTCTATTTATTCTGATAGGACTACTTTCTTTATTTCTTATCCATTAATGAATGATAATTCAACAATAATCAAGATTTTGTTATTCGTTTTTCGATGTAACTTTCATCTAATAGCTTCCTATTATACCGACGCGGTATCGATACGCTTGTTCACAATGACGATCGGCCGTCAGACTCGAAGCTGTCGCTCTCGCGTCTGGGCGCGCGGTATTCTCGCGCTCTGATTGGTCAGTGTTTTTCCTTAATAACTCAAAAACGAAGCTTCAAACCCCATTTTTGCAAAGGGAAATCTTGTTCAGAATCACGCCAGCTACCCCCCATTTCCGGGACCTACACTAGTTGTGAGACACCCTGTATATCATATATCATATATCATATATCATATATCATATATCATATATCATATATCATATATCATATATCATATATCATATATCATATATCATATATCATATATCATATATCATATATCATATATCATATATCATATATCATATATCATATATCATATATCATATGCTTATATGATGATACGATTACGATTATTTACTTAATCGATGATAAAACACCATAGACGGAATTTGTAAACTTTCTTGTCCGGTTGGTTGTTGGATGAAGAGGTCCTACGGTCGAGCGATCGTTTTAATAAGCAATAACGTTTGCCCTAGCTTGAAAAACGAATAACGGCGAGAAGAGAAGAGGTAAAACAGCGAGGCGAGACAATGGTAAAAGGCTCGCCAGTCCCAGCCCCTTTTCACTTTGAAATTGTCGGCGGCGAAGGGCACATCGACGCCACTTCTCCACTTGAAGGGTCAACGCGGTTAGCCGCGTGTATTGTTAGCAATTTCGACTCCCTTTTCTCTCTCTCTCTGATTTTTCCCCTTCTGTCTATTTAACCCTTTAAACGGTTAACAGGGAAGACGAACTGTCCTGTTGATACAAATTCCTAATTTTACAAGCACCAGTTTCAAAACCTTTCGTCTACTAATCAAGATATGTGAACTTCAACCTAAACATTGAAATTTTCTGAAGAAATTTAGAAAATATTTCGTGTGTTTGATATCAAACTTGCAAAAAAATTTGGTTGGGTTCTTGAAGATCTTGTAAGCAAGGTTCTTTATATCTTCAAGATAATTCATTTTTATAAAATTTTCAAGATCAAAATCCTAGGAGTTTCTGGTCTAAAGATTTTGTCGGATAATTTGGAAAGAATTTGTTCTTGGAGGTGTTTCTTTTTTCGGGGCTCTGAACACGGCAACGATACTCGGGATCGGAAGTGGCCTCCATTGTGTCTAACAGCCACCCTATTCGTTCGTTTCCGGCCACCAACGTTTCGCCCGTCTTGCGAATTTCGAAGGTGGCTGGCGTTAGCAGCAGGTGGCAATGCACCTGGAGCTACGGCTGTTTTGTGCGATTGTCTCGTATTTCAGTGAAAACGGTATCAAGGGATTCGTGTCCGAGATATACGACGTACAGCGTACCCTTAGGTGGCTATACCGTTTGTACTTTGCGTTAAACATGCGTCCATTAATATTACACGTTGTCCAAAATGCAGGTAACTCAAGCCGCAAGGATGTAATTATACGTGAAAAAGTTGATCAAAGCTTGGGGATGAAATTCTATTTCAGAGCTAAAATTTTCATTCTGCCTTTGACAAGGATTTTGTACACTTTGAGTATCGCAAGATAAGCTCATTTCAGTATTGAAATTTAGATAACTTCAGTATATTTTCATAACTTTAGCAATGATCACTTGTCCACATGTGATTACAGATTACAAATGCAACTTTGAAACACCCTGTAACCTTTCCTATCCAATCAGCTGTTATGTACTTGTCACTGATGTAATTATTTACATACGAGTTTATACTCGTTAAATGAAAAAATATGGAAAGGGAGGAGAAATCCAGGATCAAAGGTAGCACATGTCATACAATGTCGATTACGATTCTAAATATTCCCATATACAAATTCCTATTTTAAACTTTCTTTTCGCCTGTCAGCATAGTTACAGGTCCTAATTAGATACCATTCATTTTAACTCTGCCAGCTCCGTATGATAATGTAATCCGTCGGCAGACGCGGAATAAAACTAGCTCGGAGTCTGCTTCGAATCCCGGCGTCTTTATTCAAATTTCGCGTCACTCGATTAAGCAGTCGATTTGCTCTGGATTTGCTTTCGCAAGAACTTTACCGGCTGTGACTTTGAGCACGTGCAAATTCGCGGGGATCCGCTCTAATAGCTCGCGCTTAGGCGTCCGAGGGAAAGAGGGTAGAAAGAGGCCAGTGAAGATGGCAGTGCTGGTACGCTCCAGACGAGTATACAGGGTGATACTCTTGTTAGTAGACTACATGCGTCGTTAAATGCATGACATGACCATAGTATCGTCATTAGATGCGTTTACACAAGTAACGCAGACAACTGATCAGACTCCACATAGTCAATATGGCAGAAAAGTAGATAACCTCTGTGGACTGACAAGTATATCATCTTCCTTTTTGATTTACTAGCCCGGGTAGCAGTGAAGGCTAATCTGACTACCTATCTAAAGCAAACAGATCCTTAGGAATCGTTCAAATTATGTAAATAACGAGGGAAGTAGCATAGGTATGAAGGGGATAGCCTATGTGGTCTAATAAGCATTTTATCATTTCTGTCTTACTGATCGGGCTTTAGCCACCTGTCTGGCAACATTTTTAGCCTAAAGAAACGTTTACACTAGATCAGTAAGTCATGCAAGTGGTTAAACCCTGCCCCCCTGGGAAATTCAGGGTAGGGGGCCTATTTATGGGGCCTATCATGCCTACCTCACTTCTGCGTTATCAAACGGGGTATAGACACCTGTATGGCTGTTTTTTAGCCTAAAGATGCGTTTACACTTGGTCAGTAAGTTATGCAAATGATAGAAGCACGCCCCCCTGGGAAATTCAGGGTGGGGAGCCTATTTGTGGGGCCTATCATGCCTACCTCACTTCTATCATACCAAACGGGGTATAGACACCTGTATAGTTGTTCTTTTAGCCTAAGAATGCGTTTACAATAGATAAGTAAATCATACAAGTGGTTAAACCCTGCCCCCCTGGGAAATTCAGGGTAGGGGGCCTATTTATGGGACCTATCATGCCTACCTCACTTCTGCGTTATCAAACGGGGTATAGACACCTGTATGACTGTTTTTTAGCCTAAGGATGTGTTTATACTAGATCGGTAAGTCATGCAAGTGACCGGACTACGCCCCCCTGGGAAACATCCAAGGGAAACTTGTAAGGCTTAGCAGGGTACTTTCCTGACTTCCATCCTACCGAACAGGATTTACCCAGTTGCCCGGCTATTTTTCCAGTCTAAAGACTTGTTTACACTAGGCAAGTAAGCCATGCAAGTGATAGAACCCTCCTGAGAAACACACAAGGGAACAAATCTGTCAGGGTACCTCGTTCCTTCTCTGATCGCCTTCGTTTCTTAGTCCAAAGGCGCATTTACATTAGGAAAGTAGGTCAGATAAATGACCGGACTTCGCCGAGAGAGGCAAGAAGGGATATCTGGCAGGTTATCTTTCTTCGGTCCACCATTGTTTGTCTGGACAGTGTCTGGTCACTAGTCTGGATACTTGCCTAGTGGAAATGCATCTTCAAGAATTCATATTGTCCCTTGGCACGGGTCCATACGTTTTCTTTTGTAGTCTGCTTCCGGGCGAGTCACCATGTAGATACGTAAACTCCGGAGTGGTAGCTTTTCCACTGTATCCCCTCGTTTCGGTGCCGCCGCCATGGCGACCGAATGTCTTTCCCACCTTGACGCAATCTACTTCGAGTACTTATGCGATTCTCCGGCAAATTCGCATCAGACGCGGAACTTTGTCCGCGCAAATGGCATTATCGCATTGGCGTCCATTAATATTATTAGCCTGAGCCGTTCCAGAATTCCTACTAGCAGATCGGTTTTCTGTCCACTGATACAACTTGCGAACATACTGATGACGCCGAGATGGATCCGTTGCTATTAGGTTATCAGGAAAGTTCGTGTCTTTCTAGACACCGCAATTTCATCATCTTTTTATCGAATGCCTGGTGAACTGATTGTCGGACGCAATGCGGTCCCTGCTGGTTCAGATCCGAATTTATCAGATGGAATTTGTCGGATACTTATCTGACTGAATGAGATCCAAAACCGAGTCGTATCAGATCTCAGAGATGAGGTTAGAGCTAAATTTCCATAATTCCATTCTAGGTATTAAGTTTGTAAGTTTACTAAAATTATATCTCTGCGATTGGGAATCATACCAAACTGATTCCTGCTTGATATTTGAAATGAATGTTACACGATGCAGCACGTTTCTGATGCCACGAAAGTACGCGCGTCCGGTTACTAATTGATGGGGTAGAAAATACAGTAAATTTCTTTTCATCCAGTGCGCAACGATTCCGTGATTGTAGATGGATCGACGATTTAACAAGACATTTCTCCGAGTGTGAGTTATCGTTTAATGAACTCTTCGACTTCGGAACGTTGAAGCACCCTAGAGTCTAGTGCACCGTACAGGCCTGGCCTCGCCACTCGAGCTAAGGGCTGCCAACCGCCAATTCTCTCTCTCTTTCTCGTTCTAGCAAATCCCGCTGGTGTGTTGCCCCCCTCCTGCCAGTTAACCGGGTCCGAGGAGTCGCGATAATTTGCGCGAAAGAGAAGAAAAATAAGAGCAACAGGCTGAAGAGAGAGACAGACTCGAGTTTTTAGCGTTCGATTTGTCGGCACAATTAAACGAATTAATAGGCGTCGCTCGACTCGTTCAACTTCCCTTCGTTTGACGACTTCATCCCCTTCATCCCTGACACTGTCGATTACAATGCCCGTCGTTTGTCCTTTCGCTACAAGCCCGATAACAATCAAAGTTTGCGTCGAGATGTTGAGTCCGAAATTCCGAACTAGCGTATTTTCACCCCCGGCTTTAAAAATAACCCCCTTTAGGGTGTAACGGTTTATTCGGAAAGGACGTTGACCCCATGAAATATTTTCAACCGATGCAAGATTAACGCGGAAGGAGGTCGGGAGACACCGGGGTAGTTCAGCTCAGACATCATCAAAAATTCTTTTTCCCTCTCTCGAGATGCGGTGGGAATTTAGACACAAAGGGAAGTTCGTCTTTCATAAAATAACAATTTAGCGAATTAGAGGGCTTCAAAGGTGGCGGATCGAAAGAGAAAGAAACATACACCGAGGATGGAACAAAGTAGCTGGCAAAGAAAATGCGAGAAACAGGGACGATAAGAGGTTTAAAGGCGGTGGAAATTTTTCTGAGCGATCGAAGAAAGCATTAGTGTTCCTAGCGTGTTACTTTCAGCGCGTTTCTTTTCACGCCTTATCGTACCTATTCCCGTTCCTTTATCCGTTTCTCAAACAAGTCGCGATAATTTACAACTGCTGAAATTATTAATACAGGCATTTTTGTTCGGATTTATATTTGTTGGATTTCCCAATCTTTTAAACCCCGATAGCGCGCGAAATTGTATGAAAACGTTTCGAGATGATAAAAGAGCGCGGTCCAAGGTCGTCCGGTAACAATAAACAGCAGCGAGATATTTCCAGGCTTTTAACGGCTCGAATTAAAATAAATCAAGCCCGTTTAATTCCGTTTCGATTATTGCGATCAGCGCTGGAGCATATTCGTGGGTAACGGGTCGACAAAACAAATTTTGAAATCTGTGGGATCGGCATCGTGTTGGCGATGTTCATGAACGCATTACACACGTTTCGATGGGCTCCCATATCGCATGCACGGTACATTGATTTAATCCTGGATTCTATATCGAGCCACGGCTACGCGAGCACGCCGCGTAAAAAAGCAATTGAAGGGACGCTGTTCATCATCCACTTTCGATCTGGATTATCCAGGCCTAAAGTGGGGGATGCGTCTGATAACGGATCACGATCAATTTTATCACGTAAGAACGGTAGATCGATATAATCGCTCTGATACGTGTTTCTGTCTGTTGGGTTAGGTTGCGGAGGTTTTTGAAAAGTTGTAATTTTGGAAATTTGTGAAGGTGGAGATTCATGTATTTGGATATTTGTGACGTTGGAAATTTGTCGATATGGAGATTCAGGTATTTGGACATTTGTGAAGTTCGAAATTTCTTAATTTCAGAATCTAAGAAGTTGAGAATTTAGAAATTTAGAAATTCCAGAATTTGAAAATATAAAAACTTGAGAATCCCAAAAATTCCGTAATTTAAAAATTAAGTGATTCAAAAATTGAAAATACAAAAATTTCCTAATTTAAAAATGTACAATCTGGAAAAAATAAAAATACGAAAATTTGAAATATGAAACTCCATATTCAGAAAATTTACTAACAATTCCCAAATTTAAGCTGAAAAAACTGGAAAATCTACAAACTTCGCAATTTCGTAAATTTCGTACTCACTCCACAAAACACAAGGAAACGTCCATACAATCATAATAAATCAATCATTCTGATCATTCCACCCGTTTCATTTTACAAATTGTACCCAAGCAAAAGATGATCTTACTGCTGTTATTGTTACAAGAAAATCCAAGTTGGCTCGTGTAATCTCCGAAGAATACACTTTCGTAGGAAACGACGACATTTTAAGCCGAGGAGAATCCGTCTTTCTGCTTGGCTCCCCTTCAAGAAATTTCAGTTCATGCAAAAGCCGTTCGATGTAGGTATATGTATAAAGGAGCAGATGTCTTGCCACCTTGGCGCAATCAGCTTCAAATGCCTTCTCTAGAATTCACATGCGACCGTAACAAACTCTTTCTGCTCGTCCTGATAAAACTAGAATCCCTCTCGACTCGAACCAATAGAAAACGCGGCTCTGTACGGTAGAAAAGAAGTCACTCTGCTGAGATCTTTTATTAGACAGAACATACGATGTGTTTCATGTGTTGTTCTCGATACGTTTGTATTTAACCGTATATTTACAGATATCCATATTTAGGTTGATATTAAAATATTTAATAACCACTTGTATTCAGATTCAAACTATACAAATAAATTAATAATATGTAATCTAGATTAGAAAATGATTTTTTATCACGACGAAGGATAACATATGAAAGCTTCTGATTTGAAATAAGAAATCTAAGATTCGCCATTTTGACGGATTTTGTGACTCTAATTAATATGGCGGCCAAGGTTAAGAGGTATTTTCATTGAAACTTACAAGATAAATTTTGATCATTGTGATGGAGATATTATTCTAGAGATATTTGCAGAATATTATCTAGAGATAATTGGAGAAACAATAGAATTTTTAGTACGAAGTCCCTAAATTCAAATATTTTTAGATTTTGACGACTTCAAAACCTCAAAATCGTAAAATTTCTAGTTTCCCAAATTTCTACGTCTACGATATCCCTAGATTCTAAGAGCTTTATTTTACGCTATGTTTTCAAAAACCCTAGAATTCCAAGTTCCAAAGTTTTCCAAATCCTCAAATCTCATTTTCTCCTACAATTTCCACATTGTAACATTTTTGAGTATCAAACTTACTGGATTCCTATATTCCTAGATACCCAAATCCCTAGATTCCCGTATTCACAAATACCTAAATCCCTAGATTTCTATATTTCCAAATGTCCAAATCCCTAGATTCCCATATTTCCAAATACCCAAATCCTTGGATTTTTATATTTGTAAATGTCGAAATCCCTAGATTCCCATATTTCCAAATACCCAAATCCCTAGATTTCTATATTTCTAAAAGTTCAAAACCCTAGATTCCCATATTCACAAATACCTAAATCCCTAGATTTCTATATTTCCAAATACCTAAATCCCTAGATTTCAATTTTTCCAAAAGTCCAAATCCCTAGATTCCCATATTCACAAATACCTAAATCCCTAGATTCTCATATTCCCAAATACCTAAATCCCTAGATTTTTATATTTCTAATACCTAAATACCTAGATTTCAATATTTCCAAATGTCCAAATCCCTAGATTTCCATATTCACAAATAACCAAATCCCTAGATTCCCATATTTCAAAATACCCAAATCCCTAGATTTCTATATTTCTAAAAGTTCAAAACCCTAGATTCCCATATTCACAAATACCTAAATCCCTAGATTTCTATATTACCAAATACCTAAATCCCTAAATTTCAATTTTTCCAAATGTCCAAATCCCTAGATTCCCATATTCACAAATACCTAAATCCCTAGATTCTCATATTCCCAAATACCTAAATCCCTAGATTTCTATATTTCTAATACCTAAATACCTAGATTTCAATATTTCCAAATGTCCAAATCCCTAGATTTCCATATTCACAAATACCCAAATCTCTAAATTCCCAATTCCCAAATACCCAAATCCCTAGATCCCCATTTTCCCAAATACCCACATCCCCAATTACCCAAATCCGTAGATTTCTACATATCTAAACGTCCAAATCCCTATATACCCAAATTCCAAAATTTCCCGAGCGTCAAAAGATCGAAACAGCAAAGAATCAAAGATGTCGAGAATCGTGTACCGAAAACGGCGAAGCGAGCGTAACGATCGCATAATCAGCATTAAACAGCGGCAATAATTTCAGCTGCAGAAGGTTAGGTTAGGACAGGCGGGGAGTAACGGGCGGTACGCTTATTATCACGCGCGTAGGCAGAGCAGGACGATTGTCAAGAAGAGTAACGAGCTTCCTCGGCGGTAAACGGAGAAACGGGAATGGTGGCCAGTTTCCGCGGCCGTTTATTTCACGGAAGGTCGGCGTGGCTCTCGTCTGGATGGACGCTTCTTTCAATGAATGTTGAATTGCTTTATCCACTGCAAAGCCATTTCCATTTAGGACCCCACCGCCCGGCCATTCCGTACGCCGCTTCGCACACTCGCGCAAACGGACACTGTCGTCGCAAAACCTAACGTATTGTACCGTCACATGCAACCCGACGACGTCTCCGCAACATGTAAATTTTCCCTTCGGAACGTACGCGTAACTTTAAACCGACGCGGACACCAAGATGAATACGAGCTTACAGCGCGATCGGATTCGGATAACGACTGACCCTGCTTTCGAGGACCGCCATCTTGTTACCGCACGATCGCTGATGATGATGATTAGGATTTTTTGTCAATCTTGTCAGGTTATTTGGTAGGATCAAATACGTCAATTTTCGCGGGGTTTTTTTATGCAATTTTTATTGTTGGTAATTATTGTTCGCACGTTTTGAGTTACTCGAATTTTTTCTATGTTTTCATGTGGATTACTTAGGTTATTGAATTATTTGTAGTTCTACGTTTTTCAATTTTCAAAATTTTTTTAAATTTTTCTACATTCTTTTGTTTTTTTATATTCGTCTTTAATTTATCTATCTAGAATCTATTTGACAAGAAACGTGAAAATTACCAGCGACTGTGAACGTTCCACATCGACACGCGAAACTCGAGGTCGTTCGATTTGTTCATTGCGTTTCGGTAAACGGAGTTCGAAATTATCGTCGACCTGCGGAATCATTTTAACAGCGTTTCAGAAGCAGTTTCGAAAGCGTGTTTCGCGAGTATACGTAAACCCCTGTAGGCGATTATAACAAGAGGAGGAACGACATGGGTAAGATCCCGAAGTTCGGGATACACTTATGTCTTCCTAGGATAAAGCTGGCGAGCGGCAGGCGGCGTCAGCCGACGAAGAAGAAAAGAGAACGAGACAGAACAGCAACAGGTTGCAAGTAGAAGTTGCGGATGTTAAACGAGAGAAGACAGCAGAGTGGCTCAAGGCGATCTGTATTGATTTCCTTATGAATGCTTAAATTACAAGTGTATCGTTTCGCTTCTAATACCACGGCTACATTCTTTATTTATTTTCTGACGGTCGGGAGTTTTACATACTGTTCCACAAGAGCGTGGACGCGAGTGCAAGTATATCTTTTCTGTGAAAATGTATAGGTCGAAAGTACATTTAAAGAACTAATATTTGCTTAAGAAAATTAAATAAAATTTGAAATAATACTAAGAAATATACAATAATTATTATATGTACAAAAATACAACTTATTGCGACAAATAAAATATTAAACACGTATGTCATATGTGTCTAACAATCTCAAGTAGCTTTCTGCGATGATAAAAAGCAATAACAAGCAAATTCCCCATAACAACAGTCATTTATCAGTTTCAAAGAGATAAAATCTGTAAAATTTCGATAAAAATATTATTCACAACCTGTGAATTGCAGTTGGTCAAACAAACAAAAGATGCAATAAACGATATGGCAATTAACCTTGCTGCTATGTACGTCATTTATTCAAAGGCAGCTTTGTACTAAGGGTGACTATAGTCACTCGATACTAATCACCTGTTGCACGCGAAAAAACATAATAAATAAAGAAACAAGAGGCGACATAAAAATTGATGATATAAAACAAAATAAATTGTGTGGAGAAGAATACGCTGTATAGGAGAGAATTAAACAAAAGTTGGCACATTTTATAATGTATTGCGATTGTGACATACAAATACTCTCAAGTTATACAATAAATTTCGTGTAAATATTCAAACTTGAAAATGAACAAAAATTATAGGAATTTTTATAAAAGTATTAATATTTGTAATAAGTACAGAATGAATGACTTTTGTTAGAGAATGGTCGAAGCAGATGATTTAATAGTTTGCTGTATGTTCAAATTTTCAAGGTTTTAAATTGTCACTCCATTTTCAAATTCACAAATCTCCAAATGTTCAGACGCTTAAATTTTCAAATTTAAAAGCTTCAAAATATCAAGTTTGAACATTTAGCAACTGTATTTGCAAACAGATCTAGGAGAAAGGCACAGCAAAAGATGGATCAATGAAAATATAGATATGGAGAAAGGCAGACCTAAAGAAAAATCTGGGCGAAATATACAGAGAAAAGGTAGACCTTGGGAAAAGGTACATCTGGAGGAAAGATAAACCTAGAAAAAGTTGGGTTTGCAAGAAAGGTTGTCTCAAAAAGAGATATATGTGTAGAAAAGGTGGACTTAGAATAACGTAACTCTTGTGAAGAGGTAGACCTTGAGAACAGGTGGATTTAGAGGAAAGGTGGACCTAGAAAGAGTTTAGAGAATAGGTGGACCTAGAGAAAGGTAGATGTGGAGAGAGAGTGGACCTAGAAAGAGATAGGTTTGGAGGAAAGGTGATCCCAGAAATGGGTAGTAAAAGGTGGACCTAGAAAAAGATGTGGAGAAGGACCTAGTAAAACGTAAACCTTGAGAAAAAGTGAACCCAGTAAAACGTAAACCTTGGGAACGTTAAACTTGAGAAAAGGTGGTAGTAAAACATGAACCTTGAGAAAAGGACAACCCAGAAAAACGTAAACCCTGAGAAACGTATACAAATACACCTAGAAATAAACCTAGAAGAAAGGTGTACCTGTATGAAATCTGCACTACTAACTGCTCAACACAAAACCTCGACCAAACGTGTACTCACACGAAACCTACTCTTAGTAGCTCAACAAAGAAATAAACCTTGAGACTCTATACGAAACCGTAAACGCTCAGAGACGTAAACGCAATCCAAAAATTGGATCCAGAACAAAACCTAGAGTTAAAAACGAACACCGAAAACGCGGAGTTTATTTTTATCCCTCGAAAGGGAACAGAATATACTCATAACAAGAAGATGGCAGACTATCCTCAACAGAAGTCATACAGCCATTACGGTAGTATTTATGAAAATTAACCAAGGCACTCTGAACCCTCGGTGTCTCTCTTTCATTCACCTCTTCATGGCCGACGTATCCCGTTCTTCTCGTCTTCTCTCTTTTTCCCCGTTTTGTCTTCTAACTTTGCCTAGCTACCAGGTTTCTCCCTCTTGTTTCGTAAGGGAAAATCCGAGCTCAGCTGCCGCCACTGTTTGCCCACGTAATTACGTGGAATTCATGTTAGGGGGTGGTGCACGTGCCTGTGGTCGCGTTACTTTTATTCTTATACCATAATTCAGGTCGAGAAGAGGTCTCTTTTCCCTCTGCAATTTCTTCGCTACACTCGTTTCCAACCCCCTCCGTTTTCTTTCCCCTTTTCTCTACCTTTTACCGGCAACTAAACTGTTTTTCTCCGCGGCGGCAATTCGATATCATGGGTGTTCCTTGAAAATTAATTGAACCTGCAGTTGCACGGGTTTATCTTTCACCGTAGATTCGCGGGACTAAGGGCTTCCCTTTACCGGAAACAGCTGTACTTTATTTCTTGCATTCGATCGAATTTATTCGTATAGAACTCACTTCTGGGCAAATTGCTCTAGGTGGACTTACACTTTCATACACGTTCAAGCAATTTTTAATTGACTCGTTGATTTAGTCTCAAGGATTTTTTCAATTTTTAGGTTTTTAACTTTTCAAATTTTCAAGTTGTCAAATTTTAATGTTTACAATCTCACATATCTGTAACCATTTGGTGTACAATATCATCCTCCACACGTGACGCACTCACAGTTCAAATGTGATGAATTTTACTCGAATTTTGTATACACTTCAATTTCATCAAGTCCAATTAAAGGGTCACAGTGCAAAATGGAACAAAACCATGACTTTATGACGTTATTAAAAATTTCACTAATGTGTCAGAATAAACATTTTTTGACAATAGTCTGTTCAACAAAAATCAAGAACAATTTTATAATTATAGGAAATTTTACTTAAAAAGTCTAAAAGTTAGGGAATTTTGCAGTGACGTACCTCTGACGTAAAATTTGATGAGTGAAATTACAAAAAAATTGAATGCATCAAATTTCACGTGGAATGTATACAGATTGAAAAAACGATTAACAGATGACATCTCGAAATAAAAGAGAAGCTTCCCATGGGAACGTGAAAGAAACAGAATTCATCTGTAACATCTGACGAACGTTTTGATCGAATAAAAATCGAAGAGCCATCTTTCCCCTTTTCTCTGATTTGATAGTCAACGCCAATCGCGGAAGCCACTCATCTTCGCTGCATTCAATTTGCACCGAGTGACTTCCAATTATCCGGAGCACCAGCAATGAAATCCGGGTGAAGGTTGAGATCGTTTGTCATATACCGGTTCTGTTTGTGTATGAATATTTACGACAGGCCAACAGCCAGAATGCAGAGTCTTTGTCGTGCTCCGCAAAAAAAAGCTCGGGAAAAATGACAAACATTTGAACCGACCGAAATAAGCCACCCCATGAAACGTGCATTTTCGATGATTAAAGACGATGCTGCAAAAATTTCGAACTGCAACTAGTTCTGAAACTGTCACCACTGCGTTAAATGTACGCTTATTTTTATGTTGAAAATGAAGTGGTAAAAAAAAAATCTGAATTCCACCATGAAACCTTGAATTAGTAATTTCACCTGTGGTTTTCTTAGAGTAGACATAACTTTTTTAACATTCAGCTCCTCTTATTACAGTTGCACTAACCTTGTACACCTTCCATAGTGGTACCAAAGGTCATAAATCAAAAGTTTGAAATAAAATTTTAAGTACTCGGAGTGTCAAGAGAAATGTCAAAGAGTTAAACTAAAAGTCATGCAAGTGCAAAAAATGAAAATTAGAATAAAGAAAACTTGACAATGTGGATGAGACTAGGGAAGAATTTGGATAAGATAGAGGGAAACTAGGATAGAATCCAAGGATTTCGAGGATAACTGTTGTAGGAAAGAGAGAAAGGTAGGGGTAGGTCTACAGTGTGCAAGGGTAGTATATACCCCAGGGGTGTGATAGTCGTACGATGTATGGTTATTGGGCGGCTGGCGGCATCGATTCTCACAACGAGGGAGCCACAGATCACCCGGAAACTAAAACTCCCGCCATACCACCCTCCATCGGCTTCCACCCTTCCTAGACAGATCACGCTTCCATCCCTTGGCTAAATACTTTATTAGAAAGTTATACGGTTTTCCCCTGGTGTTTCGGATTCGAATTCGACCACGAAACACCAGCTGATCCGTGAAGCATTCGGAACTTGTTACGCCAAGTCGCCATGTTTCAGAGATCCTAGGGAATTTACGGTGGAACCTCGTTCTGGATGGCTTCTTACGAGACCCTAAATTTAATTCGTTTGGCATTACTTTAACGTAATTATTTAGGAACGAACTGATAAACATTTTTGACAAAATTTCAAAGCACCCTTACACAAATGTAGAAATATAGAATGTAGAAGAAATCTAGAGTCTCAGGAGGCAATAATTTCCGAAGAGACTCTCCCAAGAATCTTTATTGCACCGGCCACTATATTGCACAGCCGATGAAATCCACAAAGTCCTATTGTTTCTTAATTATTGTCGCAACGAGTGTGCTTTCCGGCGAAATCGAATCTAATATAGGGTGTAATAGGGACGGGATACGGGGTCAATTGCGCGGCAATACTCCCGTCGTGTACAGAGTTTGTCAACCTTCTCGTGTTTGCAGATCCGTAAGTAATGCGAGAACCGGGATACGAACGGGTGGTTCCATTCGCGTGTACCGGCAATAACGACGACTGAGAACACACCAAGCGTCAACAAGGAGTTTGCCAACGTCCCTGCGATCTATCGCGTGTTCCGCACCCTCGATCGATCCGGATCGCCCAATTGTCCACGCCTCGAATCCTTCTCAAACGTCTTAGATCGCGTAGTTTGGACAGAGACAATCCGTCGACCATCCAATAGCCTTTGTCTCCGACGTTTAACTATCGATCGGATGGAGTTATCTAGCTTTGGAAGCTTCTTTCTGCAGTTTATAACTTACTGGCGAAGAGGAAGGAAAATTCGAATGGGTAATGGAAACTGTGAATTGCAATTATTTGTAGGATAGATTATAACTGTTCATTTATAGAATCAATTACGGTTATCTCACAAGTAAGAGCAGTTACATGTAGGATAGATGTAAGTAGATAATAATTAGGTATAGTAATTGTGAAGGTTGGTTATTGTAATTGTAAGGAATTTTTTAGGGTAGGTTTAAAACAGGCTTTTGTTATATTGCCACTTTCAGATGAGAATTGCAAACAATTTGGTGAAGTTATAAGGAGATTTGTAATTTGGTTACAATAAATAATAACTCCTTTTTTGATCTATTTTGTAAATGAAGTTGGTAGGTAATAGAAATTGAGTGCAAAGGGTTAAGAATGTTATCCATGCACCTAATGATCAGTCGATCGAACGTGGAATACAGAATTGTT
The DNA here is from genome assembly GCA_945859555.1 of Megachile ligniseca. Taxonomy (NCBI): domain Eukaryota; kingdom Metazoa; phylum Arthropoda; class Insecta; order Hymenoptera; family Megachilidae; genus Megachile; species Megachile ligniseca. The sequence continues at coordinate 3,364,961 of OX243790.1, forward strand.
GCATCGAAAGGACACAGGATTATAATTCGCATAGTAATTTAAGCACGGTGAATTCGCAATAGCCATCACAATACGCCACGAATGCAGTTTAATCAAATATGTGTTTACCTGGCAAATAACCTAGTGTGTAATTACTAATTACCCACGGAGATATTATACTAGGTACATTACGGATCGGTTGGATATTCCTGTTTAACTGCAACATCCACAGTTACTAATGCGATCGATAGCTCGTTTATTATGCTTATTTTAATTCGGAATTTCTTATGGGTTACCTTCGGTTCACTCGGTTTTAATTATCGACTTTATTACGACAAGTCAGGATTTCTCGGACACTCACCTGTAACAAATAATAAAACGTTCGTGTTATTTATTTATTCGCTAACTATTATTTATTTATTCATTTATTAGTATTATTCGTTTGTTCGTTTATTAGTAATGTTCGTTTACAGGTATAGTATTTTTTTTTTTTTTTATTGTTATTTATTAGTTTATTTATTTTATTTATTAGTACTGTTCATTTATTACTATACTATTTATTTATTTAGTTTTGACTGTCATTCATGTATTTTTTTATTAGTATTATTCAGTTATTACTATATTATTTATTCATTCATTTTTTTACTGTTATTTCTGCATTTATTTATTAGTATTATTCAGTTACTTATTTATTACTCATTAATTTATTTATTACTACATTATTTATTTTTAATTATTATATATTTGTTCATATATTACTATACTATTTAGTTATTCATTTCTGTCATCTCTGTCAAAGATAATAACACATAAATACAGTGTAGATATATATAAAATATTCATATAATATCTACACAAATTTTATCATTTTATATGATACGAATAGAGGTTAGGTCACTTAGAATAAATATTATGCTGTCTCAAAAATTATATGACTACATTCGTTTCATAAATAAATGCAATTTTAAATTGATATTATATCAGCAATTATAAAAATGTTAAAAATATTGAAAAAATATAGATGGTCAATAATACCATCTTATTATTGCTAACATATTCATATTTCATACTATACAATTCATGTTACAAAATATAAAATTAATGTCTGCATAAATTTGTCGAAAACACTAAGTACTATAACAAGAACAACTATAAATATGGCAATTCAGTAACTTTCCGTCTCCCGTACAAATTAACCTAAAAGTTTGAGGTTATGTCCGGTATAACCTGCGATAAAAAGTGTGACGCAGTGAATTTTCAGAGATGATTCAATTAGATGTTCAATATGCATAGCAGCTGACAAGATTAGTGAGGTCACATGATACCCGGCCATAGATCTGTCTTATATCGAATGTAGAGCGTGACGCATAGGTCACGGTGGTCCTCTTTCTACAAATTAGATCGGAAGTAACGAGTTACCCGAGCATCGAAAAATACGAGCTGTTTTCTCGGCGAATTTGATTTTGGCGCAAAATTAAACCGCGTTGTTTGCGGGTCGAGAAAGGGAATTAGAAAGCAGATTCGTTTCAGCTGCTTTACGAGTTTATGAACTGCCATTGCAGACGTACGGAGTTTCCCTATGGCTATTTCCCGGCAAGTATATACCGCAAAATTAGAGTCGACAGCTGCAGAGATTCGCCAATTTTCTCCAAATAGAAGAATAACGAGCAAACAGAGCACGGCAAACAAATTAATCAACTAATTTGGATGTCGTCGAATATGAAGGGGTTTATGAAACATATTTCTGCGATGATTGGTGCACTTAAATGCGATTGGACTCTTAAACGGATAATTGGGCTTGAGCAAGCGAAGAAATTTTACGTTTACGAATTTAAATTTAGTTTTCAGATTTCAATTTTTTTAATTCAAAAATGTTCCAACACTAAAAAATCCCTAAAAAACAGAGCCTATCATAAATTCGATAACTCGAAGATCCATAAATATAGAAACCTAATGAAAATCTAAAAACGTTCAAATTAAAAAAATTCCAAACGTGCATCTTGTCCACCTAAAAAATTGTACTAATTTTGGTATATCACCCGTATGAAAATCGTAGAAAGTTTCAAGGTCCCTAGAAACGTACGGCCATCGAATAATCGCGTAAAAGCTCGAACATAACCGAGGAAAGGCTCTTCGCAGTTCCTTCCCCTTTTTCCCGGCTCGTTACCAGATCGCATAAAGATTACTAATGGAATTCGCACCGCGGTATAAAAGTTGGCTGGCTCCTCTGTTAACTTGCCGGTCAACGATTCTCCGTGAGCATTGCTAGCTGCATTAGCGAGTTTGCGGGTGTTGGCCGCCATGAAAAATACGGAGCCCGAAGTGCATTTTAGCTCGGGCAAGGCAACGTTGGCTGGGGCTGATTGGAGAAAGCCCACGGGAGTCGTTCCGTTGACGCGGAGAGTCTTCGTCTGGGTCCTTTTGGATTCTTATTCCACGTATCCCCCATTCCAGCTACACCCGACCTCGCTCCCAGGATCGTTTTACGCACCGACTACACGTTTACACGCGAAACGTGTGCAAATGGCGGACCAGGAGCTGCCTCGTGAAAATTTTACACCCGAGGAACACAGAAGAAGTTCGAAACACGGTCGAAGGATCCCAGCGAATACGTCGGGCTCACCTTCGAATTTCTGCGACCTTTTAATAAATTACGCGACCTTCCGGCCGAATGGCTGCACCGGGAACTGTTTATACCGCCTTCCAAATGAATTTCTCATCTCACTCGGACCGAACCGACTTTACACGAGCTTTACTGCGGCTTTCGAGCGGGATCTGCATCAAAGGTGATGCCTATTTTGTCTTCCCAGACAAAATTCTACTTTTATCTCCAAATAATTACTTTCTCTAAATTTTTATTTCAATCAGCAAAAATAAATTTCTTGAGACTGGGTCTCAACTGTGGAAAACTACGGCACACTTAATACAACAAGTTTAATATTTTCCTTCGTGTGATAATTATTAAAGCAACCACCTTCATCGATCATCTCACACGTGCCATTAAAGTGTTAATATGAAAAGAACATAACCTTCCACAATATTCACGATATTCTGTCTCCTTCGAAGATAATAACAAAAATATAACTTGACAATAAACCTTTTCGCAAAATGATCTCAAGAAAACTAAGCAAAAACAAAAAGACTACATTCGGTATAATCGCAGCAGATTTGACGCACTTTCCCGCACAAAATGTCGCGTGCAGGTCGTTAAAGAGCCGTCGTTCACGCAACTTTCCGCCCTAAATACGCGTTAACAATCTCGTTTTTCCCCTTTCTTCGTCGTCCCCGCGCGTTCCTCTTCCAGAAGCCGGTGTGTCTTCGTACGTGCAGTCAGCGTGCACGGTTCTCCCGTTTCCGTTTCGTCAATGGCGACTTCCGGTTGCCATTCAGCCCGGTCGTTATTACGAATTCGAAGCAAGCTTCAGGCCGGTCGTTTCGAAATAATTTTCGCTGCAGCCGGCGTGCTTCCGTCGGAATTGGATATTGTGAGGTCCTCGCAGAGCGAAAAACAGAGAAAAAAAAAGAGGAACGAGAGAGAACAGGTCCCTCGTTTGTTCCTGTTTTCGTCGAGTACGAATTTCTGGGTTAGATTCGTTGGCTGCAAATGGTAAATTCGGTTTCCGCGGAGGATCCCCATCCCGCGGACGATGAATAAACTCCGCATGGAAGAAATTAAAAGGACGAACTGCAAATGGACCGTTTGAGAGGTCGAGGCAATTTTTCGCGGTAAATAGATGCACGTACCCCGAAACGAGCACACTCGAAGAGGAACTCTCGGATATTTTCGCTTCTCTTTTCGGTTTTTTTTTTTTTTTTGTTTAAACGAGTGTTTGTTTATCGTCGACGATACGAAGAAAAACGCGGGAAGAAACGTAATTTTTCGAGGAGACGACACCAACGGCACGGAGACTCCGCATTCCATCCTTCCGGCTTACGTTAAGCCACTTTTTATGCCGGCTTATCGGGACAAGATGAATGCAACAAGATATCAAAAGAAGGAATTCCATAACGACAGTGCACACAGACCACCTCAAAGGACGTCTTTCTTCGCTACTTCAACTTTTGCTTACTCTCCTCTCGGCGAATTTTATTGAAACCCCTTTACCAGCGGAGAGGGATGGAGTGTGTTGTGTGCTTAAAGGCGAATTGTTTGAATACGATATATACGAATCTTTGATATTGTCTAAAATAGATCGATTCGGTTCGCTGCGCCGAAAGCATCCACGAATTTGCAGGTCTGAAAGTTTGAGAGGCACTCTTTTGGTTCCTTCCTGCGATGTTCCCTTTGGCAACTCGGCTTCAACGTATTTTGGATAATAATTTTATCGACTTCGGTATTCGTCGACTTTTCGAACACGTATTTGAAAATTTACAATCACCAAGGAGATTCAATTTACTCAAGAATATTTAGAAATACGATATCTCTGTTAATGGCATGTGTGTCATAATACATCTAAATGCATCTAACCTACAATAATATGCTAATATAGCGCCACATCTTAACATTTTAATATGATATATATCATACAGAGTATATCTGTATGTCTTATATATCATATGATATCATACCGCTATATCATACATTCGCTTTGCACTCGCTGGGGGTCCCATGTATCGTCTGCAGCTTCAATTGGCAGAAAAAAGACGGTCTGATAATTTTTCTGTAGGTTTTGGCCCATTTTAAGAAAGTTTGATTCTCTGACAAAAAGTCGTATCTATTACGGTTTGGCCTGTACGTCTGTAGGCATGAAAGTCCGGATGAGGTCTTATAGTATTTCGACTCGCTTTCGCTGGGGGGCACTCAGTCCTCATTAGCCACTTCTGATAATTTTTCTAGGGGTTTTGGCTCATTTTAAGAAAGTTTGATTCTCTGACAAAAAGTCGTATCTCTTACGGTTTGGCCTATACGTCTGTAGGCATGAAAGTCCGGATGAGGTCTTATAGTATTTTGACTCTCCTTCGCTGGGGGGCACTCAGTCCTTATTAGCCACTTCTGACAATTTTTCTAGGGGTTTTGACCCATTTTAAGAAAGTTTGATTCTCTGACAAAAAGTCGTATCTCTTACGGTTTAGCCTATACGTCTGTAGGCATGAAAGTTCGGATGAGGTCTTATAGTATTTTGACTCTCCTTCGCTGGTCTGGGGGATATCCGCTCCCATTAGCCACCTCTGACAATTTTTCTGGGGGTTTCGACCTATTTTAAGAAAGTTTGATTCTCTGACAAAAAGTCGTATCTCCCACGGTTTTGCCCGTACTTTTGCCTAATAGTGTGATGAACTTGTGAAACTCAGTGGTAAACTTGTTGAACGGAGTGAATATTTTACAGTACATTGATATTATAGATTGGACAAAATATTCACAGCCAGGTACAAAGAAGTTCGGTAATAAATAGTATCCGCGGCAGCAGCGCGATAAACAAACACTAATGGAGCTAGTAGCGCGGCCGTGCGCAGGCGAAATTAATTTGCGCAGAGGGCGGTTCTATAGGCGTTCTTTATTCTGATTATTCACCGACACAAAGACTAGTTCCAAGGAACTCGCGTGCTCGCATCAGCATAGAATAGAGGGACAAGCTGGCGTGTTTTATACGACTCGTTAGGCGCCAGGATGGCTGATCCGGCCGTGGAAGTCGTCGTGCTGGCGCGGTTTCCTCTCCACGACCCACTCCTCCATAGCTGGCGTGCACTTCCGTACCGCGGTTATGTGTATGGTTACGACACAAAGGAACCCGGTCGAGGTCAAACCTCTCTAAGAACTACTGCTAACCTGCAAATTTATTTCCTAGCTGCGATTCCTATAACATACACCTGCCACCATACTACACGTCTCAGGCCTATGATTGGCACATCTGCTCGGAGAGCGTATGAGATTAAGGTGTAGAGGTTAAGGGCACAGATGGGGAAACAGTTGGAAATTAGGGATTTGGGATGTGGAATTTAAAATATGGGGATTTGGGACATAGGGATTTGGGATATATAGATTTGGAGATATAAGGATCTGCTATGTATTATATTTGAGATGTAAAGATTTGGGGTTTCGAGAATTTGGGATATAGAGAACGTCGCCAAAATTAAACCTAGTTCAGTTACCAACTTACCAACAGTGTATAATACAGATCTGTGCCATGTCACGTTTCTGCCACGTCAGCTCTCATTTTATTTTACTATGCATAGTCTAGAAAATTAACAGTCATAATCCACGTTGAGCCTACTAATTTACTGGCCAACTTACCCGAAGCGTAATGCAGTACATGATTTTGCACAGTACATGAATTCCTTCTACAGTACTCGACCGCCACATATCTGCACTCCATATTAATAGAATGTCTGAATATTTCTGAAGAGGTTAAACGATTCGTAACAGAATTCAGCAACAGGGCGTGCAGGGTACCTGAAGGGGGATCATTGGTGCACCGAATACAGGCACGGAAGGCAGATTCCGTCTATGAACTTTTCGTCGAGTAAACGCAATTAGGCGATAGAGCAGCGCCGCAATTTGCCCTGGAGCAGCAAAACGGAGAAACTCTCCTTATGCACGAGTGGAATAATCTCGAGAGGAAAATCGAGAGCTCGAGCACGGAATCGATTAAGTCGAGACAGTTCGTTATTTGCGGAAAGAACTACTTAAGTTTGCATTTCGAGCGAATGAAATATAGAAAGCAACAAGCATAGGGGCGGAGATCGATTCCCAGCGGTGGTCGTCGATTTGAAGTGCATCGTCGATCGAAAGTCGATGTATAATACATACGAGCATGTACAAAGAAGGGATATTAAATTTTCCACGTCTACTTCGCCGACACCGTAGTACTCTGCAGAGTTAGGTCAATGCGTATAATACCTTGAACGTATGAGTTTCGAATGCGACCGAATGCTACCCCAATTGGTTAGGAGAATTAGTATGGTATTTGGCCCAGGATCAATTACAGGATGCATCGTTCGATGCTGGTTTGTAAGGTTTCGTAATTGAGACCAGAGATGCCATATTCACTTTCTGGATAACAAATAATTTTCATTTAATCGTTTAAACATAAATACAAATTACTCAGAAAGATAACTATTTGTATGGACCTTTATTTCGTTGTTTGAAACCATGTATCAAAAGTGCACATCGATGAAACTGCAGGTAAAAATTTGCCGAGGTTTAAGATGAAAGAGAATAACCGTTTTTCGAGCATATCTCGATAACTATTAGATCTATGATAAAAATAGTTATTACAAAATTTTCAGTTTGAGCAATTTTCTATAAAAAAAGTTCTGCAAGTTTTTTTCATAGGCGTAACCGTTTTCGAGATAATATCGTATGAATACAGGACTTAGCAGCGCTATCATTACTAACTCTGAAAGTAGCAGTACAAGTATTACTTTGACTTAATACAATAAAAAGAGAACAACATGGATGCCATAATAATGTACTTAATCCTGCAGACGGGATGGATGTTGAGGATTAACATTATGAAGCTAATTTTAACTCTGTTATCACCTGGTCCAGACACATTTTAGCAAGATACGAAAACTAAATAAACTGTAATAACAAAACTAGGATCTACCCAAATCCAAATCCAGATGTATTACTCTTAGGGAGCATGAAGGAGGATTAGGAACTGGACTATACACACGGTAAGATACTAAACGAAGGGTTCTGTATATACTGGTCCATATTAGATCGATTCTGTGCAACACCAAAACCAGAGTTAATCCAAATGCAAATCTAAATGGCCTATCATTCCATCAGGGAGTCCAGTCATTACTGGTACGAATGGGGATCAGAACCGGGATTAAATACACCTGAAGATACCAAAGTAACGATAGCCCATATTACATTGGATTAGTGCAACATCAAAATTAGGGTCAATCCAAAGATCCTTTCGTTCAGCGAGCATAATTATTCCTTGCTTTAGGCAGTTATAAATGGGGCTGGATATACCTGAATCATATTGCATCACATTTGTGTAACAGAATTAAGGTTGATACAAGTCCAGACCCAAATCCAAGTGCAAGTGCAAGTCCAAGTCAAAGACCAACATCAGGACCAAGACTAAGACCAAGACCAAATCCAAGTCCAAGTCCACATTCCAGTGCAAGACTAAGAACAAGTCTAAGTCCAACTCCAACATCAACACCAACACCAAATACAGGTCCAAGTACAAATCTGAGTCCATATCCAAGACCAAGTACAAGTCCAAATCCAAACTCCAATCAATTTCAAATCCAAATCCAAATGAGTTGTCATTCTGTCAAAGATTACACTAATTCCTAGTTAGTTCGAGGATGATTGTGAATAAAGTTATACATACCGGAAGATATAAAAATAAGAATATTTTAGAGACAAGTGCAGATTGTATCAGCTCTATGGATCATCAAAACTATTACTGAAATCCAAATTCAAACCCAAACGTGTGCAATCATTCTATCATGAAGTATAGTCACTGCGACAAGGAGGATTACGAGATTGGAACACTTGAAGATACCAAGATGTCTTATACCCACATTACATCAAATCTGTCCATCACCGAAACCAGGGTCAACCCTAATCCAAATATATCACTCTATCAAGGCGTAGAGTTAGTGGCAAAGGTGATTAGAAAAGGGGTGTATAAAGATAGCAAAGGTATATCTTATTAGTCCGCATGAGATATGTCTATCACCGAAGGGTCTCCACATCTAAACGTGCTATCATTCTATCAAGGAATATAGTTATTGCCAGATGTGATTAGAAACGGGACTGTATATACCGAAGGTACTAAAAGTATATCTTATACATTAGTCCACATCAGAGCTGTCCATCACCGAAACCAGGATCTACCTCCACATCCAAATGCCCTATCATTCCATCAAGGAGTACAGTCACTGCCGGTATGAAAAGGGTTACTGGACATAGTCCAAGATCCTCGGCAGCGATAGCGACGGACGATTATGAAGGGGAGTAAGCACGAAGGGTTGAAAAGTACGAGAGGGACAGAGAATGGAGGGCGGCGGAAGGTGACGCGCGAGTAGGTGGAAAGAAATGATGCCTGTAGGAGCGTTTCGTCCAGGCATCGTTGGAAGGAAGTAAGTACCTAGTGGCCGAAAGGCGGCGTGGTTGTGCGGCACGGTGTGTGTTCGATGTTATCTGTGGTTGCCATGGGGATGCTATTGATTGGCCGACGCGCCGACAGACGTCACGGGAGTCGCGGCGCCACTCTGGCTATTGCCAACCGCCCGCACCCTCCGCCCCCCGTGAACAGACCGTTCACCGTCACCTCGTTCACCCCGATTCACCCTGTTCCGTCCAACGTATCCCTTGCGCATTTACTAGTCCACTTACACGCCTGCCGGTCCTTGTTCACGTGCGTTCGACCGCGCACCAACGCATCCGTGCACACGAGAACGCACTATGCGCGTTCGGATGCCCGTGGACTCGTCTTACGTACGGATGCGGGCATCTGATTCACCTCGTGTGGATTTTCAATGCTTATTTGCGGGAACGTGACACTATGGACACTTTTTAATGGGATACTGTTGCATACGGTCGTGAAGGCATATGTCACATTAGGGATTGTTAACCGAGTACTCGAAATTCTAAATTATTGCACTTTTTGTGATGGGCAGCTGTGGGAAGTATTGGTAATAGTGTGCAACTTGCTGTAATAAGAGGAGCTGAATGAAGTTCTATTGTTTACGAGAGATGGTCAGCGAAAGCCACTATAGTGGTCGTGCCTAAACGCGACGCGTACAGGCAATTTTGGAATCTTTGGTCCAAATTGCGTAGCTATTTCATGAGTAGGGAAGTGCACGTCTGTGCTAGGGACATCGAGGAGGGTGAAACAGTAGGGACACATTCCACGGATATCCCTGATATGGCCGATTCACTCATCGCGGCTTCCCCCTGCATTTCTAGAGTTGGCTACTGCACTCCTGTTAACCTGAACTCTGCTCTACTATTCTCGTCTACCCTTGGTCGATTGCATCACGCCACCTCACTCTCGACAGACGGAACATTCTTATGGCAAATAGGATGCTAGACATAATCGCGACGCATTGTTTGCGTGCTGTGAGAGGTAAAGATTTCTGAAGAGTGCAACTAGCGTGTAGCCATTTGTTACAGTGCGTTTGAAATTCGCGCTCTTTTGATTAGCGCGAATTGAGGGGCGTGTGATGACGGTGATGTACAGTCTTCAGACTGTTTTTCATGTTTATTCTTCTTGAACTGTTGTTTTGCGAATGCAATAGTTAAATATATTAAATATTATTGGAAGAAATATTATACACGTGTCCCATTTTATTACACATACAATACTATTGATAGGTAAAGAGTTTATTAATATGATAATTATTGGGTGTTTGAAGTTTTACGTGCATTCAGAATTCTAATATTGTTGAATTTCGGAATTGACAAATAAAACTACGAGATAACAAAAGGGACAACATTCAAATTCCAGCATTTTCGTCTACCTCTGATCGATTGCATCCCACCAACTAACTTTCGAATTCCTAAATTCCCAAATCCTAAATCCCTAAATTCTCAAATTCCCAATTTCTCAATTTCTCAATTCCTCGATTCCCCAAATTCCCAAATTTCTAAGGGGACAAATGTCCAAATTTCAAATTCCTAAATCCTCGAATTACAAATCCCCAAATTCTCAAATTTGAGGGTTCCTTAATTCACTAAAATTCTTAAGTTCTCACAATTCCATATTTCCACTTTCCCAAATTCTCCAAATCCCCCAAATTCTGAAATTTCCAAATTTTTATAGGTACAAATTTTCAAAATCCCGAGTGCCAAATCTCTAAAAATTCTCACATTCTACCATCCTTGAATTCCCGAAAAATCCCCAAATTCCAACATCCTCATATTCCCCAAAAATTATGAAATTCCAACATCCTTAAATTCCCACAAAATCCCCAAATTCTTACATCCTTAAATTCCCACAAAATTTTGAAATTCCCCAAAAATCCTGTAATTCCAACATCCTAGAATTCCCCAAAAATCTCCAAATTCCACCATTCTTGAATTCCCCAAAAATCCCCAAATTCCACCATTCATAAATTCCCCAAAAATTCCAAAATTCCAACACCCTTTAATTCCCCCAAAATTTTCAAATTCCACCATCCTTAAATTCCCCAACAATCCCCAAATTCCAATATCCTCATATTTCCCAAAAATTCTTAAATTCCACCATCCTTAAATTCCCCAAAAATCCTGTAATTCCAACATCCTTGAATTCCCGAAAAATTCTCAATTTCCGCCATCCTTGAATTCCCAAAAAATCCCGAAATTCCCAAATATCTAAATTACTAACGATGCAAATAACGCAATGCAAGCAGCTGGAAAGCGTGACGGCGCCACTCCGGCTGGCACCCCATTCCACCAGCTCGTTCTATATCACCGCTCGTTCGTTCTTTCATCTGTTCGTTCGTTCGTTCGTGCTGGCCGATCAGCTGGTCGAAAACGTCAGGATTGCAGAATGCCTGGACTTGGTCCAACCGGGTTACTGCTTTGCTTTCATCATACTCCCTCGGTTCTACCAACCCCTACCTTCTCATCCCCCTCTCCTCGACCACGTTTATACCAGCTTTTCTTTGTTGAATATCTCATACGTTTATGTGTATATTAACGCAGCAGTGTATGACGACGGATATTGTATTATTTCTCGAATTTTACTATGCACATTTTATATCCGAAATGTTTTAATGGTTTCGTCGATTCTTTTATGTCAGCTGTTTATAACGAAAATTTGATTTGTTATATTTTTCAGTTGAATGAAATACAAGTTATAATTAATGGAAAAAGCAATTAGTTTCTTTGAATGAACTTGGCTTAAACCCCTAAATCCCTAAATCTCCAAATCCTGAATTTCTCAAATTTCCAAATTTCAAACACCCCAAAAAAATCACCCCTAACACACGATCAAAAATGTCTCTAGAATCGCATCAACAAATTAAAAATCGATCAAAGCAAATTACAACAAGTATAAGCAACCCTAAATACCTATATACATTCTCAACTTGCGTCATCATAATCACTCGTCCCTGTCTGCACCGGCATTTTGTTCTTCCGAACGAACACAGACTACAGTAATATCTATTTACCAGCTTTTTGCTGGGTGATTCATTTTCGTTATCTTTTCCTTATATTAAGACCACGTGGTGTCGTTATTTTCCTTGTTCACTTCAGAATCAGGTCAAACTACAGACTAATCACATTTCTACCTTAACCACCTCAGGTATGTTTGTTTATACCAATCATATGTTATGTTTATCTACTCCTTTTATCACCCTGCGTTCATCATTGTCTTACCGCCTACTCGTTCATCATTTTCATTATCTTCCCTCTACTTTAACCATGTAAGCACTTCGCTTGTTATCTACTTCTTATTTATTGTTATTATCTCTTACTTTTTGGATTAAACTACTTATTCTACCAATAATGTCGTTTCCTGTGTTAGGCTGCGAGATTAATTGGGTTATACAGAAAATTTGCAGGGTTGAATACTGTTACTTTTTAAAATTATATGTTTTAATTTTTGGGAATTTTTAAACGGGTGATCTAGTAATTTGTTCATTTTTATGGCTTGAATACTCAGATTTTTGAATTTAAAAATTTTCAGATTTTTATTTTGTTTTACTGAGTTAGGTTTTTAAATTTTTTAAATTCTTAAGTTACAATATTTGGTGTTTTAAATTTCGAACTAGCCAATATTTTCACAATTTCTAAATTCTTACAATTTACAATTCTCTTTTTTTCATTTTTACTTCTAGATTTTTAAAATTTTAAAATTTTATAATCGACATTTTCATCATTTTTAAATCTTAGAATTTCTACATTTTCACCATTTTTAAATTTTCACAAATTCTAAATTTTCATAATTTTTACATTTTCAAATTTTCACTTATCTATGACTTATAAATTAAACTTTTGAAGCGTTCCAATTTTACAATCTCTCCCAAATTTCCAACAATGTAAATTCAAAAATCTGAGATCCCCGAAGCCCCAAAGCGAAAGCTCGGAATCTTTATTCTCCGCACAGAAATCAAAATTTCCCCGGGGGGGTTCATTTTCCATTCCACTGCGCCTGCGCGGTAACGAGCAAAAGCGAGCGAATTTCGATTCCGCCGAAACTTCCCGTGTTCTTTATCGAAGCGTCACATAAAACGAGTACACCTCTGAAAAAAAGGAGGAAAAACGGGATCAGAATAGGGGAAAAGGCTTCTTACTAGTCGAACGGTGCGTCGCTGAAATTCCAGAATAAACAAAAATGGATCCCGGTCCCGCTTCTTTATATCCCGTGGCGAATGTCTGACGCGAAGAAGAATCCAGAAACACGAGCAAGCTCGTAAATCAAACGTGTCTGCACTTCGTACACGAGAGTCGAATCCGTAAACCTTGCGCCCCTTTAATCCCACATCCATTATTGGTACGTCACGAATAAGAGGGTGCTTTTCTTCGGCCGAAGAGCACACCGCCATTACGAACGTCATCGGCAGTCAGTCGTGTTTGCAGGATGCTGGAAAAGGGGTTCCCTGGGACCACGCATTATTTCCTGTCCTGGCATTCGACGTAGAGGGCCCAGGGCATTCCGAACGTTTGATTGAAAATTTCTTGAGACTCCCCGATGGTATGCGCAATAGGCTTCGCCCCGTCTATCGAACGGCTTTATCCGATGCTAAAAAACACCCGATCGATCTATATTTAACGTCCTCGAATTCCTACGTTTCTCTCCTTTCTCATTTTACACGGTTTTCGTCTTTAACCATTTATGGAAAGTCTCAGATTTTTTATTTTAGTAATTCCAAAAAATTAACCATCACCAGTCAACATACTCTTGCATCTGATAATATTAACTGAATCGATGAAACAGTAATTGTTTTATAAAAAATGAACCGATGAACCATTAAAATTATTGCAACAGCAATTTGGTCGATGTTATTAGATACAAGAGGACGTTGCTGATGGTTCATTTTTTATAAGTGATCACCATTTGTAATTTTATGTTGATGTTACTATAATTGTTTTCCAAAAAATGAACCATCACCAGTCAACATACTCTTGCATCTGATAATATTGATTGAATCGATGAAACAGTAATTGTTTTATCAAAAATGAACCGATGAACCATTAAAATTATTGCAACAGCAATTTGGTCGATTTTATTACATACAAGAGGACGTTGCTGATGGTTCATTTTTTATAAGTGATCACCATTTGTAATTTTATATTGATGTTACAGTAATTGTTTTCCAAAAAATGAACCATCACCAGTCAACATATTCTTGCATCTGATAATATTGATTGAATCGATGAAACAGTAATTGTTTTATAAAAAATGAACCGATGAACCATTAAAATTATTGCAACAGCAATTTGATCGATGTTATTACATACAAGAGGACGTTGCTGATGGTTCATTTTTTATAAGTGATCACCATTTGTAATTTTATGCTGATGTTACTATAATTGTTTTCCAAAAAATGAACCATCACCAGTCAACATCCTCTTGTATGTAATAATATCAATTAAATTGATGATACAATAATTTTTTTTTTTTAACGAACTACTAGTCAACTTATTCTAATGTGTGATAATATTGGTTAAATGTTGCAATAACTATTTGATACAATAACTAAGCAATGAACTATCAGTCAATTTATTCCAACAGTGACGCTTCTTGGCGCGAGAGTACTACAAAATGGCGGCCACACGAACTCGAGGAGTTCGACAAAAGTGAACAAAAGAAAGAAAAACTAGCAGTTTGTTTTAAAAATTGATTTCGAAAGCTTGTACACGAATTTACTAATAGATTTACTAACAAGAAAGATGTTACCTCGAACGAGATACATTTACCGTATCTCTTGTACGTAAGAGAATAATAAAATTCAAAGCCCATACATGGCAGTTAATTTGATCTCTATTTCGAAACAAAAGGATCGAAAGAAGGTGGAAGGAAGGTATCAAAGACAATGGACTAATCCGTTATGTGGCTTATTACAGTTTTTCCCGCGCTTTTTCCGCCCCCTCGTTCGCCGCATCTGCCGCACATCCTGACGGAAGAACAAAAGCTGTTTCTTCAGCTTGTAACAAGTTGCCGGCGGTTATACGAAAAGTTCGGGACAGAAAGTAACGTACCATGGATGCCAGCAAAATTACCAATAATTACAGTCCGTGATTTATTACTTTCCAACTATTTGCAACAAGTTTCTGATACCGTGTGCAGGAATTTCGAATATTAACATCTGCAGTATCGGTGGAGATCGATAAAGTACAACGGTACAATTATTGCAATTTTTATTCAATAAACTCTGATATTGTTAATGAATAATTCGTTCGTTAAACTGTTTGACGAGTAATTTAATAATAAGCTTACTATGCTCATAATGCAAAGTTATATTGCACAATGCATACTCGGAAATTAAAAATAATGAAAGGTAAACGATAAAACATGAATTAATGTATACGTTTAGCTTGAAGATCAATCATAAAGCCACAACGGTACAATTATTGCAATTTTTAATCAACTTCTGCCATGTTGCAAATGAACAGCCTATCAAAGTTCATTATTAAATACATACACAAGTGTTTATACGTACTGTTTATAACACAATTAATTAATAATGTTACAATATTTATAATGTTAAATTAAGGTATACAATGCACTTCGAAATTAAAAATAAGAAAACTTCAGATAATTTTTTAATTTCAACCTCTTGTAAAAGGGATCATTTTCTCTGTGTAGTTTCAGTTAATAAATCTTACAATAACAGTATCAAATTTATTCATTCAAACAAAAATTTAACCCTAACAACCTCAAAATGAGCTAACCAATAAATTCCCCAGATTGCAGAAGAGAAATTTTAAGTCCAGCTAAAATAAGAAACAGGTCCAAGTGTGTAAAAAATTTAAGAAATAGTAATTTTAAAAGCTTTTAAGATTATGAATAAAATCATAGGGTTGTAAGAATAAGCAACCGATAAATATTTGATCGGTTTTCCATCAGAATTACCGAGGATATTTGCGGCGAAAGAAATAATAAGGAAAAAAGCAGGCGACTCACCTTCGAGTCTAATTGATTCTAGTTAAGCGTTTAATCGGTGAACGAATATCGCTCAATCGAGGGCAAAGCAATAATAGTATCGAATGATCGCAGAAGCAATCGATCTTGAACGAGGTAGCGTTAATGGAAAATGAAATTGTGGTCCGAGTATTATCCGGAGAATTTGGATTATCCTGACGCGCGTAATAGAAACCCCATTAGCGTTGGCATACTGTTTCTAGCCTCGACAAGCCTCGTCCAAGATTGCCAGGATCCGATTAATGCTAAAAGTAACGATAATTGCTATGATTAACTGGTCTATCGCCGAAATTCACGTAACCTGTGGCTGGTAACGGAAGTGACGCGACCGCTGCCCACTGCGAACAATTATGGCCGTCCATCGACGGGTGGTTTGCGCCTAAGTGAAGGAAATGCGAAAAACCGCAACCATTTTGAACCTGCGTGTCGATTTTCTCGGTGGGTATTGCATCGATTCGTTATTAGATTCTGGGTATTTATCTATGTATTTGTGTATGTACATACGAATGTACGTATGCGTGGTGTATAGGTATATGTAAGATACATCTGAGAGTAGGTCAAGTATGTACTTATGAATTTGGAGATTTCGAGAGTTTAGAGGAATTTCGGGATTAGGGGATTTGACAGTTGGCACGTTTTTGAGAATTTGGAAATTTCAACATTTGGGAATTTGGAGATTTGAAGGATTGGAACTTTGAAAATTTCAAAAATTTTATAATTTGGGAATTTGAGGATCTGAGAATTTGGGACTTTGATAGTTTCAGAATTTGAGAATTTAGAGATTTAGGAATTTGGAAATTTAGGGATTTAAGAATTTGAGAATTTAGAAAACTTGAAAATTCTTGAATTTAAAAATTTGTGAAATTTGGAAAACTTAAAAATTTGATAGTCTAAAAATTATGAAAAATTTTCGAATGTAAAACTCGATTATCAAAGAATATGAAAACTTGTTAAATTACGACTCTGAGGAACTAGAAATTGAAAAACATGTTAATCAGGAAAAATTTGAGAATCCAGCAATACAGCAAATTTGAAAGGCTGTGTACAATTCAGATTAAAAAATGTAAAACCTTGAAAAACTGATCAATGACATAACAGAAACATAAAAATATAAAAATAATGATATATAAAGCTTCGAACTTATTTGAAGGATAAAAAGGAAGTTGATTAAATAGACATTGTATCGAAGATCCAAAGAAGCTAATTTGTTCCCCGTTGAGAAATGACTCGGTTAATAGGTTAACGTGCGAATATTCGGCGCAGCAACGAACGGGAAATTAACTGAGATCGCCGTCGGCGCTTGTTATCCGTAGAAACGCGCGAATTGGTAACTTTTTCACCGCATCGTACGAAATGATTTATAGCCGACGAGTTTTTACCTATTCCAGCCCTAAAATGACAGACCAGCTAATTAACTCTGCTATTGTTTGACCCCTCTATCCACCCGTTTTCCCTCGTCCACGTAGTCGCAAAACTATTATTACTCACGCTACGTTACTTCCCGGTAATTAACGAACACAATCCGAATGTTCTGACAGGAAAGGGGAATGACTCTGCTCCTATCCTGTTCTTTACTTCGACTGCCTTCGTAAACGTTCTCTGATTCGCTACAGATACACTGATACTAATAGTATCACCGAAATCCAATAACGAAGGTACACTGAAGTACATTCGGAGTTAAAAGCGAGTACACGCCGCAAATACACAATTCGATATTAGAAACACGATTTGCATTCTCTATGCTCGTGGAACATTCTGAATACGTATATTCGACAAATATTATCGAACATTAGGAATATTTTTTATTTGCTGTTGAAATTCTGGTTTACTGAACGAATATAAAAAAATAATATATATAATAATATGTAAATTATTCTAATCGAATAGAGCAACTTTAAAGTCGATTATGAGAAAGTTTAAGTTCTATAATTATTTTAACCATCGAGATTTCACGTGAGATTATTAATACATTTCTTCCTTTCAATTATTCATAGAACTGATAAACCTTCGCTATTCGATAGATTTAATTGAAAGGAGTAATTTTTGTCTGAAAACTTTCTTTCTATCTCTTACAGATTCATTAAAAATTAAAATCGTACAGTAGCTGAATTTGTAGGTTAGCTTCATTTCAGTAGGCATTCAAATTTTAGAAATTATTAACAAAGTATTCAAACAACTTCGCTATTCAATAGATTTGATTAAAAGGAGTAATTTTTGTCTAAAAACTTTCTTTCTATCTCTTACAAATTCATTAAAAATTAAAATCGTAAGGTAGCTGAATTTGTAGGTTATGTTCATTTCAATATGGAATCAAATTTTACAAATTATTAACAAAGTATTCAAACAACTTCGCTATTCGATAGATTTAATTAAAAGGAGTAATTTTTGTCTAAAAACTTTCTTTCTATCTCTTACAGATTCATTAAAAATTAAAATCGTAAGGTAGCTGAATTTGTAGGTTATGTTCATTTCAATACGGAATCAAATTTTACAAATTATTAACAAAGTATTCAAACAACTTCGCTATTCGATAGATTTGATTGAAAGGAGTAATTTTTGTCTGAAAACTTTCTTTCCATCTCTTACAAGTTTACCAAAAAATAAAATCGTAAAGTAGCTGAATTGTGTAACCTAAAACGTGACATAACCTAAAAATTTGAATAACGATTTAAATTAAATTAACCTTGTAACTTTACATAATATGTATACAATATACAGTAATAATGATATGTAATATAAAATAAACAGTAATAATGTATAATATATAATGAAGTCTTTAGTTAAAAGAATTCTTCCTAATTTTACTTAGATAACTTTCGTCCAACTTCGCTTAAAATTGATTCATCGTTATTTACGAAAGGTTGTCTTGGTAAATGCGTGACTATAGTCTATTTAATCGCGTATATAGCCGGTCTTACCGTAAATTAGATAATATTGCCCGTAAACTTCTACCTATCTACCAATTTACGTTTGGGACTTCGGCAACGTATCGTTTCGTGACGGTGAAACGTAAAATTCTATAAAAGTATCTTCAGTCATGGTAATTTAAACTCATGCATTATTTACATTACTGGCTTCTCAAAGCGTTACAAATTCATTTACAATCCCATTGTAACGTCTTCTCTGCCTTCTTTGGCGAAAAATACAATATTTATTTCTGCCATTGTATTTCAAATTAGTTCCACGATAATCATCGCAAGTTTATCGCAGTTTTCTTCTTCTTAAAATACAAACATATTCCCAAGTACCAAAGCATCTCTTCACAAAATCGAAATTTGTAAAATTTATGCACCTCTTTAGGAATATTTCTGTAAATCTTAAAATGTGAAAATTTGCAAACGTCTCGATTTGAAACTGTGAAGGAACGAAAAACCATTAAATCGCTAAAAACTTGTACTGAATCCTCCCGCTGTAATATGCACATCCAAGACCGGACAGTAATCGTGTATCAAACGGCAGAATTTTCTTTAATGGCTCGAACGCGACTCGCGTTTATTTCACTCGGGACATTTTCATTTTCGGAATGGCGCGTGTTTCAATTTCGCTTACTTTTCGAGTAATGCCTACTATCCGTAACGAGCGAGAGGGAGAAAGATACTCGGAGCGTATTCGTCGGTGTTGGATCGCGTTTAATGGAATTATCTGTATCGTATCCTGAGTCAGCAGGTTTACGAGCGACTTTCTCGGACACGTTTCTCAATGCGGTATATACGGATTAAGGGCTCCATCGAGAAAACTCCCTTCGAGATCGTAAGTAACTCTCCAACTAGATTGCTTATTGAAGCCGTCGTTAGAATTTACTCAGCGATCAGACGAAAATGTGTACCGAGTCATCAAACTATTCGTACCATCTCAATTATCGGTACTGGGGCTCTAGGGACATAGCAATCTAGGGATCTAATGACATATAAGATCTACAAACATATAACAATCTATAAATATATAAATAACTACGAATATATAGCAATTTAGGGATATGGGGATATAGGGAAGATATAGGGAGCTAGGGAATAAAGGGATCTAGGGAGTAGAGGGATCTAGGGATCTAGGGATCTAGGGATCTAGGAAATATAGGAATCTCAGGAATGTAGAGATCTAGGGAATATTCGGATCTAGGGAATATTCGGATCTAGGGAATATAGGGATCTAAGGAATGTAGGGATCTAGGGAGTATTCGGATCTAGGGAGTAGAGGGATCTAGGGATCTGGGGAATATAGGAATCTCAGGAATGTAGAGATCTAGGGAATATTCGGATCTAGGGAATATAGGGATCTAAGGAATGTAGGGATCTAGGGAATATTCGGATCTAGGGAATATAGGGATATAGGTAATCTAGGGAATGTAGGGATCTAGGGAATATTCGAATCTAGGAAATATAGGGATATAGGTAATCTAAGGATTCAATGATTCAATAGATGATAAACACGTAGATACTAGAATCTAGGGACATAGTACGTTTAAGAATATAGATCTAATAATATACTAGAATCTAGGGACACAGGACAGTTAGAGATATAAGAGATGTAGAAATATAATGAAATCCAGAGACATAGGATATCTAGGAACATTTGAGATATAGGGATATAAGATATCTAATAATCTCTTACCAATTTTTCAGTGAATTTCGATCGTGTTTCAAAGGGAATGAAAATATCAGCTTACCTGTAACAGAAAAAATATTTCTTGTAAATAGGACGGCAATAAAGATAAAGTTGTTGGGACGCGGCAATAAGTAAACATAAACTGGCGATAAAGAGGGAAACGTTGAAATATGAAGTTTTTAGGATGATAAAAGTATATACTGCCGAATAATGTTGTTCATGTATGATTCTTTATTTGAATATTTCTGTGCACGAATACAGAAGTTTATTTCATGAAAATTATAAAATTTGTATTCGTAACAAATTTATATACTCAACCAACTTTAAAGAATTAATTACCAAATTTCAATTAACGAAGTTAGCAAATTTTAATAGAGAAGAAGCAAGTAATTAAAAAACTGATACACAAATTACTTCAAGTTCCAACGAACTGTCAAGAAATTATCACGAAACGGTTAAGGGATCCAAACCGAAACAAGATAAACGACAGAAGATGAAATAATACAAATCTCGTTATATAGCAGCATAAATCCGCAAATAATTAATTAGTAATATGAGAAAGGTTCGCTAACGGCCAGTTAGCCGGGTCCTTTCTATGCAGACTCTCCTTGATATCGGAGTTTGAAATTGGAGCACCTTTCTGTACCCTTCTCCAGTTTCCTAACCGCCATCATCCCCTAGTATTCCTTGCTTCTCGATACAATATATGGCTTAGAAGACATGCAACATGTTATCAGTTTAATATCGGTGTTTACCATATTATAGTAATTATTCAAATCGTCCGATAAATATTATACTAAATCGCGACCCGTTTGGTAATATCTCAGGTACCTATGAAAAATCGATATCTCGATAGCTATAATACATTAGAGTACCTTAATAGTTATAGGCAAAAGAGGATACATACGAGTAGATGATATATGACCATATATATGGTCATATGTGGAAGCGTTTCACGCGTTGTATAAGGTAATCGTTGTGCATTTAACTACGGATGTGTTGTAATATTACTAGTTTATTTACCTTTGCATTACCACGGATAGTAATATTAACATGTGCAGTATTACGTGTAGTAATATCATCACGTAATGTACTACCATGCATAGTAATTTGCGCAATATTACCACGCGTAATATTATTACTATGAATAGGACGTCCAAGCGTTATAATAGCACACGTACATCTACACATTGGACTACCACGTACTGAACTACCACGCGTAGTATTACCGCGTACTGTACTACCACGCGTAGTACTACCACGCGTAGCATTAACACGTACTATTCTATCACGCGTAGTACCTTCTCACGTAGTACTACCACGTGGTCTACTACCATGCGTAGTAATCCCAATATGTAGTACTACCACGCGTAGTAATTCCAATACGTAGTACTACCACGCGTAGTAATCACAGTATGTGATACTACCACGCGTAGTACTTTCTCACGTAGTATCACCACGCGTTCATCTACCACGCGTAGTAATTCCAATACGAGGTGTCAGCACGCGTTCATCTACCACGCGTAGTAATTCCAATATGTGCTACTACCACGCGTAGTAATTCCAATCTGTGGTACTACCACGCGTAGTACCTTCTCACGTAGTACCACGACGCATTATACTACCACGCGTAGTAATCACAATATGTAATACTACAACGCGTAGTAATCTCAAAATGTAATACTACCACGCGTAGTAGCTTCTCACGTAGTACCACGACGCATTATACTACCACGCGTAGTAATCACAATATGTAATACTACCACGCGTAGTAATCTCAATATGTAATACTACCACGCGTAGTAATCTCAATATGTAATACTACCACGCGTAGTAATCTCAAAATGTAATACTACCACGCGTAGTAGCTTCTCACGTAGTACCACCACGCGTCCTACTACCACGCGTAGTACCTTCTCATGTAGCTCCACCACGCGTAGTAGTTCCTACACGTAGTTCTACCACGCGTAGTACCTTTTCACGTAGTACCACCACGCGTTCTCCTACCCCGAATAATATTCCCAATATGTAGTACTACCACTCAGTGTCTACACGTAGTATTTTCTATACGATTACTACCACGCACAGTCCCCTATCACTACCACGCGTACTCCACACGTAGTACACGCCTGAAACTCCATTTTATCAACCTAGCCCGTGGCACCTCTAACAAAACATCCGCAAATCGCGTTACTACGCATCTCCCGTAACCTCACCACGCGTATCTCCCCACGTACCTCCCATTCCACATACCAGCCGAAAACATTGAAATTTCATTAAGACACGAAGCGCCCCGAAGAGATCCACTAACACGGATAAATGCAAATAAAGGGAAGAAGTCTGAGTCTGGTATTCGGTGAACGCGACCGGGCTGCAACTTCGTAAAGACACTCGAAGCAGGCAAAACGTGAGAAAGATACGCGCCAACGGGTCAAAGGCCACCCACTAAGGGTCCTGAAAACCCCTTAGTTTTAGAGATGCTCGACGCATTTCGGAAAACTCCAGTTCAGCCGGGCTTATAGTTGAAGTTTGATACGACGTTGACGGTGTGCGCGTTTAGTGAAACGGGTGGGACTCTGCACGCGGCATGAATAAAACATCTTCAGCCTCGTAAAACCGTATTCTTCTCTCTTCTTCTTTCCGTGCGTATCTTTTTCTCTCTACCTTCGTCGGGTCATTCTCTCACTCGCGTGATCACGAAACCATTAGCGTGACAGCGTGAACAAACGTCCAGGCAGATCGACTATGGACAACTCGTACCCTTTTGGCCTGTGGGTCCCTCGGTTGCCCGAGGGCTAAACGTTACTCGGTAACCGAGCAACGTAGCTTCGGAAGCAAGATAAATAGACTGATTATCCAATTTCGTTTCTACTTCGTTCGATTTTACTTTATTCGTCTGATTTATGGTAGTACTGAGCAATTAAGAAATTGTAATTTTATTTCCGAGTTGTTATTGCAAAGGGGTCGACATTCTAAAATTTAATTTTTTAATATTGTAAACAGATGACCTAAATTTAATTTTAATTGTAACTAGGGATAATGGTAACTTATATACATAATGGCTTATGAATTAATTTTATCCCTGTAGTAAACGTAAACCTTGTCCACATCAGTACAAGTGAGAAGTTATATTTTCAAGAACTTTAGTTGGGATCAATTTTCAGAATCACGTTCAAAAGGCGATTCTGGGAACTGATACAGGTTACTGCTCCTTTTTAAGTCAAAATGGATGTGGTATATGGTTTCTGACATAAAATGTCAAGGATCTCGTGACGTATTGACATTTTGATCTTCGGTTGGTACTTTTATGCGCAGGATAATAAAAGTGATCGATCGGTTTAACAAAAAAATTGGGTTGCATTAAAGAATAAAGTGCAATTGCACTTGGCGGGTGCATCGATGCATCCACATAAAAGATTCAGGTCATAGGAAGTTAGAACGTATTACTCCATGTGATTTTCTGTATTCTTAACAGTTGGTATGTTAATAGTTAGATAGTTAGGTAAATTAGCAGTCAGATAGTCAGCTAAGTTAACAGTCAGTTAACTAAATTAATAGTCACATAGTCAGCTAAGTTGATAGTCAGTTAACTAAACTAATAGTCACATAGTCAGCTAAGTTGATAGTCAGTTAACTAAACTAATAGTCACATAGTCAGCTAAGTTGATAGTCAGTTAACTAAACTAATAGTCACATAGTCAGCTAAGTTGATAGTCAGTTAACTAAATTAATAGTCACACAATCAGCTAAGTTAACAGTTAGATAACTACATTAAGAGCCAGATAGGTAGCTAAGTTAACAGACAACTATGCTAAGAGTCAGATAGGTAGCCAAGCTAACAGTTACATACTGAACTAAATTACTAGTCAAACAATGAAGTGAACAGTCAACTAAATGAACAGTCCCAAAATTCAACAGTCACACAAATGACTCGATAACCAAATATTTAAAGCAGTTATTAGAAATGTAACTATTTATTCTCGGTTTAACCCATCGGTATACCTTAGCGAGTAATTACGATTCCGTGAGTGTCACGAATGATGGTCGAATCAGAATCCGATTGGAATCCACAGAAAGGAGCGTCAAAAGACGGCAGAAACGAAGAAGGTGCAGAAGATGGGGTAGGATCGGTGGCCCCGGGGCTCATCGTTCATTCATGGGGCATTTACTCGGTATCCTCGTAAAGCCAACCTCCTGCTGTCCCTCCTACTCTTCCACCGACCGCCTTCCTCCTTCGGGCAACCCCTTGTGCCTCCTTACATCATTCTCTTATCCTTCGGAATGGATTGGGATCAGCCGGATATAATATCTTCCTCAAGGATTCATTTTCGAGCGCGGCTGACCGCACCGCCTCGTCCTCACCGTTTTCGAGCCGCAATTCATCTTGCGTGAAACATTGTTCCGCGTCGCGAGTACCTAACTTCCCTTTACCGACTAATGCATACCTAACCTCCGGTTACTCGGTATTCTACGTATTTATATCTTCATTTTACGTTCATTTCTGTGCACGATTTTTCACGGATGCTTATACTCTTCTGAGCTTATACCTGGTTATGGGAGAGTGGACACCTTTTGGAACAGGTGTAGACTGAAAAATTCTGAAGGCAAATTTTTTTGGAGATTTTTGCAAGTTTGACTCCTGAGATTTGAGTAGGTACATATGTTGACGTTTCAATGCCGCTCAGGGGAAAAGATATTTTTTGAAATTAAGACATACTGAAACTTTGTACAGAGGTAAACTTTAGATATGTTTTTAGGTAAATGAATTTTCCTGAAATTTTTGCGAGAGTACTCCATATTTCAAACTTTTAACGTCGGTTAGCGGAGCTGGACATTTTTCGTAATCGAGCCACGCCTTTTATACACAGGAAAAATAACTTTGTAGAGAGGTAAACTTTAAACATGTTTTTAACTAAATGAATTTTTGCGAAATTTTTTTACCATGTTTCAAATGATTTTTTTAAATTAATTTGGAACTATATTTTGTTCAATTCATTTTAACATTAAAACAAGCTTTTCCTTCATTTCCAAAATATATTAATAAGCTTCTACCGTTTAATTATTTATTTTTAATTCGTAATTCCTTTCGGTCTCAATTTATTCGAATAGGTCACGTCCATTAAATCTATTTTCTAATATAAAATTAATTCAAAAATATCTCAAGAACCATTAAGTGATTGGATCTAATCGATTTTACGTTTTTCTATTCCTGTTTTACAGAAAATTTCAAGCTTCAATCCATGTTATGCAAAAACCACATATAGGTGTCCACATGTAGGTGTCTACATGTAGATAAATAAACTAACAATAAAATTAGAGCAAGTTAAGAATGAAATCAACAACTGAATAATTTATGTCACTGAAAGTTATGAAATTTGCACTTAGAAAACTTTATATTGGAAAAACACAAACACCACACTAGATCACACTAGGAGACCTACATATGTACATTGCATCAGAAAGGGGGAACTATTATAATAGCACTATAACCAGTGAATCATTGCAACTTTTATAGTATTCTGGAGTGCACAAAGTACATAGTGTGTATATGTATAGAGTGTATGTCGACATAGGGTGTACATACACTACACAGTATACGTTAACGCTTTACCACATCATTCACATATGGATGGCGCATATTTGCATATGAATCTACCACCTCTTGTTTGCATACCTAAAAATACTGGTATCAACTACTAGGAACTGCAATAATAAATGTATTAAATACTATGCAAAAGTATACATACACCACACAGTATACACTACATATGAGCACCTTAGCTGCCACATCATCCACATATGGATGACGTATATTTGCACATAAGTCTCTCGTTCGCCTATCTAACTAAAAATACTTATATCAACTAATTGGAACTGCGAATAACGATATCAAACATTGTAAAAATCCTTGAAAATACATCACAAAATTGCCAACTATCACCATGTCAAGCTCCTTAGAATACTCCATCACAGACCACGGTCATAGAAGAATAGAAATATAATTGCGCTTTCTTGGCCGACTAAAACGGCGTAAAGGCTAGCAAAGTAGGAAGTAAATCTTTGTGACTCCATTATTGGATCCCCTAACCCTGTCTCTCTGTTGGAGTACAGCACCGGGCCGATATGAAATCCGGAAGGTGCAGCCTCGGTGAAGCGTGGTGCGGTGAAACGGCACGAACGGATCGAAAGTTATTACAAATTCCAATCATAAAGGCTAATCGATAAGCCACGAAGCTTCAAAGAAAATTATAAGTTGAGCATCATGGATAGGGGTGGCACGGAATGGTGATAGTCGGTCGAACGGTTAGAGCGGGGGGTGAGTTAGGGTTGCGGACGACGGGGGGAAGGCGACTCGTAAAGCCATGAAAGCGCTTCCAACAAGGCGGCATTGCAGCCAGCTTTTAAAGTTAATAAATTCGTCGGCTTACTTCGCTCTTCGAACGTTCTCCTCTTCCGATACCGGTGTCTGTCTTTCTCTTCCTTGCATACCGCGATCCGTTTTTAACCGGCGACAAAGGGCCAACCGGGGAGATATAAACTTCCTTTCAACGGGAAAACCGAGTTTTTATTATTCTATCATGATAATAAATCCTGGTTATGTTTAGTCGTTGATCGAGGCTCGTATCAAAATAAGTGATTACTAGTTTTTAACTGATTTCTTGTAATTTTAATATTCAGTTCATTTCGTTTGGAGGTTAGGTTACGGTAGGTTAAGTTTTCTCAAGAAAGGTTATGTTCTCAAACAGATGTATTTTATAAGTATTGGTACATGACAAATTTTTGCATAATACTTTTAAAAAATTATTCATATGTATATACATATGCATAATATTAACATATTACATTTAAATATAATAATTCTTGTTATGTATTTATATTATATATAATAGAATTTTTGTTTGTATTTATATTTTGCAAGGTATTTAATTTTTGCTCTATTTTTGTATACATTTATAATTCCATTGTACACGCATATAAGCATAAATTTAATAAATTATAAAGCTACAGAAACGTTATAAAATAATGAAGTAAAAATTGAATAGAAATTTTGCAAAATATAAGTACACAAAAAGAATGATATTTTATGCCTATATGTAAAGTGCATCCAAACTAAATATATAAATGTATACAAAAGGCTATACATAAACGTATATATGCGTCAGGTTAACATAGCATTGCAAAAGGTTCAGGAATATCCAGATTTTTGCACGAAAGCACTCGGCAGCCATTGTTCCCTTTCTTTGATTATTTCCTAGTCATTCGTCACGTAGACAATTTGCGAACAATTTGCAGCAGACTTTGATCCTCTCCGTCATTTTCATAGATCCACCGTACAAATTTTCCGCCAACAAAGCGCGTCCACATTCTACCCGGAAGGACCATCAGGTGACCGTCCTTTGTTATACGATTATTGCCTTAATACCCAGGTGGACCACCCTGGGTAATCGTCGCGGAGGCCGATTCTCTACTTCCGTGTCTTGTTTGTATACCACCCGTATAGAATGCATTATATTATATTTATTATCGGTGAAATTTCTGTGGGGTTATGAGTTTAAAACGGGGAACAATTTAATGGCTTGTTTAGACGTATTTCGGGTGCAGCTTTTCTTTTCGTGTGGAACTGAAAAAATGATGAGAAAGCTGTTTCGAGTATTGGGACTTGAGGTGATTAGAGAGAAGTATGGAAAGATAAAAGTAATTTTTGAATTTACAGGGAATTTCGAAATTTCGAATATAAGATTGGGGAAATTTCAAGGTTTCCAAACTCAGTAATTTTCAGATTCAGAATTTTGCCAACGACGTTCGAAAGTGCAAACTTAAAGAGTCAATAATTTTCAAACTTGTAACTCCGCAAATTCAATAACCAGTAAATTCTGCAAATTTTAATGTAAATTTTGCAAATGCAACATTTTCCAACATTCAGTAATTTAAAAATTGAATTTCCGACATGAATAATTTAAAAAATCAATAACTTCCTCAACTGTTCAAATTCAAGATGTGTCAAGAACTGCCTAAAAATTCCCCAGGTGTGAGATGCATTAAACGTCAACGAAAAGGAATAATATCCGTCAATTTCCAAATGCAAGCCCCTTCCGTCGATATAAATTTTATTTTGCGGTTTTATTTTAGGGTCCGAGCCATCCGACGAGAATTACGGCACATATTTTTTAATAATTTCAAAAGATCCAAGACCCCACGGCACGGAACGTGGTCGAGGGGCCAATAGGAACGTCAAAGTTTAATCGTACGGGAGCACCGTGTCGTATAATATGTACGGGTATTGGACAGTGACGTAAAGAAATATATTCCCGGTTATATTTCAATCGACCGGAATTCTCGCTTTATGTACCTGAGTCCTATCTGTCGAGGGACCATGGATGGAGAACTGATAGGGGAACGAAGTGCTGGTGACGATATTTTATGGCCCTCCAACTTTTATTACGCGACAGTTTTAGGACATCTCTTAAGGGAGTCCTATGCGTAGTTACGAGACACACTGATGGACCAAATGACAACATCATTTTCCAATGTAATTCGCATTCCTAATCTCATTTGGCTTTGGATAAAAATGCGAAGAAATTTTCCAGAATTTCACGTCCTTTCAGTTGGCTAATTTTCTGAGACCAGGTCTGAAGAAATAAAAAATTAGACAAGTTCCGGAGAGTTCAATGAATCACGTTCACACTTCTAACAATCGCATTCATATTTAATGGGTACCGCAAAGTTCAGTTTCCTGCAAATTAGCTGAGAACACCAGAGTTTGAGGCTTGGGTTCCTTCATCTGCTGTAATTATACCTTTTCTATTTTCATGAATAACAGTTGAGAGATTTTGTATAGGAATAGTGCTGAGCTCTGTATAGCATAGAACACGTCAACGTCTACCTATGAACCGTACATCAACACATAGCATATCAGCGTCTACCTATGATCCATATATCGACATATAGCATATGAGCGTCTACCTATGAACCGTACATCAACACATAGCATATCAGCGTCTACCTATGATCCATACATCGATATATAGCATATCAGCGTCTACCTATGATTCGTATGTTTCACCAAAACGATGAGACGTTTTTCGCTGTAGCTAACCTATCAGAAATAACAAGTTATCGCGAAATACACATTTCGAATTTATTAAACTGTCGATCCCCAAGGTATCAGCAGTAGAATCCAATTACCTTCGCCATCGAAACAAGAATACCAATTGGAAGTTTTTGAATCTCAACATGTAGCATGTCAACATCTACCAATGAACTGTATACCGTATCGACACGTAGCACGTCAGCGTCTGCCCATGAATCATTGACGAGTTTTTCGGTAGCACCGAGAACAACAATATCAGTTATCGAAAGATAGCCGTTTCGAATTTACCCAACGCGAGAGTTGCCAGGGGGGCAAGGTATCGACTGTAGAATTCAATTACCTCGGCCATTGAAATATCACGTAATCTCGCGTTCGGAATCGGTTGAAAAGTTTCCAGGTCGGACGAGTTTGCCTGAAAATTACGGTGGTCGAGCGATTCTCCGGTGGTACAGCTGCTAGCAAAGAAACGGAATCAAACTTAATTTCGCCCCAGACACCTGGCTGTGCCGTAGGCCGTGCGAGGAGTATCTCTTCCACCCCCTTGGCGTTTCATTGCCTGCCGGGAACCTTAGACGTACCCCAGCCCACCTAACTGACCGTGAAATATCATTCCGCAATTTCGTTTAATTAAAATCTGATTCAAAGTTCGCCAACGACCGCCCGTCCTGGATAATACTCGTTACGCCGGCTGCGGTTAATGCATCAGCGGAAGAGTTTCGCTTACTCCTTCCTCCATCTTCTGCTTCTATACCGCCATCCACCGCAGCCTATTTCTATCGAATCGCTACCAAAGTCTTCCAGAAACTTTACTGCAAAATCGAACATCTGTTTCCATCTTTCGCGATCGTTTATTAACCCTTTACGCTCGGGAACGTTTTTCTTGCTGGGTAACTCTCGAACTTTACGAGAGTTTCATATTATTGTTCTATTATTCATTGTTACTATATTCGATATTTATATTGCATATAAAATACTTGCAATCGTGTTTAACTGAATGGTGTGCTACTTTTTGCATAACGAGATGGTAGACTTTTGTGGAGTGTCAGTGACTATTTGTATTTTGAAGATTTGCAATAAATTTTGTATGTTCTCAGTATTCTGCTATATTCATTATTCGTAGGTCAATAACTAATTTCCAGTTAGACACATCGATACTGTAACGGGTGAAAATACTACAGGTTGATGTTACAATGCGTAGAAATATCAAGGATGAAATTATAGCGCGTGGATATATCACGTAGGGAATTATGAAGCGTGGAAATACTGCACGTAGGTATTCTAACGCATAGAAATTCAACACATCCAGATTGTAACGAGTGAAAATAAAACACGTTGTTGTCACATTGCGTGGAAGTATCGAGCGTGGAATTATAGCGCGTGGATATATCACGTAGGAAATTATGAAGCGTGGAAATACTGCACAAAGGTATTCTAACGCATAGAAATTCGACACATTCATGTTATAACGCGTGAAAATACGGTACGTTGTTGTCACATTGCGTGGAAGTACGAAAAGTGGAATTGATGCGCGTGGATATATCATGTAGGGAATTATAAAGCGTGAAACTACATCGCGTAAATATTACAACGCATAGAAATTCCATACATCAATATTGTAAAGCGTGAAAATACCATACGTTGTTGACACAATGCATAGAGATACCAAGCATAGAATTAGAGCGCGTGGATATATCAGGCGGGAAATTACGTAGCGTGGATATATCACGCGGGAAATTATGCAGCGGGGAAATATCACTATTTCCAAACAAAAATAAGAAGAAGGTTAATTTCACTGAAATTAAATAGCCCGAAATTTTACAGTAATATTTATTAATAAATTATTTACAAATGAACAGTAAACGTATAAAACTAACATTACGAAGGAATAAAATTGTTCTAACACTGATCGTACAGTGCGAACACGTAAAGGGATTGAATGGAGGTTAGTAATAAGGGGATGAGCAATATTTCTTTACGAGATACGCGAGTTTTAATAAAATGAGATCGATAGTGTTTTACGAGCAATCCTGTTACACCTAGGTGAAGGAAGGTAGAAGGGAAGCGTAGAACCGGCAAACAGGTGTTTCAGTGGCATTATTAAGTTTGATTCACCCTGTTTCCCTTGCAGCTGCGGCGTTCAGCCGTGCACCGGCTATAATTTCCATTGTAACTTCTCGTTTCCACTTCCCTCGAAAACTTTGAATCGGATCTGAGAAACGATATTACGGCATATTACACGAACAATTGAACCGATATCGTTATCTATTATGCGTACGCCACTTTCGTGCCTTCGCCTTTTTCCACGGTTCGCCCGATTGTTTTATCGGCTCGTAATTGTATACCGGCGGAATTCTTGTTTCGGGAGAAATTATGCTGTCTGGCTCGGTGTACAAGTTGCGGAGACTAGGAATTTACGTTTCTTATGTTATAAGATTTACTCTGTTTCCAATTTCGAGATTTTTAGATTTTTTCTTAAAAATTCCAAATATTTCTCTTTAAATCCCAAATCCTAAAATCTCAAATCACTGATTTTCCCAAATTTTTAACAAATCCCAACTCCTGAAATCTTCAAATTTCCAATAAATTTTGAATCTGAAATTTCTCAAATTCCAACAAATCCCAAATCACTGATATTCCAAAATTGTCAACAAATCCCAATTCTTGAAATCTCCGAATTTCCAACAAAACCTAAAGCCTAAAATTCTCAAACTTCCAACCCCAAACTAAATTTAAAAATTCTCAAAATTCCAACAAATCCCAAATCACTGATATTCCCAAATTTTTAACAAATCCCAATTCCTGAAATCTCCGAATTTCCAACAAAACCCGAAGCCTAAAATTCCCAAAACTTCGCAAATCTGAAAATTCGCAAATTTCCAAACCCGCAGCAATTTTCAGAGCTCCTCGAAAGACGAAACATGTAAAAGTACCTGATCCGGTTGTCCACATAAAAGTAATCGGATTAAAATCCGAAGAGCAGCTATGCGGGGAGATCTCGTTCGTTTCCACGGACGTGCAACGACAGTTCTCGTTTTCGTTGTATCGAGCCAGACAAAAGGAGGAGGAACGTATCTCGATTACCAAAAGGAATTTAACCGGCATCGAAACGTTTCACGAAACGAGACGGCATACAACAGGCCACTGAAGCAGCAGGCGAATAGCCGGTAACGATAATTCGAGCTACCTTTCGAGACTCGAAGAAAAGGAGAATCGAAATCGAAGCTCGCTTCACGGCATTTCTGATGTGGCCATCGGTGCAGCCCATGAATCTTTCATGCGTCAATCGCTCGCTATTCTTTCTCTATCTATCTATCTATCTATACTTCTTACTTTTTCGCAGGAGAATCTCCTCTCCTTTCGTTTATTTTTCCACGTTTCTTCTCTGCTCTTTGGTTTTTAACGATCGAACTACCGAACCGGTCATTTCGCTCGTTCGTGAGTTCTTCTTTTTAAATTACTAGATTTATCGAGATACTTTTGTTGAAGTAGGTGGTGGCTTTTGCGGAGGGAATTTATCTTTCGTTGAAGGGTTATTCATTTTTCTATTTGATTCTTCATTTTTGTATGTGCATTATGTTTTGACTAACGAATGAATTCATTTCAGAAAGACTATTTTGAAAATTTGTAGAAAACTAATTTAGAAATTTGAGAAATTTGAAAATCTGATTTAATGATTCGGGAAAAACTAGTCTGAAAATTTCAGAAAAATTAACTTGAAAAATGGAGAAAGTCCAACTAGAAAATTGGAGAAAATCCAATTTGAGAATTTGAAAAATTTCAAAATTCCAGAAAAACAAATTGAAAAATTGTAGAAAAATTGTAACTTTGAGAAAAGCTACAAAATTTGAGAACTGCTAATTTGTGTACCGACAAATTAAGGTAGTGGCTGTACAAGAATTTAACGAAGGTTAAGACGCTTGACCATTGTTTTTATCAGTTCGACGACGGCAACAGTAATAGCGTAGCATCGATTGTTCAACCGATTACAATACTGTATCAAAGCATATTAACTGAGGATTTGGTTAGTCCATGTAATCTTGTTCATTATTACCCACGTCGGTAGAATATTTGCCGTTAAACTGGGTCGAACGGATCTGAACAGTAAAGTAATTACCGCGAAAATTTAGTGTGTATAATGGGTCCGGTTTACGTTCGAAACAACAGAGAAGGTGTCAATAAATCTGTTGGTCTGTCGTTCGATCGATCGTAAGACATTAAATCACCGAGTGTTTCCGGTACACGACCGGTCAATTTAATCCGAACTCGTTCGAACAGAAAAGGTTGCTCGGATAAGAGCTTCATTTATAGCTAATTAATGTTATATTATAATTACGTTTCATCAATTAGGAGTTTAAAAACAAATATCTTAAATATTACAATTTTAGACACTAACTTGAATACTGCCATTTTGTATAATTCTTATTTTAAAATAGGTTAAATTTTCAAGAATGAAGTCTTCGAAATTAGAAATTTTAAACATTACAATTTTAGGAAATAAATATTTTCAATATTGAAACTCTTCAAAATAAAAATTAAAAAAATTTGAAACTTGTAAATATTGAAATATATGATAAACGCAAAATTATGAGTATTCAAATTTTTTAAAATTACAAGTATTAAAATTGAAAAAATATTAAGTAAAATATTAAAGTAAAATATTAAGTAAAAATTCAAAAATCCTTGAGGATACAAATTTTGAGTTAAATCTCACAAAACAAAAATTACTATTATTAAAACCACCCCTAAATTTTAAATATTAAAATAAAATAAAAATTCCAAATAACAATTTGATATTCTTCCAAACCAAAAATAATAAATATTGCAGCTTCTCAATAAAATTACAAACCCCAACATTTCAGAAAATACAAACTTCCTAAATTATTCCTATTTGCAGCAAAGATAAAATTTCTAAAAAAGTATAATATTATTATCATACTTTAAATTAAACGCAAATTCAGCTTATCGTTAGGTCCATGTTAGAATGCACAGAATGGCGGAGCTTTCGTTACAGTTACGTAGTTTGAAAATGGCCGACCCTCTTATGAATTGGTATTAGAGGATAATTACGACGGTGATCCCAAGACGGCAATATATTACGCTGTAACAGGAAACCGGATGGGAAAGCAGCTACGAGAAGCAATAATGTGTACGTACTCGTAATTCCATCGAACTAACTTGAAATTAATTTAAATGGCAACGAGATGTTACCCTACTTTCTTCTATCATTCACTTATTTTAATTAAACATACCTTTAACTTTCAATTTTATTCTTCAAAAGTTACCATCTAAATAGATTTCTTTTACTCGGAGATCTTTTAAATTAAAACCGTTTTTAATCGAAAGATATTGTCTTAACACATGTTATAAATCACATTCTCTTTCATAAAATAATACATGACAAAGCTTATACCATATAAATGAGTCCATATTACATTTTCAACTGTTCAAAATTTCATTTTTCATTTATACAGTAAACAATTATGACCCCATTTGAAACGAACAATCATGTGAGATTAATTATAATAAGCCGTATATAATTTAAAAGAATAATCATGTGATAATGTCTATCTTGTTTATATATTTGAAAAAAATAATCAACACATAGAAACAGTAAAATCGAAGTAAAAATGATTTGCAGCGGCGCAAAATTAATCATATAACGTAAAAGTATTTGCCCTATTTGAAAATTTTCACGGAGATTCTCTTTCGTTCGGCGTCGATAAAATCCCGACATGACCTAAATGACGCGCGTTCCACGCCGAAGAATTTCACGATGAAAAAGAACGCCTGGCAACGTTCGCGAACGAAAGAGAGAAGAGCATAATAGCTTGCTAGTGATTTGTGGAGGGCGCAAAGTTGATTCAAGGGTGCGAACGGTACAGCTTTCGACCGGCGAAAATGAGCTCTAAATCAAGGATGCCTTAGCAAACGGGTGTAACAGAAAGTGCTGCTCGAATGATATCAGAGTGCAGAGAAGGAAGAACATTCGACGAGGATAAATTCGCTTAACCCATTAAGGATCTCACTTTTATTTAACTCGGATTTCAAAGTTTAGATTAGAGCTACATTTTCGAAACCGAATGGGTTATTTATGGATATATTATTATATTTATAAATATAATTTCTTAGACTTTTCTAATTTGAAGATCTGAAGAGATACAAAATGGCGTCGCAAGAGCACGTGTGCAAATATTGCATAATGTGAAAAATGATTGATATGACTTTTTTGTTTTCTTAAATAAATTCTTAGATAAGTTTTCTGGTCTTCAGTTTCACTAATCTGTTATTTATTTGTTTACTATTATCTTCCTTAAAGCAATCTTTCTGGCACCTCCTCGACAAAATTCAAAAAGTACAACAGAATTAACATCTTCCATATCACCGTCACTAAACCACTACACAAAATACACAAACTTCGCCGAAAACCCCTCTCAAAAACGAAGTTCCCAGAACATCCAAGATAATTTGCTTTCCGCTTCAATTATTAAAAAAAAAAGAATGCTTCCGAGAGTTCCGTGAAACGAGGTCAAATTATCTTCAGCGTGCATGAAATTCCGGTAGAAACGAAGTTTCGTTAAAAAGAAAATTGCAGCCGGAATAACGTCAGTTTTTTGCCACATCCGTCGACAAAATAGAACAAAGTCGAAAAAAAGTGCAAGTATCGTTCGGGATTCAAAAAGCGCGCGCGCGCTGGCGAGGTACGCGAAAAAGCGCGCGAATTTTCGAACGGACTAAACGGGCGCATTTGAACGTTGAGAACATTGTAGGGGCACGAAAGGCAAAAATAAGAGAAAGAAGAAGATAAAAGGGCAGACTGCAACGGGCCGTAATCCGCATCGAAGCGAAAAATACGGTTTTTATCTTAAAAGTAGATGGTGGAGGTAAGAGGGGTGGGCCGTAATTAATTACAGCTTTTATCCTGCGGGCCACGCTGGTTCTTGGAAGTTCAGAGCAGGCTGTGTTACGTAGTTTGCCGACCGAGCACCTGGGCAATCGTGATTTACGTTCGCCTCAGTAATTAACATAGATAAAAACCGGTGTCCCGTCCAACGAAATTCTGCCTGAGACCGATCTTTCCTTCAACTTTCCTCCACCTCCTTCGTATTCTCCTCTTCTTATCGCGGATCGCGACATCTAAACCTTGAGATCCGGTGCTTCGAGCCAGATAGAGATAACGCTTCATTAAACTCTCCGGCTTGAGAATGATAGTGCAGCACGGCGATAACACGCGTGGCGTTATAACGCGTTGCATCGCCACGCTTTAAATTGAACGCGTGGCGATACAACGCGTGGTAACACCGTGTGTGTACATGTTCTCACGCGGTGGGGTGCTGAGTGGGGATTTATGGCGCGTGGAGATATCGTGTCAGGGGATTTGTAGCGCGTGGAGATAGCGCGCTGGGGATTTATAGTGCGTGGAGACAACGCGTATTTGTAGCGATATTGTACATGCAGATAGACACGCGACGAATTATAATGCGTGAAATTATAGTGTGTGAAAGTATCTTAAGAAGATTTATGGCGCGTGAAGATATTAGGCATGATATTATAGCGCGTGACGATACCACGTATGATTTTATTGGGTGTAAAATTATCACGCATATTATGGCACACAGAATGGTATTATGACGTATAAAGGTACCACGCATGATGTCATAGTGTATGAAAATTCCACTTATATTATGACACGTGAAAATATCAGACAGGATATTACAACGTATTAAATTACCACGAATATAACGCTATGATATTAAAATGTGTGAAGATTCCAGGCATTATATTATGACGCGTACATGTACACGAGGATATTGCGGTGCGTAGATATTACAACGATGGGCACGTGATAAATTAGAGCGTGGAATTGTAGCACGTGGAGATACTACGCGTGGAGATACCATGCGTTGTCATTAAAACGCATGGAAACCACCAGTGGTATAGCGCGTGGTAACACTATTAGTGAAATTAGAACGCGTGGAATTACTACGAGTGATATTATAAAACGTGGAAATACTACGAGTAACACTATAAAGCGTGGATATATCACGCGGGGAGTAATGTAGTTTGAAAACATCAGTACTTGTAGCACGTAGAGATTCAACATATTAATATCATAACGCAAGGAGATATTACATGACATTATCACAATATGTGGATGCGTAACATGGAATTATAGTGCGTGGTTTTAACCCACGAGCAATTATAGCGCGTGAAGAAAACCCGCGTGGAATTACAAAGCGTAACATTAAGTTTCAAATGATTTAATAACTCTTTTCACATGTTTCAACCCTGGAATAGTTTCTTTTATACTTGAACAGTAATATGACGTCCTGTATGACTTATAATTACCTAATTAAATTTATACAAAGTTCTGATTAAAAGTATAAATAATCTCTGTATATACATTAAACATGAATTTCGAATCTAAAATGTTGATATTAATAATAAATGAAAAACTGAAATTGAGCCAAATTATGTTTCAAAATTAATCCAACTGCATACTAATTAAATATACATGCATATAAACACATGATCACATGTGTATCACGTGATTCCTGCTACCACATTAAACCGATAAATATATATAATATATTTTAGAAAAACAAACATCAGTCTAACAAGTACATAAACTATAACATATGTAGGTCATAAGTTGTACGCGTGTCTGTTAAGTTGGCAATCGGCGGCAACGCGAATATTGATTCGGCTGCCAACTTTCCAGACGCGCACAGCGTGTATACGTGCAAAACGAGCCGAATGACATAGCAATTACAAATAATCTATCGAGATAATGGAAGAACGAGCACCGTCGTTCCATTCGTTTTTTTATTTGACCCAATTCCGGCCACGAATAACAAACTTCACTTACGAAAACCGGGGTAAAGAGTCGGCGATATTTATCGCGTTGTTTACCAAGAGCTCCTTCAATTTTTCATTCGAGTCGTACGGACGAACGGGGCAAGCTCGATTTCCACTCTTACCAACTGAACGGATATATTTTTCGAAATGTCTTTTGCTTTCTAGTTCGCCCTTTTACGAGTTATACTTTCTCGTTGGTCGACGAACATTCGCTGAAACTTTCATTGGCCGAAATCGCTGTTGATCGTTCGATACAGGGCGGAGCAATTTCGTAATTTCGTCTATTGTACGCGTTCGGTGAGTTGGCAGTTGAAACCCATGCAGATCTTATCAGACTTGCCATATTGCTGGACATGTATACAATAAAATGAGGTTTAAGAGTAACGACTATATTCTTGAATAATTTTGGTATTTGTAACATTATTTAGAAAAAAGTGTTTGGAAGTATGACAAAACCATCACAAGAAATCATCATACATAATCATTGCTAGAAGCTTTTAACGAAAAATCGTCAAAAGATCATCAGTCAAAATCATTCCTCCAATATACCACCAAAAGATTGTCAGGTAAAATGATTTGGACATAAGCTAGTTCGATCGTTTCGTCGCAATAGTGAACGATAAACCGGGATTCGAGGGTGAAACGACGATGAGAAGTCGAAAAATCGCACCTTAGCCAAAAGGTCGAATCCCAGAGCAATTGGATTTGCAAGCAAAGAGTTCACGATGTAGTTCGATGTGACCCGGGAGGCAACTTGAAAGGACGTCGAAAGGACCTCTCGACATGGACATGAACAACATACAGAGTGTCCCCTTCAAATCGACCCAATCTTCTCGCAAAGCTAAAAACATCTTACAATTTTCCTATAAATCTCGACACATGGCGCATTACAAAATACATTTTGTAAAAAAAGAATATGAACGTATGCTTTATTTGATCATTTGATCTACTCGTCACATAGACTTTCATCAATTTTTCCTTGTACCGTAGACAACCCAGAAGTTGGCGCGTAAGATGCTAACCCAGGTGTCTGAAAGGACTATCTCTTCCAATTTTATCATCTTCTGGGCATCAAATTGATCGAGTGGTTGTATTTAAACGGAACACCCTGTACACAGGGGACAAAATTGTCCGCATAGATGGAGGGTGGAGTGTGTGTTAAAAAATGCGAACGAGGCAGAGGTTCAGGAGAGGCAGTACGCGCTCGAAATCCTAACCAGTCTTTATCGTCGACCCTGACTACTTTCTTCTACTTTCGGGATCTGTCCGCCATTTTCTTGATCTTTTTATTCCACGACCACGTACGTGCGCTCCTTTGATTCCGGGCGAGCCCGCGGACACAATGCCCGGCACGGTACGTGCAAATTAAATACAAATTCTGAACAAGGTTAATCGGCAAACAAAACACGTAGTGTGTTACGGTGAAAAACGAGAACTAAATGGTTCTATCAGTAGGTTTTCATTGGGGTATTCGGGAAAAAAAGGTTTATATTTTTCTTTATTCGATGGATCGTGCAGTTTTTGGGAATTTGCGTTTAAATGGGATTTTTATTGATATCTTTATTCATGGAGGTACATATCTTTAGAAGTTACAGATGGAGAGAATCACTAGATAGGTTTAATTAATAGAATCGATAGATTGAATCACTGGAAATATTAGATAGGGCCTCCAGGTACATACCTCTATTTCTGCATATCTTTATATCTGTATGACTCTATATCTCTGGACATCTCTGAATATCCTTATACCTTTACACCCCTATGGGTATACAAGAGTGTATATCACTGCACCCCTAAATCTCCATATAGCTATATACTCCTACATATATGTATATATCAATACACGTATATACGTATATCATTATTCCTACATCCCTATATTTTACATTTTTATAGTGCTATATCCCCCCATCTCTATGTCATCACATTGCTATGTCTACGACTCCACATCCCTATATCCCCACATTCTTACATACTCACATGCCTATATCTCCACATAACTATATACCCACATACACACATCTCTATATCCCTACATCTCTATGTTTCCACATCCCTACCACCCCTTTACAGGAGTTACGAGGCACCCTGTATATCCCCACATTCCCATATACCCATATGCCTATATTCCCACATACACACATCCCTACATCCCCACATGCCTGTACCTCCACATGCTCATGTCTCCACATTCCTATATTCCCACATGTCTATACCTCCAAATGCTCACATACTCACATCCTCACATCCCTATATCCCCACATGTCTATATCTCCACATGCTTATATCCCCACATCCCTACATCTCCACATACCTATATCCCCACATGTCTACATCCCCACATGCCTGTATCTCTACATGCTCATATCCCCACATTCCTATATTCCCGCATGTCTATATCTCCACATGCTTATATTCCCACATCCCTATATCTCCGCATGCTTATATCCCCACATGCCTATATTCCTATATACCTATAACCCGATATCCCTACTTAAAACATAAAAGTACCTAAGTACCCAAGTCCGTTTCCACTGATCCATTATTTGTGCTGAAACTACGTAGACAGAGTGAGCAGCAGCAGACTCCCTCGCCGCCGTCCGCGAACTTGAAACGTTATTAAAGTCGAGTTGCCGAGGCAAGTTTCGTTTCTATTCAATTGCTCGATGCCCCATTGAATTTAAGATAAGCACCGCGATCGATCAGCCCATCCATGCGCGTGTGTATATCCGCGGGAATAAGAAACGGGGTTTAGATGTCGGGACTCTGACGACGTCGCCGTCGTCGTCGCGTCGCGCGACGAGCAGAACGCGTCGAGGAAAAGTTATCCGGAATAATAAATTTCGCGGCCGCGAAGGGATCGAGACAAAAGCCTGGACGATCCATCGGTCTCGAAACTTCGGCCTGGGGAATTTGAATAAAGCGACAAGCACGCGATAAAGAACCGTCGAAGAAATTATGCCGTTCGAATATACGGCTATATCACGCGAGACGGCTTCTCGTTTCGTATACACCGCGATACCGTAACAGGAGGGGATATACCAAGGGTGCTACGGACGCGTTTGCTACGGCAGAGATTTCGAGATTTGCGAATTTTTTCAGCTTCGCAGCCTTTGGGATTTAAGTATTTTGCGGTGCTTCGGAAGTTCGGTGAATTTGGAGATTTAGGGATTTTAGGGATTTAAGGATGCTGAGAATTTTGGGAATTGTGGAGCTTCAGAGGTTTGGAGG
Source organism: Megachile ligniseca (assembly GCA_945859555.1). Classification (NCBI taxonomy): domain Eukaryota; kingdom Metazoa; phylum Arthropoda; class Insecta; order Hymenoptera; family Megachilidae; genus Megachile; species Megachile ligniseca. The sequence goes on from OX243790.1 coordinate 3,406,766, forward strand.
ATTAGGCACTTTCTGGATTTTGGGAATTTTTGAGATTTCAGAGGAGTTTGAAGAATTTGGAGATTTTTTTATTCTAGGGACTTTGAGTACTCTGACATTGTGGGATTTGGAAATGGGAGTTTTAAGAACTTGTACAGTTTAGAGACTGGAGATTTATGAATTCTGGGAATTTTCAGCTTTAGATGCTTGGAGATTTGGAAATTTGCAAATTCAAGGATTTAATAACACGAATTTTATGAATTGCATTATTTAGAGATTTAATAAATAAGAAATGTGAAAAACAAAAAGAAATAAAAAATAAAATTAATAAAATTAAAAAATTAAAAATGTATGAAAATGTTTCAATTCAATATACGTATCCCGTAATATTAAACTTGTATCGATCAGCAACGAACCCAACAACCTTTAAAGTGATCAGTAAAACAGTGTGAATCCCATTTCAACGTATTTGACAAAAATTCTAGAGAGTATAGCAAGGGCGGAAGTTAACGGGGCTCCACTGTTAGACTGTTAAGCGAAAGGATAGACAGGAGCTTTTCCGGTAGAAGGACGCTAGCAAGGGATTCGTTGTGTGGGCAAAGTTATGCCAGCAGGTAACTTTTGATCTGAAAAGTGGTGGCAGGTTGGCAGAGGATAGCCATGGACTTGAATGGTGAAGCGCCTGGAGGGCCGTTAGATGCATTTTTCATGTCTCGTCCGAGATACACACGGCAACAAAGTCACTGTCTCTCTCTCTCTCTAGCTCTCTATAGAGCTTTTTCCCCTTTTCTCTGTCTCGATTCGTTCATTTCTCTTTCTTTCGCGATTTCATTCTCTCGCTACAACGGTAAAGTGGACTGCAGAGCAGTGCCGGACCAACGAGTTCTTTCACCCCGCATATAGTTTGATACTACACTTTTCCCGATATTTCAATCGTCAAATTTCTCATTCTTTTATTTGTTAATTTTACAATGTGATTTTCACGAATTTAAGATTTGGGAATTTTGTCATTTTCAAAATGACACATGAAAATGAAAGAACTTACAAATTGACAAATCGCAAAATTGGAAAATTAAATATTTGAAAAATGGAAGAATAGAAGAATTGAATAATCGAAGAATTGAAGAATTGAATAATTGAAGAATTGAAGAATTGAAAAATAGAGCTATTCAAAAACTGAGGAATTGAAAAATTTGAAAAATTGAAGAATTGAAAAATTGAAGAATTGAAGAATTGAACAATTGAAAAACTGAACAATTGAAAAATGGAAAAATGGAAAAATTGAAAAAATTGAAAAATTGAAGAATAGAAAAAATGAAAAATTGAATAGTTGAAAACTGAAAAATTAATAAATTGACAAATTGAAAAATTGGAAGATTAAATATTTGAAAAATTGAAAAATAGAAGAATTGAATAATAGAAGAATTGAATAATTGAATAATTGAATCATTGAAGAATTGAGAAATAGAGCTATTCAAAAACTGAGGAATTGAAAAAATTGACAAATTGAAGAATTGAAAAATTGAAGAATAGAAAAAATGAAAAATCGAATAATTGAAAACTGAAAAATTAATAAATTGACAAATTGAAAAATTTAACATTCCTAAATTACATCCTAAAAACTTAAATAAACTATAAATGAAAAGCAGTTTAAAGCCAACAGCGATCCACTGTAAAAAGTGATTAACACACGAGTAATTTCAGAACCGTTAGCAAAATATTTGAAAAAGAAAAATTTCCCGAATACCCGACAGGTTTTCGCGACGAGAAACCCTTGACTTAGATACCGCAACACCGGCAGAGCTTTCGAGAGGCGTGTTAAAATCACAAAACACGGTTTAAAATGAAAACGTAGGTTGTCCTGTATCGAACGGAACAAAACTATTACCGCAAGCTTGATTGAAACTTTAAACGAGATTTAATTTACCGCGCGAAATAACCGCGGCAAGCAGAGGCCGCATAATTACACCATTATTTCAGCGCACTATTGAAATTCTTTCGCGTATAATGAAAAATTCGTCGCTGTATTTGAAACGCGTTAACGTCCCTCGTTAAAACTGGTCCGCTTTTTTTCCCCGACCTTTCACGTCCCCGGTGTTTCGTTTTATCCCCGTCGCCGTTTTCACGTTATTTTCGATCAAAAAATCCTCTGTCGCCGTTTCAACCCTTTGCGCTCGCTTCCTTTTCAATCGGAGAACGTACACATTAGGTACATTAATGAGCTTTCAAACGATCGCTCGAAAAAGTTCACACGATCGTTCACGAAGAATTAATTGCACGACCTCGGGTGTATTACACCGTCATGAATATCGCCATAATTCAAACGTTTGATTGTCCCGAGTGTTTGAACGGGCGAAAAACGGCGTTTACATAGCCGTGTCCCTGTCATGAACTTGAACCATAAATTCGGTGAATTCTTAATTATGCTAATTGGTCTTAACACGGGGAGAGGGATGAAGAAAGTTGGATAGTTGGGGGATGCAACGTGTTTGCGTAGGTAAGGTACACATAATAATCGGCCTGTATCAGAATCGCGTGTGAACCATAAAGGGAGAGCTGCGGGCTGAGTCACCGAAACCTGATGTGGCGTGTATGACTCACTCTTGCAATTCGCCAATTAACGAACTCGAGCTAATCAGATAGAATCGGCCGGGCAACGTGTATGCTTCCGCCAACCGCCGAATTGTCGCGAGCGTGTTCAAGATCTGCTTCGCACGTTTCGAACGGGTACACCTGTCCACTAACGGTTTGCGTTGCCAAATTTTTTCTTTTCCATTCTCGTTTCGTGTTTCAAATTTCAGAATAGAGAAAATAGATTGTTTTAAGGTTTGGGAAATTTTGAAAATTTCCAATTGTAGGATTGTGCGAAATTTAAGAATATGGGGTTTTGGGAATTTGCGATTTTCGGGATTTTGGGATCTGAGAATTTAGAGATTTGGAGATCTAGGGACTTCGGTATCTAGGGATTTCGGGCGCTGGGGATATCGGGTTCTAGGGATTTCCAAATCTGGGAATTTCGTGTTCTAGGGATTTCGGGACCTAGAGATTTTGATATCTAGGGATTTCGGTATCTGAGAATTGCGAGATCTAGGGATTTCAGTATCAAGGGATTTCCGGATCTAGGTATTTCGGGATCTAGGAATTTAGCGTTCTAGGGATTTCGGGACATAGAGATTTTGATATCTAGGGATTTCGGTATCTGAGAATTGCGAGATCTAGGGATTTCAGTATCAAGGGATTTCCGGATCTAGGAATTTAGTGTTCTAGGGATTTCGGGACCTAGAGATTTTGATATCTAGGGATTTCGGTATCTGAGAATTGCGAGATCTAGATATTTCGGATCCTAGAGACTTCGAGATTTGGGGATTTCAGGATCTAATGATTTCGGCATCTAGGGATTTCGGGATCTGGGGAATTCGAAATCTAGGGATTTCGGGATACAGGGTTTTGTGAATTTAAAGATTTAGTGGTATGAAAATTTAAAGTTTAAGAATTTCAGATTTAGTATTTTATTAATTTAGAAATTTATCAATCTAGAAATTTATGATTTTGGAATTTTAGAGTCTAGGATCTTGGAGATATTTCGAAAGTTTCCAAAATTCCCAAACTTCCAATTTCCTATATTCCGAAATTTCAAAATCTCCAGCAAATCTCAGTCCTGTCCGCATATTTTATACTTTATAAATCGACCCTAAATAAATTATATTCCACCATAGAAGTCTCACTGATCAAAAAATTGAATTCTATTTCACTCCTTATATGGTTGAACATACCATTTAATAGCGCAATGTTAAAATCATCGAAACTTTTGTTTGGAACCTGTTCCGATGTTACCAATAGTTCTGGCGATATACATGCACATATATAGGACACCCTATGTGTAGAAGAGACTCGTCCGATTTCAACGAACAGAGAAAAGGAGTACAAACTTCAGCTGGCGTTCTCCATCAACGTTTGAACATGTTCCAAAAGAAGCTGTAACTGGTGACTAGAGCTGAAGTCAAACACACGAATTTACTTTTCCCTCCTCCTCTTCAAAATTTTCATCTCGTCCACTTCATTGAACGTATATCTGCTATTTCTTGTTCGTTCGAAATGCACTTTCGTGCAAACTTTTCTTCCTCGAAATCGAAGAAATTTTATCGGGCCTCCGTGTTCAAATTGCGCGTTCAAATATTTTATTTGGAGTTACGTTTTTCGTTTGTTATGATTTAGAACTTTTCGTTTGTAATTTTTTTATTCATTTAAAATTATTACTTCTTATTTACTATAATATGTAAGATATTTTATTTTTAAATAATTCATTTCATAATACAATGCAGTAATAAATTCTTGTTTATAGCTTTTAAAAAATTTTTTATAAATAAAGATAGTTTGTCAGACAATTTATGTTTGAACAAAAAATTTATATTTGCAATAATTGCAATTATAACATTTCTGTCAATTAATTTTACAATTTATGTATTTATCAACATGATTGCTTCAAAATATATAATAGGGAAAGATCAGAAATTCGGTTCGTTGTTTCTGTTTCGAAGGAAAGAATACGAAATTGATAAATGACATCAACGTGAAATATCAGTGAATATTAGTAGGAAAGTGATTATCAAAATCGAGGGAATTTCGCAAATTAGGTTTACCTCCCCTCTGTTCTCATGATAATTAGCACGTTGTATGAGTTTCCCTAGACACGTTCAAATTAGATTCGTGTTTACAGTTGCTCGTGTCACCACCAATCAGAAGGTACGTCTGATTAGAGGCTCGCAGAACTCATTAATTAACATAGCATCGTTTCAGCTTGATCTTATGCCAGAGTGAGGTCCTTTAACGAAAACTTGCCCTGTCCACGGGACACGAGAACGCTAATTATCCGTAATTAACACGCAAATAAAGATAGAATCTCGATTTCGTACGGTCCCGCCAGGATATATTCAACCATTCGATTTTATCGATAATTCGATATCACCGGTACAAGATAGTCTTATAAATAAGGAATAAAATTATTAAATAAATTTATTTTGTAAATGTACAAAATTTACAATATAATTTATGAAACATATAATCAGTTTATGAAACAAGTAATTAATTTATAGTATAAATGATACTATAAATCATAACTGATTTGTAGAAAATATAATCAATTTATGAAACATTGATTTTCTAATTAATTATTAATTTTCACGGAACCTGAAGCTTTAAATTGACATATCATAAGTAATATTTCCCGACACTTTTATGCCATCAAATCAGTTCTGAATCAAAACACATTCGTACCAACCTAATCTCCATCGTTGAAGCTATAATCGTATTACGACGCAATAATCCGTTTAAACTAGTGCTTATATTAACATCGAAAGGTAGTGAACATATAAATCGACATATTAACAAGTTTTTGTGGCATACACTAACAAAATTTTAACACTTTTTTGTTCTGAAATTGGAATGAAACCACGTGGGTTATATACTAGGTACCACGGACCATGGAGAGAGTCCATCCCGCCCAGGCATATTTTTATCGGGGAAAAAGAAAACGCAATTTTCCAAGTGCATACAATTAACATGGGCCCATATAACGGTATAATAACAGTTTTTGCCGGTTTTCAGCGCACAGAAACGCATTTGTTATTTTAATAATCGCGCTTCATTCCTATTTATCATACCTTCTCCACCGTCTCCGTTCACATTTCCCATTATTCGTTTTTTGTTTGCGTATTTTAACAAGTACGAAAGGTCGAAAACGAGGGAACGGCCGGCAGTAAATACCGAGAAAAATGAGAGTCGTCGAGTTTCTGGTGTATCTCGCAGTTAGGTGCCGGCCAGAATACCGCGAATCGTCGTAAATATTAATAATACGAGTCGACGCTGGAGGTGGCGTCGTGTAATTAGTACCCCTTTCTTTTCGTGAATTCGTTAACTGAACGTTTATGCTCTATACTGCCCATTTCAACGCTGAAGAAAACAACTATACACCGCGTTAGTGATTCACGGTCATCGTATAATGTTCATTCTTTAATTATATAGTTTGGTGATTAGGTTAGGACAAGAAAGGGGTCCCTGATATTTAGTTCTTAGAAAATATTTCTATATTTGGGGATTCGAGAATTTCAAGCTGGGGAATTTTTAAATATTTTAATTCTTCAAGTTCTTAATAATTCTACATTTTCAAATTTAGAGATAGGGTATGCAAAATTCACAAATTTCGGAAGAGCGAAATTTTGCAAGATAAGCATACCAGCCTCCCAAATTCCCAAATTATCTACAGTCTACCCAATATTGTTCCCAAATGCCCTGACCTATCCATCAACTTGCTCATAACTGCCCAACCGTGCAATCCTCCAAACATCCTCCCAATTTAACAACCTTGCAAACACCGTACAGCAGCATTTCCCGCCAAAAACAAGACTCCGCCGTGCAAACGCGGAAAACGTGTAAAACGACCGAAGATAGACAACTGAAGGCAGAAAATAAACTCCGTAAGAAAGTAAGGAAGAGTGAACGAAATGAAGAGCGAGTGAGACGGCGTGGCGATAAAGAACGAGAGTCTAGATAGAAACTGTCCTTGTTGGTCGAGCGGCGCTCAGCAGGAAACTTTTAATTCCGTAACTCCCGGATTAAATTATCACGCCGAGACGATTGTCTCAGGAAAGATTAAGAAAGGAGTCCTCTCGGCCGCCACACGGGCGTTTATTCCACGGAGCAGCGGGCAATCGTGGCGGCCGAAAGTGTGACAAAGATGGTGGCCGTGCGGGAGGAAGATGGCGGACGGCGAGGGGATGGAAAGAAACAACGACCAAATCCCTTTTTCGTCTGCAGGCACCGGTTGTTGCGCTCGGTTTAACTTGACTACAACTCACAGCCGGAGAAAGAAATAAGGAAACACGAACGGGGAGGAGGAAAGAGCGGAAGGAACACGGAAAATCCACTCAACGACAAAGAAGCAAAGGAGGAGGGCTGGAAGGTTGCAAAGGCGCGACCAGAACGCGTCCAGGCTGCAAACGCGCAAAGAAACGGCCTGAAACAAATGGAGACGGAATTCATTTTGTTCGGAACAGAACAAAGATGGCCGACGATCGGGACAACCGTGAAGGATAAGGGTAGATACATCCTCGAAGAAGCTTGTGCTTTGAGTTTTGATTAACTCGAAGATTGACTTCGGATCGAGTTTCGACGAAGTCATCTTTGAAAGTAGATGGGTTTAGTATTCCTTGATTTGGATTTCGATCACGTCATTACCTGGGGATTGTTTAGATTGTCGACGCAATCGGCAGCTGCGTAAGGTCGTTTCAAATACAATGCAGTGTATGCATATGTAACAGATTTTCGACTGACATTCGAAAGGTTCTGGGAGCAAAGGTAGTCGAAGAAGCGACGATCGTCAAAGCAACAATCGTTTCACGGTTCGCGTGTCTTCCACACGGGAAATCCATATTACAGGGCGATGGTAGATCGGTGGAAAGCGCTTCGAGGCATATTCCTGTCGCCGATCGGCCGCAAGAAAACTCAGCTGCTCGAAAAGCCCCCTTCGATCATAGAGTCCTTTGAGCGTCCTCTTCCACGCGACTTGCCGCGCCCCATTGTTTCGCTATCGCAAAAGCTCACCGAACCTGTGCCAATTCCTCACCAGGGACGACCCCACAAATTTTCGCGCCCTGACGTCTGCGAATAATTCAAAATACCAGGAAGACTCGATTATTCTACAACTCGGTAATAACACAAAATTGTACCAAATAATAGAAATTCATATACATATACAATACTCATGTACACTTTTCAAGCTACCCTTTTGTATTCTAATAATACCGAAGGTTCTTATTTTTCATGAAGTGTGTTTTCTTAAAAAAGAATCGACAAATTTTCTAATTCCACGAATTGCGCGGTTTCATCGAATAGAGAAGGTGAGGAAGGTGGCATATTTTTTCGGTGTTTGTTGGAATTGTAGCATGCGTCTGGTCAGCACCATGGTGGTGGTGGTTTCGCCGGCACCACCACTGCTGACGGCGACTGCATTGCGCCGTCACGTCCCACGGGACTTCGGGGGTCCGTTCCAAGATGGTTCATTAGTTGTCGCAATGCAGGACCTTTCCTCCACCCTTCTCCATCTTTCTCGTTTCACCGTCCCGCTTGATCCATCCTTGCACCCTCTTTTTCCCTTCGATTCTCGCGAGCCTTTCCTTCACCCTAACGAGAATCCCGTGCTGTCGAGTCCTGGAAACCTTGGGAATAGCAATGAAGGATATTTTACTCAGTCAACCGTGTCCGAGGATTTCCTCGAAATCCCTGTTTTGGATGCGTTCGTTCCACCTTCCACCTATCTTACTCCGCCCACCCTTCGTCATTCGCCCCTTTACGAATTTCTCCCGTTCCTCCTCTTTGTTCCTCTTCGACGTTCTCTGCATAGTTTTCCCTCTCTCTCTTTCTAAAGCCAGACGCGTATTTCGGTTCTTCTTATCCGAATCGCGGAAGCGCGACGAACACGCCATTTTCTTGTCCGTGGTCCCGCTTCGGGGGATTACGAGACAGGGACGTATCTAGACGAGCAGACCCGGTTGCGTGTGTGGGAAGCTTTTGGGCGTGGCGAAATTTCGATAAACTGTAGGCAAGGGTGAGAAAAGGACAAAAAAGGATACGAGGTTATGAAATAAATCATGAATTGCGGTGAATTATGTCTGGGGAGAATCGCACGAAATTATTGAACACGAGAGACTTTGGAGAATTATTCCAAATTTTATTTTAATTTATTTTTGGATGTAAAGCAAACTATAAAAATTTGCAGCATAAGTTCAATTTATGTCTGAGATCATATAAGGGTGGCTTTTCATATTTGTTTATTTGTGACAACTATTCGTGAGGACTGAAACAGGCAATTGCTTATAAAATTTCAGAAATCATACAGCACAGTATTAATTTAAAATCTGTAATATAATACAAGGGTAGTTTTTAATATCTTTTGATCAGTACTGCTAATTTGTGAAGATGAAAACACTATATTTATAAAATTGCAAAAATCATGCGATATAATATTAATTTGTTATTTTGAAAATAAGGTAGGGGTAGTTTTTGATGATTTTTGTTAATACCTCCTACTTGTGAGAATTGAAGCAAACATTGTTTTTATAAAACTGCAAGAATAATGTAATATAAGGTTAATTTGTTATCTGAAAGATAAGATAAGGGTATCTTTTGATATTTTCAGATGGGACAACGTAATCAGTTGACTTTCCGTTCTCATCATCCCTTGCCAACCCTTCCAATTTCACTTGGCAGATCGATCCTATCTTTGGATTCCTTCATCGTGTTCTTTCTTCACCTTATTTCCTTAAGACGTCTTCCTTCCCTTATAAAATCTTATTTGAATTTTCTTCCTGGCTGACCAACGAACGCAAGCCGGACCCCGCCATCTCTCTTTCACCGTATTTTTCCTTCTTTTGCTTTTTCTCATCTGAACACGCATGACTAGAATTCGAATAAGATCACGGAAACGAGATTTCTGAATCCAGGGAGAACAAAGACGACGTGCAATAACTTTCCTCCAAGAAAATGTCTCGGAAATTCATTATAAAATGCAAATGCCACTGCCAACATTTTTTTATAAATCTTCTCGATTATTATGTAATTTCATTTGGTTTAATAAATCTGCTCGAAGAAGTTAAATACTGACACCTAGATGCACGTGTCGGATAAGAAAATTGCGATTTAAAATAAATTTTATTTTTTGCGATAATTTTATCGTTATTTAGCAAGCTTTCTTATTTCAAACAAAGCTGCAAAATTATTTGGAAAGTTTATGATTTGTCTGCTTCATTAATTTTATCACTTTGTAATTATATAACAGATAACCTCTGTCAATTATAATTATCATTTGATTAATTAGTAATAAAATAAAATTGTGTGATATGTATTGTTTACTTAATAATTGTTATTGTAATTATAAAACAGTAATCAATATTATAAACAAGAATTACTCAAAATTATTAGATTAATTAATTCTTTGATTAAATTTAATTAAATAACCATATATACAATTATTCGGTCCATAATAATTATTACAAACAACAAACAACTAATTTCATCGAACAAGGTATCAAATTAAACCAGTAATAAAAACCGATTAAATCTAAATTAACGAAGGGTGCCAAAACATGAAAAGATTGAAAGAAATCAAGAAGGGTGGTTAATATCGAATAAACAATATAACAAGTCGAATCTTCGCACCCTGTATATTCTGATTCAAAATTCCGGGAGCAAACGGTGCACACCCTCGTATATTTAGCATGGAAGGGGATGACGTTTCGGAGGTGAGGTCCCACGGCAACAAGCAATATTCAAATTATTTGGAAATTTATGTCCCTGCGCGGAACGTTAAATTTTCCCGTAATAAAGAAAGAAGGATATAAAAGGAGGAAGGCTAGATCTGGCACGCCGTTAACGGACCGGAAAACAAGTCGAGGGCCTTAACTTTCGTTAGCAAGCTGCCGAGAAATTTATTATTCCGCGTACGAAAAAAGGGTGGCTCTTGTGTAACCCACGTCCACTGTAACGCAATTACTGCATTTGCTGCTGCTGCTGCTTTGCGAAGGGAAACAGCGGAAATTCTTTTACCGTTTCTTACTTTCTTCATTGAGATATTCTTAACTGTTGTGCTAGTATCGAACCTTTCTTTTTTCATTACCAACTTTGTGTGTTCTTTGAACTTTAACTTTGTTTCGGTTTTAGATTTTACGTGAGGAATTCTAGAATTTCAAATTTGAGGGAATTTGGAATTTTGAAATTTTTAATTCTAGGGAATTTGAAATGTGGGAATTTGAGCATTCTGGGGAATTTGAAATTTAGGAATTTGAGAATTCTGGGGAATTTGAAATTCGGGAATTTTAGAATTCTGGGAAATTTGAAATGTGAGAATTTGAGAATTCTAGGGAATTTGAAATTTTAGCATTTGAGAATTCCTGTATATAAGTTTTTAATTTTTAAGTTTGTAAAATATTTGTAAATTTATAAATTTGTATACTAGTAAATTTAGAAGTTCTAAAATGACATCTTTAAATTAGTAAACATATGTGATCTTTTATTTAAAAAAAAAACATTAGTGAGCAAGTCTTAAAGTCATGGGTCTAGGTTGAATGAAACTTCTCTGTATATAATGCATTTTTCATAAACTTAAAGCATAAATTTCATCTTTATTTCAGAGAGTTGCACTTTACGGCTCTGCAAAATAGTTATCTTTAAGGTACTTTACAAGTGTACGAAATTTGAATAAAATTGGTGATTCATAAGTTGTGATGTCCACCCCGTATTAATTTACAGAGGTAGGAGCAATTATTCAGAAATTTGATCATGCAATACTATAAAGTGCTACGATTCCCAAAATACACATCATACTATACAGTACTATGACAGTTGCACGATGCAATTAAAAAATCAGTAAAATATTACTATACCAATACAATAAGTTACATAACCCCAAACTAAATTACCAAAAAATGAACAATAAAATAATCATATCCGACTTTGTATCAAATATCAACACTAAATAGAATCAAAAGTCGTTTAAACAGTTTAATGCAATATAACGAAAGTATTCCATAGAACATCGAAACGTGGTAGAAAGGATAACGGCGTCGCAAATAAAGCATAGTAATGATGGAATCAAACGAATCAACCGAATACCTACTCGGAATGCAGAGAACTAAATAACTGACAGTTAATTTCGCCGTTGCAATCTAGCTACATATTGATTTTCGCGCCACTTTTGCACCCTTTCCGTCTGTTCACGCCTCTGCACCATGAGCCATTGATTTTTTCCCTTTGTCTTATCATTCGATTCTTCCTTTCTCCCAAGCTGTTTCGTTCTGTCTGCTTTATTGGAAAGTCGAGAATTGGACGGGGGAAGAAAGGCGGCAAACAGGCTGGTCGTGCTCGTTCGAGCACAAATCCCCAGTCGAACAATATTCAACTAAGTTTCCGGTAAATTCGATATTCTCTCTTGTCCAGGGGGTTGTTGTCCGCTGGAATTTTCAATGTTATCGCGAAACGTCGATTCGTTGCTGTTTTCTTATCTTTCCGTGCTTTTTCCTCTCATTTTATTTTCGCGTAAATGGACTATTATCGAACGTTCTTTCGCTGGAGGGTTGGCGCAGTACAAGATGGCGGACGCCTGGAAATTGCTGGTTGTTTATATTTAAATAATGTTTGCACAAGAACTCGATCGATTTTGCGACGATTAAAATCCATCGAAATGCTTTGGGCTTCTTTTTAATGAAATGGTACAATTTGGAGTTTGCTTATATTAAAGGGACAGTTGTTTTTGGGTATGGAGAGTTGTAGTAAAAATTTGAGAAATTAGTAATTTGAGTATTTCAAATTGTACCTCTCTACTTTAATTTCTAATAAGCGTCCATAAATCTACCGATAACAAAGCGTCACAACTTTTGAAACACCAATCTCATTCAAATTTCGTACAGTCGTAAAGTACCTAAAAGATAACAAGATTGCAGAAGCATAAAGTGCAACTCTCCGAAATAAGGATGAAATTTATGTTTGAAGTTCACGAATGCATTGTGACCCGATCAAAAGGCTAGTTTAATTAAACACAGACCCATTCGAGACTCACTCTCTAATTTTCTGTTTACAGGGGTCTGCATGTGAATACTAATTTTAATTAGTATTTAAATTAATCTTTAAAGATTTCTATTAATACTCATATCCAATCTCGGAACACTAAACAACCAAGCGTTAAGAATAAAAATATTGCTAAAATAATGAAAACAAATAAAATAAAAAATATTGTCAGAGCTAAATAAATCATAGCGTTAAAATAACGATACTGTCCCAGTTAATAAAGAACGCACGAAAAAAAAAAAATACAGTAAAATATTTAATAGACAAAGAGAATCGATGAGGTTTCGCGGAAGTCCATATGGGCAAGTCGCATAATCTCGAGTCGTAAATATGGAGGTGGATCTAAAGTTTTAATAAATTTTCGCGACGGACCATCGTAAGAGTTAGGTGTTTCGAGCACACCCGTTGCAGCGTACCTCGAGACGAGTAATAAAATCTAAAAATATATATCTTTCGAAATAAAATAAAACGGTAAACGTAGCGTGAAACGGCCTGGCCGCCATATAGACTCTGCTACGCCAGCAAGAGTCTCTGTCTTCCGTGAAATACATTTTCCGTATTGCTACCTCTGTTCGAATTTACCCTCTCCTGTCCCTCTTCTTCAGCTCCACGCCGCCTGTGCTCCGTCGTGTACAGTCGAGAGCAAATCTGGTATCCCTAGGGAAAATATGATAACCGAGAAAGAAACTGCCCCGCTCGTTCATTTTTAGGGATTTATGGGGGTTCCAATGGACGGAGATCCGTTTTGTAATTTAGGGATTTGGCAGTTAACGTGTTTCATATAGGGATTTCGGAGTTCGAGTATTTGGATATTTAGAAAGTGAAGTATTTGGGAATTTTTTTATTTCAATATTTAAAAATATAGTACTTCGAATATTTAAAAATGTAGTACTTTGAATATTTGGAAATGTACTTTGAATATTTAACTTTCTTCGTTTGCTGAATAAATTTCTTCATTCGTAATTAACAATCGCATAAAACCTAATTCCTACAAATCTATACAAATAAAAAATTGTAAGATTTTAGCATCTAATCAAATATCTGAAGAAAAAAAATTTCCAAAACTCGTCCGAGCGGCATCCAAGAGACGAATGACGGAGAACAAGATGGCGTCCGCGGAACTGGCAGAATATCATAATTTCCCTTCATCCGCGCACGAAACAGAGGTTACGATGCAGCCGAGTGGTTAAGACAGAGATTCGGTATGTTACCGCGAGGTAACAAGAAAGCGGCAGCATAGAGGGTTAACTAATTTCACGGAACAACGACGGAAGTTTCGCGAAGAGGAGCGTCTTACTTTTTCGTTAATTTCGCGGAGACACCGCGAGCCTTGTACCGAAGAGTGGGGCGAGTAATAAAGTAAATTCATTTCCATTTCTCGAGGAGGAAGGGGGTGGAAATGCAGCAGAGAAGTTTCCGTACCAACCCCATTCCCGGTGGCCAACCACCCTGCCCCCTCTGCAACGCTTTATTATCTCGAAAGCTATTTCGCCGGCTGCCTACTCGCTAATAGGATTGTCACTCGCGTGCCTTTTGCCAGGCCAAGGGCGGGTAGTTCCAATTCTCGGTATCGCTATCGTTGGTCGAAGGTATTCCACGTTCGTACTTCGTTACCACCCCTCCACGACCCTCTTGCACCAGACGGAGAATAAAAGCCGGAAGATAAGGAGAAAGAGAATAAAATTCCCTTGGATCGCGATGCCGAATCGATGCGAATGTAATCGTACTTTGCATAACGTTCCACGATACTGAACGATGCTGAAACTGATCATTCTGTGGACGTGCATTACTTTTTCTATTTTTACTGAATTTATGATTTTGGTAGATTATATACATAACGTATGGGACACGTATGTGTATATAAGTTAAATGTAAAATGTGTATGTGATAACGTATGTGTGCATATGTGGATGTGTTATGGACTACATATAAAATACAAATGAGACACATTTGTGTAAATGTGTTATGTATACAGTACGTGTAGTATACACATGTGAATGTATCACATGCATTCATATATTACATATACAATACGAGTGCGACACATATGTGTACATATGTTACATGTAGAATACGAGTCTAGCACACAATATAAATATCACATACACATATCTATAACAATATCACACATATCGCAGATACATAACACATACATATGACATATGCCTATGTGAATTTACAAATACGATAATTTACATTTCATCAATTAATTAATACCAACAAATTATTTCTAAATATTCGACAATTAAAGAACTAAAACGAAAAGACTAACAGTATCTTTTTAAAAATAAGTTGGCTTAGAATCAATGAAAAAGTTACAACATAATTGCGTTCTCCTTTTAATCACTTCTTTTCCCGACGATTTGATCGCGCCTCGATCGAGACCGAACACGCTCGATTAGTCGAATTCCAAAATCACCCGACAATTTCTCCTTCCTACCCCGGCTATCTCCCTTTCTGCTAGTAATTTCGACGAACGTCTATCCGGATATTCGCGGTGAATTACGTCGTCGTGGGTCGTCGATAAGTCTCCGAAGCTTCGTGTTCGAGGCAGCATCCGCGAAGTTTCGCAAACGCGATAGCAGCAGAGGAAAAAGGAACACGGATAACAGTGAATGGAAAGAAAAAGGAGGGAAACGAAGTACGCTGGCTATTAGAGGGAACTAGCTACCGAAAAACTTGGAGAAACTTATGAAAGTAGGATTGGGTTCTTCCTTCGCTTACGTCGCCGAAGAAAGAAGGGCACCTTGAAAAGGGGGCAATGTGGGACACGGGAAACGTTATTCCTTCGATGATGTACTAAATGTTGCTACCGATCTCATCAAGCTTTAGCAATCGTTTGAAATTAAGTGGATTATCTCGATTGGGAAGTTCACTTGGAAATTTAGAAAAATTTTGCGACGGATATTTGGAACAATTTTATGACTTGAAAAATTAGTGAAGTCAGAGACTGGAAAATTTAGATGAATTCAGTAACTTAGGAGTTTACATACATAACTACATACTTAATATGTTATAGTGTAATGAATATAAATTATAATAAATATATATGTATACTAAGTATGTAGTGAATACATATGTGTAAAATAAAATACACAACACTAAAAATATACTTCATTGGATAACTCCGTCGATAAAATTAACTGGAAGCAAGCAGTTTCTCGGACGGAGAAAGAAGGGAGGTTCGAAAAAATAAAAAATTGAACGAATCAGACGAAGTTGGAGGATGGAGTGTCCTCCGTTGACAAAATTGAACCATCGAAGAAGTTTCGAAATCGTGCGTCGAATTCTGTCGAGCGATCTGATCCGAAATACCGTTCACGTGCCGTTAATTTACGACGACCGGGGAGAATTATTCGAGAGATCGTTACTGCTTCCTCGACGTTCGTTTCCGTCTTATGTCGCGTCCAACTTTTTTCCATTAATACTAGAACAACCAACCTCAACTTTAAATTGAAAATAAATTACACAGAACGATAAATAAATGATACTTGTACCTGGTACAAGCAAGATCCTCGCAACTTCTCAATCGCATTTATCAAAAACGAACTAATACGTGTCGAAACATTTTTCCCTTGTCGCTTAATTATTTGCTAACTTCTTTGTCGTTTAATTATACGATGCTGTTAGAAGCGAGTGTTTTCTTCGAAGGCAAAATTATCGGTAAATTTATTTTGTAACTTATGTTACTGGTTCCTAGGTTTAACTGTAAAGTTATACGAATTTAAGTACTCGTACATATGGACTGCAAGGTCTGAGAGGTTTCTTCCGGTGAATTATTGGGAACATTTTATGGAGGTGTTTAAAAAATTGTCGATTATCGAATCTGAATCGAAAACAGATATGTCCGGAGCATTCATGATAAACGACATCTCAATCGACGTTATATTGAAATCTTAAGGGACGGTTATATTCTTCTTAACCCTCGAGTGCAGACACCATATGGTACCAGGAAGAGGCGCCATTACCGTTGGGACATCGAGGTATCAAGGAAAACTGATACAGACGCGTCCATGGAATTGATAAAGTTCTTCGAAATTTTTTGTCATTCCCCGAACGTGTGTTCCCTAAACGGCAACTCGAAATTACGCTCCCGTAACTTTTGCTCGGGTAATTCGAAAAATTGTTCCGTTTCGCTCCGAAAACGAAGACAAATCGATCGCAACTTTCGAACTGGGTCTTAGTAAATTTCAACTGAGGTACACTTTCGATATATCGCCATCAACGAGACTGTACGAGAAGTTACTGAACTTTGTGACGAGATGAAAGTAAAAATTCATCGTGTGAGTATATAATATATGAATACAGATACGAAGCACGAAAATACGATGGCGATATAACGCGAGGACATTCTATGACATGTAGAAACACGATGAGTTGCAATATAACGCATGGCGATATAAATCAGTATATAACGTGTGGAAATACAATAACTGGCAATATAACGCAAGGAAATATGACAAATTGCAATATAACGCGAGAATACAAATGCAATATAACACGTGGAAATATTACCAATCACCATATAAAGCATAGGGGTAGAACTAGTGGGAATATAACGCGCGGAAACAGAAATGGCAACATAATGCGAGGATATAAACGAAATGCAATATAACACGTGGAAATATTACCAATCGCCATGTAAAGCGTAGACATGCACCTAGTGTCAATATAACGCGCAGAAGCAGAAATGGCAATATAATGCGAGGATATAAACGAAATGCAATATAGCACGTGGAAATATTACCAATCGCCATATAAAGCGTAGAAGTACAACTAGTGTCAATATAACGCACGGAAACAGAAGTGGCAATATAAAGCGAGGATATCAATGAAATGCAATATAACGCGTGCGTATGCGAGTGATATAACCCTTGGTGATATAACAGTCTTCATGTCAAAATACATTTTACGCTGATATAACACGTGACAACCGTGGCGATATAACGCAGTTACCGAAAAGCATTCCAACAGCTTAATTAGAGATATAATAAATGAAATAAATTTAATAAGTTGAATAACGACACCAAGTATATCGCAATCGCAGAAATTTCACAAATAATAGAACAAAAACGTGGTAACACATTCTTGTAAATAATTCTGCACGCGTAACTGGATTTGTAATATTCACGTGTACAAATATTAACGATGATTGACAGTGGTGTTAATTACACCATGCTAATTAACACCGAATCAGGAACATATATCTGATGTTGCATTCAACAGAAAGTAACACGAGTATAAACGTTAATCGAGACGCCTTTGAAAGTCACAACGAATGAAATTTATAATACCGTACGAGCAACAACAATGAACGATAAAATAATAAAATTAAAATACGTACTATTGAAATTCGAAATAATAATGAAACAGAGCATCATCATTCTTCAATCATTTATCCATATCTGTCCAACGTATTCCGAAAGTCGCGATCGATCAAATTTTATACGGTAATACATTTACATCGAAGACAAATTTCAAAAAATCATTCTGATATAATTAATCGAGCATAACGATTAAATAAATTATCCCCCTTGCATTAACCCCTGTAGCGCGAATTGAGAATGCAGCGATGTCAACAAATTATGTTAGTTTATTCTTTTATACGAATTGACAAATATTAACATAAAACAAAGCAGGTTAATTAATCTCATGAAAATACCTCGAATTCCTCGACTCGTACAAACACGATCGAAAATATTTGCATACGATTAATATTTCGAACGATCAGCACGCTCTTCGGTGTTTGAACAGATTCGCCGTTTCAGAGGTATAGTTTTCGCATCACTTTTCATCACACGATCACATTTCTTTGGCCGTACGATAAATCGTCCAGTCATTCGGCCGTCGCTAAGTCCAAAAAACCGGGAACCAAGGGAAGATTATGAAGCCGTCGATCAGCAACTAAAGAAGATTAAGTGGGTTGAACGTGGTTTGTAAGTCTCTCCACCTTTCAGACACCCCCATCGTTATCCCGGCTTCCTTTAAGACCGTCGAAACGCGCGTTAAACGAGCTAATAAAAAATGAGTCTCGAATGATCTCTCCCGGTAAGAACCAAGTGGATTACTAGCCTTCGAAGGACCAGTATTTAATTCAATCGTTCGGTTCTGGTAACTTTAAGACGTACTTTATTATACTGTACCCACACATATATTCTTTCAAATTTTATACATGCACTTTCAAATTACAAATGAAATATTAAATATTCGGTAGGACATATCTGAATCTTGAAATTTGGAAAATTTGGGTTTCAGATTTTAATCAGATTCAAAATTTGATATTTAATTCCGTATTTTAGAATTTATATAATTTGGAATTTTTTTAATTTATGAGGAGGGGGTTGGTGTACGATACAAAAAGAAGAGGGGGTTGGTGCACAGTGCAGATGTAGAACGAGGGGTAGGATTTGATGTACGATACAGAAGAAAGAAGAGGGGTTGGTGTATAGAAAGAGGGGAGATATTGGTGCACAATGTAGAAGTAGAGGGGTATGGCATAGAACAAGGGGTAAAAATTAGTGTGCAGAAAAAAGAAGAGGGGGTTGACGTACAGAAAGAGGGGAAATATTGTGGGAGAAAAAAAATTGATGTACAGTGTAAGGGGTAGATATTAGTGTACGAAGAAAAAAGTAGAAGGGGTTGGTGTACAGAAAGAGGGGGATATAGTGTACGATGCAAAAGTAGATGAAGGGGTTTTCGGTGCAGAACGAGCAAGATAGTTTTGTTTACGAAACAGGAAAAAGAGGAGGGGGTTGGTGTACGTTGCACAAGTAGGTGGAGGGGTTGTACGGAACGGAAAGAGGGGGAGAACGGTGCAGAAGTAGGGGGTGGCTACCTTGTTAAATGCTGCAGGGTAAAATGACTTACGCCCGTTTAATCTTGAACGCGAATTCTGCGGTATCTCGCAAAGGGTTGTAATTCAGCGTGCCTCGTTCTCTATCTCGAGGAGAACCGACAGCCCAGCTTTCTCCCCTGGCATAGAGGATGAAATGAAGCCGAAATACCACGCCTCGCTCTTCACCTTACTACACGCATGCTAGTATCTCCGCCTTAACCTCCGACACCGCAAATACTGGCAGACCTTATACTACTATCCTCTCTTTTCGCGAGAACATCGATCTAACGGGTGTCGCGAGTGCAACCCCTCGCGAATATTAGAGAAATTGGTACTTGAAGAGAAAATTAATTTTGTATAGAAATTCTGCGAGCTTGATCGAGGAAATGGATTAGATGTTTTTATCGTAATTTTAAAATATATTGTTTAATATATTGTTTGACAAAGTTTAATAGGCTTCGTGAGTTTAATGTAGTGGAAGAGATTTTTGTTGAAATGTTATATTATTTTTGCAATATAATAGATTTGTAATAAATTTTACAGCTTTAATGTAATAGAACAGATATTTTTGTTGTAATGTTACAATATAACAAATGTTCTATGTTTATTTGATGTTGTTAAATATTTGCAAACTTGGATTAATTAATAATTGATTGCTTTCATTGGACGCAATTTTTACTCATATATCTTCAAAATGTCTTTACTGCAAATTCATGAATAATATTTTTTAAATAAAATTCTAAAGTTTGAAGTATAAAGTACCATTTAATTTAAGTAGATTATTATTCAAGTTGTGATTTTTTAAGCAGAAGCTCCAAATTTGTAATGCTCACAATTTACAAAATTGTAACTACATTAATTATCATTGTTCAATTTTTATGAATGTATACAAACAACAATATACAATTTATTTAACCAATTCTTTCTCTAATAATTTCAATCGTTATACTTTCCCAATCGTACCAACCTCACTGTCAGACACTTCAGCTCTCAACGTCAGCGACTCGTTCCACGCAAAAAGAAATCGTATACAAAGAAAAAAAGGAAACGAAACAGAAGAAAAGAGGCGCAGAAGGATGGATGAAGTGGAAGAAGCGTAGCGCTGATAGGTTTGCACAATGCTGATTCAATAACGGCTGAATTCTTCGCCGCTTTAAGGGCTGCAAACTGAGTGAGAGAAGTCTGTTGATATATAGGGTGTTCTTTTTGAAACGATCCTCTCGAATATCTTCAAAATTATGGTAAAAAAAAAATATTTTAATTGTAGATAGTGGTATGAAGGATATATGAAGGTCAAGTTTATTTGTTTTTATGGAACTAGAATGGGGTGAATTTATATTGAGTATTTGCTACAAATTTTGAAATTTTTCTATTTGGAAATTTGAATTTAGGGTTTACGATTTTGGGGATTTAGAGATTTAGG
Organism: Megachile ligniseca; assembly: GCA_945859555.1. Lineage (NCBI taxonomy): Eukaryota > Metazoa > Arthropoda > Insecta > Hymenoptera > Megachilidae > Megachile > Megachile ligniseca. Next base: position 3,427,618 of record OX243790.1, read on the forward strand.
GATTTAGGGATTTAGGAATTTAAAAATTTAGGAATTTAGAAATCTGGAAAATTGATAACGTGGAACATGAGGAAATAAAAAATTGAAGACATGAAAATTCAACCCCTTAAATCACAGTCGTGACATTACGCTTCCAATGTGACAAACCTGACTAGTATTCTCACTATAATAATTTTGAGTTTAACACTAATTACAATTTACCTAGATCCAAAGTTCATTTCTCAGCATTATAGTAACTATCCCCGGTGGAAAAGATGATATACATCATACATTAAAAGTGAGATGAAAGAAATGAATAAATGTAGAAATTCGAGTAATACTTTGAAAGCAGCAATAGTGACCCGATATCGCGTAACCCACCCCCTAGAACCATTAGCAAGGCAAGATTTCACCGGTTCGAACAAATTGAATTCCCCCGATAGAAATGATTAATTGCCGTGGAACCCGGATGGCAACAGTTAAAAATGGTTGTTTCTTGTCCCGTTTCATCGGCGTGTACAAAGAAAGCGTACAAAAGTAAAAGAACGACGGGAAGGTGGAGTGTGGTCGTAAAAAGAGTTACACGGCAAAGTGTTTCTAGCGCGACTAACAATTTCATCGGTGCTTAAACACCAAAAGGATTTCCTTTAATTGATCCTGAGGGTCCTCTTCTTGGTCCGAGGCCTGTGGACCGACGGGAAACGTACCGAGAGCCTGCCACTCCATTAAATCCATCTGCATTCGAAAGATTATACGAAAGGCGAGGCCCCGATAACGAGGACGATCCTTCCTCTCTTGCCTTTCTTTCCGTCCATTCTCGCTTTCCCTCGCAATCCATCCCCGTTTCGAGTTCAATATTTACACACGGATCGATAGCTCGATGGCCAGACGATACTTTTCCGTGGATGCCGCGAATACAAAGCTGCTCCAAAGACACAAACCCTCGGTCCCGTAATTATTTCATAAGACATCCATTTTTCAGATAATGACCTTGCAGACGTTTTTCGACTATTTCAGTGCGAAACATGCTGTTGCTCAGAATTTTTGTAGTTGACAAATTCGGGAAAAATTGATCGAATGAAAATGAAAAAATTAATGATATAAATAAAACGTGGATAGGGCATGAATCAGCGGTATCGATGGCAAAATTTGAAGGGAATCCGAGAGAAAAATTCGAGGCCAGCAAAATGTTGCTATTCTGTGACGTGTCTATTCATCTATCGTGTCGTTTCAATGGGCAGAGGCATTCTTTTTTCCGGTACATTGTTCGTTTTGTTCCCTGTGCTCTTCCATTAGACTCACTGTGGCGACCACAGTCCTTCCCCGATGAGCAATGATCTCTGTTTCTCGCTTCTCTAAACTCACGCTTTTATGCCTCTCTTCGTCATTGATGCCATATCACGCCTGATCGCTTGTCGTTTGATCAATTGGCCATGTTATTTCTATTAAACGCAGGGGTCACTCGACGGCTACCACTCACGTATCGATCTTCCTTCAAGTTCAATTATTTTTCCCTTCTGATCCTTCCTTTTTTTTCGGACGAATTTTATTCGGAGTTTAGTTACATGAACTGGATGAATCGTTTGAATACTTTCAAAGAAGAGCCGAGATAATCGGCCAACGACGACATTTTTTTTGGCGCGAAATTTGAAAGCACAAATTACGCGATGCAATTTTATTCAATTTTGTTTCAAGTACTTTTAGTTCATTTCAGTTAACTTCATTTTGGTTCATTTTATTTCGGTTATTTTATTCAGATTTATACATAAGGCATATTACAGGGATTTAATAAATTTTGCAATTTGAAAAATTTATTAGATAATGACAAAATCAAAAAAACTATTGTCGATAATTTGTGCCGACTTCCATAGCTAAAAAGATCTTGAAATAAGTGAATAAATAAATTGATGAAATAAAAAAAGAGTTATGAAGTAAAAAATTCCGATAACGTTCAAGCATATCCGTACCCGATTCAAATTCAAAAATATTTTGACGCAACAAAACAAGATTATAGAAGCACTCGAAAATCTTAGGGACATCAAAGGAACTTTCTGCTTAATAGAAGGGAAAGAACCAGAAGCTCTCTGTGTTCAAAGGAACGAAGTCACGTAGTATTGCAGCGAGAACGTGCTTCAATCTTCGGCAAAAGTACGCATTGCTACACGACGTTTCTTCGTCCAAAGTTCTCAAAGAGCCTCGACAACCAACTCCGCGTACTTTTCATAGGGGAAGAGGAAGAAAAAGAAGAACCACGGAACGCGACTCGAATTTCCGTCGCCGATTAACCGAAACTATTAGCGATTATCCGCGAAACCAGCGCACGAAATGGCGGATACTCTGCGCGCGAAATTTAAATCGAATTTCGACGCGTATTTATTTGTCGCGATCAACGTAATGCTTTTTGACGTTAATAAATTCGTCTATGAAGCGGTTAACGTAATTTGTAACGGGTCAGAGGGTGGCCAGCGATTGGAAAAAAATCGTGCGTGAACGCATCGAAAAGTTGATTTTTCTCTCTACGTTCGAACTGTACAAACTTCCAATACCGGTACTCACTTTTTTCGTTCCGTCTCTGTTTCTCTGTCGACGATATTTTTTTGTCGTCCATTTGACGATATTTCAACCGTGTGTGACATGGTGACACTTTATCGTTGGAATGTTACGTTATTAGAGGGTTATTAAATTCTGTTACACCATCACGCGTTTTATTGCCGCGCGTAATATTGCCCGAATCTGGTTGCTGCGCAATATTGTTACATTTTTTTACTTGCATCGAAAAAATTGTAACAACAGAACAAAATTAAGTTGAGAAAAATTTGGAAATTACAAAAATTACAAGATTAAATTAAGAAAAATTACAAAAGTACAAAAAGATTAAATTCATGAAAATGATAAAATTATAACAAAATCAAGTTAAGAAAATTGACAAAATTAAAGCAAGATCAAATGAAGAAAAATCAAAAGGTTATTTTAATCAAAAATAAAATAACAATTGACCACCCCACAAAAGTTCTACATTGACGCTACAGCAGTTAAGCGGTTAAATAGTTTTTACACCGCCTTTAAACATAAGTTTTCCCGTTTGCAGGCAGAACTATGTAGGTCTCCTCTATGCATAAGCTAACAGTGTTCACTTCACCGAATCTCATTTCGGTGTGAAGATTACACCCACACAAATTCCAATCTCGAACGCAACAAAATCCTCAAGTCTTAACCTCTCCTTGCTTCCATTTACATTTTCAGCGAAGCTACCACATCCAAATGTATACTAAAATTGTACACTTAAAATGTACACTGAAATTGTGCACCAAAAATGTACGTCGAAATTGTACTGTTAAAATATCCACTGAAAATCTTACATCGAAATTGTGCACTTAAATCGTACATTTAAATTGTTCATTTGAATTGCATAATTAAATTATACTTTTAAATTGTGCATTTGAAATGTACACTTCCATTACACATTTTAATCGTACACTTAAATTGCATATTTTTTGTGTGAACACAAATATTGTTCACTTAAATATATTTAAAATTGCACATATGAACAACATATATTTGAATGACATATTTTACAATGTACCTTCAAAGTGTATATTTTTTATACACTAAAATTATATACTTAAACTGTGTAATTTAATTTAATGTAATTTCGATAGTATACTCCATCTATACATTTAAAAAACGTGTACTTAAGGGGTAAAACCACTCTAGAACCAGAAAAAAAGACCTAAATTTCACAATTTATTTTGGAAGTACGACAAGCGGAAAAAAATTTCTTTTCAGAGGGTTTATTTAACACATATTGAAGTACGAAAAATAATTTTTGTTTTGTCATTTTCGTACAAAATGGGGGCGACAGAGCCCATCGGTGGAAACAGATTTTGTAGAAACACCGCCACGGGAGGACGGATTTCTCGCCATGTGTGAGACTTGGAATAAAAAATGACAACAATTTATAATCTATATACAATTGGCTTCCGTAGTACGTAGGATTTTTTTGATTAATCAATTTTTGTAGAAGTTATGCATGTTTTAAGAAATGAATCGACTTTTTGCGTGAAAAATGTGCATTGAATTGTTTATAAAAAAAAAAGTTTACATTCAATCAAAAAAATCCTACGTACTACGATAGAGGATATTGTTGTGAAGCTACTGTACAAATTTCAATTCGATCCATGCAATAGTCACCGAGAAATCCGTCCTCCCAGTATGACAAAAGTGGTTTCGAGAAAAACGCGTTTAAAGTTTTATGAACATTTTAATCCTTGAATTTCTTGTTTACCTCTAATCTGCGATTCCTGCACCATATTTTTGGCCATCCAGGTCGATGTTCGCTTCTTCCTCTACAACCGCTTGTTTTGTAGGTAACAGGTGTATTTATTATTTTAAATGGTAAAAGTAATACAAAAGCCATGAATCGCAGCACACCGCGTAAGTACTCAGTGCGCGCTCTGAGAAGCTGCGGCGAAATTGATAATTGACTCTTTTAAAATTTGTTTTCCACTATAAATCAAACGTCATTCTGTTGGTATGACCCTAAAGTATCGTTTAAGCCAAAAAAAAAAAATTGATTGTTTTGAAAATCCTAGAGTGGTTTTACCCCTTAAGTTGTACCCTCCAGCATTTAAGTGTCCTTCATTTCGAATTTGAAGCAGTACATTGTTCTGCTTCAGATATTAATCCACGATAACATGTAAATCTTGTGAAGAGGTAAGACGAGTTTGAACGAAGAAAGATGGTCGTCTAGGAGACATTGTAGGTGGTTGTTCGTCGCGTTGTTCCTCGGCGAGAATTGAAGCACGTTTCGGCTGCAGAGCTACGTGACGAGCCCTCGCCTTTGCTCGGAGCACAACACGACGAAACGAGGAGAGGCAAGGTACAAATCAACCGAAACGTATTCATATTTCGCGTGCCTCAACACCGGGGACAGGGGGTTAGTTTCGTTCTGTTCGAAGCAACTTGTCCGCCCTCCCTTTCTTTCCTCTCGGCCGTCGTGAATCTAATAAACTGGCGCGTAAAGCTGCTTATATTGCGGCACGTGTGCCACGCACACCACGTTTCGCGGGAAATTTTTGTACGCGTCAACGGGATATGCCAGGAATTCTCGTATCCCGCAAATATACCAGCCATTCCCGACCGACGCGCTTCGGTTTCTCGCGGGAGACCGCCATTACCGGTGAACTTTCGTTTTTTCCCGATGCCCCCGGGCAAAGTTGTATAATACGAGCCCTTTCTTTGGCAGCACGTAGCAGGGTTTATCTTGCACAACGATCGACGGATTTTTTTCAACATTTCGATCTTGCAAAGTCAGAATTTGCCGAGAAAAATTTGACAAGTTTGAAATTTGGGAAATGTGTTCAAGGATATCGGTCTTTAGGTGGTTGAAAATTGAACAATTTAAGGGTGAAGAAATTTCAAAATATAAAATCTGAATATTACAGAATTTAAGGAAATTTGCAAACTTGGATGTTTGATAATTTAATTACAGACATATTTCAGACTACAGGGCACCTGCAAATTTTCTAATTTATACAGTTGCAAATTCGGAAATTTGAAAATTTGCTTACGTAGATATTTAATGACATAGAAATGAAAAAGTTAGTACTCTGCAAAAATTTCGGGTCAATGAAATTTAAAAGTCGAAGTGCAAAAAAATTCCGGAACGTAAAAATGGTACGATAGGTCACCTAATTAAATTAGAGCTCTAAAAACCTCTCTCTTTTTTTCCAAAAATTCCCCATCGTGGCGAGCAGGTAAAGATAAGAAGTGGTAAAAAGCAGAAATGAGAAATGCTAATAGCATTCCGTTCTCACCGCTATTATCTTCCGCGAATAGAGGAGGCGGATTCTAAGGGAGGGTGAAAAGGAAGCTCCTCTGGGTGAACCGTAGAAAGAGGTTTTGGGTGTGTTTGCACAGTCGTAAAAACGGTGTAGCAGTCTAGGTATTGGGGCTTATTTTATGCAAGGACTCGCTGTTGATACCCCTCATGTTGAATACTTTATGTGACGCGTGTAGAATGAGGTCTCGCGCCAACGAAACTGTACACAGATAACCATCGTATAGCACGAAAATTCGTTGGAAACGTGTTAGACGAAATCTTATTAAGGTACACCTCCACGTATCTCGTTTACGTGTGAACGCTTACATACACACAGATCCCAATCTACAACACAACAAAACCCTGTTTTCAAAACTAAACCTTTCGTTACTCCTCTTTCATTCCTACAAAAAACATTGTACTTAAATGTACACTAAAGTTGTACACTTAAAATGCACACTAAAAGTGCACACTTAAAATGAACATTAAAATTCTTCACCTAAAATGTACACTGAAAATTCGCACTAAAATTGCACACTAAAAGTATACACTTAGAATGAACATTCAAATTGTACACTTAAAATGTACATTAAAGCTGTGCATTTAAAAATAACACTAAACTTGTACACTAAAAGTATACACTTAAAATGTACATTAAAATTGCGCACTTGAAAGTGACACTAAAGTTGCACATTAAAATTGTACACTTAAAATATACACTAAACTTGTACACTTCAATTACACATCTTTTAAACGTTTTCTGAAATTGTACACTTAAATTGTAAATTTGAATTATTCATTATACTTGTATATTATAGTTGTACATTATAATTGTACACTATAATTGTGTATCATAAGTGTACATTATAACTGCACACTGTAACTGAACATTATAACTGTACATTAATAATTGTACATTATAGTTGTACATTGTAATTGTGTATTATAAGTGTACATTGTAACTGAACATTACAACTGTACATTATAAGTGAACATTATAACTGTACATTAATAATTGTACATTATAGTTGTACATTGTAATTGTGTATTATAAGTGTACATTGTAACTGAACATTACAACTGAAAATTATAAGTGTACATTATAACTGAACATTATAACTGTACATTATGGTTGTAGATTAAAATAGTGTATTGTAAATGCGCATTAAAATTGTACATTTTTAGTGAAACATGTAAGATGGATGTCATGTACATTTAAATAAAAGCGTTCGAAACGCAGTAGGCGGTAAAATGGATGTCGTAGCGCGGGAAATTCAAAAAGGAACAAAGCTATCGAGGGGATGATGAGAAAATAACGCAACGATGGAGCAAGTAAACTGGACTAATTTATAGATACCGTCTCATTCGAGACGGTAGCACCAGCAACAGAGAAAATATGGGTGTAGATGAGGGTAGAAGAGGGAGTTTGGATGGGCGTGCAGTTAATCTTCCCAGTCCACTAGACGGTAGGAGAATCTGGCAATTAGTTCGTATCCACTGCATTGTCTTTCCGCCTGTACCCATCCCTCCTAATACTTCATACAGGCTCTTCCGGTCGAAATCTCGTGGCTGTGTGTAACGCAGAAGGCAGATAATGTCTTTCTAACTGTATGTAATTAACAGGTAGCTTCCTATTGTTTGCCCGTGACTTCACTCGCTGTATTATACCGTCCGTTTTTTAGTTCGCATGGAACGGAGGAAAACTGTAATAATAAGTTGTTATCGGTGATAAATTTTTTGGATTTCGGATTTTCACGTTACATTGCGAAGCTTTGTAAATTGAGAAATATGTGTTTTTTTTTTATTTATGGACCACTGAATTGTCATGGTTTGCATCACTGAGCTATCAAATTTGTAATAAATTAGTAAATTTACATAACTATTACAAAATTTACATGAATGTACAATTTCTGAATTCATGAACTGTCTAAAGTCATTTGATGTTTCAAAATTGGAAATTTGGAGAATTTTGACAAATTATATTCGTCAATTTTTAACATACAAATTTGTGTATTATTATTAACAAGTTTTTAGATCTTTAAATTTACAGATTTACTAAATCACTGAAAAAAAGCTAATCTCCACCATTTTTCAGCACCAATCACGTAACAAAGAATGTATTTAATTTATCAGCAAATCCACTTTTTCAAAATAACTACCCCTAAGTTAAATCAGCGCAAAGATTCACAGTCTCCGCGACAAAGTTAGCAAGAAAAATACCGGCAGCTTACAACAGAATTGTCTGATCTCCCGTTTCGCGCTTGGGTCATTAAAAGAGTTAAACAGAAACTTTTTCGAAAGTTTCCGCCCGGCGCGATTTTCCATAAGCCCGTAAGATTCGCGTCCAATTAAACGGGGACGAAAAATGTTGTAGAAAAGTCGAATCCCATGTATTCAATTCTCAAGGTAACCCGACGTTGATTCGACGGGAACGAGACGAATGCTAAAATCGTTGGCGGAGATTCGTCGGCTGCAATTTCGCTGCACGAAAGATTAAAACTGACATTTCTTCGGGAATGCAGATTCACTTTAAACCCTTTTCAAGCAGCCAGCTCGGAGATTCGGTTTCTGTATCGGCGAAGCAGCTAGGCAACAAGACGAACCGTCCTTTGGAATTATTCATTACGCCCCTCTCTGCAATCCCCCCCTCTTTTCGAGCAACCGTCTGCTTCATTCGCTGTACTTTTCATCCCCCGGTTTTCCCTTTACCCCATTTCGTGACGCTCACTTTTCAACTTCATCAGCGAACCGGCGTGGCTGCTGAAAGTTACATTCGGTTAACGGGCCGGGGGCACGGTGGGGCGGGTTTGTGGCAAAAATTGAGTTGTTAAAAATTCATTTTAAAAATTCACCCGACACTGGCGCACCGCGACCCGTGATTTCACGTTCTCTCTTCTTGCGCGGACTATCGGTCCCAGTTTGGATTTTCGCACGAACTCGATTTTCTTCTGCGAAATTTTCTCTGATCGGTTAACGATATTGTATCGGACAGAAAAATTGAAAACTTTAAGGTATAGAAATATGGGAAACATATTTTGGAAGACTTGGAGAAATACGGAGATACGTGAAATTATTTGACGTGGAGATACGACGCGCGAAATTACTTGGCGTGACAGTATGACGCGTGAAATTATTTGCTGTCATCCATACATGGATAATAAAATTTCTTAATACTGCTATAAACTACTCGTAATTATCCAAAATAAATATACCTAATGAAAATTTTACTTCAGTGTGGCACTCAACGCGATAAAGTACATTTAGGAGCGTAAACTGTGCAAAATAACAAATATACCGAGTTTCAATATCTTCAAATGTCCTGTGAATTCAGCAAGGGTCCCGAAAAAGTTTGTGTATCGCAGGGATAATAGACATTCGTTATTCGGCATTTCTATAACTGGACGATGGTAGAAGGTCGAAATAGTGGAAGGTAGCCAGTATAACAGTGGATGTCGTCAACGTCGCTGGTATTATGGCAAAGAGACAAACTATCGTGGCGTAACGGGACACGGGATACGGTGGTCAGGGTCCTAAACCAGGAAAACTCGACCGAGAGGGAACAATGACGGCGAGGCTGGCATTGTTCTCCAAGTAATTGAATCCAGCCTACCATCTTTTTTGGCTATTCGATGCCTCACTCTCTCGCTTCTTCTCCATTTCGTTGTCCCTCTTTCTGTTCGCATTTTTTTTTTTTTTTCGTCATCGTTTGCTTCAACCCTCCCTCTCCATATTTCCCGTTCATTCTACCCTTTTCACCCTTTTTTTTTTCTCTCTCCGCGACCGAGGAAAATTTCATGAAATCTTCTCCAACCACCAGCCAATCTCTTCTCCTTGTTTCTGAATCGATCCATCCCTTCTTAATCTCGGAATTTCTTTCCTGCTTGCGTTTTATGCGAGCGTAGCTAACTTTTTATTGGACTGTTTTGCAGTTTCATGTAAAATACTGCGGCATAACTTTCCGCCATTTTGTAGCGCTACGTATTTGTGACCCGTCATGATGCCTGCGGAATTGTTGCTTCGAAATTATTAGTTGTGGAAAGTTTTAATGGCGGTTTGTTATTGGCAATTATGTAGAATTATTAGGTGGTCAGTTTTTGGAAATTGTTTCAAATATTTTCTGATGTATCAATTCTGAGATGTAAATTTCAACATTTGTAAAGATGTGGAAGGAATTTCTGAAGCTTCGTTCTAAGTTAAAATTAAACCTAAATTAAAATTCCGAGTTAAATTACTATATACCTAGATCATTAGATCATATGTGTAGATACGTATATTCTGAGATTTCTATAAATGGATACTATCTCTAGATTAATACCGAGAACGTATATTCAAAATCCCTATGATTTAGATTTTATATCGACAATTCCTGTTTCAATTTCTAGGCCTAAAATCGCTATGTCTCAAATCTTTAAATTACAAATTATATCTGAAATACCTATGTCCCAAATTTCTGTATGTCGTAAATCCCTATACCTCTAAGTCCTATATCCCAAATACCTATATTCCAAATTTCAGTATATCCCAAATCCACATGTCCCAAATTCCTATATCCCAAATCTCTATGCTCCAAATTCCTATATCCCAAATCCCTTTACCCCAAATTCTTACATATCCCTAATCCACATGTCCCAAATTCCTATATCACAAATCCCTTTACCCCAAATTCTTACATATCCCTAATCCACATGTCCCAAATTCCTATATCCCAAATCCCTTTACCCCAAATTCTTACATATCCCTAATCCACATGTCCCAAATTCCTATATCCCAAATCTCTATGCTCCAAATTCCTATATCCCAAATCCCTTTACCCCAAATTCTTACATATCCCTAATCCACATGTCCCAAATTCCTATATCCCAAATCCCTTTACCCCAAATTCTTACATATCCCTAATCCACATGTCCCAAATTCCTATATCCCAAATCCCTTTACCCCAAATTCTTACATATCCCTAATCCACATGTCCCAAATTGCTATATCCCAAATCCCTATGCTCCAAATTCCTATATCCCAAATCCCTTTACCCCAAATTCTTACATATCCCTAATCCACATGTCCCAAATTCCTATATCCCAAATCCCTTTACCCCAAATTCTTACATATCCCTAATCCACATGTCCCAAATTCCTATATCCCAAATCTCTATGCTCCAAATTCTTACATATCCCTAAGCCACATGTCCCAAATTCCTATATCCCAAATCTCTATGCTCCAAATTCCTATATCCCAAATCCCTTTACCCCAAATTCTTACATATCCCTAATCCACATGTCCCAAATTCCTATATCCCAAATTCCTTTACCCCAAATTCTTACATATCCCTAATCCACATGTCCCAAATTCCTATATCCCAAATCCCTTTACCCCAAATTCTTACATATCCCTAATCCACATGTCCCAAATTCCTATATATCCCAAATCTCTATGTCCCAAATCTCTATATCCGAAATTTCTACATAACCCAAAGCCCAACAGCACCTATACACCTAAAAATCCCAAGAAACAAATAGAAATTGAGCATAATGTCGTGTTAAGGCTCGATATCGCGTTTCACTCAGCCTGAATTGCGGTCGGTTATTTTAATACATTCTTTACGTACTGGTGCCAGTAAATGGTGATCGTCTGTTAGTGATAAAGTGTTCCACGAATGTCCTCTCGTGTATATTGCGGTTCACTCGGCATGGAAAACCGAGGAAATGTCTTTCTCTCTGCCCCCCTCTCTCGCCGTTCCCACTTGCAAATATGACACACCAATATCAATATCTGTTTACGACATTGGTCGACGCCAATGTCCGGGGTTAACGTTCCCCATGCACCGCCATTATTTTATATGGATACTGTACAACCGTTCCATGGCCGCGTCTTTTTCCGCGTATCGGCCACGTTTGTCAAGAACAGCATTTGCATTCTTTCGTACACGTTTCGAGATGTTTTAATACTATATCCTTCATACTACTTTTCCTTTAACTACCTTACATTGCCACTTTTGCAAATTCTCTTATTATTTTGCTGTTCTGTTATTTTCCCATCGATCTCTTACATAATGTTCAACTTTAATTCTCTAGTGCAGTGTTTTTAAATAAAAGCACAATCTTCACATGTATCTATTTGTCGCAAAAAATAAAAAAAAAAAAAAACATGTAAACATTAGAAGATATGTATAAGTAGATAAAGATCTGTTGCATATTACGATCGCACAAGCATAACATCCTGCAATAAATCAATCATGAGTTAAAAGTCTGTAACAAAGTGGCACCATTTTGTTGCGCAGTGCGTCACACTGAATTGTATAGGAGCAGACAATATGGAGGCACTTCGTTGCAGCAAGGTAGATAACCAATCGTCATTGTTCACCGTCTGACATCACCGGTGACCACTCCTTTGTATGCCAGCGATTAACAATCGTACTATGGTTCACCGGCGAGGGCACACACGTTGTTTTTTTTCGCCGGTGTAACAGACCGTAACGAGGGCCTATAGTAACCTAACCTAACCCAGCGCCGGGGATGAATTATGAATGCGTCCATAGTAATATACCCGGGGAAAGAGCAAGTTTTGCTTGCCAAAGGCGTGTACAACGACGGTATAGGCGTTCTTTTGTTTACCGCTCGCGTGAAAAGAGGCTAGAGAGGCTCGGTTTGACTATTAAATTTCGTTTCACCCGAGCTACGCTATAATTAGAGCTGATCAAGTCTTCTAATGGCTGGAACTATGATTACTGACACTTTTCAGAGGACAAATGATTTTAGATACAAATGTGAGGTAGCTGTAGAACTTGTAGAGTATGTATCAGACATTTCTAGACTTGGAGTCATTTATAGAAAACCCTAGATTTCTAAATCAATAGTTCTTCGTGGAATAGTCTCTATTAATATTTGAAACGTTGATAAATTGTAGAAACGTAAAAAGTATGAAACTAGACATGAACTGTCCTCGGTTAATGAGCCGTCGCTGGGGAATAAAAAGATGGCGCCGTAACAGGGTTAAAGAGAGTAAAAAAAGTGTAGTCAGTCTGGAAAGTATGCGTCGTTAGTAAGGAGGTCGGTTGAATCGCGTGGAAAAATGTTCTGTGTCGATTAGTTTATCGTGCGGGGTTAGGGCCGGCGAATTCAACCCCCTAAGGGGTTGGTTGCATGTCTTGTCGACTGGTGGATGCAAATTTAGAAATACGTGGTGACGTCGTGTCTACGAGCTTCGTTGCACGCGACCTTTGCATCGCGTACAGTACGGTGTAACCGTGAATAGATATTTCTGTAATTGAATTTAATCGCTCGCCATGTTTGTTGTGTGTTTAGGGAAGATAGGGTTGGTGCCCGCGAATATCAATTTACACTTGATGAACAAATGCAATAACGTTGTTCTCCCTCTTTTCTTTTGCTTTGTGGTACTTTCTTGTTATATTGCATACTACAGTTAGTATATGGTGTATTTTCTTTTATATTGCATATTTTCAGCGTACACTGTCTTCTAATAAATTGCATATTTTCAGTTGGTATATGGTTTACTTTCTTTTGTTATATTGCATATTCTCAATAAGTATACGACACACTGTCTTATGTTGTGTTTATTATTCAATTTAGTATACAGTATACTTTCCTTTGTTATACTACACATTCTCAATTAGTATACGGTATACATTCTCTCGTTTTATTGCATATTTCCAGTTAGTATATGGCATGTGCGATAATCTAACGCGTAACAAGTAATAGATGTTACAATTTAATGAGAGGCGATATAACGCGTGGTTATCTTATAAATGGCAATCCAACATGCGGCGATATAACGCGAGGATATTTATTATGTTATAATCGAGCAAGTAGTGATTCAACGCGTGGAAATATAACGAGTGGATTATTTTATAAATGGTAATTCAACATGCGGCAATATAACGCGAGGATATTTATTATGTTATAATCGAGCAAGTAGTGATGTAACGCGTGGATTATTTTATAAATATGGTGATAAAACGCGAGATTATCTATCATGTAATCAAACAAGTAATGATTTATCGCTATATAATATATAGCCATACAACATATGGTAATATAACAAGAGTCTACTGTAACATACCGTAAAAAAATCACTGTTCAACATAATGCCTAATATTTTACTACCGAAAATCTTGTAAAATATAAAACTACACGAAGATGTACGCCTGCAATATACGAAACCTACTTTAAATTTATGAAAAAAATTTGTAATTTACTTGCTCTATAACTTTTTTAATAATTTTCCCCCGAATAGAGCTATAACCGAGCTCTGAACTGTATAAGAAGACGAAATTTAGTAAAATGTAGTAAAACGTGCAAAGTGAAGCAGCTTATTCGAGAAATAAGGTCGTCGGGGAGGTCTTTACCTCGAGAATATGCCGTCACTCTGATGGGAAGCATGTTTCAGAGATGTCAGGTGATTATAATCAACCCAGAGGACTAAATTTCATATTAACAGAATTTAATCGTAAATTGTTGTTATAATAATAAAGTCTTCCCGTGATTTTTATACGAACTAAATAAATAAATTCTACGGCTCTCTTAACTCGACTATCAATCTTCGTAACTTTAATGATTATATAGGATAATGCGCGTTCATTAAGTGTGGCTTATATTGAAGATATAGTCAATGCATGTTCATTGATTAATTAGTTCTACTTACTCGTCGGTGAATTGGTTAATGAGAAGACACAAGAAATTCGTTCCAATTACGTACCTGAAACATAAAAGGATCACTCAATGTTAATTACTGATTATTCGTGCATTAAGGTTCTTGCAAATCATTGCGAGCTCAATTATTTTATCTACGCTTTTTCTTAAATATTTTCAAAGTGTCTTTCTATTCTTTGTATTTTTTATTATTTCTGAACAATGTTATGAAATTACTAAATTTTAAAATTTCTAAAATTGCAGGTTTCAAAATTACCGAATCTTCAAATTTCAAAATTTACAAATTCCTAAAATCACAAACGTTCAAATCCCCAAACTGTAATTCTCAAAATTCCGAAACTTTATTACCAAACCACATTCTCAAATTAGCAATCTCCAAAATTCCCAAGTCCTCGGAAACGTAATTTGCCAGCAGCCCAAATGCGGAAGTTTCGCCGCTGCAACACGCGTTGGCCACGCAACGCAATTTTTATTTTTTAAATTTCTAATTCTGATTATTACGTACCGTGCTCTTCAACGGAGCCGAGAAAAGTTAACAAGTGCCTTGCTCTCCAAGTTAATTTCGTACGAGTGATTAAAACTGGTGAGCCAAGTTACGAGAGTTGTTCGTTGTAGTGTACTGTAAAACGTTTTATTTTCGAACAACGTGGATGCTAGTTCGTAGCACGCTTGTTTCAACTAGTTTCTAGTTCTACAAATTCCCAACATACACTCGGTAACAGGGAAACAGTTGCATTAACTGCACGAAAAATATAATATATAAAATTTACAATAAATACAGCCCCAACAAAATCTCAATAAACTTCAATATTTAATAAATACATATGACGTTGTAGTAGCAAAATATGTTTAATCGATCAAGACTTTCCAATAAGTTGCCATATTGGTCATATATCATGTATGACATGTGTTATGTGACATGTATGATATGCATGATATAAATGACACATGATATATGTATGATATATGTGATATATGATGTATATAACACATGATATAGGTATGCGATATATCTAATATATGTGACATATGTGATTTGTGATATATGTGGTGTATGATACATATGGTACACATGATATACACATGATATAAGATATATGTATATGATATATTACATATGATCTGATATAATAACATCACATATGATATGTCACATATCATCACATATGATCTGACATAATAACATCAGATATGATATAACACATATTATCACATATGGTCTGATATACATTGAACTACAATTTAACATAAAGACGATAGTATGTCGTAGAAATGTTCGTAGATACGTAAAGGTATGGTCAAAAATCACGTGTACGAAATAAATTATTACCTTGAACAAGTAAAATGGAGAAGAATTGCAGCGTAATATATAACCGTAGTATATAAAGGGCAGGCGCGAAAGGTCACGTATTTAATAACGTCACGGATAAGCCATGTATCAAGATCAAAACACATTGATCTTTGACGAAACAACAGGCAGCTTAACAACACCTACGAAGTAATCGTGTTGTTCAAGACTTTCCATCTTGTGTATATCCTTTCAAAATCGATACACATACACGGTCTCTTTGTAGTTCCGTTAACCACGCGAGTATTGCATTTGCCACAGGCTCCTTAGCTTCCTTCTTTAACCCGTGACATTTCAAGCCGCGTCTGATGTGAAACGATATTAGACACGGTAACTTTCATTGCGATGTAATCTCGTTATGAAATCAACGTACCGTATTCGTGCCACGTAACGTATCAATTATACAGACCGTTTCAGAAACGGTTCGGTAACTTTTTCGCTCTTCCGGCGGAGAGAATTTGAAATTTTCAAATATCGCCATTTGGAAAACTCGGATTTTTGTTGCTTTGGGACCGAGTGTTATTGCAACTTTGATTTTGGAATTTCAAATTTTTCAGATTTCTTTTTTTTTTCAGATGGAAAATATTTTTGCGAATATCTTTTGAACTAAAGCCAAATAGCAATCATATATAGAGAGGAAAATTGTTAAGAACGATGTCCTTGACAAAATATCTCAAGGTCATCGAAATCGGAGAAGTTCACGCTCCACTATAAATAATTACTAGACTGAACATATTTTTGCGAATATCTTTTAAACTAAAGCCAAATGGCAATCACATATACAGAGAAAAATTGTTAAGAATGATGCCGTTGACAAAATATTTCAAGGTCATCGAAATCAGTGAAGTTAACATTTCACCATAAATAATTACCAGATCGACAATATATCAGCGAATATCTCCAAACGCAGAAAGAAAATGATTGGTAATATCCCCGACAAAATACTTGAAGGTCATCGAAATATGCGAAGCGTGCAGTTTTCTGTGCACACATAAAAAATTCTGTCTCGAAGGAGGCAGCAATTTCGCAGAGGAGGAAGATACAAAACTGCGAATATACATATAAAAGAATGAACGTAAATGGTACGTAAGAATGGAAGAAAGAGAGGGGAGCGTGGAAGAGAGAGAAAGTCGCAGGGATGAGAGCAGAAACCGGAAGAGGAAGAGGATGGAGGAAGTCGAGAGGAGGAGTAACTTCCTAACAAGGCGGTTAGTTGCGGCTTAGCAACGCTATGAACGCGAAATATTGCTTGCCGTCTGCCTCCTCTTCTTTCGCCCTCCCCCTGCCTGCCCCCTCCTCGTCCTAATATCTAACCGACCCGCAAACTTTACCTGTCTGTGTACGTTTCGCCAACATTTAATACGGAAATACTGTACTTCGGCATTTCGATAAATTGATTTCTCCTACGTACACGAACGAGTCGAACGTGTATGTGACCACTCTTCGACCCCTTCTGGTTCTATTCTGTTGTACGACTTATTCTTCGAAAAGTTTAGCGTTAATATGCCCGCTGTTTGTCGGACCAACTTCGGAACTTCGTAATAAGGGGGATGGATTTGTAATGGTAATTTTATTGCGGCGTCAATCGTAATGTATACTTGATTCGAGATTCAAAATTTCGGGGTTGGTATCATGAAGTATAATGGTGTGAGGAAAATTAATGGAGATTTTGATAAGTTATGTAGTACAAAATAAGGAATTTGGGAAATTAATGTAATTTGAAGAATATGTGAGGGGTAGTTTTTCATTTTATTTTCAAATTTAGAAAACTTGTGAAATTACTTAGTGTAACTTGAAAAGGAACATGTGCATACATTAATGTAATTTGAAGAATATGTAAGGGGTAGTTTTTAATTTTATTTTCAAATTTAGAAAACTTGTGAAATTACTTAGTGTAATTTGAAAAGGAACGTGTGCATACATTAATGTAATGTAAAGGGAGAGATATAAAAATCTCACAAAATCAAGAATTAAAAAATATCTCAAAAATTAAAAATCTCACAAAATCAAGAATTAAAAAATTTCTCAAAAATAGAAAAGTGTTGAAAAATAAAACAATGAAAATTCGATACGTCTGAGAATGCAAGAATCTGTGAGGAAGAAACGCCATCTGGCAGCAATATTAATTCGAAAATGGTGGAACGTCGATACACAATTCCTCCGGTTAATAGATAAGCAGGTGTTCGATTTTGTAGTGTGGTCAACGAGAAAACGGGAGATGTCGTGCACAGATTCAAAGAGAGCGTCAGAGGGAATGGTGAATGCCGGCGAAGGAGGAAGGGGTGGAAATATAGGAAGATTGGAATATCTGTCTAGGAAGAAGTCAGAGAGACAGAAAAGGAAGGGAGGATAACGATCAAAGAAACAGCAGACGGAGCAAAGAGAGAATAGGTAGGACCGAAGGCCACGGTAGAGACACTTTCGTGAGATTGAGCTCGAATTCAATAAGGGATGAATAAAATATAAACCAACCGGCTCTTCCGATCCTGTATCGGGGGTTCAGGGTGCCTTGTGTAAATAAATAAAAATTGTATCCCAGCTGAAATCGTACATAACTGGACGCGATTCTTTCTTCCCTCGAGCTTCCTCGATACTCTCAGACATTTTTAAACTTTAACATTTTTCTGCACGTTACAAACTTTTTAATTTCGATCGTTTTGGTAGTAAATAACAAGAAATACGAAATTATAAAATTTGAAATTTTACCCAAAACTCATACCTGATTAGACAACAAAAATTCCTAAAATGGCGAGGCTCCACCCTTTCAAATTTTGAAACGTTTTTATTGCATATGTCCGAAAATACTAATTTTAGAAAAAAAAGTTTTAAGCAAAAAATAAAGCTCTTTGAAAGCTCTACAGAAAAGGTTCCATACATTTTTGACGTAAACATATTATTTTGGCTTATAAGTATTAACTACCCAAATTAACCTATGTGTATAAGATCATCCGTACAAGAGACGAAAAGTTCTTTTACCTATTTTCCAACGAATAATAATTAAAGTCGAGGATTAATTGAAGATACTTTAAGAACCGTAAGCGATGAAATATTAATGAAACAAGAAGTTATCGTCTCAGAAAGAAAACCGTGATCGACTATACCCCTCCCGCTTACGTATATCAAGGTGGCTATAATCTGCAAACAAGATTATAAGACAAGTTCGTAATGAACATCGTGTACAGCCGGTAATATTCTTTATTCGACGGCAAGGTACGACAAGCGTTGAAAGATGCAATTTACTGGTCGCGGAAAGGCGATGTTTCCGTCTGAATATTTCATCGAATCCCCCGTCTGATCTTTAATTCCTTTATCCTCTCAAGACTGCTTAACTGCCTAGCGAGCCTCGAGCCCCAGACAACGGCGAATTTCCTTCCTCCCTCGTCTATTTACTCTTCCTATGCACCTTCCAGTCGTTCTCGCCTTGCAATTTCACAAGTGTCGAGACAGCACTCGTATCCAGACGCTATTAAATATTGAGATACACCCCCGCCCAGCCGTTCGAAGCTATCGTTCAACAACGATCCACCTCGTGTCACGTAAAACCTGGCTAGCCGAAAATCCTGCATGAAACTTCTTCACGAAACTCGCCGTACAACTTTGCGCCGATAAAAAAAAAAAGAGGACAAAGACAAAGTACGGGGCTCGTTGTAAGTAGAATGTCACGTATTTCTGTTCTAAACCTTCCGCCAGATGGAGCGGCAGTTCGTGAGCTGCGTCACGATTGCCGACATAATTGTCTCGCGACGCAACCCGCTACTATGGTCTTTTTAAGTTTCCACGGGAGGAGATTATTGTGTTGGACTTTCGGAAGACGTACTCTTCTTTTCGTGACCTGCGGTTGCGGGTTTGTTTGGGGAGAATTCGGAGTTTTGGGGTTTGGGCTCGGTTAGTGTCTAGGGGTTTGATTTCGGGGGATTTGGTGGGTGGAGGTTGAAGTACGGGTTCTCAGATTTGAGGGATTTTTGGGAGTTTGGAGTTTTGGAGATTTGGAATTTTTGAGATTTGAAATTTAGGAGGTTTAAAATGTTGAAGGTTTGGAATTTTAGATTTGCGGGCTTGAGGTTTTGGAGATTTGGAGGTTTGAGGTTTTGGATATTTGTAGATTTCAAAACTTTCCAATAAGTTGCAATATTGGTCACATATCGTGTATGACATATATGATATGTAGGATACGTATGATATGATACATGATATATGCAATATATGTGATATATGATATATGAGAGGTATGATACATATGGTACACATGATATACACATGATATAAAATATATATGATATATCACATATGATCTGATATAATAACATCACATATGATATATCACATATGATCTAATAAAATAACAACACATATGACATATAACATATTATCACATATGATCTGATAAAATAACATCACATATGATATATCACATACCATCACATATGATTTGACGTTCGTAGATATGTAATGCTAAAGGACCACATAACGATTGCTTAGTATGTTCTAATCGTAAGTTGCCTGGATACCCATTTCAGTTGGTACAACGTTGTTACAAAATTGTACCATAATTAGAACATAGTAAAATAATTAATAACATTATAGTTATAACATTGATATTTCTAAGCAGTTCACCAAGTCCCAAAGTTCCTGTCGCAGCACTCCGCCATCTCTAAGAACATTTCCTAGGAAATTCAATCCAAAAACGTTCGGTAAGAATGTAGGTGTAAGAAGGATGTAGGCGCATCCTCGAAGGGTTTCTAGTAGATGGAATCCGGGTTCCCTTAATTACAACGACCCTCTTCTCTCCCATTAATAAGCGGCCTAAACAAACTGCCGTCATATAAATACTTGGATTTCTACCTCGTCCAGTCTCTCTCGTGCAAGCAACAGCAACCCAGCCAACGTCAGCTCTCTCGTTGTCTCTCCCCACCATTTTGCCCTATAATTAAATTTGCACTGCGCTTCCGTGAGTTTGGCTCCTCTGTTCATTTAATCGGACACCGGGCGTTAGTATAATTAAAAGCACATCTCTTTTGGAATTTGCCTCATCCAGATATCTTTCTCTCTTTCTTTGTGTCTACCACCGATATTACTTTCTCTCTCTTCGAGAGCTTTGTTTCTTGTTCTGTCTACACCGGCTCCTTCGCACCCTCTCTTTCCCAGACGAGCATCCTCTTGTTCTCTAATTGCGAGCCACTCCGCTGTCTGTACACGTTTTTGGCGTTTCTATGCAACGACGTTCCTTGTTGCCTGGTAAAACGACGCGGAGGTTCGTTCGAGCAGCGAGTAATCGCGCTACCGACGATACACGGAAAAATTAATATTAGATGAGCTGCTTTGGATAACCTTTTGGGGGCACTTTTATCGCGATTCAGAGAGTTACGAGGCTGGTAAGATGCCGTGCGGGTTAATGGAATTCGTGTTGTCTAATGGACAACTTGATGGATTTGTGCACTCATACTTTTTTATATTCGTTAAGGTGTAAAATACATTTCGTACATTGTGAAACAATTTATTCGAAATTTTTCAATTCCTAAATTTTCAATTTACGGAAATGTATTAATGAGTAACTAATGAGTACTAATTTCCTCAAATCCTTTAAAATTTTCTTCCGACAAATCGGAGACACACGTGCGTCTCAACATACTCGAAACACGCATGTTTCATATGTAACACGTGATTCTCTTCTACCATAACAATGCAGAATTTTTCCTTAAGCGTACTGCGATGTAATAAAATACCGATACCCCATCTCGTTCACCGTCTCTTTCTTTTTCCCACTGTTCGCTCCGGAAGACGAGGGAAAATGGAATTCGTTTAGCCGGCATCGAATACATTTCTTTCAGCGGTGAACGTCAATTAACTGTGCCCGATTGAAAGTGACGTCCAACGGGAACAGCGAAGGAGAGGGACAGATCTCGCGACAAGAACGAGACGAATGCACAGAAATCCGAAACACGGGACAAGTTTACTCCATTTAATTATGCGACTCAAGTGGACAGGTTGGTTCGCTTCGCGTCGACATTTTCAATGGAAATTTACTCGACCCTTTTTACGTTCCGCGGCATTCGATCGGCGAAGTCGTGACAGGAATTCGTTCGGTGAATTTTTTTTTACGGTCTAGCGGATCAACGGACCATCTCTGAGTAATCATTTAGAAAGTGCACGCATTTATAATGTGCGATTCGAAGGTGCTGAAGTCTGGATCGATCTGTCGTACATTTTGATGCAATGGTTTACAATAATTTCGAGATGACAATTTTAGTCATATTTGGTTTTCAAACTCCTAAATTTGAGAGTTTGAGAATTACAAAATTTAGAAATTTCAGTACTAATTTTCAAATGTGCAAGTTCTGAGATAAATATCTGGGAAAAAGTTTCAAAAATTTGTAGAATTTACAAATGTTGCAATTACAAATTGGCAACTAATTGACGTAAATAAATTAACAAATAATTTTCAAAATTTCTAAAATACTTCCCGGAACGTGATAACTTGTAACTAGGGAATAACCGGTGAAATACCAATTACCGATGTATGCACGTACTAGTTTGGTAAGTAAATGTAGTCTCAAGTAATGAAATTTAAATTTTCATTACATAGTTGAAGCGTATACAAATGGTGTTGTAGCGAGTGCATGCTTCATATAGTAAGCGAACAGATTGGGGTTGTTGCATAGGTAAACGATTTTAAAATGTTAAAAATCCAATGCTATTAAATAAACAGTATAAAAAAATAGGAAATCGAACCGCACAATTTTTGAAATTTTCAAATTTACAAAATTACCAATTTACAAATTCTCAAATTGAAATGTTAGAATTCTTGTCTCCTTAAAATTTTTGTAAAGTGTAAAACAAAATTTTATATCCAAGTCCGCCATCAAAAGCGATCAGACTTGAAAGAGAGAAAAGCAAGGAGCGTTGTTTTTTTTTTGCAGGATAAAGGACAGTTCACACTCTTCCGCGTGTAAAGACGGAGGCGTGAATAGAATGATCTAGCAAGGAATTAAATGAGCATTAAATCGTAAGGACGGTGGGCAAAAGCGACACGAGAGGCGCGTCTTTAATTCCATAAACGATAAATCCTCGAGCCGAGAGTTAGACCGTGCAATTTCCGGCCGTTTCCGATCTCCCGCTTCGTTACCGTACTCTCTGGAACGTTTTAAACCCGCCAGCGTAGCCTGGCGACCGAGAAACTACCACTCGAAAATGCGATTCGTTATGCGAGCAATTAGCGGAAGGATGGTAATTAGTCGGCTACGATATCGTGGCTCGTCGATCGTATCGAACTCGAAGGATGCGCCACGTTTTAGCGGAACTCGCCTTCACACTCACCATTTAAACTTAACCATACGAACGGTCTCTTTTGTTCGATCGTTATTTCATGATTAATTACGTTATTTCATGCACTTACATATGTATGCATACATGCATGTATATTATGTATGTACGTATGCATGCATATATGTGTGCATGTGTGTACACATACGTTCATACATACGTACATGCATGTATGCATGCATACATACACACATACATCCATACATACGTACATGCATGTGCATATACATATACACCTTTGGTGTACGTATCTATGCATGCATGTGTACACACATGCATGTACGTATGTATGGGTGTATGTATGTATGTATGCATGCATACACGCACGTACGTATGTGTACACACATAACATGTACATGACCATATAGCCTATATGTAGGTGGGTGTATTTACGCATGTGTGTATGTACATATGTATTCCCAAAATTGTGAGATTCCCCAAATTGCCAAATCTCTAAAAAAAAAATAGTTAAACTTCGAAAACAGTCCAATCAGCAAATTCCCCTCTCGATTCGTAGATTTTTCCGTGGAACGCAAACAGCCCCGTCGATGGGACGAAGTTTGTTACGGAAATCCCGTTTGCTAATCAACCGGCGAACGTCGTCCTTTCGCCGTGGGAAAGTTTTAAAGAGTAGCGCGAGAAAATTCGACGCAACTGACGGCAAAAACGGCGAACGACGTGTTGCCAAAGTACTTAACGAACGGGGAAGTTTTGAGGGCGTCGGAGACGAGGATGACAAGGAGGAGACGAGAACGACGACAGAAACTTGCCAAAAGCCCTGTTGTAAGGAGGGTATGTACATCGTTCCCCATTAAAACGAAATGCTGTTTCGCTATTCGCAGTGCACCATTAGGTGTATGGAAATGGCGCATAACCCGGACGATAAGTGCGGAAGGGGTTGAGAAATGAGGAAGTTCACCCCACGGGTAACCGTGCCGGTTCTTTGGCTTATCTTGGCTGACTTGACGACATACATGTCGTCCTTATCTCCTTCCTACCATATTACACGCTATATACAGCCCCGGCTTGGGCTATCTTTAAGTGAGAAACCTAGCACCGGCCTCTTTACAATGGAGGACCAACGAGCGTTACGCGCGAGGCTTCACTTTTCAACAGATTAGATTTTTAACTGCCACACAAACCCTCGGTCAACTTTTAACCCCTTGCGTTATAATTTCGAGATACACTCGTGACGCATTATTCTGCGGCGAGACGTTTCTCTTATACTTTTATGTTCGATTTCATGCTCATTTTTGTAATTATGATTGTGATTAATAATTGAAATTAGCAAATTGTAATTACTAATTAAAATCAGTTAACTTTAATTAGTAATTATATTACGTTAAATGTAATTGGTAACTGAAATTAGTAAAGTGTAATTAGTCATTGAAATCAGTCGACTTTAATTAGTAATTGCAATAAGTTAAATATAATTAGTAATTGAAATCAATAATTTACAAATAATGAGTAATTGAAATTGACAATTATTATAAGTAAACTAAAAATAATAAATAAATTTTAATTAGCAAATTGTAACTAATAAACTATAATTAGTAAATTACAAAAACTTGCTAACTTGTAATCAGTATTTGCAATTAACAAATTAGAGATAACTAGCAAAATTGTAACGAATTATAGTAACTTTAATTAGTAAATTAGAAATGATTAGCAAATTGTACCTAACAATTACAATTATTAAATCACAAATGATAAGTAAATTGCAACTGGTAACTGCAATTAGCCTCACAGTAAAGATAAGGATCGTAAAATGCAAAATAAGCATGACGTTTCAATTTTCTTCATTCGCATTAACACTACAGCACTGAATAATTCGTTATGTCTGACATATCTACTGAATAAATCACAGTGCAGGCGATACAAACACATGTATACTAGAATTTTTTAATAGGAATTAGAACGTTCATAGGAAATGCAGAAAATGATCTCAAAAAGTAATTTTATTAACCTCTTAATTTAAAATTTTTTAGGAAATTACGTCATTCGCAGCTACGTTAGTGATCTAGGGTTTTCGGCATTTTATAAATTATGGGGTGTAGAAACTTTTGAATCTAGAGAATTTTTTATATAGATATTTGGATATCTAGGGAATTTCGCAAACCAGAAATTTGGTGATCTAGAAATATATGGGATCTGGGAATTTCAGGATCCAGAAACTTGGAGATCTAGGGATTTTTTAATTAAGAAATGTGGAGATCTAGGGATTTTGAAATCCAGAAATTTGATAATATAGAAATTTGGTAACTTAGTAATTTAGAGATCATGAAATTTGAGAATGTAGGAATTTCAGAAATTAGAAATCTGGAGATCTAGGAATTTTGTAATCCAGAAATTTGGAGATCAAGGGATTTTTGAATCCAGAAATTTGGAGATCTAGGGATTTCGTAATCTAAAAATTTGGTAATTTAGTAATTTAGTAATCTTGAAATTTGGGAATCTAGGAATTTCAGAATCCAGAAATTTGGTGATCTAAAAATTTGGTAATTTAGTATCTTTGGGATCGCGAAATTTGTCGAATCTAGGGATTTTGGTTTATAGGAATTTCAGAATCTAAGGTCCTCATGGTCTATGGATTTCAGGATTTAGAGATGAAAAAATCTGGGGATTTTCGAATCTAAAAAATTCAAGATCTCGCGATTCGAAAAATTGAAAATTTACAAAATCTATGAAATTGAAAAATTCCCCAATTTTCAAGCTCGTCTTCCTCCCGAAGGAATTCACGTTGCACACCCGTGTGCCCGCGTATAAAACCCAGTTCAGTGTCAGTGGAAGCAAATGCGGATCGGCTCTGTTAAAAATCAGATTAGTACGCGGCCCGTAGGTTGCAGCGTATTCAGCGTGCCATTCAAAGTGTTAAGGCAGTCAACGAAGCGTGCATCCGTGTGTACAACAGCCACTCGCGAACGCGTACGGTTGCCGTCGACTCGCGTGTATTTTCCACGGTAAATGTCTGCGGCCGTTGTGCGGCTGCTGCACACGCTCGCGTCATTATTACGTCTTTCGAGATTACCACAATTGCGTTGATAAACGTCCGAGCATGAATTCAAGCCCGGTGACTCCTCCTAAATTGAGGCTTTCCTCTTCGCGGCGAATTCGAGGCGGATTTCCCGCTTGAATAATGGACGCCTGGTCTCTGCGGCCGGTTTGGATACGATTCGACCACTCTTATACGACCCACCGACAAAACATCTGTAATCGCGGACTTGTCAAGAACTTATCTTTCGTTCACGCTTTTCTTATATTTTCGTTGTGCTGACATTTTTAAATTGATTGTCTGACTAATTTATAAGATATTCGTATAGTTTATTTTTGGAGAGATAATATCAATAGTCAGATTTTTGCGATTAATGGAATGTGCAGATCTAGGGATATATGGGAAGCTAGGGATATAGGTACATAAGAGATTTGGGGATTTACTATGTGGATGTAAAGGTAGAGATATAGGGAGTTATGTGGTTATGGGAATATAAGAATCTAGGAATACGGGGATTTATAGATATAGGAAACTATATAGGGATGTGAGAATCTAGGAATATGGGGATTTGGAAATATAGAAATCTAGAAATATGCACATATAACGTATTGATATACATAACATTATCACATCTTGTAAACAATGCATAGAATCATAATTTGTGAAATTACAGCGCATGGAATTATAACGCGTGGAGTTATACGTCGTGAAATTATAACGCGTGGAGTTACACATTATGTAATTACAACGTAAAGGATTATAGCGAGTGAAAGTACACTGCGTAAAACAATAGGAGATTATCATTTTGTGAAATTATCACAGTGGGAAATACTTGTAATACGTGGAATTATAGTGCACGGAATTATAACACATGAAACTATAAGGCGAGAAATTATAACACATGAAAGTATAAATGAAACTATAATGAGAGAAATTACAGTAATTGAAATTATAACACGTGGGTCTATAATCCGTGCAATTATAACGAGTGAAAGCAGTACTTTCGCGTGAAATTACAGGACATGGAATTATAACATGTGAAATTATAGCACGTGAAATTATTAAGCTTGAAATTATAGCGCACGAAATTATAAAGCTTGAAATTATAGCACGCGAAATTATAAAGCTTGAAATTACAACACGTGAAATTATTAAGCTTGAAATTATAAAGCTTGAAATTACAGTATATGGAAATACAACGAATATAAGCATGTTCCGAATATCTCTTAAAAAAAATGTTTCCCGTTACACAAATTCGCAGCGATGCATATTCAACGTACAGGAAACACTATTATCGGTGTCTATATATTCCGAGATGATATCGGTATATCAAAATATCGTCACACGGAACAAAAACGAGTTCCCATGATATTTTTCAAGCGTTATTTTACCGGTGGAATCGTGATCATGGAATATCGACGTTAATGACGTTACGATCCAGTTATTGGTGTCTGATTAACATACTCGACCTATCGATCGCGGTGGATTCATCGAGCAAGCGAAACCACTTAGAACCGCGTGATGTCGATATTCCACCGTCGAGAATTCAATGAAGGGTGTCCTCTGGAATGTGTTTAATTGAAATTATGCCTCGTATATCTTGTCACACTGCTGGGACGAGCGTCCACATTTCTCAAATCATTGAAATCAAAGGTGATGATGAATGAACACGTCCCTATTTCAAATTATTCACTAAAATCTATTAGACTATAAAACGGGAATAATAAAAAAAATTCGATAAAGAAAACGAAAATTTGAACATTTACGTTTATGCAATAAAACACGAGGATCGCAGTGCTTTTGTAATTAAATAGGAGCTTTATAGACTAGAAAATAGGAGTATAAAATAATATAGTCATATTATAAAAGTATAATAAAATTATATTATAATTGTATTATTATATATCTACATATAATGCATTATTTATATATCTACCTATAATGCATTATTGTATATTCATATATAATAATATTATTATATTATTATAACGACAATAACAATATAATGCGTCAAATTACAACCGCGAAAATATAACGCGTGAAATTACAGACTGTGTAATTATAAAGCAAGCGATTACAATTGCGTGAAATTATAACACGTGGTAAGACTTATAATGTGTGGAATTATGATGAGTAAAAGTACAATGTGTGAAATTACAACTAGTGAAAGTATAACGCGTGAAATAACAACGCGTGGAATTACAATGCGTGAAATAACAATGCGGGGGATTACAACACGTGAAATAACGACGCGTGAAATAACAACGCATGGAAATATAACAGGAGAAATTACAGCGCAGGAAAAGAAGTTCCTACTGAAACTCGTACACATAATTAATAGATAAAATAATTTTACAAACACGTCCCATACTTGTCCCCAATTACAGATTAAAATCGCATGGCATATAGTGACATTAAAAGAAGGGACAAAAAACAGGGTTGAAGTTCGGATCAGAGCAAAGTGGCAGTTAAACTGTCACAATTAGCGGCGTTGATTATGTGAATTTAACCCTACCGTACTTTATACAGCGTTCGAGCCACTTGACCCATTCCACGTGCGCTCTCTTCGCCCATTCGTTTTTCTCCCATTCTGCACACCCTCTCTTTGTCTCTCTTCCCCTCGCGTGTCACGTTCGTTCGTTCGCTCCGTCTTCGTCTGTGCTTGTCGTGTGTACCTAGCGAACTCACGTAGGTAATCGCGTACGTTTACATGCGTGTCGCGGATCACAGATCCCGATTCGTGATTACAGCGTTTAACCGACCGATTCATTTGCTACGTGCACACCACGCGACCGGCATTTTCAGCTCGGTTTCCATGTTGTGAACTTTCCAATCGATCCTGTACAACCGTTACTCGATAGTTTTCACCGGTCAAAAACTTCCGCCCGTTGAAAAATCTCTAGCATTCGCTTGTAATAGCACACTACTGGTCCAGGTCAAATCTGACAGAATGTCCTTCAGCTTAGTTCGTTTCTGGTAACATTATTTTATTTTTGGAACTTGTGAAAAAATCATAGATTAAGAGGGTAACTTGGATGAAGGTGATGTGGGCTGGGCCACATTTAAAGATCATCCAAACACACCGATGAGTTAATTAGGAATTATACAATCATAATACGAATAGATAGGTCAAACGACGTAACAACGAATAAAGAGCTGGCTCAAATACGATGATGAATGAACAGGTAGATCAGATGATACAATAATGAATGAGTAGCTAGGTCAAATGATGTAACGATGAATGAATAGCTAACTCAAATGATACAATAGTAAGTGAATAGCTAGCTCAAATGACACATTAATAAATGAGTAGCTAGTTAAAATGATACAGTAGTAAATAAGTAGCTAACTCAAATGGTACAATGAATGCTAGATAAATACTAAATGAATAGTTAGATCAACTGACACAATAATGAATCAATAGCAAACTCAAATGACAAAATAACAAGTATATACTAAAATCCGATAATTCAATAAATATAGTAAGATGAAAGGATACAATACTAAACAAACAATAAGATCAAACGTTAAGATAGTAAAATGAAGTGATACAATGATAAACGAATAATGGTGAGATTAAATGATACTATGCGGACAAGTTTTACGTTTATCAACGGAATATTCGTGCATACACAGTCGAGATAAACGTGTATACACGGGTGCGTAGGCGTATATAATGCCGGCCACAGGTTCGTTGTGATACCATAAACAACAATGTGACGCCAATTACGTAAAGGGTCCACCGCGATGTTTTGTCGTGCGAGAACCGAAATTATCCTCTGTTCCCCTCTCCCTTTCTCGTTTCGTTGTGCACACCCTTCGTTCTCCGCTTCCGCTCCCAATTGCACCGAAATTTCGGATAATTTCGGCTACTGTGTTGCGCACACGGATTATTAACACACCGTTTCCGCGCTCTGTTACGCGGGGGAAAAAACGAACACTTATGAAACTGTTGCTCCGAATTCCTGTTTTCGGCCCCTTTCATTCCTTCAACTCGGAATTACTATTATCAGTACATCACAAGTCATTATAATAACTCGTACAATACATATGATCACTATTTCATAAAAAAGTTAAATTGATTTCATCGGTGGTCATTTTTCAACACCCACATCTAGAATTGATAATATTGCAATAAAGTAGAAAAGTGAGGGTTATTTCAGCCGATTTATTCAAGTTGTACATTTATGCAACTGATGAACTTATAAGGATTTCACTATATATTTTGTAATAATCTTTACCTCTGACAGAGAAAAATATGAGGTATGCAACGTTTTCATATGTTCATATACACAGTAACTGTTGCAAAGAATAAGCCTATGATTCATGCAGCAAACTGCAGAAATGTCTGCACGATATAAAGCATACGTTACACGTACGTAAAATGTAAAATCCTGTTACAACGCATTATCCGAGTGTAGGACATTTCTTTTTAACGTCCCTACAGCGAAGGAGGATCGCACGGATGTCACGGCAATTCAATTTCGCGCGTAAGTTACATCGTATTTCCATCAAACGTGAGAGACAGAAACAGCGACTTGCCATTATCATACGATTGTGCAATACCGTTAAAGCTGAAGCTGCACGAACGGCAGTAATTGGACAAATTATTCGTCATGAACGGTACCGTGCGTGCCACGCATTCATTCATGAAGATCCTCATCGCGAGCGATTAATTCGAACTGGATCCCTCTTGCTAACTCTCCATTTTTCTCGCAAACGAGGGATGTTCGAAAACATCCTTAACTTTCGGCAAACGTGTAAGCGGATGGAAAATAAATATGTAATATATTTAAATGAATATATTTCAATTATTATGAAATACCTACGACATTACAAGTAATATAAATAATGTTACAGTAATTCATTACGTTTATAATAAATATTGTAACTCCGTGTATAATACGAATTTGTGAGTACGGTTTTATGAAATTTTTGTTTGAGGCTTGTGAAATTATGTATACATGTATATATGTAAATAGCGTCGTTTTTAAGAGAGGCTCGGTTTATCAAACTTCCGAGGAGCAACGTGTGTCACTGATGAATCCTTGAATCGATGAAATAACGTCGAGCAGGCTTGGTTAATTTCAAAAACGAGCAGCGGATTGCAGCGCTTTTCTCGGCAGCGAGTTTAATCAAATTCAAGATTAAACTTCGAAGTTTCGTAAGTCGTTTCGTGCCAATATTTGTCGGGGAGCGGTTTTAATTTCCATAAGTACGGTAATCTGCAAATTTCCCTCCCCCTAATCGCTCTATCGGTCGTACCATCCCTTTCTTGCGTCCCTGTATA
The DNA here is from genome assembly GCA_945859555.1 of Megachile ligniseca. Lineage (NCBI taxonomy): Eukaryota > Metazoa > Arthropoda > Insecta > Hymenoptera > Megachilidae > Megachile > Megachile ligniseca. The sequence goes on from OX243790.1 coordinate 3,459,031, forward strand.
TCCACAGGGTGGTTCGAAACTTACAGTTGTACTGCAAATTCAACGATTGCTAAATTCAGGAGCATCGGCATTTACATACTTTACGATCTAGAGAGTTTTCGTAATTTCAAATTTCTACGTTCTCAAATTGACTAGCTTTATATCGTCACGGAATGAAAATGATTCGCGAAATGTGAAAGTGTTACATGAGGTGTTGTCGCGCGTTATATTGCCACGCGTAGAGTTGTCTCGCACTATATCGCCATACATCGAATTGTTACGTGACATATTACTATATGTGGAACTGTCACACGCTATATTGCAACGAGTGGAGTTACCACGCGCTATATCGCCACTCGTAGAGTTATCTCGCGCTATATCGCCATGCGTCGAATTGTCACGTGTTATATCGCTATGTGTGGAGCTATCACACGCTATATCGCCACGCGTAGTGTTGTCTCGCGCTATATTGCCATGCGTCGGTTTGTCGAATGCTATATCACCACGTGTTGTAAGTGTTACATGTTATATTGCCACGCGTTATAAAGTCAAGCGCATTTCTAAACCTAATAGAGCTAGACTTCTCCATCATTTGAACTCTCTTGTAATATTGCAAAAAAATGAAATAATTTCAGCTGTGAACTATTAGCTTTTACGTTACATTTACCCGTAGCAGTGCAGCTGATTAAATTCGACGCGCAATAAACCACACCCGGCGACCGATTAAAGATTTCCGTAAAAATGAATTCTCGCTAGAGAGGAGCAAAGAAATTGCCGTTACTCCGAACCAAGAGACGTATGAAATTTATATTCTCATAGTAGTCGCTCGTATATTTTCTTCAGCGAATAACTGCATTCGTAGTTCAAGATTAAACGTGAACGTAAAATGCGCCTGGAATAAATAATGCAATACTTCCTGCCGGGGTGTCCAATTATTGTATATCAAATTTATCGATAACCGATAGTTTCAATACAGATATTGTATGTTCGATCCCATTGTTTGCGAAAAAACTGATTTAAAGATTCAGCGGTTCTTTATATCCGTTCGATAAATACCTGTTGCGTTGTACTTATTGTCTTCGCGTGTTTCGTAATTAGTGAAAAAGGGAACTAGCATTGAAAGAAAGAGACGTTAATGTACAGAACAAATATGGCTAATGCGAGGATTTTAACATCGAGAATTTACGAAAGAGGGCTATAAAGCACGATAAAAATATTAGATTCATACCGAATTTACGTCGATGTAATGAATTTCTGATCCGATGCATTAAGTTAACATTCCAGAGACAAAAACGAAGGAAAGTAGACGCGAATGTTAATTCGATAGCGTTAGAGGCTGTTCAGCGTTTACTTATTGTTCACTCCGCGTATACCGTTAACATCGCAATGATTCTCGAAGAATGTTTCTTGATACGCAAATGGGATAAGAGACGGTTGGACCGGCGATAATTGAACAGTCTCCTGGCTGTTGTACCACGCGCAATTTGCTTGAGAAATGTGGGTGTGAAATTACCTAGCGAGAGATACACAAAGGGAGAATTAACGAAATTTCATTTGCTCAAACTCGCACGATACAAGGCAACGGTGTTGTTCGAGTCGATGAAGCCAGCCCAGCCAGCCAGTCTGACTTCTATTTGCCGTTGAAGGCAGTTATTACGGTGTTATTTCACCCCTGCAGCCACGAAAATGGTATTAAATTCTCATATTGCCACGAGCCCATGGAACTCGCTAGTTACTGTAATTTTTATTGATGGACCAATAGGATTTAACGCGGTAGAAAATGGATATTCTGAAGTATGAATTATGGATCTACAGGATTGTCCGATCTACAAACCGGAAAGTTCAACGTGATACGTGCAGGTGTTACAAAAGTAACAGTTACATACGGGGTACATGCGATATACCATGAGACATTAAATCACCGTGCATCCCCACGAATTATATCACCGCAGGTTATATTATCACGCGTTGCATTGTCTAACATTATATTGCCACGCGTTATATCACCACGCATTGTATTACGAGTTATATCGTCAGGTATTGCTAAACTTTATATTACTACACATTGCATCGCGTTTTATTACCACACATGACATCATGCGATATATTGCCACATGTTATTACGCCACTCTTTATATAACCATGCGATGCATTACAACACGTTGTATCGCTGCACGTTATATCATCATGCGTTGCGTTACCACGCGTTATATTGCCGCGGGTTATATCACCATGCGTTGCATTACCACGCGTTATATCGCCGTGCGTTGCATTACCACGCGTTATATCGCCACGTGTTATATTGCTATGCTATGTATTACAACAAGTTGTATCGCTACATGCTATATCGCCATGCGTTCCGTTACTTCGCGTTATATTGCCACACGTTGATCGCCTTGCGCTATTTTACCATGCGTTGCATTACCACGCGTTACATCACCACTCACTGCATTACCACGCGTTATATCGCCACGCATTGCATTATCACGCGTTATATCGCCGTTCTATGTAGAACCATACGTTATATCACCATGCGATACATAACCATGTGTTGCATTACTACACGTTGTATCGCCACGTGATATATCGCCACGCGTTATATCACCATGTATTATATTGCCACGTATAGTGTTACTATGCGTCGAATAACCACTCGTCGAATTGTACACACGTTTTTATTAGCTCTTTTCAAATAAACCGTTTTCAATCAGCTTCCATTAACCCACTTATTTATTTATAACAAACAAACGAAGAAAACTCATCAGTTGGAAAGTTGTTAATTCCGGTGAAAAGCTCCTTTCTAAACACATTAATGTAATGAAATTTTGGAAATCAATTTTTGGAGGAAAATCAGCGATTTCAAAGCGGCGGGAGTACGGCCGGGCTATTAATTAATAATTGCTTTCACATCGAAATGGAAAACGAGCATGTAATTTCGATTGGCTCGAGTTAAAAGGAGTCGAATGTATTTACTTTGTATCGCTGGTCCATTACGAACGCGAGTTTGTAATCGTTAATCACCGTTCTACGATAATTATAGCCCGTAATCGTATCGTCTCATTATTGCCAATAGTATTGCTCTGATTAATTAACCGGAGTCACATTAATTCGTGATGGATTGCAGCCGCCGAATGTTTCGGCAAACATATTCGCATAGGCGCGCGTTGATATTTACCCTGGCCATTGTTTGTTTGTCTCGGAGATCTTTCAATTATGCAAATTTGTGGCTCAAGTGGTTCTTAGGTACAGTATGATGGCACGCGTCGATCAGTATCGTTACCCTTTGATGTCATAATCGCTAATTGAACAGAAATTAACGAGGCTAACGTCCCTGCACTATCGTTACGTTAAACAAATTTCCAACTAAAATATCGAACCGCTTTATATCGCATATCCGATATACAAAATATACCAATATAATTTACCAAGATTAAAATTAAAACTAAAACTGATTAACGCATCGGAAGTAGTGGGCGATATAACGCGAGGAAATTATATACGAAGAGAAGTATAGAGAAAGGAGGCGGTGTAAGAATAGGGGTTAAAGATAGACAAGATGGAAATTTTTGGACTTGAATGCGGAAATGACAAAGAACGAGACACGGAAAAGAGCGAAATAGAGAGAGAAGGATGACGAGGTGGTCGGAGAAGCGAGAGGGCAGCGTTATCGAGAGTACCCGGTATTGGCAGACCGTTTCCCAGCAAATAATTGGAAATGCAAACGGAACGAGCCTCCCAGTGATAGTTCGATAATTGAGTCTCTTATCAGTGTTTGAATCCCATCTCTCTTGCCCCTTTCTCTTCATCTTCGCTCGTCTTCCCTTGCTCTCCCGATTCACGATTCTTCGTTACCCGATGCATATGAATCTCTGCGTCTGTTCTTTTTTTCTTTCCCTTCCACTTCTTACTCTCTTTTATCCGCCTCGTTTCCTGATTTAGCATTCGTTTGGCTGGCAACTCGTCAGAAAACGACCGCGTTATGACATCCAATGGACGACAAACGTGTTGCTCGCTAAATAAATTTATACGGCTTTCCGATACTTGGGAGAATTATGGAATTAAAGATTTTTCAAGTCTTCGAATTATTGGCGTTTTTTAAATAGAACTTTGTGAGCCAGGGTGTTTCAGATTTTTCAAGCGTTTGAGTTATGAAATTTATTTGTAATTTTCAACTTTTCAAATTTTCCAATTTTCCAATTAATTTTCTAATCTTCAAATTTTCTAGTTATCTAAAAAAATTTCCAGATTTTCAAATTTTCAAATATTGTAACTAAATTCTCAATATTCAAATCCCTAAAGTTACCAAAACCTACATCAGCAAATCCCCAAATTTCTACATTTCCAAATTCCAAAATTTCTCTACATTCAAATTTTCAAGTTACTACATTTTTAAATCTCCAAATTTACTAATTTCCAATTCACCATCTTTCAAATTCCATATTCTCAAATTTAAAAATTCCCCAGTTCCTAAATTCCTTATTCTCAAATCTAAAAATTCCCTAGTTCCCAACTATATTTTTGCTCATTTGCACATTAAAAAATTTCCTAGTTCACACATTTCCATATCTAAAAATCCCAAAATAATAAAGTTTTCAAAATATAAATTCCCTAGATCTTAAGGTACTAAAATCCTAAAATCCCTGAATCCTCAAATACTATAATAATATCCTAAAATTCCCCAAGGCCTAAAATCCAAAAATTCCAGTTTTCAAATTTAAAAATTCCCAAATCCTAAAATTCCCTAAAACTCCTCTAAAACTTTCAAATTTAGAAATTCCCAAATTCTGAAACCTCCAAATATTCAAATTTCAATTTCTTAAAACACCCAAGTCCATAAATCCCCAGATTCTAAAATTTCCAAATCTTAAAAAATTGCTATATTCCAAAATCCCTAAGTCCCAAAATCTCAAAACCCTAATCTTTAAATACTAAAATATTCGGTGGGAAATATTAAAATCCCTAAATACCCAAATCCCCAAATCCTTAAATCTCAAAATCTCAAAATCCCCAAATCTCAAGATCCCAAAATCTTAAAATCCTCAAATACTTAAATCTCAAAATCCCCAAATCTGAAAATTCCCAAATCTCAAAATCCCCAAATCTCAAAATCATAAAGTTCCCAAAATCCTAAAATCTCCTAATCTCCAAATCCCAAAATCCTAAAATCTTCAAATGACCAAATCCCCAAATCCTAGCATCCCCAACCCGTCTAACTCCAAAGTTCCCAAATTACTTCGATGCAATTAATACGGAATAAATAATGAGCGCAGTTGCGACCGATACAGATTCATTGCGTAAGTTCCAAGGAAATCTCTGTGGGTTATTTCACGACAGATTTTGGAACGCTGACAAACAGTTCTGGGGATCGTACGAACAAGATATTTTCGATGCGTGACGTTCGATGCCGAATATTCGAATAATCGTCGTTGCTCGTCCGGCAATTCGTACAAGAAGACGTATGAATTTTCTTTGAAGTGCGATTCGGGCCACTCGAAACTGCGAAACTCATCATTTATATCTGTACCGTTAAACATACCGCGCACTGTTTTCGACGCTGTTGAACACAAAATTATTACCGAAATTTCTGTTACCCACATTTTGTTGCGTCAAATATTTCCTACATCTCGTTCAAATTATATTCAGCACTTCGCGTTTAAGTGTTTGCATATTTCATCCTGTTAAATGTTTATTGTTGTTTGATAACTTTCGTCGATATTTGATGATGTTTGATCTACTTGTTTCGCGTTTAATCGTGTTTATTACTTAGGGGTATTATATGAAGTTTTATGATGTTTAAAGACAGTGTTTGATGTTTGATTATGTGTAGTAATATTATGGAAGGCTTGGTGATGTTTAGTTACGTAAAAATTTCACTGCGCATGTCTGTCATTTTTCGTTTGAGGTTATTGAAAAATGTGAAACCTATAACACATGCGCAGTAGTGAACGGTGCATAATAATTATGCGCAAGAAGTTATTATACTATATTCAATAATATTATTTTGTATGAACCTCACTGCGCATGTGTATGTTTCTTCGTTATGAACTGCGCATGAGTTAAATTTCTGAGGTTGCTGAAAAATTGGTTGATGTTTGAGATATGTATAGTAACATTATGGAAAGTTTGATGACGTTTAATGACATTGTTTGATATTTGATTGTGTGTAATGACATTATGGAAAGTTTGACAATCTTTAATGACACTGATGTTACATTATGTGTAGTGACAATACCGCAAGTTTGATGATGTTTAATGACATAGTTTGACGTTTGAAGTTCAAGTCACATAGTCAATCTTCCTTGCAAAAATGAAAAAAATTCCGAATTTTCTCAAAAACAAAAGCATTCGATAAAATTTCACTCAGCTCGAAATACGATAAAATTTTATTTCGGCATATTTTTATTTTCTTGTCCAGAATAAACCCTCTTCCGTCACGGTGTGTCCCGTGTAACGAGTAAACCATAAGGTTGTCATCCGTTCAGTATTTTTTCGACGTGTATTTTATCATTTACCCCGATTTTTATTTGTCCCCGTAGAAAACGGGTCGCGAACACGTAGACAAGAAGTCGTCCCACGGTGTTACGGGACATTAATCATAGGGTGTGACGCGAAGTGACATCAAACGCGAATTTACAGCGACGAGCTCTTCGATTTCATGGGGGGGCGAACGTGAAATTTGTCAGCCGATCCTTCCTGTCTCCGCTCGACAGGAAATTCGTTATTGCGTATTAAATCTGAACGCGTGAATTCATTTTTATGGATCCCCCAGCTGAAGATTCCGTTTCATCCGCGTGAAAATCATCCCGCGGGACCATTATAGCTGTTTATGGAGTCGGCTGGCTGAAAACGAACTCTCTAAACTGTACACAGCTTGCGACTTCGCCGATTCGCTCGTTATCATTTTATGAACTGTGTCGAATGATGTATGGACATTTGGCTTTTTAGTTTTCTGTGAATTTGGGGATGGGGTTAAAACTGCTTTCGGAAAAATTTAGGTACTTTGGTGTTGCAGGAATTTGTCTAAGGATTTAGGAACTTGGGTATTCAGAAATCTAGGAATTGGCAACTTGATAAACTTAAAAATACCAAAATTGAAATTTGCAAATGTAGAAGTTTGGAAAATTGAAAATTTGAGATTGTAAAAGTTTGAAAAGTAGAAAATTTGAAAATGAATAAATGCAGAAATTTGCAAAATTGAAAATTTGTCAATATAAAAATTCAAAACTTAGAAATTAGCGAATGAAAAAGAAAATCTGTCAATGTAGATTTGAAAAGTTGAAAATGAAAAAATTTGTCATCTGTCGAATCATGATTCTAATCAAAGTAGCATAATCTTCACGTCGACATACGATTCCTAAGTTGTAGACGTTGAAGAAAAGGGTGAACGAAATGGAGAAACGAGAGGAAACGAGCTGGATAGTAATAAGAGAGCGACTAATCTCAGCTAAGAAGAGTAAATAATCAAGCGGAGTGAATGACTGGCAATTTAATCAGACGCTGGCCAAGATTTTGAATTAAATGGACGGAGATGCTGCCCATTTAATCTGGATAGCAAATTCAGCCTCCAACGACTGACTAATTTGCGGGAAAAACTCGTTTTACGGTTTTAATCTGGATACTCGTTCAATACCCTTATCAACTTGATACTATCATATTTTTAAGTTTTTGAGGTTTCAAATTTTCTAATTTTCAAGGGCTCAATATATAAATTTTCAAGTTTCAAATTTTCAGTCTTTTTTTTTTTAATTTTTAAGGTTTTAAGTACACAAACTTTCAAATCTTCAAGTTTCAAAATTTTAAAATCCACAAATTCACAAATTTAATTAACAAATTTGTAAATTTGCAAATTCCAAATTGGTAAGATGACAAATTTTCAAACCTTTGAATGGAGACATAAATTAATCTTTGTGATCACTTCTGATGAATTATCCCATTACAACTCGAGAGAAACAACTTTCTTACCCAGTTTCAATCGTCAGTTATCGTTTCACCGTTGATTTTTTCGAAAAGTATGCACTTGATGAACGTTCATGAACGATAGTCGCCAGATTACCGTGAACACAGTGGACAACGAAAGGATTCTGAGTTCGTAAACAATCGGGGTTCGTTACCAGAACTCCATCGCTGTTCCTTAATGAGCGTTTTCAGCGCGCTGCTTAAAGAAGTATTTGCACAAAACTGCGCAGCTAATCGGAGCCTAATTAAATAAGGAAGGGACGAGAGCTGTGCCTCGACGGTAAGAATGAAAAACAAACGAGCAGCTAGGTAAATAGCCGTTAACGAAGCGTTTGTTTGAACCGGCATTACACAGAAATCGATTTGCTCTATTTTCAAACGATTAAAACTACTGTTTCGTTCATTTATGGAAATTGGTATCATCGGTTATTATTGCTAAAATACGACTGTTTGCTGGCTTCTGGGGAAATACTGGGGGATTTTTAAGGAATGGACTCTAGGAAGATTTTGCAATTTTTGAAATTTTAGTTTTATAATTTTGGAAGAATTTTATTATTTTTATAGAACTTTGGCATTCTAGAATTATGAGGTTTAATTTTTTAATTTTACAATTTTGAAATTTTGGGTCTTTGAGATTGAACTTTTTAATTTTTGAACCTTACAATGTTACAACTTTCAAATTTTTAAACTTCGAAATTTTTTAATGTAGAATGTTGGAATTTTTAAAACTTGTCCCTCCAGAATTTTACTCCTTGATATTTTTAATTTTCGAACTTTTATGAATTTTTGTATTTTACAATTTTCACTCCTAAATTTGATAATTCTCAAGCCTCGAAAATTTCCGAATTGTATTGAACAATGTATCACAAGTGCATCTCCAAAAGTTCCCTATTTCAAAAGGTTCCCTTGAGAACTGTTCCAATTTTTACAAATTAACAATCCATCTCGAATCCACTGACACCCAAAATTATTCTATGACCCGTCCACAACAACAAAACGATGTCTAATAAATATCCTCTAAGTAACAGTGTTCCAGTAAATAAATTTGTTCGGTTCTGCTCGAAAAGCGAGACGAACGAGCCATGGTAAGCGTGAGTGGTCTTACGCCTACCGATTTCTGCCAACGATAACCGGTCATTGACTTCCTGTTTCACGTGCACGGGAACGGAAAGGGCAGAATGGCTGAGAATTCGGTACCCAATTTAAGGAGGTTCGTTTTTAAGGGTCTCGAAGGGATAGCTTGCCGATAGAACGAGATAACTTGAATTGTGAGCGCAGTCTTCGTACTCTTCCCACGACCTTCTTAAAAATCGTGTGCTCATTATCTCTGTACCTGCAAGCGTTGCATTCCTCTCTTTTTTCGCCTTTCAACGAATCTTCGTCATATCAATTGTTCGATCCTTTTAGGACATCTTGATCGTCGGGTAAAAATTAAGACATCACGTAATTGCGATAAGGAATTTTTTCGGATAACCTTACAACACATATGCAGTAATTAACGATATATAATAATTATGCGCAAGAAGTTATTATACTATATTCAATAATATTATTTTGTATGCACTTTGATGCGGATGTTTATTCCTTTTCGTTATGAACTGCGCACAAATTCAATATTTGAGGTTATTGAAAAACGTATGCGCAGTAATGATTGAAATTGCACTTGACAGTAAAACCTATAACACATGCGCAGTAGTGAACGGTGAATAATAATTATGCGCAATAAGTTATCATACTATATTCAGTAATATTATTTTGTATGAACCTTACTGCGCATGTTTATCCTTTTTCGTTATGTACCGCGCATGAGTTGAACTTCTGAGGTTGCTGAAAAATTGTTTGTACACTGAAGCTGCGCTTGACAATGATGTTGAAATTCAATGATCTTGAAAGCTAAATTGATGTACAATAATCTAGCATCTACATCTTTTTGATAGTGGTACAAATATAGGGTGTGTAATTTAAAAGAATCTATTATATTAGCGATCATTTAAGAAGTTTGAAGCGAGACACTCGGTCTCTTAAATTGCAGTCATTTTGTGAATGTCTGTTTTTTTAAGTTTGTAGCGAAAATAACTTGTGGACGATTAATTACCACACGTAAACGTAAACTGGACTGATGTTAAGATATTGAACATTGGTTATAGCCTTGAAGATGAGATAGCACGTATCGAATCAGATCGAAAGAGCGAAGTTTGAGAGCCGTTGTCCGGCGACGAACAACTTTCTCCCAGCAAAATGTAATGATTCATCGAAGAAAGTAATTGGTTGGGTTGCCCCGAGGCACGGTTGCTCGTCGATAGAAGAAGCAAAAGCGAAGGGAACATTGAAAGTCAGGGCGCGGGATCGCGTGAAAAACGATCCTCGTGTATCGCCAGGTGACTCGGCAGTCCCAGCACGCTCTGCTCTGTGTTCGCTCGAGAAATCACGAAGGCCACCAGAGAAAGAAGCGAACAAACAAAAGAAAAATAAGTTTATCGCCGTATATACCTGGATGCTGCGGGGAAAATATAATTCGACCGGACACGGGATAACCGTACGTCCGACTGACGCGGCTACCGCGCGCTCGGGATATAAAGTTTACTCGAGTCCTGTCCAATTTGAAAACGGCAGAAATTAAGTTATCACCGTTGGAAACATCGCTCGAATCGGAAGACAATATAGGAATCTTGTTAAATGACTCGTTGTTGTTATTGTCATATGCTAGATGTTTATTTAACTGGGACGGGTGGACCAATCTCGGGACATTTGTATTAAAATTATCGTTAGAGAGATACCTGTATGATTAACGAAATTTTGTTAAGTATATGTAATTTCATATTTCTATATCCATATATCTGGATTCATCTATATTAAATATTCTCAGAATAGAGATATCCTTATGTCTGTATGTGAAGTATATTTAGAACACAATATCCCTAGATTCTAATACAAATTTCTCAATTTTTAGATTCATTAATTTATAAATTTTCAAATCAGGAAATTCTAAAATTTCCAAACCTACTTATTTCTAAATCTAATTAATTTAATATCAATTAAGGCAACTACATAAAATTGTAATTTTTCTATCAGATGAATTCACTTACCAAATATGGAACTCTAGATTGCAAACGCTTCACACTTTATAGAACAATTGCAGCACACTTACCTGAAACAAAAAATATGAAAATGTAAATAATATAGAAATATACAACGTTATCGAAATTAATCCGCCAAATCGCATAAAATCGAGTACGATTGAGAATACACCCTTATGAATTTAAATGGTGAGAGCAGGGTTTACCGCGAAAATTCCCGAGAAGCTTGTCGCCTCGATAAACAAGAAACTATGTTTCCGGTAGAAGCAAACCACAACTTTCCACCCGTATATCCTCAACAACGTTTTGATCGAAGCTACCGATCGCCAACTTCTCAGCCGCTTTAACGGTTTATTCGGGAGAGAAAGAGAGAAATGGCGGAGCCGTTGTGTGATTACCCGCATGGGGTACATGGGGACTGCAAGAAAACACAATATTGCCCCGGGGCTATACGTGAGTGCTTCTATACAGCCTTAATGGATGGACCGATATCCTGAGCTACACCCTAAATATACACTCTCCTCGATAAAAACATCGAAATATCTGATTTATACTTTCGCCTCGATTATCACCGTCGAAATTGATTAACCTCTTAACTGCTTTGGTGATTTGATACGGTCGTTTCATTCGTGTAGTAAGGGATATAAATTGAAAAGCTTTGCATTTTTAAGGGTGGAAGAATTTGGCCATTTTCAGAAATTCAGGAAAACTTGGAAATTTAAAAATTCAAACATTGAAAAGATTTGAAGTTTGAAAATGTAAGTCGAAAAAATTAAAAATTTAAAAATACCTTGATGCATTTAACAATTTAAAAATTTGTGACATCTAAATCACTAAACTCCCAAATTCCAATCACTACAAGATTCACAAGGAAGTACCTTGTAGTGTTTATAGAAAATAATTCAACAAATCAGTGAGTACATGAATTCAAAAATTCACCCCCTCAGAAACGCATAAATTGAAAAAGTCCAACACCAAAAAAATATTACACTCAAAATTCAATCACCAATAAACCCTAAAGTACAAATCCAAAACCAATCCTAAAATTTCCCTAAATCTCTCAACCTGAGAGCTAGCAAAAGAACACCCTATTTCCTTCCATTTCCATGTAACCTATTTCCGTTATCAATAATCACCGATCTCGCAAGTATCTCGAAGAAAAATAGAAGGAAATGTTTGGAAGAAAATAGGATACGTCTCCCTGTTCCGAATAATTCTCGTTCGAAAGCGGATATACGCGATTTTCGTGTATTCCCGGCTCTACGCGTGTACATTCCGTTCCAGTACACGTACACGCGTTCAGTTTCGATGTAGGAACGAATGGAAGGGGCAAAGCCGGAGAATAGAATGTATATTTGGGAACAAATACAATTTGAATGAATTAGCAGTAAACTGGAAATGGGCAATCCAGGGTTACCTGACCCGCGGGTTACCGCTCTCTCTCTCTTTCATCCCCTTTTGTTCACTTTCACTCCTTCTTCGATCTTCTTCTTCGTTTCCGTATACAATACCGCGCAAAAGTATCTCATTTATGCAGTATTTTGTACTATATCTTTATCATTAATACGTTATTGTTCAAATTATTATTCATTATTGTACATGATACATCATTGTGGTTAATTATGTTATTCTTTATCATTATTATTATGTATGTTATTGTCATTATGTATGTTATTATATATACATAATATGTATTATTATGTAAGTCATTGTTGTTAATATATTATTGTATATGCTAAATTCGTTATACATTACTGTATATAAGTCATAACTTTTTAAACTGTAGTCCCTGGGGGTGCGCGTAGACATTAGGGGTTCGTGAAGCAATTTTTATATTAGCATTACATCCCCCAATTTTTCGTTTGCATTCAAATAACTCAAGATTTTTTGTTACTTAACTAGTAAAATTTAATTATGGGGATGAAAATGTTCAAGAGGGAGTCCTCAGACTACGTGAATTTAAGAACCCCTATACAAAATCATTATAATTAATTATCGTTAGAAAATATTTTTTACCTTGAATTGAAATCAGACAGTGAAGTAGTCGAATATATTTCATAATTCAATTTCTCTTTAAAATGTCAATTACACAGATGAATATCAAATAATTTTGTACATGTGCATATTTCTGTAGATATTTATTTGTAGTATGTAATTTTTAGATTGATTTTAACATGAAATGTCAAATGGATTTTATTAATGAACTTTTATATCAATTTTTAAATATATTATTGAGTTAACTTCTTCAATAAATTTCACTGAATTTTTCAGTGTACATTTACATGAATTTTTAACGTGGTTATACATGAATTTTTAAATAAAATTTCCGATCAATTTTTATATGAATTTTCTAGCGGAATTTTATATGAATTTTTTACATGAATTTCTACATAAATTTTCACGTGAGTTTTCACATGAATTTGTACTTGTATTTTTATATCGATCTCTATATCAATTTTCAAGTGAATTTTTACTGCATCTTTTAAATAAAATTTTGTAATCAATTTGTAATGAATTGTTTGTACACGAATTTTTCAGCCAATACTCATGAATTTTTCTGTACAAAATTGCACGTAAAAATACTAAGTTAGAACCTAACTTGTCCAAATAATCTAACAGATCCATATAATTATAACAATCTAGCAGATCTTAAATGAAAACTGGAAATAAGAATAGTACAGAATAAAATAGAAGAAAATACTTTTGAACGATATTGTATCAGTCGAATTGGTAGAAGCGTGGCACACCATGTTCTCCTTCCGCCATCTCGTTTTCTTCGCTCACCCCCACGCTATAAGCAAGCCCCAGCCGATCTAAACGATATTTTCGAAGGCAAATTCCGCCGCAACAGAGGGAAACATTGTACTTGGAGTGGTTTTCTCCTGCTGGTTACTTTTCTCGTCCCTTTGTCCTTTCTCCTTCGAGCGTTTCGTAAACAAAATTCACTCCCCTCGATGCCTACTTTGCGCCGCACCCTTTCCACTCCTTGGCCTTCGAGAGCTGTTCACTTATTTCGCACGTTGTCACGTTCGCGAGTTACTCGAAACATTCTAGAAACATCGGTTCTTATTTCAACTTTCCGTATTATTTCGACGCTACTCCCCAGTGAAAATATTCACTTTATCTGCCAGTCAAAGAATTTTAGTACTATACTTTCTTTTATTCAAGGTTATTTATCAAGGTTAGGGTACGTGACACAATCTTACATTTCATGTACAGTACTGTAATTATGTACAGCAGGGTAAATAGGGTCATGTTTCAACTCATGTTTCTGTTCAGATTTAGGTGCAAGAAATAACATATGTAGAATGTTACAATCACTGTCACACAGTTTTCAGGTTATCTCCAATTTGTAGCTGAAAACAGTGTACGATGCAATCAATTTCTGTATTGATTTAGTTACCATTTCATGTTAACAGTAGCTAAGCATGTGGTCCAGTTTCGTACATTACTATATTATAGTATATACATATACAATTATGTATTAACGGCTATTTCTGAGGGTCATCGAAGATAATTAACCAGTTGCTATTTCGCACAAATTACGATAGAGATGAACTGAGGTATGAGGATGGTCCTAAGTAGGCAAGTGAGGCGACAGATGTCACATGACGACTGTCACATATTCATATGTTTGACTGTGAAAAATTAGACAAGTAACCTGTTCACCTAAATGAATAGAAACACTATTGAAGATCTAGGTTAGGCAAGGATGCCTCAAACTAAGAGTCTGCCCCCAGTTCGAGAGTGAACAGCAAAATTTTGACAAGACATAATATTAAATACTGTTATCGTCGAATACAATCTAAAAAAACGCTAAAAATTTGACGGGTAATTCGCTCACGAGCACGAAAAGGAGTAAGAAAGCTAAAGGAAGCCATAATCAGATGAAAAGACGATCGTGGCATGTTTCTTCCTTTTGACGTCAGGCAAAATATTTCGAAAGTCCAAGAAAACGACGGTAAATCCAAAGCCGGTGTTTCCCGATATTTCACGGCAGGCCGAGTTCCAGCGATTTCCACGAGCAAAGTTCCGTGCAGGAAGTTAAGCGCCACGGCGTCCTTCAATTTCGGTTTTCACATAATTTATCCTAGCCACGGGTTCCGGCCAACTTCCATCGGCCAAAGTTTTCCCCTCGTTGAAATTAGTAGGTGTCCTTACTCTCTCGCTCTCTCTTTTTCTTTGTTCTCAGACATCCGTCTGTTGACATTTTCTCCGAGGACAACGTTTTAACACGACCGTTCTGTATCCGTGTCACGAAGCGACCACACCACCCAAAGAAACTGGTAAACTCGTTGATCTTGCCTCTTTTCGGGATTAACGTTCCACTCCGGGCTAAATAATACCGAAACGCTTCAACTAACGCTTCTTCGAAATTTATCGGGCTTTCTGATATCTGGATCGGTTTGATAGACTGCAGATGATTTGGGTGCAGGTATTCTGATTGATAATTATTAAGAAAAATTTTTTAAAAAGAGGACAATACATGATTTGGACGGTATTACATATGAGAGGAGAAAATTTGCTTAATAAAATAAAAATTCCCGAAACCTCAAATTTACATACTCACGAAACTCAACGATACTGCAAACCTTCAAATAAAAAAATGCAAAAAATATTGATTAACCCCTTTTCACTTGAAAACTGAACTTCAGTTAATTTTCAGTAAAATTGAGTTAAGTTTACTCGTGACGCACAGCTCAAAACCTTGCTCAAATTTTGAATACTCAACTTGAAATTTAGGTCTATGATCATAAGGATCCCTGAATATAAAATACATTTTAATTTTCTGTGTTCTAATGTTATAGCCCTAAATAGTTTTGGCTGACTGATAAATGACAGAAATCGAAAGATTGGTGAAAAAATTTCACGAGTTCTTCGCACCCCTGCCCACGATCGTCTCGGCGGGCAGCCGAACTGCCCGTCACCGGATTAGACATGCCCCAAGAGAGTCACGGCGTACTTACGGTTGAAATATCGATTGTCAGGTGGTTTCGTGGCTCGATTCTCTGGCGGCGTCGAACGTGCCTTTGATTGATTCGACGCCGTCCACCCTGAGGAGAGAATTGTGTCGAGAAGAGTATTGTTATGCTAACTGAATCAGGATGACTTTCCATCGATCGAACCCGCCGATAAGGAACACTCGGGAATCACGAATTTTTCTATTTCCCGTGGCCCTCCTTTTCCTCGTATCCCCCGTCCACGTTCCCCCATTCCGATACGCGAATAAAGGAATCGTTTCGTTTTAGAGCCGTTTTCTTTTTCTTCTGCATTATATTCCAATAACACGGAGCACATGCTACACGGATGTTCACGAACGTCCTTTGAACGCTGATGAGATTTCCTGCATATTCGCTGTCAATTTTATCGCTACCTTCTAAATAGGGAAGCTGCGTCGCACCCACCATTCGAAATTTAGGGATACGAAAATTGGGAATGGACGAAGTCGAGGAAAAATATTGTCAGGATTTAATTAAATTAAATAATTGTTATGTGAATGGTTTCTCTTTTGTGAAGCTGTGGAATATAAGGACTTCTGGGACAATTTATGTATATTGTTTCATATGTGTGTGACATATGAATGTGTAATATTATTGATTATCGTGTCAATTTGAGTTTAAAATTTCATAAAAAATTTCATTAAAAAATCTCGTTTAGTAATAACAAAATAAATTAACTTTGGTGGATGAAGTTATTTGTTGACAAAATTAATTATTATTTTGGATCAAAAACTTTTGACGTATCTTAGTAAATTTAATGCTAATTATTAATCTAAAATTATATTTTAAAGTTTTGCATTATTATAAATTTTGGTATTATGCTGAAGCTTTGAAGTAGTCTAAATTTTTGAGTTATTGTAAATGTTTTAATTATTCTGAAATTGTGAATTCTGCTAAATTTTTAAAATGTTCGAATTCTCCCAATATTCTAAAGTTCCAAATAATTCAAAACTTAATTATTGTAAAGTTCCAAGTTATTCCACATTTCGAAGTCTCCTTTACATCTGCTCTGTAATGTACATATGAAATTGTTTGAGACACCTGTATATAATCTAGTGTTCCGCCTACTATGAATAATCCTAAACTCCGAATGAAGTATTCCTCCAACTCTTTACTCGCCCAACTTCGTAGTCTCGAACGCTGATTCTGAATTAAACTCAAACATACTTATTCATACATACATAACCGAGCTACTCGCATATCTTACAATGTGGACTACTCTATTACCAGGTTAAACCGAAAGTTAGTAATAGTGATCTGCGATTATGCGATTAGGATCCCTTCACTCCTTTTCTCACCTTGTAACATTCTATGTAACTTTAGTAAAAAAAAATTGAGAATATATTAATGACAAGAATTATTTGTAACAAAATTACCAATGGATTGATGACAAAATTACAAAAAGTAAAATGCCACAGTAAAAATTGATTTGTAAGAAAATTTCAAAGTAAACGCATTATCAATTCTCACAATTTTCATTTATTATTGATATAATTAACTTTTGTCGTATTCGTTACAGTAAACGAGTGGAATACATAAGTTCGAATAAAATAATAAACACTTTATTTCCACAGCGTAA
This sequence comes from Megachile ligniseca, assembly GCA_945859555.1. Classification (NCBI taxonomy): domain Eukaryota; kingdom Metazoa; phylum Arthropoda; class Insecta; order Hymenoptera; family Megachilidae; genus Megachile; species Megachile ligniseca. The sequence goes on from OX243790.1 coordinate 3,476,622, forward strand.
AAGTCCAAATATTCTTGTCCCTGTGGGAACCAGGTGAAATTACCACGTGGCGAAAGGCGGAATTAACAGGTTTGTTTTTAAAGGTAGAATTTCGGGACGGTTCCCTCCGTGTTTTCCGTTAATCCGATAGAAAATGGAAAGCAGCGTCTTCGCATTAGTCGTCGGGAAAATTCGCGCTGCTTACCCTATGAATAATGCACCTCTCCTCCGGATAAAAATCCTCGCCGCCACATACTTTCAGTTAATCCGACAGTTCCAAGTAGTTTTCAAATAGTTGCCGCGAACGTAAGTCAAGTCGAACTCAATCTCTGCATTATCCACTTTCGTCGGGTTATCATAGTCTCGGCCAGAGAGACTTTCCGTGTACGTAATCGATACGTGACGTAAGAGAGTCGCCGGAATTAATAACCGGCCGAGAGAGCGTGTCGCCCTTTGGGAGGGTGCGACTAAAATGTGATCGATCCTGGAACGAGAACTTCGTTGTTCCAGCAATTTCGTTCATGCTCGATAAATTCTCTCTTTGGATACCGTTCTGAGAAAAGAAAGACGCCGACAGTCGGATGTCGCACGTTCCGTGCCACCATTTCGGCTCTTCGATTAGGCTAAACTCACCACAACTATTTTACTCAAGTCACTCTCGATCTAGAAAATTACTGTCTTTGTTACTAAAATAATTTTAAATAATCATGTAGTGTGAGTCATTGAAGTATATTATAATTATGAACAGTAACACATCTGAGGCTAACATCAGAACATACACATCCCAGGGTGAAGTCACCTAACACAACTAGTTTGTTCAAAAAATCCACCTGGATCATCCATAAACTTGCTGTTCATGTTACTAAGATAAATTTAATTAATTGTGTACAACTTGAAATGTGTTATAATTTTGAACAGTTGACATGACACATCCAAGGATGACGTACCTAACACAACTAGTTTGTTCAAAAAATCCACCTGGATCATCCATAAACTTGCTGTCCATGTTACTAAGATAAATTTAATTAATTGTGTACAACTTGAAATGTGTTATAATTTTGAACAGTTGACATGACACATCCAAGGATGACGTCACCTAACACCACAAATATTTTGTTCAAAAATAATACGTGAATGTAGCATTCACAATAGAAAACATAACATGGAACAAAAGCTCTCTCATTTGCAGTTTCATATCTCAACAATTTTACGATTCTGCACAATAATAGCTCATCGTGAATTTTCATTTTTATAACCGATTATATAATTCGCTGACTCGGAATAAAAACGGAACATCCTGTACATAGCAATTTTGGTGAGCGCAGTAAGCATCAACGATCCCGTATCTGACGATAATTATGCCCAATAGTGAAACACCATAAATTTCCCGGTGAAATCTGCCACTCTGACCTTATCTCATCGTGGTGCGGTGTGTTTCGTTCCCTCTGTTGTGCCCTATACGCACAATCCCCCAATTTCTCTCTTCCATATCGCGTACATGGCCGTACACCGATGTTAAAACCGCGTGGTAAGCCTCGAGGGTAATTAGACTGCAGGGTAGATGATACAGTACGGAAAATTGAGGTATCGAACAATACGATGATCACACCCAGTCTCGTCAGTAAGCCTGCCTGCCTCTCTGTTTGTTCATCCGTCTGTTTTCTCCGCAGCAATTTCTCTATTATCATTCGCTCTCATTCTTCGTTCAACTCGGAGACAGATATCTACCACCGCACAATTTTCGATCGAGAATTTGAAATTTTTTGAATTAGGAAATTTGGAAGGTCAAAATGTGGGGATTTAGAGAATTAGTGAATGTTGGAATGTGGATATGTGAATATACGGATGTGTAAATTTAGAAATGTGTACTTTCTGGAATATCTGAATCTGGGAATGTGTGGACTTGGAAATGAGTTTTGGGAATGTGTGAATTAAGAAATGTATAAATTTAGGAAAATGGTGGAACAAATGTGTCAATCTAAAGAAAATAGAAAGTCATGAAAATGTGAATTTGAAAACTGGACAATCTGTGGAAATAATTCCGATAAATTGTTCCAATTGCACATACCTTTACCCGAGGTCCATTAGTAACCTCCCAATCGCGAATAACGATGATAAAAAAAGAACTGAACAATAACCTCGACCGACGTTCGAAAACTCATTAAAATCAGAGTCAGCGAAATGAAAAGGAAGTTTTCGTTGTAGTCGCAGAAATAATCGAAAATTCCTTACAATATCGACGAAGCCAGCTGTACCTTAGCCATCAATAAAATATTTACCCGTCGTGGAATTTCATTAGGCAAATACCGTGAACGACTATCTACGGAAAAGAATCGTGAAATAATTTACACTGGATCCATGCTACGAGACAATAATGCCGGGTAGAATTGAGTCGACACGAATGCTGTTGGAATACGCGAACGAGCCAACGTAGAGTGCATCGCTCAATAATTCAGGAGCAATAGTAGATCTTCTCGCCTTCTCTGTTTCATCTCTCTCTCTCTCTTACTGCATAGTTCCATCGAAGCCTCTCGACTTTCTTGTCAGTCGTGTGCCAACTATTTTTCATACCTTCGGTACAGGAAATCGCAGACGAAACAAGGAACAGTTTCGGAAATAGAGTCACGGCCATATATCCGGACACCGCAGTAACTGTGGTACCAATCAGTCAAAATTGGTTTTACAAATTTAAGTAAAATTTCATCGAAAGTACTGTTGATTTATTTAGTTCTCTCAAAAAAATACCCAGAAATTAAGAAGATGAAAAAACAACCCCTTCGTTAAATGTATCTATTTTAGAAAAACGTAATTTCGATCATCGATTCGTTTATTTCGACGTCGCGAGCAAGTTTTAACTGGCAAAATCTATTCCTGTACGTGGAGCACATAAATAAGAAAGTTGCGAAAGTTAAAAAGTTGAAAACGGCGAAGGTTGGAGGAGGCCGGATTTATCACCTCGACGTCTTCGAAGCAAGGTGCGCGCAAAGCTTCGTTTCCTTCCATCCCCATTTTTGTTTATCGCCGTCCCGTCAAACGAACTATTCACCTCCGAGTTACGCGAAAATTTACAAAATCAATACACCGACTGATGCGTTTTTTATTTCTGCCCGTCTACGATCTTCTGATTTAACCCTTCGCTGCAAATATTCTTCGTGATATAATAAATTGGCGATATACAGAGAGTTTATAAGAAACACCTCGAAATGTTTAATACTTCTAAATATTAAATGATATTGTGATGCACTTATTTTTGCTATAAACTTTTTATATATAATTTACATTTTTAAAATATAGTTATTGTCATGTATCTAAACTAAATTTAAAAACGTAGAATTATAAATGAACAATGTCGTTTTTTACAAAAACGAAAAATTTTAACGATTTTCAGAATGCAACCGAATTTACGTTCAATTAAATTTACATAAAATTACATCACGGTTGAATTGAATTTACATTAGTTCAATTGAATTTACACTGCAGTCGAACTAAATTTGCATTATAGCACGTTTATAATCGATATTCATAATTAGCCATAGTTTATAATCGATACTCGTAATCAGTGTTAAATAGATAATTGGGAAATTGATAGTAGACGAGGTAAAATTAGAACAAAAATGACGTTTAATGGTAAACGATATGATACTTTAATATATCGCCGTATTCTCTATATCAACGTTAAAATATTTGATAATGAATATCGTGTAGTGGATCGATACAAACAGAACGATACACCGAATAAGCTTTAATATTGCTGATTGAAAAGCTGAATCGTTGAATGGCTAGTCTATCCAGCCAATGATTTCTCTATGAAAACGTTCTCCTTCCCCTCTCCTCAAATCTCGGTTTACCACCATAACCACCAAATATTAGCCAGAGAAATTCACATTCAACCTGCAGACAGATCTTATAAAAACCATCCTTCTTTTTCTCTGCAAACTTTTTTTAATATTCTTTCATTTAACTCGTCAATTTTTCTTACATTATATTTTTTAATATCTGTGATGATACTCGTGAACAAAAACATTAAAAAATAATTTAATAGTAATCGATAAAATTATTAAAGTTTTATGCACTATAATTTCACGTTCAAGTAATTATGATGTTTAATGATCAAGGCTTAATTATATTAATGAAAATTATAAACACAAAAATGTATTCATACAAGAAATTAATTACATATGTTTTAAATTAATTTATCACTTTCTGAAATCTGTTCACAAACCTTTTAAAGTTAAATTACAAATTTTCAAGATTAATTTATAAACTGTAATTATTAATTTGTCAGTATTTTTAACTGGTCTCATTGTGTTAATTAGTTTAGCAATTTCTTTAATTGATCTAGTTTTGTTAATTGGTGCATAAATTCCTTTAGTTGACCTACAAGTTTTGTTGATTATTTTATGAATTTTTTTAATTGGTTTCAAAACTTTCTGAATTAATTTACCAATTCTTTAATTCATCTTAAAATTTTGTTAACTAGTTTAGCAATTTTTTTAAATGATCTAAAAACATTTTTAATTAATTGATCAATCTTTTAATTGATCTTACAATTTTGTTAATTAATTCATCAATTTTTTAAATAAATCTTAAAATATTGTTAATTAGCCCAGAAATATTTTAGTCGATCACAAAATTTAGTTAACCTTATCAATTTCTGAAATTAATTCAAAAATTGTGTCACCTTTTTTAACAGATTTAAATTTTTTTAAATGAATTTATAAATCTTTCAAAAGTAATATATTTGTCGTTGTAACATATAAAACGCACGGTATCGACAAGCATACCGTTCGAGTTATAAAGGATAAACTAAAAAGCGCAGTAAATCACAATTAGGTAAGGAAAAAGAATAATTTGTAGTTAAAAGAGTAACGCAGGACCGTTTCTCAATCGAGCGACAAGAGAAAGCGAATGAAACCGCGGTAGCAGGATGGCCAGGGTGAAACAAAAACCATTTTGTCGCGATAATTTTCACCGCCAACGCATTTTACGTCGAGCCGGTGAAAAACAGTGAGCGAACCACGCGACGAATCACCATGGCAAATGACAATTTCGCGGTGCAATAAAGTGCCGTCGAAACGCTCGGAAAAATTGCGTTTAACGTTCAACGAATTCCACGATACATTCGGGGTGTTTCAAAGTTAAACGATCAAACTTTCCCCGTTACGTTTGACGAGCGAAGAAAAAGATGTACGAATGTGGCTATTCAAAAATTCTGGACACGTGTGTGCTTGATGAGGGAAACTTACTTGTTGAAGAAACTTACGGGTAAATTGTGAAATTTCTGAATTTTCAGAATTCGAGAACTTGGAAAATTTCAATATTTGGAGATTTCCAAATTTGGATAGTTCAATTGTGGATTTTCGAATTTGGTAATTTGAGAATTTGGAAATCTGAGAACTTGGGTATTTTGGAATTTGGTAATTTGAGAATTTGGAAATCTGAGAACTTGGGTATTTTGGAATTTGGACACTTGAGAATTTGGGGATTTAGGAATTTGGAATTTTAGAAATTTGATAAATTAGGAATTTGGAAATTTAGAAATTTGATAAATTAAGAATTTGGAAATTTAGAAATTTGATAAATTAGGAATTTGGAAATTTAGAAATTTGATAAATTAGGAATTTGATAAATTAGGAATTTGGAAATTTAGAAATTTGATAAATTAAGAATTTGGAAATTTAGAAATTTGATAAATTAGGAATTTGAAAATTTAGAAATTTGATAAATTAAGAATTTGGAAATTTAGGAATTTGGAAATTTAGAAATTTGATAAATTAAGAATTTGGATTTAGGAATTTGGAAATTTGGAAATTTGATAAATTAGGAATTTGGAAATTTAGGAATTTGATAATTCAGAAATTTGGAAATTTAAAAATTTGATAATTGAGAAATTTGGAAATTTAAAAATTTGATAATTGAGAAATTTGGAAATTTAATAATTTTATGGTTATGAAAAATCTTCACCTCAGAATGTATTTGTCTGATCCCTTCTGCAACCGAATAGAAATGTCAACGTAAACTTCCATGTCACAGACCTTCATTTGCTAGAAACTTCTACATTTACGCTATTAAATTAGATTACCAGTTAAACCGTATTGATTCTGGATTAGCTCAGAAGCTTCCCTCTTATTCGCTAGTAACAAGCTGACGTTCGGCACAGTCGTGAGTAACGGTGTAAACATCATGACGTCACTATCGATGAAGATACTATACGGGTCTAATAAGTTTACTGGTTGACGTTTCAGTGTTAAATAGTTGTAGATTGACAACGCTTAATAGGACGAGTTATTTTTTCTTAGCCTTTTCAGTTTCAGAGCATTTTTCAAGTGAATTAAAATGAAAATATATGTGTACTTTTAATGCATTATTCTATTAAATGAACACTAATTTTTATTAAATTTTACCAAGGTATTTTACATATCTAGTACTTCTTAGGAGTGTGATATTTAGCAAAACATTCATGCTTACTCAACCCTACATGAATATGTAAACCCTTTCGTGCTTGCCATTTTCATGGCTACGAAATTACAAAAAAATACTACCAAAAATGCAAAACTGCAGTAGATTCAATAGACAGGTTCTGTAACCGAATGTAACAGGAAAAACCCGATGCGCACAAACATAAAAAACTAACGCAGCTTAATAAAAATTCGAGGAGAAATGTAAATCCACGTGGGCCATGTTAGGAAGTCAGAATGGACAAACGCGGATTTACTTTCGAATTGAAAATAAAGCGGAAAAATAAATAAGTAAATACCGAAGCATCGACTAAAATATACACCCGTTCTTTATTTTAACAAAATACGACGGATACTCCGACAAAGCGGGGCTACAAAATTTTGTAATTCAAATGTAAAACCTAGAACCAGTCATTTTGACCGGTTGGTAGTTCCACAGTTACTGCGGTGTCCGGGTATATGGCCGTGAATCTGTTCGGAAACTGTGAATATGTCCGAATATATGATCGTGAATCAGTACAGATAAATGACCGTGAATCAATACGAAAAAACAATATAAGAATAAACATATATAAGACCGTCAATCCGTCTTGCCGTATAACGTCGAGTCTCGCTATATGACCGTAAATCTGTCCCGGAAGAACGCGTATTTACGTGGTCCGTTAAGCGTCAAGGATCGTTGCATAAGCGACGATACCTGGAACGCTGTCCTAAATCGGCAGAACCATCAATCGCCATCGTATGATACAATCTTCTCGAGATGTTTCGCCGGCGATCAGGCGGGAGCCGATCGATGGATCGTCGATCGGCGCGGGCGAAACGGAACGGTCCAGAAGGACTGTCCATTTTTATTTCTTTCGTTCGTTCACGGTAGAACGGACAACGAACAAATGGCTGGCTACGTGTACGTGCGCACGACTTCCAGCCGAATTGGCAAGCGAATACTTTGCAGCGAATGCAGATTTCGCGAACCATTTGTCAATCGAGCCGCTGCTCGTGCACGCTCCTACGACCGGGGGACACTTTAATCGACAATCATTTACTATCCGCCTGTACCGTCACCCTTCCTTGCTCCTTCTTTCTCTTTTATGCCCGTTTACCGTTGGCTACCATGATTTCTCCCAGCAGAGTCCATGTCTCTCCATCCATCCACCCACACCGCCGATCCCCTCCCTATTTCGCCCCTCGGCTGGCAGACAGTGTCACGATTAAAACGCCATCTGTTGATAGTCGCTACCTTCGACCTTTCACCTGCATTTCACCTCTTTCCGGCTATTTTTCGTTGCTCTTCGCTTTCGTGTTGTTTTATCATTTTTCTCGTCGTTTTTTACAATTGGCTATGGACACTACAGTGGCACTACATAAGGTGTCTCACAATTAGTGTAACTCTCAGAAGTAAGTGATAGGGCGAGTGATTCTGAACAACATTTTCCTTTGCAGAAATGGGGTTTGAAGCTTCGTTTTTGAGTTATTAAGAAAAAACACGGACCAATCAGAGCGCGAGAATTGCGCGCGCCCTGAAGCGAGAGTGACAGCTTCGAGCCTTGCTGCGCGCGATCAAGCGCCTATGCGCCGGACAGTCTAAACGTTTAATGAGAAGCCCTTTTGTCAAAACTCAGTTAAATAATGAACAGAACAATTACAAATAATGTTCACTTATTCGTTTCTCGTGAATAAACCAACTTAAATAAGACTCACTCGCATAGAGAACATTGTCACGCATTGCAGCGCTTACGCGTAATTCGCGTCGGACTCTGCCGTACTGATATGTCCTTAGAAATTTTGTTGATGAGTACCGAATGGAAGCTACTGTGATAAATAGGTATTAGATCCTGTGCAACGAACGGATTTTCGGGATAATTATTATCGTAGAAGAAAGCGATACTCTGTTTCGAGAAAAGTAAAACCGCAGACAGAAAACAAGGTTAATGCGGTGACTCGGCGAGAAAGCTGATACGCAATATCTTCTGCTAGTTTTCCACATCGTTACTCCGTTCCCAAGGAAATTTTATCATAAAAACGGCGACGACTTTCGCATCAAGTTTAATTCGCGTGATCGAAATCGAACAGAGATATCAATCCAATTCACGGATATCTTATACTTTACACTGACGTAACTTTTTATTTTACGTGTACTTTATATCGACAGGATCTCTCGTTTTATAGATAGTATATACGAATGTAACTGTTTCTTTTATATTTGCTTGGTGTCGATATAAATTTCTACTTTACTTTATATTTTTACTGCAGTAAATTTTTATTCCCTTCATTTTTCAAAATCAGTTATGTCAGCATTGTTCAGACTGTTACATGTGTTACGTAACCATTACATCAATCTAACCTTAACGTTAGCCTGATGTTCATATTAACCTGACGCAAACGTCAACATCGCTCTGATCTAACCCCAACATTGACTCAACCATATCCTTAAACTTGACCGGCCTGTAACTTTGATTTAACATTGACATAACCTAAACTTGATCTAACTTAAACATAAACATGAATTAACATTGATTTAACCAACTAACATTGACCTAATTTAAATCTAACTTTAATCTAATATTGATCTAACCCAACATAACCTTGACCTATGGTCTAACTTTGACCTAACCTTGGTCTAACTTGAACCCAATCCTGACCTAACGAACCTAACTTTGACCTAATCATACCTAACATTAACCTAACTTGCACCTAACCCCGATCTAACTTTGATCTAATTTGACCTAACCTTGACCTAACTTTGGTCTAACTTTGACCTCACTTTAACCTGACCTTGCCTAACTTTAACCTAACCTTAACCTTAACCAAACTCTGACAGTAGCGTAATACTAATTTGAACCTAACCTTAACGTAACTCCAACTGTAACCTAATCTGAACGCATTCCTAACTTTAACCTAGCTCTAACCTTAAGTTAACCCTAATTTGCAAACAAATTTGTAAATACAAGAATATGCTACCCCAAAACCTGAGGAACCTCTTGTTATATCGCCAATTTCACGCTGCATTCCTACGCTCCGGCGATATAGTCAGAGTCTCCAATACTCATAGCTAGAAAGACGTGCTGTAGAAACATTGATCGAACAGTTAAGAAACTCGTATTCGAAAGAGCCAAAAACTCCCTAAAAGATTAAAGGAGCGAACGGAAATAGACGAAACAAGTATAGAATGCAATAAGAGCGATCGGAACGGTCGCTTGATAAACGACGCATAGGCATTTCCCCGCGTGCCACAATATCCATTATGCCCCGATACAATGGACCAGATACGTCGTTTAATATACAACGAACAGTCATCGCCATTGTCGTAGCACGGTAGAAAGTAATTAGTTCATTGTCTCAAATAAATTGCCCGCCGCTCGACACGCGTTTCGTATGCTAATAATTAATGAACGTGACAATGCGAATCGAGATCTCATCGCGGCGTTGTCACCTCTTCTTCTCTTACGTCGCGGCCGCGAAACTGCGACGCGTGAAACTTCGCCATATGGCCGAACTTTGTACTGTCGGAATAATAGACCGGTAAATCTCGCGATTTTCCGTTCGATATTCGCGTTCAAGTCCCGAGATTTTACACCATTCGTTTATGGCCTCGAACGCGTTTCCATTCAAAAGAGAATTTATCGGGGATGGAATGTGTTTATTGCCGGGCAAAATAGACACTCGATTTTAGAGCACCTGTTGAGATGCTTGCTACTATTTTATTTTAAATACACTTTGTTATGGGGAACTTGTTAGGGTATGTTTAAGGGGAACTGAAAGTTTAAGTGGGTAAATTAATGTTTATGTTCGTTTAAAAAATTTCATTAAGAAATTTTCGTTTTTATTTTATAGGTGGGGGGAGGAATTTTAAATGGTGATTATGTAAATTAAATTTGGGGAATTTGCGAAGATAAATTTGGAAATTTAGGGATTTTAGAAGGTGGGAAATTGGGTGTTTGAGGATTTAGAAATTTATTGATTTGAGAATTTTGGAATTTTAGAACTTTAGAATTGGAGAGTTGTAGAATTTGAGAATTGTAGAATTCGGGAATTGTAGAATTTGAGCATTGTAGAATTTGTGAATTGTAGAATTGTAGAATTTGAAAATTTGAGAATTAGAGAAATTGGAAATTAGTGAATCCAAAAATTTAAAAAATTGTAGAATTCAGTAATTTGAATTTGCGTATATTTTCACCTAACCTAAAAATTTCCCCATAAACCGTATAACTCATTGCCTATACAAAAATATACAAATGTATTTAGAATTTCCTCCAAATACCATAAATGAACAAAAATAGAAACATGGTGAACTCATAATTTTGACCAGGTAATCGTCAAGATATTAACCGGAAGTTGCCTGTTCGCAAAGTTTCCGGTATGTCCGCCTAACACTTGCCTCTCGAAAGTTCTTTCAGCCCTTGGAGACCACAAGGGGGTTCCATATCGGCACGGTAAAACCCGGCATAAAGTCTATGAGACTCTCGAGAATCGGAATTATTTATATTTACGCGGAACGTTTCTTTTAATTACTTCTTCTCGAAAACAAGAGGCACGCAAAGAAAACTTGCCATCTCGCCACTTGTTCCTTTCAAACAGAATTTGAACCCTTTTATTTAAATGTTTTAAGAGAAGTTTCCCGGGTTCTTTCCGACTCCACCCTCTTATGTTACTGCAGACACGGCCATAAAGAACGGCATACAGGCCGGATACGAGTACCAGAATTGACTCTGTAACGAGCGGTGTAATAACAAACGGGCAACGACGTAAGTCAAACGAATGGCTCTTTTACGAGTTTCGAGGAGAGATAGGGACGAGACAGAAAGAGAGAGAAGGAGATAGGGCGGCGAGAAAATGTGGAGGTACAGGGGATGAAAATAGAAGGTCCACGTATATTTCTCTTTCGTGCCACTGAATATGTGAGGATCGAACCATTAGAAAGGTATTCCCGACGAATTTCTTCTGTGGGGACTCGAAATTGGAGGGTGATTCGATAAGATGGCTGCTAATGGGAAACTGTATAGTCAACTGTTACGTGCTTTGGTAAAAATACATTGTTATTGCCTCCCTATTACGTATAATAGCATACATGAGTTCTCAAGTCTCAGATTCAACTATTTTTCAGGTCTTTTTAAATATTTCTTTTTCAAGTTTGTAGCATTTCAGATACTTTTCAATTTTCGAATGTTTGGGATATTACAATTTTTCAGTTTTGAAATATTTCATTTTAATTCGAGGACTTGAAAGCACAGGGTGATCAAGATGGCTAATGGGAAACTTATTACATGTTTTTTGTAAATACGTGGGGTTGTTCTGTATGTTGCCATTTGTGATTATAAAAAGTTGGTAATAAAAAAATTGTAAAAGGCTAAAAATTTTCTGTAACAGCGCCCCACTTTCAAATGTACCCCGCCGAATCAAATGTTTATGTAGTCATCACGGATTTCCTTCAAGAAGCCCAAGTCATCAAGGGTGTATTAATGCAACGAGCTGTAGATTATGTTACCGTTATCCGTACGAATATCTTCGCAGCTTCGGTGTCGTATGCAAAGCGTGCAGCGAAAATAACTCGGAGGGCGTATCGGCTGCGAGTGAGCACGTTGGGGGGTGGAGTCACGTAAGGGCGTTATTAAAAACGTGCTAGTAGGGTGGTAGTTTTCGAGGGCAATATGCGGCTGTTTGCTTCTCTCCTAGCCAACCATTCGACCAACGGTGGCTCGTTCCACGTGCACCTAGTAGACCTAGATGGGCGTCGCGCAGAGGGATGATGCTCCTAGCTGCACGGATGGCTGTTCTTGGCTTCTGCTGTTACTTTCAAGAAACCCTCCGCCTCTCTAATTCAACCCTGAACCGACAACCCCCAATCTCCAGCCGCCACTCGGTTATTACTGGTTGCTCCCCTGGGAACACGTTATTATCCGTGCTGCTCCTTCGCAATGAGTTTCGCCCGGAAACTGATTGACGGCGCGGAAAACTGCACCCGAGAACGTCTTGCGTATTGGCTCGTCCACAACCCGCGACACTGTCATCTTATTATCCTGCTCGAATTGCTTCTGAGACCGTCGCGTTTTTTTCTGCGGGTGAAAATTGAGCTGTGTGTCCGTTTCTGTCGATGACTTTTCTGAATTTTAGTTCAACCTTTCATTTATTGATTTTAATTCTGTGTGTAATTGAGTTCAAACCACCCTTTATTGGTTACTTTAGGACAAACCTAAATTTTTACAAAAAGTCTTCGATACTAGTTCGGTACAATTGAAGCTAAATCCAAAATATTCAACGTTCATTATTTATCTTAACAGTAATATTTAGGGAGCTGTCGGAGAAATTAAGGGGTTAATTTTGTGTTTCATAATTGTGTGAAAGTCTTTTATTTGAAAATATTTGCAATTTGGAACTGACCGGTCCGAATTTGGATCGGTGTTTGTAATTTGTACGAAGTTGGGCGCCGAAGGAAAATTTCGAGGAAAGAGGGAAAGAGTCGGGTAACAAGGGAACGAGGATCGAAAACGACACATCGACAGGACTCGAGAAGATAGTTTTCCCTTTGTCGCGTCTCGCCACACGCTCCAGACGGTCCTCACCGCCGGAAATAAATTACCACTCGAAATCTCCAAAAGCCTTTCACCCTCTCCATCCCCTGGCTCCTGAGATCAAGAAGTCGCGGGGAACAATTTTATTGTATTTCTAAGCCTTCGTCGGGGATGAACGAAGGAACCGAGAGATTGCACCGAGACGAGCTTCGTATATCGCAAGATTTAAACTCACGAAAAGGACAGGTAATATGATTGTTGCCGTTTCGAGTGGTCGATAAATGGCGGACAAGCCCGCTGGACAAACGTTTATGTTTAAAATGATAAATTGGACGCGTTGCTAACCGGAAACCCTGGCAACTTATCACGCGTTTACACGGTCTAGAAAAGGTGTACAGAGTGTACTTCGGCATAACAATGAGCCAATATTAGATCGCTTGTTCACCTGCCAGGGAAAATGGGTCACTTGTGTAAATAAGAGACTCGGAGAACCACCTTCATCTGATTTTGATAAAAAATTCGAAAAAGGACATTCTTTATTTTGATGCTAACTGATAAGTTTATATTATTTCGTAAATTACATACATCATACATATGATGTTTATATCACATGTGATGTTCATGTATACCTGTATGATGCTCATATCAGGTGATAGTAATAATATCCGATATCAAAATGTTACCTGAAAATTTCACGCACTTCTCAGATAATTCTTCGATTTACAGATTTCTAAACAATTAAAAGTTCCTTAAAATTGCACACTAGAAGCTGGTATTAAAAGCGACCCTGATTTGTTTCCCCAAATATCGCGTTCGTTTAATCAAAAAGCGCAATTTCCCGGCGAGCAAATAGTTGCGCAAACAGAACAAAGGAAACACACGTACGTTTTCTAACGTGCAAAAGTTCGAATGAAACAAGTTCATCGAATTAAAATCGCTGGCAAGAGTTCGATTTCTATATCGACTGCCACCATCACACGTTCCACGATAAAATGAGGCGAAGTGGTAAAATCGCGGGCATTACGGTGCACCCTCAAAGAGAAAATCACGTGGGAGACATAATAGGAATGTTGGTACCAGCGAAAGCACTATCCGCGGAATTTTCAAACAACATAAGTTAGCCAGATATTGCGAGCACGTAGAGAACGCCAGGCAAGAAAGTGCTGAATCCGATTTCGTCATTATTTTATTTTGGCCAACGCTATCGGAATATCTGGATACCGAAACGAGTTGGACCTCTTTGTTCGCCCCCAAACAAACAAAAGAGTTTGTATCAGCTTTCGTCAGAGTGCTATAGTAATCTCGGCTTACTTCTTTGCGCAGTTCTTTTATTATAAAATTGCTCAACCTTACCGGTTGCGCAACGCTAGGACAAAATGGCGGACGGGAACAAGATGGCGTCCAATGCGCTTCGAATTTTTCAGACATTTCTTTCACACGGTTTATTGTCCTTTTCTTTCGTAATTTATCAGAATGACACGTATAAGTATGGTCATATCAGGAGAGATACGGTGAGAAACATTCTGAGGAATATTTTATAGATAAGAAAAATTTATTGGGTGATATATTCCCAGTTTTGTGTATTCGTAGTAACTTTTTTTTATCATAAAGCTATTATATAAATAGACAAATGTGTATTATAAAAATAGTAATAGTATCTCATAACAGTATAATAAGAAAGGAGTGACTGGCAGTTTACAATAAGTGACTCACGATGATAGTAGACAGTCGATTTATTATTTATTGGGGTATTAATAATCGAGGAGGGGCCACGTCTAGACTACTTTTATTAAATAATTTTAATATCCGTGTAAACACGCGCCACGATATATCATCCGGTAATACTCTTATCGCGAGCCGTGAAGTAGGGAGAATTGGATAGAAGCTGAACATTTTTCACTTCATGAATGATATACTGTTCTGCCGCAAGGATGCTCCTACGCCAGCCTCTTATGCACGAATACCCTTTCGAATACTTTTCTTTTTATCGTATACTTTGAAAACTCATGCTTCCTAGTAGGTCGGTAACTTTTGAACTCTCGGTAACCCAAATTTTACGTGTTTGCGGTAGACGAAGGACTTTCATATTTATATGGCTGACATGCTGATGGCGGATTAAGCTTTTTATATTTTTGGTCAATTTTGCGTTGTTCTGAAATTTTTCAAATTTCGAATTTTCTAGTTTAGACATTTGTGAGATTCAAGTTCAGAAGTTTGGAAGTAGCAAGTTTAAAAAAAGTTTAGACATTTCCATACTGAGAAATTTGTAATTTTTATATTTTCAAATTTTTAAAGCCCCTACTCACAAATTGTAAAATTCTGCAATTCTGCAATTCCAAAATTCTACAATTCCAAAATTCCGCAATTCCAAAATTTTAAAATTCCGCAATTCCACAAAACTAAAAATTTTCAATTCTGCAATTCCAAAATTCCAAAATCCTGTAGTACCAAAATTATAAAATTCAACAGATCCAAAATTCTACAATTCCGCAATTCTGAAATTCCAAAATTCTACACTTCTGAATATAAAAAAACTGAGCCCCAATTAAAAAATATATCTCTAAATTTTCCGCTTTTCCAACAACGTTATTCCCGAATGCCCAAACTCCAATTTCTCGACCATACAAATCTACAAATTTTCACGTTTCGACAACAGAATCGTCCATCAAAAATAAAAATCCCCGAACATCCACCTCGAATTCGAAAATTACAAAGCCGTACACCGAAGATCGAAACGGCGAGTGACAATATTTTCCGAAAGCCTCTGTTCATTGTTCATTGACTGGATTTGGCTGCTGGCATTCGAAACGATCGAGATATCCCGCAGCTTTCGGTCATGTCAGCCCTCGGAAGGGCGCCCTATTGTCCTGTACCTTTCAGCCGTGGAAATGAGGTAACGGAAGCTCGTCTTGAACTTCTCTCCATCGCGCCACGACACGGCTGGTTTTAATCTTTTTTTTTTCTTTCTCTTTTTTATTCTTTTCCTCTCCTCTTGTTTCTCCCCGCCTTTCTTCGCAATTACACTGCTTTTGGCAACGAGATTAAAACCGCTATTGTTTCGACTTTGTGCCATGCAATACCTCGACACACTATTGGACAACCCAGAAAACTTTGTACGCCATTTTGTTTCTTTTAATAGTTTCGCATCGGGGCAATTTTTTTATTGTGTGTAACATGATTATGTATGAATAGGATGACTCAACAATATTTTTCTCACCCTCTAGGAATTTATGGCGTAAAACAAGTCCTTTGGGCTTACGAATTTAAAAGATAGAACTTTAAGTCGACTTCCTACATTTAAATTTTAGCTCAGTTTGTGAGATTTTTGCTCGAAGGTTATGTTTGTTTTAGGGAGTGAGAGAAAAAAAAATTTTTCTTAAGCAACCCTTATGTGGATCTGTACACATATGTAATTATTTGTATAATAAATGTATAAATTTGATATAGGTGTAGGTATATAAATTTAACTTATTTATTGATATGTAACAAATGTTGATACTGATTTTTCTTTGAGAAACAATTTCTCAAATTAATTTGAAAAAATATTTAAATTAATAAAAAATATTTGAATGTAGAAAATCCTTTCCACCATGAAAAATTAGAACGTTAAAAAAAAAAGGAAAGAGCGAAATGGAAAATCGGTAACCTCTATTTTAAAAGTCAGATTGAAGAGAATGAAAAGAGTGCGCAGTTAGTACACGTTAATTCAATTTTGTATTTACGGTGAATAACCAAGGCTTCTGTCTCATAATTCTTCGTTTACGACTTCTGCCAGCCACGAATTGGAAAACACAACAAATAGTTTTCAATAAAGAAGTTTACAGGGTACAGGTGCGCGAAGTTTCGCGGCAAGAGTTTAACACACCACGGGAATAAAACTTTTACCAAGTTTTTAAAACAGTTCCACGCTTTCCAGCGCTTAAAGACCGCACAACTCGAATTTTCTCTTTTCCTTTCTTCGTCCTTTCGTCTTCTTCCTTCTTTATACGGCGGCTGCGAAGGAAATATGCCTTGATACCATGTAATTTGACACGTTTCGACAAAACATAGGGGAAGCTGTATTTGTGGACGGAACGACCAACTGCGGCCATTTTAGTGTTGTTTTTATTTGAAATCTTCAAGGACGATTTTTTGTAAAATGATGAGTTTATTTTAATAATTTTAAATTTAATAATTAATTATATTTCCAACATTATTTATGTTTGAATAATATTAAATTTAGTAATTTTATATAGATAATTAACTATATTTGACTTAATATGAATTTATGGTTAAATATATCTAGCAAAATTTATATTGATGATTAATTATATTTAACTGATTGTAAGTTGATAAGTAGCTATAGTGGATTTATTTAAATTGATAATTAATTGTATCTGAACAATTTTAAATTGATTAATTATAATGAACTAATTTTAAATTCAGGGTTAATTATATTCGATTAAATTTAAATTGATAATTAATTATACTCGATTAATTTTAATTTAATAATTATATTGCCAAATTCTCAAATTCCCAAATTCCACAGATTATTCAAACTTTCAATCACAACAATTTACATAAGCAAAAATATAAAAATTCCTAGATTTTCAAATTCTGAGGTTCTTAAACTTTCTAAATTTCCAAATCTTAAATTTCTGAAATTGTCAAACCCTCAAATTTTGAAATTTCAAAATTCCCAAATTTTTCAAATCTCAAATTCCCAAGTTCTGAACTCTAAAATTTCAAAATTCCCAAATTCCCAAATTCTCCAACTCTAAAATTTCAAAATTCCCTATCCCTAAAGTCTCACGAACCACCAAATTCAACTACCCCAGCCCCCAAATCTCTTAGTTCCCAAATTCCTAAAAAAATCCCTAAACTCCAGTAAAAAAAAAGCACTCGAACCATTAAACAACTGCGAAAAATCCCATCAAGCTTAATTTATTAATCGACATTTAAATAAATAATTACACCGAACACGTTCGAGCTTTCCACTACGCATCCCCTTTTTTCCTCAATTAAGTGACAATTCCAAAAAAACGGAAACGATCGAATGTTAAACAATTCACATTTCGTTCGGCTATGCAGCCTCTAAAACGGTGAAATGAGTTACGCCTGACGTGCCATCAACTCCGTAATAACAATAATAATAATAATAACGAAGTTAATTTTCCATGGACGGATCGTTAAAGCTCGACAGACTGTCGAGCATGCTCGAAACGGCCGAGGCGCAGCTGTACGCGGAACAAAAATAGAAAAATGAAAAAAAAACAAAAAAAAATCGAAAAACAAAAAAAAAAGGTTGCCACTCCAACGTGAGATAATGATCGCGCGTGGAACACGAAAAGGGACGACGTTGCCCTCGTTCTCGAACGAGACATTCCGAAACGTTTATTACGAGAACTATCGAAGTTTCGGCATTAAAACCTAACCTTTTTGCGCCGGCGCTCGTTACCAAAATTCACCGGCATAAGCGGCGTTAATTGAAGAGCGAACGTCGAGAATTCTCACCGACCACTCAAACTCTGAAGCAATCGTTCAACTAATGAAAACGCGTGACCGAGTATGGAGTCACTCGAAAAGCTGTGTGTGTTATTTATAAAATTTCTGGAGCTGGAAATATTCTGGTGGAAATGTGACAATAAACGTAATTAAACTTTAATTCGTGGGATGATATTTATGAAGTTAAACTAGAAATATTATTTTAGAAATGTATATCGTGTTAATAAGTAAATGAAAGAAGCAATATGTTATTTATAAAAATTGTAAAATTTAGAATACATGTAATGTATGTATGTCACAATGAATAATAAACGAATGAAG
Source organism: Megachile ligniseca (assembly GCA_945859555.1). Classification (NCBI taxonomy): domain Eukaryota; kingdom Metazoa; phylum Arthropoda; class Insecta; order Hymenoptera; family Megachilidae; genus Megachile; species Megachile ligniseca. The sequence continues at coordinate 3,495,370 of OX243790.1, forward strand.
TGATACGTTATTTAGAAAATTTCTAAAACTGGAAATATTTCGTTAGAAATGTATGTTGTAATAAATAATATACTTCATGAAATTTCTTAAATTGAAAATATCCTTTTGTAATAACAATTTGAATTTGTGCATCTAGGGGTGGACGCAACTGAATTACCACGTGTTAGTTAACTGCGCGCTAAATAACCACGTGTTGATTAACTACGTGCTAGATTACCATCTGTTGGTTAATCACGCGTTAGTTAACCACGTGCTGAATTACCACCCGTTGCTTTTCTATGCGTTGAATAACCACGCGTTAAATAATCTCGTGTTGAATAACCATGCGTTAAATAATCTCGCGATGAATAACCGCGCGTTGAATATAAATACATCAATTAACCACGCGTAATAAATATATTGAATTACAACGTGTTGGATAATCTTGTGCCCAATGATCACACGTAGAATATAAACATTATCTAGGCGTTGTACAGAACACTAAAACGTCAGATTGCAGTATTTTGTGCTACCAGCGCTTTGTATCGTCACGCGCCGTATTGTCACGCGTGTTAACATCACATGACATCGCCACCTGTGTGTTATCGTCATGTATAGTTTCTCCCTGCGTGTTATTGTCGCGTATAGTCTCTCTGTGCGTGTTGTCGTTACGTATAGTCTCTCCAGTTATCGTCATGCTTAGTATTTCCCTGCGTGTTACCGTCACGCGTAGTATCTCCCTACGTATTATCATCGCACATAACCCCACCCTGAGTGTTACTGTCGCACATAACCCCTCCCTGCAAGATATCGTCACACATAATCCTTCCCTGTGTGATATCGTCATGCTTAGTATTTCCCTACGTGTTACCGTCACTCATAGTATCTCCCTACGTATTATTATCACACACAATCCCTCCCTGCGTGTGACCATCACACATAATCCCTCCCTGCGCGTTAACGCCACGCGTAGTATCTCCCTGCGTCCTATCGTCACGCACAATATCTCCCCGCACCTATAACCGCGCGTTAAACTACAAGATACATACAAATTAACGCGTGTTTAAGTATCCTAAAATAACTATCCATCGTCTAAGCTCCCGACCGTCATATAATAACGTCACTTCGCGTATCTACGTTACTCAAACATGTCCCCGCGTTATTGCGTCGCTGGTCTCGCTCGTTGTATTTCATCCGGCGCTTTATGCACGCGTTGCGAGGCAGAAGCGAAGAGAAATCTATTGCTCCTCTGATAGATCGTACGCACCAGATGGTTCTTAAGAAGCAAAGTGGAAGAAAATTGGATCTTTTTATTTATAGCAACGGCCCGCACAGCGGCGCCATATTATCTGGATATCGTTCAACGAAACAACGGTACGATCCATTATTTCAGCCACGGTTTAAACTGCCGTTAACGACCTTTCGCGCGAGATCGTTACGCGAAACGCTCTGCTACGCAACCGACCCCCTTTTTTTTTCATCCATTGTTTTATTTTTTTTTACCCAGCCATTTTTCCGTTCCCTTTTTTTCGCACCGCTCATCCATACCTGTTTATCTGGCCAGGCCGCGGCGAAGCAACCAGTTTCAGCGTTAATTGCCGTGTTATCACGACCTGTTATACGCTAACTTCATACGACTGATAACGTTACGTGTATGCTGGACTTACCTGCAACAGAAAGATAACGATATGTCAGATAATTGCGTGATGTCTGAATGCAAAAATAGCAGACGGTGGGAATAGGCGCGCAGTGATAATTGCGTTATCTGGCCGCATGTGTGCAGTTTACAAATTGACGAGGATTGCGGGCAAGTTAAGAACAATAAATTAAACGAATCACAGTTTATTATAAATCTGACTGGAGGCTCTCTGACGACTTTTAATTTCTCGAAATATATTTATGTACAGCTACATTTAGTGCTTTTGTAAAATATTTCAGACTCAAACTTCTCTTTTTATCCCCAAAGTACATATAAATTATCCACATGTATATACGTGCAAATTACTGAAACGTTCGAACAATAATGATACCTCCTTTCAATATACCATTTCTCAGCGAAAAATATTTTCAATGTGCAATATATAAAATTGTATTACAGTCCTTAATATACATGTGCATATAATGCAAGTAGATATAAAACAGCAAATATGCAGATTGTAACATGGATACAGGGTAAATACCAGAACGTCTAACAATAAAAACTGATAAAGTAAAGGACATGTTCAAGATTATAACAAGCGGTCGAAAAAGGACACCGAAAGGTAAATGCAGGTGGTCCAATTTACTTAAAGTCGATCTAGAGTGGCATAAAAATTTTTGCCGGCCAGCAGAAGATACCGGGGATGTTTGTATTAGAGGGAAAGAACATTCGAGGAACGATATTTCTTTCAGGGTCCAGCGCGAATGGTGGACGCCATTGGAAAGGAAACGCAAACAGGCCGCAAACGACGTCCTTACGAGTCCAGTTCTTGAAACGTTACGCTGCTGTGAGCAAATTTACCATGCAAATTAGCAGATGTATCTCCGTTGGCCGACGAAAATACCGTCGAAAGATCCCTGGCAAAAAACTCGTTCCACGGCCCGAACGGAAACGTCCGTCTCGCGGGAAGAATAATTACGTAATCACGAACGAAACGTTTCTACAGCTGGTAAAAAGTAGCCACCGCGGACTACGTCAGACTTTAATCCCGCGGGGAAACACGTGAGCCAGAAGGAACGAGCCAAGAAACGGGAAAATGTTGGAAAATGCGAATTCCGAAGGAATTTCTGGATGGTTATATGTTCGGGTAAAAGACGGGTGCGGTTTCAGGGTGGTTGGATTTGATTGAGCTTCGGTGGATGACTGGGATATTAATTTGATCGATTTGCTTCGAGATGGAATTCGATTCGATTATATTGAATTTGATGCAGCTCGATTTGTGGAACTTGATGTAATGGAATTCGGTGTAATGGAATTCAACGCGGTACATTTCGACGGAATGAAATTCGATAGATGGAATTCGATGCAGTGGAATTCAAGGTTGTTAAAGTCGATGCAATGGAATTGAACAGGGTGGAATTCTGTGCAGTGAGATTACATGCGATGGAATTCTAATTAGATGGAATTCTAATTAGATGGAATTATACGCAATAGAATTCAACGAGATGGAATTCTATATGTATAGTGGAATTCTGTGCAATGGAATTCTACATGTATAGTGGAATTCTGTGCAATGGAATTCTATATGTATAGTGGAATTCTGTGCAATGGAATTCTATACAATGGAATTCTGTGCAATGAAATTCTATACAATCGAATTCTGTGCAATGAAATTCTATACAATGGAATTCTGTGCAATGGAATTCTGTACAATGGAATTCTGTGCAATGGAATTCTATACAATGGAATTCTGTGCAATGGAATTCTGTGCAATGGAATTCTGTGCAATGGGACTCTACGCAATGGAATTCGATGAGATGGTATTCTACACAATGCAATTCAACGAGATGTAATTCTACGTAATGGAATACAATGGGCTACAATTCCACGTAATGGAATACAATGGGCTGGAATTCCACGCAATGGAATTCGACGAAATAGAATTCAACGAAATGGAATTCTACGCAATGGAATTCAGCAAGGTGATATTCTATGCAATGGAATTCGACGAGATAGAATTCGATGAAATGGAATTCTACGCAATGGAATTCCAAGAGGTGAAATTTCACGCAATGGAATTCGATGAGATGGTATTCTGCGCAATAGAATTCGACGAAATGGAATTCTGCGCAATGAAATTCAGCAAGGTGGAATTCCACGCAATGGAATTCGGTGAAATGGAATTCTACGCAATGAAATTCAAAGAGGTGGAATTTCACGCAATGGAATTCGACAAAATGGAATTCTACGCAATGGAATTCCATGTAATGGAAATCTACAGAATAGAGTTCCACGTAATGGAATTCCACGCAATGGAATTCGACGCAGTAGAATTCAATTCATTAGAATTCAGCGCAGCAGAGTTCAACACGATGAAATTCGATTACCACTGAATTCCGATAGAATTCAATTATTCTCATCACCTTGTATGTTCCCAAAGTACCGCATACCTCGCATTCCACGTACCACGGAATGAACAGTACTTAATTAACTCGAAAAGTGGGTACATATACCTGACACATAGCGAGCCCTGGCAAGAAAATATAAAATAAAGAAGAAGGGAGACAAATGAGAGGAGGGATAATATGGCGGTGATTTTCCAGGCGATACAAATTTGAAATTAAAGGTCTCCTCCGTGGCCAGAAACGCCGAAGATAATATGCAAAAGAGAAGCTTAAAAAGTAATTACCGGTGAAGAGGGCGTGTTGGTTAAAAATTGGCGTACATACAAAGTTTTCTAATTTCAGGAGGCAAGGATGGCCCGGCATAGTCGAGGGCGGAGAAAGTCGACGGAGAGAAGCGTAGTTACGTACTCCTGGCATGTACACGCAATACTGCCGGAACCGCTCGAATAATTTAATATACGGATATTTCGCGAGCACTCGAATACTCCCGAATGAACTTCGAATATTTTAGTATCCTTGGCTACACTATACTCTAACCTCGCGGGCTACTCCGAACTCCACTCATTCGTTAAGACTATTTCCGTTCGGACCTGTCCATCTCAGTCCATTTATCGCTAAAAAAAAATTACTCAACCTCATCGGTAGAAAAATAAATTTATTGTATTCAAAACACGGTTGAGGTACAAAGGTCCGTACATTTTGACGCTGCCATTTTGTTTTACCATTCGCCTGCTACCATTTTGTAAAACAAAAACGACAATTTCATTTTACTTTACCACCTGCTACCATATCAGAAATTGCTTCAAAATAAGCACATTCAACGAGACGTCGAGTATAAAATGACACGAGAAATCTAAATTTGGAATCGGTTAATGAAGTCACCGTGAAATATTGTTATTCAAATAACCATTTGTGGATAATTTTATTCAAATAATGCCCGTGTCTAGACACGTCCTCGAACCTCCTCGTAGCCGAAGAGAAAATATGAGACAGTATTTCGTAAGCTGGCGTTGTTAGAGTTTCCAGCAAGATTCCACCAGATTTGGACATAGGACATATCGAATTTATATGGAGTTTGAACGCATCGAAGCAGGAGAACGTAGTTTGCATGGCTCCGAATAGATAGATAGTATTCTAGATGTTTTGTGTCGCTTCTCCCAAGACTGTCGACGAATTTCCAACAGAATTTCTTGTATTATCCTCTCTTTCATTTCGATTCAATTTTTCTGCGCTGAATACCGCCAGAATTGATTCCCCGGATTCAATTCGATACCGACATCGATGATATCTGAGCAATATTTTACGAAATGATAATTGAAGGATTTGCAACAGTAAGACTACTTATTATACTAATCGAAGAAACATCAATTTTAATACAAAAGAACGCAAACTCCAAACGACAATCGTGGAATCATACCTTCAGTACCCAGGGTATTTTAGCTAACTCCATTATGTGGAATATCTCCCATGTTTTTGACATTATAAAAAAAAGTTTCAGGAAGAAGTTTCATGGTTCCAGAGATGTCACAATATGACATAATTACCTTTTTCATAGTTGAGCGCGTAGAGGACGTATGAAGGTCACCGATGTTTTTTTAACGCTATGCTATATATTTTAATGGATTGTCCGATTCTACTGCATATTCTCGACGAAAAACTATTCAGCCACTTACATCGAAAAACCAATAGTTCCAGAGATATTTGATGATTCCATGATTGCACCTGATAATTTATGACATCAAAGGTAGACTGCGGATGTAGCCATTTATAACATATCGTTCTACGTATTCGTAAATCACGCAATCTGTGAGATCTACGATTACATGATCGATGAGTTTATTCACTTCCATATATCACGAACGCAACATCTGCAGTCCAATTACGAGCCGCATCGCAGAAGAAGTTCAAAACGTTGTCAAGATGAATGTCGCGAAATTTGAAACTATTAGAAAATAGCGTGAAACATGTTTGACGGAGATTGAGGGTAATCGTAGCATGTCGATAAAATAAATTTGGCGGATGCATGTTTGACCCCGAAGTCACTTATGATTTACGTTGTGAATTCGTTAAGGTGAAACTGCAATTTCCATTAAAGCCCGGTTCATTACCACAAACTTTCACAAGACGGTTCGAGAGGGAACATTGGAGAGCATTTAAGACGTCTTTCCAATGCACGGTATCGAGGCTATTCACGATCTTTAACGATAATTGGCGTGGCACACCTATTAACCGGAAGTTTCACGGAAAATACCTCTTCTGACTGTTACACGGCTTTCCGCGGCTCGACAAGAATGGGAATTTATTGGACGCGATCGGTAACATGTACAGCAATTAGGACCGTTCCGGCTTGAATGATAGCTGCAATCACGTTAACTTCGCCATTAAAGTTTGGAAGAGTTCGCCGGGCCGCGAGTTCCGAACGAAAAGTTGCCGATCTCCTCCGGCGATGATTCTGAAAAAAACTTCACTTTTCAAGATGGCGATCCTAATGAGCGCGAATTGGACGATCCTAGATTTATCTGTTAGCACATTACCAGTTGGAATGATACGAAAATCGACACCTTTTATTGCATTTTTTTGGTACTAGTTTTTTTGGAAAATATGAAGTAAACCTTTTATGATAATCTATATCAAGGTTTCAAATTACGTAGATACTTGTTGAAATGCGATAAACTACTCCCTGCAATATAACGCGAGGACATACGATATTTGGTGACATAAGTTGCGATGATGTAACATAGAATGATAAGACCATTGTTCAATTTGAATTAATTAAATTATTATTTTAATTTTAATTATTTAAATGATTACTGCAAGCATGTAATTATTATTACTGCTTGAATTGTTTAAATTATTATTGTCCAAAATTAACATTGTTTGGATTGTTATTATTACAATTTAAATTATTTACCTTATGGTTATTGAATTATGAATAATTTAAATTATTTGTATTATTATTGCTATAATGTAAATTATTTAAATTATAATTATTTCTATTTGAATTACTTAAATCATTTTCACAATTATAATTTCAGTGATTTAAATTACTTAAATCGTTTTTAAAATTTGGGTCTTCTAAATGATTATAATAAATCCAATTGTTTAAGTCAACTTTAAAATTTCAATTATTCAAACCATTTTTACAATTTTTATTATTTAAAACATTTTCACAATTTCAGTTATTTAAAACATTTTCACAAATTCAATTATTTAAATCATTTAAAAAATGTTAATTATCTAAACCATTTTTATGATTTTAATTATTTAAACCATTTATAAAATTTCAATTATTTAAAACATTTTGACAAATTCAATTATTTAAATCATTTTTAAAATTTCAATTATCTAAACCATTTTTATGATTTCAATTATCTAAACCATTTATAAAATTTTAATTATTTAAAACATTTTGACAAATTCAATTATTTAAAACATTTTCACAAGTTCAGTTATTTAGATTATTTCAAAATGGTGAATAATGGAAAAAGAGTCGAGAGGTTATACATATTATTTTATGATTTTGCATTCGAAACAATTTTTCTCGACGGTCGTTCATCATTTCGGTACCTACGTACGTCGCATTTCTCAAATGTCCGTGGACCGAAGTAAAAATCTGATGATCTAAGGATCAGATGATCCTGCGACACGGAGGCTATCCTGAAAAATCCTCACGAACGAGCCATCGGTTTAAGGATACGCCAACTATGAAATGTTACAACGTGCTGCTCGTTCTTTATGCTGAATGCCCGATATAACGCGTTGTATTAGAACCGAAACCAGACATGAAAATATCTAATGATGTGTTCTGTCAGAATCTCAGAAACAATGTTTATTTTCTTCAAAATTAAGAAATAATAAATTTTTGCTGTTATTTCTTACACTGTTAGAATATCTGACATAAAGAACACAAAATCGTTGAATATACTTAATAACACACTTTGTAGAATAAATGCATTTATGTATATTTTGTAATATAAAAATTTATGATATAAATTTAGAGTGCAGAATAAATCTGCAGTATATAAATTATAATTTATTCAGTGTTTATAAGCTACCTTATGGTCAACATCATTCCATCCATGCAAAAACTTAATTAGTGACTTTAAGAGTGACCTTGAACACTAAACCTATGCGCAGTAGTTAACAAAAAACAACAAACATGCGCAGTAAAGTTCACACAATGAATACAACAAAAAGATATACCATCTTCTCTGCGTATAATTATTACGTATGTTAAACTACTGCGCATGCGTGTTACATTCAAAATCACTTTCCAAGCAATACAAAACATGTAACACAGTAGCAATTTCCCTGTGCAGAAGATTTTACTTTATAATACCGTGAATTGTATAACATTTCCGACGAACGGTTTCTTTCACGAGGCGATAAACGAGCAGAATTATATTTACAAGATAATTCGTCGTCAATTTCGCGAAAGTTCTTCAGCCGCGTAACTTGTCGGACTTCGCATCGTCGAACAGATCCACGATGAATCCCCTCCGATGAATAGAAAATTTTATACAGCCATAAACTGCCGAAGGCTAACGCTAATACGTATATCGGGGGATTGCGCTTTATCCTTCGATGAATGGCTCTGTTTCGTGACTGCTGCCCCCCTGGTCTCGCAACAAATCCCATTAATTAAATTTTCAATGCCCGTCGAGATCGATTCGTCCAATACAAGAATCCTTTAATACGATCTTAATTATCAGCCGACGAAACGAATCGTTTCCGGCGAATCAAACATTACTGCGGTAGAAAGAAAACAGCAGAGACGAAAGGATCATGAATCGCCATTATGATTGGGCCTCTCTTCGACCACTTAATGAATTCGTGAACAACGACGCCGGAAACGAAGAAAAGGACATATTGTGCCGGTGATGGAACTGGTGTAAATCACGGTCTTAAAATACTGAACTTTTCATGCAGCGATTGTACTATAGAATTCAGTATTTAACGAAGACGTATAATTAAAAACAGCATAATTTAATGAAAAATAGATTTCAATAAAAAATAATGTGACATAAAAGCAAGTTATAATTACTTAAAAAACTCACTATGTACAAAAATAAACGGTTGTAGTACTATTCTGGATGCTGCCATTTTGTTTTCGCGCGTACTTTCCGCCATTTTGATTTTTACAACTTGTTTGAATACTAAAATAGCGTTTGGTACTCTTTTCAGACAGACGATTTTATTTAAACGAAAAATAAATTGTCAACAAAAAATAAATGAACTAATCAAATATCCTCTTTAATATCGTTTATGCAGCTTATCCTCTCTAATACAGTTTACACTCTCCGATATCGTTTACAAAAATTTTAATTACATAAAAATTTTAAAACATATTTGAAACCAAATTAAAAGTTCGCTTCACCGGTACTTTTTACCGAATCCAAACACGTAAAAGATTAAAATACCTCGAAATAAAAGATGCATGGAGTTTTTAAGTTGGACATTATTTTCGCGTAGGAGAGAAATGTGCGTGCATCGACGAGGGGCAAACGAAGTCGTTCTTTCTGTCCCCAGCGCGGACAATAGGAAATGAGGAAACGGGAAAATAAACGAGGGAACCGTAGAAAATTAGGAATGAGTATCTAATAACTGAAAAATGTGTCCTGGTATCCCCGGCGGTCTGGCAAGAACGTGCGGGGAAAGTGAATGAGGGGCTCGAGCGAAGAGACGCAGGAATGAGAGCCGTACGAGAGGAATGACAATGCTACGGGGCCATGGAAAGGCTTTAAAACTTCAACCCCTCGTGGAAAATTTACAGTAGGCTGGATCCGGCGCGTCATTAAACACGTTGTTTCATAATTCATGCTACGATAGATCACCGCTCGGGCACATTTTATTTCAAATAATACGCTCTTTTCTACAAATCAAATAATTATTTTAAACTCGTTCAGAGACTAACTAGATAATTCACGGAGAATTTAATTTTTAATTTACATCAAAATTACGGACTATTTTATTTCAAAGTATGGACATTTTTTAGTTTAGAGAAATTTTAACTTTTCAGAGGAGGAATAATTGTGAGTTGCTTCTTTTGTAATCTTAAAATTAGCTGGATGTTACTTACATAATAGGTAGAGTTTTGGGTATCGAATTCGCTTACCTGGAACAGAAATGAAAAAGTACGTGTAAGTATGTATAGATTAAAATTGACATTGTTGAAATTTTTATACGACAGTCATTTTATAATATTCGAACCAATTTATGTATTCCCTTGAATTGCGCCAGAAAGCATCCAATAATTTTCGATAATAGACGAAAACCCGGATCGGGTATCTGGAAGTGAAATTTCGAAGGAGCTCGAGTGGCCGGAGAATTAGAGCAATTAAGTAGTTCCGACTAGTCGGAAGAAGAACAGGAAAAATTAGCAAAATTATGAGGAATTCGAGTGTTCTTTGAAAGTCGGAAGGTTCGCGGTCGAAAACGAACGGCGGGGTTTGGCGAGATTGGCAAAAAGCGCAGCGGAATCGGAACTTCTCGTAAGTCCACGTAACCGGGGTACTCGAGAAGACACTTAACGAGATAAGGTCGTAAAATATTCAATTGGACAGACGACAGGGTAAGCGGATCCCGGGCTTTAAAGGACTGTTTCTTACCTGGCCGAAACTTCAGACCTGATCCTGTTTCCGTTTGTCAATGAAATTAACTTTCCTGTGTGCGGACCCAACTTGCCGGCCATTAATATTGCTATGCGCCCGATACAAAATGGAAACTTCGTCTCGCTGATCGCGACGATTCGTGCCAACGAAACTTATTACACGATTTCTCGTTCGGCTACAAACTTCATACAACGGTAATTGTCCCGTTAAAGTGGAAGTTAACTCTGCCAAACGAAAAGACCATCGCTCAGTTTTCGTTTTACTCCGAGCGGAATTTATTAGGTTTTAGGAATTCTCTTTCGTATTGTTTCATCGACCAAGACATAAATCCTCTCGAATATTTTCTACATGTTTATGTTCATTCACATAACAGTTAATTTTTAAATTATTGTATGAAGAATATGAGGCAGAAGAGAACAAAGTCAAATACGTATGTACATATGCGTGACGAACAGTTTGATTCATCCGGTAATGTACCAAAATTCACACGTGACTTGTCTTTACACGAGTGATTAGTGTTTTGCTAAAAATCGTCAAATATCACAGGTATTTTGTCCGAAAAGTTCAGTCGAAAGGTCCCGCAACGTTGCCGCTTTTTAAAACGAACATCAGCTGAATCAATAATCTTTTGCCGTGTTTGCGATGTAACCTTTCCATCCCTTTGCGCTAGAATTCAAGCGTTTTTGAAGCAAAATACGCAGAAAGGTCCTGAATTTAGTTGCGAGCTTTAATACATTTTTACGAATCAAGTGATCGACTTCAAAGTAGATCCCCTGGGAAACGATACACCGATGGAAACGTTTTTTCCTTCTCCATAAAGCAATATTGGATACTCATCCTTTACGGAACGCTCACTCGGTCAGAGCTCTTTGAACTTTTACGTAATTTACGAAATTTTACATAATTTATTGATACAATCGCCTTTAAACTACCTTCTGAGGCAAACTTTTGATATGTAACATCAATTGACGTTGGTATTCAACTCTAATTTTTTACAGTATAAATTTTGTCACTTTTTACATATTTCAAGGTGGTATATCGTAGACAGTGTCCTAATGTGGACCTATCAAGTCAAGTCTGAGCCTACAGGTCCTAATGTGATCACATCGTACCCTAAAATCAATTTCGTGTGCCGTAAAATTTGTAATGTATCCGTAAATGATTAACAGATTCGAAACCGTAGGAAAGGAATAGAGTGATAAGTGAGTGACAGATAGAAAGCGTAATAGAAATTCTGCATCGATAACAGTGATAAGGTTGGAACGTTTCAGACACCCGTACGATGGTCGTCAGCTTTGCAAAGCCACTTTAAGGACGATATCGGAGGACAGGGGAGTCCATTACGAAGAAGTTGTGGTTTACATTGCCTCATCAGGAAGTCGTTAGCCTGGCCCACCAACACCTTCAACCCTCCGATGCCCTAGCCTTACACCCTTTACGTTATTCCGCCAGCCAGCGAGAGAAGTCTTCTCCCACGGCTTGATAGAGACCATCCCAGTAACGTATCTGGCGAGATGGCCTCTATAAACTGACGGAGAAACTTTTAAGAGGCTCACGCCTGCTGAACTTTCATTTTTAGGGACCCACGTCCAGATGACAAAGCAATTTTCCACTTTCCTACCAACATGTTACAACGTTTCTGTTTTTATAGGTGCACCAACTTTATGCGACGAGTTGTATGTTTGTTAGGAAATTGAAAGTATTACACTTGTTTCTTACTGTAATTTCAAATTTTTATGTAACAAGTTACTATGGGAATATCATGGGTTATGATATAAAAGGTACGAGATGTAATTGATGGGGGTATAGTGTTTATGAGGGAGATATCTAGCGTGTGGTCGTCTAACAAGTAGTTATCAAGTATGCAATTATATAGATAGTCATCTAGCATATGTTTGTACAACGTGAAATATCTAGTAAGTAGTTATACACAGCGATATCTAACGAATAAACGTTAGCATACAGTTATCTAACGCGTGGTTATCTATCGAGTAATTAACTATCATGCAATTATTCAACAAGTGGTTAAACAACGACTTGCGATACCATATGTGACAATGTAAGACGCTGTTAGACAATGTGTGGCAACTTAATGTGTTGTCGTACAACAAGTGGCAATCCAATGTCACACAACGTGTGGAAATCTAACTGGTGGTTATCTGACGTATAGATATCCGACATGTGATTATTTAACGCGTAGTTATACAGCGTGTTGAAATCTAACATGCAACTATGTAACTTACATCGGTCAGTTAACGGTCAGTTATTGAACGTATAGTTATCCAGCGCCTAGTTATTGTACGAGTTATCCAAAGTTATCGAACGAGTACTTATCAAATGCCCAGTTATCGTTCTGCAACACTCAGTTATAGAACGGGTGGTCACCCATCGCCCAATTATCGAATGATTAGCTATCCAATGCCCAGTTATCGAACGGATAGTTATCTAACGTGTAACTATCCATCGCACACTTAATTCAACGCTCAATTATCGAACATATGACAATTCACACTACCACCTGGCACTATAACCACTGTCAATATCTACCATTACAGAAACGTAAAAGCGTATTTTTGATATCCCAACATTTACCAACTTCTTCAAACTCAGAAAATTTCGATTACAGAGAATTAACGAAATTCAGAATCCATGCGCAGTTAACCAAACAATTCTACACGCTAACTGAGCTGTTCAAACAGCAAACGGGTCAGTTTATACCCCCTTGATCTTCAATTGGAAACACAATCGGCATCCTGTTTAAATACCTACCATCGGACCAGACGGATGGATACCTCAGGCGAAAAGGGACGAAACTTTCCTCAAAGTTACCACCATTAAAAGAAAACTTTTCGGCTTTGATCAAGGATAGTTAAACGACAGTACTTGCAGAATAAACCAGCGGAAGTAATTTATTACGATTAGCGTGAAATTGTTCTGCCTTGTTCATTCACCTTACGGTTCCTCGTTTAGCGACGAAGAATTTTGATTTGATTGATCAGTAATAGTTTTTCACTTTCTCAGTCTCTAGAAACTCGGGTAACACAACTCTTCAAAACTCTTTCTAAATTTTCAATTTGTAAATTTGTAAATATTTTCAGAAATTTATGTTGTTATTCAGTCTATTAATCAATGTTATTAATGAAGAATGTGGTTTTATCATTTTACTGTTCTATGATATATCGCCACTAGTTATATCAACATTCTATAACTCAATTTTGAAAAATTAAAATTGGTAATTTGGAATTTGTAAATTTGTAGCTTTATGAACTTAAACTTAGAAAATTGAAAATTTCAAAACCTGAAAATTAAAAAATTTGGGAATTTGAAAATTTATAGTAATTTGAACAATCGATAAATTTCATGAAACATAAATTGTCCTCGACTGAAAATAAAAATTGATCAATTGAAGTTATATCGAAAAGCAAATAGCTGAACTGTAATTATTAAATAAAAATGGTAGAAGGATTTCTACAGGATCAGTTTCTGTTACAAAAAGCAAAAACGAATCACCACGACACGACAGTCACCGGAAGTAGATCGATAAGTTCGTAATCGTGTGCGCAGTTATTTATGATATACCCACCCCCGCCACCCCCTAAGAAGGATAATTCAAAAAAGCAGCAGCTTGCACGGAAGAACGATAAATATTCCAACGAAAAATTCCAGTTGATTTATCACCGCTCCCTGAAAGAGCCACTGCTTCGATTTCTACAAACAGACTTTACCAAGAAACTTTGGGTTCAAGAAAATGGGACGAAACCTCGACTCACCAGAGTAAAAACATCGTTCGTACTTCGTGCGTTTATAAATTATTGCGTGTCTATGCAGATACTCGATTTCCTCGTTTGTGCGCAAGTACAGTCAGAATTACTCTTTATGCAACTTCGAAGTTTTCAAATTGTTGAAGTTATGCATTTGTAAGTTCATCAATTTTCGACATTTATGAATTTTCAAAACACAAATTTTTAGAATACCAAATTAGGAAATATTTAACTTTTCAAATTAGCAAATGTACAAATTAAAAAATTTTCAAATTCGCAAACTACCAAGTCCTCAGATTTAAAAATTCTCAAATTCCCAAATCTCACAATTCTCAAATCACAAAATTCCCAAATCCCACAATTCCCAAATCCCACTATTCTCAAATCCCACAAATTCCAAACTCCACAATTCCCAAATTCCACAAATTCCAAACTCCACAATTCCCAAATTCCACAATTCCCAAATCTCACAATTCCCAAATCCCACTATTCTCAAATCCCACAAATTCCAAACTCCACAATTCCCAAATTCCACAAATTCCAAACTCCACAATTCCCAAATTCCACAATTCCCAAATCTCACAATTCCCAAATCTCACAATTCCCAAATCCCACTATTCTCAAATCCCACAAATTCCAAACTCCACAATTCCCAAATTCCACAAATTCCAAACTCCACAATTCCCAAATTCCACAATTCCCAAATCCCACTATTCTCAAATCCCACAAATTCCAAACTCCACAATTCCCAAATTCCACAAATTCCAAACTCCACAATTCCCAAATTCCACAATTCCCAAATCTCACAATTCCCAAATTCCACAATTCCCAAATCTCACAATTCCCAAATTCCACAATTTCCAAATCCTACAATTCCCAAATCCCACAGTTCCCAAATTCGAACATACCCAAATCCCACAATTCCAAAATTTCACAATTTCCAAATCCCACAATCCCAAATCCTGAAATTCCCAAATCTCAAAGTCTCCAACTTCTCAGATCCTAAAATTCCCCAAACCTCAAAGTCCCCAACTCCTCAAACCCTAAAATTCCCCAAACCCGAAAATCTTAAGATCTCCAAACCCCAAACTTCTCCAAACCCGAAAATCCCCAAATCCTCGTAACGATACCCTGTACACGGTTAATCAGCAAATGGCGTGAATGAAAATTAACCGGCTAATGCACCGAAAGCGATGCACGCCGAACGGTTTTTCGTGGATCTAGTTTCCAGAATGATTTACACAGCGAGGCGTAAGATGATCGGAATCGCGTATCAACGATTAGCTTTCCGCGCGTTCCGCGTAAGCCGATTTGGCAGCAGCATCACGATGCTCCTGATACGAGCTGGAAAGGGGATTAGAGCTCGTCGAATCGAACATTCCTGAAACACGAAGCAACGCACACTTTTGCCGTTACCGTTGCCACGCGATTACGTGGCTCCGTTTATAACGACTGGCTGGCCACGCTTCGAAAACGTAAATTTCGACCGGTTTATTTTAAATGGCCGAGCCTAGCCGAGACAGAGATCTATTGTTCTAGAACGAGCCGCCATCTATCTGCTCGGCTATCTTTGCGCTGCCGTGAAACGCGAGTAAGCAAAATTTCACGCGGATTGAGTTTCCACGCTGAACTAAGATGAACTAAGAAGTCTCTTACGTTCATTTTTCTCCTTTCGTTACAACTTATCGTTAA
Source organism: Megachile ligniseca (assembly GCA_945859555.1). Classification (NCBI taxonomy): domain Eukaryota; kingdom Metazoa; phylum Arthropoda; class Insecta; order Hymenoptera; family Megachilidae; genus Megachile; species Megachile ligniseca. The sequence goes on from OX243790.1 coordinate 3,511,457, forward strand.
CGAGATTTACGGATGTGACCTTTCGATTCTCTTCCAATTTTTTGGCAATTACCGGAGATGACAGTAGGGGTTGATAGAAATATAGGGTATAGAAATAATATAGGGGATGACCAAAATGACGTAGGGTACGGCAGAAATAATGTAGGACACGTCACATCTATGCAAAATGAGATGTATTAAAAGATGCATGATAGACGAGATTGACCCCATTGCATTATATCCTCATCCACACGTGACGCACATCACTGAAACGCAACAAATCTGACTATATTTTCGGCACTATTAAATTTCGAGTTTAACCTCTTACGCGCCACTATAGTGACTTTATAGTGATCATCTATGGCGGTCCACTATACAGGGTCTCTCACAATTAGTGTAACTCCCGGAAGTAAGTGGTAGGGCAAGTGATTCTGAACAACATTTCCCTTTGCAGAAATGGGGTTTGAAGCTTCGTTTTTGAATTATTAAGAAAAAACACGGACCAATCAGAGCGCGAGAATTGCGCGCGCCCTGAAGCGTGAGTGACGGCTTCGAGCCTTGCACGATCATGATCAAGCGCCTATGCGCCGGACAGTCTAAACGTTTAATGAGAAGCCCTTTTGTCAACATTCAATTAAATAATGAACACCATGTTCACCACGTGTTATGAGTATTAACAAATCCCACAAAAGTACATTACAAGTAAATAAAAGGTAACGCCAAGTTTAGGTACCATACCACTAATACACGATATTGTAACATTTGAAAATTATTTTGTGAATTTTCTAAAAAATGATCAAAGTTAAGGCCTATGTATCTCTAGGAAAAATGATAATTTAATCATCGAAAACTTCGTTCCAATGTACTCGCGTAGAGAATATTGTCACACATTGTGCTGTATCGTTCGAGGTAACGAATTTTCTCTAGGGCGTTACGCTTCCAGCTCGATACTCATTTCGATGTTACAATTTTACACGGTTCTTTTCATCGTTCGAATGTGAACACCTGAGAGTCGTGCGGGCGTCTCGTATTTCACTGTCGCGAGTCAAAACTCAGGACGCGGTTCAAGTGAAATAATGCACGCTCGGAGGTTATTTATGAGAACGCCGTAGAAGCGATGGTTCAGCCAGTACGACTAGTGAATTGTGAAAGTGCCGTTGGAGACTGAGAATTTGCTGGTGCACCGAAAAAGAAGAAGAACGGAGCGATAGGAGGTGGCTCAGGAGAAGAAGACCACGACGAGCAAAAGCCTTTACGCTGTTGGAGCACGACTTTTTCACGTTACAGTTTCTCGCTGCCAATTCCAACGACTATTGGATCTTATTCGTGACTGGAAAAACCCTCGTTCCATGAACCCGACGCGACCATATGTTATTTTCTCATTATTGCAGGAATTTTCACTTTAATTCCTCTCTGACCTCAATTTCACCGTTGCACTTTTTGATTCTACTTAACTGACTTTATACATTTCAAGTAATATTGCAGAATGTACACGGTTGTATGATAAATAAATTTTTATTTTCAAAAAGTGTATTCGGTAATTTTTTAGTTTAATTCTAAACGAGAAGGTTATTGGGTAATTGTTTGCATACGTACAAAATTTGTATACGTATACATACGTATATGTATGTGTAAAATAAATATTAAATTGTCAAAATTATTGACTATTTTTTTAACGTTATTCAAAACATTTATATAAAATAAAAAAGTTTCTTCTTCAACAATAATATCCCACTAATAATTTCAAGCAATTTCATTATATAAGTTATATTATAATTAATTTTAAGTACTCGATCAACACCTAAGTGTTATGAGTAAAACAGTCCCGATGAACTTTCGAAATCGAACAATATTTCGGTGACCGCCAGCCGCGAAAATATGAAACTCCATGGCACGAGTTCGGAATTCAGTTATCTTTGGGGGTCCCATGGGGTTCGAGGGCCAGTTGTTTCCCGGCGCGTGATCGCCGGGCACGATGGCGAACGTGACGTGTTTCGGTGGCATCTAAATCAAAAAGAATATTTGCATCGATAAAACTTTACTGGAATTTGCTTTTCTTTGATGTGCACTCTCCCCGGAGAGGGTCGCCTCTAGTTGATTTCGTCGCGAAACTTCGTCTCCCGTTGCGGACGCGCCCGGAATATCTCGGTCAACGCGCGAAAATCCCCTCTCGAAGGGAGCTTCTGTCAAATATCGGCTCACGCGACGGGAATAACCAATTTTTCCGCGACTTTTTCCCTCAGATGCGACGCGATCGTTACAGTAACGTCTCCATCCTAACGAAATTCTCTGCCACCTTTATACAGGCGGGGTCCTAATACGTGACCTCGGTGCATCTTCGTTACCGGAGACTTTAGAAACTGTCCTTTTTATTCTGCGACATCTCTTTCTTATTTTGGTGTCGACGGTTTTTATCTAAATGTGGATGTTGAGTAATTTGTAATTCGCGCCGTTGCGTTCGACATCTGGATTGTAAGTTCAGAGATGTAGACATTTAAGAATTTAGATATTCTTAAGAAATTTGAGATATGAAAAGTCGAACCTTGGAAACGGAATATAATTTTAAATTATTCTAAATTGAAAAATTCATAAATCTAAAAATGTTGAAAATCATCTTTTAATCCGTTCGAGTATATCGCTGTTTCAACATCTCAAGACTCCTCAGAAGATCCGTCCGTTCACTTTTCCTATAAATAATTAATTTAACTGAGATATATATGACACATATGACACAAAAACAAAGGTACTTAATCTTTCAATTTCATCTTTTAATTCATTAGTCCCAACATTCAGACTCCTCAGAAGATCCGCACGTTCGCTTTGCCTATAAATAATCTAACTGAATTTACACCGGTCACATATGTCATATGTGACACAAGAACAAGGATATTTAATCTCTCAGTTTCATCTTTTAGTCTGTTAATGTACATCATTGTCTCAACAGTAGAAGCCCTGAAAAGATCCGTTCCTTCACTTTTCCTATAAATAACTCATTTAACCGAATTTACAGCGCTGGTCACATATGTCACATATGGCACACGAACAGAAGTACTTAGTTTTTCTACTTCATCTTTCAGTTCATTAGTGTATAGCATTGCTTCAACATTGAGACTCTTCGAAAGTTTCTTTTGTTTGCTATTTATATAAATAGTGAATTTAACTGAATGTACGGTGCCGGTCACATATGTCACATATGACATAAGAACAAAGGCACTTAACCGTACAATTTCATCTTGTAATTCGTTAGTGTATATCATTGTCTCAACATGAAGAGTCCTGGAAAGGTTTGTTCATACAGTTCTATAAATTAATTTAACTGATCTTGCCTCGCTGATCACATATGCCACATATGACATAAGAACAAAGGTACCTAATTTTTCAATTTTATCGTTTAGCCCGGTAGTAGTATATCATTGTCCCAATATTTAAGACTCCTAAGCTGTTCTATTTGTTCACTCTTTCTATAAATTAATATACCTGAACCTACATCGCCGATCACATATGTGACATATGACAAAAGACCAAAGGTACTTAACCCTACAATGTAACCTTTCAGTCCGTTAATCTATATCATTATCTCAATAGTAAGATTCCTCAGAACTTCCGTTCGTTCATTTTACTTATAAATTAATTTAACTGAACTCATCGATCACATATGCCACATATGACATAAGAACAAAGGTACCTAATTTTTTAATTTGATCGTTTAGCTCCGTAATAGTATATCATTGTCCCAATATTTAAGACTCCTCGGAAGTTCCATTTGTTCACTCTTCCTATAAACTAATTTACGAGAACGTACCTCGCCGATCACATATGTCACACACGACATAAGTTCGGTCAGCAAATTGCGCGACGTCCTCGAAACGTGATCGAACCGTTATCGAATGACATAAAAGTTCCCGGTGCGATAAGTCGATTCGAAGCGGAAACGAAGATTGTTTTCAGTTCGATGTATCGCGGAGGTGTTTGCGGTGGGTGTTTCGTGTTCAAAGAGGATAGGTGCGATCAACGTTCGAGTAACGATGTCTTAAGACGTATGTAAACGTCTCTTATCGAACGAGCCAGGCGTCGTTGGACTGGAGTTTACCCGTTGGCTTACCGTCAGACTATTCGCCACGTTTTCTCTCCTCTCTCTCCCTCTCTCGATCTCGTATCGACAGCTATTTATTTTGTATGCGTTACGCGGTGCTCATTGTACGTGAGACATCGTGCTTCTCGCGGATTACACGGTTTCCACGTACGCTGCAAAAGTTCGCGCGAAAATGCTTTTACTTACCGGACTGATTACAGCTGGATTACGTAAACAAGATAGGATCGAATCGGCCCGCTCGATTCTTGCCTTCGAGGTTATTCGTCCGGCGCATGCTGTTCGTCGTATTGATACGATTATCGATTGCCGCTATCTTATTGATGTTTAACGGCGCGGCGATATCGCCGGTGGGACCGGAGAGAGGATATAGGGAATTGGATTGCACTGAAACAAGGAGTGTCAAATACGCGGTCTGAAATACAGGAATTTGCAAATTTGAAAATAGTTTGATTTCCAAGTTTTCGGAAGTTGAGAAAAGGAAATAAGAAATAGGGGATTTTGGTAAACTGATAATATGATAATTTGACAATTTGACGATTTTTACATTTACGAATTTCTACATTTAGAAATTTAAGGATCTACGGATTTTTACAATCGGGGATTTGGAGATCTAGGGATTTTTACAATCAGGGATTTGGAGATTTAGGAATTTGAGATCTAGGGATTTTTTAAGTTACAAGTTTAAGGGCTTACAGATTTTTACAAACGGAAATTTGGGGGTCTAGGGATTTTTACAATTAGAAATTTGAGGGCCTAGGGACTTTTATAATTAGAATTTGTAGGGTATAGGGATTTTTACACTTAGGAAATTATGATCTAGGGATTTTAAACCTGAAATTGGGGGCCTAGGGATTTTTACAATCGGGGATTTGGCGATCTAGAGATTTGGGAATTTAAGAATTTGAGATCTAGGGATTTTCACAGTTAGAAATTTAGGCATCCAGAGATTTTTGCAATTTGAAATTTGAGGATCTAGGGTTTTTACAATTAGAAATTCAAGGGTTTAGGGAAATTTAGAAATTCTGTGATTTGGGGACCTTGAAATTTAGATACATGGAAAACAATAATTTTATGTATCCGAAAATTGGAGAAATTTGAAATCCGGAAAACTAGAAATTTAGAAACTCGAAGAATTAAGAATTAAAAATCTTGAAAATATGAAAATTTTGTAATTTTGGAGAGAAGCTAAGCATTTGAATATTTGCCAATATCTTCTTATGAAGTTGAAAGGGAACGTTCCGCGAGAGAGCCGTAAGTAAGACTCATTCGAAATGAGATCAAAAAATGATGCACTATATTCAGTGCACTCTCGGAAGGAAAATTAAATTTGGATACGTAGACACGTGCACGCTCCACTGACGCATATATTCGAAATGTGATGGCGTTTTCTCGGTGCAATACAAGTCACGATCGAGTAGATGTAATCGTGAAAATTGATTGCTTTAGCTGACAAGTGGAAGAGCAAGGAACTTATGCAGACTGTGCACGAGGCATAAGGATTCTGACAGTAATCTCTTTTCACGCTCGATAATCTTTTACTCTGCATTTTATATGGAAAATTCGAGAACTTGGCAAATATCGAAATTTGGGGAATTATAGAAATTGGGGAATTCGGGAAATTTTTGAATTTTGGTATCTGCGGAATTTTAGAAATTTGGGAAATTTTGTAATTTGGGAATCTGGGGAATTTTAGAAATTTGAGAATTTGGAGAATTTAAAAAATTTGAGGATCTGGGTAATTTTAGTAATTTGAGAATTTGGGAAATTTAGAAATTTGTGAATCTGGGGAATTTTAGAAATTTGAGAATTTAGAATATTTAGAAATTTAGGAATCTGGAGAAATGTAGAAATTGGAGAATTTACAAATAAACTCGAAAAACCACCTATCAACGTTCACGATTGCCCGCCGCAACTCGTCCCAGAACCAGAGGCCTACAATGACCCACTGAGAGCCATTACATCACGCATGAAAAACGATTCGGTATCGGCACAAAGGTGAACGATATTCTTTTCCGTTGATCGTGATATATGGCCGCCGAATTTACCCACGAAACAGCGAAAACTGCTCGAAATTGTATCGCGTCGTGAATCTCCGTGAATTTTACATACGCGACGCGGATGATTCACGATACCGGCCGGCTCAGCAAATCACACTGTCTCTTCTCTCCTTTCCCTCTCTCTCTCTTTCTCTCTCTCGTTCGTAATAAACGAGCCTCTGTTCTTCTCTTTCCGTTGCTCCGCCATCCCCGTTTCGTCCTTGTTCAGCGAGGGCGCAGTCACTGAATACACGCGTCGTGTACAGTGTATTATCTATAGGGTGGTCGGTACAAACGGTGTGGGGTCGGAACAGAGACAGCTAATTATTTAGACACGCTTGGACGCCACCCCATCAATCACTCCTCCGTTCTCTCTCTCTCTCTATTTCACCGCACCTAACCTGCTCGCACGCTTCCTTCTGCTCTTTCCACGGACGCTTACGTAGCCTGCCGTGGCAGCTTTAAACGCGCGGGGGCGTTTTACTGCAACTACAGGGAAATCACTATGTCTCGGAATAGTTCGTCAACTAATTCCGTGCAATCTTACTTTATAAATTTGTTTACAAATTACTGGTATTTAAGCGTCAGGCATTAACAAGCGTGAAAATGCGATATAACGCGAGTATAATGCAATACCTGTCCCGATAACTGCCCACTGGTGTACCGATAGGTGACACAGATATTATCTACAGTGTTGTTTTGAATGATTTTTTGAGATTAGAAGCCACTGTGTCAGGTATCGGGACACGGTCAGTTACCGAGACTGGTACTCTATTTGAATTAAAAACTGATAAGGTTGAGTTCAGTTCTAAAAATCTTGTTCGGTTTCGATAACTTGATCAAAAACTATTTTGGAGTTGAATGCATTGAACGGCGGTAGTTTGCAATAAGTTACCTGCTTCGGTAACTGACCGGTAGTGTAACCTTCATACTTTCACTTCCGGCCATAAAACGGAAAACGGAAAATTATTGAGACAGCTATCTTATTCTAAACGATTGCCCTCTTGGAAGTAAAGTGTCAGTTACCGATACAAGGTCAACTATCGGTACACAATTACCAATATACGGTTAGTCATTGATACACAGCCCAGCTACCGGTGCAGGTTAGTTATCCGGACACCTGACCATTACCGGAACATAGTGAAGTATTGATACATAGCTATTCACTAAAATACAATGAACAACCTGTAGGTCAGCTATCTGTATGTCAGTTATCGGGACACGGTCACCTACTGAGACACAATCACTTATTGCGACATGATAAATTACTGATATACAACCTAGGCACCAATATACTGTCAGCTATTGTACTAGGACCGGTAGCCGGTCAGTTACCTGTATGTCAGTTATCAAGACGCGGACAGCTACAGGAACGCGGTCAACTACCGGGACATGATAAATTACTGATATACCTAACTACCGATATACTGCCAGCTATCGTAATAAGACTAGGTACTGGTAGTCGACCACTTATATGTCAGTTAGTGGGACACGGTCAACTACTGGGACACAGTCAGTTATTGGGACATAGCTGTCTACTGATATACTTTGCTACCAGTACATAGCTATCGTAACATGAGTAACTATCAGTACATTGTCAGCTATCAGTACAGGATTACCAATACACTATTAACTATCAGTATACGGTCAGTTATCGGGACACTGTGGGTTACCAAAGCACAGTTACAATTACTGATACACGACTTTTCTATTAGTACACAGTCATCTATTTTAATAGGACCAGCTAATAGTAGGCGGTCAACTACCTGTATGTCATTTATCGGTACCCGGTCAGCTATCAAGACATGGTTAACTACCGACATACACCCTAGCTATGAACACAGTGAATTACGAAAGCACAGTCACAATTTTTCTACCAGAACACTGACAGTTATTTTAACATGGCTAGCTACCAGTACGTGGTCAACTACCTGTACGTCACTTATCGGTACCCGACCAGCTACCAAAACACGGTTAGCTATCAAGATGTGGTTAACTATTGACATACACCTTAGCTATCAATATGAAGTTAACTGTCATAACGACTAACTACCAGTACACGATCAGCTAGCAATACACGGCCAGTTACCAATACACGGTCAGCTATCGAGACAAAGTCACGAACAAAAACACAGTTAATTACACAGTCGATACACAACTTATCTGCCGTTACCCGGCTATCGTGTCTATCAACGAATGGTCCCATCGGTACACGGCCACCTACCGAGACAGGTATCCACACAGCCGTATTCAGTTCGAAAACAGTTGTCGGTTGACGCCGAAGGCCGTACGCAATCGTCGTTCGGATAGAATCGGTACCGTTTCGAAGTTCGCGGCTTACACGTCGGATAACGTGCAAATCAGGCAACATAATGGCCCATTATGCAGGATCGATGCCATGGAAGGGCTGTTGTACGCCGCGCGAACGTTTCACGGACGGTGCATATGCAGATGACCGTGTAGGTGTGTCTGCGGTGCACACACACACGATACGGCCTTCGTGGATACACGATACACTTTGGTGGTTGTGTTCGTAGCCGTAACGGAAGACTCGCGTCCCGTGAAATTAAAATCAACCATCTTTAAAGAGGCAATCTCCATTTCTCAGCCCGCAGCGTCTGCTCTACTCTCGCCGTTACTGACACACACCCTGATTCTTTCTTTTTCTCCATTTTTATTACCTACTGTGGAGCAAATATCGACAATATGGGGACAAACCGTTTAACGATAACGCTTACAAAGAGAGCAAAACATACCAGATGAAAGGAACGATTGATAAATCTTGAATATCTTCATCAATTGGTTTTGTTTTTTGATAGCTACTTTTGTGGCTTTGTTGTTTAAGTAGCATTTGGTTTTTTAGTTCTATCGTTTATGCGGCAATTTGTTTTGTGCAAGTGACAATTTGTGGCTCTGTTTAAAGAGTTAACGTTTTATGGATTGTTCTTTTACTTTCTCGGTTTTGCGGCATTTTTAACGGGAATTAAATAAATATGCATGTATGCTTTTAAAGCGTTGCAGTTTTATGGAGATATTTGTTTACGTGTTTGGTATTTATTAAAAGAGTGATATTTTGTTAAGTGTTGCGACATGTGCAAAAAAATCAGATAAATGTGTTTAATAATTCGCATGATCTAAAAAAAGAAAGTTTCACTTCCTAGCTCGTAACTTTCTCAGCAATTTCATCTATTATAGCTAACTATTCGCCGTTGCAATATTAAGGCAAATAAAGTAAGTTGAAATACTATGCACACTTTGCTTTTAACGATCCTGCATTCTGCGAATTGTAATTAGAACCGAGGTTACAATTTAACTTTACTACGAATTAACAAAGTTCTTTGTACCGAGTCATAAATCGCGTTATGTTTGTAACTTAACGTTACATTCCAAAAGAGTAAACAATACAGATGCGTGTACAACGTATGTGATGTTAATATATGTGCACATATCAAAACAGTACGTTTATCACCTTGTGGAATCATTATAATTTTGCTGAAAATTAACAACTTATTTATTTTATCATTTTCTTCATTGTAAATTCTTTTACAAGTACTTGATAGATGTATAAACTCAATTTTAAGAATGAATTGAATTTTCTCGCAAGAAAATATTGATTTCATATGCCAAATAGATTTATAAGTAACACCGTAATGAAATTAGCTGCAATAATCAGCACAGCCTCTAAATCAGTTAGTAGTAACTGTCAGAGTAATGATAAATGAAGGGTTTAAATAAGACTCCCGAAGGATTGAACAGGCATAAGCTTATCGGAGCCGTTAACCCGGTCGAAAATGCTTGGCAAACACGTACCGAATCGAAAGTCGAATTTCCAAGGAAGAACGCAATTCCGTGCCGGTGCTTTTCGCTAAAAATGCACGTCAGGGTCGCGTGGGACGAGCGAGAGGGAAGATATTGGTATTCCCGTGGGAGGACACGTTGAGCCAACGAAATTTCACGGGGATAGGAAGGGAGCCTTTAAAGTCGCGAAGTCGCTCGAAACAAATTATGCGAGAGGACGAATGGAACGTCGTCGTCGCGTGCATTTCGAACACTTTTTTCCCTACAGAGACACCTTTTGTTGTTTCGTTCGCGGGAAAACCCGTGGAAAAGGAAGGCACGCGCGAGAAAAAGTCGTTTCTCGAAAGAAGGCGCGGCGACAGGGACGTTCAACGGGCGAACTGGGACTGTGAACCAAATTTGAATATTCGAGCGTGGACGAAATACGAATATTTCGATATTTCCCATACTTCGATATTTTCAAATTTCGGATATTTTCATATTACATATTTTCCGATATTTCGATACATCGATACTTCGATACTTCGATATTTCGATACTTCGATACTTTGATATTTCGATATATCGATACTTTGATACTATAATTGCGATAATTTTCAATTTCGTAACCAAAAGAATGCAAACCCTCGTTGCTCCAAAAACCCAAAATACGTCGGAACGTAAAAATTGCAAAGTTCCCGTGTCCTTATCCAAAGGAATGCTACGTTGCACCGTAATGTACAGTCGTCTCGCAAGTTCGCCGAGATACCGTATAAAATATACTTAATCTATATTCGAGACACGATCCTTGCCCAGCCGGGCTGCCTAGCCGTTGGAATACAAAATTCCCGTATTCAGATGCTTTGCGACAGAAATTGACTTTATTGAGGTTTATTGATCCGCAATATTGTGTTCCGCCTGGCTCTCTGCGCGCTACCAGCTGTGCACGTGTGTCGAATCTGCTCGCGTGCAGCTACAGAAACCATCTACTCTACACTGGTTACCCAAAACCATCAAAACAGTAGCAATACCGACCAAAAACAGTATCTCCGTCGTAATACGTCCGAAACGACGCTTCACGAAAAAAGTGCACGATCTTTACATCACCGATTTCGACGAGCTTTCGTAAACCGAACAAGACCATCATACTCTTCACGAGTGTATCAATCGTTCATGTGAATGGGGAGTATTTCTTCAGATATTCACGCCCGAAACCTAAACGACGAAAAGAGTGCACGATCCTTACCTGACCGATTTCAACGAGCTTTCAAACACCAAACAAGTCCATCATACTCTTCGCGAATATACCAATCGTTCATGTGAATAGGGGTTCTTCAGATATTCGCAATTAAAGCGTGAAGTAGACCTTTTCTTATGTCAGTTAACAATTTTAGTGTAAGTTTTTATATCTCAGTGTAAGGAGGTTCTTTACTGTAGTTAAATGAGTTTTTGAGGGAAACTCAAAGTTGAAACAATTACGTGAGAGTTCTGGCAAGTCGTCGGCTGAATATACACGAGTAAGCGATTCGTTGTTCGTCGATTTTATAGCACATAATAGCCCCGGAGCCGGTGGATTATACATCGCAGGTACAACGTTCAATCGGTGTACGAATCTGTGGCTCGATCACCGTGAAATCTGGGCATCGTGGCCACTTTAGTGTGAGAACTAAAACCTGTTCGCCAGACAGGAACCACGTACCGGGAGGCTTTGCAAGTTGGCGAGGTTCTAAAGGACAATGGGTTTCTTTGTTCTCGTCCTTGCGATCTTTGCTTGAACGCCTCTAGCATTTCGTTCTTCTTGCGAATATTCCGTCAATTTTTCATTCGTCTAGGGAATAATTTAGCTCGTGTGTACGCTCCGTTCAATGCGACGTTTCATAGGCACACGAAATGTTAGCCGATTCTTTCATTCGTACATTTTCGTATTCGCGGATGTTCATTACTGGGACTTTAAAATTATCGAATATCCAAATAGTCAGATTTATCAAATTCTCTTTTCAAAAATCTTCAAATACTGAGGTTCATAAATTTTACAATCGGTAATTCTTTAAATTACTGAGTTTCAAAGTTCCTCAAATTTCGAAAATTTCAGAATCTCCAAATTTTTTAATTATCAATTATCCAAATCCCTAGATTTCAAAACTGTTTCTCAAATTTTCGTATAATTTCTATACCCAGGTGACTAGATTCCCATATACCCCAGGGCTTCCAAATCTCAAACTAGCCTCCAAAATTTCCCAAAAATCATCAATACCGAACTTCTCGTTGTCCGCCATATTCTCCCTAGTTAAGGCATCCCCGACCGTACCGAAAATACGTTGAAAATACAGAGAACCGGTGGCAGGGGCCAATCGCGAAACGGAAAAGAAAGTAAATCAGATTACGATCGGGAACGCGCAATTTCGCGAACGAATCTAAAAATAAAGCCGCGTTTCGACGAGCGGGAAATACGTAGCGGGTGAAGCGGCCGCGATTGCGACCAAATATTGACGCGTCGCCCATAAATACGATTTTCGCTGGCCGTTATAAACGTCGAATTATCGGCCGCCAGAGGACGCACAAATAATATCGAATAAATTCCGTGCAGGTACGCGCGAGCATTTTCATTAATGCGATTATCGAACCAGTTCGAGGTCGTACAGCCGTGGTATAATTCATTATTCCGCCGGCACAGTCGGAGTTTCTGGAACGAGCCGCGTCTGATCAACGATACGACGTGTTTAGAGCTAAGGAGATCGATTTGGGGACGTTCGTACGGTGGGGAAGCTTCAAATCTAGGGATATTAGGATTTGAGGATTTATGAGTGCGAATAGGTACGAATTTAGGGATATAAGTTTGTGGAGAGTTGGGGACGTTGGTATATTGGGGTTCTTCAAATTTGGGGATATTGGGATTTGAGGATTTATGAGTATAAGTGTGTAGGAATTTGTGGATGAAGAGATTTGGGGGTCTAGGGATTTGGGACGTTGGTATATTGGACTCCCTCAAATTTGAGAACTTTGGGAGTTGGGGATTTATGAGAGTATGTGGGAATTTAGAGATATGAGAGTTTGTGGATGTTGAGAGTTGGAGGTATAGGAAGTTGGGGACGTTGATATATTGGACTCCTTGAAATTTGGGGATATTGAGATTTGGGTATATAGGAGTTTGTGGATGTAGAGATTAGAGGTGCTAGAAATTCGCAAATGTAGAAATTAGTAAATCTACAAATACTGAAACCTAGAAACTTATCTATAAACTTGCGAATGTAGAATTTAATAAATCTAGGGAGCTACAAATACCAAAAACTATGAACTTAAGAACCTAAAAATGAGTAAATCCAGGAATGTAGCAATACACTTATGTATCTATGTACCTAGTAACTGACATAGGAACTCGCACATATAAAAATGATCTCAGACGCGATTATCGAAGCAGTTCAAGGCGCAGCCGTGGTATAATTCATTATTCCGACAGCAGAGTTTGAGTTTCTAGAACGAGACACATCTGATCAACGATACACCAACACAACGTATTCGCTAAGGAGAAGAAGAGCAACCGAACTGTTCCAGTGACATTCAAACGTGTATTTGCCACCATGACAAATCTTGACATTCCGTTGCTCCAACTCGGTGCTGCATGAGTCACACGTGATATTATCGTGTTGATTTACGTCGATGTTATTACACTGTCGGATTAGATGATACGACAATTTATGTACGGTCACGGATAATTGATTGACAGCTTTGTTTACTGACGGTTCGCTTTTTAATAGTGGACAGAAATTATTTACAATGACGAATTTAGAACAAAGGGCTCTTTGTTATTTGTTGATGATTAGATTAGTGAATTTCGTTTGTGAAAATTAATGGGTTAATAGTCTGTTCTATTTCATTTATGATTTTTGGTATTTTTGGTATTTTGGGGTTTCATATTCTTGATATTTTTTATATGTTTGAAATTTTTGATGTTTTTGGAATTTTTGGTATTTTTGGAGTTTCATATTTTTGGTACTTTTGATATGTTTGAAATTTTTGGTGTTTCTGGTGTTTTTGATATTTTCAAATTTTGTGTGTTTTTGGAATTTTTGGTATTTTTGATATGTTTGGAATGATTTTGATATATTTGAAATATTTTGGAATTTGATGCATTTGGAATTTTTGGGATTTCATATTTTTGGTCTATGTGATATCTTTGATATTATTGGTGTTTTCGGAAAATTTTATCAAAAAATCGATCAACAATTGGAATGTTACATTTACGGTAAGTCGATTGGCGTATAATTTCCAAATTACAGATGAGAAATGTAACGATACAAACGTCGAAAGTTCGTCACCCGAATGATCCCCGCAAACGATCGAAAAGACCAGTACAAAGTCGAGGGAACAATTTCATCCCCATTTGCAGGAACACGTAATTCCGCAGAAAGGATTTCGCAGTCGCATGTCGAGCAAACTGGCGCAGACTGCTTTTCCCCGACAAATCCAGAAGCTACTCCCCGTTTGCCCGTTTCAAAAACAAACCGTAGGAGCTCCTTACAGCGGGTATAGGCGAGAGAATACGGTGCAAAGAAATTGTGAATTAAACAAGAACACGCCCTCCTTTTCTTCCAGCCAGGAAGACGGGACGCGAGAAAATTGCCGACGAGGAGTAGCCTTTGGTCCGAGAAGGAACGAGAGTGACGCTCGTGCTCCCTTAATTCCCAATATTTTTTCGAGACACACCCTTCAGCTCGGGCTCAACTTGTTGCGCTTTACGAGCACGTCACCGACGCTGAAATTCTTATTTGTTCCGGCGTACGGGCTTGCCGACGAAAGAAAATACGCGGGCAAAATAGTAGAGTTTCGTCTTTAAGCTGCAAATTATTTTCTTCTGGAACTTTTGGATCTGCTAATGATATTGACAGATCGAAATAAAACAATACTAACCCTTACCCTTAACCCCTGGCCACGGTGTGACAAGTCTGACGCACTCGTACTTCTATTCTAGTAAATCCCACACGAATTTTTAATACTCAAGTGTGAATCAGAGTACAATTATAATTTGCATAGTGAAGGATTTCTGAGTACAAGAGTGACATAATATTTTAACTTTCTTCATCCGTTTTAATTTTGTTACTGTGGCAGTCGGTTCTGAATAACGTACATGACAAATCGTAAGGCAAGGTAATCTACATGCACTGGCATATTAAACGTCAGTGTTAACATCAGTGTTAAACGTATAAATTAACTGTAATGATTAACTGAATCAGTATTCAACACGTTAAAATAAACAGCGTCGAAAGTAGCGATTTCAAATTTCCCGCCAACGAAGGGCAAAAAGGCAGCGTCGAAAAGGAGGACCGCCTCGGAATTCCCATTGGACGTGTATCAGGACCGGTTCGAAAGGGTTCACGAATCGAGTCTCAAGGGCGAATCGAACGTCACTGGCTCGGAATGAAGAAGAGAAATAATAAAGGCGGAGCAGGGTAGCCCTAACAAGGGAAAAAGCGGCGTACAATGACGGAAAGAAAGGGAAAAGGGCTGGCAGCTGAAACGGGAGGGTCGGAAGAATGGCAAGGAAGGAGGTGTAGTAAAGGTGAACGTAGAGAGAGATCTAGTAGAAGGTGTAAGAAACAAATTACAGGAAAGGGGAGCAAGCCTGGCGAACGGTAGGGACGTTTAATGACAGAGAATTGCGAGTAATGGCGGACGGGTAACGCGCCCTATTTAACGTCTCCGCCTCACCTTATCCTATCACACG
This sequence comes from Megachile ligniseca, assembly GCA_945859555.1. Classification (NCBI taxonomy): domain Eukaryota; kingdom Metazoa; phylum Arthropoda; class Insecta; order Hymenoptera; family Megachilidae; genus Megachile; species Megachile ligniseca. The sequence continues at coordinate 3,527,064 of OX243790.1, forward strand.
AAATAACCTCTGCATCCCCGTTAATATTTTCTTATCGCTCCTGTGCCGTACACTTTGCTGCAACGGGGGCATATTTTATTTTCAAATTCACATTAATTAGAATTAGACTTTCGGAACTTTCTGTTTCTACATTTCGACAATTTTGAAATTAGCAATGGGTATAACTAAATAAGATGGTTAAATGTACCCCTGATGTCTCCCCGAGTTAAATGTAACAGTCATTCCATAGAGCCAACCCTCGAAGTTTCAACCCCCCATCTCAATTAGAGTAACAATTAAAAATAACAATTCTAGTTTTTACCCTATTTTTACTGTTTAATCTTGTACAAAAATTCTGGAACACCGGAGACCCGGTAGCACATTACAGAATTTTTTTTCCCCCCTAAAATAACTAGCAAGTAGTGAATGCCATTATAATTGCAAAATTTTCGGTAGAGAATCCCGATTATACACAGTGTCCAGAAAATTTCACCACGTCGAATTGCCCCAGTCTAATTCCGTCATGAAAGGTATGTTTCTTTCAGGTCATAAATAAAGCCGTATAAAGAAAGATCGAATAGAGGGGAAAAAAGATGGTAGAAAAATCGTCTCATCGACCAGTCAAAGGAACCGGGAACCGAGGATCTCGATGAATCAGAGCCTTTACGAGGCATCCAGTGAAAATCGTTGCGAAAGACTGAAATCGCATTAAGCGAGCGACGTAACGAAGGTGAATGCAAACTCGGCGCGAAAGAGGCGAACGAGGTGTATATAAAACGAAAGGTGAAGGGAAGAGAAAGAGGTCGAAAGATTAAGAAAAAAAAAGAGAGAGAGAGAGAAGAAAAAGAAACAGTGGCTTCGACGTTCGGTCTCGAAGCGGAGTATATCTACCGGTCGGCGCTGAAACGAGATCTGGTTTCATGAGCCTTACATAAACTAATCTCGTTTCCACCCTATCAGGATACGATATTAAGCTTCGTGTGTATGCACTTAAAACCGTTTTTATTCCGTGTTTCCTTCGTGTAATTCGCCGCGAGTGCATAATTCACTCGATACTTCGAGCATTAATTGATTCGAGGACCGCCAATAGGATGTTCGCAAGATGCTGGCCGTTTTACGAGAATTAGTAAATGTATATCAGTTTTCTGAACTTTGAGGTTATGTTGCGATATCGCGGGCTTTTACTTGGTAAATATTTTGTTTCGATTGAGATTAAGTACTTTGACAGAAAATACTTGGAAGCTTGATTTTTTTGAGGCACAGAATTTCTTAGGTATTGAGATTTTTGTCGATTTTTAAGATATAGAGTTTGTGCGTGTATTTTATTGTCTATTTGATTACCTCCTTTGATTTATTACAGAAATATACGAAATTTTGTTAATATCTGAATTCAAATTTGTTCGACTACTTTTTCAGTAGATTCCAAAGAAAAGAAAGATGTTCCTTTCAGGGAGAAATGAAACGGAATTCAATCTTACGAGTCTGATCTAGATAAACAAAATGGCTGCTCGAGTAGGAGAATCATTTGCGTAACAAAATGGTTGCTCGAGTACGAAAATCACTTCGTTCGTTTAGAAGCTTTTAATTCGCTCATTTTATTAAGCAAATAATTTCGTTGTTTGATTCTTTATCTCAGTTTGCATTGACAGTTTAATTCAATCTTTATGATATAGTCTTGTGTGCTATATTTACTTCTATAGTTATATTTATCTAACTACAAGTAGAAATTATTATATAAAATTTCTCGATTAATTTTAGGAAATTATATACTACGAAATGGTAGGTTTACCTGTGTGCTGAATTGATCTCAGTGATTTGGAACTTGTTGTAGACACTTACCTGAAACAGAAATTAAAGAGAACATAAATATATGTATATGTGTGCATATAATGGTGTCTACATATTTAGGTACAAAATCCCCGAATCCCAAAATACCAACTCCATTAAAAACTCTATCACCCCAAAATTCGCCCTCAATCGAATCGTCAGAATCAGACCTAAAATCCAAAAGTTCCATCACTCATGGAAGACAAACATCGTTTACCATGAAAACCGAAAAAGGAACAAAAACTGCGAAATATGTAAGAGAAAGTATGATTAATCCAGAGAGGTCGTGAACGGAGAACCACTGTCGAGAGAACGAAGCCACAATGCCAACCGATTGATTTACGTTGCTCGTTACGCGGTCCACTGCTCCGAAGAGAGAAAAATAAATTGATAGAGGGGGTGGTGGAGGTGGGACGAGGGGGGCAAGAAAAAGGTAAGAGAACCCAGCGAAGATAAGGAAGAGGTGATCGTCGCGAAGAAGATCGTGCTTTTCCCGGATGACTATGCGAAAAAGGAGGATGAGGATAGCGGAGAGAAACGAGGATCCGTTGATGAGAAATGCAAAACGAAGGCTGCCGAAGGATTTTGCCAAAGAAATGGCGGACTTTTACGATCACGTTCGGCCCACTAATCGCGACTTTTGTTAAGATCAATGGTTCTTCTCTATCCGTGCTTTTTTCTCGTCGTTTCGGTGCCAGAACACGCAGCAAATCTAAACTTATCCAATAAAGTCGATTTCTTTTCGCGGACGTAACGTCACACTATGGTGACACGAATTTTTGTGAAATTTTATGCTAGTATGTTCATTCTTCTTATTCATTTCTTATTTGATGTGCGTTAACTGGGAATCTTCTCTATTCCTTATTTGACATACATCAAATAACACATGACACACATGGCTGTGTGTGTTCATTTTTGGAATAGGGGTTTTTAGATATATTTGTAATTCTGTGTTAAGGGTAGTAATTTAAAAGAAACGTCGGATTCTAACAATCTAGAATTCACAAAAATCTAGGGTTTCATAAAAGCAAAATTTCAGAGCTTCAAAATGTTAAAGATTCAAACTTCCAGAGTACACATATCAGAGACCACATATTCTACAGTCTATATGTCAGGGAGTTCACGTATTCTACAGTCCACATATCAGAGAATTCATATACTCCAGAATCCACATATCACAGTTTACGTATTCCAGAGTCCACATATCATAGAATTCACATATTCCGGAGTCCATATGTTTCAGCTGCTAGGTTCCAAATTATCTCAAACTTCTGTTTTCAAGTGCCATAAACCTATGTCTCAAATTATCTATGTCCACAACTAACCGTGTAAAGTACGTATGTTTCAGATTATACGTATAACAATCTACTTGCGTGCTGGACTACATATTTTCCGAATTGGACATGTAACAAACTACCTGTCTATTAATCTACATATGTGTAACAAACTACATATGTGTAACAAACTACTTGTGTAACAAACTACATATGTGTAATAAATTACCTGTGTACCAAACTACATATGTGTAACGAACTACCTGTGTACCTAACTACATATGTGTGACGAACTACAAACTACATATGTCTCAAATTATTCATGTCACAATCTGATCACGTCAGAAACTGCCTATGTCACAGATTATTTAATTCTTATAGTCGGAAATACTCATATTAAACTTTATCATATCTTGACTACTCATGAACCAAACTTGATATGTCAAGACTTCACATGTCAAACTGCTCATGATCCTAATTTTGTTAAATTTACTAATGTTCCAAATTAATCAAGTTACAGAGTACTTATGTACTCAGTTACTGATGTTTAAACTATTCATGATCCAATCATATGTCAAACCTTATATATTAGAAACATGTGTGAACACACACGGACAAAAAGGAACGTGAGTGAAGACACAACAGGAAGAAAGTAAAGACTCATGACGCAATGTGCCATGACTCACAGTTTTGTTTAAACAAGATTACTGCATTTACTTTTTGGGATCGCGGAGGCGTGGCGTAATTTGTGATACGACCGAAATGGGGACGTATTATATCTTCGCGATAAAATAAGCAAGAAACGCGCGATAAAATTCGTTCAACTTTTCACGTACAAGCTTGTTAGCGCAGATCGTGGATTCTCCTATAGATTCAGACATTTTTACGGGGATTTATGTGTCTAATCTAATTTATATGTTGAATTGTTTTCTTAATTAGTAGGAACTGTGTACTTTGTTTAATTAGTAATCTTTTATAATTAATTGTTGGAATTTCTGGGTGTTTTTTGTTTGATTTTCGTTAGTGATAATTGTCATTTTTATAATGTTGTATTGTTATATTGTTATATTGTTATATTATTATACTGTTATATTGTTATATTGTTATATTGTTATATTATTATACTGTTATATTGTTATATTGTTATACTGTTATATTGTTATACTGTTAGAATATAAAAATATACAAATTAAAAAATTAAAAAATACAGAAATACAGAAATACCGAAATTCAGAACTACAAAAATAAAAAACCGTAAATTTCCTAATCCAAAACCCCGCGACCTAAAAACTAAGGCAAACCGTTCGCCTAAAAATCGCGAGCACTCATATTTACCCGGTCCGAAACAAAGGGCGTAAAAAAAGTACATAGAAGACGCTAAAAGCTTTCAATAAAACCGTGTCACGAATCGACCCATTGACTATCCTCTCTAAAGCTCATCGACCTTATCACTTCCTTATCTAAATCCATCCAACCTGGCCTGACACGGAGCCCCTTTTCACTCGTGGAGCAAACGTGAAAAAAAAAAAAAGGAAACGATGATAGACGAATAAACTGAACGAATCTAGGGAGGTTCGGTTCATCGATATTCGCAGCGGAAACGCGTGAGAGGGCAAACGGAGCAGCAGAACCTTAAAGCGTCTGTCGGACGAGGCGGGAAAAAGGTTGGTACGTTGGATAAAGGAAGAAAGAAGGCAGCAATATCTTCAGAGAAGTAATCCTAGTCATTAGTGTCCCGATCGGTTTGCTCTAATACTGCCAGACTCCGGGACTCGACTCGTTCCTTCTCTGCACGCCTGGAAACCGATCCTCCTCCACCGTCAGGTGACTAATGGATCCGAGAACTGGTCTCGATTGTAATTGCAGATGCAGTCGATACACACACACACCGTTTATACGCACGTACGTGTGGACACCTGTACACCCGTGGTACACACGTTCGTGTATAGGTTCTGTTTTAACGGCCTACGGTATAGTCTGTTTAAATTGTACGCGTATTACATTATTCATATTCGAAAGTACTGGAGGGGTAAGTACGGAAAGATGGCAGATGGATGAGATGCAGATCGTGTAACTTGTGAGCGCGGATCGGATTACTTGTGGATGATGGTATTGAACTATTTAACGGATACTGGGGGTAGGAACTTGTGCTTTTCAAATAAGTTTTAAGCTTTCATTGATAGTTATTGTTGGGTTATCAGATACTTGCATTCATAGTTCTTATTGGGTTCTGAGATATTTACATTAATAGTTCTCCATATTCTCAAATTTTTGGGACATATGAGATATTTGGTATCATTGGATGTTTCAGGTATTTTGGAATTTTGGGATATTTGGGGACTTTAGGAATTTTTGTAAATTTTGGAAGTTTGGAATATTTTGGGATAATTTGGAAATGTTAGAATCTTAAAATATTTGGAATTCTTTGAGGTATTTTAGGATCATTGAGATATTTTGGAATATTTTAATATTTGGGATATTTTGAAATATAAAAAATTTGAGATATGTGAGATATTTGGAAATATCAGGAATTTTGCGACATTTAAGATATTTAGAATTTTGGAATATTTGACATTTTTGAATGTTTAAAGATTTAAGAATATTGAAATATTTGAAATTTGGAATTTTGAAATTTTTGAAACGTTGATTTCAGTTCTTATAATTTGAAATAGAAGATTGAGTCTTTGGACCCTACAAATTTCAAAATTTTCAAAATTGGAACCTTGATATATACAAATATGAGAATATATGCTTTCCAAATTTCTAAATCCTGATATTCCCAAATCTCCAACTCTTGAAATCCCCAAATCTCCAAATCCCTATATTTCCAAATTCCTAAATCCCCAAATCCCCAAATCCCCAAATCTCCAAATCCATACATCCCCAAATTCCTAAATCTTGATATCCTCAAATCTCCAAAAATCCCTACATTCCCAGATTCCAAAATCCTGTAATCTCCAAATCTCCAAATCCTTGCATTCCTAATTCCAAAACTTCGAAATCCCCAAATCCCCACATTTCAAACTCCTAACTCCTGAAACCCACCTCCCCAAATCCCTAGATTTCCACAAATACATCAATTCCCAAAATCCCCAAAAGAAAATAGTTTCTTTCCCTCCTGACCGTCTTCCAACGACAGACCACAGTCAGACCACAAACACTCAACTACCTATCAAGGCTACCAGTTATGTGAACGCTCCCTAAATCTCAGTCGTATAGAATTTTCGTTAATTTCGTGTCGGGTCCCATGCCGCAAACCCAACAGCTCCTTCAGCAAGATCTAACGTGTCAGTAAAAAAGAAGCTATATCCGTAACAAGTGTTTCCATTACCCTGTCCAACCCCCTGTATCCACCGTATAAAAGCTATTTTCTATATCCCGCAAGGTCCCCGGGCTTGTACGTCCCGCTTCATTTTCAAATTAAGGGCTCGTAGAGCCTTAACTCACCCATACGACCTCTTGGAAAAGATGTTCTTCGATTTTCCTCGTAACGCAGTGTCTTCTCTCTGCCGGATAAACCATATCCACGAATACGAGCCCCGTCGTAAAAGTGGTTGTTGCTCGGTGAGCCGTATTACCTTCGTACACGTTCGTATACTTTGCCTCTTCACCCTTCGAACCCTCTTTTCAGGGACTACTCAACTCGCCATACCCTACGTCCCTGTCTCTCCCGTTCATAGCCGGTTGGCCAGTTGCTGTTGTCGCCACACGTATACGCGGCATTACTTTTTATTCTCTCTGTGGCCGTAAACGCAACTAATAGCTGGCTTTTCGGACGATAATAAAGCAAGGGTCGCGCGAATGATCCTATCGTCACGGTTATCCGTGGTTATCTCGCCTGTCTATGGTGTCCCATTCGATGTTTTACGCCGGGGCTTTTTTTTCAATTCGCATCGAGATGCCGTGAGATTGAAAACGCAAGATGCAGATACGGATTCTTATTCGTTCTTTTGGTGGAACAATGTATGCCCATCATAACTAAAATATTTCCATCGCAAGGACAATTTTCAAAATTCAGCACGGAATTTGTACATTTTTTTTACGTTGGAATTTGTACATTATTGAAATTTTGTAATATTTTTATTGTTAAAATTTGTACACTATTAAAATTGAGTAATATCTGTGTTATTAAAATTTGGTAATCCAAGTAGAAAATTTTTGTACTTGTCGAAAATGCATTTAATGAGTATGCACATGCTAACATGTCACAACTCGGTACAATTTTTGTTTTCATCCATATACAAACTTGATATCCTTGAACTTTGACAAACATTGTATTTTCCTCACAAATTGCTCAATTATCAAAATTCGTTGATTTGCGCCCATAGCAATTTGATGAAATATCAAGAGGTATCAAATTTCTTGATCAAATATCGAGCCACAAAATGGCTGGGTAACTTCATACAGATATTTGATCTGAACAACAAATTAACTGACATCTGATATAAAGATGTGAAGTGACGTGATGTAAAGATGTCACTTGAACTGACGTTTGATATAAAGATTTGAAGTGACATGATATAAAAATGTCCCTTGCAGTGACGTTTGATATAAAGATGTAAAGTGACATGATATAAAAATGTCGCCTGAAGTTCTCGAAACAAATTATTTATTATACTAATGTGTTTTATGTGTTTGAACAATCAACATTTTATAAATTTGAACAATCAATAGAATACAAGTTTAAACGATCAAATAGTAGTCTATTCTAGTAAGTAAATGTGTAAAATTTTTTAGCATCGTTTGCTGCTGAATACAGGATGGTACTTCCTTGAGGAATCGAAGCACGCGTTTTGTCAATCTTTTTTGTTCGTTTAATCGACTGTTGGCAGCCAGTGCCGCGAGTTTTCGTGACAAGAGGCGGTCTAGACATTGATTGAAAGCTTCGACCTGTGGTTCTTGCCTCGCTGTTACCCCTCTTTCCTTTTTCTTCCCGCTGCCCAAACACATTCCACGTTATATCCCCTTTCGTGTCAATCGGTGCTTGATTAAATTTATGGATGATAAAAAGCGTATCGCAGGTAAACATGTCTGTAGCCTGAACGAAAATTTGTCCGTTCCATTTTTTCATTTTGTTGGTCGCTGCTGATGTTATGTATAATCGATGATTGACAGAACATATGAAAATGGTAGGTAATCAAGTGGATAGGATAGTAATGTGTGGTAGACAGTATAAAAGTATCAGAATGTATGATAATATAGCATGATATGGTGATACAAATATACATGATATATGTACATATACATAACGTACGTGTATGTATAATAGATAATAGAGCAATATAGATAATAAAGATATAAATGATAGATAATTATATATGTAGCTGGAGATATGGCAATGTATGGTAAATTAAATATAATAGTTAAGAAATATTATAATAGAAAAGTATAGAAATGATTATAACAGAGAAGTCTGAGTATGTGAAATTGCAAAAGCATGTGTGATATGAAATTAAAAATACAGTACTATAACATACTTAACATGTTAATAAGAAAAAATAACGTACGACAGAAAAAAGTAATTTCAGATAATTTTCATAAAGAGACAAAATGTCTTACACCCTTAACTCGTTAAATTATTTGTCTACCTGATCCGAAGCTGTAATACTAAAAATTCAAGTTTCAGTCGATATTTGAACGGATTAATATCCCAATCACCAACAACGCCCTTAAAAACGAATTCGAAGGGTGCAAGAGGATAAAATCGATCGCCGTTAAAACTGCTGACCTCGATTCCATCGTACGTCAGTCACGCGATGGATTTTCATGCTCCTCGGCTTATTTAGCGAGCATTGTTTCGTCGATTTCAGAGAAAAATCATCTGGCCGGTCGTTCAGTACGTTCGTTCCAGCCGTGAAATTGTCGAAACGACTCAAACGACGTTGTCGTTCCATTAGAGTTTAGAGGAAGCGACGTTATTAACGTCGGCGAGACGTTCAAGGACACGGTTAATTAAGAAATAGCGCCGCCATTACACGGTACATCCGCGTTAAACCTCCGTCTTGCGAACTGCGATACTCTCTTCATCTAATTGGTAAGATTCTGTCCGTTAGACAGATATTAAAAACAGAATATTCATGTACGAACGTCTTGCAACATTTTTCTGACGGAAAAATGTGATTGACATGCGCAATCGTCATCTGTGTACGATAATTATGCGCAGTCAATTTGTTCCCATTTTATTTTGTTAGACTTTGACGAGGAACTTTACTGCACACGTTTATTATTTCCTGTTATCTACTGCGCATGTGTTTAATATTCAAGGTCACAGTGAAGGTCAACAGTTTTTGCGCTTGTAAAATGTTCATAAAGCCCTTTGAATAAATTATAGTAACGAGTTCTTGAATAAACAGCAATATATTATGAAATGTTACAGTATGTTACTCGATAAATTTTTCATTTCAGTTCATTATTTACCCTACCGTGTTAACACGCTACACGAACAGTTTATTTAGCTATTTCGTTGGTTGTCTTCCATTTCACGTGTTTCGGGCTGAAAGAGGGTCTGACTGGAAAAGTAAGCGAAGAAATTTGCTCGTTCGAGATATGAGAGCGTTTCCTTTGCACTTTTACCTATCGACATTCCCCAAGAAGTTCGAAAACGTGCAACGACGCGTTTGGACGTTTGACTTACTGTCTTACAGTCTTGTTTATTTATGTGCGCCGAAGTAAACCCGTTCGCGAAAGAGAAATATGCGATGTCGCGACGAAACTCCAGAACGCTCCCATAGATATTCGACCGAACCGAAACTTTTCCCAAGCGAGTTGACGATCTAACTGCTTCCACGAATCGTGCCCGGCCAATTTACATGCTTCCTCGCACTCCCGTACGATCGTGTTTCTCCATTAAATTAATGATCGTAAAGTAAACTGTCGCGAAACGTCTTGTGTGGTCTGGTTTACGTCCAGCCATGCAGCAAATTCCTTATTTATCTTCAATTTCGCAAAACGGGCGATATAAACCCTCGATAGATAGCTCTACCGTGTAAAAATTATTAGAGGATCCTCCAGGGAGCGACAGGGAACTGTTCGCGATTCTGATTGGCTGCCGCCATACTCTACTGGCGGCAAAATTCAAATATATTTGTTCGAAGACATTTTTCTAATGAAATAAATATCTTTCATAGTTTAACATGAAATATTAAGATTAAATCATGCATAGTTTCAATTCGTTTTGTTCATTTTAATGGAAAATCGTGTTCGTGTTACTGGTTCGATCCTGGCATATTCAAATGGCGGCAAAATTCAAATATATTTATTCGAAAACATATTTTTATGATAAAACAAATATCTTTGTCGTTTAAAATGAAGTATTGATATTGAATCTGTTATAGTTTCTTCTCGTTAATTTTAATAGATAATCGTGTTCGAGTTACTATTTGGTTGTCGCCATATTGAACTGGCGGCAAAATTCAAATATATTTGTTGAAGAATAAATATTCGAAAATAATATTCTTGTCATAAAATTGATACTATACCAAATAAAATCGGTTTGTTATATTATTTTTTTATACAAATTTGTCCTCGTATAAATACACTTGCATTTTCCCGCCACTTCAAATCAAAATGGTGGAACATTTCTATCACTTCCTTAACGATCGATTTAACAAGTGATCAGGTGAGCGAACAATGATTTCTGATAAGAAAACTTATCATGAAAATAAAAATATTTTCTAGAAACGAGAAGATAACATATTTATCAAATTTCAACAATGATTCCGACCGGGATAGGAAAGTGCCAGAGGGTTGCTGGTATCAGGCTCCCCCCAGACATTGTTATTTCCCGGAATTTATGCAGGGAGAAAATAATTCGGGTTAACTGGTTCGGCGGATAAATTATCTGGAGATTTTCCGCCGTGAACCCGTGCTGTATAAATCTTGGAACATACAACTTTTTCCCTGTCGATGAGACGCTGATTTATTGCCATCGGTGGCAAAGTAAACATCGTTCTAGCAACACAAAAGCATTAATCTGTAACCCATTAGGCGTGTCGACTTTTAATTAATCACTCGGTTGTGGAAATCAATAAAAACTTCCTAATGATTATCTGGATCTTATGTCTGTGCTCTTTTGTAGGTCAGCCTTCCGAGGACAAGTAGCGACGGCTTCAATTCGGAACAAAATTCGAAGATCTTTTCCGTGGAGAAAATTAAGAATTTCAACGGGTACAAGTGTTCCGGACACTTTAACGGTGACAGTTTTAGATTTGGCTGATTGCGTCGAGATAGCATGATAATCCTGTTTGTCATCAGTCGAGATCTCTCCTCTTTTTCTACGAACGCTTTAAACGAAAGCCCAGAACATGTCGGCTTTAATGCCTATTAGCCACGACGGAAATTGGACACACCATAAAAATTTCAGCGCGGAGAAATGACAAGAGGTGAGACCGTTGGGGCTTCAGAGAATGAGACGAGGGAACGAGCGAGGAAAATATTATGAGAGACAGAATAACGAAAGTCGAGAGAAAAAGACGGAGGAATAAAAAGAGGAATACGACAGATCGATGAAAGACGAAAGAAGTCGAGATGAAAGGGAGAAAAATTGTTTTCGATGCGTATATTGTCAGTGGACTCCTGTTATATCACCACCTGAGATGAATTTCAATTAACCGTCACGTGTTGTATTATCGCTTGTAGAATTACTGTTAGTTGTATTGCTACGTGTTATATGTACAATTACTCGTGTCACGGGTTAGATTGCAATTTTTTTATATCGCCGTGTTACGAGCGTATTATCACGCGTTAGGATCATCGAGATTACCAACGGTCGAGGAAACTGAACATTCCAGTATCACACGTACGCAAGAATTACCACGATTCGTTGCTCCATTGTACAGGGAACTACCAAGCGTTGGAATATTGCACACTAAACTACCACGCGATAAGCTACGCAATAAAATACCACCGAATCGATTAGTTTAAGTTCAATTTCCCAGGCGACTACTACGCATTGAATTGTACAATTAATAAGCTAGCATTCAACTACCACGTATTTAATTATCACGCATTTAACTATCACGCGTTCAACCACGCACTTGAATCATCACGCATTCAACTACCACGCACTGAACGATTGCATTCAACAACCGCGCAAGGAATTTCTATTCGTTTGATTACAGAGTGATGAACTAAAAGGCGATGGAATACCAAGCTAAACTACCAATCATCGAAGTACCACGTGTTAAAATACCAGGTTACAAACAGTCAATCACTAAACTACTGTGCTTTGAACTTTTACGTGTCGAATAACCACGAATTAAACTATCAATCAATGAATTACCACGCGTCTAACAATTACGCGTCGAATTAAGATGCGTTATCAGCCAACTACCACGTGTTCAATTAATACGCATGTGAAACTATCACACGATGAATTACCACGCGTCAAACTACCAATAATTTAAACTATCAAATATCGAATTATCACGCCTCGAACCACCAATGATCGAAACTATTAAGTGTCACATTATCACGCGTCAAACTACGAATTATCGAATTATCACGCTCCGAAGTGAAATTATGAATCATCAAACTACCACGCGTTGAATGACTAATAATAGAATTACAACGTGTCAAATTATGATGCGCTGAATTACCACGTGTAAAACTACCAAGCGTCGAATTACCAATAATTGAATCATTACGTGTCGAACTACCAACCGTCAAATCATTACATATCGAACTACCACGCGCCAAACTACCACGTGTCGAACTACCACGCTTTAAATTATCAGGCGTCGAACTACCACGAGTCGAATTACCAATAACCGAAACTATCAAGGGCCGAATTATCACGCGTCAAACTACCAATGATCGAACTACCACGCTCCGAATTACCATGCGTGAAATTATGAATCATCAAACTACCACGTGTCGAACTACCACGCTTTAAATTATCAGGCGTCGAACTACCACGAGTCGAATTACCAATAACCGAAACTATCAAAGGCCGAATTATCACGCGTCAAACTACCCATGATCGAACTACCACGCTCCGAATTACCATGCGTGAAATTATCAATCATCAAAATACCACGCGTCAAATTATTACATGTCGAACTACCACGCTTTAAATTATCAGGCGTCGAACTACCACGAGTCGAATTACCAAGCATCGAACTATCATGCGTTGACCTACCATATAAGAAACAACCATGAGTCATACTACTACGCGTCATATCCCCATCTACCAAGCACCGAACTACCACGAACGAAACTACCACGTGTTCACCACGTGCCAAATCAGCATAAGTGTCAACCCAGTCCTCGTCAAATCACGACGTTTCATTATCACGTGTCAAACTACCACGTTCTCCATTACCACGAATCACCACGCATCCAGCTATTAGTATATAAACCCTACGCGTTTCGGGAAGGTAAATTAGGAAGCAGATTCCCGCATTAACGAATGAAATTACACTAATCAGCTGTTTACCGGTTCGAGGATCGAGTCAAAGGAAGTCTGGGGAGATCTTATTTCAAACAGAGCATCACACAAACACGATGAATCTAATAGGTGCAACGCGGCTGGTTACGGCGAAGTAGAGCGTAGAAATAAATGAGAGCTGAAAATCCTACGATAACAGACTCCGAAATTAGCTGGCCGTACCGAATTCCCAATGGAGATTGAACGGGGCTCGTTGCGCCTCTGCTATCGTGAATAACTACGTTTAGTGCGCTGCCAGTAAAATGGGCTCGCTGGTAAATGGGTAAACGCGTATGTACGGGGTCGTCGGGAAATCCCGGTAGCCTGGAATTGCAGGGAACAGGTGATAATTAAAGTTACAAAAATACTACGGTTAGAAACGAGGGGGTAGACGGTGGTGGGTAACATGACAACTAGAAAAAAAAAACGGAGGGATGAAAAAGACAAATGCAACTTTCGTTCTAATTATCTTTCTAATTATTCCCTGCTCGCCCTGCCAACGAAGAATATACTGCCAGGGATGTTTTTTGGGGTTAGGCTGGATCAGCAGAGTTGGACAAATGGAAGACTTCTGAGTGTCTCTTGTTTAATGATGGAGATCTCCAGATTTTTTTGTGAAGATTCAGTTATATGGTGTGTGTCTGTATATTTGGGGATTTTTCAGATATAGAGGACAATTGGGAGTTTTTGGGTTGATGTGCTTTTTCACGGTTAGGATTTGGGAAAAATGGTTATTTGGAGATTCAGAGTTTTTTAGGGGGTTTTGTGATATAAGAATTTAGTTAGAGAATTTGAAATTTAGATATTTAGGACTTTGTAAATTAAAAAGATCAAAAATTGGGGAACTAAGAAATTGAGAAATTTTGTGATGTCGAAATTTGCAATTTAGAAAATTTCCATACTTCCAAATTTCTAAATTTTCAAATTCACAAATTTACAAATGCCTAGATTCCTAAATCCCTAAATCCCTAAGTTCCCAAATTCCTATGTTCTTAAATCCCTAAATTCCCACTTTCCCATATTGCTAAATCACGAAGCTTGCAAATTTCCAAATTTCTAAATTTCTAAATTTAACAATTTCCAAATTTATGAATCCTTAAATCCCTAGATCCCTAGATCCCTAGATCTCAAAATCCCTAGATCCCTAAAACTCTAAATCCCCAAATTTCTATGTTCCAAAATCCCTAAATTCCCAATTTCTCATGCTCCAAATTTCTAAATTTTCCAATTTCCAAATACCTGAATCCTTAAATCCCTAGATCCCTAGATTCCTAGATCTCTAAATCCCTAAATCCCTAAATCCCTAAATCCCTAAATCCCTAGATCCCTAAAACCCTAAATCCCCGAATTCCCATAAATTCCCAATTTCTCATGCTCCAAATTTCTAAATTTCCAAATTCTCAAATTCCCAAATCCCAAATCCCCAAGTTCCAAAATCACAGAACCTGTAATTTTCCAAATTCCAAGTATTCACTTTCAAACATTCAAATCCCAAAGTCCCTAAATCCCGAAATTCCCAAAACTCGTCCTGAACGATCAAACGACCCTGTGCCCACATTCGAAATCTATTTTCCGAGTGTTTGCCAGTACCCGGGTGTCGCGGTTGAAATTCCATGAAAAATCGATGGAACAGCAAGGAGGAGGCGATCAACAACCGGAGAAGACTCGGTTCGTCGAAAACATGCACCGAAACGAAGGTGGCCAGACGCTGGTTATCGATTGGGAATGACTTTCGCGCAAACGTGTCAGACGAGAAGCACGATAAACGCGATAAGAGGCGGCGAGGAAAGGCGGATGAAAAGAGAAGGCGGGCAACACGAGGGGCTAGAGTGTCGAAGAAAAACCGTGCGAAAAGCTTCGCTTCAAAATTGCAGTCTTCTGCTCGCGGCAGCGATCGACGTTCCCCGATAAACCAACGGGAACGACGCCCGTAACGACGCTCACGTCTCCTCGCGTCGCATCCCTTTTCCATTCCTTCGTCCACCTACGTGAAAACGAGAAACTCTACCTCTTTCATTATTTCCTCGAAATAATATATTAAGAGGTGTTCGATAAATAAGGCGGTAGAAACTACTTGCCTCTGTTCGTACACGCTCCGAAAGCTTTCCCCGCTGCTCTCAAACAATGGACAACGCGTTATTATCGATTCGATGTACACCGGGAATTTATCTAGAATAAATACGGTAAACAGAGTGAACGTGTATGGAGAGTTGACCACCGGAGAAGAAATCAGCCATTTTGTATGCGAGCGAAAAAGTACACAGGGAAATTAGCAGTTTTAAGAAAATTATATCTAACCGAATGATTATTATTAGATATTCAAGTTTCGAGATGAAACGTTTATTGTGGAAATGTATGGAGTTGTACGGGGAAGTTTAGATATAAAAATGATCTGCGCGACGTAAGCGGAGAGGTCGATCGCGAGACGCCATGATGCTCGCCGAAGTGTCACGTGACCGCGCTTCGGGTATGTCCGTGAGACACGAATGCGAATATGAAAATTGTTTGTTTCTGATTTTTTTGTTATCAAACTTTTACAGGTGGGTTTGTGATATTTTTCCGATTAAAACGACACCAAACACGATGCAGTTTGGACTATATTTACTGGTATAATCATCGATAATACTTTTTGAACGCAGGGAAATGTGGCGAATGAAAAAGAGATGCAGTAGGTGACAAATATCAAAACTGTTGTATTGTTTACAATGTGTTGATAACTTTTGTGTGTTCAGTACTGTATTCATACAACTTTCATTAGCATGTGATGTTATAATTAAAATGAGACTGAATATAACGTAATTCGGTTCGCGTTTATTTACAATAACTTATAACGGATAGTTGATATAAGAGAAACACTTGCAGTTAATTTCTGTTGTTAATTGAAGAGACATTTGAAGAGTGCTACTAATGGTAGATGGATGAGATTGAGATTGATGAGTGTAGGATTGGTATTTAGTGATTCTCTGAGGGCGCTTGGAGTCTCAAAATGAAGTTGGAAAATAAAATACTTGGAAAATATAAATATTGCAAGATTGGATGATCGGAAATCATCGAGATTTCAAGGTTTAAAAATTCTAATATTTCAAAATTTTCAAATTTCAATGCTCAGGAATTTTAATATACTAACATTTATAAATTTCAAAATTCAAAAATTCCAATATTTCAAAATTCCACAATTCTAAAATTTAAAAATTCAAAAATTCCACTATCCTAAAACTGCCAAATCCGAAACTCCAACATTCCAATAAACAATACTAAAAATTCCAGCACTCCACTCAACAATACTAAAAATTTCTCGATCCCAACCACGAATACCCAAATTTCTCCATGCAAAACCCTATCTAAAAACCCCACACTTCAAAAAAGTCCCTAAACCTCCTCTACCACACAAAATACCAGTTCACAACACAAAGTGACTCGCCATCTCCGTCCTCCGCATAAAACGATATTAGAAAAATTATTTCCTCCAGCAGACATCCGCGATAGCCAAGAGCCTGATATCGCATCTGGCAGAAAAATCGGGAAGGATCATTCTCCGTGATACTCGTCGATAGCGTTTCTCGTCTCGGAAATCTCGGTTGCAGGGAATGAACGACGGGAAACATCGGTTCTCTGGTTCGTCGAAACGATTACTTGGTCCCAGACGAACGCGTGCTCCTCTCCTCTCTGCTGGTCCCGACGAGAGGCAACACGAGCCAACGTACAAAATTCTTCGGCGTATATACGCGGTTACAGGGAACAAATCGAAGAAGAGGAAAAAGAGGAAAAACGGCGGGATAGGGAGGGCTCTAAAGACTCAGCCGGAAGATTTCTCCTCGCAATCAGGACATCATTTTCCGCGAGAGGAGAGAGACGAACATTGAAAATAATCGGAGTGCACGGGACAAAGCTGTGGCAGATACGGAGAGGGGAAATGAAAGAGAAGACAATAAAAAAAGGGAGGGAAAAAATGGTGGAGGACAGGCTGCGATGGACAGAATACGTTTACCGGTTATACTGTGCCTTTCAAAGTATCCGGTCATCGGGTTACTAAGAAATTTACTCAATTAACTGGTGATTTATTCTTAAAAGATGGTATAATTGGTTTGGGGGTAATTGACGTTCATTTCTTGGGTCATTTGTCTCGGGGTTTTTTTTATTGATTGAGGTAATTGACTCATTTGAATAAACTTGGGTCATTTATTTAGAGTTTTGATTGGTGTAATTCATGTTTATTTAACCTTGTTCTGAAATTGTTTAATTTATAAAGAATTAAAAAATTCTTTTTTCTAAAAAGAATATTCTTCGTATTTAAAAAAATAGCAAGATCAAATTTCTATATATAAAGTTTTATATTTCTAACAAATTTTATTAGAATTTATTTTTTGCAACTTGATATAATAACTGTTTTAAATGTTTTATAGTTGTACATTTCTTGAATTTCCACAGTTTTATGTAACCAACAAAGAATATGGTAAAATTATTTGTTCAAAACGTGTTTTCACTTTATAACCTCAAACGTAGATCATTATTTATATTCTTCTTTCGTTAACAAACACAATGTTCAACGTGTATATTTTCACAACAAAAACATCAAACAACCGAGTTAATTTTTTTGTGAAAACAATACATCCCTGAAATTCAATTTCCGGAATTTGTTTGTTCGTTAAAAATACGAAATCCCCTAGAGCAAACCCAAAAACAAAAATTATCCAGACAAATTCTCCATCCTTGCATATTTTATTCCATATTATTAAATAACTATAAAATAACTACCTTTGAACTTATCTGCCAAAATATTAAATAACCCAGCGAATTTTTCCGCGAAAACAACATGTGACAAACTGAATTTCCAGAATATATTTGTTCGTTAAAAATACGAAATCCCCTAGAGCAACCCGAATATTAAATCACCCAAACAAATTCTCCATCGTTCATTCGCAACTTTCCGACTGCAGGACATTAATCTGACTGCAGGATATCTTGATCCTTTTTCCAAACATTACACCAACGTTCGAACACGGCAGCGTCCCCGAAAGGATCAGCAGGGTCGTTAATTAGCTGGTGCAATTGAATCCGTCCGTTGAAAGTATACACACACAGTATACGGAAAATTTGGTCGATTTCTATGGCGATTGTGGGGAAAACAAACGGTCCATTGACGAACTGGAAGAAAAAACTCGCGGAGTAGTCTTTTCACGGAATCGGTACCCCGAAGAACGAGTTTTCTTCCGATTGTTTCGACGGTGTCCGTCACTTGTGTGTCGGTAACAAAATTTCCTATCGCCCGGGGCGACGCTTGGCCCAATCAACTTTGCAAAACTCAAATCTAATTACCACGGCCGCTTTGAATCGGGAACAAAGGGCCAAGGAAAGAGAAGCCTTTTCATCTGGTGGCCACGACGACTTTGCGCCGGCTCAAGAAAGAGAGAAGGAGAGAAGATGAAACGTGGCTCAGACTCAAAGGAATTCTATTCTATATCACCGGACCAAAACGTCAGAAACTAGCTGGCTCTGTTCGTCTGCTGTACACGCGACACGCTCCGAAAGCTTTCGTCCTCGCTGCTTTCAAACAATGGACAACGCGTTATTATCGATTCGATGTACACCGGGAATTTATCTCGAATAAATACGGTAAATAGAGTGAACGTGTATGGAGAGTTGACCACCGGAGAAGAAATTAGCTATTTTGTATGCGAGCGAAAAAGTACACAGGGAAATTAGCAGTTTTAAGAAAATTATATCTAAACGAATGATTATTATTAGATATTCAAGTTTCGAGATGAAACGTTTATTGTGGAAATGTATGGAGTTGTACGGGGACGTTTAGATATAAAAATGATCTGCGCGATGTAAGCGGAGAGGTTGACCGCCAGACGCCATGATGCTCGCCGAAGTGTCACGTGACCGCGCTTCGGGTATGTCCGTGAGACACGAATGCGAATATGAAAATTGTTTGTTTCTGATTGTTTCGTTATCAAACTTTTACAGGTGGGTTTGTGATATTTTTCCGATTAAAACGACACCAAACACGATGTAGTTTGGATTATATTTACTGGTTTAATCGACGATAATACGTTTCGAACGCAGGGAAATAAAGGCGTGATTGTGACAAAGGTAGAAACTACTGCATCGTTTACAATGCGTCATTTTTTATTTTCAGTTCTTTATTTATCCACAAAAATACCCAAAAGTATCGTAAAAGATGTCTCCCCTGTACACACTAAAATTCATCAGTTAAAATTCATCCGTAAAGGTTCTGGGTCGTTTGATCGCCGAACAATAGCGATTTAATACCTAGAAGTCGAAAAAGAGTTGAGAACAATGAGAATCAAAGGAGCAGGTAGCTTTCCATATCCCTCCTTTTAATTTTCATTTGACGGTGCAGCCCGGATGACATCTTTGAAAGATCGATCCTCGTCTCGATGGTTGTCCGAGAAGAAAGGCTGACTTTCTCGTGGAGCCAGCAAAGTATATGTTCCGGGAAAAGACTGTCGAGGTGAGGTTAAATATGCAGGGTGTTTGCATAGTCCCTCGACGGACGACTTCATTGGCTCTAATTGCGGTAATGCTCATAGCCCACGGGCACTTTGCTCCCTCTAACTTTGAGCGGCCACCAAAAGCGTAATCGCGACTCACGGTTCACGTGGCTCGAACACCTGTGTGTACTCTCGACTGTGTAATCCTTTCGCGCGATTATCAAAAACGAAAGAAATAGCGGACCGGATGGAGCTGAAAGAAACCGGTTCAAACGATTACGGGGATACCCGCTGGTGTTACGACTATGCCGAGGTCCGGAATTTTAGAGTCATGGTGAACGGTTGTTTTGTGGGTGTTTATTAGGGTGACGCAACGGGGAGAGGTAGCTGATTTGGTCTTGGGTTATTGTGGGCTTGGGAATTTTAGCATTTCCGAGTTTGAAAGGAAGTTGAGAATTTGGATATTTTGGGATTTGGAAATCTTGAGAATTTGGGTGTTTGGGGATTTGGGAATTTGAGAAGTTGAAAATTTTGAAATTTCAGGATTTTTGTACTTGAAAATTTTTCAATTCATGGACTGATAAATTAAAAAGTTTCTGAAATTCCCAAATTTTCAAATCTCTCATTTTCCCAAAATCCCTGAAATTCCCCAAATTCTTAAATTTCCCAAGTTTCCAAATTTCAAATCCCTCAAATCCCCAAAATCGCAAAAATCCCAGAAAATTTCCAAATTCCACCATCATATCAATAACCCAAAATACCAACCGTACACAAAAAACTGCTCCATAAAAATAAAATCCCTATTATAATCGATCAATTGAAAACCATAAAAAACGTCCAAAAGAAGAATCACCGAATAATTAAAAATCTTCCCTGAAATTTCCGAATAATTGGTGAAAGAGAGAAGATTTGCAGATACGTAATCAGCGTGTATAAAACGGTAGAAGCGAGCCATAATGGTTATCGGGACACAAATTGACTATCGGATCGTGTAAGTAGTTCTCTTTTCCGTCGAAAACGATTTCGTTCGTTCGCTCGTTAAAGAAACGAGGTCAGATGCTGTACTCTCGTTGACCCTACGTGGTCCGACCGGAAACGCCATTTATTATGAACGGAATTCAGCGGTGATTTAGCCTCGTCCTATCCGACCGATGGTTGCGGTTCATTAATATCGGTGAACCACGTAACACGTTGGAATCCGCTGGAATGCAGGATCTCCGTCGAATTTGTGGCCAGCAAGCAATTCGAGGCGAATTGAAACACTCTTCTAAGAAGGCTTCATTTCGAACACTTTCCTTTTCCTCACTTTAGTTAAAGGGAGTAGTTTAGAAAGGAGTAGTTACTCCTTTCTACTTGTCAATAGATCGTAAAGTGAAAGAGAAACATCTTTGGGAACGAAACCACTGTAGCCAGGAACCAAAGTATTGTCTTTAAGCAGAATTTAGGCACTTTCACTTGAAATTTATAGAGAAAGGCAATTAGTACTGTTAATGCTGAAATTATCACAGCGGTCAGATAACTGGCTTACAAGTAACTAACAGCCAGAATAGGCTCCTACTGTCCCTACACAAAATTAAGCATTTTAACTTGAAATTTAAACTTGGTAACACGATTGAGACAGTATGTAGTTCATCGATGCATTCGTTTTTTTAATAGAAAGACAATTAGTACAGTTAATGCTGAAATTATCAAAGCGGTCAGATAACTGGCTTACAAGTAACTAACAGCCAGAATAGGCTCCTACTGTCCCTACACAAAATTAAGCATTTTAACTTGAAATTTAAACTTGGTAACACGATTGAGACAGTATATAATTCATCAATTAATTCGTTTTTTTAATAGAAAGACAATTAGTACAGTTAACGCTGAAATTATCAAAGCGGTCAGATAACTGGCTCTCAAGTAACTAACAGCCAAAATAGGCTCCTACTGTCCCTACACAAAATTAAGCATTTTAACTTGAAATTTAAACTTGGTAAACACGACTGAGACAGTATATAATTCATCAATTCTCTAAGGTACACTTTTATTCAAAAAATAATTGTCTAAATTAACCTTCACTTAAAAACCCATCCCCTAAATAAAACTTTTAATCAAAAAATTTCCTAAGTTAAATTATTATTTAAAAACTGATCTCCTAAATCAACCTTCACTTAAAAACTCATTACATAAGTTAAACTTCTATTCAAAAAATAATCTCAATTAGCTTTCGCTTAAAAACTCATCCCCCAAATTAAACCATTACTCAAAAAAATCACCCTCCAAATTTAAGCTTCTCTCAAAAAATCACACCCAAATTAACCTTAATTTAAAAACCGATTTCCTTAAATTAACCTACCCTTAAAAAATAACCCTCGAAATTATCCTCTCTCTAAAATCTGAAAATTAATCTTCATGTAAAAACCTAGCCCCTAAATTAAAGCTTCAGTGAAAAAGTCACCCGCCAAATTAAATCTCCCAAAAAATCACCCCCCCAGTTAAACCTACCCTCGAAAAGTCAGCTCCAAATTACACCACCGTATAAAAACCATACCACCGTTATTCAAAAACAGTACCACGATCATTCACAATAATCGTCACATAATCGTGAAGCCATTGTGCAGGCTATCTTTTCTGTCGACCAAATTCTAACTTCCGATTGTATTCGCAGTCGAATGACTCGTAGTATTTTCCCGATCCATTCGAGCCTTAACCAGAACTCGAGGTAACTCCGAGTAAAGCATATTATACAGTGTTGCAACATGGCGTCGAACGGATGCTAGCATAAAGTGCTCGTCTCTGCGAAACAACTCATGCAAATGAGAAGACGATAGACCGAGCGATTTTCAGTTAGCAAAAGACTCGGTCGGAGAAGGAGGACGAAGAAGACGGAAAGCAACAGGAACACAAAGATAGGCACGAGGGATTCCCGCGGGTGAAGGGGGCTCTCTGGGAAAAAGAGCAGTTAGTATGACTCGCTCCGTTGATTCCTTAGACGAAATACCTTTACCCGATCCTGAATCTGCCATCTTCTATCCGCCATGCTTCTTCCTCTTCTTTCTATCTCCTTGCCTCGTTCAATCGCTTCATTCCGAGGTTTAGCTGCGAATTATTTCGTATACCACTTTGTTAAACCACTCGTTGCTAAAGGTGGCTATTGTCAGCCGGCATTTCGGAGGGTGATTATTACCCACCCCTTCAACGTTTATTGTCCGCGAAGATGAGTATCATCAATCGTTAAAATTAACCTTTAAATGGAGACTGTTCTTGATTTTCGAAATGCAGTCGGAGGATTTCATTGTTGCGATGTGCAACTCTTTGACGGTGCGCTGATTGTTTTTGGTGATTTAAGGAACGGGGGATTTTGGGGTATTTATGTGAATGGTGCAGTTAGAGCTTTAGGTTATCTTTGTCTTCCTAGTTTTGATATTTAATATATTTATATTTTCAATCTTTAAAATTTTATATTTTTATATTTTTAAATTTTATAACTTTATGTTTCGTGTTTTTAAACTTTAAAAATGTGAAACTTGAAGAACATAAAAATTTGCAAACTTGATGAGATATATGTAAAACTCAAAATTGCAAGATATAAAAATTTGAATGTCACAAAATTCGAATTTAAATCCATGATCATACCAAGGCAACAGATTCATTAATATCACAATAATTAATAACAAATGTATATATACAAGAAAATTAATACAGTTAATATCACAATAATTATTTACAATTAATGCCATAATAATGAACACAATCAATAATCCAATAATTAATTCAATTAGTACCACAATAATAAAGACAATTGATATCAAAATAATTAATAGGATCAATACCGCAATAATCAACATAATTAATAAAATAATCAATACAATCAATACCAGAATACCAACACAATTAATACCACAATAGTCGACACAGCACAATAATTAATACAATATCACAATAATAAATCTCCAAATAATTAACACAATTGATACCATAATTATCAACATAATTAATACTAAAATAATCAATACCAAAATAATCAACACAATGAAACCACAATAACAGACACAATTAACAATAATTAATCCAATATCACGATAATAAATCTCGAAATAAATCCACAATAATTGATCCCTCATTACCTCCGCAATAAAACGAATTCTCGTCTAATAAGCAAACTATAAAAAGTAACTAACAAGCGATTGAAACCCAAGATCAATTAACCAAACCGAAAAATCATTTCCTGTGTATCCACCTGTCTCGTTACACAGATTTTATTTCTCCTTTCTATTTGGCGCACTTTCTCGAGCAGGCTGTCCTTTCTATTTCACTGTTCACTCGTCAGGATTGTCCTGGGAGAACCGGTACGATTACACCCGGCCGTCAGAGCCAGCCAATTCGAACCACCACGTTTTCCCCGCTGTCCGTCTCGTGTTTCTGTCAGCGGAAGAAAATCCGTGTCGCGGCCAGTTACAAAGCCTACTTCGAGAGATCGAAGTCGGAACACTTCGAGAAGAAACGGCTCGAACAAGAAGAGACTACAGGACCGTCAGATGCACACCGGTCTGTTTCTTCGGGGCGGACGCACGAGTCAAATGCAATCAAGGCAATTTTAAAGTCCTTGCCTGCGGTACCTCCATATCCGCGGTCTCTGTTATCTACGGTACTGGTTATCCGGTGATTCGTTTACGAACGGTTTCGATTCGGGGTTTTGGTTATTTAAGGTTTTGAAATTTTTCATGGTGGACATTTTGGGAATTTTCGGAAAATTGGATTTGGAGAGTTGGGGAATTTATGTAAGAATTAATTTTGGGAATTTTGGTAAGGTGGGGAATTTGAGATTTTTGGAAAGTTGGGAATTCTAGGAATTTCTAGGGAATTCCAATGTAGCGAATTTAAGATTTGGCAATTTGAGATTTCAGAATGTTAAAATCTGGGGATTTTTAGTGTGAAAATTTAAGGATCTTAGAATATGAAAATTGGAGATTTCAGAATTTATGAATTTTTAGGGAATTTTTACATTTTAAAATTTTTAAATTTTAGGGTGTGAAAATTTTGAGATTTTAGTATGTGGAAATTTAGGGAATTTTTGAATTTTAGAATGTGCAACTTTGGGGATTCTAAAATTTGGAAATATAGGGAACTTGGATTTGGAAATTTGGGGATTTCAGAATGTAAAATTTTGAGAATTCTAGAATGTGGAATTTTGGGGAATTCAGAATGTAGAAATTTTAGGGATTGTACAGTGTAAACATTTGGGGATTGAAGAATTTGGAAATTTAGGGAATTTTAAAATGTGGAAACCTAAGGATTCTAGAATGTGAAATTTAGGGAATATTATATTAGGAATTTTGAGGATATTAGAATGCGGAAGTCTAGGGATTTTAGAATGTGAAAATGTGGGCATATCAGAATATAAATATCTAGGGACTTGCAAATGTAGAAATTTAAGAATTTTAGAATGTAGAAATTTATAGATCTTAGAATGTGGAAATTTGAGGATTTTAGAATGTGTCTAGGGATTTTATAATGTGAAAATTTAGGGATAGAATATAAAAATCTAGGGATTTTTAAATATAAAAATTCAATAATTTCAGAGTGTAAAAATTTAGAGATTTTATATGTGGAAATTTGAGTATTGTAGAACGTGAAAATTTAGATATTTTATATGTGGAAATTTGAGTATTGTAGAACGTGAAAATTTAGAGATCTTAAAATTTCACAACAAAGTCCAAAAGCAAAGAACAAAATACGAAACCCATCACATTTACCCGAATCAAATCCTCCATAACCGATGATAATCAACAAAACTCTCTCCATCTTCCTCATCCAACGAAATCCCAGTAATAATTTCGCTATTACCGGATTTCGCTATTCGCGTTAATTGCAATCGATTCTCCACATCGAAATTCTCACCCCGTTCTCCGAACTGTCGCAATTAAACTTTCGACCACTGCGCTCCGACAAACAGCGAATAAACTCGAAGAATATAAGAAACGTGGAAAACAGAGAAGAGGAGGCTGCCCGTAAAGCTTTCGATCCCCGTGCAATTTCGGTTTATAGGAAACTGCTCGCATGAGAATGCGGAGGATTCGTCAGGTGGCGGGCTGGAAGCCTAATTCGGGCAACAGCACATGCCCGCTCGTAAAACAACGGGACGGGAACTGGAAACAACGGCTTTTGTCGTTTGTACGGGTATCCCGACCGCACTGCGAATCTAATTTCGACGAACTGCGAGGCCATCGAGCTGGTTCGTGATCCACGCGAGGAGTATGCGTTTGTCTGCAAGAACAATCTGTAACCACGCGACATATCCTACGATCTGACGTTTATTTTTGCTGAACTACTGCAAAATTATTCAATTTTCAATTTTACAAATTCAGCAAGTTTAAAACGTGTCCTTCAAGGGTAGTACCAAGAAGCTTCACCCAACTATTCGCATCTCAAGATGGAAATAAATTCAAAATATGCAGCAATTTCAGTCTAAAATTATAACAAGTCCAACGTATGCATCAAATGCACCTGAGAATGAGAACAGATCTAAAATAATCATTAAATCCACCTTGGAATGAGAATAAATTCAAAATACGCATCACCTCCACCTCAGAATAAAAATAAATCCAAGATACGCATAAGGACCATCTGTGAACGAGAATAAATCGAAAATACTCATCAAATCCACCCTAGAACAAAAATAAGTCCAAAACACGTACCAGATTCATCCTACAACGAGAATAAATCCAAAACGCGTATCAAATCCATCTCAGAACAAGGCAAAACCCAAACACACTTGAAATCCCAAAACGCAAAACCGGCGTTCGAGAAGCAATCGTGACAGGAAAGAGAAGAAGAGGATGAAAGCAAAAGACAATTTTCTTGGAGAAGAAAGATTAGAGAAAAAGGTAGGAAGATGACGAAGGGTGGTAGACGCGTGACGGCGTAGAGTAACGCCTCCAGAGGGTGTCTCCCCTTTCCTCTCTTAGCCCCTGGTGCTCAAAGTGCTAATGAGTGTCGCCTCGTAAGCCAATTAATACTCTCCCACCTCGAGGCGAGTGGTAGCTTGCGAACGAGCAAAACGCGGCTGCCGAAGAGAGAGAAAGATAGGGGGATGGTATCCCCCTTGAAAAGCTAGGACCCCCGTAACTGCTACATGACCAGAATACCCCTTGGATTTCGTATGCCGTCCACGCCTGACCGCTGTACACCGCCTCCTCGTCGAGCAAACTCTGCCGTAAGGCGCTACCAGACCACCCTTCTGACCTCTGCAACCTCGACTAGACTGCTGGAAAAGCTTTCTGGGTGTCCTTTGCTCGGTCATCATCATCGTAGGCTATATGGAGCTTAGTAACGTACGGAAAACTTTGCTCGACGGTCATTCGTAAGGTTCACACTTGTGGGGGGAATGAAGGGGACAGAATTTAACGGGTCCCTTTTTTGGGAGTTCAGAGGAATGCTGGATTTTGGGGATGTGCGAGTCTGGGACTTTGCGATTTGGGGAGGGTGCAAATTTCAATATTTGTGATTTGGAGAGGGTGCAAATTTCAATATTTGTGATTTGGGGAGAGTGGAAATTTGGATATTTTTGATTTGGGGAGAGTGGAAATTTGGATATTTTTGATTTGGGGAGAGTGAAAATTTCGACATTTGTGATTTGGGGAGAGTGGAAATTTGGAACTTTGCAATTTGGGGAGAGTAGAAATTTTGATATTTGTGATTTGGGGAGAGTGGAAATTTGGAACTTTGCAATTTGGGGAGAGTGGAAATTCCAATATTTGTGATTTGGGGAGAGTGGAAATTTGATACTTTGCAATTTGGGGAGAGTAGAAATTTGGAACTTGAGAACATGACAAAATTATAATATGAAAATTTCTAAATTTGAAAATATAGAAAATTTAGAATTTGAGACTTAAAAAATTTGAGAACGTGACGAAATTATAATATGAAAATTTCTAAATTTGAGAATATGGAAAATTGGAGACATAAAAAATTTGAGAATTTAACACCTTTATCTGAGAACGTAGAAATTTCAGAATATAAAAAATTAAAAATTCGAGAATTCAGAAATTTCAGAGTTTGAGAATATATTTGAAAACAGAAAAATTTGGAGAATTTGAGAATCTGGACATCGTAGAATTTGACAGCTTACAAATTTTAGGATTTGAGAACTAAGAATATAAAAAATTTCAAAGGTATTCGAAAAACTAGCAATAGACACCGAACTCACCCTATTTCTCGCGAACGTTAAAGAAGACATAAGGGGGAGTATGAAGTATCTCGGCCTATATTATGCAATTTAAATCGTCGGTCCGGACAACAATGTCCCTATCATCTGGCTAAATATCGACATGGCCGAAATTTCAACGTGGCTCGAGTTTGGAAACGACAGCCACGAACGAAGATGCGTTAAACTTGATGAAGCATTGTTCAGGCGATCAGTATTACGAGTGCTCCTGACCATCAATACGGTTCCATCAGCCGCTATGTTTCTCTTATTTCTACGTCCGCCATGATTCATCGTTATTTTAAATAGCCAGTCTCTGATCGCGAATAATACCGGAATAACGAACGATCGATCTCGCGAGTGAATCGTCCAAGATGGTTACACACGATGCTGAAACTCGCTGACCTTCGACTGTACAGCAAGAATATCATCGATGACTGGAAACACCATTCGCATTTTTATCGATGGCGGAAACGAGAGGATGCTGACTGTACGCTTTTCAGACCCTGAACAATACCCACGCGATTCACTCATTTATTTATCGCCATTATTTCACGGTGATTCTGCTAAATCACCGGAATTTCCCAATTCATACATTTTTACGTTCGTACATTTTCAAGAATGTATATTTTTTAATTGCAAGACTTTTTAAAACTTATACTTATATTGAGAGTGTGGATGTAATGAAAATATGAAAGTTGCAAAATTTTTAAAATATCAAAATTGCAGAAGGTAGGGAATTTTAAAAGTACTGAAATTAAGAGAATATCAAAACACTAGTAATTAGAGAAATTACAGAAGATCGAAAAGTACGAAAATTCCATAGATATCAAAACTCCAGTAATTCTACGAATCCTAGAAATCCTAACAGTATATAAGTTAAAAAATTTCAAAAATATCAATACTCCAGAAATTTCAGAAGTCCTACAAGTACAAAAATTCTAAAAATATCGAAACTTCCATAGTTTTAGATATTCCAGGAATCTTAGAAGTACCAAAATTCAAAACTCCTAAAATT
The DNA here is from genome assembly GCA_945859555.1 of Megachile ligniseca. Taxonomy (NCBI): domain Eukaryota; kingdom Metazoa; phylum Arthropoda; class Insecta; order Hymenoptera; family Megachilidae; genus Megachile; species Megachile ligniseca. Next base: position 3,556,234 of record OX243790.1, read on the forward strand.
TCAATACTTCAAAAATTGCATCAACCCCAAAAATATCAATTCTCCAAAAATTCCAGAAATCACTAAAGTACAAAAATGCCAAAAATCACAAAAACCCCAGTAATTTCAGAAATGCCAGAACCCCAGAAACCCTAGCAGTAATAAAATTCCAAAATCCCAAAAATTCCAGAAACCTCTACAGAACAAAATATACCAAAACCACAAAAACTCCACTAATTCCAGAGGTCGAAAAATCCCGAAACTAGAAAAATTCCAAAAATTGCCAAAATGTTAACGGCAAGAAAGTTCGAAAATCGGAAAGAAATAAAAGGGCATTAGCATAATGCCGAATCGTGTTCCCGTTCGAATAATCAATAACGTTTTCTTGTATCTTGGAAATAAAAAAGCCGGGAATAGCGGGTTCACCGAAAAGAAGGAAATTTGTTCGGTGTTGGTTCACGTAGATGGCGTTCAACCGGTAAATTGCATCTGGACGTAACCGTTCCAATATTATGTAAAGTATCCGGGGCGTAACGTCGAATCGGCATTTCCCCCGGAAAATATAGGAGCAGTCGGTTTGTGGGAATGAGACAGGATTGTGGGTACGGAATATTTCGTGGTTCCCGTGGATTTGCACCGCTGCGGTCGACCCGATACTCTCAACTCTCAGTAGATCCAATTTGATCGGAAGACCGCATCGTCTACAATGTCGGACAATGTGTGCACGCTATGCGCAAGATCACTCGTCCGTTTGTATATGGTGTACCTTAACCCTTTGTACTTGAAACTATTTTTGTTCGCCAGGAAAATGAAGTCGCAGGGATGTTGATATCGCTTTACCATTCAGCTTTCTCTTCGATAGCTTATCTTTCACTTCCTGGGAAATTTGATAGTTTAAAAATGTACAATTTGGAAATTTGATAATTTAATAAACTAGAATTTGGAAATATGAAAATTGCACAAAATCACACGACTGTTTCCAAAATTACGAAATTATAAAATCTCAATTTTTCAATATTCCCACTGTTCCAATATCCGTGCATTTGAATATCCCTATGTTTCAATACACCAAAATCTCAATATTCCTACATTTCAATATCCCTAGATCCCGATATTTTTATATTCAAATATCCCTAGATACTGATACCCCCACATTGCAATATCTCTAGATCTCAATATTCCACGTGCCCAATATCCCTAGGTCTCGATGTCGATATATCAAAATATCCCTAGATATTAATATTCCAACATCCAAATATCCCTAGACCCTTAGATCCCAATATTCCAATATGCAAATATCCCTAGATACAGATACTCCCAAATTGCAATATCCCTAGATCTCAGTATTGCAAGTCCCAATATCCCTAGATCTCAGTATTGCAAGTTCCCAATATCCCTAGATTCCGATACTCCTAGAGTGCAATATCCCCAGATTCCAAATATCCCAAGATCCAGACATCCCTAGATTCCAAATATTCCTAGAGCACGATACTCCTAGATTACAATATCCCTAGATTTCAATATTCCTCGTTCCCAATATCCCTAGATATCAATATTTTTAAATTCCATAATTCCTATTTTCCAATATCACTAGATTCCCAATATCTCAATATGCCAACATCCCAATATCCCCAAATCTCAATATCCCTAGATTCCCAATATCTCAATATGCTAATATCCCAATATCCCAGTACCCCCCAATATCTTAATATGTCAATATCCCTAAATCCCTAAAATCCCTAGATATCAATGTGCAATATTTCAGAATTCCAAAATTCTAATATACCAATATTTCAATATTTTTAAATTTTAATATTCTAAAAATTCAAAATTCTGACATTTCAGAATTCAAAAAATTCAGATATAAAAACTTGACATAGTTGAAATATCCTCTATGAACGTATACGACAGTTGTATATTTTCTTCCATAAATCCTTACATACAAAAAAAAAACCCAGGACCACTCCGTATAAAGGTCACTTCGATTTTTGGCTTTAGCTTCGCAGATATCCGCAGCCTCCGTCGTTTGATTATTTGATCAAACCGCGTCGCTAAAGTATTTATCCGACCGCAAGTGTTTTTCAATTCACAGTTACGTACCGAACCACAAGCAATTCCGGTTGTAATGGTTCTTTTCCCTTAAACCTCGAAACACGGTACGGCAAAAGGTAGCCAGTTTACCTTCTTTAGTGTCCGCTGAAATATACAGGATTCGGATCTCCTATTCCACGTAGCCATGGGGTATGACGAACATGTTATGGGGGAACAGCGGTTTCGAACATTACATATTGACGAGTCTACGGGCTGTTTCCCTCTCGTAGAAGAAGAAGAAGCGAGAAGAGCGTACACGTAGAAAGAGACGGTTTTTCAGAGAGAATCTTATGTAGTGCAGCCACGTAGTCGCCGTTTGTCGATCGTACCGCAATAATTCCTTATTGCTCCCCCAACCCCTAAAACCTGACCGTAACCCTAACTCCTTCCTGTCTCTTCTTCCTCTTCGTTCCACGCCACCCCTTTACCGCTTTTTCCCTACGTCTTACACTGCGCGACCGTCTTAACTTTTCAGACGAGTTTTCGAATATTAATGGACCACTATTAAACCTGTCAAACCGACGTATTCGAAGAGATAATGAGTTCGTAATTGCGAGTCTGCACGAACGTTTCGTACCATTATTACACGGGTTGATACATTTTGGGAATCTTGACGAAGGTAAGATGGAAGTAAGATGGTGTACTAAGATGTTCGAGGGTGGTTTCTGTGTTTTTCTCTTTTTTGGAGATTTCAGTAATCACGTTCCTCTTCATTATTTGATAAATTTAGGAATTTTTGTGGAGATAAGATGATATACAACTTAACATTCTTAAGGGTGGTTTTTGTATTTTGGTTACTTTTGATGGTTTGAGTATTTATGTTATTTTGTGGTTTGTCATATTTTGTGATTTTTGGTGACGATGGTATGTAGTTTTAACACGTTTAAGGATGGTTTCTGTATTTTAGTTACATTTTGAAAATTTCGATAATCACATTGTTCTCGTGGGTGCATTTTATATTTTAGTTATTTTGAAGGATTGTGTAATTCAATTATTCGTATTATGTATTTTGATTATTTTTATAATTCAAGAAACCTTGAAAGTAGGAAAATTAAAAAAATATAAGAACTTCAGTAATTCCAGAAATTCCAAAAAGTCAGAAATTCAGAAAATATCAAGACTTCAATAATTCCTGAAATTCTAGAAATCCCAAGAATACAAAAATTAAAAAATCCCAAAAATATGAAAACTAGACATTTCAGAAATCCTAAAAGCACTAAAATTCCACAAATACCAAAACCCCTTAAGTTCCATAAATTCCAGCAATCTAAAAATTTCATAAATCCCAAAAGAACCAAAATCCCCCAAAATGTTAAAACTCCAGTAATTCTAGAAATTCCAGAAACCTAACAGTATCAAAATTCCAAAATCCTCAAAATATAGAAACCCCAGAAATTTCAGAAATCCTAAAAATACAAAAATTCCACAAATACCAAAACCCCTTAAGTTCCATAAATTCCAGCAATCTAAAAATTTCATAAATCCCAAAAGAACCAAAATCCCCCAAAATGTTAAAACTCCAGTAATTCTAGAAATTCCAGAAACCTAACAGTATCAAAATTCCAAAATCCTCAAAATATAAAAACCCCAGAAATTGCAGAAATCCTAAAAATACAAAAATTCCACAAATACCAAAACCCCTTAAGTTTCAGAAATTTAAAAAATCGCAAAAGTACGAAAATGTCAAAAATAATATTCCAGCAAATCATCCCCAAATTACCAAAATCCCCAAAAACCCCGAAAATTCCCCAAAAAAAAGCAGAAAATTGGAAAATCGAAAAAGTCCTACTATCCACATCAAGATACGAATATCAGTAACCTCGATATTACTCGAGAAACCGAATACCCGAGTATTTTCCTTGGTCTTGCGATATCCAGCGACGAAGAGTTAATAAATTAATTCGATAAAATCGACCCGGTCGTCCTCAAGCAACGAACACGCCCTTCAGAAAGAAAGATACGTTTTAGCGCGGTTATGTGCCGACGAGGAAGGTCATCCTTCGTCCAAGATGATATCTATCCTCGTATTCGAGTATACATTTTTCCTTCTCTTGCGACTCTGATTTCTTCTACGCAGAAGTTAAACGAAGCGGCTCGTAAATTAGGGTCACTCCCAAACAGGATCGACGGTTGCGTAACCATACACGAAATATCCTTACAATTCAAATTTCATTGTTTCTTTTCGTAAACAGAACTCTTGAATCAAGTTTATTAATAACTATTCCATAGTTAAATTGTTGGGAAAATTATTTGTTATGTAAGATCCGTGAGTTTGGGGGTAGTGGCAATATTGCAATATTTTTTTAATATTACGTTGTAAATATTCTACTATCGAAAATAATAATATACGATAGTATAATGTTTTGTAATAATATGAAATAGTATGACTAATCTTCGTGTCGAAATATCAACAAGATGGCGCCCATGGTCCTTGGGATATATTATATAAATATTATATTCTACTATTGAAAATATTAATATATGACAGTATGTTTTGTAATAATACCCAATAACATAATACTTTGTAATATCATTCAATAGCATAATGTTTTACAATAGTATGCAATAGCGTGACTAATCTTCGTGTCGAAATAACAAGATGGCGCCCATGGTCCTGGTATTCACTGACCAATTAAAAGCAATGAAAACGTTTATATTTAAAAGTTGTTGATTGGTTAGATATTAAATAAAAGTGTATAGAAATAGTTACATATAATAGCATGTTTCGTAATAACATGTAATAGCACGACTAATAAACGTTTCGAAATAGAAAGATGGCGGCCACCTGGTTTTCACAAACCAGTTGAAAGAATGAAAACGTCGATATTTAAGAAATTAAGAGCATCATATGAATGTTTACATATAGTAACCTAATATTTTCCAATAATATACAATAACAAAATAAACATATCGAAATATGAAAAATATGAGAAAGAACGAAAACATCGACGTTTAAGAGAAGTTGATTGGTGGTCACATATGAGCAGAGTGACCGACGTTTATTTTGGCGTCCAGTAAGTTCACGAATGGTAATCGAAGTTATCCGACTATTTAATTGGTCGTTAATGGACCGCCACGGTGATCTAAGCGGCCGAGAAATGCGACCAATTGACCGTAGGCGAAAATGATTGTTAACCTCCCACGCTTCGGTACGTCGACGACACTAAATACGGAGAACAAGTCGGCTGACATTGAATATAAATCGACCATTTAACCTAACAATCTTCCTTGAGAGCCGTACGAGCATGGTTCCCGTGTTAGATCTATTTCTTTCTCATCGCACTGTAATTTGCTGCGGTAATGCAACAATAAACGATTACCGTGCGAGGTTACACAAATAGACTGACAAACATCGTACGACATAGTGCATCGTCGTTACTCATTGTTATACTGTTTTCCTGTTGCTATTACTATACCGTTTGCTACTTTGTTATTTCATCGTACTACTATTTTGTTGGACTATTAGTTTGCTATGTTATATTATTCAACTATTCTAACATCTTCAAACTAAATTATAAATAAAAATTGAAAGTATAGTAAATAAAAGCACAGTTTCAATATTTTATACCTTTCTAAAAAATAACTTCTAAAATGATTTATGCTTTCAAAGCTTTGGTATCTTCTCCAACATACGGTAGATTCTCATTATATTGCAATTTGCACATTGCGCTCGCCTGTGTTCGTCGTAAATAAATACTGTTTGTACTCGCGAAAGTAGTTAGATGTTTTTCCAAGTTTACGAGGACGTGTTTACTCTTTACACATACTGTATCAAGTTATACTTCACCGTTATAAAAGAAAACAGTAAAAAATGTTATCACTCACGTTTAGATGATGTTACAGTAAAAGTAATGCTTGCTGCACTTTCACTCACCTGTAACAGAAAATTAATTTTCTCGTTAGATAAGAAATATTTTATATTTTAAGTAAATGAATTATTTAAAAACCGGTGTGAAAATACGATTTAATTAAATTTGAAAATGAAGGGGGATAAAAATAATTATAATAGATAAATCACTGAGATATAATAATTTATCCTTGTAAAATTTAACAAGTTAAATAATATAATAATGAAACTTTTTAAAAGTCTCCTTTGTACCTACATTGCCTACGAATCAGATTCGATCTAATTAACCGAATTTAAAAATGCACTGTTTGAATGGCAAATTCATCTTAAGCCCCCTTTTTCAAGGATTCTTTTAGAGACCAAAGATCCTAAAATTAGATAATCGTTACTTTGACGTCGAAAGCAGACGAATGAAATTTTGCGTAACGCTCCTTTGAAAATTCCTAACTTTGTTAATTTAAATTAAAATTTAACCACGAAAGTTAGCTACAGCGTATTTTACTATATTGTTTCAAACATTTATAGAGTTTCTCATAACTGAATTATGTAGTCAAACATTTTAGAACTTTTTTTATAGAAAAAAAAGTATGAAATTTTGTACTGTAATAAAAATACAAATAATGGGAATTGTTTCAGGTAATTGAATACAAATAATAGAAAAATAAATTGTTACAAAAAATTGAATACAAATAATAAAAAAATAAATTGTTACAAAAAATTGAATACAAATAATAGAAAAATAAATTGTTACAAAAAATTGAATAAAAATAATGCAAAAAAGAATTGTCACAAAAGGAACAAATAAAAATAAACGAATAAAATCTTACAAACAGACTGAACACAAGCAGTAAAAAAATTAATTGTTACAAGAATAAAAAGTGCAGATAATAAACGATTAACCGTGACAATAAAATGCATACTAATAATAAAAATAACGAATACAAATAAAGCATAAATTGTCACAAGAGGAATCGATACGGCTAATAAAACATCAGTTGTTATGGAAAAGTTGATACGAGTAAAATGAAATGAATTGTTACAAGATGAATGAGAAAAAACAAAACATAAATTGTTGCAATAAGAATGGACACAAATAAAACATAAATTGTGACAAGAAGAATGGATACAAATAAAACATAAATTGCGACAAAAAGAATGGGCACAAATAAAACACAAATTGTAACTATAAGAATGTGTACACGTAAAAAATATATTGCTACAAAAAAAAAAGAATGCAAATATGCGTAAACTGTTGCAAAAGAATCGATACGAGTAAAAAATATACTGCAGCAAAAAGAACAACTGCAAATAATAAAAAAAATTGTTGAAAAAGAAGAATACATATACATGGATAATAAAAAATAAATTTTTAAAAAAGAAATATATACAAGCAGCGAAAAATAAATTATCAGAAAATAAGTGCACACAGATAATGAAAGATAAATGTTTCAAAAAAGAAATATATACAAATAATGATAAGAAAAAATGAAATTCCATTCATGAACGCCAAATATGGAAGAGGCTGTATAACACGAGTGAGACGCGTGAAGTAAGAGTACATTGATAACGATAAAGAAAACATGTGGATTACCGATAACTGAAAATAATCGCGAACTCCCGATTACTTTTGCAAATTCTATAGACCGTTCTGTACAGCGAATCTCAATCAACGGACCTTACTGTACAACGTTACGTAACACGTTTCGGTGATTGCGCTTTCGTGTCGGCGATCCTGTCATCAGTTGGCACTGCATTGAAAGGATAAAAAAAAGGCGCTGTTCGAGCCAGCTATAACGCAAATATTTGTTATCAACGTTCCGCGTAGACGCCAATGAGCTGTTCCCCGACGACAGATATCTTATCGCAACGTGACTGATAATACGCGATCGTGCGAAAAATGATAATCCCGGCTGATTAAAAGGAAATGAACGGTTCGACGAACAGACGTACAGAATGATTTAAAAATAGATTTAGAGATTCTACTTTTCAGGTACTAAAGATAATTTTGTTATTATAGGAATTTTCAAATTTGTGGAAATTTGGGGGAATGAAAAATTGTCATATGTTGAAATTTTTGTTAGTTGGAAATAGAAACTCCATATTTAAAGGTTTATACAATCACAAATATTCCAGTTTTGGAAGGACCTATACCAATTTATTGAGATATTCATTTGGAGCTTATTAACGATGAGTGATTATAGAAATATCAAGATGTAGATACATCGGCATATAGAAGTATCGAAATATCAAAATGTTGAAGTATTGAAGTATCGAAGTATCAAAGTATCAAAATACCTAAATATCGAAATATCGAAGTATATCGAAATATCGAAATATCGAAGTATATCGAAATATCGAAATATCGAAGTATATCGAAATATCGAAGTATATCGAAATATCGAAGTATATCGAAATATATTGAAGTATATCGAAATATCGAAATATCGAAATATCGAAATATCGAAGTATATCGAAATATCGAAATATCGAAGTATATCGAAATATCGAAATATCGAAGTATATCGAAATATCGAAGTATATCGAAATATCGAAGTATATCGAAATATATTGAAGTATATCGAAATATCGAAATATCGAAATATCGAAATATCGAAGTATATCGAAATAGCGAAATATATCGAAATATCGAAGTATATCGAAATATATCGAAGTATATCGAAATATATCGACATATCGACATATCGAAATATCGAAATATCGAAATATCGAAGTATATCGAAATATATCGAAATATCGAAATATAAAAGTATCGATATATCGAAATATATCGAAATATATCGAAATATCGAAGTATATCGAAATACCCAAATATCAAAATATCGAAATATCAAAGTATATCGAAATACCAAAATATCGGAATATCGAAATATCAAAGTATCGAAATATCAATATATCGAAATATATTCATAAGTACAAAAATGTATAAACATCAATTTCCCAAATATTTTAATTAACGAATCTGTCAATTCGTTACTTCGTTAAATTATTAAATGAAAACGAAAAGAAATGCAAGAATTAACGAAACAGAAACATTAACAGCTGGACCCGGCAAATATTTCGTTTCGTAAGAACACAGTGGCCAGTCTTTCTCCCTGTTATCACTCTCCTCCCCCATAAAACCCCGAGAAATACATAAATGGTCCAGGATCGAAGGATTCAGGGTGACAAAAAGAGGAAGAAGCAGAAGGGGTAGAGGGTGGAAGAGGACGGTTGATACAGGCGATAATGGCGCGGTACTGGAGCGCTGCTCCATTACGATTTGCAATTATTGCATTTCCCGGTAAATGGGTTGTGCTCCTAGCAGCCTTCCAGAAAGGGACGTCTATGAAAGTGATTACATCGGAATTCCATTGAACGGCTATGATCAGGGCACAAAAAAGGTTCATTGAATAGCCAATACTGCTTACAATAAGTACAATTTCTGTCCTATCCGGCAAGTACATTGTTTGCGCGAGTTAAAACATCGTTAAACTTTTCTTCGCATAACAAGCGCTTTACTTCACGATATAAATTGCGTCTACCTATTATTTTCTACTTCGATCAAATATTTATCTTTATAGCAAACTCGAGTAAGAACTGTTATATATATTAATGTATTTAAAAAATTTCCGAAGTTCGAACAGTATTTAATAACTGTATAACAGTCGGTAATGTAGAAATGCAATTTCAATTTTCCGTATAACGATAATTTTCACTTCCGACTGTGTCGACGATACCGTGTCGCAAGAAAACATAGGGAATCGGTATAATTCGTTCGGTGAATTTTTCCGACGAAATCGCCGGTACGTTTTTATCGATCGAAAGATACGAGCGCAAACAGTTACGAGGATAGTGTCCTTGTTAAAACCAACGCGGTGCATGACGTACATCGTTCCCACGTGCAATAAAATGTTCCAGGATTACGCAATGAAGCTTATGGCGAAGTCTGCCGTGTACTGCGCAATTTCACATGGTATAAAAGTGTTCTACCGTTCCGATAATGTCCGTCGCTACAACGAAACGCTATCCTAGTTATTTTCGTTCGTGCGCGCCGGCTTACCGGACTGATCGAAAAGTTGCGCCGAGAAAATTGTGCGCCGTTATGGTTGCTGAAAAATTACCGGTTTCCGCTGTTTCTTATTTCAATATGAAATTTATTGCGGCAATTAAGAATAATTGTTTCTGGGTAGGTGTGCACGTTGCAAGAGAATATGGCTATATTATTAAATTTTATACTTACAGGTTAGGTTATCTCGTATGGTTATATTATTAAATTTACAATTACAGGTTATCCTAATTTATTTCCGTTCATATTAAAAGTAGAATTTCTTACTTCTTATTAATTAGTGGATTGCATTAATTATGAAGTGTGAAGAGTGGTAATAACTTTAGAGGGAGATGGACATTAATTTTAACGAGGTTGTGAAACATAAATTACAAAATACTGAAATGTTTAAATCCTTAAATGGAAATCCTTAGATTCATACATTTAAATACTAATATCTTTGAATGACTATATAAATCATAAATTCAATGTCCCTAGATTACAACATCTTCAGATTCAAATTTCCCTAAACCCAATGTAACTAGTCCACAATATTCTTACATCAAAATATCGATAATCATAAATGTCCCTAGATCACAGTATTCTTAGTCTCAAATATCTTTAAACTCATCATCTTTAGACTCCAATGTCCCTAGACCACAATGACCTTAGATTCAAATTTCCCTAAACCCAATGTTCCTAGATCACAATATTCTTAGATCCAAACATCCCCAATCCCAACTGTCCCTAGATCACAATATCCTCAGATTCAAATTTCCCTAAACCCAAATGTCCCTAGATCAAAATATCCTTAGACTCAAATATCTTTAAACTCATCATCCTTAGACTTCAATGTCCCTAGACCACAATAACCTTAGATCTAAATATCCCTATACCACAATTAACATCAATTATTATATCCATATGTGTTTCTATATTAAAGTTCCCATATTCAAATATCCCTAGATCTGTAGAACTCTATATCTACATCATAAATGTTTAAAATTGAATAAAACAAAAATAATAACAGTGAATAATTTTATAATCTAAAATAATCATGACGAGAATTTATTAATAAATTTTCGATCACCTCAAAAATACCTTATAATAATTAAAAATATTTGTTTCGTTTTTTAAATAATATTCATTTTGAATTTGTATATAATGTAACTAATTGTTAGTTTTATTTTTGTAAGAGTAAACGTATTAATTTTAACGAATAAAATATTTCTTTGTATGGACCGTTTAGTCTGTTGAAAATAATAATTAGAACGTTCGTAACATTATTGCATCAAATTCCAGGGAAATTGAAGAATACCAGACGGTAGAAAACACAGTCGTAGCTTACAGGATTACGGGACATTTAATTTACGAAAATACGAGCTTCCATACGAAGCAAGGAAAATCTATTTCATAGTACCTGTAATCCTAACTGGTAATTCCGGCTGCTAATATTCTCCAACTTTATTGTTTCCATTCGTGGAGGCTGTTACGATAAATTTATACCCGTATATGGACCCTCCAGACTGTACTGTTTCATCCTTTTCCGCTTTGTTCGATGTTTATTTATATGCACGTCGCTTTACAAGTTTCCACGTTTTCGATATTTCAAATCGTTTGATTTTTCAATACTCAAATTTTATGGCTCGCAAATTTGTTGCGGTAGAAGATGAAAATTTTGTGTTTTTATATTTCAAATTTTTCAATTCCTCCTTATTTCAAATGATCCATGTATCATATTATTAAATTGGCAAATTTGGAAGTTAACAAATGAGCAATTTACGAATTATCATATTTCAAATCATCATATTATCAGATTATCAAATTATCATATTTTCATAATATCAAGCCATGGAATTAGCAAATTAAAATTATGAAATTAAACCAATTTCCAAATTGTTAAAATATCAAATGAACCAATTTCCAAACTGTCAAATTACCAAATGAACCAATTTCCAAATTCTCAAAGTCCCAAACCCCCAAATCCCAAAATTCACAAGTTCTAACTCCAAATTTCTAATTTCCCCATCTTAGAATCTAAAAATACTCCGTTTAACTTAACTTGCACAATAAGTCACAAATAACACCTTCCGCGAAATAATCATCACTTACAAAGATAATAAATTCCTTCCAAAAAAAAAAACCTTCATAAACCATCATACCTGTGAAATCGTTTATCTGAATTAAAGGTTCGAGCATTTCGCGCTAATAGCAGTCCATCAATGATAGGTCTCATAAAATCTCCTTTTTACCGTCCAGTAATAATTCGAATCAAGAAATACGTATCTAGCATAAAAGAACGCGATTCGAAACGGTTAGATCGTGCGGAACCCATTTGTCCAATTGCATTTAAATGTCGAGAAACTGTTGCAATACCGTTATACGAGGATCAATCTTTAACCGATGCTTCTAAACAATCTTATCCTCGTTACGAAACCTTTAGAACCATCTTCGAACACTGGACTCTCTAATGACTCTCCGACAAACACAATATCAATCATTCCAACTATTTCGACCGGCGTTTCGAGACCAAAAGTGTATAATAAGAGGCGACGCACCGGGTGCGTCATGTAAGTTACCACATACCACATTCGCATACTTACATATAATAAAAGGTGACGCACCTGGTGTGTCATGTAAGTTACCACATACCACATTCGCATACTTACATATAATAAAAGGTGACGCACCTGGTGCGTCATGTAAGTTACCACATATAACAAAAGGCGACGCATGTGGTGCGTCATGTAAGTTACTACATACCACATACTTACATGTAATAAAAGGTGACGCACCTGGTGCGTCATGTAAGTTACCACATATCACATGCACACACATATATGTTAACTTTTTAGACACATATGGTACTTGTATTAGTTTAAATTTATAGCTTTTGTTAAGTAAATTCGTAAAGGTCGATATGATAATTTTTTAAGAGACAAAATTTTCGATTATACAAAAATTGTTGTGAGGAAATATTCATCAAATTATAAAGATAGAGACCTTTAACACTTGTAAAAGAACTATCACAACTATAGTAATAATAAAAATAATTATTTTGTTCAACTCTTTTAGTACGCATCAAAAGAATTGTACCTAAGAATACAGAACGTGAAGCTAAAAGCTAAAGAAGATCAACTGAGGTTTGAGGAAAAGGTTGTTTAAAAAAATAGTAAGAAAATTCAGAAGATATATTATAAAGACTACATATGCTAATAAAATTTTAACCAATTTCTTAATGTACCGGAAAATTTCGTAACAGGCAGTGGAACTCGAGGGTTAATGCGACAGCGTCTGTATTCGAGTATCATGTTCCATCGGCAGATTAAATCTCGGTAAGAAACGTAACCGTAGAATTCTTATCACGTCGAGCGGGCATTAATTATGGAACAAGCTCATACATATCTGAAAAACGAGTCATCGGAGCAAGTGCGCTGAAGAGTAAATCGAATGCGACGAATAGTAGCGGCGAGTTAAAAAAAAAAAAAAAGAAAGAAAGAGGAAGGAAAGAAATGAAAAAAAAAAATAAAAGGAGAGGAGTATAAAAGCGTGCAAGGGAGGTAGAGAAGCGTGTAATTACCACGAGTGGGCTATCTACTTATCTCCGGCTTTCGTGGTCGCTGAAGAGGGCCAGCTTGAAGACGAAAGGATGTTTCTCGCGGGCAAAGCCCGGCGTGAAAGAGAGTCTACGAGAAGCGTACGAGTTTCTTCGTTGCATTACGTGTGGAACGAGCCAACGGAGTTATCGTGAAGAGGCTGTATAGACCCCGGACGGAGATAGCGTCGCTCGTAAAAGCGACCGTACAGAGCACTGCCGTTGCGGTTACCTTAATTAAAAGGGCTAGGAAATAATAGAAAGGGTTAACGAGAGACCAAGCGAACGACAGCCAATGAGGAACGCGCGAAACATCGCGGCCCGAACAATTAAACCGCTTGCTATTCACGGCGATAATGTTTTCATACGTTCGATCTTCGAAAATCTATTCTCATTTCTCTACGTTTTCAGTTTATCTCGGTTAAACTTGATTTATTACGTTTTAGTACGCGTAATTTAATTTCTTTGTTTTGATATCCGTGGTAGCGAGTATGGAAATGCGGCGGATTCGTAATCAAACGCGGTTTTCGCGAGTTCAAATCCTGCGAGGGTAAAAAATTTTATCCTTTTTTTAAGTTCTTATTTTTTCTACTAAACTTTTCGTAATGTGAATTAACCATTTATTGGACACAGCATTAATAAAATTATTGAATCAAATTTATTATACATGTGTATATAAATATATTCATTATAATATTTGTATATTTACTGTACTGAAAATTATACATGTTCAATTATGATACGTTTCGTTATTAATGTATTTCATGAAAATATGTATAAATAATAAAATTAAATATGTAGTAAATAATTAAATATATAAGTACAAAATAAAATTAAAATTTCCACATATGTATACATATATCATACAGTAATGTTGTCTAAGGATTAATAATTTATCCCAAAATATGAAACACGTCCTTACAATACGATACAACGAAAATTTTATAACGATAACCTTCAAAAGCGTTAGTTAATAATTAAAATCGAGATATTTTTATCCGATTCACACGAATGCGAATCAACGAGTAAGAAGTCCGTTTCGCTGATGGAACATGCGGAAACAGAATGAGTAACTAGGAAGCACGATTCTTCGAGCAGCGGTTTCAGTGTGTTAAGTGACGGCTGCAGCGATTTTTATCGCGTGGGTGTTTATTTCGTTTGTTCGCCGGCCAAACAGCAACGCTAATTGCCGCTGCTTCGCACGCTATTTCTTCCTCGTATTTTCACGAGCTTGTTGCTAACTGTATCGATGTGCCAGGCTATTCGATAACAGTATGCGCTATGATTACGATCTTGTTTCTGCAGTTGGCAGTATATTATGTTAAATGCAAAGTTTATTTGCTCAAATGTTGGACCATTGGTTTTAATCGTAGGATATTAATTATAATAGAATGCGTGGTAAAACGTGGGGCAATATAATGCGAGGGGAATACGTCACGAGCAGAATATGGCGATTCTATAGGTGGCAATATAATGCGAGATAAATTGAGTGTTTGAGGAATTCAACACGTGGTGATTTCTTATGTGGCAATATAACGCGAGGAAAATTCAATGCTTGACGAATTCAGCACGTGACAATTCTACGCGTGGAAATACAACCCGCGGCAATATAACGCGAGACAACTTCAGTGCTTATGGAATTCAACACGTGGCGATTCCACATGTGACAATATAACGCGAGGCAAATTCAATACTTGAGGAATTCAACACGTGGTGATTTCTTGCATGGCAATATAACGCGAGGAAAATTCAGTGCTTGTGAAATTCGGCACGTGACAATTCTACGCGTGGAAATACAACACGTGGTACTATAACGTGTGGAAATACAACCCGCGGCAATATAACGCGAAACAACTGCAGTGGTTGTGGAATTCAACGCGTGGAGATTCCATATGTAAGAATATTATGTGAGGAAAACTCAGTACTTGAAGAAATCAACACATGACGATTCCTTACTTGGCAATATACCACGAGTCAAGTTCAATAATTGAGGAATTTAAGATGTGATGATTCCTAATGTTGCAATATACCACGAGGCAAGTTTAGTACTTGAAAAATTCAACACGTGTCAATTGAATGTGTGGTATACAGAATACGTGGTAATATAACACGAGAAGAACGCATGGCAATATAACGCGAGACAATATGAGGAATTTAAGATGTGATGATTCCTTATGTTGCAATATACCACGAGGCAAGTTTAGTACTTGAAAAATTCAACACGTGTCAATTTAATGTGTGGTACACAGAATACGTGGTAATATAACACGAGAAGAATGCATGGCAATATAACGCGAGATAATATGACGCATTCCATAACGCATAAAAACCATACCACATAATATTACAACGTAAAATTACACATAATATTACCACACCTTGCAATATAAGGCGTGGCGATATAATGGGCGGCGATGGAACGCGTGGCAATATAACACATTGCAATACCACACGTATATTTAATCCATCTACGATACAGCCTAGGCAATTCTAATAAAAAATACACTGAAATCGCAGCTTCTAGTTACCAGCTTATTTAAAGTGCACTAGATATACATCGCATACGTGCTTGCACGTAACCCGCATTAATTATCCTAATATTAATTTAATAAGTCGTAGAGTTTTCTCTCGAATTAGTCAAGGAATGATTTAGAGAGCTCGAAAGACAGCATTATCATCAATTAACCCTGAAAATTCAAACGCAAGATACGTTTACGAAAGAACAAGTCGAGAACAAATGGAGTGAAGGCCTCTCGACACGAAATTCATCCTCGATTTTCCGGCTTGGCTCCCAACGGAAAAGCGTCGGAGAAGCGAGAACAGCCGCGAGAAAAGGTGAAAGATGGAAGAGGAAAGCTCGAAGAAAGGAAGTATCCACCGACTACAAGGTATATCCCTTTGCTGGCTGCGAGCTGACGGGGGTAGGTGTCATTTGTACACAAAAGAGGGAGGCGTTACGCGGCACGTGCATTTAGGGGAAAAAGGGAAAGCCAGACGACACGCGAAGAAAAGAGTGGAACGTATATTTACGTTCTCCATTCAACGTGCACACCGCGTGTCTTTCGATGTTTCGCATCGGAATATCGTTCAAAATCTTGTACCACTTATTCATTTATCATAGTTTATCTTTGCGTTTATGTCTCCTTTCAGTCACTTAATCACTCAAGTATTTTTATTATAGTTGTAATTGTTAATTATATAGTTATAAATACGAAACATAATAAAATATAGTGTGAATGAAAATATAAAAGTGACCAATAACAATATCCTTAACATGTTGTTCATAATATCACATATGACTATAACATATGTGTACATAATATTAAATTATATACATGAAAATATAATTGAGAATATAGTTAAATACGAAACATAATAAAAAATAGTGTGAATGAAAATATAAATATCCTTAACATGTTGTTCATAATATCACATATGACTTACATATGACTATATTAAAAATAATAAATTATTTTGCCAACTTCTTTCAGGAAATGTAAAATCGATTTTCGCTTAAGTCATAAACTATCTAAGAATGAATAAAAAAAAATATTAATTTTCAATCGTTCCATAAATGAAACTGTTGTTTATCACCAAATGACGTTAAAACCCGACAGACTTTCAGAAACGAATTAACAACACAATGAATAATCAGGTGGAAGAATAAATTCAATGGGGGTGTAGTTTCAAGTTGAGGGTAGAATAGTTATACGCATGCATACGAGAAGGGGTGGTATTTTCTGGTACGTTGTTACCCCGGATTATGGTACGCGTCTTCAACCCCGCCAGGTTATACGACTGGAAGTTGAATGGTCTCCACAAAAGTTTCACCGTCGCGAACCTCCATCCTCGTTAATTCCAAAGTTTCGTGAATCTCTTTTCTACCTCTTCCCTCCATTTTTCTTCTTTCGTCTCTTTTTTTTTTTAAAGAGACTCACCACACCCTCGCTGATGGCCATTTCACCCCCCGCGACGGAACGCACCCTCGTGTTTATTCGCGAACGGAGAAATCGTCGATAATAAAATGATCGTCGGAATAATGGCACTTCGGGCTTTATTACACCTCTGGTAATTATCGCGTTTTTTCATCGCCTGACTCATATTTGTTCACGCGAGATCGGTTGATTGTGGCTCGTTTCTGTTCTGCTAAAATTCAATCTTGCAATTTTTGCTGTTTGATATGTTGAAGTTTGGAAAAGTTTACGGAATTTAATGCTTACGTCTTTTTGGGGTATTTTTGACCCACTGCGAGTTTAATTTTATTATATTAATACGTTATTATGAATTATCAATTACATCATACTAATATACTATTACGAGTATAAATTATATCAAATTACGGAAATTTGAGGATAATATACAACGAATTTAAGATTCAAAAATTGCCAAATTTTAAATTGAAAATCTCGAAAAATCTGCAAGTTTGAAGATTAAAAAAATAAACTAAAATTTGATGTGTACATTACGAATTAATCTAAAAGACGTTAAAAACACCCACGTAATAAAGCAATCAGGAATAATGTCAACGTATATAAGTAAAAAAAAAAAATTGCAAATAAAATCATAACAGAACGGAAGTATATTTGCGTACAAAATCAAAGGGATGAACTTGACTGAAATCTGTAACTGATATTTTCGAAGGGATTTTTAAACTAATCCAGACAATGGCCGTTGTCGTTGCGTTGGCTGGCTGGCTGCTCGTAATTTCGAATGGCGTTAAGTGTCAACCGATTTCGCATTTGCGCCCTCCTGTCAGTTATTACCGAACAGAAGTATGACGCAGCCGACAGTGTAAATAATTCAGAGCTCAATTACGCAAATTGCGAGCCAACGCGCCTCTGTCTCTCTTCACCAATCCCTTTCTATCGACCCCTTTTCGATGCACGTTCCGCATCGCATCGTTTTGCCCCCCCTCTCGTCCCCCCCTGCCGCCACCCGCTATGCAACCCCCTTGCTACGTGACTGATCACCGGCCTCGGAAAAATTAAAAAATTCTCCTACTCGCGATCGCTAAAACGCGTATCAAGCACTCTTATCCGTTTAATAGATTCGCTGGTTTGTTCGTTGAATAAAGTGTTGTAGGATTAATTAATAACAACGTTTGTATTTTTATCGAAGCATTATTTCTACAGCAGAAGATTAATAAGGGCTTTAACAAACATACGGGATTTATTTGCGGTAATATTTTGTAGCAAACGCAGTTTTTAATTATTTTACGAAAAAAATTATTGTAAAATATAACAGGTCAGTGAGTATACCAACTTTGTAAACTGAGGAGCACGGGTTCGAATCTTGCTACAAATTTTTTTTTTTTTTTGTGTATCTAACTGTTCTTTTATAACATTTTATTGAAGCTTACAATTTATGTTATAGGAATTAATAATTATTTGCAATGGAAAAACTTCAGTTTATTTTCCGTATATGTTCATTTATTAAGCTTCATTACATTTCATCGAATTTCACAATTTATTTATGTTATAGGAATTAATAAATCTTTAATAATTGTTCGTAATGGAAGAGCCCTTCAGTTTGTTTTTCGTATATGTTTATTTATCAAACTTCACTTTATAATTCATTGCAATTATGAATATCAATAAGTGGAAGCATCAGTTTACATTTTGTGAATGTTTCATTTCATAATACGTTACAGGAATTAGTAAACGTGTATTATTATGTTTTTACATATTGCTCATATAGCATATTATTTTTAATGTATACTAAACGTCGTAACTACAAAACTATCAAAAATGGAGGGTGTGACCTTGCTATGAAGTCCATAGTTCATTGCAATTGTGCCAGAACATGATAAATAAGTAAATATTGTAATTGTATATTATTCATTTAAACGACATCATATGTGAACATATGTAACATCATAACTAAGAATGGTGTACTCACGTGTAGAGTCCACAGTTCAAGAACTATATTACAATTTCACCAAAAAATGATAAATCAGTAAATATGTTTATTATGATCGTCATTCATTTAAACGATATATTATCATATGTTACCACATATGTATAAAACATCATAAGAGTCTATTCAAAATGGAGGTGTACTAATCTTGCTGGACTCCACAGTTCAACTGCATTGCAAATTTGACCAAAAGATAACTCCATAAGCATATATAATTATGTATTCTTTATTTAAATAATATATCAACCACATGTCAACATACACAACCATATGTTAACACACACAAAACATGACTAAGAAACTGCCAAATATGAGAGATTCATCTCGTTAGAGTCCACAGTTCAGCTGCATTGCAAATTTGACCAAAACGACAACTCCATAAGTATAATTATGTAATTTAACCATACGTGAACACACACAAAACACGATGACTAAGAAACTATCAAAAATAGAAGTGTACTCATCTCGCTAGAGTCCACAGTCTGCACGTGAAATTGACCAAAACATGACAAATCGGCAAATACGTCCATCGTAATTATATACACAGCGAAATACCATTCTATGCCGTAATTTCTGCCACATCGACACGCATGTGTTCTCTGAACACATCACCGATACGTGACGTTCCGTAATCGCATTGTAGGCAAGCTGTTCAAAGACATTTTGAAGAAGTTGTAGCTGTTCATTCGACAGGTACAAAAGGTATCATTTTTTTTCCAGCCAGTAAGTCATCTGTAAATTAGCATAACGATTCGTAGCCGACGAGAAGAAAGAAATCCAAAGCGTAACGTTTGCACAACGCTGCATTGATGTGTTTGCAGAACGGATGTAACATTTACGCGCGTCCCTGAACAAGCACCGTTTACTTAGCGATTCACTTAACGACTTGCCGAGAAGTAACTTCGTCTCTGCTAATCTGCCAGCGAAACACAGCCATCGCGATAATGTACTAAGGCAATCCTGTCGCAAATCAAGATTTACACGGCCTATCGTCGGAAATTGCAAACTCGTATTCGCCAATGCAGCGAAAGAGAACAAACCCTTCGTTTAACGCACCCTTACCCTGCGAAATTCTTTTTTATGATGGAGATTTTCTACATGACTTTTGGTGCATACCCAGCAACTTTTGTTACAAATATTTTTTTATCACACGAAGATACGTTAGAGGCAGATATTCAACATCTATCAGATATTCATATCAGGTCATAACTCTGACACAAAATTAGGAATTATACCATACTCTATACCCTGAAACTTTTGTTGCTGTTGCATTACTAGCAAAACTAGATGTAAGATGGCTGCGAAGAATCAACATTTGAGGTACATATGACACACATATGATGGGTAAGTTTATAAAAATCTGAACAGTGCAGAAATGTCCAGTGTGATCTACATCCTTCTCATCCATATCATCATGAGCAATAACCATATTACTGTTCATCACATGTCACATAGAAAATAATGACAGGTCCAAAGAATCCTGAAGATAAGGTCAAAATGAAGATAAAACAGCAGAATTGTGCAGAGAAAAGAAAATTACAAAGAGAAGATTAAGATGAATAGAATAAAGAGGTAAATGTAAAATGTCAGTAACGTGTAATATTTGTAGAGTAAGAGGAAACAAAAGTAATTGCAGGATATAAATTCATGCGTGTAAGAAATATCAGCCTGCTCCCAATTTTAGACGGTTCAACGACCCAACCCGGTCGTTTCCACGCGCCTCCGAGCTTTGTGATAGCGTGGCCGAAATCTGAGAGCTTCGTTTCGAAACGAACGAACCGAGACTATACCTATATGAAAGCCTCGGTATTGTCGATTAGAAATAGGCCAGGCCGGAAAATTAAAAGCCCGTTTCCTGCTTTTCTAATCCACGGCTAGACTTCGAGTCGTTGCGGTATTAGGTGTTTCGCGCGGTCAGAAAATTCATCTTTTCCGAAAAGATTTTCATGCACCAGGTTTATGGGATTTGAGTAATATTTTGTTTTCGAGGATGTTTAGATATCGAGGTATATCATGATTTAGGTATCGATGATAACCTATTGAGTGCATAGTTCTGTAGACTTTGATTTATGCGTTCAGGAATATTTCATTCAGAAATATTTTTGTGATATATTAGGTAACGTCATGTGGTAATAACTGAACTTTCTTTTTATGTAAGACGTGGGATAGTAGTTGAGAGTTAGTGGTATATGCAATAATTGTGTAAACATATGACTGTATATAATTATAGTATATATGTAGAATTATGAGTTATAACAACGAATGTGCAAATGTATTTTGAAACTTCCTTTACAAGTTTAAAAATAACTTTCGTTTAGAAATTGTGCGCGTAACAGATGGATTACGTCATAAACTAACTATGAATTCCTACAATAATATTAAGTAATAATGTAACAAAAATTTCCAAATGAAATTATAACGTACCGTGACGCACTCATGACGCACTTCACAATTCAAACGAAACAAACCAAATTCATCATTCTAATTATAATCTGCACAATCAAGGATCCCTAGCATTCGAACCTTGTTTATTTGTCTCCACGTTAAAGCAACAATGACGCAACTCCGTGAACAATTGTAGGTCAACCCATTCGCTGCCAGGCCCAAATTATATTTCATTCGTATTGCCATTTCTGTTTCGAGTGTTTGCGTTGAAGTTCTTTGTGAGTATACATTTTGTCGCAGATAACTGCGTAACGAGTATCGTGGTTGCAGCGAGGTCATAGGTTCTTAACCTGTGGTCCATGAAATTTTCGGATTAACCCCAACTTTTCCTTTTTATTCAAATAATATTTGATAAAAATCCTACATGGTACTTGACTAGTTAACATAACTAAATACTTGAGCTAGAAATTGTCGAAAGATGTGAGGTTTGTCCACAAAGATGGTCCTCGGACTACATATAAGTTTAACCCTTGGTTTCAGAGACTAATGTGACCTATATGATCAATGTATCACATATGCATATATGATAAAAGTTATATTAAACACGTAAAAGTATATCAAAATGCATAATTCGCTATCGTCCAACAATGTCATTTGGGCATGATGCGGTCTGTCCGTCGAGACAACATCATTTAATGGGGTTTTCGACGATTTTCAACGCGAGTGACCCGCGCGAGATGAACTTTAGGAGCGGTGATATCATTAGCGTGGTTGCCACAGTCGTTTATCAGGAAGATCCGATGTGATTAATCTCTTGGTGGACGCCGGTATCGGTTCGCGGCGGCAGATGGATTGGTATCTAATCAGTCACCACGGTGAGTCACAATGTCCTCGAAACGCGCGTTGAGGTGATGCATGGTATACCAGCTTTTCGCCAGTTGTCTCCAATATTCCGAACTCTAACTTGTCACATCGCAAATAGAAGAATAACTGATCCATCGATATGTCGATTATTCCGTGTCCTCTTAAAACTTTCGCTTGTGGCGTCGGACTTATTGTGGACGAAATTTGGTATTTGTTGAAAGATTAGCCAGGTTCTGACACGGTATGTTCTTTCAATTTATATAACCGAACAAAAACTTAACCCATTTTGCCCCAGTGCTCATTTGAGTACATTGGCTTTCATAAAATGTACACATGTGTTATATGAGTACAGTGTGTACGAGTACATATGAGTATATATGAGTACATGTCAGTGCATATGAGTGTATGAGTGAAGTACTAACGTTTATAATATGAGGAGATGAGTCAAGTACATATGAGTATTATATGAGTACATATGAGCACATGTGAGTGTATGTGAGTACAGTACTAAAGTTTATAGTATGAGGAGATGAGTCAAGTACATATGAGTATTATATGAGTATATATGAGTACATATGAGTGCATATGAGTACATATGAGTGCATGTGAGTACAGTACTAAAGTTTGTAATATGAGATGTATTTTGATTATAACAAAAGGTTTCATTTGCTCAATAGTTGTATTGAATATCTGCACAAGCATCATTTTACTCCTTTCTCCCCCAAAAAAAATAGGAACGGGTTAAGAAATTTATACATAAAATTTGCTAAAAAATACCTACATTAAAATTTGGCATATAAGCTAATAAAAACGATCTCCATAAATTAAAACTCGCAAAGAAGCAAATGAAAATTTTCTTCATTTCCATAAAAATGACTCCACATCGAAAAAAGGGGTGGTTACAAGACCGAAGAAATTAAAAACGTCCTCCTAATTTCCATAAAGAAATTTGTAATTGTCAAGCATGAAGCTAAAATTAAAATTCCTAACGCATTTGCAGAAAAGGAATTTTTAAACGTCGATTTGAATATCAATATCGATACAAACGAAGTGCATTGTTCGAAGTCGGAGAATATGAAGGGTTCGTAGGTAAAGTTTTCCGTGACCGTTTGTATCCAGATATATAAAATAAAGCTTTGAAAGCCATTAAACGCAAGGTGGGAAGGGTTTGATCGTATGCACACCTGCTGTCAACTCTGCCTATGGTTCCACCACCATTTTCCTACGTCTTCGTTTCACTTTGTCCAACGAGGGGCTCTCTCGTACATGCTAGTCACCCCTTCTCGTCGGTGAGCAAATGGTTTGATTAGAGAACAATGGCTTTCCATTAACAATTCCGTCCCTCCCCTCGCCCTTTCTGGCCACATCCCTCCAATGCACCGTCAGTGCTGTCTGTCAGCTGACTAACCCCACTCGAGTGCTTCCTGACGCTAACGAAAATCGTGGCCGTTGATCGCGAAAACTAAAAGACAGGGAAATTTCCTTGGAAATTCGCCGTTTTGTATGGGTTCCGACATTACCGGGGATTCTAGGGGAAACTAGCCATTTGTAAATAAATTATCTGTTTACATTTTG
This sequence comes from Megachile ligniseca, assembly GCA_945859555.1. Lineage (NCBI taxonomy): Eukaryota > Metazoa > Arthropoda > Insecta > Hymenoptera > Megachilidae > Megachile > Megachile ligniseca. Next base: position 3,580,531 of record OX243790.1, read on the forward strand.
CACGTTTTGTCTACTTTTAGAGTGTAATTAAAACTTCTTTATAATTTCCGGAGATATTTGGGGAATACCGAATTAAATGATACTACACAAATGATCTCTATATATGTGCAAGGTATATTGCAATATATAGAGTGTTTCAGCAATATATAGGATGTCATCCTTAATGGCAATATATCAAGAGTGATTCCTAACTACAATATTTACAACGTGATCCTTGACTATAATATACAGAGTGAGATCTCTAATTGCAATATATGGGGTGTGATTCATAACTGCAATATACACAGTGTGATCCTTAATTGCAATATATCAAGAGTGATTCCTAACTACAATATTTACAACGTGATCCTTGACTATAATATACAGAGTGAGATCTCTAATTGCAATATATGGGGTGTGATTCATAACTGCAATATACACAGTGTGATCCTTAATTGCAATATATCAAGAGTGATTCCTAACTACAATATTTACAACGTGATCCTTGACTATAATATACAGAGTGAGATCTCTAATTGCAATATATGGGGTGTGATTCATAACTGCAATATACATAGCGTGATCCCCGATTGCAATATACAAGGTGTAATCCCTAACAGCAATATACAGTGAATCTAAATTAAAAACAGAACCATAAAAAAGAATCCACTATAATTTGACATGAAATCGTTTGAAAGCCGCTATAATAGTAAAAACACCTTCGAGTGTAAAGAATTATCGAACGGTGGAAAAGTTCTGAACAAAAGTGTATCGTCTGACAGCACCCGTTGTATAAATTCAAACGAAAAGCTGACAAGTTCAATGTACCTTTAAAGAACAGCGGGGCCAAACTAATAAAAGAATCTATCTTCATAGATAGATCTGAAAAAGTTTCCAATTCCAATGATAGTCGAGGTGAATCGGGGTTCAAAGCTTTGGCAGTTTCGAGTGAAACAGAGGCGACGAGGAAAAAGGTGTTCGATTCAAACGTCAGTCCAAATACTGATGAAAACCACGCCAGGACTCTTGTTGCAAATGGCGTAGGAAATTTGTTTCTGTTATCACGTTTGGCTATCGCGATGTCACTACTCGATGCACTGTCAAAACGAATCACCGTCCGCGGGATCGATAACCTATTTCCGCGGCGAGGCTTCGCGATTAACCGCTCGCGAAAGTGGAATATCAACGAATGCAAAAACAAAGGAACGATATTAATCGCCGAACGGGAAAGTCTATCGTGGGTAAAAAACGAACGGGCGATGGTAAAAATCGAGTTACGCGACCGTATGTTATCGTTCGAACGGAAATCAACGCCGTTACGTCGCTGCAAGATTAATGTAACAATTAATGCCGCCGTACTGATTATTGACGCTTCGACCGATAACGCTTTCATGGCGGGAATCGAACGTGGGTTTTTTTTTTTTAACGATTTTGGAAATCGGGGAGTTTGATGGGAATTTCGAAGGTTGTTAAGTTGGTGATTTGAGGAATTAATGATTTGATCATTTTGGAAATTGAGAATTCGGTGAATTGGTAAGTTGGTGATTTGAGGAGTTGGGTATTTGGTAATTTTCTAATTTGGTAATTTAGAGATTTGTAGAATTGGTAAGTTGGTGATTAGAGGATTTCGGTATTTGGTAATTTGGTAATTTGAGGGTTTGGGTATTAGGTAATTTTCTAATTTGATAATTTGGAGATTTGCAGAATTGGTAATTTGGTGATTTGAGGATTTGGAGAATTATTAAATTGGTAAATTGGTGATTAGAGGATTTGGGTATTTGGTAATTTAAGAATTTGAGGATTGGACAAATTGGAGGTTTGGTAATTTGAGGATTTGACAGATTGGCAATTTGGCAATTTGAGGGTTTAAGGATTTGAAGAATTAGTGATTTGGTAATTTGAGGATTTGATGAATTTATAAATTAGTAATTTGAGGATTTGTGAATTTGAAGAATTAATAATTTGATAATTTGAGGATTTGGAGTATTTTGTAATTCGGTAATTTCAGAATTTGAGGATTTGAAGAATTGATAATTTAATCATTTGGTTAACTGAGGATTTGACAATTTAGTAATTTGAGGATTTGAAAATTTGTTAACATGATTATTTGAGGATTTGAAAATTTGTTAATGTAATAATTTCAGGTTTTGAAAATTTGTCAATTGTGTCATTTGAGGACTTGAAAATTTGTCAATTTAGTAATTTAAGAACTTGAAAATTTGTCAATTTGTCATTAGAGTATTTGAAAATTTATTAAAGTAGTAATCTACGAATTAAAAAATTTAACTTGGTAACTTCATCATTTTCAAATTTATTTTAAATAAACGTTACAAGTATATTAAATATATAATTCGCTATGCTAACGGGTCAAAATTCCAGAAACTGAGCATTAACCTTAATTAAATATTAATGGAATTATCGAATGTGAAGCAAGTATAATAGTTGTTAATAGATGTTTATTTACCTGCATGGTGAAGTAGGTTTAACCTCGTAATATAGAATATACAGCAGACACTTACCTGAAACAGAAATAGAGAATATACGTTAGTAAGTTTGCCACATTGTTTTTATTTAACATATTTATTATTAACATGTAAGAACATATAAGTTAACAATTTCTCTAAGTATAAATAGGATAAAAATAAATCTTTGCAAAAGACGTAATTGCAAACATGTCTTTGCAAAATGTAAAAATCCCCAAATTCAAAATTTTCAAATAAGTGAATGTTCCAAATATTCTGCAGTCTGAAACATACTAGCTCTGCACATATCCATAAATTTGAAACCCAGCAGTCCTAAAATCCCAAGATTACAATCTACCAAAATTCCAGAATCCCAAATCGTCAAATAGTTCATCATTCCAAATATCCTGAAGTCTCAAATAGTTTCCCAAATATCTCAACACCCCAAACATCCAGAAATCTAAAATCCAATATCCCAATATTCCATCATCTACCAAAATCCCAAGATTGTAAAGTACCAAACTTGGAACATCCCCAAATATCCTCAAGTACCAAGTACCTCAACACCTAAAACTTCCAGAAATCTACTATCAGCCCTAAAGTCCCAAGATAGCAAAGTGTAAAACTTCTCTAATTCCCAAATCCACAATCCTAAATATCTTAACATTCCAAATATCCAGAAACGTAGAATCCGCCCATCCTAAAGTCCCAAGATTACAAAGTACCAAACTTCAACCATCCCCAAATCCCAGTTCCCAAATACCCCACAATCCCAAACATCTCCACAAAATATCGAGAAATCTAAAATTCTTAAATCCGAAGATTGCAAATTGCAAAAGCTCCAACAACCCCAAATACCCCATAATCCCAAACATCCCAACAACCCAATCACCCAAAAATCTAAAATCCTCCCGTCAATATTCCCCATCCTCAAAACTTGTGCTAGTTCAAACAGCGATCTAAAACGTGCCACCCTATATAGAGGTGTCTGCATAGCGTCGGTGCGCTGGAACAATTCCGTCGGTACGGCCGATGTCCCAGGGCATTTTATTGCATCTGCGTGGGCACACAGTGGGCCGGGCACGTATGCGTGTTCCGTGTGTGGATGCACGCGCGCTCGTGTCGATCGTTAAAGAGTGCTGCTCGACTTCCCACGCTGGCAACGCAACAGTAAGACCTGCTTGCAACAAGGACCATCTGCAGGCAGAGGTCACATCATCGAGAATCCAACATGGCGATCGACCGAAGATCACCCGAGGTGAAAAAGAATCAATCGCAACTTCCCATGATAACTATCTTTGTTCAAAGGTCACCGCTGCTAGATTATACCTATTCCATTTACCACGAGTCCATTACTTTTCGAAGAGTCGCAGATCCACCGATACGGTGCCTTCTTTATTCCAAGTACGATTTGGGTGTGTCTTATTGTCGGAGGTTAGTTGATGGCTATTTTATGCTTTTGGTGGTTTATGTTTTGTGGAGAGCGTTTTAAATTGCAGCGGATATTGAGGTTTTTAGGGGAAATTGGCAGTTTTTGGGGGTAGTAACTTTGGGATATTGGTATTTTGGGATTTTGGGGTATTGGAATTTTGGAATACTGAAATTGTGGAGTATTGGAATTGTGGAGTATTGGAATTGTGGAGTATTGGGATTGTGGAGTATTGGGATTGTGGAGTATTGGGATTGTGGAGTATTGGGATTGTGGAGTATTGGAATTTTGAAGTATTGAAATTTTGGAATATTGGAATTGTGAAATATTGGAATTTTGGAGTACTGAAACTGTGGAGTGTTGGAATTGTGGAGTATTGGGATTGTAGAGTATTGGAATTGTGGAGTATTGGAATTGTGGAGTATTGGAATTTTGGAGTATTGGAATTTTGGAATATTGGAATTGTGAAATATTGGAATTTTGGAGTATTGAAATTGTGGAGTATTGGAATTGTAGAGTATTGGGATTGTGGAGTATTGGGATTGTGGAGTATTGGAATTTTGGAGTATTGGAATTTTGGAATATTGGAATTGTGAAATATTGGAATTTTGGAGTATTGAAATTGTGGAGTATTGGAATTGTAGAGTATTGGGATTGTGGAGTATTGGGATTGTGGAGTATTGGAATTTTGGAGTATTGGAATTTTGGAATATTGGAATTGTGAAATATTGGAATTTTGGAGTATTGAAATTGTGGAGTATTGGAATTGTAGAGTATTGGTATTGTGAAGTTTTGGAATTGTGGAGTATTGGTATTGTGGAGTATTGGAATTGTGGAGTGTTGGAATTTTGGAGTATTGGAATTGTGGAGTATTGAAATTGTGGAATATTGGAGTTTTGTAATATTGGAGTTTTGAAATATTAAAATTTTGGAATAGTGAAATTTTGGAATACTGGAATTTTGTGATATTAGGGTCTTTATGATACTGTGATTTTACAACATTGAAATTTTTGAATATTGAAGTGTTATTAGGATATGTGTTTATGTCACACATATAATAGACTTAGTTGAAATATTTAACAAATTTGGTTGAACATATTTCTCTATTATTAATTGCCATTATTGTTTGTACAACTACCATTTATACACATGTATAATTATAAATTTACTCAATTTTATATTACTCAGATTATATTTATTTTAAGCAACCTTAAAATTTTTTATTGACAAACTTCATTCTTTTGAAGTTATTATTTCTCTGCTATTAGTTCCCACGTGTTTTACTGTATTTATACATCACATGTATAACACTTTTTAATTAAAAAATATCTATTTCATCTTACTAAGGTAAACCAAATAGTGAGTGAGAGAGTGAAGGGTTAAACTATTTTAAATTGTGACATTAGATGTAGTGATGGGTTTGAGTCACTTTTGCCAAATTATCAAACAAGGAATAGTTATGAATATTATTGTATTCTCTTTCTGTTGTACTCTCTATATTCTTCTTGTATTCACTGTACCGTCTATATTCTACTTGTATTTTAAAGCATCAAATTTATTTTCTGTCCTCCGTTTGAACAATATTCGAATTTATTTCGAAAGGCCACCGTTGTAACTCTCGGTTAAAATACTTTGAACATATCGATTTTACAGTCGGTAAATGGCGTTCTCTGTAGCAGCATATAAATAAGCGTTTTGTAAGCTTTATGTTGACAAGAGGGTCGAAAATGGGCAATTTTGTAGTATTGTTCTTTGTTATCAGAAAGGCGGAGGAAAAAATGGCGTTTTGTATGTGGTGTTTGGTGGGTCGGAATCCATTGTTAACCGCGATATATCAGTGCTGTATAAAACGATGCTATTATACCGGAGGATATCTCCTACGAGCAACATATCCAAGTGGATCGCTTGAAAATTTCGTCGCCGCTACCTTAAATGTTCCCCGGCGGCGTTCCAGAGAGGGTTTAACTGCGATCGTTTGCTCCCGAAAATGCTTCGTTTACGGTGGCCGAAACGACGATTGTAAATCTCCGTAACGCCAGCTCGAAAAGTCGACGACGATTGCGACGACGAATGAACACCGCGACTGTACCAACTTGCACTGAACTTGCTTCTATGACGATACTGCTCGAATTATGTGGACATTTATTGTTACCCTATCAACGCGCTTCGCTGTCGAGTTTATAAAGGACTTATGTAGAACTTATGCATTTGCAACTTATCGAGGTTTCAACTTTCCGAGTCTTGGAATTCAAGTTTTTCAGTCGTTTTGAAATTTTTAGTTTATCAAATTTTCAAGTTTTAAGTGGCAATTTTCAGGTATCAGGATTTCAAGGTTCTGAGTCGACAAGGTTTCAAGTTTCTGTTAGAAATTAAAAATTAGACAATTCAGAAATTTAGTACTTTTATGTATTTAAAATGATTTGAAAACGTGGAGTTTATAAAAATCTCCAAATCCTAAATTTTCCAATTCATATTTTCAAACCCCAAAATTTCAGAAATTTAGTAATTAATATATTAAACAATTTGTAAGTACAAAAATGTAAAAATCTAAAATTTTTGAAACTTGAGAAATTATTTAAGCAAAAATTGAAAAATTATTTGAACAAAAAGTAAAAACTTATTTGAACAAAAATGGAAAAATTATACGACCAGAAATTAAAAACATATTAAAACAGAATATTTGTAATTGAAAAATGAATACAAGTCTGAGTGTCAATTACCCAGGCAGTCATTTGATAAGCGCATTAATCAAAATCTACGCTGCTAATTTTTATTACGGACACCTACATGGTAATAATCGTAAAAGGCCGCAAAACCGTGAAACGTGCATGTTCCTGTTCAACTGTTGCCAACTTTTCCACGCCACACCGCGTAAAAATTACGATAAACGATCGTGGAATGCACGGGTTCGATGTGTTTTTCCCTATTTCGTAATAAACAACAGCAGTTCTGTTTCTGTTCTGAAATCGTTACAATTAACAGACAGTGAACGGTTAAAAAAAATTGTTAACGAAAATGAATCACCGGAAAATTTCCGTGGTGCAAGAGGCAGTAGAGCAATTTTAGGATATTGTGAGGTTATAATCCATTAACATTTTGTGTTACTGAAATATTGATATTTTGAGATGTAATATTAGAGTATCATATGGAATATTGCAATATTGGTATTTCAGGATATTTTAATAATAAACTATAATTTAACTATAATAATTGTTGTCAAAAGACCACGTAATCATGAATAAAGAATAGTTGTTTTCCAAACGTGTCTAATTAAATTAAACCTACCCTCGCCTCACTTTCCAATATAAAAATGAGTACGCATTCGCGATAGTTGTCAAAAAAAAAAAACGCGGGAAAAGAGAAGGTATCTGGTCGAATGAAATCACGCCTCATTACCCTCGCAATTAAAAAACCGTCGATCAAAGTTAAACGAAGAATTCGATCGATCGTCGGAATCGGCGGAGCAAGGGAGACATCGGTGACTTCCATCGAGAAAGACAGAACGGTGGAACAAACGGTAGGGATTATAGCCGGCGAAAGAGAGAGAAACAGAGCGAGAGGGTGAATAAGTTTTTTGCGAGCAAAGTTCGGCGACGCAACGCGGACAGAAATGGCAGAGATTTTTCGCGATGGCCGTTGCTGGGTCTCGTGCGAGTATATCCAGTGGGAGGACCGGTTTTACAGTGGCTTAAATCCTGTTATGCCCTGCACGATGTAAGCCGCTTGCTTTCACGGACGAGCGTGTTCTTCTGCTCATCGTTGTCGTTCTCGCTCTCTTGTTTTGCGCTTTTTTTTTTCATTCCCCTCTTTTACTCCTTCTTTGTCTCTTCCGTGGCGCTGTTTAGCTGTTTCGGGTTTAGAACCGAGCGTATAGATTACTAACCTCTGCGCGACGATACTTCGGTTTATATTCTGGAGTGATACGTTATTTTAGGCTGTTTTTGGGCTTGATGGGGTTTTTGGATGGGGGTGATTGAGATAGGTTTGGGATGTGATTTTGGATGGGGAGATTTGGGGGGTGGAGGTTTGGGGTATGGAAATTTGGGATGTGGAGATTTAGGATGTGAGGATGTGGGATGTGAAAATTTGGGATAGGTGGAAATTTGGGATGTTGAGATTTAGGATGTGAGGATGTGGGATGTGAAAATTTGGGATATGTGGAAATTTGGAATGTGGAGATTTAGGATGTGAGGATGTGGGATGTGGAAATTTGGGATGTTGAGATTTAGGATGTGAGGATGTGGGATGTGAAAATTTGGGATATGTGGAAATTTGGAATGTGGAGATTTAGGATGTGAGGATGTGGGATGTGAAAATTTGGGATGTGGAAATTTGGGATATGTGGAAATTTGGGATGTGCAGATTTAGTATGTGAGGATGTGGGATGTGAAAATTTGGGATATGTGGAAATTTGGGATGTGTAAATTTGGGATATAGAAAGTTGGGATGTGAGGATGTGGAATGTGAAAATTTGAGATATGTGGAAATTTGGAATATAGAAATTTGGGATGTGGTGATTTGGGATATGGAAATTTGGGATGTGAGGATTCAGGATGTGGAGGTAGAGAATATAAAAATTTTGCATGTGAGGATTTTGGGATAACAGATTTTGGGATATAGAGATTTAGGAATGTATTGTGTTCATCCTAGTATCCCTACGATCTAGTAACTCTACATTCCAATATATCTATATATATTCTAATGTTCCTACGTTGAATATACTAGAGTTCCAATGACCACATGTCCCAATATACTAATGTCCACATGTGCCTACACATAACACTATGTCCCACTAATCCTACGTCCCAATTTCCCTACATTTCCAATGCATAGTGAAAGATGGTAGATGACGTACAGTACACCTACGTCCCAATATGCTAACGTCCAAATATACCTATGTCGCAATATACCAACGTCCCAACATCTCCACATACACCTACGCCCTATTACACCTATGTCCCATTACACGTATGTCCCAATATCCCAGTATTCCAAAATTCCCCAAATATCCCAGTATTCCAAAATTCTCCAAATATCCCTAAACTCCAACTACCCCAAATATCCCAAATGCCCCAATCGAGTCACCACCAAGAAAGTATCCCCAAAAGAAGCCGCGAAATCGCGAACTATTTCAATCCCCGTCCGATCCTCTGCCGACCTCAAAATTTGTTTACAATTACACGCAAAGGGTTAAGGAGCAATTCCGGCGGAACACAGCAGCGGACTTTGCAGTTTCCCAACGTACACGGAAGAACCGTGTTCCCGTGTAATTTCCGCAGTGGCGCAACGTGCCGCGTCGAGAAATCGAGCGAATCGAGCACCGAAAGCCTTCGTGTTCCTCCTTCGCTTTACTATCTAACATATATACGTATATACATGCGCACATATATATCTCGAAGTTCGGGAACAAACTATATTCCCGCCCCCGTCTCACCCTCTCTGAACGTCTTGAGATAGCTACGGATAGCGCCAACAGAGATAGACTTCGCAAACCGTAAAAGACGAGAAACTTGTGGGTTGTTTCTCTCCAACGGGCAGCACCACGATATTGCATAGTAACTGCATAGCAGTGCCTCTCTGCTTTGAAGGTCACGAGTCGACGACTTCAAGAGAGCCTCAAGACCGGTTTCCATCCAGGCCCACATCGTCCGCGTCCTCATACAGGGTGTTCCGTTCGTGAATATTCTTGCTACAAAAACTTGCCACCTTCTCTTTTAACGTCCGTTTTATGATGGACGTTCTCCAGTGTCCACATGTGGAGGCTGGATGATCAGGAAAGTGGTACTGGCACGTTTCAAGTTTTGTATTAGGGTTACTGTGAATTTGGAGCGGTTGTGGGGACGCTACTTTTGAAGGTAGATATAAAATACGTTGTTCTGTTGGCGAATATTCTTGCACCAGAAACTTGTTACCTTCTCTTCTTGTGACGTCCATTTATTTTATGATGAACATTTTATGTCCACATGTTTAACATTTTATGACGGACGTATTTCAGTGTCCACATGTGGACATGATCAGGAAAGTGGTACTGGTGCATTTTCAATTTTAGAGAAGTTAACTGAATTTGGAACGGTTGCATATTCTTGCAACAAAACCTTGCTACCACCTTCTCCTTTAACATACACATATCTTATGATGAACGTACATCACTGTCCACATGTGGACACTATGATCAGAAAAGTGGGTATTGGTTAAAATTTTAGGGAAGCTTTCCAAGTTTAAAACCATTGTATGGACGCTACTTTTGAAAGTAGATATAAAATACCCTGCTCTGTTCCGTTCATGAATGCATATTCTTGCACCAAAACCTTCTCCTTTAACGTCCACATATTTTATGAAGAACCATATGTGAATACTGACATTGTCCACATGTGGACGTTGAACGACCACAAAAGTTTGGCACTTGCCGAATTTTAGGAAAGTTGACCTTCCTAAAAGTTGTTCTTGACTTTTCGCACTTATATGAACACCACTTTTGAAGGTACATATACGTCACATGTTAATCCTAAACGTCACGTAACAGAAAATGTGTGATCATTATAGAGGCGTATGAACTTTTTGGAATACTGGTATATTTGGATTTGATAATGTGGTAGAAATGTTGTAATTGATGTAATAACATGATAAATGCGTCCCGCTTATCACAGGTTGATCTGTTCATAACGTGTCACAATTATCAGTCGATATGTAATTATGTAATTTTGTCATTACGTGATTTAATGACATTAGAACAGAGATAAAACTTGTTCTCGAGGTACAAAATCGATCGTGAGAAATGCTATGCTATTTTAGCATCGTATATCTTGAAAATCATACGCTGTTCTAATAAATTATACTAAATTATTGTAAAGTGCAATCGACTTTTATGCAACTTGACGCTTAATTCTTTTTCCGATAATTCAAATAACTAAAAATTCTACTGCATCGATAATTACTCGTATTTATCGGAGATATATTTACACGTGTAATAAAATATCTGAACGTAAATATTTTACTGTTCGAATGTACAATATTGTATTGGATGTTTTTGAAATAATCTTGATGCTGTCTGGTACTGATTGCATCGTAAACTCAAATGTAATGAAACGTATCGCTGGAAAGGCGTATCTAAAACATGTGTGATTTATCAACTTGAAATTGAGAAGTTAATAGAAACGATAATATAAATTTATCGGCAATAGCCTTATCTTAAGTAGATTCGCATAATGAATCGTCTAATTAACAGACTGGAATTAATAGTATCCATCGGCAAAATGTGCGGTATATAAGAATGGGTATGTCGATATATCAATTCTTTATGATAAAGCCGTTCTGTGATTATTGAACTATAAAAGGTTATTTTTAGAACAGTTTATTACGGTCACCAAGAGCTAATCTGTTCTTTTCTGAGGATAATAGGAAAATTGAGAAGATGTCTTGATGATTTTTTGTGATGGATTCTCAAATTTGGAAATTTAGAAAATTTAGAAAATGTGAGAATTTGGAGATTTGAGAATGTATTAAAATTTACGAATTTGTGGTTTTGGAAATTTACAAATCTAATTATTTCAGAATTTGAAAATTGAATTTTGGAATTTCAAGAAATTAGAAATTTATAAGTTTCAAATCTGAGAATTTGACTATTTTTTAAAAATTTTCAAGTTTCTACATATATTCTTATACAAAACCTGTGTATAGAGATTGCATCCCTTATAGACGAAGACAAAGAACAAGATACACATATGTGTAATATTACACATACGTAATAGTGGTTATAATACTATAACAGCACCTAGTAGTATATAGGTACTACAACACTATAATAATGTAGCATAATACTATAATAGTGCCTAGTATACATAGTGCATATGTTATATACACATATGTTACATATGTTAATAGTACCTAGTCTATATTACAAATACTATATACATACCCTAGATACTACAAATACGTAACAAAGGTTATAACAGAGCAACAATTTGTCCATCACATGTGTGTAATATCATATGTAATACACATATCTCGTATCACTACATATGCTCGTTCCCTGTTCACATGAAAGAACCGGGAAAAATAAACGTTCGAAATTGCGCAAAATGGTGGATAAGTTGGAGGATAATCAGAAGGTGTGACATCACGGGGTGAAAGGAAGAACGCGTTAAAAATAGGCGGGAAGACTTTGGTGTAACTTGAAGCATATCCCGAGACAAGCTTACAGTCTCGAGAGAAGGGTGTAACACGGAAGTCTCGTGATCTCCTCTCGTCCGACCTAAACCACCGAAATCCTTCCGACGAAACGCTTCTGTCGTCCCTCTTCCCAATCCTCGCCCCTGTTTTCTCACCCTCTTATCCCTCACTCGCCTCCCCCTTTCGCTCGATTACGACTTCAAGAGAACCTAGCCATCCCACTGTTTCTCCACATCACTGTGAATGGACCCTTAATACGTATTCATACGGATTCACTTTTTCCAGCAGTTTTTAGTTTGGGTAGACTGAGAGCTGATAGTTGTCACTGATTCGGTAATTGATGCTTCTATTAGTTTTTTTACGAATTTTTCTTATTTTTGTCTTCTGGGTTATTATTAAGAGTGCTAAGGAACATGTGTGACATATGTAGATACGTTAATCATTAGGGTTCAATGCAGTTATGGTAATAGTACCGTACAATGAAGGATCTGCATGTATCATACTTATCTGTTCTATGGAAGGTAATTTCAAAATGGTTACAAATGGTTCAAAGTTTCACGTATGTAAGTTTGCAACACTTCAAGGTTTCCTGTGTCTCAGTTCCATGTATCTCAAGGTTCTATATATCCCACGGTTTCACATATCCCAAAATACTGGGTTTCATGTATCCCACAGATCCACGTGTGCCAAGGTTCTACATATCCAAAGGTTTCATATTTTTCAGAATTCCACGTGTATCAAAATTCCACATATCCGAAGGATTTGTTATATCCCAAGATTACACATATCCCAAAATACCGATTACTTCTAGGTTGCACGTATACCACAAATCCACATATGCCAGGGTTCTACATACCAAAGGTTCCACATATCCCAACATTCTACATACCCAAAGGATGTGATATATCCCAAAGTTACATATCCTAAATTACAAAATATATCAAGGTTCCATATATTCTAAACTTCTACATATGCCAATGTTTCACATATCGCGAAGATCTACGTATCTCAAAGTTCTACATATTCTGAGATACCAAATAACACAAGGTTCCACATATGCCAAAGTTTCACATATCCAAGGATTTCACATATTCAAAAATTCCATACATCCAAAGGTTCCACATATCCCACGATATTAAATATCTCAAGGTTCCACATACACGAAAGTTCCACATACCCCAAGAAATTAAATATCTCAAGGTTCAACATAACTTAATCTTCCACATAAGATACCAAATATTTCAATTAATCATACATTCCAAATTTCCATATGTGTCAAAATTCCACATATCATAAGTTCCACGTATCCCAAGATACTAAGGATTTGAAGGTTCCACATATGATAAACTTCACATATGATAAACTTCACATATTAGAAGGGTCCCAAATATTCAAAATGTCATAAATGTCCCAAATGTCACATATGTCGCAAATATCACATATGTCCCAAATATCCCAAATATCCTAAATACCCCAAAGGCCAAATATTCCAAATATCTCAAAAAACTTCGAAATATCGAAATACCCCATAATCCTCCCTGCTAACCCCACCCACCCTCAATTTCGCCCAAATTTCGAATAACCTCGCAACATCCCAACAAAGCCTGACGAGCCGCCAACCTCCATCCACAAATCACAGATAACAAGTTAAAAAGATCGCGGAAAAAGGTACGCTGCAATTCTAAACCTTGGTGGCTCACAAAAGTTAGCTATAAAAGTTGCTCGACAGAATCGAACGTGTAACGTGAACGATTACAATGCGATCATCCGAGGTTCTTTGAAAGGTCCCCCTCTCTCGTTTTTTCCCTCTGATAAATCGCAACCAATCGGGTTTATAACGTAGCCCTGGATCTCGGTTTTCAACGGTCTGAAAGTTAATATTTGCCGTATCCCGTCGGACAAAGTCGCTTGGCCCACAATATCGAACTCCTATACAGGATCCGTCGCGAACTGGTCGACAACGCAAGTTTCCAGGCAGACGCGGAAAGAGAGCAAAAAAATGGACAATGCACGCCGCATTTTCAGCGATCGAGACAAACGAAAGCGACGATATAACTAAGAAAAAAAGAATGAAAAAAAAAAAGAGAGGAGGAAGAAACGAGGAAAACCGATGAGCAAACGGCAGAGAAGCCGAAGAACCACCGGCAGTTTTCTCTGTTCAGCGTATTTCAGCTTTGTAACAACGTACGGAAGCCTGGCCAGTCGGCGAGGACGGATTTCCGCGAGGTAATCTAGAATCCTCCTCTGTTCCTAGCCCTGGCTGCCGTTTGCCTCAAGCTCGTTTCAAATGGGTCATCCTTTTTGCTGAAAGATGGGCCACTAATCGCGATTCTCTTCGAACTTCTTTTGTCCGAAGATTTTTTCGAGATCCGGAGTCTTCGGGGAATGGAGTCGCGAGGCGCATCGATTGTTGTCGAAACAAGTCCGGGCTTGTTTTGTTTCGGTTGTAATGAAAAATTATCATTTTCGGTGAGTTTTGCTTCCTTAGAGTTACGTTCTTTCATTCAAGGTTGATGCAGGAAAAGGAAGTTTCCCTCGCAATCTGGGTTATGGTCGATATACAAGGGGAACTTTTAAGGGAGGTTATTTAGGTTCGTTGAAGTTAATTGTGCAAAAGAGGAGATATACAATTTGGGGATTTAGAGAGCTGGTGATTTGGAAAATAGGAGATATACAATTTGGGGGTTTGAGAATTTGGGGATTTGAGAATTTGGGGGTTTGAGAATTTGGAGATTTGAGAATTTGGGGATTTGAGAATTTGGAGATTTGAGAATTCGTAGATTTGAGAATTTGGGGATTTGAGAATTGAGAAATTTGAGAATTGGGAAATTTGAGAATTTGGGGGTTTGAGAATTTGGAGATTTGAGAATTTGGGGATTTGAGAATTTGGGGATTTGAGAATTGGGAAATTTGAGAATTGAGAAATTTGAGAATTGAGAAATTTGAGAATTGGGAAATTTGAGAGTTTGGAGATTTGAGAATTTGGGGATTTGAGAATTGGGAAATTTAAGAATTGAGAAATTTGAGAATTGGGAAATTTGAGAATTGAGAAATTTGAGAATTGGGAAATTTGAGAATTTGGGTATTTGAGAGTTTGGAGATTTGAGAATTGGGAAATTTGATAATTGAGAAATTTGAGAATTGAGAAATTTAAGAATTTGGGTATTTGAGAATTCGGAGATTTGAGAATTGGGGGATTTGAGAATTGGGAACTTGAGAATTGCAAAATTTGAGAATTGGGAAATTAGAGAATTGAGAAATTTGAGAATTTGGGTATTTGAGAGTTTGGAGATTTGAGAATTGGGAAATTTGATAATTGAGAAATTTGAGAATTGAGAAATTTAAGAATTTGGGTATTTGAGAATTCGGAGATTTGAGAATTGGGGGATTTGAGAATTGGGAACTTGAGAATTGCAAAATTTGAGAATTGGGAAATTAGAGAATTGAGAAATTTGAGAATTGGGAAATTTGAGAATTTGAGCATTGTGAGCGTTGTTTCAGAGAATTTTTGCTTCTTTCCGCCACTTAGGGGTAGGTTAGGTTCCTTCATTTCTGAAGAAGAAAAAGGAAGGTCGCAATCTAAGATAAGGTTGATAGAAAAAGGAAGTTTAAGGGAGGTTATTTAAGTTTGTTTAAATTGAGTAACATAATCATTTTTCATGAGCACTGTTTTAGAGAATTTTTGTTTCTCTCCTCCACTTAGGTTAGTTTTCATTTAGAGTTGATATAGAAAAAGGAAGTTTAGGGGAGGTTATTCAGGTTGTTTACGTAAAATTATAATTTCTTGAGAGCTTTCGAGAAAATTTTTGTTTGCCCATTCAGGGTTGTTGCAGGAAAAGTAAGATTGGGTCGGGTAACAACCTGAGGGTGATATAGGGATGATATAGGAAAAGGAAATTTAGGGGAGGTTATTTAGGTTTATTCAAGTTAGTTGTGTAAAATTATTACTTTCGGTGAGCAGTGCTTTGGAGAATTTTTGTTTCTGTTCTCCATTTAGGGTTGATGCAGGAAAAGGAAGTTTGGGTCGGGTAACGAGGGAAGGTGATTTAGGGTTGATACAGGAAAAGGAAATTTAGGGGAGGTTATTTAGGTACGCTTAAGTTGTAGCGTAATTTTATAATTTTGAATGAGTATTGCTTTGAATAATTTTTCTTTTTGTATCTCTGTATATTTTAACAATTTTTTTACTACATTTTTTTTTAATAATACAATCATTTTTTTCTAAATAATAATCTGTTACGTATAATGTAATCACGATATTTACATGATCATTTTTTAAACAATTATCTTTTTTCTATCATATAATCATTTTGATTACTTCAAATAATTATTTATTCAATTAATATACATTATATAATATTAAAGTAAATATTGATCATCGGCTTCTTTTTAAATATTATTTAAAATTTATATGAGTCATTATTTTGCTTAAATATTACACAGAATTGTATTACAGATTTTTTAATGTGTAAAAGAAATTTTTGTATGTTTAATATAAGTTTGCTGGGGAAGTTCACATAGCAAACCTTTGAACTCTCTGTAGTGATTCAATATTTTTATCGATTAAAATTCGTTGGAGAGAAAATATTGGATACCGATATTATTCTATGATTGGCAACTAAATTCACGAGCCTCAAATTTCGATCCTTCAGTATTATTTATTAAAATTTACCGTATAACAAATTTTAATCGAACTTAACGTCTCTTACCACATTTTTCGTTCGAAAAAGGAAACTGTTCCAAAAAAATAATTAAACAAAACTATTGGAAAGAGGAAGTTATTGGAAAAAGAAATTGTCCAAAAAAAAAGTTATTGATCAATTACCGACAAGAAAATTGTTAAAAAACATTGCAAATGAAAAAACAATTGTGCAGAAATAAAAAATACTGACAAAAAGAAATCAATAAAAAGCAAAAATTACAACAGAAAAAAATCATAAAAACTAAGAACTGTTTAGCAAAAAATGTTAAAAATGTTCAAGAAATCATTATTCCGAAGAAAAGAATTTGTTCGAAAATAGAAATAGCTGAAGAAATCGTTCAAAAATAAAAATATCTCAAGAAAAGAAATTGAAAAACAAAAATTGCTAAAGAAAGAAACTACTAAAAAAAAAACCTGTCAATGAAAAAAAAATCGTTAATAATAGAAAACATTCGCCAAAAAATATTGAAGAAACCAAAGAATTCTAAAAAAAAACTATTCAAGAATAATTGCCGAAGAAGTCATTCAAAAATAAAAATTGTCGAAGAAAAAAAATCATTCAGAAATAGAATATAGAAATCGTTTAAAAAAAAATGTCTGTCAGAGAAATAAATCACTAAAACTAAAAACAGCTGAACAAAATTAGAAGAACTGTGAGGGAGAGTAGAACAAATAGTAGAAAAGCGAATTCAGTGAATAAGCTAATGTATTCGGTTTTAAGATAGAACTGTGTTTTAATACAAAACAGTGGGTTTCGACGGGTTCTGGTACAGCAGTGTTCCACGAGGTTAATTAAAAATTAAACGAGCCCTCTGGGACAGTGACGGCCGCCAAAATTCGTCGACGCTCGCTCCATAAAGCCGAAGGATCGGCCGTTGCTCTTCACAATGGCGTCTCCTTTGCAAACGAATGCTCTAACCCCTATAGATACTAACCATTTTGATGCTCGAATCTGTTCCCCACTGTGTCTATCGCAAGTGCTAACAAACCGAAAATTGTTAGATATAACGACAAGGTTCGTTCACCGGTATGAAACATATGATGGTGTAGTTTTCAAAATATTGAACTTAATGCAGTGATTTTAGAAGGTTTGATATTATACAAATATATACAATGCACAAACAATTGTATAAATATATATACACATACAATGACATTGTACAAATATATATATACACATACAATGAAATTGTACAAATATATATACATACATACATACACATACAATTAAATTGTACAAATATATACATATATACACATACAATGAAATTGTACAAATATATACATATATACACATACAATGAAATTGTACAAATATATATACATATATACACATACAATGAAATTGTACAAATATATAACATTTTTTATAGTGAAACAAAATATCTTAAAATTTAGAAAGACATAAATATTTAAGAATTCCAAAAATTTCAAATACCTTAAGTATATAAAAATTTCAAAAGTTCGAAATATCCCAAATATTCCAAATACCCCATGTGTCCCAAATATTCCAAATATCCCTAAATTTCCAAATACCCCAAATACCCTATATGTCCCAAATATTCAAAATATCGCTAAATGTTCCAAATATCCATAAATTTCCTAATATCCTAAATATTCCAAATATCCCTAGATTTCCAAATATCCATAAATTTCCTAATATCCTAAATATTCCAAATATCCCTGGATTTCCAAATATTCCAAATGTCCTATATATTCCAAATATTCTTAAATTTCCTAATATCCTAAATATTCAAAATATCCCTAGATTGCCAAATATCATAAATATTACAAATATCCATAAATTTCCTAATATCATAAATATTCCAAATATACCTAGATTTCCAAATATTCCAAATGTCCTATATATTCCAAATATCCCTATAATTCCAAATATCCTAAATATTCCAAATATCCCCAGATTTCCAAATATCATAAATATTCCAACTATTCCAAATATCCCTAAATTTCCAAATATCCTAAATATTCCAAATATCCCTAAATTTCCTAATATCCTAAATATTCCAAATACCCCTAGATTTCCAAATATCCCAAATATTCCAAATACCCCATGTGTCCTAAATATCCCAAATATCTCAAATATCCGAAAATATCCCCAAAAATACCCAAATATCCAAAAAATCCCAAAATACTCGAAAATTCCAAATACTCCAACTTCGCAAAGTATACCTAAAACTCGAGAATCAGAGCATCCACAAAAACTGTCCCCCCCAATAAATTTCTAATATACGAAATTATCCTAGAAAGTATTATACGTATTTCTGAAACACCGTATATCTATCACAACCACCATTATCACCATACATCTACGGCAACCACCGTCACAAAGCGTCCATCATCCGAAGAAACAGAAATATCGGAGCGTCCACAGAGAAGCGTTCGATTTTCGGCTAAAAGTATTCGAAACAGCCAGGGTGGTGCTTTGAATGCGACTCTGACCCGAGGGCGACGATCAAAGGATCGAAATCGAGCTTGTCTCGCCGCTAAAGATATTCCTGCCTTATCGGATCGTCCTCGCTACGTTTGTACGCTAACCTGCCGCTAGTGAGAAAAAAATTACCGACTTGTCCGAGGAAGAGATCGAAAGACGTTTAAAGGATTTCGTAGAGTCGCGAGAGCTTCCTATCGATAAAGGATTTTATCTGGCGTCCGCCCTTACCTGTCTTCCGGCTACTTGTTTCACCCCTGTAATCTTCCGATTTTGCAATCTCACAGATTGAATATTTCTTTAAGAGGTTTATATTCTACGAGAGTTTAGGACCCCGTCTGCTTCGTTCGGGAATAAGTTCGTCAAACACTGCATTATTGATGCATCTTGCAAGTACTGCAGTTTCGAGCCTCGAACAGGGACTCTCAACCATCTGCTTTATCGCCGTTCAAGATTAATAAGAATCAAGGTACGTGGTTATTAATTGTACGAAAATCGAATATCTTTAATATTAATTTATGAAGTGCTCCGTTTAATCGGGATCTGCATTTTTCATTCTTTAAACGATATTGGTAATTGATCAAAATTAAATTAAAATCTCTCTGAGCGCAAATTTTCATATTTACTTTATGAATTGCTGTTTCTCAAATTTCACTATTTTCAAATCCTAAATCCTCAAATTTCTGAACCTCAAAATTTTTGGACGATCAAGACCCTAGATATTGATACCCTTAGATCCAAAAATCCCTAGATTATAAACAATTATTATTTATCCTTTTTTTTTCAATTATTAATTGTATCAAAGTGATATTATTTGTAAATTGTATAAAATCGTGTTGAATTGTATTCAGTCAATTAACTGGTTAATGGAAAGTTTATGTACGTACGTTCACTGCTATTTTTACCTTTAAATATCATAATGCTAGTAATAATAAAGTGATTAAACCGTTCCTGTTATGATGTTGAGTCACACCCGATGCATAGCAGCCTTTTTCGAAGTTTCTACGTTGCTGTCTTATTTCAACCTCTTACGTAATTGCGCAAACAAAGAAGCTTTGTATGAGAAATCCTGTACAGAAACAGTTCGCTGCTTCATTGTGACACTCGCTCGAAAAGAGTCACCAAGCAAGAATCTCAGCATGTTTATAAATATCGTTTATTGAAAACGTATCTTTCAAACTATAATTATCAACACAATACGAACACATATCGTATACCCGAATTTAATTCGTATTTCTGTTTTTAAACAAGCTTACGATCGAACGTAATTAAATGTGGTAATCGGACGCAGATAATTATACACATCGAGAGTAAATAACGTGTTCAAATAATTTTATTGAAACGGAAAATATATGCGTAATTAATCTAATAAAATAGCAATGAAACAGCAGTATTTTCTTAATTTCCTTAAAACGAAAAATTAAAATCTAACAAAAACGCAATTCTTAACACATACTTCTTTCCAACTAAAAAATGTACTTTTGTGTATTTTACTTTTCTATATTTATGCGATGTTTAAGTATATTTTTACAAGTATAAAAATGTACAATGAAATAATTTTTTCAGTGCAGAAATTTTTCCTGAAAAAAATTGGAAAGGTCTAGGGGTTAAATTGTTGTAACGATAAGTGTTAGAAGAGGGGGTGTTGAAATTAGACGCGTTTAAGAAGTTCCGAGGGAAAAGCAGGAGAGGCTCGCACGATCGATACAGCGGCGTGGTTTTCTCTGACAAAAGTTGCGTTATATATTTCCTGAAAGTATGTTTTATCGGACCATTGATCGTGTCTGTGAGCTAAATCCGATTAACTTCTAAGGCGCTGCGAAGGTCGATATTGCTGTACCTACGCTGCTTTGCGAAAGGGTATTCAGCAACGGCGGTATGTTCACGGTTAAAATAAACATAGTTTTCACGAGACAAGAAAATAGCACAGCGCGGACGTTCGAGAATTTTTAACGAGCCACCAACAGAAATGTAGGATGGACAAGTTAGTTGACCGAGTGTAAACTTCAACGGTTCGAAGTTGGCTGTCACTGTGACGGTAAGTATGTCTGTCACAGTACAGTCTAGAGAAAATGTTATTTCTCTAGGAAAAATATCGCGTTTCCGAGGTCTATCACTCGTGCAGTTTTACAGATTTTTCAGAATTTTTTTATTTCGGAATATAAGAAGATAAGAATTGGGGATATGGGGATTTTCAGATTATTGAGCTAGGGATTTTGAAACTTAGGAGTTTGGGTATCTCAGGATTTTTAGATTTTTGATAGATTTTTTTTAGATTTTTCAGAATTTTACAATTTGGGAATTTAGGAACTTGGGGATATAGGGTTTTGTGATTATTGATCTAGGGATTTTTGAACTTAGGACTTTGGGTATCTCAGGATTTTGAGATTTTTGATAGATATTTTTTAGATTTTTCAAAATTTTACAATTTGGAAATTTAAGAACTTGAGGATATAGGGATTTTGAGATTATTGATCTAGGGATTTTAGGATCAGTGAATGTTGGGCCAAGGGACTTTGAAACTTAGGAGTTTGTGTATTTCGGGATTTTTAGATTTTTAATTTAGTGATTTCTCGATTTCGGGATTTGGGAATCTTAGGGTTTCGGATCTAGGGATTTAAGAATTCATGAATTTCAGGATCTAGGAATTTTTGCTCAGCTAATATTGAGATCTAGGGATTTTTGTATCTAAAAATGTGGAAAACTTAGAATTCTTAATCTAGGGAATTTTTGAATCCAAAGGATTTTGTATCTGGAGATTCATAAATTTTGCAGTTTTCAATCTAGGGAGTTTAGAATCGAGTGCATGCGCAGTGTACATACAACGCATTACGAGTATGTAAACAAGAGAAGTTCAAAAGAACATTTATATAAAACTTTTTTACATAAATACTTCAACTTCCGCAATATTTGAAACTTAAACAGTTAATACTGTTTAACATTTTTCGAAGAAGAATTTGCTATAAATCTGCTGAAGGAAAAGTATTTTATCTCATGTCTATTTCTTAGCAGTGAAACGAAACGAGTAAGCAAATACGTCGATAAGTATTATCTTCCACTGTAAAATTTGTGTATATGTAGCCAGAAGTGGTGGAGATGTAAACAAGTATAAAAGTTAAATTTAAAACTAGAACGGTCGTATCCGGAAAGTATAACTGCAATTATAGCGTGTCTGACTATGCTAGTTCATATCTACTGTGCCAGTAAACGTGTTAATACTTTAACGGCCGCACTTTTCGTGGAATCTATGACTCTTACGGTTCTATGTTCCTTGTAACACTTAACAAGAGATTATTAATAGAAACGAATGGTGCTTGAAAGATTCATTTCACGTACATTGCAGAATTACCCGGTTTTAAATGGTGTAACATTTGCTTGCACGACGAAGCACTAAATTCAGCCGAAAGGAATATCGTGTAATTTCATGACACTCGATCGACGGAATAGATTTATTCTCGGGGAGGAATTTTGGGAATTTCGGGATTTAGAGAGCTGGTGATTTGGAAAATAGGCGATATGCAATTTGGGGATTTGAGAATTTGGGGATTTGAGAGTTGGGAAATTTGAGAATTGGGAAATTTGAGAATTTGTGGATTTGAGAATTTGGGGATTTGAGAATTTGGAGATTTGAGAATTTGGGTATTTGAGAGTTTGGAGATTTGAGAATTTGGGGATTTGAGAGTTGGGAAATTTGAGAATTGGGAAATTTGAGAATTGGGAAATTTGAGAATTTGGGTATTTGAGAGTTTGGAGATTTGAGAGTTTGGAGATTTGAGAATTTGGGGATTTGAGAATTGAGAAATTTGAGAATTGGGAAATTTGAGAATTTGGGTATTTGAGAATTCGGAGATTTAAGAATTTGGGGATTTGAGAATTGGGAAATTTGAGAATTTGGGGATTTGAGAATTCGGAGATTTATGAATTTGGGGATTTCAGAATTGGGAAATTTGAGAATTTGGAGATTTGAGAATTGGGAAATTTCCAGTTCTCAAATAACCAAATTCTCAAATTTCCGAACTGAAATCTTGAAATTCTGATACCTCCGAATTGTGATCTCATAGTTTTCAAATTTCCAAAATCTGAAATCTCCGAATTCTGGACCTTCCCCATAAAACAGGAAGAAGGTAAAAAAGATCACGGAAAGTTAATTAAAAATTATCGTGGAATCTCGACAAGAATATCGATGTGTACCATGCCTCGCCGCAAAGTTTAAATCGCCGTAAGCATGGTGCCCCTCTCTTCCCGTAGCGTGTACGATTTTATTAAATCTCCGGGCTCGATGTAATGTCTCGGTTGCTTGTTAAGCGCAAGGCGAGTCTCTCAACGCTGACGTAATCGTGTTTCATCCCCGAAGAAAGGAAAGAAGAGGGAGAAAAAAGAAAGGAGAAGAAAAAAGAGAGGAGGAGGAAAATTCCTCGAAGGAAATCCGTGAGGGAGCGTGTTATCAGGCTTGCTATGAAACTTTCCAGATTCGCCTATAAAGCACCACCGATCGGATTAAAATAGAAACGAGACGTTGTATTTCGAGTCGTTTGCACGGCTAGAGTTTCTCGCGGGCAAACATGGACGCCATTACCATTTCTAATATTAACACATTTTGAGCGGGAACGCTACTAATATCTCACTTACCGACGTTTACTGCCGAATTATTAATGTTACCTTTGATACGTGCAATATAGCAGAAGTAAATTTAGTGTCTCAAGGGGGAAAGTGCAATGAGACACTTTGAAATTTTTGAATTCTTAGATTTTTTATTTTCGAAATTTTTACATTTATTTTTGTTTTGATGTTATTATATTTTCAAATTCTTAAAGACTCAAATTATGTGTTGAATTTTTCAAATTTTTTAAAATCTCAAATTTACCAATTTTCAAATCGTGAACTTTCAAATTTCCCAATTCTCAAATCTCCAAACTCTCAAATACCCAAATTCTCAAATATCCCAATTCTCAAATTTCTCAATTCTCAAATTTCCCAATTCTCAAATTCCAAATTCTCAAATCTCCAAATTCTCAAATCTCCAAATTTTCAAATTTCCCAATTCTCAAATCCCCACATTCTCAAATCTCCGAATTCTCAAATCTCCAAATTCTCAAATTTCCCAATTCTCAAATCTCCCGATTCTCAAATCTCCCAATTCTTAAATCTCCAAATTCTTAAATCTCCAAATTCTCAAATCTCCAAATTCTCAAATCCCCCAATTCTTAAATCTCCAAATTCTCAAATCTCCAAATTCTCAAATCTCCCAATTCTCAAATCTCCCAACTCTGAAATCTCCAAATTCTCAAATTTTTTCCTTAAAAACGAATAATTTAAAAAAAATCTTACATATCACATAGTCAAATATGTTTAATATCATTCATGCATTTATTAAAGCATTCACTTTTATAATAAAAGTATTTGAGAAATTTTCCCATTACAGAAAAGATGCATAATTGGAAGAACTGCATTGCAATAAAAAATATACTGTAAGTACAAGTACAGCATCGAAATTCATGGCGCAAGCTTTCTCGTAGTGGAAGAATATTCGAAAACGACATTTCGTTAATATATTCTATTGTTACCTAAGCTTAATGTTCTTTGAAGCCGCTTTAAGGCAGCCTCAAAGCAAAACGGATGAATCTCTCTTTCACAAGCGAGCGAATACACCGAGCTTGCTTAACGATTGCAAGTGAAATTGCTATTATAACTTTATATCCTCGTTACGCGTTCTAGCAGAGCATCTGCGATATGTATCGTTTAGAGACAACTTTGTCTCCTCTCGTACGTAACTACGAATATTTTCAATATTTTAGGGATGTTCGTTTTAGGGGTTCGTCAGAATACATATATAATTATGAAGTTATGTAACGGATAGTCATTAATTATTAACATGTTTTGTAGTGGAAATATTATCAGCTATGAATATTTTTAATATTTTATGGATGTTTATTTTAGGGGCTGGTTTAGAATGGAGATATAATTATAACTTATTGAGACGTTATGTATCGTAATGGATAATTCTTTTTGACATATTTTTTAGTGATCATAAAATTAGAATTTGGAAGAAAAATTGAAAGGGCAGTTATTTGAAGAAAAACTAACAGGTACTTTATATATTTAAACATTTTCAAATTTTCAGATTGTCAAATTTCAGAAATCTCAAAATTCCTAATTCTGAAATCACCAATTTTCGAAATTTGACATTGGAAAATTTGAGAATTTCTAATTTGGGAATCCACAGACTTGATAAGTTGGAATTTGTCTTTACAAGACACCCATTCTCAAAACTTAAAGATCACACAACAATGAAGCACGCTATTAAACCCATCACTACGCAGCACTCCCTTAAACCCATCACTACGCAACTCCTTAAACCCACCAGCCTACAATTTACACCTAACGTAATATTAATAATAAAATTCAAGTCCAACAAAACATACATTAATTCCCTATTTAAATAAAACTCGGTGCAAATTTCATGAAAATCTTAACAAATCACATAACTTATAATAAACTTGTGAACCATTATTTGACCGTTCAATGTTAAAAATCCAGTATTCCTTATCAGCGTCGAAAAGAAACGACCCAGAAACATCAACCGAATTCCAGTCTCTTATAATCCCAAAGCGAAAACGTTAAAAGTAAAATTGTCCCGAAACTTTCCCCATCGACGCACCAGACGTTCATCCAGAATAATCCGTCGTTAATTGAACATCGGTCCCGGCGCATAAAAGCGCGGCCATCGGAGCGTTAATATCGCTAATGCTTAATTAAACAAAAATATCAATCGTTCGAATTCCATTCCCGTGGCCGTAAAATTTCTCTAAAAACGCGACGAAACGTTCCAGATATTTTTCGCCGTTGGAAACGAATTAGCTGATTACTTCTCCGGCGCTCGCAATCACGCGATTCAAAAAGCTTGCGAACGCGTGCACACAAATTTGTGCAAAGCGATCGTCGGGGGGGGGTAGCCGGTTTTAAAGGACCGTGCACGTGACTGATGAGGATGTAAATGGTCCGGGTTCTTTTGTTCCGGCCTTTTATCGTTAACGAATTTCAAACCGGCCAGCGAAAAGCTCGATATATCGCGATGAACGATCGCGATGCCAGCAATACAGAGAGAGAGGGCATCTCCTCAATTGGCCATTTGCCAGTTCACCGGTATATAGCGCGCGGCTAGGCTAGATGGTAAACAGCCAATAGGAAACTTCCAGCGACTCATGATTCTGCCTTTCAAAAGCTGCCCTTGCTGTCTAACCATTGTACTGTGATTGAAGAGGCTAATTTAGATGGACGCGCGTACACGCTGCCCACGGGCAAGAAGAAACTCTCCTTAAGGAGACTCCTCCCAGACGGATCGCCGCAGACTGACCCTAGTCACGTTCGAGACGCCAAATCTCAGATTTTATGCCCGGCATTAACCCTTGGCTGATCATCGCATACACTTTTCTGATTTTCTATGTGCACCAAATTTTACCGACTGGTACCATGAGTCGGAGTCAAGAGGCTGACCCAGGTACACCAATTGATCAGAATTGAAACGACGCTTCACACGTACAGGGTTAGCATAAAATTCATTCGTTTTGGAAAGGTTATATCTTCAAAAGTATTACACACATGAATGAAAACTACGAACCAACCAAGTTACACCCTCTAATGTTCAAGGTGGCACACATCCATAACACGAGATTTTATGTTTAGATGCTTTGGACAACTGGTACCGATGTCAACCCATGAGCTGGAGCGTGAAGAGGATCCACTACATATATATTTCAAATGTCTAAATTACTATATGTATACAGAACAAAATTTCTATAAGATTCATATGTCCAGAATTACTGTTTGCAATTTCGTATATTCCTAAGTTATAATACGATGTCCCCAAATCCTTAAAAACTCAAATCTCTATATTTCAAACTTTCTTTATACCCAAATTCGTACATCCTCATTTGCAGTATCCCCAAGTTCCTACATCCCCAAATCCTTGCATTTCATAATTTCTACATTCCCAAACTCCTACATCCCCAAATCCTTGCATTTCCAAATGTCTACATTCCCAAATTCCTACATCCCCAAATCCTTGCATTTCCAAATCCCTACATCCCCAAATCCTCACATCCCCAAATTCCACCTTCCCCAAATCCCTACATCACCAAATCTGTACATCCCCAAATTCCTATATCCCAAAATTCCACCATTCCCAAATCCCTACCTCTCCCAAAATTCCACTATTCCCAAATCCCTACCTCCCCAAAAATTCCACCATTCCCAAATCCCTACATCCCCCAAATCCCTACATCCCCAAATGCCCAGGTCACCCAGTATCTCATAGAGCTACTCCAATTGGTCAGAACAGAAAAATGGACACTTCACACGAACACACATGATATATGAAAACCACACACCCACCAAGGTCATACACCCTCTAATGTTCAATATGTGCCTCTTTGGTAACACACGTCCAGATAATAAAACTCATTCCCTACATTTTCTAGCATAGTCCTGTCAGTTGTGTGCACTGCCCTGATGAGTTGTTCCCCTAGGACCTTCCCCTAGATCCCCTGATTTAACGCCCTGCGACTTTGTGGGGGTACGTTAAGGACCTTGTTTACGTCCCCCCACGCAATCCTTACTCGAGCTCAAAGAACGCATCGCTGCTCGATTATCTGGACGTGTGTCACCAAAGCACATATGTAACATTTGTAGAGAATTGGTGAGTTTCTTTTCATATATCTTTCAGATACTTTTGAAAATATAGCTTTAACTTATGAATTATTGCTTAACTTATGCTAGCCCTGTATTTTCAGCGGTCAATTGGCTCTCGTCACGCACACTAATTACGCGAAGAATGACAGGCACGAGTGATAGTGTGAAGTAAATAGTTCAGTTCGAATTGCGTTCAGCAAAATTGACGATATTGTCATTATTATTTGTCACGCTGGAAGCCATGGGACAGAGTTCTTTTACTCTGGGTCGACCTACGACAATTCCTAGGTTGTCTAGGTACAATATCTGTGTCGAATAGACGAGGGGATAGAACTTGAAGGATATGTTCCAGGCAAAGCAGCAAGGGCCAGTTTCAGTTAAGCGTAATCAATAGTATTACTCTGCATCCATTATTGGCGGCAGCTACGGGCTACAATGGAGGATCATTAGGAATAGGAGATAACACCGTAGCAAGATCAATTCTGCTTTGAGGTTACCGACTGGTCCGAGGTGAATAGATTGCTCTTGTTATAATAGCATTAAGACGAACTTATTTTTCACGCCGTTATGGACGGTTCCTGGACTCGGGGAATTTCGCAGCTGCGGGAATTTTTGGACGGAACCTCGCAGATGTGATCGGAGGATGTTTTTTTGGGTGTTTTGGACATTTCAGACGTTTTCATTTGAAATTCATTTTGGAAGTTTGAGATGTTTAGAAGGGGAGAATTTTTGGGTTTTTGAGTATTTCTTGGGATTTGTGGGAATTTTTGGACTTGGGGAACTTTGGGTTCGGTTGTTTGGGATTCTGGGGTATTTGAAAGTTTGGAATACTTTGGGATGATTGAGATAGTTGGAATTTAGAAATATTTAGGATCTTCGGCAATTTGGAATTTTCTGAAATTTTTTAGTATTTGGAAGTTTGGAATGTTTGAGTACTTGAGAATTTATGAATTTTACAAATTTTGTGAATTTGACGAATTTAATGAATTTGATGAATTTTAAGATGTTTGAATATTTGGAATTTGAAAATTATCGAACTTTCCATTTCGAATTTTTTCAAACTTCAAATCGTGAGATCCAAGAATTCCAAACCTCAGAAACTTTGTAATATTTAGTATAATTATTTCATTACACTTAATACTCTCGTGAAAGTTGCAGGTAATACTGTTGCACTATGTTTCGCAAAGAAAATGAATAAATAATTGCAGGATATAGCACAGATTATAAATTAACTGCTGCATTTACTATTCTTACTTGCAACATTACATAGAACTAATCCTGGTGAAAGTCTCAGGCGAAAGTGATTGATTTCAATCTATTTTGCATATAATAGTGAGTTTCATTTGGTACTTTTACTTTCGGTACTTTATAGAATATCTCGAAGTAATTTATTTCGCATGATTAGGTATACTATTAGAATGGCGATATAAGGAGCTATACAACGCTTAGTTGTACATGTAACGTGTGACATACCGAAACATCTCCATAGAACGAGTTTCCATAATGGCGATATAACGCGTGATGATACAATACGTGGCAACGCCTGACGATGTAACATGAGATAGAATATGTATCGATATATGTTATATGGCATAGAATATGACATTACTGTCACATGGAGCAATATATCACAAAGTGAGATATCATATAATGTGACATATCACAAACTTTAATGTTACTCTCAGTAATACACTCTCAGTATATCACACAGTGTTCTACGCTCAATAATACATTAAAAGTGTACTGTCACACTGTGTAATATATCAGGACCGTAGTCCTTCCAAACACCCGAGTCTACGCGCCAACTTCTGGGTTGTCTCCACTACGAACCCTAATAAGCAAAAACTGAAAACCGTCTTTGACTCGCTGTATCGTTACGTCAACTGGTTCTTGAGGCTTTCGCGAGTCAAGGTTGTTCATACTGATTATTACTTGGGGCTTCTGGATGTAAACCTTGTTCAACAGGATAGCTACCTCGTGTAATCCACTATTTAACTTAACTGGGTCGTCATTCAAAAGAGTCGTTTTATTATCGCGTATGTAATGAGAAACAAATGGCGGTCTGGCTGGGCTAATGATGTTTAATGGGGATCGGAGGCTGCGGAATGTAGAGATGCAGGAATTGTTTGGACGTTTGGGAATTTTTGAAGGGAAGGACGTTGATTTAGGGATTCGGGAATTTTGAGGGGGAGTTACAATTTAGTAGTCTGATTTGTGGGGAGTTGAAATTTGGAAGCTTGTTGATTTGTGGGTGTGGGAGACAAAATTTGATAGTTTGATGAGTTGTAGGGATGGGAATTGAAGTTTGGTACTTTGTAGAGGTGGAAGTTGAAGTACTTTGGTGATTTGTAGGGATGGAAGTTGAAATTTGGTAGTTTGGTGATTTGATTAGGTTAGATTTGAGCGTTGAGAGTTTAGTTTGGTGATTTTGGGGTTGATTTTATGACGAACAAATAAAAAATTTGCAAACTTAATAATTACTAATTATTAAAACCTCCAAAATTGCATAACTTTGCGATTTACAAATTCCCAAAAAATTTGTAACTTTGAAGATAAACCCCTAAATGTCTCCCATCAAATATCCAACTAACCAAGTCCCCATAAATAGCAAAAGAACATACAAAATAGCTTTGATCCTGCAATAGCCTGGAACATTAATCAAACTACCCCTTAATGTTCCGGAGTCTCTTCCCTCGGAGAAAAACAAGAAAAGTGGTCAGATTTTGTTGATATCGTCGATAAAAATGGAGGGAAGCATTCTATCGGTTCTGACAAAGATTTTGAACCAACGCTTGTCCCAGAAAACAAAAGAACAGCGACTGTTGCTCGTTTCTGCCATTTCCACCCCCTTGACTTTCCACTTTCTGTCTCCGCTAACCCTTCTTTTTACCCGCGCAATATCTCCTGGCGATATTTTTGCTCGCAAAAATATTATCCGTTAAATATTTATTTCGGTGACGCAACACGAACGATCTCGTGACTGGAATGATCGCGTTCCCCACAATTTTTCCAACGATTTTATTGGAGCAACGTCTAGGTCTATTTAGAGCAAGAAAACATACTCGTTTCACGGCGAACGGTGAAGGATCACGCAATAAATAAAACGAAGAGCCGAAATTGAAATAAAAGTCGAGGATCGTGTGCCAGTGGGTTTCGAGTGTGGCTGGCTTTTAAAGAAATTGCCTGACACGAACCGCCTTTCGACTCGAATATACACTGTACGATAGGATATGTGCAAACGCGTTCGTTTCTACACGCGATAGTTTCGCGGCCTTTGAAATAAGAATTTCCACGCGGAACGGCTTATAACCCACGGTATTCACGGGTAATCTTTTGATCCGCGAAACGAATCGAAAGGAACGTTTACGTTACGAAACAGTACTCGTTTGTTTCTGATGAAATTCGATGTTCCGCATTTTCGGGCTAATAGATTGCTCCTCTTGGTTACGATTATTCGGAGAAAATTTAAATACTGTATTACAAGAAAATTTGATATTTCGTAAGATTTTCTAATTAAGGGTGGGATAGGTTGTTGTATAATGTTAGATGTTATATGTATAATATATTGGACATCATGCATGATGTGTATATCACACATTATACACTATATTATATATTCTCATAATTATTCTATTATATTTTATAACAATATATGATACTTTATAATTTTTTCTTTATTTTATTTTTTACTTTTTTTTATTATTGTATAATGTTAGATAAGTGCGTCATGTATGTGTCTTATGCATAACACATTATACACTATATTATATATTATTGTGAAATTTATTCTATTATATTTTATAACAATATATGATACTTTATAATTTTTTCTATATTTTATTTCTTACTTTTTTTTATTATTGTATAATGTTAGATAAGTGCGTCATGTATGTGTCTTATGCATAACACATTAAACACTATATTATATATTATTGTGAAAATTATTCAATTATATTTTATAATAGTATATGATTTCAAACGCACAATTTAAAAAAACCAAGTCTAATAGAACTATTAATTGAACTGTTAAATTACAAAGGATTATTAAAAATAAAAACAGACAAGATAGAGGCAAACAATTACCAAGGCAAGGATGTATTTATGCCGCCAAGCGTTCAATAATAAGGCGCCAAGACAAAAAAGAAGATAGAAATGACTTGTTGCCAAGAACGAAATGAAATCTCGTTCGAAAACGAAGCGCCTTCCCGTCCAAACAAAAAAGTCCGAAGAAAATTCCACCGATGAGAAACAAGTCTATATATAACAGAGTTTTTAGTAGAAACATGTTTTTGTACTCAAGCACCATCTCGAAGACCATTTTAGCATCAAATGATGCAACTACGCAGGGACCACACGCGGGAAATATGGTGAGTATTTTCTAGCATACCAAGGAGGGACAGACGCGTACTATTATTAAACCACACCGTGTACAGTCAACAGCAAATCTGGCTTCCCTAAGGGAAACATTAAGAGGAGGTGGGGAACGGTTCTACCGTTCTTTGATTTCTAGGGATTTTTAGGATATTTGGGTAGGACCGAAGATTTGATCGGTTAAGAATTTGGGGGTGCAGAAAATTGCCTCTTGATATTTCACTGCTTTAGAATTTGGGGATGTAGGGACTTGTCTATCTAGGGATTTTTTTAAAGAATTGGGAAAATTAGAAATTTGGGGAGATATGTTGTGATTTGTAAATATTGGAATTTAGGAATTTGGGGATGTAGAAATTAATGAACCTAGTGATTTGGGGATGTAGAAATTTGGAGATAAAGAAATTTGTGTATCTAGGGAATTTTTGACAAAGAATTAGGGGACGTAGAAATTTGGGGAGATACGTATTGGAGGATCTAGGGATATAGCAACTTAGGGATTTGTAAGTCTAGAAACTTGCAAAGGCTTTAGAGACTGAGGCTTCTAGAAAAGTAACTAGAAATTTGAACGTACAGTTTAGGTATCTAGACATATGGTAGCCTAGGAAATTAATGACGAATAAATTTTGTTATCTAGGAATACAAAAATCTGGATATTTGGTTTTCCAAAAGTTTGAAATTTTCAAAACTAGAACTAGTAAGGAAATTTAGGGATTTGAATAATATAGGAATTTGAGATTTTGTCGAATATCAAGATCTTCGAATTTGTCAAATACTTAAAATTATTCATTTAAAAATATTTAAATAAAACGATAGTGACTTACGGGGTAATTATTTGCTCGCTAACGAATGAAAACAAGGATGAAAAGTGTTTGATAAACGGAAAGAAAACGGGAACCGTGTGAAACTGAAAGTTATCTACAGGTTAAACGAAAGAGGAAGTTCAAGGTACCGTTGTTCGTCAACAATCGTAAGTGATACGTGTTCAAGCTCGAACGAAAGTGAAAACACTCGACCATCGTTATGATATACACTCGAGTGTAGCTTTCTTTTAATTAAAAACAAGCACCGACTGCTTTGAATTTTATGAATCCAATCCAAAAGTTTTGAAACTTTCTACATTTTTCCATGTTTCAAGATAAATTTTAGATAATTATTGTTCAAGTTCATAGACCCAAATTTTTCGTCATTAGATCCCCAAATTCCTGCGACCTTAAATTCCTAAATTTCTAAGTGCCACTTCAAAGTTCACTACGTAAATCTGTAAGTCCACGTTTGCATATCCCTGGATTTACAATATTGTATGTTCTGAAACGTCGAGTCCCTAGACGAAAGTTGCCTTTTGGACCGTTTCGAAGAACACAACCATTCAACCTGTTCAAATTCTCAGCGCGTGTGATCCCGATGGCCACGCGTACTACGCGCGTGACTCGCGTGTACGCCTTGCGTGATTCCATGCGTTACTCGTTATTCATGCCTGTTACAGCACGTCCTCTGTTTTTAAATACAATAAGAGAGACACACACCGGTTCGTACAGCGGTCAGTTAAGTAATACTGTTGCGAAACACGAGACTGGTCTATCGATGACAGCGGAAAAACGCTGCTCTTTCAAATTCGTTCGTGAGTCATCGTTGTTTATGACACCACCGAACATGCTAGTTACTTTTCATAAACATATTATGTATTCACAGATAACATTCACGATTTCACATTTTCGGAATTTTTAATTTTTAAAATAAATTGAAAGAGTTTTGGTGCTTTTCATTTTGATTATTGTGGAAATTTAAATGTTAGTGTAATAACAATTTGTGTTATCATGGGCAATCCACAGAATATTTGCTGTCAAACGAATTGTTAATGCACAAAGCAACTTCGAATATGGAAATCCTTTAATAATACTCCGAATTGTCAATCGACTTCTTTGTACTGTTCCTTCAATTTCCGTATAGATTCCTCGTCTTTATACAACTTCAATATCATTTTTCTTTCTTCCGGTTTCTTTTCCTTTCTAAAATTGCGCGAGATTTCTGTTGACGATTGAATTACCAGAACATCGTTGAAACAATATCAATAACATAGTATATTACAATGGTATGTTAAAGAGAAGTATATTTATTTGTATTAAACTGAATCACCTTAATGCAATTACAGTAAGGGTTGATTACAGTAAGGTCGCGTTAAGTGATCGCTATTTGGGTCTGAATACGTTCAGTTACGGAGGGACTTTAGCACTTAGCTAAAAACTCAGTATGGTCGTTCTCTACTTTATTAATTTTGTTCTGTTTCGAATTCAAAGCATTAAATTACAGTAAGGTCGCCTTAAGTGATCGTCATTTGGGTCTGAATACGATCAGTTACAAAGGGACTGTAACGCTCAGCTAATGCAGTCTCAATATGATCGTTGTCGACTTTATTAAGTTTGTTCTGTTTCGAGTGTAAGGCATTAAATTACAATAAGGTCGCCTTAACTGATCGCCATTTAAGTCTGAGCACGATCAGTTACAGAGGGATTTTAGCACTCAACTAACACAATCTAAATATGTTCGTTGTCTACTTTATTAATTTCGTTCTATTTTGAGTGCAAAGCATTAAATTACAATAAGGTCGCCTTAACTGATCGTTGTTTGGGTATGAACATGATCAGTTACAGAGGGACTGTAGCGTTCAGCTAACGCAATCTCAATATGATCATTGTCTACTTTATTAATTTTGTTCTGTTTCGAGTGCATATCATTACATTACAATAAGGTCGCCTTAACTGATCGTTGTTTGGGTATGAACATGATCAGTTACAGAGGGACTGTAGCGTTCAGCTAACGCAATCTCAATATGTTCGTTGTCTACTTCATTAATTTTGTTCTTTTTACAGAGACAAATAAGACATACAAGTCCTCATAAATACAAATCCATATAGAGTTAGTATAAACGACTTTTTCCGTAGTTAACGTCCGAACACTTACGTCTATCAGTGTACATCTTAGAGTGGACATTTTAGGACCGCGAGCACCGCAGGATTAATTGCGTATCGCGTTCCGTTGGCCCTGTACGACCGTGATCCGTTCGACGGGTAGTCGATTTGGCCATCGGTGCTCTAGAGAAGAGTTGATCTCGCATAGCTGAGAAGAGGCAACTATAGCGTGTGGCACGAAGCAGGGCTCGGGGCCAGGAATCGATAACACATGACGGCATATAGGCACATACTGGACTGACCACAGAATGCCATCCCCTTCACCCTCGATCCCAGCTCGTCCTCACCCCTCTGGCCAGTTGCATCCACGGAAATGCACGTCCCTGCACGGATAGGCACGGCAGCCATCCCTTCCTGTCCCTTCGTGCTGTTCTACTCTTCCTTCAACTCGTGCAACGACCACCCTCGATGCCACCCCGGGTTCCGACCCGTTCTATTACAGGGACAGGCATTGCGGCTAATGCCGTTCAGCCGTAAATTACGTGAAAGCGATAGACGGTTGCCTAGCCTGCACCGCACCTGTACGATTTTTAGCCTCGCCATAGCCTACGTTTCTGCGTCCCGCGACCGCAAACGTACACACTCGCCTGCTTGTTTCTGCACTCCACATATAACCGGGATTTCAGGGGCTTTTACGGAATGCCCAAATTTGTGTATAACACCGATTGATACCCCGTTGCATCACGGGCAACCACGTGGGTATGTGGACTCTATAGAACATTCTTTTCTTGCATTCTCTATTTTGAATTTCAGGACTGAAATCAGTACAGATGCGAATTTAAATGTTGTATACAACGGTGTCCGGATGTGTAAATCTGCGACGGGCCGTTAAGGTTTCGAATACGAAGAAATCGAGTCGGGTGAAACCAACAGTCGCGCATTGTTCGCGCAGAGTTTGAAAATCGATTCGAGTCGGCGACACACGGCAGACAGACAGATGGGCTTCTATACCGACCGACAGACAGGCAGGCAAGCAAGCAGCCAGACTGGCAGGTTCTCCTGTATTACTTCTAGCCCACAAACTACGCCTCTTCTCCTTCCCGATATTACCTCTCTGATATCTCGGAGAGCTCGCTGGAATATCTTACGTAGGAACCGTCTAAACGTTTGCCATTCCAGCCGAGTGGAAATTCATTTAATTGCCTCGAAAGATCAAGAGCTCTTCTCTTTCTTTGCCGTATCTCTTGCCTTACGGCGGCTCTCCTCCTTTTTTCTCATCCAGACCACCACTTTTCACATATATTACGTGTACATTGTCGAGTGGATACGGACTTCTCAAAGATTTACAGAACCGATCTGACTTTCATGTTGCGCGGGACCGCTTTTTATTCCTTTTATTGATTAACCGCCCCGGGGAACTTTTAACGAGGACACTGTCCAAAAGATACATGTGTCTTGATCGCTGAATATCACGGAAGATTATTGAAGTTTGTCAAAGCGCGATGTATCAGGGCTACAAGTGCGCCCAGAAGAGGTTTTACAAAAAAAGAATAAAGAGATAAAAATGAGAACAGATATATTTTAATATTTTAATTTTTAACTGTTCATCTGTCTACTTTATTCGCAATTTAAATTGTAACGATTGTAGCAAATTATTAAAAAAACAATTCTATTTTAAGGTAAACTATTTAAACGCAATTGTGAACTAAGATACTTCAACAAATAAATAATACACATGTAAAAATACTTGAAATTTTCGAACACCACCACTGCACCAAAAAGCTTATTGAAAAATATTGCTATGTTAATATATATCAATTAACGTTCAAATATTTCCGAATTACAATTTCAATAATTTGCAATTTTGTCAAAAATGTGTCTTTTAAAAAATTTCGTATATGAAGCCATAAATTTGATTGGAAATTCATGAGGATCAGAACGGAAGTAACCCTAAGGAAAGATTTAAATGGACAAAAAAACGAGACAAGAGGGGAGAACTAGATAAATATAAATCCGGTCGTGATCCTTGCAGAGCAACGTGCAGCATCTACGAACAGTGCCAACGAATGTATCGAATGAACTCACGGCATGCCGGAGATCGCGTGCCTTACAGAAAGAAGGTCAAGCGCTTCAACGATGCGTCGGCCTTTGACCTCTGACGAAAGACGGGTCTAGAAAACCTTTACCCCTAGGTCAGACTGACTCGATGACAAGTCTCTGCGTCGGAGCCAATTGTGAATCGACCAAAAGGACTTTTGTTTAGAAACTGTATGTATGGTTGTTACGTTCATTGTGATTTATGTGTTATTTGGGGTGCAAATTTTAAAAGTCGAAAGTTTTGCATTTTTTAAAATATGAGTGTGTGAATTTTCATATTCTTGGATTAGGAAATTTGTATTACTAAATTAGTAAGTGATAAAGGTATCAAATTACGAAGTTATACGTTACCAAATTACAGAGTTGTTGAGATATGAAGACACTATATCGCCATAAGTTGAATTATCAAGTTAGTAAGTTATCGAGTTCAAAAATTATCAAGTTCAAAATTGACAAAACAGTAAATTACCAAGTCACCAAAGGTACCTAGTTACCAAGGTACTATCGAACCAAATTATAAAGATACAAAGTTACCAAATTACCAAGTTATTAAGATATGAAGGTACTATGACCATAAGAAGCTAACAAATTATCAAGTTAGTAAATTACTAAGTTAACAAATTATGAAGTTAATAAATTATCAAGTTAGGAAATTACCATGTCACCAAATTCACAAGTTACTATGTTACCAAGTTACCAGGTTATCAAGTTGTCAAGTCACCGAGTTAACAAATTTGTAAGAAACCCAAATCTTCAGATTTCCAAATTTTCATGGAAGCAAATTTCTATATATCAAATTACCAAATTACTGAATAACAGATTCATTAAATAATCAAATCCCAAATTCTTGAATTCGCAAATCTCAAATTCTCAAATTCGAATTTTCAAATTCCAAGGTCTTTAAATTTCCACGTCCCAAATTCCAAGATCACTAAGTTCCCCAGTCCCAAATCCCCAGATCTCTAAGTTCCCCAGTCCCAAATCCCCAGATCTCTAAATACCTAAGTCCCACATCCCCAGATCTCTAAATACCGAGGTCCAAATCCCCAGATCTCTAAATCCCCAAATCCCAGACCCATAGATCTGCAAATCCACCACCTAAATTCTGCACATCAAATTCTCAATTCCTAAATTCCTAAATTCCTAAACTAAAATTTCCACATCCCAAGATCTCTAAATCCCCAAGTCCCAAATCCCAAATACCCTAAATTCCCTAGTCTGAAATCCCCAGATCTCTAAATCCCCATGTCCCAATATCCCTAAATCCTCAAATCCTAAACCCATAGATCAGCAAATCCACCACCTAAATTCTCAAATCCTCAAAGTCCTAAACTCTCTAATCCCCAAATCCCCAAATCCCCAAATCCCCAAAATCCAAAATTTGAATTTCTGAATCGAAGGATCTCTAAATCCCCAAATACCAGATCCCAAGATCCTTAAATCCCCAAATCTCCAATTCCCCAAATCCCCAAATCCTCAAATCCCTAAATCCCAAAGTCCTAAACTCTCGAATCCCAAATTTCTAAATTTCCAAATCCCAAATTCCAAAATTCGAATTTCCAAACCCCAATATCTCTAAATCCCCCAGTCCCAAATTCACCAGCCAAAATCACCGCGATCAACCGTCTTTCCCCCAGTTCCCAAAATGCTCCCTACAACATTACATCTTTGCAGCGGACTGTACAGCGTCATCTAAAAATTGGCAGAAACGCACGGCGTTAGCGTAAAATCGCTCTACACGGATGTTTCCGTGGACCACGGTGTAGTAACTTTAGATTCTTGCGGGCAGCGAGCGCGTCGTATTTCCGTGACGGAATCAGAAAATCGTATTGGTGGACTGGCAAAACGAGAAGTGAGCAAACAGCGAGAGAGAGAGAGAGAGAGAGGCTTTTCATGGTAACAGACACGAAAAACATAGTTAACAGCTGCTACCGTCGCCTTCATCGGCACGACGCTATCGGCGTCGGCGTCGCTATATCGCCGTCTCTCTTTCTCTCCTTCTCTACCCCTACTCTGCACCTGTCGCGTCCGTTAACGCGAGACTAAAATACGAAACGACGTGCTCTCGTGAGCGGAATCGTTTCACGGAACCTTTCCTTCGATGTAACATCATCTCTGTACCACCAATTTCTGTTCGACTGCTTCGTCCAAAATCGTTCTGATATTAATACTTGGTTCAACTTTTCCTGTGGGATACCTGTTTAGGTACATCGAAAGTACTCGTTAAATAAAGTTTAACGGTACTGATTGTGTGTCGGGGAATGCATTCGTTCAAAAGTTATGCGTGTATCAAGTTTAGGGTTCATGTGTTTGGGCGCCATATTGATTTCTGTCGCGATCGACCAATGAACGCCGCTGCCTGTAAGCTGACCACGTGGGCGATGGCCGTTTTGGCGGGACCGTTCAAATGTCTAACGCGTGGATCTTCGTACCTTTCTAAGTTTATATTTAGTATTATATTTATATTTAATATAAGTTTATAGTGTATAAACTAATAAGTATATGTTTGTTAGTATAATGTCATATTTAATGTAAGTTTATATTTAGTTAATATTGACCATTTCATGCGACTGAGTTCGTGTACTTGTATAAGAAGAGATAAATGAAGTAGTCTAGAAGGTATTATTTTCGAGCCACCGTGTACAGGGGTCCTTAGTGACTGGCAAGCTGTCCGATAATAATTTACATTTCCATCAAATCGACTCGATTTTTCTCCAAGCATCACGTCAAGCTCACAAATTTCACCGAGCGCATCGGTTCAAGCGAGAACGAAGCTTTATCGTTCCGCGTAGTGGACGCGCGCGAATTGGAAAGCGATCGAACAAATAAAAAAAAAAAAAGCATTCACGCGGTGGGGAAAGGGGTACAGAGAGAGCGGATACGAGTGACAAAAGAAGAAAGAAAGTTCAATCGTCGACGGGGCATGACGGACCGATAAAACAGGAGCAATGGCAACCGAGTTTTCGAGCGGGGTACACTCGACTGCAACGGTCGCTTCCTTTGGACACGGACGCCTATGGAAACTTGACAATTTTTTACTTTCTAAACCTGCCAAATTTCCAGTTTCTAAATACAAAAATTTGCAAGTTTATAATTGCCAAAATTCTATATTACTAGACTAGTAAATTTTCATATTTACTAGTTTCCAAATTTGTAAATCTACAAATTTCAGTTTCTGACATTTCTGAAACTCCTAGGTCCTCAGATTCCTACTTGTCTAAATTCACAAATTATACTATTCTCAAATCCCTAGATGTTATATTTCTACCAAATCCCTAGATTACTTTATTCCTAAACTACTAGGTTTCAAATCCTACATTACAAGATTTGTGAAGCCCTAAATTCCTATATCCCCATGTAGTTATGTTCCCAAATTCTTAGATGCCCAAATCCCTATATCTCAAAATTTCTTATATCTCAAAATCCCTAGATCCTAAAATCCCCAGATCCCAAAATCCCTATATCTCAAAATCTCTATATCCCGAATTTCTTATATTCTAAAATCCCTATATCCCAAAATACCTATATCCAAAAATCCCCAGATCCCAAATTCCTACATCCCCAAATCCCTACATTCTCAAGTCCCTATATCCCCACATCCCTATACTGCCAAAATCCCTATATTCCAAAATTCCTCTATCCCAAACTCCATATATCCCCATATCCTTATCTCTCCTAACGCTTAACACATTTCCAAAATTCGAAATTTTGAAAAATACCTCGAAGCCAGTTTTCCTCTTGACTGTATCCGCGACATCTGGGACCGAGAAATGGCTGGCATCCGATGTCGTTCCGTGACGCGTAAAACGCCTGACAGTCAAATTAATTGAAAGTTTTAAGGTAATTGGAATCGATAACGACCGGATGAATAAGAGCCATCGTCCGACGTTTCGAAAGAAATTCAACGATCGAAAAGCAGACGAGCCATATTCTCCTTAATTTGTACGGGGGCGGTGAACGCGTATCGCGCGCACGACGAGAAGTCCTCCGCAACTGATCGATCAAATTTTAATAAATTTTCGGTCAAACTTGTCACACCTAGTGAGACTAGTATAAAACTAGGGAGTAAGATCCTACACGAAAAATATGTGTTATATCTCTGTACTGTTCCGAGAGACTTCTTGTGGGACGTACAATAGTTTCTATAAGAGGTTATAAGTTGGTAAATAATACAATAAACGCTGATATGTATTTTATAGATTAAGTTCGTTATTGAAAAAGTACCTCGGTACGTTTATTAATGTGTCTGTACAAGAAAAAATAGTATTTCTGTCTACATAAAACAAGAGAGTAGCTTCAAACAATCCTACTTTTATTTGTGACGTTCCAATTAAATGCTCTCATTAACATTCCTTTCCCAGAAATCTGAAAATTGATAATTATCTGCCGAACGAGCAATAAACCCTTCCACCTGAACAACAGTAACCAAACATACGGATCATCGAATTTTTTGTTGCGTCAGATATAAAAGATCGCGATATAATAGTCCCTCGTTCGAAATCTTATTTCAGTTTTAATTACTCGATCCTGTAATATCAATACCGTGTCATATAGTGTGTCATCCTGTATATATCCAATAAAACAGAGCAGTGAACGACGTCGATTAAACCGAGGGTCTACTTTAATATCCAGACCTCCCATCCAATCGGCCTAATTGGAATCGAACGTACGAATTTTAACCACGAGACGAACGAACCCCCGTTTTACAACCGTTTATAATCTAACCGCGCCTTACATCTTTCCAGAGCGCCATTTTTAATTAACTCCGACGTGCGGTACTGTGTTAATTGCAAATTGATTTAACCCATCTGCATCGAGAGCTCTTATTCAATCACCTATCGACGTGGTTGCACGTTTCACCATTTCAATGAAACGGTATCATAGCGATTACCGTGAAATGGTGGTGTACCTAGGATTTTTCTGTGCAATATGGTCACGCGTTATATGGCCGTGCTGTCTAGCTACGTTAAATTCGTCTATGGTTCACTGTGCGTTTATATTGCTTCAAGATGTATGGTTAACATGTTTTGTTTCTCAGGGGTTATATTTTTTACAAGTTGTGTTTTCTATAAGTTCTATTTTTGATGCGTTGTATTTTTCACGCGTTGTATTTCCACGCGCTGTAATTTCACGCGTTCTATCTCCACGTGTTGTATTTGCACGCGCCGTATTTCCACGCGCTGTAATTCCACGCGTTCTATCTCCACGTGTTGTATTTCCACGCGATGTATTTGCACGCGCCGTATTTCCACGCGTCCTATTTGCACGCGTTGTAGTTCCACGCGCTGTATTTGCACGCGCCGTATTTAAACGCGTCCTATTTGCACGCGCTATATTTCCTACAATTTGTATTTTCTAGACCTATTTTCCCACGCATTATATTTCCTACACGTTATATTTTCTGCATGTACTTCCCATTTTGCATGAGTTGTATTTACCAATCCTTGTATTCGCCGCTATCAATAATTATACAAAACGAGACAGTACAAATATGATAAAATGTACTTGAGTACCATAAACTATATGAAAACATAACCTTCCGCTGTTGAAACACAAAAATATTGCTGTGACCCCATAAAATTGATAAAAAATTGTCAAAAAAAATATCTAAAATACTGTACAAAGTTTCTAAAAATGTACTTGAATTATATCCGGTATAACTCAATTTCTAGGACCTGCATGTACCGTTAACGGCCCGTATACCACCATAAGACCCATCTCCAGAGACGAAAACAAGAATTTATACGAACTCTATAAAAACTTCTCCATTTTTTCCCGCACAGAAGAAGGATTTTCCCGAGATGAATCACGGTGAGATGAAAATAAAGAGGCTAACACGTACAGACACGCGAATTACCGGTTGCACAGAATAATGTACACGTAAAAGGGATCGTTACTTACGCATCATGAAGCCCCTCCAGCGATTCTCTGGACAGCACACGAGAGAATAACCTCGATTTTCGGCCAACAATTTCCTTTCCACCGGCAAATTAATCTACCTCTTACCCGTACGATACTTCTCTAGCATTAAATGCGAATGGTAGACGTACGAAACGGCAATGTCTGCCGGCCCCTTTTATTCCCCGGCTCGAAAAATGAGCCTTTATTTCATCGGTGAAGCGTAAGGAGAGCCGCAGTTCTGCCACCTAAACGGCACACGAAACGAGCCAGACTCTATAGAAGTAGTCGGGATGCCATCCCTACAGTCGTGCGATGGTTTATTGCTAATATTTCTTCGGGGTAATATTGGTTCGCGCCACCTACATACGTCCCACCAAGTTGGATAACGCTAACAGCCGTCTCGTTCGAATTTTATTACTGATTCACGTGTTTGCATACCCGTTCGGGATGACCACCGCAGGCTTACGAATGAGCGTGTCGTTATGACGCTTGTATCGCTAGCTTTCAAATTGTCTTTCAATTTTACTGCCTTTCGTCTGTATATTTCGAGCATATTTAAAATACTCTATTCACGACGAATAACCGATATAAAGACGATATCCTACAGAAATTAAACTTTTATATCTTACTCTTACAAGATAAGGGTGGTTAAAACTCGGTTAATGCAGGTTTCTGATTAATATGAGTTTTTCAATCTTTTTATGTTGTAGAAAGATAAAATTATGTATTAATAGTGTGTAATATCTCATTATTCAATTGTACGAATCGATTTGGAAGCAGAAATATTAATACTAATTTGAAATCGTGTTGAATCGACGCAGAGAGCGTACGCGCATGCGCTTCAGTCTGCGCATGCGCAGATCGTACAGAGACTCCCACGCGAAATTTGAAATTACAAATAGCATCTGAACAACTTTTATCGAAATACGACTATCAAAGTAAATATTACAATTTAATTTAATTTCTGAATTACCATTTATCGAGTTAACTACAGAATGTAATAAAGACACGTAATAAATTACATTTAAAAGTCTCTCCAGTTTTGAACCTCTCAGACATAAAAAGTTCAAAGCAGAACTGACGAGAAAATTAATCCTGAAACACCGGGGCTGATATAGACAATTGTTCGTTCGTCTAATTAACTGAATAAAAGCTTCACAAACTCTTAGACTTATTAGCGAGAAGGTTTTCCAATTTTGAACGTAATGTCCCCTCTGCCAGCCAGTTCTGATTCATCAAACTCGCCAAATAGTTTTTCATCTCCCCTTGACGCGTTGAGTAATTGTCGCAATTAATAACTGCAAATTCAATTTTCCAGTTCAATATCTCCTCGACGGAGAGACATTCGAACCGCCCTGCCCATTTTACGCCTTTTTTCGCGTTCTTTCGTTTAATCATGCGTACGGGCTGTTCAGGCCTGACTGTCTGCGCGATTTGTCAGGCATTTCTGCTATTCTCAGAAAATACTTTATGCAAGGAACGTTTTTATTGTAGAAGAACCATCTTGGGATTGTTAACCGTTTGATTAACGTCTACGACGAAAGACATTTGCTGTTATACACCCCTTAAGACTCATTCAATAAACAAACACATGTACTTTTTTAAACACATGTGTATTTTTAAGCACATACTGTTTTAC
The DNA here is from genome assembly GCA_945859555.1 of Megachile ligniseca. Taxonomy (NCBI): domain Eukaryota; kingdom Metazoa; phylum Arthropoda; class Insecta; order Hymenoptera; family Megachilidae; genus Megachile; species Megachile ligniseca. The sequence goes on from OX243790.1 coordinate 3,625,323, forward strand.
TAAAATTGATGTGGATGTCAAATAAATAGCAAAATTCATCATTACTAAACCTTGTATTCTAAATTAAATTTTGTTACAACCTTGTGTTTTAAATTAAATTTTAAATAGTATAGGAACCTAAAACACTATATAATTTAAATAGTATTTTAGTACCGTGCCATATAACGCAAGTTTTTAATTTTATAAAAGTAGTGTAAAAAAAAAATTGATAAATCTAAATAGATTGAATAGTAGAAAAATGGACGTTTGTTTTAATTTCGCACGTACAAAATGGTGAAATATTTTTGTAATCGACAGTAGCCTGTGTCGGCGTAGTACGTGTAAATTTAAATAATTCGATCGAATAATAAATCAATTATTAACGATGAAAGGTCTATTAGTGGATTTTCAGTCAATAACCAGCCGCATCGAATAATCTATTAACACGTTGATTGCCATGGAATCAAGCAATTACGAATGGGAAATATGGAGAGAATTCTCATAACCGTCAGTATCAATAATTAAACATTCATTTCCTTAATAATTCTAATTTTAATGTACCATGCGTATGATCGCTTTCGTTGAAGCAATCAATGGGTAATACGCTTCGTGTCATTAAAATATTAATTAATATATTCGGTGAATTTGCGAAATTCTTAGAGAGAAGAAGAAACAATAAAAACAACAAGAATTTAATTCTAATTAAATTTTGTTATATTTGTATTTCCTTACTAAAACTCGCAAAATTATTTTTTATGGTGGTTGTCAATTTGAGTTAAAGTTTGGTCAACTTTATGAAAATTCGATTCTTGTATTGCCTATCTGGTTGGCAGACTTTATCGCATATCAACGCTCGATTTTATCAAACTACTCCTCGATAAGAAGTACATTATGTGTTCCAATTAAAATTAATAAATATTGTACAGGGTGAAGTAGCCTAATATGAGACCCATTGAAAATTCTCCATTAACGAATTTTGTTAACCTCTGATTACTTTACAATTTTTATTAAACCTTGATTGCAATTGTTATTGAAATTTGATGTGTCTTAATATGTACTCTTTCATTCAGTAAAATATGTATTTTTTTATGATCAGGAAGTGCAATAAAAATTCGGTTTCTTCCAAAAAAATTAAAAATAAAATTTGCACAAATATTCGGATAAGAAAACATAGGTTCCCATGACACTCAGTTTCACTTCTCAAACTAATTTTTTTTATTCCTCATAAAATGGATATACGAGATTCTCCATCATACTTGAATTTAAATTTGCAATTAGTCATACTTAAGTTTAATGTGGTTTTCTCGAAACATGTCGATTTTCATCAAGATGAATTAGTGTCTTATTGTTTATTTATCATTCTAATGCATTATACGTAATGTTAAATCAAACGAGTCATTCAAGTGAATCATTTTTCGAACATAATGTGTTAAAGGCTCCGTAACGGAGATAAGCTGTTATAAGATGTCCTCATATTAGGCAACTTGATCCGAATTAATAAAGAAGGTGTAATTACCTTAATACTGTCGTAGCAAGCAGTGACCCGTCCATTCTGCACCTCGACGTTAGCCGGCGGATGAGCGAACTTGCACTCCGTGTCAGGCCTAGTACACTTGTTGCGTTGAAACTCCCTGCAAACCTCAAGCTGCAGCCATCGGGAGTCCTTGCCGTTCAGTAGGTTATTCATGTTGACCATTGCCATACTTCCAACTCCTGGAAGACCAACGGGGAACTCCTCCTTACTAGGGCTACACAAAATCCGGCTTTCTATACCGACTTTAATTTATCCTCTTCGCACGACGATCTTCTCTTCTCCGAGCACTGAGCCTTGCCTCGTTTCTTCGCGTTCACTAAACTTACCAAAACATATCTTTTGTCATCTTAATTCGAACTACAACAGATTTGTCTGCTACGGGACACTCGCGGGAAATTTGCAAAATTCAATTTTTTTATTGATTTATTGATTGATTAGTTCATTGATAGATTGATTCATTAATAGATTGGTTCATTGATAGATTGATTCATTGATAGATTGATTCATTGGTAGATTGATTGATTGAATGATTCACTCATTCATTCATTGACTGACTGATTGACTTATTGATTGATTCAATCATTAACTGACTACCTGATTGACTGACTGACTGACTAACTCATTGATTGATTGATTGAATCGTTCATTCATTCATTGACTGACTAACTAGCTGATTGTCTGACTGACTGATTATTTATTGATTGATTGATTCATTCATTCATTTATTCATTCATTGACTGACTACCTGATTGACTGACTGACTGACTAACTCATTGATTGATTGATTGATTGATTGAATCATTCATTCATTCATTGACTGACTAACTAGCTGATTGACTGACTAACTCATTGATTGATAGATTGAATCATTCATTCATTCATTGACTGACTACCTGATTGACTGACTACCTGATTGACTGACTGACTGGCTGATTGATTGATTAATTGATTGATTGAGTCATTCATTGACTGACTGACTGACTGGCTGACTCATTGATTGATTCACTCATTCATTTATTGACTGACTGACTGATTCATTGATCGGTTCAGTCATTCATTCTTTGGCTGACTGACTGACTGATTGACTGACTAATTGATTGATTAATTCATTGATTCATTGACGAACTGACTGGTTGATTCATTCATTGACTGAATTACTGGAGGTTGACATACATTTTGACAAATAGAAATGAAATTATAAAAATAAATGAATAGTAGATAATAAGCTAGCTTATACAATGATTGAAGGTTAACATAAGGTTAAAATTTGACAAAAGCTGAATAATTTTCATAATTGTAAATAAGAAATGTCAAATATGTAAATCAAGTGAAGTTAAGTGCCCCGAGCAGACATATAATAATAAATGAAATAACTATACCTTTCTGAATAATCTGTTTATTGTTCCATGAACGCGTCCCTTTCGGCAAAGTGGCCTTTCTCCGTGTCTTCCTCGTACGTAGCGAAAAATCACGCGCGGCGGTATTAATATCGCGATCGAAAACTAACCGTGTTTTATTTATCCTCCCGTCGATGCGCCTAACTATATTCGTTGTTGCGATTAGCAATTATCGAGGAACACCGTGTATCGAACCGGTCGCGATCAGCCGAACCGAACGGAAACTAAAAATAATCGAATGCCGAACAAAAATTGGCCGAACACCGTTCCTTTCTATCCTCGTGATGAACTCCACACACCGGGCCACACCCGAGCCGTTTCCGAACGATCGAACAACAAACAACACGCCTGTCGAAATAGAGAGAGAGAGAGAAAGAGAGCTTCTTTTCGTGGATCTTTTTTCGTTTCTGTCACCGGTGGATCGATGATGGCGTCGGGTCGAGCAGGATTGCAGAGAGAGCGTGTAAAGAAGCGGCAGGAGGCGAAGGATACTCTCACCGTGGAAGATATATGCGAGCAAACCTACTATTATTTCCGATTCTTTCAACGATTTAGGCTCGACGAATCCGATCAGCTCTTCCGATCTTCCCTGTGTGCGATCTTCGCGCGGTGTCGAGCGTTAAACGTGTCGCGAGGAGGAAGGCAAAGCTTGAGAAAGCTGCGCGTCGACCACCCAGCGATTAAGTGGATTCTACGTGTGTTTGGTCGTTGGGTGTACGTGTCTGTTTGTCGATGGACCAAGGATTAAGGATCGGAATCCTCGATAAAGGGGTAGCTCTACGCTAAGGGATGGAAATTCGTCGGAAGATAGAAGAGAGAGAGAATAAGCGCTAGAAGGCGGTCGAAGGCGACGAAGCAGGTGAAAGAAGGCAAAGGTCAGGTTGCGAAGGGTCGTGAATCGTGGCTGAAGGGATGGGAAAGGTCAGAATGAGTGATTGGGGAGGGAGGGAAGGGGGATTGCGAGTTAGCGAGCGACGTTGCGTTTCCGTTTCCTTCGATTCACGTCATTTATTCGAAGCGCTCTCCTTGCTCCTCCCGCGGTCCACCTCCGGTTTCTGCTGTTCTGAAAACAAACAACGACAATATTAATCCTTTTTTTTTTCATAACAAACATTTTTACAATTTTTATTTACTTAAATTGAATCCTGTACATTATACTTCGTCATACTCATCCTTACTCATACCTCATCATACTCATCCTTCATCATATCTCATACGACTTAGTCCTATACCGTCCATAATCAACCTATAGCCCACACAGCCTTTATAACATCAAAAACAGTTTTCTTCAACAAATAAAAACCTGCTTGATATTATTTTTTAATAATCCTGCGACCCATGTGATTGTTATGTGTATGTGGTCTAAGGATAAGTGTGGTATGCTAGGTCAGATTGGACCTAGACATTCAAGAAGTCCTAATGATTCCTTCCCAAATCAAACTTATTGAGGTTTAGAAGAAACAGCATACATTTGGCAGAATTATTTCCAAAAACCGGAACGCAAAATCATCCACATATGGTGAGTCTTAAACTCTCATACGAATCACCTATATTACTCAGAATTTTATAGCATAATTGCAAATACTCGTGTTAACTACTCAGAATTGTACATAATAAATATAACAAAATATCGTGAAAAAGTTTGTAAGGTTAAAAATGGAAGAACTAATCAAATTTTCAAGTACTTGTGTGTTAGGTGTCTTGCAAGATTTTCGTGCAATTGATAAATTATTAAACGTGTGAATCTAACAGAATATTCCAAAGTTTCGTATGAAAAAGATAAATGAAAGTGAAAATTTGTAAATTTCCATAGTTTTTAAATTACCTTTGAAAAACGTAGCTTTTCCTAAAAGATAATTGTTGAGAAATACTACGCAAGGGGAACAACTGATTAGCTTAAGTACTTAGATTAGATAAGATGTGATTCAAGATTAGTATTATCTGGACCTATTTATCTTCACTTCAACGAACTCTGAACGACAGGTATTTTTCCACTTGGTATCAAATGAAACGCCACAGACTCTGTCAGAGTGTTTAAAGACTCATCAATCATTTGTGTAATTAATGAACCTCCACGGAAATTTGTCACGCGATTTATATCAGACAGTTTACAAATTTTCAACTCTTTCAGTTTATCTAGATTCTCAAGTTTTCATATTTTCAAATTTTGTTTGTTCTAATCTTTACAAAATCTTTATACTTTTGAGTCTCTGCATTCACAAATTTGTTACTTTACATTATATTTTTATATTTTCAAATTCCAAATGTTCAAGGGGATTCTTAAATTCCTAGACTCTCAAATTTCTAAATTTCTATGCTGGATTAAAAAATCAGTCTCCAAATTCCAAGGTCTAACTACCTAATCCTCCATATCCCTACATCCACAAGTTCTAATCATTCAAAGTTCCTCAAATCCCAAGATTTCCATATCGATAACTCCACAAATTTTGAAGTGCCCAAATTCCAATGTCCTTAAACACCAAGTCCACACAGATCTGAACAATCCCAAATTACTACACTCTTAAATCCCAGGATTTCCGCCAGCTCCACAAATCTTGAAATCCGCAAATTACGATCCCTAAATTCCAAGATACTCGAGTATCTGATCCTCTACATTTCTACATCTACAAATTCTAATGATCCTAAGTTGCATCGTCAAATCGCTATACATATCCCGAGATCCCCACATTGTCAAGGTCCGCAAATTACAAGATGTCCAAATCCCAAAATCCTCAAATGACTAATGCCCTATATATGTACATGCACAAATTTGAATGACCCCAAATACCTACATCGTCAAAACGCTATACCCCCATTTTCCTAGATCCCTAAATTACAAGATCCCTAAATTCCAAAATCCTAAAATACCTAATCTCCCACATCACATCCACAAATTCTGATGATCCTAACTTCCTACACCACCAAATCGCTATAAACCCATATCTCTGGATTCCCATATTATCAAGGTCCCCAAATTCCTAACTCAGAAGCGAGATCTGCTGTTGACTGTACATATTTGCTGCCGGCTGTACATATTTGCAACGTTCGCGAATAAAAGAAGAAGAGGAAACCGTTCGAAGATTTTCGCGGCGTCCTGGAAATCCCCGGGAAAAACAAACGACTCGACCGGAAACGTTTCTCTTCCCGGTATTTTCTAGTGCGTTGAACGCGCGCATACGTAGCCATAACTCTTGCCAGGTAACATGAGAAACGAGTCGAGCGGTTCGGGCCCGCTTTTCGTAAGCGGCTTACTCGCGCGACGGAAAATTGTGCTACGTTATTTCACCCCCTCACTCTCCGTCTTCTTTCTCTTCATCTTAAAGGGTTATTTCCATCCTGGCTAGCCAAAAAATCGATTACTATTTATTCGTTCGTCTATTTCCCGAGAGGACACACACCAGAGTGCTAAATACTAGGTTTAGTATTAATACTCCGCCTTCATTAGCCACTTCTGACAATTTTTCTAGGGGTTTTGGCCCATTTTAAGAAAGTTTGATTCCCTGACAAAAAGTCGTATCTCTTACGGTTTGGTCTGTACGTCTATAGGCATGAGTGGTCCGGATGAAGTCTTATAGTATTTTGACTCGCTTTCCCTGGGGGCACTCAGCCCTCATTAGCCACTTCTGACAATTTTTTTAGGGGTTTTGGCGCATTCTAAGGAAGTTTGATTCCCTGACAAAAAGTCGTATCTGTTACGGTTTGGTCTGTACGTCTATAGGCATGAGTGGTCCGGATGAAGTCTTATAGTATTTTGACTCGCTTTCCCTGGGGGCACTCAGCCCTCATTAGCCACTTCTGACAACTTTTCTAGGGGTTTTGGCCCATTTTAAGAAAGTTTGATTCTCTGACAAAAAGTCGTATCTCTTACGGTTTGGTCTGTACGTTTATAGGCATGAATAGTCGGGATGAGGTCTGATAGCATTTTGACTTGTTATCGCTGGGTGGATACTCAGCCCTCATTAGCTACTTCTGACAATTTTTCTAGGGGTTTTGGCGCATTCTAAGAAAGTTTGATTCCCTGTCAAAAACTCATATCTCTTACGGTTTGGTCTGTACGTCTATAGGCATGAGTGGACGGGATGGGGTTTTATAGTACTTGATTTAAGGAGTGTACATATGCATATATGTGAAGTAGCATACATATGCATGTGATATTCATGTCAACATGGTCTTAAAATTGGTACTAAAGATAAAATTACAGCTATGTATGACACGATGGTTGTTTAGTAACTTGCATTTAAGAGACAATTCTCAATAACTTGATCTAATGTGGCACCTCAACTCCAAGACCAAGAGTCACCATTTTGTATCTCAATTTAATCCACGATGGAGTCAGACTTCTTCGATAATAGTCCGAAATTGCTTCTACCAATATTTCCGTAAAAGTTTGCTATTAACAGTATGTAAGAACTTTAGTTGACCAATTCAGATTTTCGCCAGACTCGAACTTACACTTCGACCTCCGGTTTCGATGAAATTCGATCGAATGGAAAGCTACATGTTATTCTGAGGGGGGTTAGGAAGGATTGCAAGGTTTGCTCTCGAGAAATCCCGGCGAAAGACATCGAACAACATATTACCGACACTTGCCCCGGCAAGCCGAGGATGCATCCTGGCGATTGTTTCATAAAATACGATACAAAAACAAAATACGGAGCTCAATTAAATTTCCTTCTTTCTGACGCGGATAAAATATTAGTTCCATACGTTAATTTGGTTAGCTGTAAGAAAGTTATACGTAGTGGATGATTAAACAAAAGTCTAACTTGCCATATTTTACTGAGTCTGACTCGTGACGCGCTCGCTGAAATTTGATGAATCTTACTCGAATTTTTAATATGCAAATACAAATTGGACTACAATAATTCAAGTCCAATTTGCATAGTCAAGCTTGCTGAATACGAGATTGACATAACATTTCAACTTTCTTCATCTGTTTTAATGTTGTAGCTGTGATTAGTTAGGTCCGACTGACGCACCTGACAAATCACAAGGCAGGGGGTTGATACTAGTTAATGTTGCAATAATCTCACAGTACCTAATTTCACGTTTGAAGAATAAATAACAAAGTCATACAGTGTATATGTTGATCACGGCGATATACAGGGTGCCTGCGTTATATGAAAATATGAAGAAGTGTGTTCAGAGTTTAAGGAGTTTGATTTAAAAAATGTTTATTCTCGGATGGAGTTGAAAATAGACGGAATGAGAATAACATGAAGTTTGTTCGGTTCCCCGTTATATGGCCGTATCGGTGACCCCCGGTGGCAGTAAACGTGTTATCGCCACGAATTCGCGTATCTTCCATCCGTGACTGGTATTTCGCGTGCTCGAAAGACTTCCCTTGGCTCTCGGTCGAATCGATACACGTGCACGAATGCGGCTTCGAGCTTCGTCCACTTCTTTCACGTGACTACCGCAGAAAAAGAGGGACGAGCAAATCAATATCTCACACAGACTTTTCGTGATCGTCGTCGCCACCGTCGCTGCCATCGAACGGTCTTCTTAATATTTTATTCATTTGTTTATTTATTTTAGAGGGCCTCGGCACGGGACGCATTAATAAAATGCGCATGTGTCGAAGGTTCTACGGATTTAAGCTGGTGAGGAATTTAGAAGTTTGAGGAATTAACAGGTGAGAAGTGGGAGTTGAGAAATTAACGGGTGAAATATGCAGGGATCTGAGAAATTAACAGGTTAGCGGTTTAGGAGTTTGATAAGTTAACGGGTGAGATGTGTGGGAATTTGAGAAATTAACGAGGAGGAAATTTAGAGACCTGAGAAATTGATAAGTAAGAAATTTAAAGATTTGGGAAAATGGTGAGAAGTTTCGACATTTGAGAAATTAACAGCTAAATAGTTTAGGAGTTTAACAGGTAAGATATTTAGGAATTTGAAAAATTATCAAGTGAAAAATTGACGAGTGAGAAGTTAACAAGCAAGAAATTTAGGAGTCTGAGAAATTAAATGATGAGAAATTAAAGAATTTGGAAAATTGGCGTGTGAGAAATTCAGGAATTTAAGAAATAATGAAATGAGAAATTATCAAATGAGAAGTACAGAAATTTGAGAAAATTCGAAAATGACCATGTTTAGAAACCTAAAGAATTTTGAAAAATTCTAAAATAAATTTGAAAATCGAAAACATCAAAAACTCGAATAAAAAAATTGAAAAATAGAAAATTTGTAAAGCTTGTATCTTCTCATCTAAGATAAACTTACGTTTCATTGGAGTGTACATAAACACCAAACGTGATCCGAACAATGTCTAAAAGTATCCGGCAAACAGAATAAAGTTTCAAGTTGGATATAATGGCCGTGTTCGATTATTAATGGTAGCCACCGTATATTGCGCCTACAGGCACGTCTATTTATAATACCGTCACTAGAACCGCTTTGCTACGTGATTGTGGTCGATTGTAAAAGTCCAGTGATCCGAATAACCATGCCAATATACACGGCTGGCGTCATCCAGCGCAGAGTAAACGTGAGAACAAAAAGAAGACAGGAAGGGTAGGGTAAATGATTTTTAACGTTTCCAATTCGCTGCGCTTGGTTATCCAGCTTGAAACGAACGAACGGACGCGACCGAGCAAGCTCGTTCACGCTCGTTCGACGATTTTTTTTCCCCCTCGAACCGTTTCACTTTGGATTCAAGTGAAAATGACCTCTCTTCTAACGTGAAGCGTGCCTGCAGAGATGTGGATTGTTTGCATTTTTGGGAATTTAACAAGTGCGAAATTAGGGATTTGAGGATTTAACAAGTGGGAAATTATGGGTAGAACTTTGTGGGAGGGAAATTTAAGAAGTGGGAGATTTGGGGTTTTGAGAAATTCATAAGGTAGGATGTATAAATTTAAAGAAGTTTTGGATTTTAGGGATTTAACGAGTGGGAAATTACGCATATTAGGATTTTATGAGAGGAAAATTTAAGAAGTAGGAAATTTGGGGTTTTGAGAAATTCGTTAGTGAGGTTTGATATTTTAGAGATTTAACAAGTAGGAAATTAAGAGTTTTGAGGAATTAACAAATAGAAAATTACAGCGTTGGTATAATATCAAAAGGAAAAATGGGAAATTTGAGAATTTAACAAGTAGAAAAATTTGCAGATTTGAGAAATTAACAAGTGGAAAAATTAAAAGCTTGAGAAATTATCAAACGAGGAATTTAGGAATCTAAGAAATTAACAAATGAGAAATTTGCAAAATTGAAATTTAAGTAATACAAAACTTGCAGATTCCAGGATTTAACAAGCTAGAAAATTAAAAGTTTGGAAAACGAACAAGAAATGTATAAATTGAAAGATTCAGCAAACAGTACATTTGCAGATTAGAGAATTTAACTAGTGAGAAAATTGCAGAGTTAGGAAATTGGAAGTTTCCAGTCTTGAAAGTTTAATAAATAACTATCCACTTTAATCCGGAATTATGGTGTTCAGTTTAATTGGTCCTCTGAAGATCAATTTACTTAGCGCAATTAATAGGGGTACCCCCATAAATAAGCAAGTATTTCCAAGTGGAATATGCTTTAAAAGGCATCTTGAGAGGTCAGATACGGGCGACAGCAGCGTGTTAATGAAAGAAGCGAATAGTTGGTGAAAGTTTCTAAGTTTAGCTTGAGATAGCATGATACGTTGGAATGTCAGTGTCAGAGAATGCATGCGCAAAGATGAACGAGCAGAAATACTTTTTGTCAAATGGAATTCAAGGTTTTTTAGACTCGGGAGACCATGCAGTGGCGTCACGTTCACTATTCTTTATTATACTGCCTCCGCAATATTTATTCGGTAATTTTCACTTGGTATATATTTGGTGTTCCTAAAGTTCTGTTAAGCATGAATTTTTGGATTTGTAATTTTTTAATTTTGAAAATTATAAATTTCAAGATTACATATTTTAAAAGTCCCAAAATTACTGAGGTCCCAAAATTGTAGTTTCAAAATTGCTAAGGTTCCACAGTTCAAATTCCAAAGTTTCAGTCCCAGAATCACCAAGATCCCAAAATTCCTACTTGCTAATACTCCTAAGTCCCAAAATCCCAACGTCTCAAAATTCCTGAAAAATTCGAAAATCTTAATACCCACAGCCGCAGAATTTCAGAATCCCAATATCTTGTAGACCCAAAGTAAAAGAATACCGAATTCGCAAGGCCCAAAAATTGCTAAGTCCCAAAATCCCAAAGTTCCTACAAAAAATACTGATCTCAAACTTCTAAAATCCTTGATCTCTTAAGGCCTTAAGTTCCAAATAGTCATTATGTCCCAAAAGTGGTAAGTCCCAAATAGTCATGATATCCCAAAGTCGGTAAGTCCCAAATTCCCAAACAGTAATTATGTCCTGAAGTCGTTAAGTCCCAAATTCCCAAATAGTCATGATATCCCGACGTCGGTAAGTCCCAAACAGACATGATATCCCAACGTCGGTAAGTCCCAAAGTCCCGCAGCGATTATTACCGTTGCAGACGAGCGATAATCGATTATTAGTAACCTACACCTGTCACAATGCCTCACCGTGAAAATACGTGTCAAACTCAATGAATGCAGATCGATGGAAGGATCCTAGGGATCGTAAAGAGACCTTGGGCTTTTATTGCTCCGCAGCCAGAGATTTTCCCTGCAAGGTACCTCCTCTTCCTTCTATGCCCGCTGCACAAAAGAGCACAATTCTATGGAGGTATACCTACTACCTGCTACCCGACAATCTTCTTAAAAGGCTAGCAAGAGTCAAACATCACGGAAAAGTAGAAAGCGAGCTCGCCAGTTTTGATTTCACTAGGAAAACATTTCAGACGTCTGTATTGTATAAAAACCCGCGGTACCTTTTCTATTCAATCTTCTAGCGACTTTCATCCATGATAATGATATCGTAAATTATCTGCCCGATTAACTGTCGTTGTTGCTGCAACTGTCGCGAGTTGGACATAATTGTTTTCAGGTTTCTCAACTTTTTTTCATTACAGAATTTATTGAAGTGGATTGTAACTATTTTGGATAGTGTTATCACATAATTTTAGCAATCTTATCTATTACGATAACAATGTATACCAAAATTTTTACATCTTCAAGTTTCTACATGGACATATTTCAATTTTTATGTTGTCTTCTTCTTATATTGCCCAATTTCTGTATTGCTCAAATCTATGTATATTGCAGAAGTCTGTATTTTCAATTTTTTTAAATTACCAACTGCTGTTCTCAAATTCCTGTATTATCAAAATCTATATTCCACAAAATTGCTATATATTGTACAATTCTATATTGCCAAATCTCTCTATATATTGCAATTCTATATAACCGAATCTTTATATATAAAAATTTGTTAATTCCCAACTTCTTATGTTCCCGAAATTCCCTATTTCCCAAATCTTTGTATATTACAAAACTCTACATATATTGCATAATTCTATATTGTGAAATATCTATATATTCAAGTCTACATTCCCAAATTTCTATATTCTGAACTTATTATTCCTCCTAATTTCTATATTTCTCAAATCTCGATATATTTGCATAACTCTAGATTATCAAATCTCTCTATATATTGCAGAACTGTATATTGCTAAATCTCTATATATCCAAGTGCATATTTACAGATTTTTGTTTTCGTAAATTTTATTCTTTCTCTTAAAATTTTAATATTATTCTATTGCAAGTATCATTCAGATTTCTGTGCTTTCAGTTTAACCAGATCTATGTGGCGAGACTTTGTGGGTCAAAACATAGAACGCGTATTTCACGCTAGTTCACTGTACTACCCACTTCATATCAACAATATGAAATTGTTCCGAAATATAAAAAGGTTCCGGTTTACTCAATGATTTCGAGCCATTTTTGCACGAGTCTACCTCAGCCAAGTATTTAACGCGAGAACAAATGAAATTTCCCCTGGCCAACTAACTAAAGCGAACGAGCGAACTTCTACAATAAGGTTCAACGTTATATTCTACCAATTTGAGGTATTATCAGTTGAATAGAAAACAATGGCGATATTGATCGACGATTCGACATCGGCTCGAATTAGACCGTCCTAATACGTGAATGTGTACCCAAGCTTTCGAGGTTTGAGCAACTACTAAGAACTTATCGGTGGTCGTTAAGATTTCGCGATGAAAGCTATTACGAACAGTTTGGTTGTTAAAATGTTAAAATTATCCTTACTGTAAACGTCGGTCAGAGTTGTATTCTTCTTCGTTGATATAATTTCTTACGTTCCGTATATTTTATTACGAAAATTCTTGTATCGCAATTGTTTGATATCGGTCCGAATGATATTAACCGAGCATCGATATTCGATACCATTTAGGAATGTGTTTCGTGCCGTGGGTTGTCTATTTGCGCAAGGTTCAAAATTACTTTGAAAAATAACTAGCCGAAAGAAACGTAAGAGATAATAAACGTAATTCTGCGTTTGAAATTTATCGATTTCCGATACTCCTGATACGCTTTAATAGTACAAGAAACTTTGCTAACTTCAAATTAGTTCGAACTTTCGACTCCTAAGCGCACAAAAAGCATGTACAGGGTGTACCAATAGTAAAATTTACGAATTTTTTTTATTGTTTATGGATTATCAGATTTCTTTAATTTCCAAGTTCCTAGATTTTCCCAATTACCAAATTCTTACATTTCAGGTTTCTTTAAGCGTTTGAATTCCAAAATTTTTAATTTTATAAATTTTCAAATTTCCGAAATTCTCAAATTTTATAGAATTTGCAAACTCCCCATACTTTCAAATCATCAAATTCCACAAATTCCGAAATCCCTAGAATTCCCCAAATTCTGAAATCCCTAGAATACCCCAAATTCCGAAATCCCCAGAATTCTCCAAATTCTGAAAACCCCAAAAATCTCCAAATTACGAAATCCCCAGAATTCCCCAAATTTTCAAATCCTTCAAATTTTCCAAATTCTTCAAATGCCCAAATCCCTAAACTACCAAATTTGTAAATTTCGATTAATCCAAAAATCCCCAAGTGACCAAATCCTAAATTTCCAAATTCAATTTACAAATGACAAAGAAAATAATGAAACAATAAAATGAAGTAACAAAAATAGCATTGATGCAAAACACAGTAAGAATAATAATATTGCAATAAACTCGAATTTCTCCAAAAACGACGACACGTATAAAGGAATCTTGTTCATTTCCGATTGCTGTCTGCTTATGGAATCACGCTAATAAAAGACACCCGGTATTTGTCATGAGGTTACATTAAGAAAAGCATGCGCATCGTGGCGTGTCGCAACGCAGTATCATTTTCAGTAATCTCGAGAATGGCACTGCTATCCCCTACAGTTTCGGTAGAAACGGCCAGGTAATTAGACTGAAAATATCCTTCGTTGAAACGGGTTCCTATGTTCCAACATTTTCAGAATCGAGGGGAAAAATGAGGCTAATTATTGAAAACCTTATTCGTGAATTTTCCTGGACCCCTTAAATATTAACATGATAAAACATAATCGGATTCCATACAAAATAACTGTACATTAAAGTATAAAAATAAAAAATCACGTTACACAATTTGATGTCACAATAATGGAGTATTAAGATATCACAGCGCTCTATATTAAATTTGATTTTTATTCCAATGTTCGACGTGTTAACCCTTTCACTTCTAAAACGACGTATATACATCTGTATACGTCATTGAACAGTATATGGGTACAGATGCACGAGTAGATATCATTAAATATACAATTAAGTATGAAGGGCGTCACGCATAAAAATACTAATATATATAAAAAATACAACACAATGTAACAACAGCGTTCATGTACCGAAAATATAACACATCTGGCAACAGCAGTAAAGTAATAAAGAACATGATAAAAAAGAGAACATAAAGAGTGCGTCGTAACTGGTCAGCGTTCGATCGCAAGCATGCGAAAGTTAATGAAGATTAATTAGTTCATTTGAATAATTCAACGTCCGTCGTTACACTATACACTGTTCTGTTACATACCAGCGTACGTTGGTATAGTACTGCGAAGCGAGAACAAAGATTGAAGGCGGAACTTGAACACGTGGAGAAGAATCGGAGTCGTAGGTGGGGGTAGAAATCATCACCAACACAAACTTGAACACACTGACCGCGAACGCGAAGCCCTACTCCGTCGGAGTCCAAACGGAGAATGAGAGTAGTGGGGGAAGGTCCCCTGTGTACCCCTTCTGTTTCGCTCGCGCGCATGCGCACTCCGAACTTCTTATTCGCTCGGTACAATCTGATCGTACAATAGCTATGACATCATATGGTAACATATCAAGTTATTCCAGATGTTATGTCATTTTCGAGCGTAACTTTGGTGTTGACTGTTGCAAAAAATGCTCAACGAATACATTTGTTAATCAATTAATCGAGTCATGTTTTTAATGAAAAATTAACGTGAGTCAGACTTCATAATAAACGTAAATGCGATATACTTACTTTTAACACGTATAAAGGTAAGGACCTTTCGATGTTATGTATTAGTAATTCAGAATTCGAAATTATGTATTATTAATTGAGAACTTAATATTCAATTTTGTTATTTATTTCAAGATAAATTTTAATTAATATTTGAATTAAGTAATCGTGTTTTTGGAATGTATGATAAAATCGAATTTGCCGAATTGAAATATAAAATCTCGAATAATGTGAGAAGAGAAATAAAATCATGTGTTTCCTAATTGACGTAGATAATTATTGGACAGGTGAAGATAGTAATTGTCCAGTTGTTCGACATTAATTGGCCGCTGTTATTGGCCAGGTCGAAGCAATGATTACCTAATCGTTATACAGTGATTGGTCGCTGTTTGGCACATAACATAATCCGAATACACTGGTGGCCAAAATTAACGCACCACTTTTTTGGCCCATCGTTATTTCCGTTCTGTTGGAGGTAGGACTTTGAAATTTTGAGGATAGGTGGGCCCATGGGTTATCTCAATACTCCAGGAGTGCCATTGTTGCCTGCTACCCCCTTGCGGTATTGGCGACCCCTTGAATGCTAGCGGGTGGAAAAACCGACAAAAAAGGCTCCAAATTCGACCGAAAAAAAGAAAAAATCAGAAGTTTTTTTCTAGAATGAGGTTCTTTAGGTTACGCCCTTTCCGAAAATGCCCGGCTCAACCCCCTCCGACACCCCCAACCCCCTCCCTAATTCTCCGCCCCTCCCAAAGGGGTGGTTGTTTCGATTTTGCTCAAACTTTTACCGAAGCTTCCTCTCGACCCCAGTTATACCTGGTAAAAGTTTGGTCTTGTTTGCACCAACCCCTTGGTCGCTACACGTTGTCCAAAAACCACCCCCTGCTGTTTTGTCACTTTTTTCACAGCTAAAAATCAATTTTGGACCTGCAATACACGGAAAAACTTGTTTCCGTGCCGACGGTATCGTTCCTGTTGATGGTTTGGCCCTGGCGTGAAACCAACCCCCGCTGAGGGGTTTGGTACCCCCAACCCCCTCAATCCACCCCCGGGGGGTGGGCGGGTAAATTGAGTGCATGCGTTCGATTGAGGGATCATTGAAGCATTTCTGTACAAATTTTCAAGTAGATTACTCGAACCGTTCTCGCGCGATAAGCAAAAAAGTGGAAATTTTGAGATTTGCAACCCCCAAGTTCACCCCGAAATTCCTACTGATTGGAGGCAGTTGGCATCCCGCGGATCGGCCTCTCACGAAGTTTGAACCCTCTTCTCTTCGATCTCAGAAGGGGCAATCGCTCACACGATCCGCACAGCCTCCAGCGGCGTCGCGAGGATGCCCTGTTACCCTCGTGTCGGCCAAATGTGAACCAAATGAGTTTGAAAAATTGTCTGTTATGTGTTGACGTGTGGAATGCTGTGATTTTTCGTTGAGTCTTTTTGAGTGGCTGGTAGTCCATATCGTTTCGAGCGCTTCCGGTTGATATCCCCGCCGCTCGAAGACGTGCCCGAGGGTTTGCTTGCCACCCGGGCGCTCCCCCGGCGCTCGCCTCGGCCGACACAACGGTGACAGGGTATCTTCGCGGCGCCGCTGGAGGCTGTGCGGATCGTGTGAGCGATTGCACCTTCTGAGATCAAAGAGAAGAGGGTTCAAACTTCGTGAGAGGCCGATCCGCGGGATGCCAACTGCCTCCAATCAGTAGGAATTTCGGGGTGAACTTGAGGGTTGCAAATCTCAAAATTTCCACTTTTTTGCTTATCGCGCGAGAACGGTTCGAGTAATCTACTTGAAAATTTGTACAGAAATGCTTCAATGATCCCTTAATCGATCGCATGCACTCAATTTACCCGCCCACCCCGGGGGTGGATTGAGTGGGTTGGGGGTACCAAACCCCTCAGCGGGGGTTGGTTTCACGCCAGGGCCAAACCATCAACAGGAACGATACCGTCGGCACGGAAACAAGTTTTTCCGTGTATTGCAGGTCCAAAATTGATTTTTAGCTGTGAAAAAAGTGACAAAACAGCAGGGGGTGGTTTTTGGACAACGTGTAGCGACCAAGAGGTTGGTGCAAACAAGACCAAACTTTTACCAGGTATAACTGGGGTCGAGAGGAAGCTTCGGTAAAAGTTTGAGCAAAATCGAAACAACCACCCCTTTGGGAGGGGCGGAGAATTAGGGAGGGGGTTGGGGGTGTCGGAGGGGGTTGAGCCGGGCATTTTCGGAAAGGGCGTAACCTAAAGAACCTCATTCTAGAAAAAAACTTCGAATTTTTTCTTTTTTTCGGTCGAATTTGGAGCCTTTTTTGTCGGTTTTTCCACCCGCTAGCATTCAAGGGGTCGCCAATACCGCAAGGGGGTGGCAGGCAACAATGGCACTCCTGGAGTATTGAGATAACCCATGGGCCCACCTATCCTCAAAATTTCAAAGTCCTACCTCCAACAGAACGGAAATGACGATGGGCCAAAAAAGTGGTGCGTTAATTTTGGCCACCAGTGTAGAAATAGGATCGAACTGAATCGAACGGGAATGGATATGTTTGTCTATCGAACAGAAAATATAATTCTTTCGCGTGGAAAGCAACGTTCGACGAAATTTACGGTAACGCAAAATTACAGAAACATGAAAATTGTAACAACAAACTAGAAGCCAACAGTCGACACGCCGTACTATGACTTGGAAACAGGCACTATTCGCTCAGCCAATTACCGTCATTCAACGTTGTTTACACGACAGCTGTTGGCCCATTGTTGCGTTCGTAATATGTGTACGTTTTAAAGAAATAAATAATCTTTGTTACGACGGTTTTACTTTTAATTTACACGTGTTACGGGGAGAAGAATGATTTGTGGTCCGAACAACCTGTTCGGAGTTCGAACAAGGACAGAATGGTAAAATCGAGCGTCAGGTGGAGCAGATTAGGTTTGAACTTCAGATATAAATAAATATAGTCCGGGAAAGATAGCACGGTATCGTTATTTTCGGTAAATGTAATGTGCAGATCCGGCCATTTGCACGAACGCATTTGCAGATTGTCGCTGTTAATAAATATTAATAGGTTAAGTTAAATGTTTGTATCAGATTTTATCGTTCATGTGTGGAAAAACGGTGCAATAACGAGACAAAATGATAGCGCAGTTGTTGAAACCAAGGTTAAAATATTAAAAATACAAACGAACGTATTAACTGTTTTTTAGTGCTGAAGGTTCATTACATTTTATGACGGTATTAATTTGTTCTGCTAAAAATTTACACAAATTTTCGCGTCGCTTTTTTAATTGAATTGTTTCCACTCGGTGCGATGCGCCGGTTTTATTCAATAACAAAGTCAAATTCATATTTTTTACTGCAATGTGCAGCCTGTAATTTTCGATTTTGTTCAAATTGGAAAATCTATGGTCACTACAGAATTTTATTTTGCTATATGCATTTGTTCATCGTAAATCCCTAAATTCCTAAATCACCAAACTCCAATACCTCAAATTTCCTAAATGCCCAAATTCGAGTTTGTAAATGATCAGCCAAGTATAGAACATTTTCTCCGGTCGGTGTACTACTTAATATCGTCGTATTGCGTCAGGCTTTTAATGTTTCGAAATCGAGCATTTGATATGCAACAACCTAATATAATTAGATATAAAACTGGCTGATCGTATTACCGGTGGGTCGGTCGGTAAAAAACCGCTGGAAAGCAATTTGACGCCACAGAGTAGATGCATCGGGACGCTTTGAAGCCATAAATTTGTACGGAAGGGCGAGGGCGCGACTACGGAGAGAGGCAGCCGTCCAATCGGACGTTGCGCTCGGCTTGCTCGTTCATGCATTTCAACGCTTGCAAATCATTCATTCTGACTCATTGTCGAGAAGTCGGCCGCTATACGAGCACTGTCACAGCGCAAAATGCTCTCAACGATGAAATTTCATGGAACATTCTCTTCACCGTGCCCCGCGTCTACAACGAGCCTGTGCCCTTGAATATTTATCGTTTTCTGCGGAATCAAATTCTATCGCGATGAATGTACCATCAGCGAATAGTTCGATGGGAAAAACAAATTTACGATTGGGTCACGCGCGCTTCGATTAAAAACCTTCTTCTAACGAGCCATGACCTTGGGCTCACGGATTTCGTTCAAACTTTGCACGATTGTTTAGTGCGGCGATGCCGATCATTCTGCAAAACCATAGACCGCAACTCTTAAACATAGGGAATTTACGAGCAAATTTGTATTTTACCTGCGTGACGAGATGTACAGAAAATTTTCCTCGTTTATCTGTGAATAGGTGTAAATTAAAATGTGTATTGACAAAATCATCCTGGTATGTTTGGTGAAAATCGATGATCGGTAGAAAGCGCGTAGAGAAAGGGTGGTAAGAGAAAAGGAAGAAAATGTCGCAAGACTATAAGTTCAGCGAAGCGTTCTCGTAAAGGGGAACGTAAGAACACCCGTGGATTTTCGTTGATGTATCGCTCGGAGCATATGCGAGGCTGTGCTTTGAGGTGAGAAAGAGAGAAAGACAAGGAGAGAGTCGACGAAAGGAAAAAAGCAGAGAAATATTTGTAGTTACGTTGGCGGGTCAACGCCACCTATCTCTCCCTCACGGGAGCAGCCTGTCACGAGACTAAAATTAAAACGAGGCACACCCACCCCGCCTACACTCACACACACACGACGCTGAAGAAAACGTTCAGGGACAAAGACAAGAATCGACCTTAAGGCTTCGGAGCTTTTTCTCCCTTTTTCATTCCCATCGTTAACACTGCCAGTTCTCGCTTTATGCTTTTAACCTCGACAATTGCCGCCCTTCAGCGTTACGTGCGTCTCATGAATTGCGTTGTTGCTCGCGATTCCTGTCCCCTTCTCCACTTTCTTCGGTAAGCTTCTATTAACAGCGTCAAGATACACCGCATTCTTCGCTCACCCACACAGCCGCGTTGTAAGACTCCCTAAGACTCCGTCTTATCAATTGGACACGATCGCTCCTCTGTAGATTAACTGGATAAGATATTGGGATGACCCCTGCTGGCTTTTACGAGCCGATTCAAACGTCGCAAACTTATATCGTCGGATCAATACTTTTATAATTTGTCAAATTACAAATTAATCATAAATTATGAACTGTACGATCTCTCTCTAAAGGGAGAATTTATACCCTGTATTGAATACGCACCTATAAGCTTGAAGAAGTGGGTCATTGATGTTCGACAGTTACGTGATTGTTGCGATGAAAATTATACCAAGCTCGATCGTATTCGAATAAATTTAACTTAAATTACAGAACAGTATGTAATTCAGTACAGACAAGCGACTCCCTCGCACCAAGCTCCGTTTTACTCTCGTCGCCGACGCGCTCGAAGGCGAGCGAGCTCGGATCAGATAACACCGGTCAATTCCTGGAACATCTACCTCCACCTTGGACGCACACGCAGTCGTAAATGGTGAACGCTCGCATCTACGCTATAATGCCGAGACATATCGATATATTCCTGAATAGATCTCTATATCCCTAGATCCTTATCCCTAGTCGTTCTTATATTATATCAGGACCGTAATCTCATATACACTTCTAATTACGTTCACGTGGACATGTGTATATTTTATGTACCTGAGGACCTAGTTTCATAGGAGTATGTTCTTTGGTGTATACATCTCTGGATACGTATTTACATGGGTATTTGGATGCCTCATTTACGTACATCCACATATCTACTTTCGTAGGTATGTTAGTATTTCCACAGGTACCTGGATATTTTACTACCTACATCCCCATTTCGCTTCATAGGTATCTTAATACTTATTTCCACAGGTACTTGGGTATCTTATTACCTACATCCCAATGTACTTTTATCTTAGTACCCATAACCTAACCTATATCCTAACCTACACAAGCAGAGATATTTACTTACCTATCCTAGTACCTGCTTCCATAGGTATATATCTTAGTACCCACATCCCTAGCTACCTACTTCCACAGGTACCTTACATCTATTTCCATAAGTACCTGTATAAACCTACATCCCTGAATTTCTGCATCCCCAATCTTATATCTCTAAATCTCCAGTCTCTACCTTTCCCAATTCTTGGAAAGATGTATCCCTAGATCCACAGGTCACTGAACTGTTATATGCCTAGTAATTTCTTGCTGCAATTCCTGTGTCCCTAGATTGACAAACCTCTATAATTCTATACTTCTTCTTGCAGTAGATGTTCCTTGATATCACTAGATGTAGAGTACTACATCCCTATCCGTTTACCTATAAATTGCTACATTCTCATGTCCCTAGATATCCCTATTCGTTACTTCGGAATAGCTACATTTGTATTTTCGTAAATTCTTAAATCTTTATGTAAAGTTCTAGATTCCTACATATATATACTCGTAGTCCATAGAGTTCTACATCTCTAAATCTCTATATCCGTAAATCCCTATGTTCGTAGATTTCTGGCATCCATAAATTCCTAGATCCCTATACCCGAGAGTCGTATCTTTAAAGCGGTATCTCGTGGCACGAATAAGTTGAAAAGTTAGGAAAGGTTTATAATTCCCGCGACTTTTCGATCGATCGTACCGACCGCGAAATCGGCGAGGTTATACGCCCTAGAAGAGCCGAGCCGACGACAGAGTAGAAATACTGGCGATTAGAAGGACACATTTTCCGTGACGCCGCATGCGAGCCGGTCGGACGATCCGTGAAACGATTTACGACTTCGTGAACCGTGCACCGTTATAAATCCTTTCAACGAACGAAAATTCGTCCGCGGAACGTTTGGCGGAATTGTAAATTAACGACACTTGATATAAATGTGGATTTTATTGGCAAACGACCAGGGAAACAAGAAACCGATATAAATAGGATTTCTTCGCTCGGCGTTTGTAACTCTATACATACACAGACAGAAACTTATACATAAGCGATTTCGTAGTTTTATTTTCGGTATCTTTATATTCGTTTTATCGTAAAAGCGTGACAAAAACTCGGTGCAAACTCGGTGAAGCTTCGAGGAAAAGCTAGAACTACCCACACCTATTATCCCGGATAATTTCGACACCGTTACGTCATGCAGTCCATAATACCGGTTTCTCTTTATTCCTACTTCGTTCGCGGTAATACGTACGTATCTACGGTTGGTAACTCTAATATTCTGACACTATACATCTCTATAATTTATTGCTCCGTTCGGTCTGCGTCGAAGAAAGCTCCCTGTGTACTACATGGCTGGTAATAACACGTTGTGTAATTGCGAAAACAATATGTAGAGGTAGAAATGGGCTGCTTAATAGGCGTTGAAATAGGGAATTCTAAGAGACAGGTTCATTCGGGTTATTCAGATGTGAAGAGAACTTAAGTTGTTAGTGAATATTTAGGGTTTGGTCCCAATATTTCAAACTAATGTCCCTATATTTCAATATTACTAGGTTTCTATATTTCATGCCTTTGAGGAATATTTGTGAGACAGTTTCCACAAATTTTAGTGCTCCAAAGTTTCAGTATTGCAAGATTGTAATATTACTAAGGCCCAATGCTGGAAAGGCCCAATTTTCCAAGTCCCAATATTCCAAAGACTCAATGTTTCTAAATTTAATTATTCGAAAGGCACACTTTTCTCCAGTCCCAATATTCTAAAGGCCCAATTTACCTAAGTCCCAATATTTCCAAATTCCAATGTTCTCAAGTTCGAATTTTCCCAAATTACAATATTAAAAAGATTCAATTTCTCCAAGTCCCAATATCCCAAAGGCCCAATTTCTCCAAGTCCTAATATTCCTAAGGCCCAATTTCCGTAGGTCCCAAATTTTCCAAATCCCAATGCTCTCAGGTGCCAATTTTTCCAAGTTCTATTTTTCCCAAATTACAATATTCCAAAGATCCGATTTCCCTAAGTCCCAATTTTCCCAAGTCCCAATAACTCCAAATCTCAATATTCTGATATCCCAATATTTCCAAGTCCCAATTTTCCCAAGTTCCATTTCTCATAAATCCCAATATTTCAAAGACCCAATTTCCCTAAGTCCCAATATTCCAAAAACTGAATTTTCCCTAGTCTTAATATTTCCAAATCCCAATACTGCAAAGAGCGAATATCCCTAAGTCCCAATATTCCCAAATTCCAAAATCCTCAAATCCAAATATCCACAAGTCCCAATATTTCCAACTCCAACACTCCCAAGTCCCAATATCCCAAAATCCCACTAAAAACCCATTCTTCATTCATTTCTAACCTAAACTTCCTATCTCAAAATTGCGCTAACAATCTACACTTCTATATCTTTCAGTCTACATACCGCCGTCCCAATATTCCAAAAACACTAACACAATTTTTACCCCAGATCCCTAGAATCCCAACCTAGATCTTCTACATTTCCTCGTGACTATAGCACGCTTACTTCTGAACATACGCGCATATGAAATTACATACTAGGGACATTAATCTTAATAACGTACGTCAAGACCATTAAAGTCACAAAAGTATTTGTCCCGGTCTATAGAACTGCGGCGTCCGCGTATGAAAGAACGGTTCACATTTTACTGTTCATTCACTGGCATTCTTGTTTGTAACCTATTTTTTCGAGTACGCAGAATCTGCTCGGCTCCCGACGTAGGTGTGACTTCCTGTAACCGTTGTAAACAAGTGGAAACAAGGACACGGCGTTTAAGAAGGGTTCGTATACGTATATACACGCGTGTACATATAGATATACATATACAAAGCGGTGTTGCAAGGCTCAATAGGATAACAGAAACCGAGGTCAGAACGTTAGCGAGACACGCTCACGGAGGTACTGTAATTTGATGCGTTAGGTTCCACGCTGATACGTGGGGGATGCGCTCGTATTCACACAAGAATTCCTTTGACATTTTCGCACTTTAAAAACTGATATCTTCTACCGTAAGATACGTGACACGCGAGCCACTCCATTTAACACGTCACTGCATGCCGGATCATCTATGGCACAAACTCTCTAACGAGACCTATATTTCACAATTATAAAATATCCCTAAATTACAACATTCCGAAATAATTTACTGAAAATCGCGTTACACTCGTATATCATTCCTACATAACAATATATTCAGATAATAATATTTCTCAATACCTATATCCCTAGATCCTAGGTGCACATCTCTAGATATCACTATCCCTACAGACTCATGTCTCTATAGACGAATATCCCTAGATCTCACAATTTCTAAATTTCAATATTCCTAGATGCAAGTATTCCTAGGTCTGTGTCCCTAAAACCAAATATCCCTAGATTCCATTATTTCTAAATGTAAACATCCCTAAATCTCAATTTCCTCAAGTCCAAATATCCCTAGATTCCATAACCCACTAATGCAAATATCCCTAGAACTCACAGCCCGAGTGTCCAAATATCCCTAGATCTAACAATCCGTAATTCCAAATATCCCTATACTCTGTCAATCTATATCCAAATATCCCTAGATCTTACGATGCCGGTCCAAAAATCCCTAGATCTAAAAATTCCTGTCCGAATGTACCTAGATCTCAAAATCCCCAAGTTCGAATCTCCCTAGATCTCACAATTTCCGGGTCCAAATATTCCTAGATCTCAGTAACCTTAACTCCAAATATCTGTATATCTCGTCATCCCTAAGTCTAAATATCCCTAGATAGCAATATCTCTAAATTCAGATATTCCTAGATCCAAATATACCTAGCTCCCACTATTCCTAAGTGCTAATATCCCTATATCCCTATATCTCTATATCCTTATATCATGACATCCCTATGTCCCTATATCTCTATATCCTTATAACATAACATCCCTAGTTCCAATTTTGGAAAGAAGAGCGAAGAGTGAGAGTGGCATAAATTATACGCAAGGATAATACATTATAAAATGATGGATTTACGAAATTCGATTACACATATATTATAAATAGAACGTTTAATGATCATTGTCACCGCTTGATTGGTTGTCCATGCTTATCGCATACTTGACAAGTATCGTCGGAAATCGTATCGACGGGGACGATGAAAAATGAGCGTGGGCATCGAGACGAGCAAAAAGCCGTGAGAAATGATCAAACGTTATTTTATCGTTCGTGAAAAGATAGTAGTGACGATGGCATGCATTACCGGAGTCAGGTAGACGGTTTAAAGTAATGGGTTTTGCAAGTGCTCTTCTCACGCATCATATTATCTCGTTTTAGAAACGTGCCCGGTACAGGTGATGCATCTATATCGGTAACCGCGAGCCCTAGAGGCAAACCGGGTTTTCAGAGCCGTCTGCGGCGGTGTATTTTTGCTCGCGGAAGGAAAACTTCTAAGGAATTATATCGTCGAGCACTTTGTCGTAAATCACGGACAAGCTTAGTCATTAAATTATATTTTCACCGTGGAATCAGCGACCGGATAGGATTTACGACGGAGAAAAACGAAATGAAACTCCTGAATTATGCGACCGCCGAAATTTGTCTCGGCAAAAATTACCCTGTCGCGGATCGTTGCCTCGAACTTTCGAAGCAACCTGAATTTAATGTCACGTGGTCGATAAGTCGGGATCACGTGATTTTCCTTTCGATACGAAACTCGAGTATCGTTTTTGACTCCGGAGCGGCCATTCGTACCGATTTTGTTAGCATACGGACTTTCAAGCACTGCTATTGATCAAATTACTTGGACTAATTACGTTTCTTACTAATTGAATTCCATTTCCAATTCTCGCGAATTATATTAATCTCTACTGATTTTCATTTTAAATATATAATTACTTTGATAACCAGAGTAAAAATACAGATATTATTTATACACAAAATCTGTAAGAACTTGCTCTTCATAAAAACTATGAATAATTGTAGTAACACATCTATTCATATTTACTTACATTAACCTTTTTAACCAGCCCTACATAAAACCGTTTCACACTTTAAATCACACGAGTTTGTAAAAATTATTTTTTGACACTGGTACATAATATGCATATTTAATATATTTCTGACATAACTTTATTTCGAAGGAATAATTTTAACACTGCGGACATTATGCACTAATTTAAATTCAGGTTATATTAGGTTCTATTAGTGTTAGTTTCTGTTTGATTACATTAAGTCCACTCATGGTTGATTAGGTTAGGTTGCGTTAAGAAATGTGTCCGCTGTATTTTAAACTGAAATATCCATTTACAACTGTAAGTCTCTACATTCATATTCAAACTAAAATAATTACAACTACAAAACTCTCTGAAGTAATTACTCTGTAACTTCTGCTATTTTTATTTTCGTTTTGTTTAAAAACATTAATAATTGAAATTATTTATTCTGAATTAAATTTCCGTGTCACAGTTTTAAATTAGATAACATTTTTCGACACCAGAAGTCAAAAGTACTTTCATATCTAAACTGCGAATAATTATGCATCTGTAGCATACCAGTGTGCAAAAAGTACGTAAGTTATGCAATATGTATGAAGCAGATCATTTACAACGAATTAATGCTCAAAGTGCATGAATTTAAAAGTAATTTAAATCACTGGGAGAAAGAAAAGGATGAAAATATATGTTCACTGAAATATGCACTGTACCTACGTACATTTACGACAAGTCGTTTTCTATCGAATTTATTACGAAAATAAATGGTCACTCCAGTTTAGAAACGAGATTCATAATTTGGCGCGTTTTTGGAGTTACGATGGCAACGGCGAAAACAGCGCAACGATATCGACAAGAATTTATACGACAGTCTCGTAACTCGAAAGTTACGATTAATTATCGACATTACTGAAACGATGCAATAGAAGGCAGCGATTAATCGTATGTCGAAGTTCACCGAGGAGTAACGTAAAAAATCGCGACGACAATTCCGATGAGTCAACGACATGCGATAACGCGGAACGAGGCCCGGATACGAAGCTGTCGTAAACGAATTGTCGAAATAATAACCGGGAACAGTTCGTGAAACAAAGAAGAAACGGAACACGGTCGTTTTCGCGAGCGGCGTAAAAACGCAATTATGGAAACGATGACGTCACCGGGATGACGACGTGAACCGTAATACACGTCGATGCAATGCACACATCGGAGCGCCCACGCGCGGCCAATGGCGTGTACGACTTATTGCTCTGTATAGCCCCACGAAACTGCATATACATATAGGTGTACATAACGCTCGCACGTTCGTGTGTATCGTAAAATAGAGAGAGGTCTGTAACTACCTTGCGCCGGAACACGCGGAGGTATCAGCCGCGATCTCGCCGTGATGTCGGTCACCGTGACAGGTTAGGCGGTCGGTGAGCCTTCGTTTCGCTGCTTCTTCTCGGAACTCGATACTTCTCTCACTGTTGGTAACGAAACAACACCACCAAATATCTTATTTGCCAGCACTTATATATTCCGTCGACGACACGATTCGCTCTTTCAAACGTGCGACACACGATCCCCAGATCCCGACAACGGTGCACTCGCTCTCTTTCTCACTGAAACGGCCAGGAAATTCTCGTTACTCTCACTCTGTATTACTCTCTGTTCCGGTCAATCGTCGGACACAACAAAATCACGAATAACTTGTTATCACTTTTCCTCAACGACGCTGGCCCGGATGCACGCTGACCTGCTGCACACCGTTCAAACTCATAATCAGCTCTTCACCCGATTCACAAAGGTCCCCGCCTTTTTCTTTCTTAAATCTCGTTTTTACGTACACGTATGTATTATTACGATCGCGTATCTAATATAATCTCGCTATTCCACGAAAGCCGCTGCTATGCGAACCACGCGCGACTGCACGACTATTGCGAGGGCAATAACGACGACGTACTGCGTGTGCGACGATGACGACGGCAGTAGCAGCAGCGGCGACAGCGACGGCGGCGGTGGTGGCGGTGGCGGCGGCAATGGCGACGGTGAACGACGACAGACGTCGTCGAAGGGACCGGCTGATGGAACGGGGCAAATATATGCAGCTGACGGAAGCCTCGATGCGATTTTGTAAGAGGGTGAAAAAGATAAGGCGAGCAATGCTGGTTAGGCGACGGGATTGCGACTGCTTGCTGCTTGCTTGGCTAGCCGCAAACGGGGTCCTGGCGCGACACCGACTGTCCGACGGCAGCGCCCCCTCACCCCTCTCTCCTTCCGACCCCCCTACCTCGCTCCTACCACCACTCATCCATTCCCTGCCCGCCTTCCACCTTTCTTACTCTTTGCCCGCACGCACGCACACAACCTATTTCTTCTCCTTCTCTTTCCCTCTCCAGAATCGACTCCTTGCTCCGTTTCATTCGTCTCGCTTAGTCACACCTACGATCCCACGCTTCACGCATTCTCCCTCTCTCTTTATTCGTTGTCTCTTCTCTTTCTACCATCCATGCATCCTCTAATTTCAAAGTCCCGTCTCTCTTTCGCCGCCGCTATTTTGTACGGGCTGTCTCGCTCGATCGTACGTACGAACTTTCGATACACACATAGTGGCGGTGCTCTGTCCCTGTTCGATCGTCGTTCGCGCTCCTTTTTCCTCCTTTCCCCGACTACGTGGAGCCAGGAACCCTTCCCCCGCATAATATCAGCCGCCCGTCTCGCCCCTCGTTGCACCCATGCGGCCGTATACCATGCCACGTCGCCGTCACCGCCACCACCGCCGCCGACGATGAGGCACCAACCGCCCCTCTCCGTGGCTCGATAAGCGTTCGTCGCGCGCATGCGCCGACTACCTTAAACCCCCACCAACGATATTTAGTCCTCTCTATGTCTCTTTCTTTCTTTAACAGCTGGCGACCCAGCCTGCTTACCTTGCTGGAGAACCGGCAACGGAGTTAGGTTAGGTTTGGTCGCGCATCGCCCGCTGACTATCACGCTTGCCGCGGGTAGGAGAGGGTTAGTCAATTTCTCTTTCTCACTTTTTCTTTGCTCTTCTCGTTCGGGACAGGGACGGAACACGGAACCACGGCTCCACGAGCATATCATTACCGTTCGCTACGGAGTCAACATCGAGTTTTCTTTTCTTTTTGCTTTAACAAATTTAATCTCTGTGCAGTTTACGTACAATTGATGTATACAATATTTGTTACGTACAGTTGATGTATATAATGTTCTTTACATATTATTGATGTATTCAATGCAAGTTATATATAATTTTTTTACGTACAATTAATGTATATAATGTTCTTTACATATTATTGATGTATTCAATGCCAGTTATATATAATTTTATACAATATTTTTTACGTACAATTGATGTATAGATTGTTCTTTACATACAATTGATCTATGTCATGTTATGTATGATTGATGTATACAATGTTCTTTACGTACAGTTGACATATGTGCATTATATATAACCGATGTTTGTAATGTTCTTTATGTATAGATGTACACCTTGTTTGTCACACGTTGAAGGCGATAAGATTTTTATTTTAATTTTATACTAGACTTTCTTGGGCGAATTTTATGTAGTGCAAATTGATACTGTGAGTTTGAACAGAACAACTTTATACGATAGTGTTGTACTGATTTTGAAATTCGCCCAAATTTACACATTTCTAAATTTCCAAATTTCTCCATATTTTTAAATTTCCATTTTTCTTTTAAAAATTCTAAATTTTTGAACTTTGATTTTGGAGCATTTCGTATATAAAGAATTAGAGACTCCAGAGTTGCGAATTCAGAACGTTCCTTTCAAGCGATACCCTTCTCAGCATTTAAAACTTGAAGCTCCGAGATTGTAACTCTTCTGACCTTCAAACCTCCCAATCTTCCAGTCTTTTGATCTGCAGATATTTCCAACTTGAAGTGTTCCGACCTTCAAACTAGATGCGTTATGGGTTTGATCAATCTTGAGTATAAAATTTGAAACTTCGTTTGAAAATCATTTCGAACTTGAAGCAACTTCGCCCTGTAAACGTCCCAAACTTGCAGCGTCCTGAGCACCCCAAATTTGAATTTTTCCAAATAGCGTTCCAAGCTTGTAGCATCCCAAATTTATGTTGACCCAATCTTGAACCAACTCCATAAAAGGCCGTCCCTGATTCCTGCATATAGGAAACACAACTTCCAACGCGTGTACTGTACATCGGAGTAATCTTGTTTCTCCATGCGTTCAGGCGCACAAGACAGCAGAGGAAGAAAAAGATCGGATACGAGGAAGGAGTAAGAAGCTTAGCGAGATTCGAGTAAAATTCTTTACGTTCGATGCCGATAGCCATTACGCTACGGTGCATAACGTGGAAAGATACCGATATACGGTAACACCTTGTTAACCGTTCGGATTTTATTCTAGTTAACACCTTCATTCCCAACTGTGCCTTAAAACATGTTCCACGGTGAGCAATCTTTGACAGATCGTAATATCGTAAAATGATGCTTAATTGAGAGATTTAAGTGTGGATGGAATATTCGATGTATGGTTACTAACTGTGGTCGTTTAACTGGGTTTAAGTATGCAAACATTTATTTTACTGAATATCATTTCTTTAATCGAAGTAGTACATATGTATACTGTTTCAGTGGTAGTCCATCTAGCAATGGAATTAAGAATATTATAACAAACATAGTAAATAAAGAATGAAGATACGTTTTTTAATATAATATTGAAATTTAGTCAAGATATGAATGAAAAAAGTGAAGAACTCAGTTAAAGTCTCAAAAGTGCAAAAGCGTCATGGAAAGTCACGCATGCGCATTACGTATATAAATCACAATCGATATATCAATATAAATTAAAACAAGTTTCTTGGTACATATAGGTTATTAAATTTCGCAGAACATATTCAGCAGAATTGAATACTGTATTAAGAATGATCATAAAAACAATTATGAATGTCTTAATTTAACGATGTATTGTACTTTCCCGCGTAAGGTGCGCATGCGCCTTCCCGCGACGCCATATTGGTTTCTAGTTTTCGCGCCGATTTCAAATATAATAGAGGCGCATAACTATTCACTTAATAAACGAGAATAGAGTTTGCGTTCCGATTATTCAGTTTTATGCTCCACGTCCCAACATAAATAGACGTACTGATATTAATGTTCTTTAATGGACTAGTTTCGATCACCTCTAGAATCGATTTCTATAAGTTCGATTTACTTTCACGTTACGGTTAATTTGAAATATAATGAAGGATCGAAAAGGAAGGTGAAAGAACTTGTAGCACATACTGTACACCTGCTTAATCTCGTTCCCTCCGGTGTATAGGAAGGAAGGGGGCAAAGTGACAGTGCGCGAGGGAGGCAACGAATGAGATCCGTAGAAAATTCTTTATAGCGACGCCGATGGTCTCTGTGTGCTACGGTTCGCAGCGGGAAAAGATCCCTGTGTCTGATACAGAAGGACCGTGCATATCGTTTGCACGAATATTTCTACGGTACATTGTACATACGTGCATTCTATATATACGTTGGTACTTATCACGACACGTTGTCACGATTCGCTCTTTGACTCTTTTTTGTATTTCGGAGTTACTGATTTTACACTTCCTTCCGAATAAATCATTTTACCGTGTTTTGTGTACTGTTTGCTTCACTGATTTGAATATTGAGCTCGTACTTTACATTTTCAATACTGAATACTAGTTTTAGACCTATGAATTGTGAAATTATCTATAATTTTCTGGTTTCTTTTTCTCAAATATTTACATTTTTTAATCCTTAAATTCTCAAATTGTCAGGGTTTCAAATTTTTTAATTTTTATTTTTTCTACTTCTTAAGTGTCCTTTTCAGTTGTTGTATTCGCAAATTCTCTAATTTTCCGCTTGTTAATTTCTCAAATCCTCAAATTCTGCTCTTTTTAAGTTCTCAAATCTCCAAATTTCCTACTCGTTACTTTCCTATATTCCCAAATTCTCAAATCCCTTTTCCATCTTATTAAGTCCTCGTTTCCAAATTTCTCACTTGATAAATCCTCAGGCTTTCAAATTACCCACTTGATAAATTCTCAAATCCCCGAATTTCCAATTTTTCAAATATTTCAGTTCCTTTTCCTAATTCAGAAGTTCCAAATCCTCAAATTTCCGAATTCCTAAATAAATTTCCAATTTACCAAATTGCAACCAGTCTCCTATACCAACTCAATTTCCCGAATGACCAGCAAATATCCGATTCTCGAAATTTCCAAATTTCGCTCCCATTTTTCAAGCACACCGAAAATGTCGATTAACTCCTTCACGTATTACGGATATCTTCGGTTCGAAACTCTTTCTTCAGATCCCCGATACTAACAGCGGAAGCGGAAGCACACCATTCTCGCCTCACTGACTCTGATAAGCCGAGCAACTGCTACCTATACACGTGAACGTACTTTCTGTTTCCGAAATCGTTACAACGTGTTGCGTCGATGCAGAAATATGTTATCTTAGCAGTTTTGCGTGCTGATAAATCGTGCTAATATAAATGTTCCTACACGTAACTTTCAATACATGTAACTTTCAAACTGTTACTAGTTTAAAAACTTTTATCACTTCAAATATCGTCGTAACCATCACATATTTTTTCGAATAATTTTAATATCCTCATAAATATTTTTTTATAGTTGGTATTTATTTTATTCATATATATTTTCAATAAACATTATCGTTGAGTACCTTTCTGTTGCAACATATTTAATATTCTTTATTAGTATTTTTATTCATATTTAATATTCTTAATTAATATTTTTATTCATAATTAATATTCTTTATCGGTTCCATTAATAATTTTTTATATTGCATAAATTGTCAGTCACTTCATATTTAATATTCTCAATTAATATTTTTTTTCATATCCAATATTCTTAATTAATATTTTTATTCATAATTAATATTCTTCATCGGTTCCATTAATAATTTGTTATGTTGCATAAATTGTCAGTCACTTCATACAAAATTTTTGAAGTTTGATAGCAGATAACATATTTCAGTTAAAATACGCACCTACGGTAAATTGATTTTCAAATTACAGATTTTGAATAATTGCGCAAAGAATGTATGTTAATAAAATGTACATAAAAGTTTCATTTCATGAATTAAATACGTTTATATTCCATGGAGTGCCGTTATATTTCTGCTGTTACAATATTCTGTATACAAGTGACTTGTTTTGTTTAATACCGTCGGTCGGACGTTATTTATGACATAATTTTTCGTATATTCCGAAGCAGTATTGAAAAATGGATAAGATTTTCCAAAGACTGCGTATGCGGCAAGTATATCGTAGCAAGTCGAACGTGTTCGTATACATAAATGAAAGAGAAAATAGAGAAACAGAGGTCGCTAAGGTGCGATATGAAACGTCGAGGGATACGAGCTCATATTTCTCGTGAAACTGAACCGAATAAATTTTTAACAAAAATTGCTGACTCGCTACATTACGTTACCGTCGCTCCTGTTCTGTTTAATGCCAGTCTACCGCCATCTTTTCTTTCCAGTGCCCGGTTCTTCTCCTTTCGAGCGTTATCGCACTGCCGAATATACGAGACCATAATCGTCAGTTTATTTGCTCGATTACACAGATAAATACGAACATTTTAAATATTTCTATTTCACCAAAGCGATTAGGTGACGTCCACGTCATTTTCTTGCAACAGGAATATTTATCGAACGATGTCAGATCGTTAATGTAATCACGCGTTTCCTTCGAACAATCCTATCACCGTAACCGCAAACCACGTAAATGGAAGTGAGCTTCATTGCAAATGGAACCGAATT
Source organism: Megachile ligniseca (assembly GCA_945859555.1). NCBI lineage: Eukaryota > Metazoa > Arthropoda > Insecta > Hymenoptera > Megachilidae > Megachile > Megachile ligniseca. The sequence goes on from OX243790.1 coordinate 3,659,263, forward strand.
ATTTTTAGCGACATGGACAACTTTTAATTAAAAGCTTATGCTCTTTTATATGTGCTTTTATACATTTTTTCATTTCGGACGCTATTTCTGTATTCCCGTATTCTTTTTGAATTTTCTGAATATGGAGTTCCTGGATTTAAAAATTTGTAGCTGAAATAATTTGGAAAGAAAGCTTGATATTTTTATACGGCTCTTCAGTATTTCTGTATTGTTTCGCAGTTCCACGTTCCTGTATTTTTATAGTTCCATATTTCAGAATTTTCATATTCCATAGTTCTATGTTTCGATATTTCTATAGTTCTGCATTTCAAAGTATTCATATTCCACAGTTCTGGGCTTCTGTATTTTAATACTTTTGTGATTCTTTCGTTCTCAATTTTCAATTCTCAGATTTTGCTGTTTCGAAATTTCTAATTGCATGGACATGAAATTTTTATGTTTTTAAGCTTGTAAATTTGAAAATGTGAAAGTTCTATATTTATATATTCCTAAAGTCTTGAACTTCTTTTGTATTTTACCAAATTGTTTAACTAAAAAACTTGAAGTCTGAAAAATTGAGAAATTTGGTAATTTTTTTCTCTATAACCTAACCTTAAATTAATAACGTAATTTAATTATATAAATCCTTAAATTATAATAATTGATATATCCAGATTTAGCCTAAAAATTTGAAAATTTTACAGTAAATACATATCCACATATTTAAAACCTTGAATTTCAGAATTAAAATATTACCAAACTTTTCGCTGAAATTTTCCCGTGTAAAAAATGATGAAATTTCAAAATCACATATTTCCTCTTATGTCACAATCAAAATATTCAACTCTAATGACATAAAATATTCATTACCGTGACAAAAAAGCCTGAAGTACCGATTTTCGACTTGCGAAGTAATTTCGCGCTCGAACCGCCCCTATTTTCCGCGCAGCAATTAAAATCGTCACATTAGTAATTGGTACTTAGCAGACGCACCGAATTGCACAAACGTACCGTTTAACGATGCCGGCCGATGCTTCTGACAGCATTCCGGTAAAACAAGCATCATTACGCAACCAGTCATCGGTTTTTTGAAAAGAAGAAAGTTTCCCTCGGCGCCATTGTGTTCCTCGCAAAGGTGAAGCTAATGAGCGGCGCTTTTATACGAAAAAGGGAAGAAAAAACGTAAAAAAAAAAAAAAAGGAAAACAGTCGGAGGAGGGTGGTAGAAGGGGAGAAAAATTTTCAACGGTGTAAAGTAGAAATAGGAAAAGAGCGATTCGATCTCTTCACCCTCGGAACCATTTCATTCCGGGATCCTCCGAATCGGGAGAACAAGCGTAACGGCGAGCGAACGAGGAGAATGAAAGGAAGGAGAGAATAAAAACCCCCTCGAGGTTCGACTCAGCATCCCACGATATCTACATCTATTTTTGGCCACGGTCAGCTGTAGTTGCACGGCATTAGCATAATGAAGACAGTTCGTCTCTTCTCGTCCTCTTCGGCTACGTGCCTCCTCTCTTTCGCTTGCTGCTGATACACACGCTTCCTTTCGATCGGGGGTCACCAAACTTTTTCAGAAACAATTTCTTCCATTTTTGACAAATTTTCGTGGAAAATATGTTCTCATGGAAATTGCCTCGTTGCAAGTCCACCTGAAACTCTTTTATAAAGTTAATATTTTTTGGATACATAATATTTGTGTAGGAAAGTTGGGGGTAAAAAATTTGTATATTTCTTACATTACCTCCAAATACATCTATTTTAATAATATCCCTATTTACCGAATCCGATCTACATAATTTGTTCATCGATAATTATAAACGATTCTGTTCCCTCACACACAAATAGAAACAACATAAAACTACCGCCAGAATGTCCGTGAACCGGGTCAATTGTGACCCAGTTCTCTGCAATCGCTTTAACTGCCAGACATCGAAGTTTTTAAATAAAATATCTTTATGCGCTGCGGCATAACCTAAAATTTATAAAGCACCGTCCATTCAGAAGGGACGAATTAAATTTTTAATTGCAGTTCGTTAACGTGGTTGTACGAAGCAAAATCGTAGGCGATCTGGAATATAATTCGAAACACGATTGCAGAATCTCGGTAGGGGTCACGATTGACCCGGACACCAGCATCCGAGTACGAAGGCAGTTTGGGAATGAGACGAACGTGTAGGGGTGAGGGGTCGAATAGCTCGAGGAAAGAAGACAACCATGATGGCGGAGAGAGAAGAAGAACGATGACAAAGCAAGAAGGGTGCCGGGTACAAAGAAGCAAAAGAGGAGAAAACCTGCTCCAAGACAACGTACTAACGATACAATAAGATAACAAGCTACGGGGAGGGCTCTGACTTTCCTGGATAACTCAACGCCTCTTCCTCGAACCTATAAATATTAGGTTCCTTCATAATAAATGTCCCACCTCGTGCACGCTGCGTTTCAACTCTTCGTTTTCATGTTTAAACGAAAAGTACGTGAGGTGAGACGATGATTGGCTGCTCATTTATTGCTTCTTTTATTGCAGAAGTTATTGCGGTTGGGTTAGGTTATAATTCTTCAATTTGGTTTGGTAGGTATTAAGTTAGGGTAGATAATTATCACATTAGGTTTAGTAGTTGGTTAGTTCAGATAATTATTGAGTGGAGTTAGACTTGGTAGTTGTGAAGTGTAATTATTAAGCTACGTTAGGTAATTATTATGTTTGGTATAAAACTCGATAAAAAAATTTGTTGTTAAAACTTGCCAAGAATCTGTCAAATGTCGGAACAGTAATTTCTACCGGGATATTACGTTCCTCACGAACGACTTCATCTCAAGAAGAAAACGTTCGACTAGTAATCCTGTCGCTGCGATCAAATTGACCATTATCCGACGCGTGATCGTACCATTGGTATCCTATGAAAATGTGTATTTATCGTAATAACCATAACTCCGAGTATTAACGGCCGTCATCGAAGAAATTGCGTGCTCACGTCACCTATAATTCAATTAATCGTCTCTGTTTGTTCCTTTGTGTACAGTGTGTAACACACGCGTCACCCTCGTGCGAAGAAAAATTAATAGGAACTGTTTGATGTCGTTTTCCTTTGCTTTGTCGAATTTATCACGTTTCGCTCGTTGTTTGAGGGCAAGATGGGTCTTTTTCTGTGTAAAGGGGCTAATTTCGAAGGGGCCATTATTGCATCTTGTTAGGTTGGGTTCACATATTGTAGGTTAGGTTGACATTTAAGTTAGTCCTTAATTTAGGTTAATTATTGTTAAAAATCATGAGTAACGATATATGAAATCGTTAATAATTGTAGATTTAATAATTGTAGGTTTGGTTGACATTTTAAGTTAGCCTTTAATTTTGGTTAATTATTGTTAAAAATCATGAGTAACGATTTATGAAAGTAGATTTAATAATTGTAGGTTAGGTTTACATTTTTAGGTTAGTCTTTAGTTTAGGTTAATTATTGTTAAAAATCATGAGTAACGATTTATGAAAGTAGATTTAATAATAAAATAATTGTTATTCACATTGACATCACATCTTTTTCTAATCGCAACCCTAAAAAAATGATAAAACAATAAACTGAAAAATATTCAAATGTCGTTGAACATTAATTATACTAATTGCATAATTCAAAATTGAATACAATTAATGATATATCATTTCAGTCAGTTTGCAGAAGGTTCTTATCTCCACAAAATATGTTATCATAATTTTTATTCGCAAACACGCATCGAATAACCAAAAATAGCAGCCTGAAATAGATATTCCGTGTAGACTGTTTCAGACATCGAAGTGTTAATTCGATTAGTAGTTCAACGTTGGTTTGCGAGTGATGAACGATCCAGTTATTAATCAATTTGAATTACGTTGAAGATGATCGATTAATCGGGGTACACTTTACACGATAATTAAACGTCTGGTCTTGAACCCGGCAACGTTTACTCGCAACATCTACGTGCACTAATTATTTATCGTATCGAACGGCCTTCAGAAATTTTATCACTTCGTGTAATTACTCGACAATTACCGTATTCGTGTATTTATGTAATCGTTTAGTATAGTGGCTATTTCACGTAAATACTCGTGTAATGAGTTCATTATGTATTTAAGTAAATACTAACATAATGAGCTATAAATTTATAAATTATATAAATATAATTATAAATAGAAAAATTTGTATAAATATAATTTATAAATAAAAAAATAATATAATATTCTGACAATAAATTTGCATAAATACTAATGTACTGTATTATCTAAATATTAATATAATAAGCTAACTGAGAGAAATAATAATGTACGAACTTACATCCGTACGAAATAAATATATGCACGAACGTACGTGTATAAATGTGTTTTTACACGTGCAAAATTTCGTAATAAGCTCGTTGAAAATGTTATAGAATTTAATCAGAGCAGCAATCATTCAGCGACTTCATAATTTTTAGGTTATGAATTCTTTACAGGTGTCGAATTGGAGGACGTCGGTGGAATTGTGCAGGGCAGCTATGAAATTCATAGAAAAACGAAAGCACACTGAAAGGATAAATAACGTTTGCCATTGCGAACACGCCAGGCTTCGACAGAAATTGTTCTCGCTGCAGTCACGTACGGCCCTCGTGTCGGAACAACATAAAAATGTAATTACTCCTGTCATGGGGAACGAGCTCGAAAAGACGGCGAAGAAGAGGACGAGGTCGAATTGAAGAAAGGACGTGATATTTAGTTTGGCGATGAAGCAGAGATTCATAACGGAAGAAAAATCTTCGGGAAATATATTAATCTCTATCGACTTTATTCGGTAATTTCTGGATGGGAGTTGTTCTTATAGAAAACTATAAATTGGTAGAGAAAATTCTGGATTGTCTTAAAAAATAAGAAAAATGTCTTATTTCCGAGTGGAAGGAGACAAGAATTTCACTTCTATTTTTTTGTCGGATTATGAAGAATATTGTGTATCTCATACTGGAAAGCTTTAGGGTTATAAATAATAACGTAGTGTGGTTTCATTGTTCCTGAATTGTCAAATTTTCCTTGTTTTTATGTTTTCGAATTGGTAGATTTAAATCTTACAGCTTTGTCATTTTTGTATGCTCATATCTTAAATTTTGAAAATATAGTTTTGAGATTTTTGAATCCTCAAATTCCCCAGTAACTTGATTTAATAATTATCTAATTTACACTACTCAGTTTAGTTTAATAATCTTATTTAACTTAATAATTAACACAAGTTAATAATAAGTCCTCAAATCTCCAAATCTTCATATTCTTCAATTTCCAAATTTGTAAATTCTTCAATTTCTATATTCCCAAACTTCCAAGTCCCTAAATCCCTACGTCTACAAATCCCTACGTCCCCAAGTCCTTAAATTCCAGAATTCCTAACTCTCTGATCTCCAAATTTTCAAATTCCCAAATTTCCAAATCTCTAAATCCCAAAATTTGTAATTCCCCAAATTCCCAACCCCCAAATTGTCAAATCTTCAAACTTCCACCTTCCTATTTCCCTAAATTCGTATCTTCCTATATCCCTATATCCTAATATCGCTAAATCCCAAAATCGTCAAATGCGTCACCCAGTTTCCAGAACACAAGAACGAAATTATAAAGTTTTTCCGAAAGAATTAAATTTAACAAAGTCTTAATTTAAAGAGTAAACAATACCGTGGCTGCATGGAATCGATGCAGTTATTAGCGATAATTTGCTGGCGGGTATAATTAATTCCCCTGATTCCGCTACCCAGCAGCAGGAAAAAGAAAGTTAAGAGAGTTGAAGTAGTTTCGATCGATGCGACGGACTTTCGTGTAAATATTCAGTAACCACTCCTTCGCTTTATCATTATTCCAGAAAAGGAAAAATTTGAATATTGTATTCGGGGAATTTTCTTACGGAACCGCCATTTTCTCCGATATGCGTGCCAGAACTTTTCTATTCTGGGATACGACACGAACGTAACAAGAAAATAGACATTTTCGTCAAAAATTGATGCTCGCAAGTAATCCCGTTTCTTAATAACGTTTTTCTTTTATTTCTTTTTACGTTCCATACTTTTTTATATCGGAAAAATCATAGCATAAGAAGGATTTAAATTGGATTCATTCAAAACCTATTAAATTTTAATAAATAACAATTCACTCATTCAATAAATTCATCAAATGACAATTATTCAAATTAATGTACATTTAGTGTAATGTATTTATTTAAATTTTTCATTCAATTTTAATAAACCTAGTTATTCTGCACGAAGAATATAAATAGAATTCAATTCTCAACTTAATGATTCAATAACTATATATTTGTGATTTCAGTAATTGTACAATAATAGAATGCAATTATTAAATGTATTAACAAGAAACAGAAGCTTCAGCTAATTTTGCAAGAGTAGAATTTTTATAAAACCGGTCAATAATGTTCTGGTCAGACTACGTTAACCACAAAATTTTAAATGACTCTTTCATATAACTGTATCGTTATACACAAATGTAACGTAATGTTTGTTAATACGACGAAGTGGAATTACAATGCTCTAAATCTATGTCATTTATCTGGTCAGTGCCGTTCTAAATTGCACGAACATAAAGACACAGATAAGACCTTAGAGGTTGAAATCAGGTCACTGTTAAGTGCAGGTCTGATTAATGTAAGTGACGTAAATTACGTGGATTTTTTTCAAACATTTTCTTAATCGTTTCTCCATTTAAGACAAATACTGTAGATACATTTAGTATAGAACTGCCATTGCAACTCGTGTTCCTTGAAATTTAAATCGAAATCTCTTGCCGGAGAAAAATAAGCACAATTCGATTTTCAGTAAAAAAGAAATATAAGGGAGGACAAGATAAAGCAGGAAGAATAAAGGAGGAAAAGATATAACATTCTCAGAGGAATTATCGGAAAAATATTGGTCCAAAACTAGATGTCTTCAGCGGGAAATTCAAATCGATTTATGTGAAAACGAATTTTTGTAAAATAACAAATATAGACAAATAAACAAATTTCCTTATTAATCTGATGTAAAATGCTCACACATCTATTGTATAATTGATTTTGTTATAATACAGATATTATTTTCAATCAGTCGTTTAAGTCTTCTTGAACCACCTTCTATTTTTATGGAACACAAATCATTTTACATATTCAAATGAATAAACAACCTTATTTATAGAGTTACGTTATTAGAGTTATAGAGTTATTTTTCATACAGTTATTTCGTATTAAAATGTTTGTTTTTCCATAAAAAGATTCGAGTCCTCTTGCGATCTTACGTCACTTCTGCACCGCTTTTTTAATCTCCCTCTTCCGGGTTAGATAAGTATGGCAGCAAGTAATCAAAAACGCGGACAAGGTTTCCTGTGACTCTCTGGAGGGTCATTAAAGAAACTTTCACAACAGAGTCATTGTTACGTGGATCGGGACGATACTTGAAAGAAACTCGTGGTGTAAGAACCTTCAACCTCCAACGTCGTCCAAAATATTTCGATGACGTAAGACTGGACGAACGAGTGGGACCCACTGTTTTGCATATTCCCTTTCATTCGATCTCTTGCGTGTGTTTCCCCTCGGAACACATGGGTCTGTCAGAGTTTGCACGTGGCGCGAAACATAGAGGGGTATATTCGCATTACCGCGATCAAAATGTACAGTGTGTTACAAAACTCGTGACACCCTGCAGAATATTTGTTTCCACTAATAAAATTTAGTTTTCGTTGTAACAGTATTTACTGAGTAATTTTTTGATATTGTTGCGTTAAATTATCGGCCATTTTGTGTTAAAACCCCCAAGGCGTTTAGGTTAAAATTTGAGACTTTGTATTTTTGGAACTTTTCCCCCAAAGTTTGCGAAGTCCCCTTTCAAATCCTCCCTAGAATAGAACCCCAAATTTTTCCGAGGAAGAGCAAGATGGCGAATGTTCCGAATGTACATCCAGTAACGCAATAAGTGCGGAGCTAATCGAATGAATCGTATTCCGTACACGTAGCAACGTTCTCGATTACTGGAAGTTAATTCGTCGTAGAGGTATCTAGGATCGATCGGCGTCGATTCATTACACAAAAGTTCCGTTCAGATCCGTCGAAATTGAGCGTCTCTCGCGAGACGCAACGGAGTCTGTGCTCACAAAACAGCTTAATACTTCGTTCGAATCCTGTCAACGTCTTTACGTGGGAAGATAAGATGGATACGGTAGACTGGAGTAGCGCCAAAAGTGGTCTTATCGTAAGAAACGAGGAGACACCAGCGATACTTCTTTCGATTTATATTAAATGCCGTGCAGACTCTGCAGTAACCTGTCCACGAGGAATTATGTGCATGAATAAAGGTGCTAGTCCCTAGTTTCCTATTTCCCCTATCTCGAAGGGGTTGAAACGTCCAGACAACCGAAGGAACCGGATCGAAAGAATTGACGTTGAGACTGGTCATGGTTCGTCTTTGAATATCCACGGGCAAGCTGAGGGCGAGCTAAGGGCAGACACCGGGCCAAGGGTCACTGCTAGGCTTCTTTGGGCACCTGATTTTAGCTGCTGCTCTTTACTACATTTATTCACTCTTTTTACAGCTGCTGTGAACAATCTTGGTGGACATCTTTCGAAGTGGTATCAAAATTAAATAAAATCAACTTTGATACAAATGGGTTACTTTACCTTGGGTTAAAACATTGAATTATTTAAATTTTTCAGTAGAGTTTCATGTCTGTAGCGAGTTTGCTGCTGAAGCGTTGGGTTCACAAATTTATTTTATGAGGTGAAAGAAGAGTTTACGGATGAATAATAAGTGTAGTGTTCTCTCTATCTTTTATAATAGCATTAAATAATACTGAGTTTAGTAACAGTACTCTAGAATTTTATTTGTCAATGAATAATAAGTATAGTTTTAACACTATCTTTTGTTAATACCATCTAATAGTACTAAATTAACTCTGTTATTAAATTCAGTAATAGTAACATTCAATTTAGTTAAGCTAAGTTATAATTTAGCGCAATATTAATGACTCCTAAAATAATTTAGTTACAGTGTTGTAAACAAAATGTATCGTTCTAATATTGTAAATAATATTGAATAATCAAATATTGATCAAGTGAAATAAAGTGCTTGCAATATTATATTACAATATTATAAATAAAATTACAATACTGTTCTAATTATGTTTGTCCATTAAATACTTTCACGCGAACGTGTCCAAATCAGCCGAGTGTTTTGGAGTTATGCTAGTTGATTTTAATGAACTTTGGCCACGAAATCGATTCTCCCGTGGTTTGATACGTACGTTCGCTGGAACGTGAAAGATTCTGCACAGATTGTTGGGGAAAATTGATGAAAGATCAACTAGGTGGGAAAGATTCCGATGTTCATCGAATCTAACGATAGCCCCTCGAAGAGTGCGTGGAGAGAATTAATATTAGCAAACGTATCTATACTTTTCTCTATTTTTCCACGTTAATCTTCCAGCATCTTTGAAATCTGTCCTTTGATAAGATATTAGAGGATGATTGAATTTTTCACGAATTTTTTAGAGTTATTTTCGTTTAGTCTGAAGTAGGGTGAATTTGGACAGATTTAGATAAATTTGGACGGGTATGGATGAAGTTGGACAAGTTTAGATAAATGTAGACAAGTTTAGATAAATTTTGACAAGTTTAGACAAATGGACTTTGACTAAAAGAAATATATTTATTATACAAGAAAATTATTGATATAATTAATTGAGCACAACTAAAAAAATACGTGCTAATCGCTATTTATTATTTTTATTCTTAACCTTATAAGCGTGAAGTTGGTCGCGTAACTGTGTTGCCGCCGCCATTTTGTTTGCATTTCCAACAGTAACCTATTGCATGTTGCATGTACTATTGTATATGTATTTATGTATTTGTATAATATTTATTCCACATTTATATTAATTGCATGAGAATATTTATTTTAAACGTTTGTATTACTTGTACTAATCATACAATATTTATTCTATTCTTATACACATACCTGTATTAATTACACAATATTTATCCTAAACTCAAATATTAAATTTATTTATTACACAACATAACGTTTACCCTAAACATTATGCATTACATCTTTGTACTAATTGTACGATATTTATCTTTTTATAAATATATAAACATCCTCGTACAAATATTTGTAAATATAATTAATCTCATGCTTACATGAACCCTATAACATACTCGTGTTTACCAGAAACTATCCGTGCTCAGATTGAACACGAAACAGATGTACGTGCAAAGAAAGGGTTAGATGAGCGGCACCCGTATTAAGAAGTACACATCGGTGGACAGAGATTTGATTTCCGTTCACGTGTTAGAAAAAGCTATCGATAGTATCCTGGCGAGAGGTCTAACGAGATCAGCGGCGAGAGTAGACACGCGGTGAGAATAAATTTTCGACAAAGACGTTCCGTCATCCAGTGTCATCGGGGTCCTAAATGCGTTTACGATAAGACCGACACGATTTCGAGGATTCCTGGCAGGAACGAGCGGTACGCAGCCTTACTTCGTTTGTTCGTTCTTGGCCGGATCGATCGTAATTTCCGTCAGTGACTCACGAAAAGAAGAGGGACTCCGACCTCCCTGTATATACGTATATACATGCAACGTGGGAGAAAAGACACAGGGTGAAACGCGAGGGCTGACTAATCGCGAAGCTAAACTACCGACAACCCCCTTCTGATTACGAGCCGTTTTCTTAGAATCGCTCCACGGTTCTCCTTGTCGATTTTGTATAGGGCGTTCACGAATTAAACGATCAAACTTTGCCGGAGTGTGCTCTATGAGTGGAAAGAACACGGGAATGGTATACCGTAGACGTACGAACCCGAGGAATTACGGTCAAACTTTTGGAAATGAGGAAATTAGAAGTGGAGGCATCAACTGAACAAATAAAGAAATCGACGGAAATAAATCTTGTTCGGGGGACGATCGGTTTTACTATTTTCTCGACATAATATTTTGTAACTTTCCCAATAAGGGGTTGTTCATACGACTAATAGTCGAACATTATTTTTAATTATCGATTTTAATCATCTCTTTGTAACAATACAAATATCAACTGAACCTACAAATTAAGAAATCGATGGAATCTTGTTCGAATAGACGGGGGTGGTTTTACTATTTTATTCATATAATATTTTGTAACTTTTACAATAAGGGGTTGTTCTTCTGCAACTGTTCGACTAATAATAGTCGAACATTATTTTTAATTATCGGTTTTAAATATCTTTTTTTAATAATGCGCGCTCGATAAATGCACGATTCGAGCGATCTGAGTATTTAAAGGACGTGCATTAAACGGGAGCTAAAGAAGATTCTTTTGTGTGAAATAAATTGAAAAATCAATACTGTGGTATTTTACGTCGAAGTAGAATCTAATACTTTTTGCACAGAATATTTTTATAAAACAATATGGTACGTCTTTTGAAAAAATGTTTTCTTTTTTTTTTTTAAAGAAAAAGTCAAATATTTTACTAAATATTAGAACCTTCAGAATATTGTACTGAACAGAACCTTGTAGAACCTTAATGAAATAAAACTATGTATATCGTAATTACCTGTTTTTCGTAAAATACGTCTACCAATAATCGTCCAGTAATTAATTAACGCAAGTATAAAATAAATTTGATCAAAGTACGCAAAATACAAATAAATTTTCTGATTAATTAATCTTGAGCATATAATTTGCAACGGAATACCGCGTAACGTCGTCCAATTTTGGTGTATTTAACTTTTAATTACCCCCATTAGAATTACCTTAACGTGACGGGAACCAAATAACGTTTCAACGTTCTTTAAACTTTAATATACTCGTTTATAATAATTGGTTCCGCGTTCATATTAATTTCTACAAAATTCATCGAGCAGAATTGTGCACCTGCAATATCGCGCGTAACGAGTATGTTTAATAATTTTGCTAGCATTTCGCAAACGCAAAAAGAAAATATTTATAACGGATAAATTATAATTGAAATATACATTTTTGTTCGCTTTACACGTGTTCGATGAAAAATTTCATCCGCTTTCTTCGCAAAGTGATTTCTGATCATAAAAGTAATTGAAAATACCCTCGACGATGTTTCGTTCTCAAAAATTTCAAGTTACAATATAAGCCACTTCTTTTTCAAAGCCGTATCCCTTTCATCGACATTCCGATCCATTATTTCCCTTAAAATGTACTCGTTCAATGAAAATTGTTCCGTGTAAAGCTCGACTTTCACAATAGATTTTCTGTAGTGAAAGATTACGGCGCAGAGGCTACAAGAAGAGAAGTACAATGTGAAAGGCGATGTAGGTGGTTACTAGAAGTGTATCTAGAATTCTGGACGCCAGCCATTTCCTAATTGTGTAACCTTTCTGGCTTCTAGCCTGGCAAAGGTCTAATAGGTCTAATAGGTCGAACAGAACAGTCTGTTCCTACCACTAGCATTCTGCCTCGCCTTACAGGTTCAATTAAAACCTATTGTATAAACAATGCAGATATTGTTTCATTAACGGAGGGATTTCCTTGTTCTAGATTAAAAAAATCCATTATCTTCCTTGTGCAATCGGAGAATCTGAGGAGAGCTACAGAAAATATCTTTCTGCTATTTCTTATGGGTTCTTTTCAGTTTTAAGAATATCAAATGAATTTTAGAACTGAGACGATTGTACAATTTTATAATTTTAGAACTGACTTGTACGACTTTATAATTTTATCATTTTTCAAGTTTTTTTAGATGCTGCAATTTTTGGGATCTTGAGTAATTACAACATAGAGTTTGAGCATTTTGGAATTTCGTTAGGACACAGTAAAATCATGAAGGTCATTTTTGGGACCTTAAGCTGACAGAACCTTAGGATTTTGTAACTTCAGAACTTTAGGAGAACAGTAAAATACAGGAACACTGAAAGGAAAGTAATGGGATAAATATTGAGTAGCGTAGATCTTACGTCGATTGAACCTTGGGATTCGAGTATTTTGGAATTTCAGGACAGCAGTAAGAACAGGAATATTAGAAGCAAAATAACAAGATATAAAATTATTGAGGACAGAGTAGCGTTATGTAAGTCCGCCATCTTGTCATAACGTGACAATAAACGTTGCAGCGTACCGAAACATTCGCCATAAACAAGTATGTTCGAAATTTCATGTTACAAGTTTGATATTACTGCATAAATTTTGCCACAAGCTGTACAGATTACAAACACGATTGTATACGTAAATAGTTAATATTCATAGATAAACAACGTTGTGTGGCAATCGATGCCGAACGACGGATGCCGCTCGACGTGTGATTCTCTTTCAATACATTTTTACGGTAACTCGTTTTTCGTATTGAATCAGATATAATTCAAACGTTATTTAATTCCATCCCAGCCGAGCCAGAAAGTCGATTTGATGCACGTGTCGAGTTTTGATTTGATCGTTTTCCGTTTGAAACGGTATCTCGTAAGAATGCAAATCGCGATATCGCACGGGATACGTAATAGTCTTCATAACTGTTCGAATCCTTGCTTAATTTTCATTTTATTGTATATCCTTTCGTTTCATTTTTTTTTCTACGTGCTACAGAAATTGCTATTTTTATGAAACGCCTGCGGAAATTGCTGCAGCACGTAATGCATGTATTTCCAATCATTATTATTTACTAAAATGTCATAACCAAATGTTTTTATTTTTTTTTTTTACTGAATTTATTGCAAGTTCCTGCATTGAACTATTGGATCTTTGGTTCTGAGCAAACTAGTCAATTGCATAAAATTTTATTACTTTCACGTTGATTTTTAATATACAAAATAAAACTTTATAGTATGTAATATTTCAGTTATATAAATTATCAACTAATTTTTCTAAAGTCTTGATAACTACATGAAATAACCTTCAAAACTTTTTACAGTGAAATAACCTTTGTTTTGAATACCTAAAAATAAATATATCTATTAAACGAATGTACACCCATTTTCTTAAAAAAATTTCTAATCAATTCATGTACATTGACGAAATAATTAAATAGAACGAAATATAAATTGTCAACGTTCCTCAATTTCTTTGAGCACGAAGAATGAAATTTTATAGTCGAACGTGAAACGTTAACACGGCATATCGTGGAACAGACTGTAATCAACTCCTTTTAAGTGAAAGCCAGCCTCATATAATATTTATTACCGGCGTAACACTTTTCTCTCGTGATCGGAGTTCATCTGCGATAGAAAAGCGTACGTTTACTTTCAAAATTTCAGAACCGTTTTAAGCGATGACGTTCGTGTATACACACATGTTCGTTTCGACAATCGTACATCGCTTCGAGCGATTATTCGCGTGTTAGTCGGCCGACAGTCTCGCATAATCACGAGGTTATGCACGTTAAGAAGGATGTACGAGTTAACTTGGATGGTTGCATTAGTGGAGATGAACTCATTCCGCCTATTTCACTCTGTCCTACCTCTACTGACGGTCTAGCAATCGTTTTACATTCGATTCGCTTGGAACATTGTTTCTAATTACATTTTTTCTGATTTTACCTTCGGGCCTTTTGACGGTACTGGCGGCCATTTTCTTGTCTATACACCATTTTGCTATTTTGCGCTGGAGAGATTTATTTGCAATCTATGTCACGTGTATGTAGGTGTATTGCACATGTATGTACATATGTTTAATGTATTATCTATTATTATATTTAATGTTACATAACCTCAACTTCAAGATTTTTTTCTCTCAAACTGCCAAAATGTAAAAATCGATAAATTCTAATTTTCCAAAACACCACGTCCCAAAATTCATAAACTGATTACCCAAAAATCCGAAATGCAAAACTTCATAAATTCTACTTACCCAAAATTCACAAACTACCCTAAAATCATGAAATGCAAGAGTTCAAATATCCCAACAACCCAAAATACCTAAACTCTACATTTACCAGGCCAGAAATAAGTAAAATTTGCGATAAATAGCAAATTATATGGCACGTACATTTTGAAAAAAATTTATGAGTTAAATAACAGATCACTCAATAGCGCTATAATCTGCATTGAACTGTGACCATGATCATACTTTATTACCCCTGTAATCATTCAAATTTCGCGCGCCACTTTTCGTCCTACTTGAAATCAACGAATGCGGCTCTCTTTACTTTCTTCGCCCCTTTTCAGCTACTGTTCGAACTTTAACGTAATGGTTAGCTCGTGCAGTGACGAGGTCAGATCCCAATCCAAGTCACGAATGAGTCACGAAACGAGAGCCGCAGTCACGAAACCAACGATTCTCCATGCTGTTCGCGAAACCATTATACAGCGCGTCTCAAAAGTGGCGGTCCTTGCAGAAATTTGCAAAAATTATCACGTAATTGAATTTCACGATTATTCTTTGTATTGAAACAAATCTTGAGACTGATCTTTGCACTCTTATTAAAAACATCAAGTATTAAATATTTTAACCTTACAAGAATAAATGAGGACTTGTGTTATTTTATTAGAATTCATGTACAAATTTATTGTATAAACTTGAATTATACAATGAATATGAAAATTGTATTAGGAACTTGAATTATTATATTGTAATTTATGTATGAATTTAATTTTCATATTTTATGAATATGATTATTATATGAACTTGTGCTATAAGTAATATAAAAAGCAGTTGTATTATTGACTTGTATTATCTCATCATGATTAACATAAAATTTAATTGTATTATTGACTTGTATTATTATAATTGTAATTAATGTAAAAATTAATTATACATGAATACAAATAATTACCTTATTAAAAGCACATGGTGACTATCATAAATTATGTTTAACTATTTATTAACATTTTATTTTTAATTAATTGTAGACACAATTATAAGATAAAAAAAGTAACAACTATAAAAGTAAGAATAAAATAAAAGATGAAACTAACAACGATAAAATTGTTGATGAAAGAATTTTAAGGTTTTCCCTAAAAATTTCAAAAATATCGCCAGTGTTTGGCGAAACGATCCGTAAAAATTTCAGTTCTGGTAAGAACCATAAATTTCATCGTGTTTCCAAGATCCTTTGATGGATCGATCTGTCTCGAGTTGCCGAGAAAATTTCTTTCAAGCTTCGACACAAAAGAGCGGTCAACAAAAGGTATGCATGTATACACACACGCACAATTGCGTACGTTATCGATCGTTGTTGTAGGATGCAATTCCCGGTACGAGTAAATCTCTCGATATTGTTCTAGGGAACATAAAAGTCTTCCTTAAACGTACTACAGTACCCAAATCGACTGCACGATATTCCATGCTCTCGTTATTGCTTATGCTCTTTCGCCGTCCTTCAGCGTGCAGTTAGCAAACCGTCTACAAAATAACAAATCTTCGACCCTACGGAGAGTAAGAGGGTTAAATAACGCGAGACGCTCTAAATCTGGCTAAACAAATCTCGCGTTCGCCTCTTTACGAGCGAAATGTCGCCAACAACGACGAACAACGTCCATACGAAGAAAAAGTACAATCGATAAGATGAGGCCGCTCCCCGTTACAGACACCACATTTGTGCGAAGAAGAATAAGCTTCTTTTTATGCACTCTACTGCGAGAAATAACTAATTAGATATACAGTGGCCATCGAATTACCATTAGAAATTTTCAGACTTTTTCACGTTTCACGATCTGCTCAAATTGTAATTATTTATTAGGTACCATGATACTAATGTACATAACATTAACACGTGTTCATATCTTGTATTTCCACCATTTTGCTTTGGTCAGATTGCTTATGCTTTATATCTTCATTTTTTTCAAGTTTGTAAATTTATAAATATGAGCAATTCCCTGAATCACCATATTCTTTATAATTTTAACATTTTTATGTTGCTAAAATTCTAAATTTGAAATTCATAAATTACTAAATTTCCAAATTCTAAAATTCCCCAATTCCTAATTTTCCAAACTCTAAAATTCCCCAATTCCTAAATTTTCAAATTCTAAAATTCCCCAATTCCTAAATTTTCAAATTCTAAAATTCCCCAATTCCTAAATTTCCAAATTGTAAAATTCCCCAATTCCAAAATTTCCAAATTCTAAAATTCCCCAATTCCTAATTTTCCAAACTCTAAAATTCCTCAATTCCTAAATTTTCAAATTCTAAAATTCCCCAATTCCTAAATTTTCAAATTATAAAATTCCCCAATTCTTAAATTTCCAAATTCTAAAATTCCCCAATTCCAAAATTTCCAAATTCTAAAATTAACTAATTCCTAAATTTCCAAATTCTAAAATTCCCCAATTCCTAAATTTCCAAATTCTAAAATTCCCCAATTCCTAATTTTCCAAACTCTAAAATTCCCCAATTTCAAAATTCCCCAATTCCTAAATTTCCAATTTGTAAAATTCCCCAATTCCAAAATTTCCAAATTCTAAAATTCCCCAATTCCTAATTTTCCAAATACCAAAAAACTTCACTAACTCCTCTCTAGCCCCATTCCGATTGCCAACAAATATGAAAAGCTACAAGTATTCTAAAAGACCCAAAAGAAAGTTACAAAAGTAGCTCGGTTCTATTCTTGTATAATTGCCACGATCATTAATAACTGTGAACTAGAACAACAAGTCAATGGACGTTCGACGAAATAACGGAGAAGCCATACTTAGCTTTTCCAATACTACCTCTTTTAATTGTCGTCGTATCTCGACATTAAATATCCCAGTTTATCTTCTGCATATCTTAGCCTACCTTACATTCTTAACATTTCAAGTATTCCAGGAGTAATGTTAAATATTTTATAAAATAACAGTACAGAAAAATTTCACATAAACGTGTGTACAATTATCAAATGCAGAGTACAACCATAAAAATTTGTAAAAAATGCATTACGTTAAAACGAGTTATATTAAAACTTCATTAAAAATGAAAACATTCAATACTTAAATTGCGAATACTTAACCCCTCCTATAATAGTCCCCTACAATTTCGTGTCACACTCGTGACGCACACTACAGTTCATATGTGACGCACCAGTCTCATGTTTACATTGTAATTTGCCTTCAATTCGAAGATCGTTGAACACAAAACGTGTCTTACTTTTCAATCTTCTTTATTCGTCTTCAGATTGCAGCAATAATCTATAAATGACGTAACTGCCTAGAAAATTGTAGGTTAAGTGGTTAATATGCACTCGGTGACTACGTAAACCTTATAAGAATAATATTAGTATAATGGTTCATATTACCCCAAAATTCCACCATTTTGGACACACTTAACTCGTATGCTACTTGTCTCTTTCCTTTTATAATTCATGCAAGATCAATTCTCGTTTATTTTAACCCTGTAAACTCACCAGACAAAATTCCAGAGTTCACTGAGTTCTTGAACCTTGGAGACCTTGGTGGCCAATGAATGTGACTATATGACTCCACGCGTGTTTATATAAAAATCTTCACTCGGACCACCGCCATTTTGCAAAGTATTTACCGTTCCTGGGACACTGTGTATAACACGATAAGATGACCAAACGTGATGTTCGACCACGTACCAGCGAGTACTCGGGAAGTGGTCTAGGTCCTTGTCCCAGTCGGTGAAATGGGGTCGATTTAAGTTGCTCGTTATTTCGGTATAATGATTTTTGCTTTAAGAGATAATTGGTTCTAGTTAATACATAATGGAAGGAGCACTTCAGTTCTATTTTCGTAGCGAAACTTGCAAAATGGATAATAATTTTTTATCAATTTTTGCTGTTCAAGGTTATAATGGAACCTTGAAGGTTATGGTCATGTCATATTTCAATTTTATTAAATTTACAGGTTACTTTGCATTTGATTATGGATGCTTAATTTTGAAATGCCAATTTCAATCTTGGAGACACGGATAGGCAGACTAGTAACATTCTAGTAAGATACTAGGATTTGTAGTTGTATAATTTTTTAAGTTTCATTTGGTAAAAGGGCAGAGTATGACTTCAGGCACATCTTATGATTTCGAAACCTTAAATATCTCATTTTAACATTTCTACATTTCTACATTCCTAAATTCCTAAATTCCTAGATTCCTAAATTCCTCAAATGGTAAATTTTCAATTCTAAAATTCCCCTATTCCTAAATTTCCAAATTCTAAAATTCACCAGTTCCTAAATTTCCAAATTCTAATTTTCCCCAATTCCAAAATTACCAAGTTCTAAAATTCCCCATTTCCAAAATTCCCCAATTCCTAATTTTCCAAATTCTAACATTCCCCAATTCCAAAATTCCCTAACTCCTCATTTTCCAAATTCTAAAATTCCCCAATTCCTAAATTTCCAAATTCTAATTTTCCCCAATTCCAAAATTACCAAGTTCTAAAATTCCCCAATTCCTAATTTTCCAAATTCTAACATTCCCCAATTCCAAAATTCCCTAGCTCCTCATTTTCCAAGTTCTAAAATTCCCCACTTGCTAAATTTCCAAATTCTAATATTTCCCAATTGCTAGAATTAAAAATTAAAAAATTCCTAAATTCCTATTCTCCTAAACTCCTAAATTCCTGAATACCAAAATCCCCTAATCCCATAGTCCCCACATCCCACAATCCCCAAAACCCCAAAATCCCAAAAACACCAAATCCCAAAATCCCCAAATCCCAATTTATCATTGTTATGAATGTTTGTTATGAAAAAATACAGGGAAAATTTTAGGATTAATTTGTTCATTAAAACTCGAAGGGTCGCCATATTTAGAAAGAATAACTGAGTTACAGAAATGTACTAATCTTTCATATTTTCAATGATCCTGATAGGTAATTATGGTTAGTATTAAATACTAATTTCTACTGTGTAAACAATAAATTGTGTAACAGAAAAAATGTAAAAAAAATATTTATTAGGTTAAGTTATATAAACCTTGATTTTAGTGTACCAATCTTGTATATTCTTTTTATATCGAGCATCATAAGTAACCAAATCATAGTGTTCATCATTCGTCCATTTCACATTCACAGGATTCGTTTTATAAAGGTTAGAAAGTGAAATGCCTCGTGGAAAAGAACTTTCAGAGAGAAAAAAAGCATGATCGATGCTTTTCGCATGGAAGGCAAAGGTTACGGGTATATTGCGAAGCAAATAGGTCGTTCAAAAAGTGTTATTGTCGATTACGTTAGCAAAAGACGTAATCATGGTGAGAATAAGCCATCCAAAAGTGTCTCCTCGAGATAAACGTAAAATTCTACGATTAGCTTGCGACTCGATGCCATCGATTCAACTGCGAGATTGCAAATTAAATGTTGCAAAAAATATCCATAGAAACGTTGTAGCATCACTGTTAAAGGGAAAATGATAGCAGAGAAAAACGAAGATGAATCAAGACTCATTCGCTGAAGCAAACGAGAGTTGATTGGAAAAATTTTAGTAAAAATATTTATCTTAGGTATGTTTTGCAGTTACAATTTGTTTTTGTTATTCTTTATTTCTGTTTATTTTTATTTGATTAATATTCAGGTTTAATTTAGTGCTAGCAAATACTAGGTTATGAAGATTGAATTGAATTTAAAAATTAATTTATTATTAATTAATAATAATTTTTAAATAAATTAAATAATTCGTCAAGTGTATACTATTTACAATTTTTAATCATTTTTAAAATTTGTTAATGAACTAGGATTACTTACTCTATTATTACTAATGAGTAAGTAAAAATTAATTAGTCATTTTAATTATTCGTCAAAATTAGAAGACTAGCTACATAAAATTATTAGAAGAATCTATAAATTGATTTGATGATACACGATAATAATTGCACATACATACAATAATTATTACAGTAATTAACAATAATACATAACGGTAATTAAAAGTTATAAATGCACAACTAGTATAAGTTTTATAAGAGCTGTAAATGCAGTTCGTAGTACAAGGGTATAAAACTGAATTCAATTATCCAGTTAAAAATATCGGAGTTTGTCGACATCCTCGAACGAGTCCGATTTTGACCGTGGGGGATGTTGTGTATAGATCGAACGAGCTCGTTAATCCGTTCTAGGGAATACAAGGTACCGATACATCGAAAGAGGGTTGTTCGCTTTCCCGTCGATGCTGACCATCGGAGGTAATTACCGTGGCCGGTGAAAAGCTCTCACGCTCAAACCCTTTCGTCTCGCAAATGCTCGCAGACGTCGAGATCTCGACCCTTAAGGCAATCCCTTTATCGGCGAGAGTCTCCGGCAATAACCGGTCATTTTTCTGCAACGATCTCTGCAGCTTCTCTCCGACTCTCTCTTTCTCTCTTTTTCGCACAGGGGTACACACTTACTTGCTACGAAGCAAGCAGAACAAACAGGGCCCTTACAGCATGCTACGTACTGAACGTACATACGTATTTCGAACGCGACCATGGAATGGGGTCAACTGTGAAAGTAGGGTCACTCGGCGGGCTCACTATGCTGATGCAGTCAGATCGATTTTTGTAACAACGATTCTCTCGATACCGCTGCATTTAACGCTTCTGTGTCTGTATGGAAATTTATGAAGGGTTAATTGCATTAAATACGAACGAGAAACGCTGTCTTGATCATCTTTCACGATACAACGCTGCACGAATACGAAATTAATGTACAGGGCGGTGCACAGTTTTCGGACACGATAGGAGTTTCTATGGTAAAATTGGAATTGTTCTATTTAATTACTAGATATATTAATTGTCGAGTTTGTGAAGTAATTCTGTTGAAGAATTCATTGTTATTTATTCATATATTGTTTTAGGTTGGGGGTGTAACTCGTGGTTAATCAGTGCTGAATTAGAGAGTTATTTTGCATAATAAGTAAAATATAGTTAGGACAGCAGAAAAAGGATTTTATAGAATTTTTACGAACTTCATAATGTTCCTACATTCCCAAAATTACAAAATCCCCAAATTTTCAACCCTTTAAATTTCTACATTGCCAAATTATAAAAACCCCAAATTTTCAACCCCCCAAATTCCAATATTCCCAAATATATAAATCCCCAGATTTTCAACCCCCAAAATTCCAACATTCCCAAAATTACAAAATCCCCAAATTTTCAACCCCCAAATTTCAACATTGCCAAATTATAAAAACCCCAAATTTTCAATCCCCCAAATTCCTATATTCCCAAATATATAAATCCCCAGATTTTCAACCCCAAAAATTCCTACATTCCCAAAACTACAAAATCCCCAAATTTTCAACGGCCCAAATTCTTGCATTTCCAAATTTTCAAATTCCCCAAGTTTCTCAATTTCCAAATACCCAAATTCCCCAAAATCAAAACCCCTAAATAGCAAATTTTCCAAAAATCTAATTCCCCAAATCCTCATACTACTTAACAGAAATATGAAAAGTACGTATACCAAGAGAAATTTCTTTCTTTCATAATATTTAAAGGTAGATTCAATATTCTTGCTCCGAATATCAATGTGCAAAACGGTACAAATTTATGGGACGACCTAATACTCCCTTAACCTATATTCGAAGAAAATTGTTCCTGCACGCCAAAGAATACACAGGGTGTTCCACTTAAAGCGATCACTACGAACATTTTGCAAAATGTTTCGATTAAAATCATTTTGAATGATTAAAATATAATACGATCATTCTTTAAACACTATTACAAAACTTTTCGAAAAAGTTGAGTCGACTACTAGAAATTAATTAACGTCGAATTATGTTCCCTGGGATACCGTTTAACTTCTTTTCCAAATATTTTCTATTTAATTTTCTAATAATTTTCTATATATGTATATTAATATATGTATGTATATATATAATTTTCTATATGATTTCCTGTATAATTTCAAAGATGAGAATCGTATAAAATGGTACACCCTATACGCGTAAAATATTTCCTAACCACGGCAGTTCCGAAGATCTAATAATAAAGAATGACACTGCTATCAGCAGCATCTAGATGTAAGATAGTCTAATTAGAGCATAGAAGCTGGTGACGATGGTTTAAAATTCATGTGCCTATTGACCTTACTGTAGGTTCAAAGTGCGGTATCTACATACAACAGTGATTACTTGTGTCAAGAGCAGTCACGGAGTGAATATATAATACCGGTATACACGCAATAATTAGAGGAGCATGGCTAAGCATAATCAAATCTAAACACGTGCATCCCTCCTTCACGGTTTTAATGGGTTTTATTAGGCGAATTTGTGATTCCGGTAATTTAACCTTCCTCGAATAACTCTGAAGCATAATTTAAGCTGTCGATGTATCGCATTGACGTAACTGGGGGACCAGGATATAGACATCCCTGATTGGGAGAAAATAATATGTTACTGTGATATATCGTGTGACTGTAATACATATTGTCCTTGTAGAAATGTCAAGTATATTATTAGTAATGATAAATAATTAATTAATAGTGATAAACTGAACTAATCATGAAATAGTAAATTAATAGTAATAATTGCTAATAGTGAAATAATAACTTGGTAGAAATCTTCATTTACACACAAATGAATTACACACTTATAACGACAATTATAAACATTGATAAACTATTATAAACAATGATAAAAATATTTGTGTATTGTACTTGGGTACCATCGCTTTTCAGTAATTGAATTTTACGTGAAAATTTACAATCTTAATTAAAATGTAGCGATTTAATATATAAAAAATACATCAAAATCAGTCAAGTTTATTATAGTAACAGTAACTGAAAAAGTAGAAGACATGTTAGACACCTCATGCTATATTTTTTTTTACTTTTATATTTTTATGCGCGCGCAGAATGAAAATAGTCCTTCTTGCGTCATCTGGCGGATCAAATATGTTACAAATCGAAAAAAATTGTGTTTCTTTAGTCACAGATGGTAATCCGAAGTTTCCCCCTTTCGAATGATTTAAAATTGCAATGTAAAATCGAATGTTTTAAAATCTGCGATGCAATTCGATGAATATTATAGTCAATTAATTGGTTTTTGAAAATTGAACGTGTGGCGCCATCTCCCCTGCGAACAGGGTGAACTACACACTTTTGAAACTGTAGTTTAATTAGTTCCTATCTTTTACCGCCAGATGGTATTTGGCGCCTCAAACGTAAAATTTTTATCATGACAATGTAATTCCCTATATTACCGAGGTACAGTATAGGTATGTACATACACGGAATACACAAACAGCGTTTTCATAAGGATAGGGCTCTTCACCGCCATTTTCCCTGGCGCCTGCTCTTGAGAGTAAACTTATACAAGGTTACTCAGTTTCGTTTATTATAGTAGAATATCAGATTTTCTAATACAAGGATCACAACAGCTAGCATTAATCCTGCTAGAAATATCCATATGATTATCTGTACTTTGTCCACATCAATTTGGGCAAACGTACGACTATCCTCTTCTTCCTCGTTGTTCCAATCCAAATAATATATCTGCCACGTTTTGATAAGCCCGACTTCGTATAGTTTTATTATCCTACATGACAAAAATAGCAAATTATACGGTAGAACTGATGGAATCCCCAAAAACAATACTCGGAGTATTCTGTCACCAGACTTGATTTTTAACCTCTTACTGTTACGTGACGCAGGTAACAGTTGAAGCGCGACAGATCTGACTCTTATTTTGACCTTGATTGAATTTTGAGTTTGATTTTAATTCCAACACAACTGCCAATGATCGCCGTATTTCAAATATTCATAACATTTGAATATTCTTTTCGTGACTTAATATGGTAACAATAATTCAGTCGCTGTGTCTGACGCACTTGTAGAATAAATCATAAGTTAAGGGGTTAATGGTCATTTTTCGAATACGTTACCCTTTGTCGATCGTTCTCTTGTATTTAAAGTCCCATGCAATTCCAGAAAATACATACGATTCGGAAAAATATTTCCCAGTTGGATTTAATCGGCAGCCAATCATACCACTTGCTTGCTTTATGTCTGTAGCCATGAATATCGCCCAATGCTTTTTGTTTGAGCACCCTAGCGAGTATAGCTCCTCCATCGTATCTGCGACTGCATACCGGTTTTCTTTCAAGACCTTTGCGTGATGGGACTCGTTGCTCTAAAAACAAATGGATGCAGTGGAGAGAATTAGTGATGATAAATTAATGAAAAATTAGTCGGATTTAAAAATTTGGGATCTTGAGAATTTTTTAAATTGGGAACATGGGAATTTTTTAATTTAAGACTCTGAGAATTTTGGGATTTTGGGATTTGGACATATGCAATCTTGAAATTTTAGAATTTAGATGTTTAGCAGTTTAGGAATTTAGGAAGTTAGGAATTTAGGAATTAGACACGTGAGATTTTAAAGATTTGCAATTTGGAAATTGCAAAATTACATAAACAGAAATTTGAAAATTTGGAAATTTCAGGACTTAACCCAAAAAATTTATTAATAATTTTGTCACCCGAAATAGAATATCCGGAAAAGAACCGTTTAATGTAACTATGTTGTACGAAGTATCCTCCACCAAAGTATGAAGATCTTCAAAAGGATGCGTGACTGTAGTCCACCATATGTAAGTGAGTATAATTGCACTAAAAGCACTTCTAATTAAGAAACCAAATGTAGTCAACCATAAGTTCACGATTTTCGCGCTTTTGGAAAGACATTCCCATGGATAAGCTGCAAATTTAACGTTATTTTTTTAAATATTATCATCAACTTTCCATCCTACAAATTTAAACACATTTAAATATTTTTATAACATATTCCCATATTTTTCGTGGAATAATTTAAACATTTTTTTAATTTATAAATGAGGAATTCAATTATACTGAATATTTTAAACTACCTAATTTCTAATTAATTTTGACAAGAAGAAAATTTATAAATTAACAAAAATGTTGAATTACTAATTTTACCACAAATATAATTTAATTTATCTTGCGTTAATGAATTTTTCCTTACTTTGACCGACGATTGTGCTAAAATTGTAGAAAAGATGGTCGTTGAATTTTACAATCAAGTCTCTGCGAGTAAGAATTATTTCTGTTCTTTGTGAAACATAACTGCAGACGGTTAGCAGAAGGTACATCCACAGAATCGAGTACCAAACTTTTGGAGCGAATAGTCTCAGCATCCAGGTGGATAGATATTTCAGTTCAGGTCGAATGTACAAGTGGTATCTGCGTGTTGATTAATTCAAGTTAGAGTGAGATTGAAAATATTGAATTTTGACAATGTGGCGATTTGAAGATTCGGAAATTTGAGAATTTGGGGATGTTGGTATTTAATAATTTGGGAATTTAATAATTTACGGATTTGCTATTTGAGAAGTTAAAAATTTAGCAACTTGGAAACTTGGAGGTTTGGGAATTTAGATATTTGAGAATTTGGGGATTCCACTTTAATTACTTATAAAGAATGATACAGCAAGAATTTGTTTATTATAAATAGTACTACTAATTCCTAATTTAAAATATTTCGACTAACTTGATTCGCCATAAAGGCATAGTAAACTGCATTCCCATTTGTCCGTCGTTATGTCGAACTTCCACTCTTGGTATCACATCCGTTTCGTTTAATTGAATAGTTTTTAATAAACCATCTGAATAGCTTCCATTAGGAAGTTTGTATCCTAATGTTGAATAATTACTGAGCGTTGGTTTCAATCTGAAATAGTTAAATTTGTCAAAAATCCGTGATTTAACTTCATTGCAGAGGAGTTAGCCTTTTTTAATTCTATTAAAATACTCATTTTTGAACACTCAAAAATTATTACACTAAGAAAATAACAAAATATAAACAAATATTTTGTGTATCATAAATTGTTTAACGGAAAAAAAATTTTATAATATTATAATTCAGATGTAAGATTAATATGGAACAAAATATTGTAACGAATGATAATAAATGATTTTGTTATTTTCAATTATAATTAATAATAATATTTAAGTTTAGTAAAATTCCAGAATTATTTGGTGTACCACTTTACTATTTTATTTAGTGTATTATTTTGCAAGGAAGGTTTAATATAGTACCAGCTACATTTATAAATAATTTTATTTACGTAAAATTTAAGTATTCCGATAAAGCAGTCCAAAGTTCGCCAATCGCACCGCTCACTTGGGTTCCGTTCGCTTCGAATATGACCATCTTGGGGATCTGGGAATTACGCAGCAATATTATGAAGAATACAATAATGAAATAAAATAGCAATAATTATAGGAAAAATTGTTAGAGAAGATAATAAATATTGAAGATCAATTTTAATTTATAGAGATGAAGTTACCGTTTATTTTTCATGTAATCACGTTAGCTTTAAATTACAGTCACAATTTAATGAAATCTTTGAATACAAGAAAAATACGTTTACATTACGTAAATTTTAAGAGAAACAAGTTCAGCAATTTAAAACATGGCATTATTATTGTAGCAGTGAAATAGATGCAATAAGTCGCGAAAAGTATTGAATTTTTCTATGAAAATCATTTTTTCAATTTCTATGTTTCTAAATTTTGTTTCATATTCAACGTTTAAATTTATTTAAATCAACTGTGAAATAGATTAAAACATTTTTCAAAGATTATTTGTAATTTATTTCAAGTTGAAATAATGAGTGGCTTTGTAAGAAACATTTTTAGTGCCTAGGGTACGTCCCAGTGTACCATGTGAAACTACTAAAAAATGTATATTATAACATCTACCAAGAAATTCGTACTTTACCTCATAATATGAGAAACGAACAATTTCCCCTTGAAAGTTGTGCGTCTCCATTTCCAGGCTTTTTCTTAAAATTTCTTCCCTCATCGCGGCAAACGATGGAATACTGAAAATCGGCACGAAATTTCCGCTTTGCTTGTCCCATATTATTCCATTCACGCATTCAACCGATTTTAAGACCCCGTGAATTACAAAAAGTAGCAGTAGCTGTCTCATAAAAGCAAATTTTTGATTTTTTTATATAAAAAAAAAATTGGAACTGTGTTCCAGGTCTATCCGCGCTATTTAATCGAAATTACACTAACCAATGTTTATTCTAACGATACAGAATTTATATATGAGACGTTTTAGCGTGTCATTAATCATAGAAACCATCAACATTTATATTTCTTTGCGGAAGCCATTTGATGAACGCGATTATGCTATTACAAAGCATTTACTGTTGATTAAAACTTAAAATAACGGAAGTTATTTTAAAGAATTTTTATTCTTACCTTCTGATCCTGAAAACTTTGTAAAATCTTAGGGAAAACTTTGGGATGTTTTACAATATGGACAGATAAGGCGAGAGGTAGAACATTTTTGTCTGCTTCAAAGTACAAAAATTTGTATATCAAATTTTCTATCTATTCTGCTATGAATAACTTTTGTATGAGACCAAAATTTGTTCATAAGACATACTGAAAAATCTAGTAAATTTTAGTGATTAATTGTACTATTTAAACAATTAAAATTGAATATTATTTCTTGCACAATATTCTCTAAAATCCATTTTGTTACCATGACAACTTTCCTTTGAAATTTTCATTTTTTCTTTGTGTGTATTTTTCAAGGACAACAGGTTAGGTTCTCTATTCTCCCATTTCTGTTTAAATATCATATAATTATAGTTGCATGGTACACTACAGTTATCGAATTATCAGATGTTACCCTTCACCATCTCATTAATCATCACAGGGTTATGAATTATATTACCCTAGGAAATAAGTTTCGTAAATGCAGATTATCATCGATGCGCCGGTGATTGAAATGTGATGAACGTTTTGCACGAACGAGGAGGAAGAAATTCGATAAATTCAAGGCGTACTTTTTCAACATTTATTCCTGGAACCGGTCTGGATAGATGGTGGGGAAGAAATAAATTGATCAGTTTCATACAAAAAACATGGATCGTATATATCATACTTGATCGTGTATATATATGTATAAAGATCTTAAACTTATGATCCTTCGTCGAGGTTGACATAAATTAATTGAACGTCTAAACAACGACGAGCCTTCGACGCGGCCAGCAATGTTACCGCGTATTTAATTAGTCGTATTAATGATACATCGATTCCGAGGTTCGTCATTTCCAAGAAAAGTTCTATCTTTCTCGCTTTTTCATCAACTTAATCCTTTAAGTAATACTCTAATCGTCTCCTCGTTTATCATCGCTCGGATGAAACGTTACGTCTGAATAGAAAATTATCAAAAGTATAATACAAATTCGAGCACGCATCATTCATACTTTAGGCTCTTTCGTTACCTAATTCAACTTAATTACTATTATATTCACTCTATCACTCGAGACGGGCGTCTTAGGTTATAATTAGGTTAGGTTAGGTTAGGTTAGGTTAACTGTTGGTGTGTCCATTGTAGAAAGCGTAGATAACAGTAGATGCAAATACTACTCCGATAAAATAGGGAGTGACTCCCAAATGATACAAAATTTGTTCTCAAGTCGCCAAAAATCCTTCTCGGAAGCATTATTTTTATTAAAAAGAAACCCATTCCCGAAATTCGAGCCAATTTGGAGCATGGAGGTTTTCCGAAGTTTAGCCATAAAATCAACTATATTAATCGAATTTAACGGAAGATGGTACACGTTTTAAAACCGTGTAGTTCACCCTGTTCGCCGGAGAGATGGTGCCACTTATTCAATTTTCGTGAAAATTCAATTAACATTGATTTTATTAGCTTAATATACATCAAATTACATCGGAGTGTAATAGTAATTAGTTTTAGGTCGTTCTGAGAGTGTTGTCATATCAGGAACGTTGATAAACACAAGAACTAAATTTTGATTTTCGTTTCATTAATTCGCAGCTTTCACCGCTAGGCGGCTAAGCATTTTACTTTCAATATTATGCATGTTTTAAATTTTCCTGCAATTCCAGCGAATTGGGACGGAATTATTTCAGTTGCATTCAGATTATAGGACATTCTGATAGTTCCAGAGAAGCGTCAGTCACTATTTTTAGAAGAAAAACAAAATATTCTGTTCGCTTACTATCATCTTGTGTCGGTAGATGACGCAAGTGGTACCGTTTATGGAAAGCGCGCGAATAGACGTAAATTTAAAAATTCATATTTCTTCACGTGCTTTTTCCACTTAGGGATTGATAATTTTTTTTAGTAATAACTCTTTAAGTATATAATATTACTCTCAATATTGTTATTACTATATTATTGTACTATTTTATTATTATTATTATATTATTGTATTATTATTTTTATTATTTTTGCAGTATTATTAATATATGGCTCTAAAAATATATAATATTTTAAGATTACTCTTTAAAAATACAATATTCATTCAAGTATGTACATACATAAAAGTGGAAGTATAACTATAATTTCTACAATATTTTTTAATTTTATTAAATAATTCATAGATCTTTAATAAACTATGTTTATATTGAAACACGATAATCATTTCTAAATATCATATAAAACTACAACAAATAACTAAATTATTTCTCAACGTCGTAAATAATAATTCAATAATTAACAAGAAGTGTGAGGATTAATTAATATACAAGAAAATTGCAAACTGAAATTAAATGAGGAAGAATTGTTTAACGAAATGGTAATCGAATAAATTTGAAAGGAGTATTTATTATGAAAATTTAAGGAAATGTTATATTATTAGGATCGTAAGTGATGATAGATGAAAATGAATGGTCAGACAACTGGTTTAATTGGACAGTTTATTACGTGTGCGCCGGTATAGAAATATCATACAAATCCGAAGACGATCCGAACTGGATTACGAAAAACATTAGGTCTACGGTGGTTCCCCTTCTCGAGACATGTACATACATTACAAGAGGATGGTAGAACGATTCTAGACAAACACCTAAACGAATCACTACTAAAAACGAACCACTAATTAGCGACAATGAGGTTAGGGCAGGAGGGGAGAAGATATTTACAATTCAGTGCGTTTCCCGTATTCACATGAAGCTCCGTACACTTTGGTATTAATCGAATGTACCTAAGTGAGCAAAAAGAGTATGCACACAATATTTCAAACAATATTTTTCGAATGGTATCATTTTTCTTCGGTCTAATAATTTGAATTCGGTCAAGTTTGAATTTGTTGTGAAACAAGATCGTTTTTGGTTTTCGAGAAATAAATAATGCAATTGTGAGGAAAATACCGAAGGTCACTTTTTCAAAATTTGGGAAAATTTATTTTCTTAAAATTTGGGAAAATTTATTTTCTTAGAATTTGGGAAAACTTATTAATTTTAAAACTTGTGACAAATTGTTGTCCCAAATTCTTTGAAAACTTATTAATCTTGAAATTTATGAAAAATTATTTTTTCCCAAATTCTTTGAAAACAATCTTGAAATTCATGGAGAATTATTTTGTCTAAATTCTTAGAAAATCGATGAAACTTTCGAAATATTGTATGAATGCCATTTTCCTCTCATTGTACCTGTGTTTACAAATACAACGTACATCGGGGTAATGTGCTATCGTCGATATTATGGTACTTTGCCTTTTACAATTTTTGTTGCCTCTTAAATCGATTATACGCAAGTCGATTATTCGTGTATCGATATTATGAATTAGTTGCGCCTGACCAGTACATCGTGATTCGAATTTACAATGGACACAATCGTATTTACACTGTTGTTGATGTTCATCCTTTTGTTAATTCTATGCTGTTGAACGGAGCAGAGTTGGATATTGTTTTTTTTATGTTGTTTATTGCCAATTAGAAATTAGTATTATTTTCTGTCAGATTTTTTGCTGTGATATATTGGTTTTGAGTTGAAAAGTGTAATTTGGTTTGTTTAAAATATAATATCAAAAATTAAGGAAATGAAAACATAAAAATTTAGGGTACTTTTATTAAAAAATGTGGACCAAGTGTGAAAATTGGGAATATTCAAATTTTGTACATTTCAGAGTATCAGATTTTTATATTCTGATATTTTTAATAGACTAAAATAAACTCTCAAATTTCTAAATTCTTCAGTTTCTAAATTTTGTATTTTTTAAACTTTCAAATTTTTATGTATTTAACTGAGTTTTCAAATTTTGTAATTTTCAAAGATTCAAATTCTAAAATATTCAATGCTGTACATTTTCATATTTTTAACTTACTAAATTTCCAAATTTTCGAATTCCTGAATTTTCAAATTTATCACTTTCAAAATGATCAACTTTTTCAATTACCAAATCACTAATTTTCAAAATTGTCGTGTATTCCTTATGACAAATCATAAAAAATGCAATTTCGTTTAATGATACAAAATTTTTGTGGAAGTAAACCAAAGAAAATCGAAACGGAAACACAAATGTTTCATACACTGTTTTAAAAAATCATCATAACATGTTTGTTATTAATGACTTGGTAATATAATAGTACCTTCAAAAATCATAAAAATAATAATCATATTCAAGTACTTATTTCAGCTGAACATACTCGAAAACCTCATTAAATTTTGTACAACAAAATTTGTTCACATTTTTACAAACCTTGTAGACAGTTTTATTTTATTCAAAGAGAAATTAAAGTAGTTAATGACAAAAATAGTAAAAACACACAATGTTAAATCAACTGTATAATATTTTTAGTTTATTCTGAAATTTAATTAAGTAATATATAATTAATGAGATCAAATTATTTTTTATTTATATTTAATTATTTTTGTAAGGTACATCATATGCATTGAATTTCTGTCAAATCAAATTTCATCAATTTTTTGAATGATGACTGTTATATATTAATTTCTTAAACGATAATTATTGAACATGAATTTGATAAATAACCGTTGAATGAAACGATGTTAAATGAGACTATACAACACAAATTTTTCAAATGATTATTAAATTTAAATTTTATAAACGATGAATGAAAAATAAATTTTTCAATCGTTACAGTGCAGAAAATGGAATTCTTCCAAAGTAGAAATTTGTTCCATAGTTAACTTTCCAAAGATGAAAATATTGTATTAACAGGGTAAGATCACGCAAAAACAAAATTTCCTGCAAATAAGTACTTTATTCATCATGAATCCACTTCGATTTTCATTTGCCCCTCGAACAACAAAATTAACCCAACTCTGTCTACGAATCAGCGTCGTTCTCTCTTTCTCTCTCTTTCTCAGCCGATAATACACTCTTTGGTCACTCGAACGTACTAAATCGAACCTCATCGACGAACAAAATCCATCACGTGCTCGAAACCTGCGAAAATCGAATCGTTAACATCCCAGTGATCCTCCAGTGGTCACATTTTTTCGATCGCCGCCATGTTGATCTAAATCGGAAGAGAAGTTACTCGGTGCTGTGGTTTTAGTTGGCGGCAAAATTCAAATGCGTTTATTGAAAAGTAACGAAATATGAAAAGTAACGAAACTAATACTTTTTTATTTAACATGAGACATTAAATATGGAATACAAGTATGAATTATTCTGCAAAAAATACGAATTTGAGATATTAAGCATGAATTATTAAGTATGAAACACTAATATGAGATATTAAGTTTGAAACACGAGTATGAAATAATAAGAATGAAATACGAATATGAATTATTGAGATTAAAACACGAATACAAAATACCAAATCTTTTGTTATAGAACCTCTTTGCTACAACAAACAATGTTTTCTCATTTTCTTCATTTTCGTATTTTCATTATTTAAAAATTGTCTTTATTTACTCCAACATAATTATATTTGATGAGAGTAAAGATTAAATTCTTTCAGACTTTGTTTCAATATAAACACATTGAGAAATGAAGACAAAGTTCATTCTTTATCACTGTGTGAAATATTTATTTTCACTATTAATAATATTGATTTTTTATCTATAAATTGATAGTGACAAATGAAAATATTTCATATTAACTCAAGATTTGTTTCTTTACTATATCATAATACTTTAAGTACATTTTGAATTTACTATAAATACATTTGAATTTTTCCGCCATTTCGCGTTAGACCAAAATGGCGGGCCCGAAACCCGGAGAACAAACCCGACAAAATCGCTCCACCAATATAAGAGTTCGAGATACAATGTCTCAAGTTTGTACAAACAAAGACATATCCTCGAAATTGTTCGCAGTCACGACAGAATATCGAAAACTTGGATAAAACAGTTCGCAAAATTCATGTCCGACAAAATGACGACTACACTTATTGCACCCCTTCACCCTTCGAGATTGCCATAAATAATCGAACGAAACGTCCTACTTATTAAATAATTAAATAATCAAGGTTCGCGTAATCAACACACGACTATTAATTTTTATTTCCGAAATCGTTCGCAATTCCGCAAGGGTGAGTTCCGAAAATCAGCAAATTATTTTGCATAAATAATCTACCTCAACTAATTGTCTTTTACACATTTCTCTCGCACACAAATTATTATACATTAATCATTTTCTGACAATTTGATTATTGAAAATTACGCGATCGTATTTTCTCCGTTCGAAAATACTTTGTCGTTTTTATAATTTTTCTTGGTTTTGGAGTAAATTATTTATTTTCTTTTTTTTCGTGCGGACAATCTCGATTGCCGATGTTTCTCGTCATACTACCTGAGATCTTTCGTGCACGGATACCTTCGAGATTTATGATCGAATCTCTCTCGTTCACGATTAAAATTTCTATTTGCGAAACATCGAGCATTACGATTTTTATTGTTCGATAATATAATGTTGGTGGTAGAGCAGTGGTTCTCAGTGGTTCACGGATTTTGGAATTTTTTGGCGGTTCTTTGAATTCTTGAAATTTTGGAAATTCGAATTTTTGGGTATTTAGTCATTGGAGTTTGGATTTTAGAATTTTGGGACTTTGGGATTGTAGAATTTTTGAACTTTGGGATTTTAGAATTTTGGTACTTTGGAATTTTAGAATTTCAAGGTTATTGAAATTTGTTACTTTGGGGTTGCAATATTTAGGGATTATGGGAATTTTCAATTTTGGAATGTAGCAACCTCCAAATTTCGAAACGGTGATATTAGCTATAATATTTGAGAATTTGAATATTTTGAATTTTTGATATTTTGAAATCGTAAGATTTTTGAGAATTTTGAAATCGTAAGATTTTTTGAGAATTTTGAAATTTTAAATCCTGAGAATTTTTAAATATTGAAACCGTTAAATTTTTGAAATATTAGAACAGCAATTTGTCAAAAAACAGTATAATTCCATCATAAAAATGCTGATATAACCGTGAACCGAAAAGAACCACTGCAGACAACCAAAAATTTTCCCCCAAATTCTAACCAAAAAGTTCTTCAGTCACACATTTCCATATCCCGGTTTAACAATTCAATTATTCGTTATTTAAGCTCATGTTTCCGCAAATTTGATCCTTTTGTCCATTGCGATTTATCGAGAATCAGACACGTCATATCTCAACCCTTTCGCGCATCAATTTGATTTCTTTTCTGTAAAATCAACAGAACTTACAGAACCAAAGAACTTCTGAATAAAGAACATTCTGCAGCCAAATTGTCTAATGATATGTCGGTTTTCTCATTAGGAACAAAAAGCTGCAAGTTTCATAAGAAGAATTTATTAGAAAAAGAAAGGTTTACTGTAATGAGTATTTCGGTATTCTATCACTGTAATATTATTAAAAACCATGGCTACACGTCAAGAAATATAAATAATCCCGATATTTTAATTATTATACAACCCAATTATACTTAACGAATCAGGTAATTAAATATACAAAGTTAAACCGTATTCGTAACAATAATTTAATAATTCGAATCCTATGGTATAATCTATAGGGTGATTCCCCAAATGTGCCACGTAAATTTTGTTACACAAAAGTTTCCCTAAAAAAATGTACTTAAATAATAAAACAAATTTTTTCAGAAATTTTTTCCATAGTAATGACCAAAATTTAATTATGCAGTTCGAAAGAGCCTTTAATACCGAGTAAAAAAGTATTAAAGAACATGAGTCGAAAAATGAATAACAGTCGAGATATCGCTGTGTGACGTTCGGTCCCGGCGGTGTATAAAAGCGCGCCAAAAACGAACGCGTTCAAAGTAAAACCTTGATATCTAACATAATTTCGAGAATTTAGGCACACAGGCGAGTCACCCTGTACTAGAGACCTCCTAAAATCGAATTAAACCTATCGGAACATTCATTTGAAATGAAATCAATCGGTTTTATGGCACAAATCCAGTTTATTAGACCGCTCGATCTCTGACAGAACAAAGGAAAAGACACTCGGATCAAGCGCAAAAAAGGTCAAGTTATTCCTCGAGATATTCAGTGATTCTTCGGACTGTTCCTTTTGCACCCCCTACATGTTCTCGCAAATTACTATTCTCTTCAAGCACTTGTTGAAAGAAGACCACGAAGAAAGCGGACACTTTCGTTCTGGCCACACCGCACAACACTATGGACTTCCTGTATCGTGATGAAGGGAGTCACTGTCACTTTCGAGATAAGTTACATAGCTATCCGTGCTGTCGGGATGTTGGCCCATGTCTGGACCACCGCTGCTGGGGTGGTGTGGACCCGGGGGTGGAAGAGGACCACCACCCCCGCCGCCTCCACCGTCGTTCATTGGACCACCGAGCATCCCCGGCGGTGGTAATTGCGGTGGACCGCTATGGAGATCGTAACCGTGCATCTGGAATCAAATAATTTCCACGGGGTTTTTTAGTTTTTGATACATTATGTACTGGTGACGTGTATTGGTAACTGGTTGTATTGGTAACTGGTTTAAGGTTTGCTTTTAAAGTGGAGCCTAGTTTTTGGTATCACGAAATGTTCAAGGGGCTGTTTGGATGGCTATTTGGAACTTGGTTGCAACTCAAGTTTTCTATTTGGAACATCAAGTTGGAACACAAGTTTTCTATTTGGAACTCAAGTTTTTTATTTCGAATTCAAGACGACTATTTGGAACATCAAGTTGGAACACAAGGTTTCTATTTGGAACTCAAATTTTTTATATAGAACTCAAGTTGTCTATTTGGAACTCAAGTTTTTTATATAGAATTTAAGTTGTCTATTTGGAACTCAAGTTTCCCATTTGGAACTCAAGTTGTCTATTTAGAACTCAAGTTGGAACTCAAGTTTCTTATTTGGAATTAAAGTTGTCTATCTGGAACATCAAGTTTTAACACAAGTTTTCTATTTGTAACTCAAATTGGAACTCAACTTGTCTGTTTGGAAATCAAGTTGTCCATTTGGAACTTAAGTTGTCTATTTAGAACTCAAGTTGGAACTGAAGTTTTTTATTTGGAATTCAAGTTGTCTATTTAAAACTCAAGTTGGAACTGAAGTTTTTTATTTGGAACTCAAGTTGTCTATTTGCAATTGAAGTTGGAACTCATATTTTTTATTTGGAACTCAAATTGGAACTCGACTTGTCTGTTTGGAAATCAAGTTGTGTATTTGGAACTCAAGTTGTCTATTTAGAACTCAAGTTGGAACTGAAGTTTTTTATTTGGAACTCAAGTTGTCTATTTGCAATTGAAGTTGCAACTCATATTTTTTATTTGGAACTCAAATTGGAACTCGACTTGTCTGTTTGGAAATCAAGTTGTGTATTTGGAACTCAAGTTGTCTATTTAGAACTCAAGTTGGAACTGAAGTTTTTTATTTAAAACTCAAGTTGTTTATTTGCAATTGAAGTTGGAACTCATATTTTTTATTTGACACTCAAATTGGAACTCGACTTGTCTGTTTGGAAATCAAGTTGTGTATTTGGAACTCAAGTTGTCTATTTAGAATTCAAGTTGGAACTCAAGTTTTTGAAACTCAAGTTACAACTCAAGTTTTCAATAGTAAAACAAAAATGACAAAGAACATATTGAATTACCTGTGACACTAAATGATGAAAAGAAGGCGTGTTGGGATCTAGCCTGTCCAGATCAGTATGAAGAGCAAAGTCAGAAAGAGCTTTCCAGGGTGGCTGATAAGCTTGCACTTCGAGTGGCGTCATTCCTATGGAGCTCTCGTGTCGCACAGGACTACTGGCCACCATAGGAATTCCGTGCATTCCACCGAAGCCTAATTTACGGCCATCCTAAAACAAAAAATACCTGGATTCGTTAAACTATTGCTAAATCTTTCGCTTCATTTTAGATTAACATTCGTTTGTAAAATCAACATTTTCTCCGTCGCTCATTTCGTTCGAAACAATTTTATGGTTCATCGAAATAAATACGTGAAAGCCGGCTTAATAAAAACCCGTTAAATATCATAAAAGTTGTCTGTCATCTTTATTGAATGATCTTTCATTTTATGATGGTACTCAAACTTCTTTCAATAAAATTACCATAAAAACGTAAAATATAATTCATATAGAGAAGGCTTAATAAAAAAAGTAATAAATTTAAAAATTGTTTGACACATACTGAAAATAAAATTACCGTGTGAAAGGATTTTTCATAATTTTATTATACCAAACTTTCAATAAAATTACCATAAATAAAATATATATTCAGAAAAATAATTATTTTAAAATTGGAACACGACTTCAATTTTTCGATGATCTTTTAATCGATCGATTAAAGTGTTCACGGACTTCGTTTCGCTTTTTTTCTTGCACTCACCTTTTCCTGCATCTGCTGCTTCATAGCGATCGTTTTTTTCTTATCCTTGCATCGTTTATTTTGGAACCATACCCTAATTACTCTGGGGCTGAGGCCAGTCATTTCGACCAATTGTTCCTTCATCAACGCATCCGGTCGTGGATTGGCGGCGTAACAAGTTCTCAAAGTGTGAAGCTGCTTCTCGTTCAAAACAGTGCGAACCCTGGTCGGTTTTCCGTCAGAGCCGCCACCGCTTTTATGGCCGCCCGATCCTCGAGTGCCACCCACGCCTGCTTTATGCGATCCACTTTCGGATCCGGAATCTGTAACAAATTTAAAAAAAAGTCAAAACTGATATGAGTCAAAAATATAACTGATATATGTCAGAAGTGAAAAGAATTTTGAAATAAGTCTAACTGATTTAATATTAGAACCACCATATTAATTTTACAATTTTGCGATAACGCAAGATATGAATTTTCTTTGAGGTCAAAATAATTTTGTAGTGCTTATCAGAAACTTGTCAAAGTGTAAGTCTTAGAATTTTTGTATTGAACCAGAATGTATGGGTGTGACAAATTATAATTTTTGCTTTATTTAACTTTTACTTTGACTATTACTTTTCACACAAATTGAAAATTCTTTACAAATGTGACAAATTATAACTTTTGGTCAATTTAACTTTATTTAACTTTTACTTCGCACACGTACTTTCAGTGATCAACAGCACTCATAAAATTGAATTTAGATAACAATTAAACTAGAATATCATGAATAATATTAATAATAATATAATAATAATAATAGTACCAGTGGTTGGTACTGAAACCAATTCAGTTTTTGGTATTCCTTACAAAGAAGTTATTATGAAAGCAACCATGATCTTTTAATTAGACACAACAAGTAATTAAGAGGGAAAAAGTGAAGCTCTCAAGGGACTAAATCAGGAGAATGCAGAGTAGAATGCCAGAGTGCGACTGTCTTCCTAACCGGTCCTGTGAAACGTTCTTTGCCAGCTAATGGGAGATCCGGATAGTGATTCAATATGGCGGATGGAGAACGCGAAGACGAACATGTGCGTATTCGAGAGAACAGAGACAATATTTTCGATGAGCAAACTTTGACCGATTTACGTGATCGGTATTCAGGCCGACGAGGGACAGGCTCTTTTGAAATTATTTTACTTCGGAGTTTTAGATCACTTTCGTAATAGTTGTTTTATGTCTTTGTATAGCGCTTAATATTGTAATTTAATTTATTATTTAATATGTATTGAAATTTAATTTGTAAATGTTTGATATGTATTAGAATTTAATTTGTAAATGTTTAATATTATATTAGAATTTAATTTGTAAAATATTTGATATGTATTGGAATTTAATTTGTAAAATATTTAACCTTGTAATTTCACCTGTAAAATATTTACCATGCATTTTAATTTAATTTGCAAAATATTTCAAATGTATTGTAACTTAATCTGTAAAATATTTAATAAGTACTGTAATTATGTTAGTAAAATTTTTAAGATGCTTTGAAATTCAGAATGTAAAGTATTTACGATGTATAATTTAATTTGTAAAATATTTAACATGTATTCCAGTTTAATTCGTCAAATATTCAGTATGTATTGTAGTTTAATTTGTAAAATACATAATATGTATACTTCAGCTTGTAAAATATTTAACCTAACCTAACCTTGTAATTTAACCTATAAAATATTAAACACATATTATAATTTAACTTGTAAAATACACTGCAGTTTAATTTATA
Source organism: Megachile ligniseca (assembly GCA_945859555.1). Lineage (NCBI taxonomy): Eukaryota > Metazoa > Arthropoda > Insecta > Hymenoptera > Megachilidae > Megachile > Megachile ligniseca. The sequence goes on from OX243790.1 coordinate 3,699,360, forward strand.
AAATATGCAATATAGTTCAACATGCAAAATCCTTAATCCTGTAATGTAGCTTATAAAATATTTAATGTAAACTGTACCTTAATTCAAACATTTAATCTCATAACTTATAAAATACTTAACACAAATAATCGAATAAAAGATCCCTATAACAGTTCATATGATTCACCCTGTGCACTCGAATCTGCTCTCTAATTATTACTAGAACTCCGACCGATACAAACAGCTTCGATATTCGTTTAATGGCTGTATACGGTAGGTTCTACAGTGTACTACACGTTTTATCGCATCCATTATCATCTAACGAAGTAAAAATTGCCTGATATTTATGTCGGACGAATCTCCGCTCCATCAGCAAGAAAAAATAGCGTCGAAATTTTTAGGTTCACCTCCCTTGTCGCATCGATCAGCGACGAGAAAACGATGGAGTAGAAAAAAACGAGAGAGAGAATTCAGGAACCTTTCGGACACTTTTTCAGCCGGCCAAACAGCGAAACCCATATGTAAACGGCTGGACGAGGGACGAGCGTCGAATTTCATTAACTCCCAATTAACGAGTAATAAGTAACTCGTGCCGCGATAAGGATCCAGTTTCCTTGGCGGTGTCCTTCGGAAGGATTTGGTAGCCGCACGAAATCGAATGTTTGCGGACGGTAAGACGAAAAGGCGAACGAGCAAACGAAATCCTGCGCCTATTTTTGCGTCCTAACCAAATAAGCGGCCACAAAGGCCACCGCGAGAAAAAGCACAGATACAAAATAAACAACGGTTATCTCATCTGTTCTTTAAAAATGTCACCTGAGATAGAAATTCAGATTTGACTTTTCACGCTTTCGGATAAAATTTCATTCCCTACTTTACCGACGCAGCACCCTAAAGAAGGAATTTCAGTATTTTTATGCAATTTCAATAATTAATTAGTACCAGGTCTATCGGTTAATTCAGGGAGTATTAGTTTCAACATGTGAACAATTTTTTGGAGGACACCATTTAAAAGGCAGATGGTAAAATAGCGATGGAACTTTTTCCCAAATTTAAATTTTCTTAAAATAATTGAGAATTATTAACCGACACCTGGTGGAGCAAATTGCATAATAAACTTATATCAGTTAACTGACAATTAATGTCTTGTTTGATTACAATTTGTCGCGCTTTCAGAAAATGTAAACATGCTGCATTCTTGGAATAAATTTTAGTATAAGTAATTATCTATTGGATCGAAGGTGAAGGCAATTATTATTAATGAGAATATTACGCCATTTATTGGTAATAGCGGCGTTCGCTGAGGCTACCTGTTTGATGTAAGAGTTTGCTCTCCAAATGTGCCCAGGAGCGAAAAAGACTAGGATTGGATAGAATAATTTATGGGTGTTTGCGAGTCGTTTTTTAAGCTTTTGGGATTTTTATGATATTTTTTTGATCGTGTATTTAGGAGTTTTTGGGGAAAATTCGAAAAGGAAATATTTATAAGGGACAGATTGTTTATTAAAATTTACAAAATGCAATAAGAAATCGTGTAATATGAAAAATTCAGAAAATCCTCTCTTAATCTCGTTCCCTAAAATATAAAACGAATAGAATAATTAACCCCTATACAATAATAAATTCAATCTCCCCGAAAACACGAAACAAAGTAGAACAATTAACTCCAAATTCGAAACAACCGGTAAAAGAAATAAAAACAGTAAAAATTAACAGATGTACAAATTTGTCGCCGCAAGAGAATTCTCATTTCGTTGGACGGACAGGGTCCGAGCTCGTAAGAGGGTCCCATTAAACCGGCCAGAAAGGAAAGAACTGCCGAACGTCGGGAATTGAATAAACCTTGATAAATAAAAAAACGAGAATGAGAAAGAAAATGTGAAAGAGATCGTGCGTAGTTATGTACCACGGTAGTTGGCAGAGAGATGTTACATTTGACACCTCGGCTCCTCTCTAAAGAGTTGTCAAACCACTGGTCGCGTCTGTTCGGTGGCCCGTGCTTTCGTGCATCGGAAAAGACGTTTAGGCACAACGATTTCCATCCAAAAGGAGAAAAAGTCCGGCCAAGTGACAAACACCATGGAAAATACGTAATTGTTTACGGGAGAATTAGGAGAGGACCCGTTGCTCTCGCGTCACTATACAATTTTCAATTATCACCGATTAACCAGCGTGGTGCCACGTCGTTAGACCGACCGTCCAAATGTAATTTATCGTTGGCACATGTAAATAATGAATTAGTAATAGCATACGGTCCATGTGTAGAAATAATAAATGACCGTGGAGGGCGCCACTGTTGCCCCGAAGAAAACGGTAGCACTTTCGCCGTTGTTTTTTTTCACGTTTCTGTTTGAACTAGCGTGTTAATTTCAAAATTGGTAATAAAATATCAGTTGGTGTAGGGAATTATTGCGTCGGCGGAACGTTGCGGATTACGTTGACAGGGGCACAAAGGGCAAATTTGCGAAAGGGATGTGGGGGAAGAGCTCAAAGGGCCGTTGCGACATCATGGTGTTTTGTTAGGATCACGAGTCATAATTAGGTGTTGATAATTGAAGCCGTTAAGTCCCGAAAGGCTTGACCACTTCCCTACTGTGGGATTACACGGGATCAGTGCTCCTAGCCTTCCTAATATGTCCGTGCACACATATTGCATGGATTAAATGTCTAATAGGGATACCAGCGTAATTTAATTATGTTGTGTTAACGTATCATGGAAAATTAGATCGATATTTTGAATATCGGTCAAATATTTTATTTTGGACTCCTGGGTTCGTTGGTAATTTTGCGAAGGTCCGGTGCATTTTTACGGTGAAATAACAAATTAGTATAACCCTAAATATTTACTGTTGCGTTCTATTGCACTGTCAGAATGTTTAGTCAACGGAAGCGGTCATTATTCATTAAACAGAATTATTATTCATCGAAAACAGGGTGTATTTGAATAAAACAGGGTACTGATGCTCAAACGATTGAGATGATACAGAAAATTACAATTTCTTTTATATTTAGCCAATGCAAAATTACTAAATACGTTTATTCGAAGAGGTAAAATTTCTACTCTCAAATAGAATTTTTGCAAAAAAAACGTACTGAATTAATTTTAGTCTGAAAATGTTCACATGGCAATTAATATACATGTTCTAGATTATTACGTCACGAATATTAAATATTTTCGTCCTTTAATAACAAAGAATCAAGATGCATTTTGTGGAATAAAAGTATTTTATTTATTATAAATTTGAGTAATTTTTCTATGCTAACAAAGTATGAATGTGTTGGAAATAGTGATGGTTTTGTAGATAAATTCGTTTGATCAATTACAATCCACATTTGATTTGTTTCATTTTTGACAACTTTTCATTTAACTAATTTTAGACTACTTTGAACTTGATTTATTTTTGACTACTTTGAACTTGATTTATTTTTGACTACTTTGAACTTGATTTATTTTTGACTACTTAAAACTTGATTAAGTTTAAACTACTTTGAATTTCATTTTTTTTTGTTGACTACTTCAAACTTGAATAATTTTAGACTACTTTAAACTTGATGAATTTTAGACTACTTTGAACTTGATTTATTTTTGACTACTTCAAACTTGAATAATTTTAGACTACTTTAAACTTGATTTATTTTTGACTACTTCAAACTTGAAAAATTTTAGACTACTTTAAACTTTCAAAGAATGTTACAAACATGTAAAATTTTGAGAATGAAACGTTTGAAGACCTCACACAATCTTTATTTTAGACTTGATCAAACTTGAATTACCAAATAAACGTTTCAAATTGAAAACAATTCTGCTTGCCAACACAAAGAGAATTTTTATACCTGATATCGAGCCGTCGTTCGGGTGCAGATGATGATTATTATTCATAAGGGATGCGTTGTTGTTGTTTTCACTTCCAGGAACACCGCCAGGACCGGAACAAAGTTTTCCACCCTCGAGAACGTCGTGGTCGTGTCTGCAGAAGAGGCCATCTTGTCTCAAGGCAAATTCGTCGCCAGGTACCAGTTGCCTCATGCAAGCCGAACATCGGAAGCACTTTATGTGATAGATTTTGCTTTTTGCTCTCATCACGTAATCGTCCTTGCTGAAACACTCGCTACACTTGTCGCACTTCGTCCCGAACAGCCTGCAACAAATTTCACTTCGTAAGTGAAATTATTCACTTTCCTTTTTAATATTAACGATATGATCTCGAAATGTGACTTTTGACGCTACGAATGGCGAAAGTCACGATCGTTTTGGGACACTTTTAACTGTTCATAAACCACATGTCAGAATTACTGCCAGAGGTTCATAAACAAATTTTTGATAATATCAAATAGCAGCTGTGGTTTATATGTATACCACTATAAAATAAATACAAAAAAATCTTTTAAAATGGAATATCAATTTGGTAATAAAATTAGATTAAAATTAGTTAAGATTGCATTGAAACTTATTAAAGAAAAATTACAAAAAGTACCCGTGGTTGAAAGATTAATTTCCTGCTGTGATTTCAGTGACGTAAGATGACGTAAAGATTAAATTTCATTTTTCAGCGATATTTTTAATACGTTAATTTTAATTTGACTTATGGAAATATTTTTAATTTCAGTTTCAAGTTTATAAGTTTCTATTTTAAATGAATTAATTACGGCGTTAAATATGTTGGTAGTTTGGGGTACAATTGTGTTATTCTCAGTTTCAAACACATTATTAATTTCTGTATTAAATGTGTTGCTAAATTCAGTTTTAAATGCACTATTAATTTTAGTTTTAAATATATTATAAATTTCAGTTTCAGATGTACTAAAAATTTCAGGTCCACATGTATTATTAATTTCTGTTTTAAATATGTCATTAATTTCTATTTTAAATGTGTCGTTAATTGCAGTTTTAAATATTTTAATTCTTATTAAATATTATTTTTATATGTTAGTATGTAATTAGAATATATTATTATTAAATTGCAATATTTTATAATATATTGTTATTACATATTATTTTCAATATAAAATCATTATTCTTTTTATAATTTGCATTATTCTTATTATAATTTGTATTTTATAAATTTTGATTTTAATCTGTATCAACTCTGTTTACATGAAACTTTCATCTTCGTGATAACATACTTGCAAACATTAAGTAAAATTTGCTGGCAAATCAAAAAATTGTATAGAATTGTATAGGATTGTATAGAATTGTATAGAATTGTATAAAATTGTATAAAATTGTATAAAATTGTATAAAATTGTATAAAATTGTATAAAATTGTATAAAATTGTATAAAATTGAATAAAATTTAATAACATTGAATAAAATTGAATAAAATTCAATAAAACTGAATAGAGTTGAGAAAATTTAATAAAGTCAAATAAAATGGAATACAGTTGAATAAAATTGAATAAATCACTAAACTGAGTTGAGTTCAGGAATTCACACATGCACACTATACTTTCTAAATTAGTTAAGCTTCATTTCCCACTGATTAATTAGTTCCTTGTAATTAAATCGATTTAGATCAATATGGTTCACGAAATCTAGTCTTGCCGGTCCAGCGTGAGGTGTCTAAAGTCTCATTAATTTCGCTAAATATCGTAATTGAAATTACCATCTTTCACTCGTAAATGTATTTATTACCCCTATCGGCGTCAACTCTCGTGTACACGTTTGCATGAAATTTCGCTTGCACGCCGTATCGAGCAGTTAATTATCGGTTTTTCAGCAAGGTGTACTCGGGTTCGCCTATCCGAGTTCGATTTCTCCGAACGAGGTAAATTGCATTCATTAGCGGTACCTCCTAAATTGTCGAATTTTATTAAATAAAAGTTCTATCCGATGCATAATTGGCTCTGACGGTAACCAGTTAATTATCAATCGCTTCATTAATTACATTACCGAGTTCCATCGACGGTAAACTAAAATAGGCGTAGAACAATGTTGTCTTTTCCGAGCACGACGCAACGTGGTTGATTCGTGAATTATGAGGAAGAAAAGATACTCGTAAACGGAACGTTCATAAATCATGATTTATGGCTAATAATTGACAACTGCGTTGGAGTCGAGCGGCTATGTTCTATTGTCGTTCGCAGTTTTATTTCTCCAGCGTGAGTTATGCTATTGGCACGTGCACTGTCACTGCGAAAGTGGTTTGTGTATGTCAGACATACTGTAACTGCAATTATTCAGAATACCATCGTTTTATTTTTTAGTTGAATGCGTTTACAGCCAAAATGCATAAAACGTATAATATTGCGGGTCCATGGGAACTTCATTGAAGAAACGGATTATATGCTTTTAATTTGTAAAAAAATATGGGAACGGTACGTTTTAGGATTGAGTCATAGATCTACATTTCCGCAAGTCTGCGTATCGTAGATCTAATTGTAAGTTAGTATAGGTTTATGGTTTCATAAATCTACGTTTTCATATGTACACGTTTCCATAGATCTACGTTTTCATATTTCCACGTTTTCATAGATCTACGTATTCATATTTCCACGTTTCCATAGATCTATGTTTTCATGTATCTACATTTTCATAGGTCTACGTGTCCATAGGTCTACGTCTCCACAGGTGTACGCTTTCATAGGTCTACGTGTCCACAAGTCTACGTTTCCACAGGCCTACGTTTTCATAGGACTACATTTCCATAGGTTTACGTTTTCATAGATCAACATTTCCACAGATCCACATTTCCACAGATCCACATTTCCACAGATCTACCTTCACATAGATCCACGTCTTCGTAGATCTACGTTTCTACAGGTCTGCGTTTCAACTAGATGCCAATTTCCCTGGATTCAGTATTTCACTGCTATGCGATTGCTCGAAATGTTAAATCGATTTCAAAGACACGGATAAAACACGCGTACGGTTAGTTACGAAATGAAACAGTATCCTTGAAACTCACAAAAGATCTGTATCGGAAGTAAGCTAGGATCTTATATTAGGAGAGCTCTTGAAATTAGACAAGTTGACCCTACGTACCTGAGCGACAAACGTACCTATGAATATCCAGTCAGGTAAGCCAAACGTTTATTATCCGGTCAGAAGGTAATAAAATCGTGGTTTCCATAGTGACACAAACTTTCCGGACAACCAATATCCCCAGACGCGTCTGCAAGGTTTATCGGTTCCAAAAGAACACTTGGTTTTCTCTATTTTTGTCACACAGACAACGCAGTCTATTCGTCGTTTCGACTTGTTCGCTTTGAACGAGAATTCGCGAAGGGTTCGTGCAAATACTGACGCAAAGAACGCTTCCAAAAAAGCCGCAGAAATTTGACCTGTCAGTGGTTGGACTTTAAATAGCAGCGTCAGTGGTCGTCGTGGAAGGCACTAGTTCGACATCTTTCTTTCGCTCGGTTGAGAAATACGTGGACTGTTACGGAATTAATGAGACGTTTGTAAAAGTTGTATCGTGATATTTTCAAGAATCGAAGTGTAGTTCCTGAAGGAATCGATACCATGCCGATTGATACGGTTTTGCAAAATAATCCTAGTAACTCGAAAACGTATTATTCATTACAGAAATGGCGGAAAATGATGATTGATATCGTGATCTTTACATTTGATCTAAAATGGCGACTTAAGGACATACTTAATAGTAGGGTTATCAAGGTATTGTATAAGAAGTATGATTATCTGGGTAGCACATAAAAATAGGATTATTGAGGCATTGTGCAAGAAGTATGATGATCTCGACATCATATAAGTATCATTATCTAGATATCATGTAAGATGTGTGATTATCAGGATATAATATTAGAAATATGATTGTCAAGATATGTACGAAATATGATTATCAAATTATCATATAAATTATAGCAGAGTGTGTTCAATTTTAAACGAGTAAAATATGTGAAATTTTTTATGTATGTGAACTTGACGTATATGTATATTAATTTTAGTGTAATCGAGTTCTACTAGACTTTTAATTTCAATTTCAAATAGTTGACTTTTTAATATGAATTATTGATGATCCAACTGAAATTTGATTTTTCCCCAAATTTTTATTTCTATTGAATATAGTTCCAAAACTTTGTCTTTATTTTCTAACCGCGTCTAAACAATTTTATCTTGTACATTTTAAGCTGTCAATCCTTAATTACAGTATAATTTATTTAAGCATGAACCGATAATTTCAACGCGTCCCTGCCAAATTTACTCGACAGCCTGCCTCTACATCGAGGATCACCCAGAAGGAAACGTTTTACCCGGGTTGTTTCGACTTTTCGAGCGTGGCGACAGAGACAACAAACAGTTGTCATCGGTGTCTCTCTGGGCTGGCAAATCCGTGTCGACCGGATATGCCAGTCTTCTTCTTCTTCTTCTTCGTTTCGGAGGCGTTTCGACGTTCGATGGATCAATGCAAATAAACCGCCTGTCCCCGAAAGAGAAAAATATTTGGCGCAGGTTGCCCCGGGTTGTCGATCGATCCGCTTCGAGTTTTAAAAAGTTCTCGTCTTTCTTCGCTGTACTCGTTTTAAATTTGAATGTTTGGAGATTCGAACATTTGAGTATTCGTGAATACAGAGATTTTATAATTTGAGAATTTGGGGGTTGAGAATTTCAGAACTTAAATCTGGAAAATGTAAGAATTCGGAAATTTGAATTCTTTGAACTTGAAAACAGGATTTGGTGATTCGAAGATTTTAGAGTTCGGAAATATAGAAATCTGGAAATTTCAAAATTCATTTGGAAGCTTGAAAATTTAAACACGTGAGAATTTAAAAAGTCAGACGTTTATAAAATTTGTAAATATAGAAAATTCGCACCTTTAAAAACTTGAGAACTTACCGATTTATCGGTTTGAAATTTGATAACTCAGGAACTAAAAAATTTCTAAACTTGCAATGAGTTCAAAAATTGTCAAACTTATAAACCTACAAAAAATTCGAAAATAACAGAAATCTCTCTCAAAATCGAATTTGCCGCCAAGTGAAATCAAAATGTCCGATTCGATCAAGCAATATTTAAACTCCGATTTGTAAGACGGTTCGCGCTCACTCCAGTGTTAAAATCACCATCGGACTCGTTTGTTTTGGCCCTTTACGTAACATCAACATTCGGAGAGACATTAATTCTACGTTCAATTCCGTGAGTTCGATGCAACCACGTGTGAACTGTACTTTTTTGTTGGCGTTGTGTTTCTCCGAGCGCACACGGTGGCTTCTGGTCCGTGTATCTCAGATAAAAATACACTGAAGACACCCTCTGTCAGTTCTTACTTTCATCGTTTCTCCCCTTCGCTGTTGCGTCTCTCTTTTTGTTCCTCTGCAATCCCATCGTTCGCGAATGCGGGTTCGAAAATATGTCGATCTCGCGAAATAAATTTCACGGTAAATTATCAGTAAATGTACCAGCGTATATTTATACTTTGAAATTAAAAAAAAAATAAACAGAACAAAATGAGACAAAACATAAATTAATTTTTTATTTCGATGAAAGTCAACGCAGATTTCGATAGAATTTGTGTGACTTATAAGAGACTTGTGGATTAAGAACTTCAAGAATTATTTTTGATACCTCTGACGAAAAATTGATACATGACTCAAGTAAATCAGAGACTCCACGATTTTTCAACATTTTTATATTTCTATATTTTTAATATACACATGTGTTGTGTAATTATGCAGTTCATGATAATTTCTTACCTGACATAGTCTCGTTTGCAGTAAGTTTTTCCATCCCGAACGAAACAGGTGCAGTGTTCGTCCAAAAATTGTTGGCACTCCGCACATTTCAAACAAGCGGCGTGCCATTCCAGATTTGGTGCAACCCGCAAAATCCACTGGTCATGTATTCGTCCACCGCATCCCACACAGTGCGAGCTTGTGCTCTCTGAAAATAAAAGGAACACCCTTCAAATACAGATATCAAAGGTACGCAAAAATTTTACTACTCTTCGCACGCTCTTGCTTTGCTTTCAGTAACAAAATTTGTGCAACGAAACGATTTTTTTTTTTAAATCATTCGCGACTAAGTGGTCGTGTGTTACTGTAACTGTCTATGTGTGTAATATATGTTATTAGAATTTTTTAGCATATGTGTATTATACATTATCACAATTTTTTGCATATGATATATATTATTAAATTATTATTGTACATGTTTGTAATATATGTTACTATGACTGTTATTGTACATATCACGTAACATATATATTATCACAACTATTATTGTATAATATACATATGTTCATGATATACCCTAGTATAACTGAATAGGGACGTACAAAATGCAACCCTTAAATATCTGGTAACAAAAAATAGACTTCCACTTTGAAAATAACTCGACGAGTGTCAGTCATCGAACAGCCATCTGCGTAAAACAATTCATGTTCACGTCTTTCTTTTATGGCCGCAGCATCGAGAACGCGTAGCTCGGAGCCGCGCGTCATTTGTGCCGTCAATACGGACACTTCTCGCGAAAATTACAGTCATCATCTTTTGTTTCGAGACCGGGATGCGTGCAAAAAATTGGGCAAGTCGAGATTTCAGCGAGTGCCTATTGATAAGGAGTGTTTTAACGCGTTGGAAAGAACAGAAGGGTCTGAAGGACCCCATTGTTGAGGAGATCTGATTTACCCGTCGCAACCCTCGTGCAGCGACGAGAATAATGCATGACCGGGGTTTAAATATGAAATATCATTTTTATTTCAGGAAATTTTATCAAGTATTGACTACCATGTTAGGATAGTTGAAAAGGTTTGGTATTTTTATTTTTATTTTATTATTTTGTATTTTGCAAAGTATAACGCATTTACTGGTATATTAGAACTGTTGAAAGCTTGGTTAGGTATTTTTATTTTTGACGAATTTCACCATTTTTCCAATATTTTGTTATATATGTATATTGTTTATAGTTATGGGATATTTTGCAAAGTATAACGCATTTACTGCTATATTAGAACTGTTGAACGTTTGGTTAGGTATTTTTATTGTTAACGGATTACATCCAACATTTTTCAATAAATTGATTTCTTACAATAATATATGTGATTTAGGAATTTGAAAATTTGAAGGATTGGAAATTTTCAAATTTTCAAATTTGTAAATGGGGCTTAGGGAGTCCTCTATTGAGGGAATGGGTCATTGAAGGAAGTTTTGAGAAATTTTGGGAAATTTAGTGAAATTTAGGGAAATTGGAAATTTTAATAGTCGAAGGATCACACTTGGAATTTGGAATATTTGGAAATTTTCAGATTTTGGAAACTGAACATTTGAAACTTGAGAATTCTAATATTTCGAAGTTAGATGTTTGAATTTTTGACCTAGGAAGTTCAGAAGCTTGATTTGACAATTTTTTAATTTTAGAATTTTGTTATTGGTCAATTTGCAATTCTAGCAACTCAAATATTCGATATTCCGTCATCTATAAACAAAGAACTAGCTAAATCTACGTTAAGTTAAATTGCAGGCTTCGTCAAAATACCAAAGACCATCTCCGAAGACTCTCCATTGTTGTCAAAAACTGTAATAGTAATTTCAAACTTGTAGACTTGAAAATTTACAAATATCATAATTTTGCTATTAGTAAATTCAAAAATGTAGCAAATCAAAAATTTCACATCTCTTCATCCAGAAACAAAGAAGTACCTAAACCTAGATGCAGTTATTGCACCGCATCAAAGTCCCAAAGCCTTACGTAGCAAAAATTCTCCATTTTCATCAAAAACAGCATTAGTATATTCCAAACTTGTACAACTCAAAAATGTATAAATTTCGAAATTTTGTAATTGATGAATTCGGAAATGTATGAACTCAAAGATTCCACATCCCGTCACCCAGAAACAAACTACCTAAACCTAGCATCAGTCACCGCATCAAAGTTCAAAGCCCCTCCTAGAAAATTCCCTATTGTCGTCAAAAGTAATATCAAATTTCAAACCTGCAGCCTTGAAAATTGACAAATTTCATAACTTTGAAAGTAATATAAATTCTGAAATCTAAGAACTCAAAGATTCCACATCCCGTCACCCAGAAACAATCTACCTAAAGCATCAGTTATCAAAGTTCAAAGCCCCATCTAGAAAATTCCCTATTGTCGTCAAAAGTAATAAAAAATTTCAAACCTGCAGCCTTGAAAATTGACAAATTTCATAACTTTGAAAGTAATAAATTCTGAAATCTAAGAACTCAGAGATTCCACATCCCGTCACCCAGAAACAATCTACCTAAAGCATCAGTTATCAAAGTCCCAAAGCGCCATAAAAATTCGCAATTGTTCCTATTCCGTGCAATAGCGATTACCGGCATCGAAAGTAGCTAATCGTCGAAAATACGAAGGAAAAGATGAAGCGTCAGAGTAGAAAAAGGTAGAAGGCTGCCCCACTGTTGGCGGATCGTTCTGAAATTAGTCGGCGCGTCGTCGGGGCGCGTTTGCGCGCTGGCTGTACGCGAAACCGTGAAAAGAAGAAATCCTGACAAGGGTGGGAAAGACGAGAAAGAGGGGAATGGTGAACACAGAAGGACGAACAGGGGACGAAGTTGGGCGGTGCAGATTCAGCTCGGTAGCTCGAAACTCCGCCCAGGTTTGCCGAGGTTGAAACCATCGAGTCGGCGCAGGTTCTTTGCCTCTTTCGCCGAATGCATTTCTGCTTTGCACTCGAGAGTGCTGGAGTGCCTCCCGACGAGTCTTATCGTCGAGTCGGCGAGAGATGTTCGATAAATTTCGGTGCATCATCCCCGTCAGCCCATTCTACTCGCCCTTAAATCTGACGCCTGTCGTAATATTGTTCCTCGACGGACACCTCGCAATTCTTATTTCGATTATTTACCACGTTCTTCCATTTTAGTTGCGATGGTTTTCTCTTTTGTTGGAGATGCTTTAAGGCTCTTGTTCGTACGAGGTGTTTTGGAAGGTGGGGATTTGTGGGACTGGGTGTTTTGAGGACTTGGGGGGTTTTGGGGAATGTGGTTTTGAGGAGGATTTGGGAGTTTGGGAATTTGGAGATCTGGAGAATTCGGGATTTGGGAGTTTGGGAGTTTCAAAATTTGGGAATTTGGGGATCTGGAGGTTTTGGGATTTGGAAGTTTCGGAATTTTTAGGGATTTGGAGGTTTCGGGATTTGAGAATTTGAGAATTTGAGAGTTTGGGAATTTGGGAATTTGGAGATCTGGAGATTTCAGGATTTGGGAGTTTGGGAGTTTCAGAATTTGAGGATCTGGAGATTTCGAGATTTGTGGATTTAGGATTTCGGAATTTGGTGATCCAGAGACTTAGATAACTGGGGATTTAGGGATTTAGGTACTTGAGAATTAAGAAATTGAGAATTTGGGAATTTGGAGATCCAGAGACTCAGGTAACTGAGGATTTAGAGATATAGGGATTCGAGAATTTAGAAACTTGACAATTTGGGAATTTAAGAATTTGGGATCTGGAGGTTTTGGGATTTGTGGATTTAGCATTTCGGAATTTGGAGACCCAGGGATTTGGGAAACTGGGGATTTTGGGATTTAGAGATTTCAAGGTTTGGGAATTTGAAGATTTCGAAGTTTTGCGATATTTAAATTTAGGGATTTTTGAATTTGAAGATCCAGAAACTTGGGAATCTAATGATTTCGGGATTTGGAAATTCGGGATATGAGAATTTGGATTGAATTAGGGAATTTGGAGATTTGAAGGTTTTAGGATTTAAGAATTTAGGAATTTGAGATTTTGAAATTTCAAGATTTAGGAACTTCTAGATTCTAAAAAGAATTTGGATATTCAGAGACTTGGTAATCCTGGGATTTAGGGATTTGAGAATTGTCGGATTTGAGAATTTGGAGATCTGGGGATTTGAAGGTTCTGAGACTTAATGAAAATTTGTGGGTTTTTATATTTGGGAACTAGACTATCTTGTGGTTTAAAAATTTGAAAACTAGACATTTTGACAAAAGCATCACAACAAAATGTTGTAAAATAAAATGTAACATCTGAAAGGTAGTACTAGTGTTTTGTAAAATAAAATGTTACATCTGAAAGGTAGTACTAGTATTTTGTAGAATAAAATATAACATCTGAAATTTCTAGTATTTTGTAAAATAAAATGTAACTTCTGAAAGTTCTAGTATTATGCAAAATAAAATGTAACATCTGAAAGGTAGTACTAGTGTTTTGTAAAATAAAATATAACATCTGCAAGTTCTAATATTTTGCAAAATAAAATGTAACATCTGAAAGATAGCACTAGTGTTTTATAAAATAAAATATAACATCTGAAAGCTGTATTTTGTAAAATAAAATATAACATCTGCAAGTTCTAGTATTTTGCAAAATAAAATATAACATCTGAAAGGTAGTTGTAGTTAAATTTATCGAAACGCCGTAAATATTGCAATAATAAAAATGGACTCGCCTTTCAAAGTAAAATCATGTACCCGGTGCCAGTACAATTTATTTAAAAATCAAATTATAATCGCAGTCCAGAAAGAAACATCGTTCCAACAGTTGCCAAACTGCATATCTATCGACGTATTTAGGTGACAATAAGTTTCTCTCGAAACTATTTCACCGCATTAAAATGTGCTACTATCTTTCAGTGACGTAAATGCCACCAATGAAATATGCAGCAATGAATATTGCATAATGGCGTCTATAAAGAGACAGCAACTACATACGAGGAATTATACGTGCAATTTGAGTCTTGCAGTTGCGACACATGCAACTTTGATTCATAAAATCTATCGTGAAACATGAGCTAGTAGTTCAGTATATGTAATTGACATGTATATAAATTTTGTATATGGCCTTCGAAATTGTTATATTCACTGTAAATAACATGTTTCTATGTTCTGGGGAATGAGTTATAAAGTTAGGTGGAATATTTGTTACTATGCGATGGTATTTTAAGTGTTGGAGATATTATTTGTAATTTGTTGTAATTTAAAGTATTGATATATTTTTAGTTTTGGAGGATTAAATTTTTGTTTTTGCAAATTTTGCAATTTTCTCCATTTTTTAAATTCTTTACATTTTTCAAACTTTTCAAATTCTTCAAATTTTTCAAATTCATATTTTAACCATTTTTTAATTCTTCAAATTTTACAAATTCTTTGTGTTTTTTATACTTTTCAAATTCTTTATATTTCTTCAATTTTTCAAATTGTCAAAATTTTCAAATTTTTCTAAATTTCCATAATTTGCTACATTTTCTAATTCTTTCAATTTTCTTAAATTTCCAAAATTTCACAAATTTCTACAAACTACATTTGTAACTTATCTATTGAAAGACCATTGAATCACTCATTACTCTCGTATTAAATACTGAATTAAACTTCTATTAAAATTATATATTATACAATTCAGTTCGACGCTTAAAATGTTAAACTACGTTTCTGACTAATCTATAAAGTACACCATTCAATCACTGTTCTCCTATTAAATATTAAATATCATTTCTATCTAAAATCATACGCAAATAGAAGTACAATTCCTAACCTAACCTGCAAAATACACGATTGTATCATTGCTCTCCTATTAAATATTAAATTAAATTTCAACTTCTAGCAAATTTCTTTAAAATTTCACGTAAAAGTCCTACTCTCAAAATATTAATCTTCGTTTCTGACTAACCTATAAAATACACCATTTTGTCATTGCTCTCCCATTAAAAATAAAATTTCATTTCTATTCCTATTAAGTTTCCATAAAATACATCACTGTACCATTACTCTCCCATTAAATATTAAATTAAATTTCTATTTCTATAGTTTCCAAAAAATTTGGAATCCACATAAATGTCCGACTCACAAACTGTTAATCTACATTTCTTCGCTATTAAAAGACCATTGAATTACCCGTAGCTGTGCCTAATATATGTGTTGTTGGTCACACATAAAGGGGGTTAAATCTTATCCACGCGTGGTTGAGGGCTTCCAGGGTGGTCGTAAATCTCAACCCTTTTTCCACGCGCATTTACATCTGGCTGTACGCGCGGAACAAAGCAAAAAGACAGAAAACTCATCTGTAAGCTTATCCGCGCTATCGTGTACGCCGCGTGTATGTTCTTCTTATTTTCCAACCGGTCAGAAAACGTTCGAGGGGCCGTGTTTTTACCGGTTTCGAGGTAAAACTTTCGTGAAGTCGGAAGCTAAGCCGGATGGTGTTTGTTCCATCGTAAAACTTACAGTGTCTCGAACCCTCCCATACCTTATTTATTTTCTCCTTTACTCGTATCGTTATCCGATATTTATCACTGCTTTCTTCTTATCTTTCTGTACCTGTTCAAGGTGCATTTGCAATTTCATAATTATGTGTATTGAAATTTAAGGTCAAAAACAAATTGAGAAGTGTATGTACATTGAGGACGTATAATTTTAAAACACCCTGGGTGACGCAAAATTTTCACCCTCTAGAAATTTATATCGTGTGAAAAAGATACTGTCAAGTTTTATTTAATTTTAAGTTACTTAACCCACTTTGGATATGTTTTGATCACAGGATTATATTAAACAAAACTGACTTTTGCTTGCTGGGGGTTCTCCACCCCTCACATCCCCGTTGTTAGCCATCTTTTGGCAATTTTGACAATTTTTCTAGGGGTTTTGGCCCATTCTAAGAAAGTTTGATTCTCTGACAAAAAGTCGTATCTCTTACGGTTTGGTCTGTACGTATATAGGCATGAGTAGTCGAAATGGGGTCTTATAGTATTTTGACTCCCTTTCAATCGGGGGTACTCAGCCCTCATTATCCACTTCTGACAATTTTTCTAGGAGTTTTGGCCCATTCTAAGAAAGTTTGACTCTCTGACAAAAAGTCGTATCTCTTACGGTTTGCCCTGTACGTATATAGGCATGAGTAGTCGAAATGGGGTCTTATAGTATTTTGACACATTTTCACTGGGGGACACTCCGGCCTCATTAGCCACTTCTGACAATTTTTCTAGGGGTTTTGGCCCATTCTAAGAAAGTTTGACTCTCTGTCAAAAAGTCGTATCTCCTACGGTTTGGTCTGTACGTCTATAGGCATGAGTGATCGGAATGGGGACTTAAGTTTTATTATCCAAAATCTATATCTCGTAACAATGAATGAGTTAACACTTACTAGTTTTCAAAACTATTTTCTATTTCATAGTCACTAATAAATTGTTCAAATTAATAAAAGTATTATACATAAATATACAACCCATGTAAAATTGAAATAATTTAACAGTCAATGTATTGAACTATTTACTGAAAGAACCTTCGTAAATCGAGTACTAGTCTAAAAAACGCGTTGCTCCAAGTTTAATCTGCAATTGGTGAGCAAGTTTGATGACACGGTGAACAAAGTAGAAGTCGAGAAACGAGTGGGCTTCCAGGCGCAGCAAAAATCGATCATTTCTACCGGATGTCCTCTCTACAACGGCGTACACGCATGAGGAGCCGCGACCACCATGAAGATCCCGAGGAGGATGTGGATAAGGTCAGAAGCAGGGGTGTGGAGGGGCAAGGAGGAGGGGAAAGAGGACAGGAGTCGCGGAGGTAAAGGCAAGGGCAAGTTCGGCCAGGATCAAAGAGATTCGAAGGAGAGAAGAGTGTCGGCGGCGTCCCATTAGCTTCCAGAGACGACAACCACGCCGTATCTTCGAGAACTGTGCCTCTGCACCGATGCACCTTTCGCTTCCTCTCTGTCTCTTATAAATATGGAACACTCTCGGATTTATGATGTTACGATGACGAATTCACCGCCGGTATTCGATAGGTATTTGCACGACACATCACCGTTTTCTGATGTCTGCGGTGACAGGTGTAGGAGCATACTTGTAACAGTGTTGGTAATTTAGGATAATGGCAATATATTGAGCTAAAACATGATTGAATCAAAATATTATATCGGTTGTTTTCACTGGACGATTTTTATGTAATTTGCATCGCATGTTCTTGGCACAGTGTTGTAATTTGGAAAAAACGGCGATATATTGGTTTAGTAAAAAAATTGTATCTTCTCTTTTACTGGGTGATGTTTATATATTTTTATAGAATAATACTCATAATACTCACATGAAGTAAGTATTAATCTTGTAATACTTTAATTGTTATTTACATTTAAATACTAATATTTAATATTAAAATTTTTAATTTTTAAATTAGTAGATATAATTACTAGGGAGACTAAAATTAACTACAACAAGTCAATTTATGTGAATATTTTTTATTTTTTTAACAAATGCGTACGTGACAAGTTTCCATTTTAGATGTTTTTAAAAAAAATATTTCAAATTTTATGTGATTTATATTATTCCTTTATTTATTTTTAATAAAATACTTTACATAAAAGAAATCTCACAAACAAATAAATATATATTCGTAACAAAAAGTGCATAAAATAATTAAAAAATAATTCAAATTAAATATCATCATAAAAGTTATTTAAGAATTAAGAATTAAGTTATATGTAGAATTAATTAAATTCAATCAAATCTTCATCGAATTTAATGAAATTAAATCTTCATGTTTAAATAACTTTAAAGATTTGAATAATTGTGATATGGAAATATTAGAACATGAAATAAAGAAAAATAAAACAAAAGTGGATTCAAAATGTAATTACATTTGCATATTTATTACGATTAGATCCGTTCGGTAACACCACAAAAATGTCGATGATTAACATCGTAAAGTCAATAACTATTAAACAATTTTCTTTCGTATTCAGCTGTCACTCAAAATGAAGGCTGCATAAACGCGATCGAAAAGGTGCAATTAAAGCAGGTAATTGCGATCGTATCGCGTCGATGATCGGACATGTGAAGACGCAACGTTCAGAAATCGACGATGAAGTGTCGGTATGGAGCAAAAGGCGCGAAATTCAAATTCCTCAAACTCATAAGTTCATAAATTTATATATACTCATAGTTCGTAATTTTCAATAGTTTATAAATTATGCAATTTCTACATTTTCCAAAGTTGTCAATATAGAAATTTTCAAATACTCGAACGCTTATGTCTTCAGATACTAACATTTCTAAAATTCTATATTTTTTCATTTTTTCATTTTTACATTCTTACATTTTTCAATTTCTTATTGACTAAATTTCTAAATTTCCAAATTCTGATATTTCCAATTCCATAAATCCCCAAATTCTAATATTTCAAATTCCTAAATTTCCAATTCCATAAATCCCCAAATTCTAATATTTCCAATTCCGTAAATCCCCAAATTCCTAAATTTCCAAATTATTCAATTTCTAGATTCGCAAATTCCCAATTTCCTAAATCCCTAAATTCCTAGTTCTCTAAATACCTAAATCCCCAAATCCTAAATCCCCAAATTCCTAAATTCCCAAATCCTTAAATCTCCAAATTTCTAAATCCCCAAATCTCCAAATCCCTAAATCTCCAAATCCCTAAATCTCCAAATTTCCAACCATTCAAACCACGCACCGTCTCTAAATTATCTGAAAATTATCTGCAAAGCAGCCAGATTCGTTTCCCAGCGTACGTCTCCATACATTACAGCACAGACGGTTGAATCGCACGCGCGTCAACTTCTCATCAAGATTCTGAATTCAAAACCGTCCGACCTTTGCGATGTTTGAGGAATCTTACGGCGTAAAACGGAAACGCTTGACGTGTTTTCAAAGTCTTATCGAGCAACTCGTTAAGAGAGTAAATAGAGGGTATAACCGATCTCGGTGCGAGGCAACATCGATGCGTGTTTAGAAAAAAAAAAAAAATTGACATTTCGAAGTCGGGTTTATAATATATGCGGTAATAATGAATGCTTAATTGACATCGCGTTGCACCGTCCCTGTACGATTTCTGGAAAGCATGAATAATGCATGCAATTCATGCGGCTTCGGTTATAAAATATTCAGTTTGCCATTTAAATATTACAGCGATTCAAGAGCAATCGCGGAGACACCGGCAACACGTACAATGTGTATCAATCGCGGCCGATTAATGTATGATTTAAGATCAATTAATTGCTCGATAACACACGGTGATATTGTGCGGCGTTTCGCAAAAAACTGTTTTTCGAAATACCTGTAAATCAACGTTTCAGAAATATTTTATGTCTTCGCGTAGAAACAGGTTTTATGTACCTGTTGCGTTTCATTTCGTTTTAGCATTATTATTTCATCTCGAGCTATCATTTTTCATTTTAATTATTTATTCATTTCTTTATGGTGACATTCGTGAAAGGACGTTCCGAGGATGTACCTTTATTTTAATGTATTGAAATTAAATGTAATTTTGTTTATTACATCAGAATTCTTTTTAATGTACTTCTATAATTCAATTTTGGAATAAATTAACCACCGAGAAATATTACTCTCTACTTTTTTAATAATATATTATTAAAATGTAATTTTTAATAATTTCTTGAAAGTGATTTTTTATTTGAAACATATTATTATTATTTAAAAATTATCACCCTAGTGTCACGAATTTTTTCTATGATTAAATTCGTCTAAATGTAATTAAAGTTATTAATAAATATTTAATTATAACTTAGAAAAATGGTAAACTTCATGAACATAAAATATGTGTAATTACACAGTTCAATTTTAGTTTTGAAATTTGTAAAAAAAATTACCAAAATAAAATTCCCCAATTTTTCAAAACTGTAGGGATCTCTTCACAATTTCTAAAATTCCCTAGGTTTCTAAAAATTTAAGTAGCTCATCATATTTCTAAAAAATCCCCTAAAATAAAATTTTAGTAACCCCTTCCCATTTTTAACATTTCTCAAGTTTCTCTAATTTTAGAAAAGTAAAGATACTTCGTTACAAAAGTTTATTAACAACGTTATTAATGTGTTATTTAACTCGAAGAATATTTGATTAATCGTTAGATAAGTAGCTGGATATGTCTCGATTTACATTTTAAATGAAATGTCTGTTACAATAACTAGAGGATTAATATACTACCGTTTTAACCGTACAATTAGTATAACTGATTATTACATCAAGCAACTGTAATCATTAATCATTCGTACCTTGATATGTTATACTGAAAATTTTATCATAGATTAGAACTTGTTTGCTTCTAATATTTATGCTGTTACTATGTATCATTATCTTGCATTTTATTTAGAAATACGCAGTCGATGAGGATAATTTATTTATATTATCTGTTTGAACGGTAATTATTGAATAAATAATTGTTTAAAGTGAAACATAATGTTATTTTAATTATTGTTCCTACATGTATTTATTAATTTCATGAAAGTTTATAAAAACGTTTCTCTCTAAATAATAAACAAACACTTCTTAAACATAAATATCCTGAAATTATTATAATAAATAATTGAACATGGATAAATATCCTTAAAATTATTAATAAGTAATCATTAACTCTCTTTAAATTATTGATAAGTAATCATTCAGAATTTCAGTCATATTTGTTATTTTAAATAATCGATCACGGTTCTAACGAAATATTCGTCACAATCAGAAGAGATAGCAGAGCTCAGGTGATTGATTGGCGGCAAAATGGATCCCGAAACATGAAAAAAAAGATAATAAGGATGAGAAGGGATGGGATCGTGAAGGGAAAAAGAAGAAAGCAGGGATTTTAAAGTAGCTTGCTACTGGTAGAATGTGGGTGGCGAATCATCGTCGGTCTTAATATCACCTATACGTCATACTTTTCTATATTTACGTATACATCATTGCTTTTCTTTACATTTATTTACTTTTTCATGATATCGTCATTTATATTTACTATTTTTAATGACGTAATATTATACAATAGTAGTATATAAGATCGAACAAATAAGTTTCGAGAAAAGAGCTTACGTTAGGTTTCAACTTTCGAACAACTCGATATAGGTTACGTGAACAAAAAAAGATAGTTGGTATTTGAAAATAAATTAACAATTAATAAGTATTATACGATAGTTAGAATATATATGTGCATTTATTAAAATTGATAGTTGAAACTATTGTTGACTAACAGCTCAACAAATTAAAAAATTTTTTATCTACTAAATTTCCCAACCCCTAAATTTTCAAATCTTCACATTTCTTATATTTCATACCTCCTAGATTTCCAAATTTCTAAATATCCAAATTCCCAAATTCCCCAAATTCCTAAATTTTCAAATTTCCACATCTCTAAATTTTCAAATTCCCAAATTCCCTAAAATTCTAAATTTACAAATTCTAAAATTCCCCAAATACCTAATTTCCCAAATGTTCAAATTCCCCAAATACTTAAATTTCCAAATTTCCAAATTCCCCAAATACCTAAATTTACAAATCTCCAAATTCCCCAAATACCTAATTTCCTAAATTCTCGAACTCCCCAAATTCTCAAATTCCCCAAATACCTAAACTTCCAAATTCTAAAATTCCCCAAATACCTAATTTCCCAAATGTTCAAATTCCCCAACTACTTAAATTTCCAAATTTCCAAATTCCCCAAATACCTAAATTTCCAAATCTCCAAATTCCCCAAATACCTAATTTCCTAAATTCTCGAACTCCCCAAATTCTCAAATTCCCCAAATACCTAATTTCCCAAATTCTCAAATTCCCCAAATACCTAATTTCCCAAATTCTCAAATTCCCCAAATACCTAACTTCCCAAATTCTCAAATTCCCCAAACACCTAAATTCTCAAATCCCCAAATTCCCTAGTATCTAACCTCCAATTACCAATATCCCAAATTCCCTTTCCTACAATTTCCTCCCAAATATTTTTTCGAACGTTTCAAGTACGAGTCCGTTATTCAACAATTAGGTTAATGCGTATTTCCAAGAAACACGTGCTTGTACAAAAACGATGGATAACCCTTGACAGCAGAACGATGGGAGCCGCATAAAAAATCCTGAATTTAGAACAGGTAGATAAGACGACGTGAAGGAGAGTATAAAAATAAAAAGGGACGTAAATAGAGTAAGAGGACCGAGCAAAAGCGAAAGCAAAGTGAAAAAATATCGGAAAGAGGTATCGTAGGGTAGCGTGTTACTAAAAGAGCGAAGAAAAAAAAATAAAGGTACGGTTAAGGGTGTTTGATCAGCAGGTCAGAATCCGAATATCGGGTATCATAATTTACATATCTTCGTTAAGGGGTGTTGGAAGCTTCGCAATTAATCGAGGAACCAAGCTCGTGTTCTGCTTTCTTTAAATTATTCGTGAGAAAAATTACATTTGGCACGTTGTCAATTACAAAATTAGATTAGGTTCATTTATTCATTTTTTATTTTTATTTTACTGTTGGTTTTCTTTTAATTGCTGGTTATATATTAATTGATAATGATTGGAGACATTTTAGGTATCTTTAATTAATTTTTTATAGGTGACTTTATTATCAAATTACAAAATTTTCAAATTTTTTATTTTTAGGTTTCTAGATTTTGCAAGTTTCTTGATTTCTACATTTATATAATAGAACTCTAGATCACTAGATTTCTGGATTTCTACATTTCTAAAGTAGATTTCAAAATTTGAAGATTTCAAAATTTTTTAATTTCTCAATTTCTAGGTTTCCAAATTTCTAGTTTTTCTGATTTCTAGGTTTTTCAAATTTCAAATTTGATAAATTTTTCAAATTAAGCTCCAAAATTTTTAGTTCCTAAATTTCTACATTTCTAAATTCCTAGACTTCTAAATTTATAATTTCCTAAATTTCTGAATTCTCAAATTCCCCAATTCCCAATTTCTTAAATTCCTATAATGAAACTTTGTCTGTTCAGACAAGATTTTGCCCATATTTGGTTATTTATCAATATCTTCTAATTCATCTTAACGCAGACCCTTAAACCTGCCGCACCCTTAATTTAAAATAAAAAATGCAGAAAAATAACCAAACGACTATCTATAAAATATAGACGTTCACGTTCAGAAAACTCAAGACCAAAAAATTAAATCACGATTTCAAGTAATTTGTGTGAAACTTGTAAATCGGTCATTTGCGTGTTTTGGTACTTTTAGAATGAAATATTCGGCAAAAAGGAAAAAACTTGGCCCACATTGAACGACCGAAATAACCGTGTACATCGAGTTTCTTTGCACTTGATCTGCCCACAGTTATCCCATCCCCGGGCAGGTCAACGTGACATCCCAGCTGCCCAAAAGCGAGGGCATACTAAATTAAATGTCCGTTGAACCGTATCCAGGTTTGGTGCGACGTGGATTTTCGAGTCGGCCAGATGCATTCTTCGTCGAAAGTCGACAAAAATTCGTGAAGGGTTAAAAGAGTGTCCGATGAGACATAGCGAGGTAAGTCGGAAACGTAGGGAGGGGAAACAAGGAGATACGTTAGGAGAGTAGCGGTTGCAGCGTTACAGAAGGACGAGGAAAAGAAAACGGCGCCGTGGACTGTGTCGAGGATGTCTGGTTGGCAGTTCAGAGGCGCCGACCCGGTGTCCCACGGCGTTTGTTTGGTATTTCATTAACACCTCCGCTAATTATTTCCCTTTTTTTGTGCGGCGAGGCCGGTTTCGTAGCTGGATCGGGAATGCACCTTACAAGTCCAACCTTAAGGATACCTTCTGCCTTCGCTTAGGATACCGTATATGCTTCTGCGGATGTAAAATCCTTTCTTCCAATATCATTTAAGTAATTATACACTTTTCGCGCCATTTTATATTTCACCGTTATTTTTTCAACACTGAGTCACTGGGAGTGATGGTACGCAAAAATGACAGATGGTAAAGAACGTTCAAATATTGAGACATTTTTTGGCACTTGAGATTTTGGTACGATTATTTTTAACTTCTTGATTTGTCATATGTGATGAACAAGTGAACGTTAAAATTTTAGGATATTTTCCTATTCAGTAGTGCTTGATTTATGTAGACTGCAACTGGACTTGATATTTCACTATGAATATTTTTAACCTAACCTAACCCCTTGATTTGTCAGGTGCGTCATCATTATCATATATGATGTACAAGTGAACGTTAAAATTTTAGGATATTTTCCTATTCAGTAGTGCTTGATTTATGTAGACTGCAACTGGACTTGATATTTCACTATGAATATTTTTAACCTAACCTAACCCCTTGATTTGTCAGGTGCGTCATCACTATCATATGTGATGAACAAGTGAACGTTAAAATTTTAGGATATTTTCCTATTCAGTAGTGCTTGATTTATGTAGACTGCAACTGGACTTGATATTTCACTATGAATATTTTTAACCTAACCTAACCCCTTGATTTGTCAGGTGCGTCATCACTATCATATGTGATGAACAAGTGAACGTTAAAATTTTAGGATATTTTGGTATTCAGTAGTGCTTGATTTATGTAGACTGCAACTGGACTTGATATTTCACTATGAATATTTTTAACCTAACCTAACCCCTTGATTTGTCAGGTGCGTCATCACTATCATATGTGATGAACAAGTGAACGTTAAAATTTTAGGATATTTTGGTATTCAGTAGTACTTGATTTATGTAGACTGCAACTGGACTTGATATTTCACTATGAATATTTTTAACCTAACCTAACCCCTTGATTTGTCAGGTGCGTCATCACTATCATATGTGATGAACAAGTGAACGTTAAAATTTTAGGTTATTTTGGTATTCAGTAGTACTTGATCATGTAAACATTAATTGGACTTGAACCTCAAATGTATTAAAAATGTGAGGATTTGTCACATTTGAATTATCGACTCCTTCAAGTTTAGCTTGAGAGGTTATGTTGATTGTCTACCAGCTGATAATAAAGAAAGTTAAAATGTTAGATCATTTTTGTATTTAGTGATCCTTGATTATGTCAGCTGCAGACTTGAACCTTTTCTACATTTAAAATATATTAAAATTGTGAAGATTTGTCCTATTTGAATTTTCTACTTCTTCAAGTATGTGGAGAGATTAGGTTGATCAGCTATCAGCTGATAATAAAGAAAGTTAAAATGTTAAATTCTTTTTGTATTTAATGGTTCTTGATTATATAAACTGCACATACACTTGAATCTCAAATGTGTTTAAAATGTATTAAAAATGAAGATTGATCACATTTGACCTGTCATCTCCGTCAAGTTTAGCTTGAGAGGTCAAGTTAATTTCAATGAAAAAGTTACGTTTCCAAAAATGTTTACAAAACATTTCCAAAATGTCTAAATATCTAAGGTATCTACATTTGAATAACCTCGATATATCCTCAAATAATAAAGGTATCATGTCAGTAGACATCCAAAATATAAGTTTAGTACTCAACATCAGTCCGCATAAAGAAGATAATAAATTCGCTCTAATTGAATACGTTTCGTCGTCGAATAAATTAATAAAAGAAAAATCGATGAACACATGTAACATAAAAATCTGAGCTCGTTTTTTTACAGTATGCATAATAAAGTAGCTCAAGATGTAACGCAAAGTGTATCTTAATGACAATGAAAGATTCATGAATCACTGAGACGTGCATACGCATGAATCGAAAACGAAGGAAAAAAAAAAAGAAAGAGCCACTATTATCATTTTATTTCTATCCAATTAATTATCATTATTCGTACATAATCGATACCCTTGCTTCATCGCATGTTACACGCATTTTCTTCTTGTATTATCGTCTCTACCGTGTACAATTTGCGGTACATGTACGAGATTTCACTTCGTTTATACGCCAGTTGATATTAAACGTTTTAATATGCGTCGTTTACAGGACAAAAAAATATGGTTGCTTATTTAAATACAAAAATGGACGGTAACGTGCTCCCGGATGATAAATACTCTCTGAGATAAGTATGCTGTTTAGTGTAAATGGTAATTTGTAGGTTGTACCAAAAAAATGATTTGGAATTTTTGGTTGTTTGTAATGGTTTGCACAATTTATAGGTAGCTGGGAAATTTTCAAATTTTTCGATATTCGTTTGTGGATTTGGGGAAATTGGGATTTTGGAAAATTTGGAATTTAAGGAAATTGGGATTTGGGGTAATTGGGATTTTGGGAAATTTGGAATTTAGGGAAATTAGGATTTGGGGAAATTGAGATTTGGGGAATTTTAATTTAGGGAAATTGGGATTTGGGAAATTTTAATTTAGGGAAATTGAGATTTGGGAAATTTTAATTTAGGGAAATTGGGATTTGGGAAATTTTAATTTAGGGAAATTGGAATTTGGGGAAATTGGGACTTAGGGAAAATTGGGATTTTGGGAATTTTAATTTAAGAAAATTGGAATTTGGGGAAATTTGGATTTAGGGGAAATTGGGATTTTGGGAATTTTAATTTAGGGAAATTGGAATTTGGGAATTTTAATTTAGGGAAATTGGAATTTGGGGAAATTGGGATTTAGGGGAATTTGGAATTCAGGGAAATTGGGATTTGGGGTAATTGGAATTTGAGGAAATTGGAATTTGGGAGAATTTAGAATTTAGGGAAATTGGAATTTGGGGAAATTGAGATTATGGGAAATTTAGAATTTAGAGATTGTTATTTGGAGATTTTGAAATTTAGAAAATTACAGATTTTTAAACTTATAGAATTTGAGAAATAAATTAGAAAGTTTTACGATTTTAGGAATTTTAGAGATTTGATCATTTGTGGACTTATGTTATTGGAAATTTTGGGATTTATGAATTTATAACTTTGTAAATTTCTAAATTTGTATAATATGTAAACTTGATGATCTGCAAATTGAATTTTAAAGATTTGGAAACTTGAAGACTTAGAAAGCCAATTTTAGCAAATTTAGAACCCTGCGAATTTGGAAATTCAAATTTAACAGATTTGGAAATTTCTGAGATTTGAGCAGTCATCAATTTTGAAAGACAATTTTGGGAAATTTTGAAATTTGACAAATTATAGATTTATGATATAAGATATCTAGGAACTTGTGTATCTGCAGATTTGCTAATTTGTAAATTTTGAAAATTTTTATAATTTTCAAATTTGTAGTTTTGGAAACTTGAGGGTTTAGAAATCCAATTTCAGCAAATATGAAAACTTGAAGATTCAGAAATCCAATTTTAGCAGATTTGGAGACTTGAGAATTCAGAAATCCAATTTTAGTAAACATAAAAACACGAGAACTTGCAAATCCAATTTTATCAGATACAAAAACTTGGAGATCTGAGAAACTTATGCCTTACTTATATTATTTCAAAAATTCAAAAAACTTGTAAACCTGTCTATTACAAAAAGTGTTCAGAATTCTGAAATTCGTTTATCCGTAACTCGGCAACAGTTCAAATCCGCAAGTTGATTCCCCTAGCTCGAAAGCATCACCCCCGTATCGAAAAAATGTCCCTAGACAGATCGCGTGTGCCCAGCCCGTAACAATTCGCCGGTACTAATGCGGCTTATATAGAGAAAGAAGAAAGAGAGTGAAGACCGATAAGGTTTCCGAACGTCGGCGTCGCGACGTGGCTGCTGCACGCAAAGCAGGCGCCTCTCGTATCCAATGGAGGCCGATACAGCACCGTGGCTAGCACTAAATTTAGGATGTATACTTAAATGAACGAAAGGTCGTCCTTAGATATCCCCGGGGCCGAAATTTATGTAGGTGTTGTCCGTGGCTTTTATCAGTCCGGCTGGCATTCCTTTGCGTCCACCCGGCGCCCCGGTGTCGCCCGAGAGCAGGTTCTAATTCGTGTGACTGCGACCCGGTTCCTCGAATTCGGCTCGTCTTCGGCCGCTCGCGAAAAAGGTCGCACGAAACGGCGTATTTATACTTTGACGCGCGAACTGGCAAAATTATTCGCCGTTATCTCCTCTCGGGGCTGTACTTCGATTTGTCCGAGAAACCGCGCGGATAATGTTCACCCGGACCGGGCTTCGAAGTGCGCCTTCACTCACGATTTACGCGACGGTTCTTCCATGCTCGGACACTGAATATTTCTGATGTGTGCGGTGGACAAACAGTGCGTTCAGTGGTTACCGGATGAAGAACATCGATATGTGGATGAAAAACATCGATATGTGGATGAAGAACATTGATGGCAGCGATTTTATTATTTGGAACGCGGTTGGGTCCCAGATTTTGTGCACTGATACATTCACTAGTTTAGTACTTGAATAATATTGATGTAATTGGACAGGAAGTAATCAAGGGTGTAGTTACGTTAACTAATAATGAAGGGTTAGGTTAACTGATAATCAGAGGCAGAACTAGTAATGTGTCGTAGCTAGGCTCTCCATCAGAATAAGCAAGGCTTATTGCAAAATAAAACCATAGCACTTCCAACACATTTTACAATTGATTATTTATTTATCACTAATTGTTCAGATTTAATTTTTTGGCAGTTCTGCACCGAGTTTCTGATGTGTGCAGTGGAAAAGAAAGAGAAATAGTGCGTTCAGTGGTAATTGATAGGTGGATGAAGAACATCGATAGGTTCATTAACGGATTCACTAGTTTAATGGATTGATTTGAATAACCATTGGTGTAATTGGACAACTAAGTAACAATCAAGGGTGTAGTTAAGTAATCAAGGATGTGGTTAAATTAACTAATAATCAGGGGTGTAGTTAGATCAACTAATAATCAGAGTTAACTAGTAATGTATCGTACCGGACTACAGAACAAAGTGGGTAAAATTTATTTTAAAGTAAAACCACTGCCAACAAATTTTAAATATTTTTTTACACACGAAGTATCATTTATTTGTTACTAATCATTCAGATTTAATTTTTTGTCATTTTTACACCGGGTTTCGAGGTGCACCCTCTTCATGACGATTGCGACGGTTTGATCCAACGCTTTCTGGGTTGGCAGGAAAAATTTCCAGACACTGATGTGTGTACGGAAAAGAAAAACAACAAGCAGTGTGCGTTCAGTGGTAATCGAAGACACGAATTTTGTGGAATTTTGGAAAATTGGGTTTTGAGGAAATTTGGGATTTGGGGAAATTTGGAATTTAGGGAAATTGGAATTTGGGGAAAGTGGGATTTGGGGAAATTTGGAATTTAGGGAAATTGGAATTTGGGGAAATTGGGATTTTGGGAAATTTGGAATTTGGGGAAAGTGGGATTTGGGGAAATTTGGAATTTAGGGAAATTGGAATTTGGGAAAAGTGGGATTTTGGGAAATTGGAATTTTGGGAAATTTGGAATTTAGAAAAATTGGAATTTGGGGAAATTGGAATTTGGAGAAATTTGGAATTTAGGAAAATTGGGATTTGGGGAAATTTGGAATTTAGAGAATAGGAATTTGGGGAAATTGGGATTGGGGAAATTGGAATTTAGGGAAATTGGGATTTGGGGAAATTTGGAATTTAGCGAAATTGAAATTTGGGGAAATTTGGAATTTAGGGAAATTGGAATTTGGGAAATTTGGAATTTAGGGAAATTGGGATTTGGGGAAATTAGGAATTTAGAGAAATTGAAATTTGGAGAAATTGGGAATTTAGAGAAATTGGAATTTGGGGAAATACAAAATACAAAATTGAAAATGATCAATTATCAAGTAATGGAAAATACAAAATATCAATTACCAAGTAATAAATAATACAAAATATCAACTAATAAACAACGCAAAAATTGTCACACAAAACTGCAAAAGTTCATTGACATATCGAATAAAAAATTCTAAAGTGTTCGAAGAATGAGTTTCGTTCTTACCCTATATTATCGAACGATTTAAACAATTCAACGAAGATAACGTGTACTTGATTCGCCATACACAGAACTGATTTCTAGAGACATTACTTACGTGCCGACCGTATGAAATCAACGATCGAGCAACTGGCGATCGCTTGTCCCGCTGGTTAACAAGTCAGGTGCACGATTATGCACTCTTCAAGCCTCGACATAGAACGAAATCGAAGGGATAAGGTGTAGCCAGAACACGAAACGATTAGGATCGATTCGAGGGGAAAGAAATTGCGTTGGTCCACCCACGTTGACCTTATAAATATTGAAAGCAAAAAGGGAACGAGGACCGCCACGGATTATGTATAAGAATGTATGGGGTTTCTTACATTGGAGATTTTGTATTCCTTAACCCTTTGGCGGGTGTGGTTTATAAAACACAAGCTAATTATTTATGTTCGCGTATGTTTAACAAAGTTACGTTTGAGCTATGTTTAAAAAAATTATGTTTAAGCTGTCTATATTTAATCAAAATTACGATTGTGTATGTTTAAAAAAGTTACGTTTAATCTGTCTATAGTTAACAAAAATTACGTTCAAACTGTCTATATTTAAAAAAATTCTCTTTACACTGTCTATATGTAAAAAAAAATATCGAAAATTGCAAAATTATTTTCTGTCAAACCTGCAACCTACAATTTGAAAAACCTACAATTACAAAAATATTGCATGATGACGATTTTCCTTTAGAATATCGTATATTTTTCTTATTTGTAAAATGTCTCATTAACAATTAAAGAATTGCAAACTTATTGGTCACTTTTCCCGTCAATTTTTCTAAAAAAAAAAAAGTGGAAAAGTTCGTGAATCGCCGCCAATTTTAGAGAGTTTGCTTATTCATTATGTTAATTATTACACCGCTAATGAAATTTTGACAAATGTCCATGAAATTTCGAAACGAGCACGGTTAACGTAGCTGACTGTGCAAATTGAAATTCCAAGATATTCTCCTTTTTTCTTTTTCAGTTTTTGCGTGAAAGTAAATTGCAAGGAGCCGACTCGTTTTAAGAGAAATCAATAAAGTACTTTTGCGAGCACTGTTTTTACGGTTTAATTACCGAATATACGTAAGCCGCAAATATTTGTTAAATACGAAAACTTGGCAAGTTCAGAAATTTTCAAAATTAAAAAATTAAAAATTATTGTGTCATTATTTTTAATAATTTTCGTGTAAATTACTAGTTATTATGTATGTCATAAGCATCTAATATATTTCTTCACATGTTTTAATATAGTTAACAAATTTTTAACTAATTTTCAATTAATATTAATTTTCAATCAACTAAGTTTCAATTAGTTAAAAATTGAAATTTCGAAGAAATTTTCACAGGGAAATAATGATCACACCGTTAATTAAGCATCGCAGCTCGATGAATTATTAATTTACCTATTCGAATTGCATGTACATATCTGCACAGTAGAATTTACTCGAATCGTAAAATAGTACAAATAACAGAAATCGAAACACCAGTTCCGATCAATCACAGAAAAAGCACCCAAGAAAATTATTTCCGGATTGATACAAATTTTCCCCGGAAAATCACCAACGACAGAATCCATCCGCTTCATGAAAATTTCACGAACATCTCTCGACAAATTAATGAAACTCGCTTTGAATCGCAAAAATACATAAACGAATACAAGTTAACCGCGTTATTAAAATCTCGTGCCGTACGCTCGTATTTCCATCAGGGAATTCGAAAAAGTTCCAATTTCATAGCTGCCGTTCGTAACAGAAAAAATATTCAATTCGCGAGAAAATAATATTCCGGACACAAATTTCCGCCGGAAAATAATCGGGGACGACACAAAATTTCTATCGCTCGATGAAAACGCCGATGTCGAATAAATTATTGTACACGCGCTACACAAGTTCACGTATGTGAACGTAAACATTTTTTAATCCCAAATTTTCATATTTCCAAACCTTTCAAACTTTTATCCTTCAAATTTGCAACATTGACAAATTTTTAGAAATTATCTAATTTTTTAATTGTGAAAATATAGACTTTGTGGATGTCTTTGTTAGTGTTAATATTGTAGATGTGAATAGTCAGACTGACGCACCTGACAAATTGCACAGCAAGGTTACCGTCATATAAGCTATTTGACGTTCTACCTACTATTTATTTTTACGATTTCAATGTAAAAATAAGTAGTCCATTTTATGGCTAACTCATTAAATGTCCATAAATGTAAAACAAGAGTTTGAACTTGCAAGATGTGAAATCTTGCGTCCACAGTGTCCGTATCAGCGTCCCGATTTAAAAGAAAAGACCTCTTTAGAAAAGAGTTGACAAATAGGTGAAATAAAAGTAAACGATATTCATGTTTGTCCACCGTGTTCCCAGTGTCATTACACAGTATAATACCCCGGAGTAAGGGCTTCCTAATTCTCTTCAGGAATTAGCGTCACTGACAAGAAGCAGACCTTGGCGATGGCACATCGACCACTATTCCGACACGGTTTTACAGCTTATGGTCATCGACGGGCCATTTGGCCGGTTTCGGGAGAACGATGTCCAGAAGGCCCCACGGGACTCCCGTCAGCCACGGACCTTCTTTGCGACGATTGTAAACCGAGCTTTTCGGGCCCTAACGCCGGCGCCAGGTTTCGGATTTACGACACCGAATCGATATGGTCCCATCATTAGTTCGGTTTAACGAGCACGGACCACTGTCCTTCCGTTTCATTCCGTTGTTCTTGCTCGTTCTTCGGGGCTACTTTGCCCTTCCGCTTCATTCATTCTTATAAGATTCATTCAGTTTGTGTCATAAGTAGGCTGATTTGCAGATGTAGAGTATGTGAACTCTTAATCATATCCACAGGGTGATGGTTATATTTACGTATGGGACTGTATGTTTATATGTATCACATATGGAGGATGAATGTGTGTATGTGTTCCTCATACTGAATACGAATGTGTGCATTTATGTCTCATACTGAATATGAATCTCTTATATTCAAGATACATATATCTATCATACTCAACATGAATGTGTGTATGCATCCCTCATAATGAATATGGATATGCATATGAATTTCTCATACTGAACATGAATGTGTGTATGCATTCCTCATAATGAATATGAGTATGTACATGAATTTTTCATACTCAACATGAATGTGTGTATGCATTCCTCATAATGAATATAAATATGCATATGAATTTCTCATACTGAACATGAATGTGTGTATGCACCCCTCATAATGAATATAAACATGCATATGAATTTCTCATACTGAACATGAATGTGTATATACATTTCTTATACTGATGATAAATATGTCTATGTATTTCACATACTGAATATGAATATGTGTATGAATTTCTTATATTGAATATGAACGTGTGAATGCATTTTTTATTAATGAATATGAATGTGTCTATGTATCTGCCATACCGAATATGCATATGACCATGTATCTTCATACTGAAGACGACTATATGTGTGTCTGATACTGAAGATGAATATATGTATACATATGTCACATACTGAATATGAATGTGTGTATACATTTCCCATACTGAACATGAATGTGTCCATGTGTCTCTCACGCTGAATATGAATGTGTCTATGTATCTCTCATACTAAGGATGAATATGTGTATATTTGTCATACTGAATATGAATGTGTGTGTATTTCACATACTGGTATATGAGATATTAACTCTGTCATGTTTAAACGGTCGTTTCGTTTGAGATAATGCATTTTTGTACTTTTAGAGAGTTTTTAGAATTGGCTGTTACCCTAACCTATAATTCTATTGTACCACATTGTCACATATTGTTAAATGATTTTACATATTCTTAAATATTATTACATCTTGTCATATAAAGTTATATGTATATTATACATATTCTTATAGAACATTTACAGCACATTTACAAGCATGTAAAGAATAATCAACCACCCATAAAAACCACATTCTCAACATCATATTCTCAAAATGAAAAATTATTACTCGCCAACATCAAAACATTAAAGAAAAACGAACAATAAAAAATAAAATAAATTGCGAATTTCCTTGTTCATTATACTTCGTCGAGTGGACATCTTGACGGAAGTCTGAACGAAATGACCGGAATAATATGACGAAATCAGTGCCGTGTCCACATGATCGAGATATGGAAAAAAACGACATTCCCTGATTTGTAAATGCCTAATCACTCGGTACACAGAGTTATCAAGAATCGAAGACATCCTTCGCTTATTACTAATACCGAAAAGAAATCGGTGCTGCTTTCGACAGATCAAAGCCAGACCGCTTCGAAGGAAAAAGTGTTCCCTGTATCAGCCTTTTCGATAACATCGCTGTTATCACCAACGACGAATTGACAAACTGTCTGATAAACCGACAAGAATCGCGTCATCAACGTTGATCCAACGTCACGATTATATTTTATTTTTTTCTTACGTAGTTTATACTATTTGGGAGAGTTCAGTATTTTTGACAAGCTTCTAAATAAATAACTGTCACAAGTTTTGCAAATAGTTATAAAATAAGCACAAAGTTATAAACAGAAATTCACGTATTTTTTTTTTTACAAATATTTAAAATTGTATACGATTTTAAATAATTAGTTACAGTTTCTTGAAATTTTCTCCGACAAAATTAATTTGTAATTTCAAAAAATTACTGTGAAATATTGAAACTGTGAAAATAACAATTGAAAAAAACAAATATGCAAAACAATGCTAAAACAAATATCCCTCGTGCAATATAAGAAATTTCAGTTAATAATTTTAAATAATTTCGAATAACGCAATGTAAAATACAATTTACGAAAAGATGGGAGTAAAGAATAATATTAATGACCTAAATAATTTTGATAGAATAGAGTGATAAAAATTTAGTATATCATTGTGCTGTTAAGAATGGTGCTACCTCTTGCATCAAATCTTATCATTAGTTCTTGTAATCGATCGTTCGATTATTCTTAGCTCATCGAACGAAAACACTGCAGGTCAATTATTTCGTACACAATCGATATGAAAATGAATATTCTTCTATTTCAATTTTAAGAATCTTTTCAAGTTTGACCAAAAATAAAATTGATCAACCATCCAAATATTTACATATTTTATTATTGCATTTACAATTCTTAACATTTGTTCTCTAAAAATTTCTTGCATATGAAATTATTTTTTTGTTGTAGTCTGAATATTAAATTAATGTTTTATTTTCTATAAAACGTTGTCAAAATGTCTGTGCTGATTTCGGTAATAGAGTCATTATTTTTTCGATTAACATTGTATTAATGATTTACTGTATTTCAATTGAACGAGAATTTAAACTGTTCGATAAGTTTTCAAGTGTACTCACGTCTGTGGCTATATCGCTATTTTTAACGAGTAGCTGAGTAATTCTTGAAGCAAAGATTACTTTTGTTTTGTATATTTTCCATGTAATTTAATTAATATCTTAATTTAGTTGGTAAGATTAAGAGATAAATTTTGTTTTCTTTTTGTTACTCGGTTTTGCAATTCGACTATTTCAATTTTATAATTGAGGTATTTGAATATTTAAAATTCAACTACTCGAAGTTTCACAGTCGAAATATTTGACACAATTCCACTACGAATAGAGGATATTTATGAATTGAAGTTGGGAAAAACTGATCGGCCGAATCTACCCGAGGAAAATTCGATTTTCACGGATACTAATGGCACTCGAAACGAAGACAAATTATCACGTTGTTCTCACGGGGTTTCGTTGCTTCAATGGACGACTTAATTCAATGTGGACGTAACAGTATCCACGGGAAGATTCGATTATGTGAAACAATTGTTTTCGGCGTCGATAAAGCCAATTCTTTTCGGATTCAATTTTGTTTTACAGAAAGAATGTTTCCCGTACAAATCTATTTTTGTGCTGTTCTAATTTACAGGACACAAATTTTTAAATATTTTATTAACTATATACATGTATATAGGTAAACTTGATTGAACACATATATGTTCAAGTTTACAATCAAGTTTACAATGTTCATATGTTTTTAACGACTGGAACAACTTTAACACTAGGTGCACGGACGTTTGATTATTTATTTTTCAACTTCATTTTTAATTTCAGAGTAAGTGTGTATTGCATACCGGTTTAGTGTTGGTAGGTAAAAGAAATGAAGGAGTGCAAAGTGTTAAAAACCCTGCATTCTTGTACCTGTATGTTCATAATGAAATTCGAAATATTCGAATGGTACCTGGTTTATAGTTATAGTTATAGTTTCACGAAAGCATTGATTAAAAGCAAGGGCTCGAGACACTGATAGATGTCTACGTGTGCCGATAGAAAAAGGACCCGAGGCTTAATTCAATTGCAGGCCGCCGTTCCGCAAACACTCATGATAATTCAATCAAGTTCACCCCATCGAGTTATACCGATTCCTCCCTCGGAAGCGGCCCCACTCGGCCAAGAACCCCATAGGAGCACTGCAGAGGGTGGAAACGGCTCATAATCTCCGTATGAGAACATCTGCACTCTAATCGGCTGATGATTTCCACCTAACGTCCTTGTCCCTTCGACACACACATGCACCCTTCCGTGGTAAATCATGTGGTTGTCCGTGAAAATTTCTGGCGAACATTTGTCATTTATCGACAATTTTAATATTTCATATGTCTAAATTTCCAGAAAAAAAATTGTATTCTGGAAAATAACCCTCTGCAATTGAAATAGCAGAAGAAATAATAAAAATCGTATTTTGAGAAATATATTAACCTTTAAGAAATAGCGAAATTACATTTTGTAGATAGTATAAATCTTTATGGTTGACAAGTTTGATGTGCTTTTTTATTTATTATATATTTGTTTTCTCTCCATTTTTATTTCTGGATGTTAAATATTTTTTAATGAAATAAATAAGGGAAGCTTGTTAAATATTTTTAAAATGGATATCTAAAATATGTTTGTTTTAGGTTTTTACGTAGAACGAAATTAATTTTTAAGTTATTCATTTATGGTTATATTCTCGCTAAAAAATATTTACAAACAAAATGTTACCATGTAATGTAAATACTTCAATTACAGAAATTAACGAAACTTTCAACAGAAATAACCTTTTTGTTTGCGGAATATAATGACACTAATTGGTTTAGAAACGTGGAGTTACATAACCTAAATTAAATAGTTAAATTATAGAAAATGGCGCACATAAATCTTTTGAACAAGATAATCTGTTTTATTAATAAATATTTGTTCACGTGTTATTGTTAAATATTGTACATTGGATAATCAAAATATTAAATTAAATTTGTATTTAAGTAAAATATTGATGTATAATAAGCTACAGCAAACTTTGAATTTATTTTTTGACGTACCAATAATAAACTATAGTAAATTCTAAATTTAGCTTTCTATTTTTAATAAGTTCCTATACAAATTAAAATCAGTAATTAATTTCGGTGTTTATAAAAACCTTCAGCATCTAAACGCAATATTCCACGTGTCGAACGTCACACAATTATTTTTCCTCGTTGTAAAAATAACAGTGCCTCAAAAGTAGCCTCGTGTAATTATACTTCGAATTTATTATGTAAACCACTTAACAAGTGATTTTAATAATGTCACCCTTAAAAAACTTAATCAACAACAAAAAGCATCTAATTTCAATATCTCCATTAAAGGATCTTTTATTTAAACGTTTTTTACGAGAAGATCAGAAAAATATAAGTGACACGAAGAAAATGATCTTCACCTGCTTCGCAATGTATTTTTATAACGACTATATTAAACACTATTGCATTGTCAGCAACACGTGGTTCTATTTTAACGTTATCTTAATATACATATAACGTGTATATGTTCATTATACATATGTATGTACGTATGCACGTTTATTCGAGCGTGGACAGCTCGTACGTTTTATTGTAATCGACTCGTTTAGAGTGAAATTATAAATTTAGTTTTTTTGCGGCAACGGTTTTAGCTTATCCGAGACTACGTTTTTTTTTCTGGTATTTTTGCTGTCCGCGTTGCATGCAAATATAAGGTCGATAGGAAATTACTTTAATTAGAGTAATTATGCAAACCAACTCTCCTGAATAACCATTATTTCGCGTTTAAATACAAATGGTATGGAAAAATTTTGTCCTCGAGATTAGATACAAGTACTCGTGTTACGAAACGGAGAGCTATATTTTACGAAACTTTTTTTTCTTGTTTATTTGGAATTATTGATTAGTCAGTTTTATTAGTAAGAAACATTTTTAAGAAAATCTCAAAATAATTCTTACTCATTTTTAATAATATTAAGAAATAATTCTTAATAATTCTTGAGAAACTTACAAAACAATTCTTAATAATTTTTAATAAAATCACAAAATAATTCTTAATAATTTTTAATAAAATCTCAAAATACTTCTTAATAATTCTTAAGAAAAATTAAGGAATAATACCTAACACTCCACAGAAATAAAATAAGAATCTTAATAAAATTGAAATATTACTTCTGAATAAAATGAGAAATAAGCAATAAATCATCATAATTTCGAAATACAATAATTGTACACTAAAATTAAAACCCAAAAACCTCTCGCTCATTTAAAAAACACCCTAAAAATTTAAAAAATGTCCACTACAAAATTTGTAAAAAAATAATTGAAAAGATGTAGAAACAGTTTTCGAATAAGAGTACAAGTTTAAAAATGGGTACAAGTTTTCATTAAAATACGAGAAACGCGTGTATAAAATAAGTTAGGCATCGAAATGCGAAATGTGTATTACAGCGTTCGTTTAACATCGGGCTTATCTTACTCTCGGTATACACTCAGATCGGGTCCGTTAATTCGAGAAAACCGGCAGAAAATTTACAGGATTTCACAGATTCCGGCTAGTGGCGTTGGAAGAGAGTTTTCTTTTTTCTCCGCGTCGTGCAAAATGCAACCTGCGTCGGTTTTAATTAACGGCTCATACATTTGCATGATTAGACGCTAAAAGTTACGCGGTATCAGCATTCCGTGCATCGAAACCGACTACGACACTAATGGCGGGGATTCCTCTCGCTCCGATGTCCAACGACGCGTATAACTACGCTTGCCTTTAAATATTTATCCATAGATTTACGGACCTTTAACCGATTATATTTTAACTGAAACTGTATCATAAAAATAAATAATAGCGTCTACAATTATTCTTTATAATGAAAATTAAGATAAAGCTTGTAATTTGAAAGAAGAAGTCTAAGATCTGCCATTTTGACGGGTTTCGTGAATCTACTTAATATGGCGGCCAAGGCTGGAAGGTATTTTATTAAGAGATGAATTTTGATCACGTTGATGAAGATGTAATTCGCTAATTTTACGGAGACTGTCACTTCATTTTAGCAGAACTTGTAGGATTTTTGAAAATGTATTAGGTATATTTGATCGTAGTGAAATTTTTTGCAATTTTCTTTGGGTAAATTTAGAAATATTCAGGTTCAAAGATTTTAAGTGATTTTTAATTTTGAATTACAGATTTTAATACGTATAGTCTGATTTTTACTAAATTTTTTAATTTTCAAGACCCTATGAATTAAGAAATTTTAAATATTTACTATGCAATGTTTCTAGACATCCACATCCCTAGATTCTCTTGTCCGTAGAGAATCTACTAAATACAGCGTATCTAGTGTAAATCTAGTGATAAATATCTGCCTCATCGATTTGCCTATTTCTCGATAATTGACGTAACGACGGGCAAATGTGCCCGCAAGGGCACCATAAGAAGCAAGTACAGGGCACTCCAGTTTTCTCCGAATTCTTCATCTTGAAATTTTAAATATTCACGAATTTTCTAATTTCTTAATTTCTTAAATTTTTAAATTATCAATATTCTGAATTTTTAAATTCTTAAATGTGACAATCTGAAAGCTTAATGCTTGCCAAATCGTTAGATGCCATACATTAAAAATGTTATACTAGATAAATTT
Source organism: Megachile ligniseca (assembly GCA_945859555.1). Lineage (NCBI taxonomy): Eukaryota > Metazoa > Arthropoda > Insecta > Hymenoptera > Megachilidae > Megachile > Megachile ligniseca. The sequence continues at coordinate 3,739,712 of OX243790.1, forward strand.
CTAAATGTGAGAGTTTGAAAAATTGATGCTTTCTAAGCCAGTAATTGAGGTTTGGAAATTTGATGCTTGCTAAATCTGTAAATGTGAAATTTTGAAAATTTGATGCTTGTTAAATCTTCAGAGGTGAATATTTTATACTTGATAAATATCTAAACGTCGGAGTTCTCAAATCTGATTGCTGCTAAATTTCTAAACGTGAAGATTTGAAAATTTTGTACTTGGTAAATTTTTATGTTCGAAAATAGTAATTTAGTAAAATATCAAATTAGTGAATTAGTAAATTAGTAAATTAGAAAATTGTTAAAGTGGTAAATTGGTTAAATTATTGAAATGGTAAACTGGGTAATTGACAAACTGATAATTTAGTAAATTAGTAAATTACAATAGTAGATTAGTAATTTAGTAACATAGTAAATTGGTGAATTAGTGAATTAGTAAATCAATAAATTGCTAAAGTAATAAATAAGAAAATTAGTGAATTAATAGATTTGTATGTTAATAAATTCATCACTAAATCAGTGAATTAGTAAATTAATAACTAACTAAACTTGTAACTGCATAAATTTATAAATTCGTACATTCGAAAACTAATACATGTTTCCTAACTATTAACTCTCAAAATTACCACCTATTGAAATATGTAAAATACTAAACCTAAAAATATCTATTAAATTATCCAAAATACTAAACTTCAAAACTTTATAATCTCAAAAAGTTCTCTCTTCTCCCAATTGTTCACATTTCCACTTCACCAAGTTTTTAATATCGACAACTTTTTTTATTTCAAAAGTCAGTTTGAAATCTTAAAAGCGAAAGAACACATTCCGAATTACAGATTTTTCAAACGTAAAAAATTTCATGTTACAAATCTTTTACATACTTTTCGTGAATTTTTTAACTTGAACATTTGTGAATCTGAAAATCTGTATATTTCAGGGTTTCGAAAATCGTCGCTATTAGAATCGGTCGTATAGTGACGGGCAGAATTCGCTTGAGTTTATTTCTGATTGCACCCGTGGACCGATTCGGCGGTCGGCTATTCGGTAGTTAAGTAGAAACAAATGAAGTGAATTCGAGGAATTCGAACTAAGACTGTGGTCTCTGGAACCGCTCTAAATAGTTTTTCGAAATCAAACGATCGACTCAAATCTCCTTTTCTTCATCGTCTCGTTCCATTTTACCTCTTCAAAAATTCCACTATCTTCAATCAGATAAACGTACCTACTAAAATTATAATTTGACGAAATCGATGCTGAGAACATTGCCTACATTTAATACGTAACAATACATTTGATGCACCTAGTACAAAATACCGCATTATCTCCGTAAATAATAAAATCAGTGATCTTGTCAAATATTTTGTTACAAACTAAAGACAATTATATTAATATTTGAGCTTCGGTTGAAAGTGTTTGAAGCATTGTTTCATAGTGCTTAAAAGTTTCTTGAAGACAAGTTGAATAGTTAAATTTTTTAGCGAAGGTTCGTTATAAAATATTACTCTTGATTTATCGTTGAACGTTGTTTTCGAGTGTTGATATTTACCATTAAATTTATTTTCTTCTATAATTATTATTTTCTTGTTGAAACACGCGTGAACGCGATGTGAACATGATTGTACGTGGAACATGTTTCGTATCAGGTACATGTCGCTTGCTAATATTATGTAGTGTTACAAGATATATTTTTACCGTTCGAAGTACATTATAGTGATAATGACGGAGAAAAATGGGTCCAACGCATTCACGCGTGCGAAATGTGCTCGACATGTAGACGAAGAGATGTATTATACAAGATAAACTAAAAAGGGAATACATTTGTTCATTTATCTTTTTTATTTAAATAAATATTCATTTTTCATAGGGGACATTTTCTCAGTTTTTACAAATTTACTACTTGTTCCGTATCGGGTACCATTTTCTCAACTCAACGCTTTTGACACGTTTTACTTCTTTTATTCGAGGCACTTCAATGTTTATAGAATTAATAATTGAAACACGAATTATTAACTTTGTCATAGTTTATTGTCATGTCTACAAGCCCCCCACGGTGTCAAAACACTCGTCATCCATAAAACAATCCTGATAATTCATCTAATAAAACACTACACTTTTTATTCGTTTTCCAAAGAATGCAACGCATGACGATATCGCTTCTCGTTTTCATACCACTGCAAGTATTATAATCGACATCGTCAAATCTCGTAGAATTTCTCGTTAGTTACCCGCTCATAATCGTGGAGATAAATTGCTGGATGATAGTGTTTCGTTAGTGTAATTACGATCGACGTGCAGGATTCATAATCGTCCGCAAAATGCGGGAAATACGTGTTAAACGAGCTGCCTTAACAGCGTGTAACGTTGAACGATTGAAAGTTATCGTTGAATCGCCACACGCTACTGAATATTCTATGGTTACAACAGATTTATCTGATCCGAGGATGCATGGTACATGCCGGCGCTTTAATCACTTTTATTCGGTCAAAGGACTTGTTTCAAAACGATTTAGAGCAATTTTTTATCTCACGTTCGCCTCTCACTAGTTTTCTTATTTACATTATTTATCTCCATCGACTTTAGTGGAAATAATTTGTGTCGAAATAATACTTCAAACTATTTTACTGATAAGAATTATGTTTCAAACTGAATTTTCTATTTTTTGGTACATGTGTACACTTGATATATGTTAAACTGAAATATTTTCTATTTTTTGGTATGTATGACATATGGGAACATGTGTGTATTTGTTTGTATATATGCATATGTATTATATTGGTACATATGTATATGTATATTTAGCACATATGTATATAATTTGCAAGTGTTACACTCAAGTTCTGTACGTAACAGCAAACATCTGAAAATTAGAGGTTAGGATTTATTTTGAAATAAGTGAAGGTAGATTACATTAAGCATATTTTCATGCAGAGAAAAATGTTTTAAACTACGCACAAAAATTTATCAAATAATTTATATGCAATTTCTCTAAATATCTATTTTACAAATAATGTATTAAATAATCTAGGTACATTTCACATATGTGCAATTATTTTAAATATACTTTGTTTAGAAACTGATATGTATATTAAATAATATGTAGGTATATTCAACAAAAACTACATTCGTGTGCTACATATATAATTTTACTAAATGTATGCTATTTTGTAAATAAAGTTATGTTAGGTTAGTTAGTTAGATTAGTTGTAAATGGTGTGTGTGTGAAATAATGTGTATATTTAACAAAAACTACACTTATGTATGTTTCATTTAATTTCTCTAAATATATACTATTTATTAAATGATGATTATATTAAAACATCTGCAGGTTTTACTAAAAACTATATTCATCTTTTAAATAAATGCAAATGGACTCTGATTACGTGTCGTAAAAATTGTACATATTTCACATACAGTAAAAATTGTCGAAAAATATCGTGTGAAGCGGTAGTAACATTTTGTGGCCGAGACTAGTAGATCTTCAGATAGTAGAATGTTCGAATAGAGGAGCATTCAGATTATAGAGCGTCTATTGTAATCAAAATTAGCGGTTGTGTTCCCAAATCCTCGTGCGAAAACACGATGAACCTCCATCCAGCATGCTTTTATCACTCGGAGCAACATTTTCAATGAAAATAAATGAAACTGTCCGACTACTGAATTTTAGTAATCATAAGCTATAGTAACGTATTTAGGTCCTCCGCTCAAATCTGACAAGTGTTACATCTTTTTAACTTCCGTCAGTATAACTTTTGTTTGGTCAATCAACATTGTGTGACAGAAGTGTGCAAATGTGACAAAATATAAAATATAGACACGCAGAAATATGTGAACTAAAATTACGCAGTCAAATTTTTTAACGAATATTACGATGAACATTAGGATTAACATATTAGGATGAAAATTGTCAGATGTGAAGGATTTTAAAAAAATTTTCAGAATTCGATCGTTTACATTCGCATAGGAATGCAAAGCTGAGAATCCACACGCTTCTGCATTATTCACGGGAAATCTATTTCATTCAGGGCCCCAGTAAATTGCTTTTGTCAAACAGATAAAGCTGTTACGAGACGGTGATAGTCGAAGCAAATTATCGTTGGTGCATATTTTATACACACATGAACATGAAAGCGTTGCAATCGGATTAAATACCTGGCTCGCAATCGCGCGAAAATTTAACCAAAATATTCTAACTGGTGCATCGCACGGTTGTCCAAAATATACCTCCGATTATATTACAAAAGACAAATGTTATAAAATATAAGTTAGGCAAGTAATAGTAAGCAAGTACATTTTTCTTTTGGTTAGAGAACAAGTGAGTTTCTATTGTGCTAGGTGTACGCTTTCACTGATCTACGCTTTTCGTAAGTGTTTCACTAGGTTTACGTTTTCATAGATCTACGTTTCCATAGATCTGCCTTTCTACATATCTACGCTTTCATTGGTCTACTTGACCATAGGTCTACGTCTCCATAGGTGTACGCTTTCATAGGTCTACGTGTCCACAAGTCTACGTCTCCACAGGTCTACGTTTTCATAGGACTACATTTCTATAGGTTTACGTTTTCATAGGTCGACATTTCCACAGATCCACATTTCCACAGATCTACCTTCACATAGATCCACGTCTTCGTAGATCTACATTTCTACAGGTGTGCGTTTCAACTAGATCCCAATTTCCCTGGATTCAGTATTTCACTGCTATGCGATTGCTCGAAATGTTAAATCGATTTCAAAGACACGGATAAAACACGCGTACGGTTAGTTACGAAATGAAACAGTATCCTTGAAACTCACAAAAGATCTGTATCGGAAGTAAGCTAGGATCTTATATTAGGAGAGCTCTTGAAATTAGACAAGTTGACCCTACGTACCTGAGCGACAAACGTACCTATGAATATCCAGTCAGGTAAGCCAAACGTTTATTATCCGGTCAGAAGGTAATAAAATCGTGGTTTCCATAGTGACACAAACTTTCCGGACAACCAATATCCCCAGACGTGTCTGCAAGGTCTATCGGTTCGAAAAGAACACTTGGTTTTCTCTATTTTTGTCACACAGACAACGCACTCTATTCGTCGTTTCGACTTGTTCGCTTTGAACGAGAATTCGCGAAGGGTTCGTGCAAATACTGATGCAAAGAACGCTTCCAAAAAAGCCGCAGAAATTTGACCTGTCAGTGGTTGGACTTTAAATAGCAGCGTCAGTGGTCGTCGTGGAAGGCACTAGTTCGACATCTTTCTTTCGCTCGGTTGAGAAATACGTGGACTGTTACGGAATTAATGAGACGTTTGTAAAAGTTATACCGTGATATTTTCAAGAATCGAAGTGTAGTTCCTGAAGGAATCGATACCGTGCCGATTGATACGGTTTTGCAAAATAATCCTAGTAACTCGAAAACGTATTATTCATTACAGAAATGGCGGAAAATGATGATTGATATCGTGATCTTTACATTTGATCTAAAATGGCGACTTAAGGAGATATTTAAGAGTAGGGTTATCAAGGTATTGTATAAGACGTATGATTATCTGGATAGCATATAAAAATAGGATTATTGAGGCATTGTGCAAGAAGTATGATGATCTCGACATCATATAAGTATCATTATCTAGATATCATGTAAGATGTGTGATTATCAGGATATAATATTAGAAATATGATTGTCAATATATTATGTACGAAATATGATTATCAAATTATTGTATAAATTATAGCAGAGTGTGTTCAATTTTAAACGAGTAAAATATGTGAAATTTTTTATGTATGTGAACTGGACGTATATGTATATTAATTTTGGTGTATTCGAGTTCTACTAGATTTTTAATTTCAATTTCAAATAGTTGACTTTTTAATATGAATTATTGATGACCCAACTGAAATTTGATTCTTACACAAATTTTTATTTCTATTGAATATAGTTCCAAAGATTTGACATAATAATTAATTGTATATTGTAATAAAGACTTAGATAAATGTTTCATTTTCTTGGATTTTATAGGAAACTTAACCTATAAAATGAAATCTATACAAGTGAAATCTAACTAAGAAACTGCTGTATACATATAGTAATATTTTAGCATGTTCAAAATTTAAAAGACAGTCATATTGTTTCAGTAGTAGACTATACATGCTAATTAAGAATTCCTAAAAAATATTACACTTTTCTACTGATATGATTTTCATGTATTATTTAATAATTAAAAATTGAAAAAGATGCAAGTAAATAAATAAACGTGTATTATTATATTAGAACATGATCATCAAACAAATGAAAACGTCCATTTAAATTTTACTTTCATCAAGTTAAAGTTTTAACATTCCAACAGATTATATTATTGAAAATAAGCTCTTTAACTTCTTATTTTAACATAACCTTCTTACTCTCCATTTTCACAAAATCAGATAAACAGCGAAATTACCGGAAACATCAAACGAAAGAAAAACGAAAAAGGAATTAATCGATGGAGATATTAGATAAATACCGCGATGGCGAAAAAATTCCGTCGGCAGTTGCGTGTTTCGAGCGATCATAAACATTTTTATTCGGATTTCGCGATTTTTGCGGAAAATATTTTTACGAAAGCATCAGTCACAAAATTTGTGTATAAAACAATAACGTAAAAGCGTTATTTTATCGGACGATTATTCAATTAGTATGACAAAGGGACATTCGAAATAATTTGAACAAAACGCACACTATTTTTCGTGCAGAAAATTGATGCCAAAAATTGCTACAAAATTAAAGCGGTAACAACGATATTCCTGGCAATAGAGTATTAAAAATCCCCGGAATAATCGGTGCATGTTTTTCTACCGCTTTCCTTTGTTCAAACCAAGGTTAATTCTCTCTAAATTTTAGCGTGATCTCATTGTCGGAATACGTAGTTTAGCTTGATTTATGGTGGATAATATTTTCAATCAAATCTGATGAAACTTTGTCATTGAAGAATAAAAGATAGAAAAATAAAACTGACAAAAGCAAAATTTATAATTCATATTTAATACGACTAATATTACTTTAACTATTTATTTTAAATTAATTAATAATTAATAGTAATCATTTCATCATTCATTTTTCATATTTACTAATTCTGCATATTTTATATGACTTCGTATTTAGTAGTCTGACTAATATTATTTTAATTATTTATTTTAAAGCTGACAATCAAAAGCACCTTCGTTTCTATTACTTTAATTTTGTTTATTAAAATTTAACTGATAGAGTACCGTTGAAATCATAATAATTGATATATTTGCAAGTTATAAATTGAGAGTATAAATTTGAAAATTAGTTAATAGAGTCTTTAACGGCGATAATTTCACTATTAGTATTTCTGACTGGTATTAATTATTACAAAGTAAAATTAGATGGAAATAGGTTCTTCAAATTATTTATTGAAGCTATCGAATTTAGCGAACTCTGTATAGATAACATTTCTGTGCAAAAATTTATGAATTTATTTTAGTAAGACAGAACTATATTTTATAATATTATTAAATTAAATTAAATTAAATTTTGAGACAGTTTAGCAACAGTAAGAGATCTTAATTAATTATGAGGAAATAAAGCTTTCTTCCATGTGAGTTATAATTATATTCGTTATTAAATTGTAACTATAAATTATAGTTATATTTGTTATTTAATTATATTTATAAATTATAAAATTATAACTACTATGAACTAAATAAAATTTTTGACCAAAACTTTTAAATATCAGAAATGTTTATTTTTAATATTCTTAAAACTCACAAATATTTATTTCAAGCCTTCTCTTAACATAAAAAATTGTAACACGTTATCGAATCCAAATTACACTTTCATGGAAACAAAGTGTAAGCTCATGTAAATTTTACATTAATTAAAAAGTTACAAAGCCCTACAAAGTTCACATGAGTTAGAAACACAGATTACGCAGTTCTGCTGTGAATTCATGATATAGGTGAAGGAAAAAGAATAAAGACACCTCGAAGTAGGAGAATAAATAAATTATTTAAGCAACAGTGACGCGTGAAACTTTACTGGAACAATAAACTTGGAGTTCTTAAAACTTTTGTTACTTTTTTCTGATAACGCAGTGTTGAAACAATGAGAACACTTAAATTTCATTTAAAAGAAAATAATGAATATTTCAATTTGTTGTCTTATTAGTGTCATAGTATTGGTAATATTTTATGGGAGATAAATTAATCAATTAATTAATATTTTATAGTAGGTAAATTACAGTGTTCGTTTTATAACATTCGAAAAATGTTGACTCTGTTAAACATTTGTTTTAATCAATCACAAAATATTTGTAAGAATGGTAAATGATTGAATTTATAATTGTAAATTATTGAATTTATAATAATGGGTTGTTATAGAATTCTTGAGAATTTCCTGCGTAAAATATTTCAATGATATTTCGCAATTAAATTCAATTGTTCGTCACATATTGAAACAATGTGACAGGTGAAGCGAGTTGAAGTTGAAACACGAAACAAAGTGTCGTAACTTCGGATTATAAATAAAATTGTCTAGTATTCTGTGCTGATATAAACGTCATCCTAATCACATTTATTCTTTCCTCTATTATGAAAGTAAACTCTAGATTTTTATATCAAGTTGCGAATTTTCAACCATTTGCAATAATGAAAGGAATTATGTATCAAAATTTATTTGTGTCGAGTGGATAAATTATGGTAATGAACGTTTGACGATACTTATTTTTTATAATAAATTCAACATTTTTCATTCTGTTGTGTCTTTAACGCGTTCACTGTTATAATAAATATGGCCATGTATCACACATTATAACTGTAATTTGCTATTTTGCAAAATTTCATATAATAATTTTTGTTCATTGCATTGAAATATTCAGTCGAATTTAACACCTTCATTGTTATAATAAAATATGCCATAAAACATATAAATGTTCTAAAAATATAGTAATACAGTTTTATTTTAATCTCACACATTTTATTCGACTTTGTATTTCATAATTAACTATTACTCAGTTCACATTTTTACTCATCATTGACAGTATCACTTAATTTTTTATACCAGTGAAATCTACATGTACTCCAATAACTATTATAAATATTAATCAAATGACTATTAAAATATGAATAATTATCTTCACATAATTCAATAGGATTTAAACTTTTTAGATTTAGTTCATATGTGGCTACATGTTCACATATTATACTTTAGAAATATTTATTTTTACATTATTATTATATGCTCACATGGAGTATTTCATAATGTTCATAACTACATATTGTCTACATAATGTATTTTTAAAAGATTCATATATGAATATGTCTATATAATGTGTTTTTTATATGTTCATATGTGACTATAATATCTACAAGGCGTTCTCAAAATATTCATACATAATTATATCCACATATTGTATTTTCTGAATGTTCACATGTGACTACATGTCGACATAGCGTTTTCAGAGTATTGATACATAATTACATCCACATATATTTTCAAAATGTTCACATATGATTATCCACATGTATTCTCTAAATGTTCATATGTGACTACATGTCCACATAGCGTTAAAGTATTCATACATAACTACATCCGAATATATTTTTTAAATGTTCACATATGATTATCCACATGTATTCTCTAAATGTTCATATGTGACTACATGTCCACATACCGTTTTCAAAATATTCATTACAACTACATATTGTCCAGTGTACTTTATAAATGTTCATACATAACTACACGTCCACATGGTGTACAAATGTTCATACACGTCTACATACCAGTATTTCTGAAATATTCATTGTAACTACATATTCACATGTATTTCCGCAATGTTTATTGCGCCTACAGAAACCTTCATATCACCTATTGTCCACTCGACGCAAATAAATTTTGTTAAAAACCTTCAACAATATCACAAAAAACCCCCGAACAAATTTACACATTTCATAACCGATAACTGGCCAGTAATGTGCAATTAGGATAGCCATAAGAAACTTTCGAAAATCTGAAATGTCACTGTCGAAACAAGTAGTTCGCAATAAAGGTCACAATAATGGCACAGCAAAACGATTAGAAAGTATACGTACTTTGGGAAGTGAGGTCACCGGGTTCGTCCTGTATGTTAACGGGTGAGATTTTCACTGACCTTGGAGGGCCCTGAAGGCTGAGGGGCCCGGGCCCTCCGGCAGCGGCCATCCTCTGCATCGCTGCACCCCCGATTTCCATCGCTCTTCCAGCCCTGCGCACCTCTTTCGACGACTTTCGAGCAATCTTGAAGCCTTCGTGCCAAGTACGACCACGGGTCGTACTTACTTTTACCCGTACAGAATTTCACGAAAGTTTCAACCCCTGTCACCACGCGTTACTCCCTTACTCCGGGAGTTCAGAGATCGAACACTATAAATCGAACACTATCGTCCCGATCGTTCAACAATCACTTCACTGGTTCCCATATGACATATCACTTCGCCAGTTTATCCGAGTCCCTCATCGTCAGAACGCACATGGAAGCCTTCGTTCACAGATTTCTTAGACAATTAACGTCACGCACTGTGTTCGACGAGATCTGGCCATTCCAGGTCCGACAGGCTCGTAGTTTGCCCGAGCCCGGAGCAAACGCTGTCAACGCCAGTATCGTTTGACAGATCCAAATCGACTCGCACGGGATCTCCCCTCCTCGATCGTGGCTTCGATCGGGATCCGATTGTTTGGAAGGGTTAACGGATCCAGGTGGAAAAAAAGGATCGCGGGTGTACGATTATTCCCTTGTCACTCGCGGTACACCGGCGGCTCTCCCGTAGCGGTAACGAAAAATCAGGGAGAAAGGGGGTTGGAAAGGTGGACGGGGAGGGAGAGCAACCGAGAGAGAGAGAGAGAGACAGAGAGGAAGAGAGACAGGAGGGAAGAGAGAAAAAAGAGAGAAAGAGAGAACACGTTACACGACACAACACACCAACGAAACTGACGGCGCGGGGCCCTGGGAGGCACTGACTGCCGGTTAGGCTCCTATAGCACCCAACCTAACCACCCGAGGCCCCCACCTTCGAGGTCGACCTCTTCGACCCCACTACCGAGGTCGGTCCTCCACATCGAGCCACGTCCTATCCGCTGGCGAGAAACCGAGGCTCGTTTCCACGCAGACGTCGAACCATTCGTTCTCCCGATGGAGTCGACTCTGTCGCTTCCACGCCTCCTGGGGGCAGCTGCGGGACACTTGGCCGGTTCGAGCCGCCAACAAAATGGCCGACAGACCTAATCGATTCGTACCTCGACCCTCTCCTCTCCTCTTTATCGAGCCTCACCCGATATCTCCGTCGCTCTCGACGATGCTGATCCTACGCCACGACCAGATATCTATCCGCTGCCAAAGACGTTAAACAGTTCCTCTGGCCACTGGCTTCCTCGAATCGCGTCTCTGACCTGCCTGTCAAACTACCGACGACCTGTTGTCTTTCTCCACTTTCGTTATGTACCATCCACGTATCCGCCCGCGGAGGAGGAGCCCGGAGCTCCTACGAGCTCAGATTCTTTTTTCTCGCGCGATTCCGAATATCGCCTTGCCGCTTTATTGATTCGCTGCGTTCCCGGATGCCTCCAATCCTTTTGTCTCCAGAATACTGTACTGCACGCTGCCTTCTGCGAGGATTCGAATACGCTTCATGGCGGTTCCAGAAGCGGTTCTCTTACACCGGGAAATTATTCGTTCTTCGAAAATTCTGTCGTTCGGGTTTGAAATTTTTAGCCGGAGTTTTCTGGAGAGTGCTCTCGTGGTTTCTGGGATTTTCGACCTTGTCGGAGTACTTGTAATTGTATCTTTGGTGATTGATTTCGTTGAGATTTGTGGAACAAAATGTTTTGCGGGGTACATTTTATTTTAGCTGTGGGTTTTGATAAAGTTAGAAAAGCGATTTTAAAAATCGATCATGTGTTACTTTTATTAATCATTTTTAGGATTACGAATTCTTTATTCTCTTTGTAATTGTAGCTTATTGTAGTTTGATTTATGGGTCATTTGAACAAAATGTTGAAAAGAGTTCATTTTCTTTTAATGCGAAATTCATGTAGCTTTCGGAGGTTTTGTTAGGAAAGTGGACAATAGAGTTTCAAATCCTTCAATCATTCATGTTATTTTTATGATTAATAATTATATAAATTGTAAGTTTATTTGTGAAGATTGTCAATTTTAAGTAAGCGATATTTTTACAAATTTTATCAATTCTGAGCAAGTGTATTCAATTTTATAAATTGTAAACGTATTTACAAATGATATAATTTTTAAGTAAATTTTATAAACTTTAAGTACATTTCCTTTTATGCAATCAGTTTTTCAAATTTTATAAATTCTTTACATGCTTTTAAGATTAAGTGACATAATTTATTTGCAGGAACTCTACGGCTCTTTTCTTGAAAATTTTTAATATTACATTAATGTGTACCTTTCGAGTATTCAAAGTATTCGATTCATCCGTTCGCGCGTGAATCGAATTATTAAAGAGGATGCTATGACTTATTTCACAAACCGCACAGGAAAATCTACTACCTTCATATTTTAAATATATCTTTACTTCCATAAAATTTTGACAAAATATTCTACAATGCGTTCGCAACTTTTCACTATTTTAACGTTATTATTATTACAAACACGTCTCACTATTTTTCTAATTTTTACATTTAATTATGTTACGTGTTTCGGAAATTATTTACTAATGAATTTATTTAAAATTTCAATTATTCCCAACTACATACAATATTTCCAAAAGTTCTTTTAAATTTTAATACCAAATGTTTGTTGTATAATTTCACTATTTAAACTGAGATAACTTCGACTGTCATACAAGACATACCTAAACTCTATTTTCAAATATACCTTCATCATTCATAGAATAAAATAAATATAACTTACAATACTATCTTCACTTATTTCATTAATATTTTTGAATATTTCTACAGTGTCCTACAAACCTCAATTTGAAGATAAAACTTACATATCAATTATATTGTTTGTTATAAATAATAAATAATTCGTTTCATATTCTTATTTCTCATATTATATTTAAAATTTATTTAAAATGTTTCATATTTTAAATTAAAACTAATCATAGTAAAACTGCTTACGATTAGCTAAAATATTTCAACTATATTATTTTCAACTATAAAAATTAGGAAGATTTTGTTCATCAATCTTCATTAAGATGAGGAATTATTGTATTAGTTAGTTTATGTACTATACACTATTTATTTATTTTTGTAATTTGTAATATTTTCAAAGATGATCGAAAGAATGTCAATACAAAGATCGATTTTTTCTAATCGTTTAAACTACCGCATATTGAGGTTATGTTTTCCAGACAAACTACGAACCAAAACGGTTCATTCGATTCCTCCGTAATTAATCAATCCATCGGTTCATTGACACGCTGAAAATAACCGAAACAACCAACAGAGTAAAACGGTTTACCCCGAAAATAGATAAGATGTTTCCTCGCGAATACATTTACAGTCGTATCATTCGCGACAGAAATAAATCGCGAAATTGAAAATAAACTCGAGCTGTTATTTTCTCAATTTCGTATAGACAGCTGTGTGGACAACAGTTTGACAGATACGAATATAAATATGGACTCACACAAAGGTTTTTTTTTACAAAATTAAACTGTTAAATGAAACATATTATTATGTTATTAAATGTTCCTTTAGATAAGTCAGTTATTTAACGCTGTGAAATATATTAATAAATAAATTACTGAATTATGAGAAGTATTTTACTGTTACTCTCCTGAACCATCGTCCAAATACTAGGGAATTTCAGTTACTTTCTCAATTACTCAAATTTTATTACCACCTCAATTTTCGTGAAAAGCGGACTTGTCCCACATTCAAAATAAACGTCTCAATTGTGATGCAAAACCGCATTCGCACCGTTGAAGCAGAAATCTCTTTCATGAACGCGGCTCGAAAGAAAGTTGCGCAAAAAGAGCAACCTCCGATTTGCCCTCCGAAAAAGGACAATCTTTTGCGGTTCACCGACCACGTGCATTAGCTAATCCACATTGCACCAATACGTTCAACCGTGAACGGATTCTGGAAAGCTTGCTTCATTGTTGAAAACCTCTCTTTTCTCCCTTCTGTCATTTATTTATTCCTTTCTTCTTTACGCTCTTCTTGTGCAACTTTGCATGTGTACGCCATTTTGTTCGAATTACGACTTCTATGAAATTTTTCCAAACGTCACTATTACAAAATTTCTATGATTTGAAAAAAATTATTATTAAATTTAAATAATAAAAATTTTGTAATGATGAAAGTTACTATTACATTATTTCTATCATTACAAAAAAATAATTATTTAATTTAAATAATAGAAATTTTGTATCTTAATGTCTCATTTAAAATGTCCGTCCTCCCCATCGATATAAATTACAAAATATTATTAGTGCAGTTTTGATATACTAATTCGGCCACCCAAATTTTGACCAGTGAATGAAATACCTCGTATTCGGAAGAAATATACAACGCCTGAATGTGAGCGTTGGCGACGTTTGTGGACATTAAGAAAAATGAAAATAAAGAAGCCGGTATCAGGAGTGACAAACATAAAGAAAACACGCACCCGAGACACGGTGATTCGCAGATTAACTGCGAACACAAAACACGATCCAACCGCGTGCAAAATGCTAATCCCAGACGATGTCATGCTGCACACACGGGAAGCGTCACGCTTCTCCCGCGAAATTTCGTTTGAAAAGGAGTCTGACGACATGTCGCTCCTTACAAGGGTGTATCTCGGTTTATACGTATAAATTCAAGGATTTCGATGTATTCGATGGAAATAGAAATGCAAGGAAATCAAGGATAAGTTCGAGACTATGTAGAAAACGAGACGGAGATTATTTGCAAGTTAATATGGAAATGTATGAACAAGCTTGCAAAATTTAATATAAAGCAATTTTATAAGATTTGTAATTAATTTTCATTTTTCAAATCCTCTTTTGGCATTGTCATATATTAAAATGAAAATATTAGAACTATATTGAATTTGAAATATTCTCATGCATTATTTCTTTACTGTCATATATTGAAATTATAATTTTCTTTCTAAAAATGAAAAAATTATATATTCACTTATGTGTGTATGTGCATATATGTGTATATTATTATACGTATGTGCGTGTATGTGTATATTATTTGTGCATATGTGCATATCTGCATATGAAGTCTATATGTATGTGAGCGTATGTGTGTATATGTATTTGTGTGCATATGTATGCATATGTGCATATGTGCATATGAGGTCTATATGCATATGTGTGCATATGTGTATATATACATATGAGTGCATATGTGTGCAAACTAAATAATAATCGTACTAAATTTTCCCAGAATAAAATACCCCCAATTACTTCTACAATTATAAACAAATTACATTTCTCGACCAATCTGCAATATAACGAACATAAATAAAATGCAGGCTATTAGAAGTAAACTGAAAGCTACTCGACACTTGTTGAATCACTTTATATTGCTTCAAGTATCAGATTAGAACATTTCGAACATAACAAGCATACACTGACGTATGTATATTAATTCAACGAGGTAACACGTAGCAATACATCTTGCATGCAGAATGATTCGTAACTGCCCGTCAATACCGTAGATACGAATCGATGTAACAAGAGAAAAGATGTGAATGTAGGCTGCGAGGAGGTTATTTTTCTGGTTCTTACAAGATAAAGTGAAGTCTACGTTACGCCATTATCTTAATCTGAGATACATCAACGTTGTTGCTTGCTCTAACGGCGAAATAAATTGCTAGCCGTTCTCCAATCAATTATTATCGGAATTCGTCGATTTGTATCTAATGCAAAGAAACCGCTCAAGTATCAGTCAAATAGGAAATTTAAAAGTATCTTTGAGGTATTAGCGAAAGGGTGGAAAGAGAATTTTTGGGGAGTGAAGTTAAAACGTTTTTTAGAAATTGCATTATAAGATTTTTATAGAAATATGTGAAAGATGATAACGTGTTTGTTGGGTCATTTAGGGTAATTTTCTAATCCTCTAACTTTTTTGTTTTCACATTTTTTCATTTTCGCCTTTTCAAGTTTTTCTGATCAGTCTGCAGATTTTGTTAGAATGTGTCATCCACTTGTGTGCTAAATCAATCAAGCACATATTATGACACGTCCTGTATATTTATAAGTGTATCCAAGGTTCAGCGACGTACAATGCTTCGTTGTGAAGTGTCGGTAACGCAGGGAAGAAGGAAAAGAACGAAGAGGAGGCCTCTTAAGCGGCTCAGCGCGTAGAAGCGTGTACGAGCGAGAAGCCGACAAAGCTATCAGCGCCGAATGCATCCCGGGCAGATGCTCCCTTTGCTTTGCCCTCCTCTTTCCCTTCCATCTTTCTCAGACCGAGTTCGAGTGTCGAAGCCATGTGAACCCTGCGTAATAATTCACCAGTCGGTCCCTCGTACATGTAAACGTTCGAGCGGACATTTCACCGGTCCCGGACGATAGAGCAATTTTCGCCCCGCTGAAAAATGTGACGAGTCCGGGGCTGTTTTCAAGAGCCGCTTGAGAGGAACCGAATTCTTTGAGGTGCACGTGGCTTCGAAGAGTTGGTTGCAATTGTCATTAGTTGTTAAGTTAATAGTACATTTATGGAAATCAAAATGACGGATTTATTTGGAGGAATCGTTATGTTAGTTTATGTATAGTACTATACTATAGTTTGTTTATTTTTGTAATTTGGTTTAAATTTAAATATAAGTCATTGAACATTAATTTGAGTGTAGGTCATTAAGCTAGGGTTAAACTAGTTAAATTATAACATTTCTGAATTTAGACATTGTAACTGTATTTATAATATTCTAGTAATATTGTTTGTAAATTCTCAGTAATTTATAATCAATGAATTTTAATACCGTTACCAAATGAATGAAAAAAATCTTAAGCACCCAGTACATCAAGATCCTACAATATTAATACACGATTCAATAAATCACTCATGTCTCACAAACCACCACGTTTTTTAATTAAAAAAATACATTTTACTCGGTCCATAAACACTCGAATAGAAACCCTGTCACAATAAGCAGTTCGTATACATAATTCCAAATATTACTTGAAATTAGCAAATTAACACAAAAACATCTCATAGTCGCCTCCATTATTCAGAACTGTACCCTAGACAAATGTAACGAATAACAGTACGGAGATTCGTATGTAAAATTTTGTCGATCGATTTCCATACACAGATAAATCGGCATAGAACGATTCTCGTAACGGTGATTTAAAAGTGTCGTGCAATAATTTGTTATGCCGAAATGTGAGTGGATACATTTGTACCCAGGTGTCCAAATGTTAAGTAGTAAGGTCACGGGTTTTTAACATCGATATTTTTCGTCCCGTACAATAACAATATTTCACGGGGCTCGCTGATGGCGGTAGACGAAAAATCAACATGGCGGACTTACAATTAGCGGCGCGTCGACCTTAGTTATCTCGAAAAGCGCGATTCCTTCGTGGAGCAAAACGTGGAGTCAAGTAGCAATTTATACGCGTGCGATAAAGAACATTCCGTCAGAATCGATGGAAGTCATGCCCGAAAGTGCTGGCTGTCATGGAGAAATGTACAGTAACGTGTATTTATTGCATCGCCACCGAATTTGCATATGTGGTATCAGGGTTAAACCATGCGGGGGCACGTTTCGACTTTTTCTATTAACTTCTCAACCGAAAGGATGATTCGGTTTGAATAGCTTGTTACTACTTAAAAGAATCGTCTTTAGAAGATTTTCGAGATGTAATTTTTTTTTATTTACTGAAAGAGTTGTGTGGGTCATACTCGGAGTAGGAAATTGTGAGAACCTCACGGACTAGAAATATTAATTTCATTTCAACAAATCTTCCCACAATTTTCCATTTATTACCTATCAATTTGCATAATTGTCCGTATAAACACGTTTAATTTTCTTGATCCATATAAATCATAATTACCGACGAAGATGTAACGTGTGTGTACATATTCATCAACATATCTCGACGATTCTTCTTTAACGCGCAGATGAACCGATTAAGTGAATCAGTTCGCTCATAATTTAATCAGAAGTGGAAGGAAACTTTATTTTCACGTAACAAGGTACTTCGGATGATCAGCACGACTTCTGCAATCGTTACGCATTAACATATTTCTGTCTTTACGTTTATTTGAAAAAAGAAAGAGACGCGATTTCATGACCTCGATCGTTTCAGAACGGAGATAAAGGACGATGAAATTACGAGGACGCGTGCAAATTCGAAGTTTCCATGATTTTCTTGCGTGACTGTAAAATTATTACGGTGATTTTGCTGAAATTTATTGGCACGAAGATGGAATAATGAAATTTCTACCAACTAATTTTGCTAAATAATTCAGTGTCGTGGAGTAAATCTTTTTTCTTTGTTAAATATTGTTAGATTTCGTGACTTATGATGGGTAATTTATTTTAATAATTGGTAATTTTAGAAATTAATGAAGTGAAGGTTTTTGAAGG
Source organism: Megachile ligniseca (assembly GCA_945859555.1). Taxonomy (NCBI): domain Eukaryota; kingdom Metazoa; phylum Arthropoda; class Insecta; order Hymenoptera; family Megachilidae; genus Megachile; species Megachile ligniseca. The sequence continues at coordinate 3,758,226 of OX243790.1, forward strand.
TCATCAGATTATTTATGTGAACAGTGTTTTACTTTGGTATAATTTCTGTACACATGTGACAAATGTAACATGTGTACATGTAACCTAACCTAACCTAATTTTAACTACAAGTTAAGAATGTGAATTTGTATAGCAAATTAAAAATATGAAAGTACAGCCAGTACTTAAATACATTTACTATGAAATATACTATAAAAATTGTCAATAATATATAAATAAATATACTAATCAAATGCATTCATTGTGTAAATTACAGATTTATATTCATCCACAAATACTCCTTTCCATAATTCTTAAAAATTACAAATTCAAAATAATAATAGAATTTCCAAAAAATAATAAAAATAATTAACTGCAAAAACTACTAACAAAGTAAACAAAGTAGCACAAAGTTGTTCATTAATGAGCTAGTGCAACACGTTCGATTACGTCAATTGCAGTCACAGTTTGCATATTCAACATTTGCATATGTAGATGCAGTTGTACTGATCAAAGACTTTGCTAATCGACATCGATTTTTTTTAATTCATTTAATAAAAATGCAGAGCGCATAAAATTTTACATCGATAACAGTTGCAATGTTTTAATGATTTGCGTCAAATGCATTACTAAACGTATTCATATATGCAACTGTATCTGAATCGCTAATAAAATTTGCAGGTGTGATTGTATCTTAAACAGTCACTAAATAATCGATCTTAATCTTTAGAAATTACTTGTTGAAAGAGTAATAATAGTACAAAATGGCACATTGATTAAAAATAGCAATGTTTACGTTATTTGTATTAGTTACATTCGCATGCATGTGTAATTGCATTTAAGTCAATACAATATTTCGTACGTGTATTTGTATTTTGAATAAATGAAAATATTGTACATGATCGATCTTAAACTTTAAAAATCACTTGTCGATGGAGTCATAATAGCACAAAATTGTAAATTAATAAAATGTTGCATTGTTATCGTATGCATCAAGTGCATCCTAATGCACATGCAGTTGCATTTGAAGTAACAAGACACTTCGTATGTGGAGTTGCATTTTAATGATAACAATTGCAAACGATCTTAAAAATTAGGGATCTATCAATCAAAATTAATAGTATTAATAGTAGTATATAGTAACATATGTAAGTAATGCATATATGTATATGCACATAACATAACATATGTATGTATGTTTACAACATATATGTATATTTGTAGTAGTACATATATATTAATAGTATTAATACCAATGTATAGTAACATATATAGTAAAATATAATATACAATATTAATAAAAATGAAAAATCAATTTATCAAAGAAAACATAACAGCAAAATATTGCAACATTTGCATCATTCCTATAAAATACCCGCAAACCTGTACCTTCAAGATTTGCAGTCACCGATCAAAAACATCGCAAATGATCGATTTTTCGATTAGTTTAACGAAGCGACACTGCAACAAAAAACCGCACCGATAAAATGTTTCAACATTCACTTGCATCAAATGCATCCGTTGCATACACGATTGCCGCTAAGCTAATCGAAGAATTTTCAAATGATCGATCCTGAACTTTTTCCCTCGGTTAACGAAGCAACACGGAATTGTGCAGCGATAAAATATTGCAACATTTGCGTCGTTTGCGTCAAATGCATCCGCAGCGTGTAGATTCAACGCTCGCGTACGCAGTTAAGCCAATCGAAGGCTTCGCAAATGATCGATATCGAGTTTTTAAAATCATTTAACGAAGGAGCTCAGCAGCGGGAAACTGCATTCTGATAAAATATTGCAACATTTTGCCTGAGATTACCATCGGAGACATTCAGGTCTCGCGTATGCAGCGGCAGTTAGGAGACGCGTCGTGGACAAGTAACCGGACGTGAAGGATAAAACCAGAGTAGCAGCGGGACTGCTGGTAGGCGATTATATGTGTTGGGATTTCGTGGTCTTGGAATTTTGGGACCGTCGTGGTATTTTGGGAATTTTGGTCTTTGAGAGGAGGGAGTTTTGGAAGTTTGGGAGATTGCGAATTCGGGATATTAGAATTTTGAAAGTTTGGGACTGATGGTGTTTAGAATTTTGCTAGTTTGGGACTGGTGGTATTTAGAATGTTACAAGTCTGGGACTTGGGGTATTTAGAATTTTACAAATTTGGGACTTTGGGGTATTTAGAGTTTTACAAATTTGGGACTCATGGTATTTAGAATTTTGCAAGTTTGGGACTGATGGTATTTAGAATTTTTCAAGTTTGGGACGTTGTGGTATTTAGAATTTTACAAATTTGGGACTTTGGGGTATTTAGAATTTTGCAATATTGGGACTTCAGGGTTTTTAGAATTTTGCACGTTTGGGACTGGTGATATTTAGAATGTTGCAAGTTTGGGACTTTGGAGGATTTGGACTTTTACAAATTTGGGACTTTAGAGTATTTAGAATTTTACAATATTGGGACCTTAACGTATTTTTAGTTTAATAAATTTGGGATTGTAGATTATTCAGAATTTTGCAAGTTTGGGACTGATGGTATTTAGAATTATATAAGTTTGGGTCTCAAAGGTATTTAGTATTTTACAAATTTGGGACTTTAGGGTATTTAGAATGTTGCAAATTTGGGACTTTAGGATATTTAGAATTTTGAAATATTGGGACCTCAGTGTATTAAGAATTTAACAAGTTTGGGACTTTATAGTATCTAGAATTTTGTAAGTTGGGACCTATGGTATTTACAATTTTGCATTATTGGGACGTTAGGGTATTTAAAATTTGGTAAGTTTAGATTTTCAAGGTATTTAGAATTGTACAAGTTTGGGACTCGTTGTATCTAGAATTTTGACAGTTTGGGACTCAGTGACTAGAAAATTATGCAACCTTAAGAGTTTACGGTATTTGATATTTGAGGTTCAGAGTTCTTGGAACTTTTGAAATATGGGACTTTGGGACCTACAGAATTTTGGAAGTTTGGTATTTTGAGAATTTCAAGACTTTGGGACCCACAGAATTTTACAAATTTAATATCTTGATAGTTTGGAACTTCGGAATTGTAGAATTGTGCAACTTTAGGACATTAGAAACATTAAAATTTCTCAACTTTTTAATTTTGGGCCTTTGACATTTTGGAACTTTGGAAATAGAAGACTTTGGGTCCTATAAAATTTTGAAACTATGACACATTCATACTTTAAATCTTAAGGACTTTCGAATTCTGCAACTTTGCAACTTTAGAATATTCAAAATTTCTTAACTTTAAAATTTTGAGTCTTGGAAACTGAAAACTTTGGGACCTACAAAATCCTGAAGCTATGATACATCTGACCTTTGAAATTTAGAAACTTTCGAATTTGATAACTTAAAGAAATTCAAAGCCTACAGTCTCTTAGCTTAGGAATTTATAAACTCTAGGACCTTTTGAAAACCTGCATTTTTGGAACCTATAAAATTTTGAAATCCTTGCACATTCAGGAACTTCAAAAAGTAAACAATTTCAAGTTCCCAATTTTCCTAATTCCCAAACCCCTTAAATTTCAAAATTTTCCTCCATTCAGATCTCCAAATTGCCACTCACAGGTCCAAATTCCCGAACTCTATCAAGGACAAAATCAGAGCAGGAACGGGACAGCTCGTAGGCGATTATGCGTGCGAGAAAACAGGAAAAAACACCGGGTGGCGCCTTGTGCCCGGGGTAAAGAGCTCACCGAGGCACTCGTAGCTCCAGGAAACCAAATCCTACCTACTTAAGCGGCTCAGAACGGCTCCTGGTTCAGGCAGTCGAGAATATGGAGGTCAATCGGTTGCTCTGGGCGCCTCAGCGCGGAAGAAAGCCTTAATCCGTCGTAGCTTTTATGCCTTTTTTCCTCCCGTTGCTCTCCCTTCGACTGCATCTCCTTTTTCCTCTCACCCTTGCCACTTCGCTCACTTTTCGTCCAGTTTTGTCGTATCTGATCGACTGCTCCACTTGTTAATTCGGTCAGCCGTTGATTTCGATGTATTACGTGTAACTTTCTTCTCGTTTGGTGGACATGTTTAACATATGTGCATATGGTAGAGATTAGGGTATGAGTTAGTCTAGCTCAGTGGATGTGGATATTATGGAGAATTCATTGATGTTGATGGACATGTAGATATAGATGTTATTCATGTGAATGTGCATATTCATGTGGTTGCAGAATTTATTGGTGTACATGTGGATGTAGGTGTTATTCATATGATTGTGCATATTCATGTGGTTGGTGAATTTATTGGTGTACATGTGGATGTAGATGTTATTCATATGAATGTGGATGTGGATTTTGATGACGTAAATGTGGACGTGAATTTGCTAACATAGATGTGGACATGGGTTTTATTCATATACATGTGGATGTGGATTTTGTTCACATGGATATGAATATGGATCTTGATGATCTAAGTGGACCTTGATAATGTCTAGATGTGAATTTTGCTGATGCAGGTGCGAACGTGGATGTTGTTGATATGTGGATGTGGATTTTGTTCATGTCAATGAATTTATCAAACTAATATAAATGGCACCTTAATGTTTAACATAGCTTGACTTGCTATACCAAGCTTCTTCGAGAAATAATACCTCTGCGAGATTTGCACAAAAACGCGTACGAATATGAAGTTCTCGAATACCGGAAATGGTCCTCGCTATCGGAGTATCAGTTAACCATCAGAAAGGGAAAAGGATCGATAAATCCGTGCTAATGAGGGTAACTATGGAAAGGCTGAGGTCAGGTAGCACCGTAAATTCCGAAATGACTCAGAACGTACTCGCAATATTTTGATCTCGAAAATTGACACGGGAAGTACGGTTAAATCTCGATATTTTCTGTACAGATAAATTCCCAGTTTTTGCACAACCGTTATAAGCTTGGGTCATAATCGGTTTTTGAAATTTTGGACCCTGCTTTCGATGTTTTCTTACTTTGGAATTACTTTGGGGCTTTGCAGTTAGGAAATTGTGAAATTTGAAGATTTTGAAAACTTTGAAATTTTGGGAATTTTGGGACTAGGGTATTTTAAAACGATGGTACGTTAGAATTTTGAAATTTATTAACCTTATTATTTTGAAACTTGCAAACTGAAATTTTTTAACATTATTTTGAAACTTAAAAATTTTGGAATTTCAAAACTTGTGAAGCTTCTAAAACCTTGAGAACTTATAGGTACAGATAAGTATTGTATGATATCTCTCGATAATTGTCCGTCGCGCCCTAAGAGCCCGTAGCGCAGGAAAATATCGGGTTTCAACGACATGTACCTACGGAAAGAAGTAATTGACTGGATCTCGAATATTTATTCGAGCACCGTAGTTTGCGATGTTAATAATGTCGCGACAAATAGCAATAATTGTCGAGCAAATTTAATAATTATCGAAACTTGCCATTTATTTTCCCCATCTACTGGCAATATTCGTTCGGTTTATTTGACCGCAATGCTGTTTGATCGTTCAAGGTCCCACCCGCAGAGAAAATCACTAATATTTGTTTAAAATGGCGGAACATCGACGATGTTAATGTTATTCTCATCGATTTGTATCGGTGCTACTTTTCGCTATAAATTTCTTAGTATCAAAAAACTTTGGTAGATTTATTTCTAAATTTACATATTACACTTATACATTTACACTTTTAAATTAGTTTAGATTATAATGAAAAATTATATTTAGATTTATTATTACAGTAATGTGGAACAATTAGAAATTTAAACTTCTTTTTAAATTACTTTTCATTTTTAATGAATATCCAGGTAAAATTGTAATAGCTTTTTATCGAAATTTATTATAAAAAATCTTGTTATCTCAAAGTTATAAATTTGATAAAAACGCAAAATGACCAAAATCCCAAATTTTGTCTAATTTTCATAACCCTATTAAGCTTCATAACCTTCAAATTATAACTATGTACCCAGTAGAGTTAGAACAGTAAAAAAGTGGAACTGTATCCTGAATACAAACCTAACCCCGGCCTCACCCAAAGTGTTAGGTTAAATAAAACATCGAGGTTAATGCAGCATTCCGCAACGTAAAGCATTTCGTCCATTTTCTTTTTACGCGGACAGAAAAAGCGACGTGGGTAATTCGTGACCTTGTTTACGATTGACATTCGTCTCCCTTAATGTTGCGCCGGAAGGATCCCGGCTACCTGAGCCTGTAGGACAAACAGGATACGCGTCATAAAGCATGGCGCCAGGCGCAACGACGCACTTAAATGTTTACCGTGAACAGGCGACAATGAGCCTCGGCACTTATTACCGGAGGGTCTGGCTCTTGCTACAAGACCTTCCGCAATTACCCATTGCCCACTATCCGCAACGAAACTGTTCCTACTACAGTCAATTGATAGTTCTTTTTTTTTCTGGGATGGGACAATCGTAAATCTGAAAAACGCATAGTTGGCCACTGTAAGCTGAGGCTAATCGCAGGGACTTTTACGATTTCGGTGACGCAAGATGGGGACTGCGAGAGTCCGCCATTTTGTGCAAAGTTGAAAGTGGTGAACAATTGGGAACTCAAAATGGGAGATGAATGATGGTAATTGAGGTGGATATTTTTGATGGATAATGGCACTTTGGGACTTACGAGGTTTTGGGACTTTCATAGTTTGGAATTTTGGGACCTTTGAACTTTTTGGGAGTTTGGAATTTTTCGATTGTGAGACATTAGTATTTAGGAGTACGATATTTTGGAATTGTGAAGTGTTGCACTTTCAGATTTTTGAATTGTAAAACTATGGAAAGGGTCCTTGGGACTTACGAGGTTTCGGGACTTACTTTGGAATCATGGAAGTTTGGGACTTATGAGTATTTGGTAGCACGTATTTTTGGAATTATGTGGTAGTTTCAGATTTTTTAATTATGATACTACGAAAATTTGGGCCTTTGGGACTTATGAGTTATCATGAATATATTTTAGAATTGCTCAATTTTGGGACTGAATTGGAACATTTGCATTTTGAAATTATAATAATGTGAGACTCAAATTTTGGGACTTCAGGATTTTGGAACTATGGTATCTTGGGACTTATGGAATTTTAAGACCTAGGGCTTTGGAATTTTAGAATTGTGAAACTTTCAAGATCTACTATGTGTTTCTGTAATTTTTGGAACTTTGGGACTTACAGACGTTGAAATTTTGGGACTTAGATACATTGAAACTTTGGAACTTTGTACTTCGAAAATTTCCAAATTTCATAACCTTGCAACTTCCTCAAATAACCCATTTCTATTTGCAGTACATCTTCCTCACAATGAACACAATTATTAACTTAGATATTGACAAAGTAGATTACGTGAAATTCGTAATAATGCAGGAAGTTGTGGGTTGAACCTCGTTATGTGGTATCTGACCACTCTGTTCTTAGAAAGTAATTAGGGCAGAATAGGTACGAATGAGCAGCTTAAGTGGGTAAGGTGGGCAAGAGGATTAGATGGATCTATAAATCGCCGTAACGATAATTCAGGTAACAAATATATACCTCGAACATTCCCTTACTGACCGTATAATAAAGTCTAAGCTTCCCTTTTGTACGTAAAATGCCTAAACTGCAAGAGCATATTATATCTGTCTAAAGAAAAGAAATAACTCTTTTCTTCAATGATGCTTTCGTTTGCGAAATCCGACATTTTTAATAGAGATGCGCATTAAAAATCTTGTAACACATTTCTATATTTTTCCCATAAACACTTTAATTTTAATAATATTTGAAGCTTAAACAATTAGATTTAGATCTATAGCAATTTTCCTGTATGTCGAGAAATGTAAAATTACTTAATTTCAACGTGTGACAAGGATGTATGTATGTCAGTCAACCATATGTGTATGTATGTATACAGATGTGTGTGTATGTACATTTGTATGTATGTACATGTGTATGTATGTAAACTGTATATCGTTTCAAGCTGTATATGTATGTATATAGATTCATATAGTCATCCATGTATCATATATGTAAATATAATTGTCAACCATATATGTATATTAGTCACCACATATGAACCATGCATGTACATACGTTTGTTAACCATGTCTACACATATATTAAATCATGCATGTACATTAGTCAAAGAGGAGAAACCAGTAAAATTGTTCCACAGATGAACAAAATCATAAAAAAGCACCTTTGGCGCGAAATTCAAAACCCAGATTTCAGCAGACCAAATACGAACTCAAAGTATTAACTCAGGATTCAACTGTGCAGTGTATTCCCCTTGAAAATAATGTTATTCCATCGAAAAAGTGTTGCATTTTCGTGCGGATGAACGGAAACATCGTTCCGGCGGTAAGTTCAGGTTCCGAGGCAGCGTTTATTGTCAAAATTGTAACAGACGCGGTACGCTCTCAAAGTGGAGCAATATAGCGTGAGCGTTGCCGCGTGTCTGTGTGGGGTCACATCGATTTCAACACGTGGAACGAGTGCGCGTGTACGTGTGGGGACGAGTGGTAGAGCAGAGGCGCACTCTGCACTTCGCCGCGCCGTTATCTCGGCACCATCTAGCCGGGCTAAAAGCTTCTCCCTATCAACTCCCTTCTTCTTCGGCTCCCTTCCTACCGGACCCATGCCCACCTTCCTCATCTTCGTCTATGTCCCAATTTTTTTTACAGCCCGCCCGGACGAGAACCTCCCGAAAACCGACTGCCGCGACCGACTGCTTAACATCTTGTTACCCGTGTCCTCCGGCATTTTATATACATAGATTTCTACTGCGTCACCTATCCAGCTCCCTCCTTCGAATCTGAGATTCCTCCTCCTCCTCACCGTTCTACGGACCTACGCGTTTTGTTTCATTCTTCCTTCTTTTGTTTAGCGATGGACGCCTCAGATGCACTTTCTGTCGATGGACGATGGGTTATTTTCCTTTTGGGGTTTATTGGGCCAGACGAGATCTAGATTTTTGATATTTGTGGAATCGATGCTTGAAGATTGATTCGAATTGCTTTCTAGATTTTTGCTTCGGAGAATTGGCGGGCTGACGCATTTGTACCGTGGTGGAGCTGATGGAATTTCAGTTTGCAGATTTTGGGAATTTTTAGTTGGTGAAATAAGTTCTTAGGTTGGGTAGCAGTGTGGAGGACATGTTATTTGTATTAATGTATTTTTATTAATTTATGGAGGGGGAACTTGGAAAGATGTAATGTGGGGGTAACGGAGGATTGTTTGAGAATTTTGTAATCTGGAAACTTGAAGGTTTGGAAGTTTGGGATATTGGAAATTTATGAAGTGAAGAATTTGAGAATTTAGGGGCTTTGGGGTATTGGGAATTTGCAAGGTTGTAAATCTGGAAATTTAGGTATTTGGAAGTTTGAATTTAGGGATTTGGGAAATTGGGGAATTGGAGAATTGGGGAATTGGAGAATTGGAGAATTGGAGAATTGGAGAATTGGAGAATTGGAAAATTGGGGAATTGAAGAATTTGAGAACTGCAGAATTGGAAAATTGGGGAATTGAGGAATTGGGGAATTGGGAAATTGGAGAATTGGAGAATTGGAGAATTTGAGAATTTGAGAACTGGAGAACTGGAGAATTGGAAAATTGGAAAATTGGAGAATTTGAGAATTTGAAAACTTGTGAATTTAAGAATTTGAGTACTTGTGAATATGTAATCTGAAAATTTCAAAATTTTAAAACTCGTAAACTGAGAACTAAAAAAATGTGTAAATTCTGATTTTCGTAAATTCAGAAACTAAATAAAAGTTGAATAGAAATTTGAAAGGCAGTCAAAGAACACTTAATCACTGATTCCTCATATTAAATATTCATTAAGTCATTATCCTAATTAAAACCTTACAATTGATTCACAAGACTTGTTTCATTAAACGTCCAAATATTTGAAAAATATATAAAATTAATACATAATATGATCACACATTAATGAAACCTTGTCTCTTAAAATTTTTCTCTTAATTACAAAGACAAATTTTTCTCTTTTTTCGTAGAATGATAAAATGCTTTCGCACACTGATTCAATTTCCCTGAAATATTCCACCTAATGCATTTCGAAGGTAATGCGATATAATAATACAGAAATATTTCAGGATTCGAGTCTACTGGTGTAATAATATTGTACTATTTTCGCGGATGAAAATGGAGTAAGAATTTTAAGCCACGCTAATCCTGAACATTCGCTTAAAACAAATTTCATGCAACATTTTTAAGCTTTTATAATGGAAACGGGTTTTTCCAATGGATTATATTTTTTTATGTAATTAACAAACGTATTATTGTAATCTATTTATGCTTTTTTAATTCTTTAACGTTTAAGGGAAACTTTTACAGAAGTTTCAAAGTAATAACGTTTCCATTTGATGTTAGATAAAATTTTATATTCACAATTGCTTTTTTATTAGTCGTAACAATTTATTGTTCAGTATTATTTAATTTACAATGAGTAATCATTATAATAACAGTATAATTAGCATATTTCCATGTGTGACATAAACCTTTCAAACTTTTTTTACACACATCATGAACACATGACATGTATTACAAATAACCTAATTTAAAAGATAGTACATTCATTACATAATTCATATTTACTTAAACACATGAAAAATACATAAACATCCCCTAAATTATCAAACTTAGTTCAACATCCAAATTATTAATTATTATTATACTGTACTATTAATTACAGCAAACTATAATTATCAGTTTTACACAAGCCTCCTTTACACAAACATGCCCTTATGAAGTTCAAACGATTTCGAAGCAAACTTGTCAGCAAGCTAATAAAATAATTAAGTATGGTTTCCAAAACCTCGAAACACAAGAAAGTTTCAAGTACCCAGAACTCGAAACTTCGCACTTCGCGACTCTCGAAACCTAACCTAAAAGTAAACTCAGAAAATCAACGAGTCTGAATATTTCATTCATATCCCCATTTTGTGATGCTTTGATTTTTAGAAACATCAAGAACGATCTGAAAAATAATTCGCTAAATCACTTCCTTAAGAGTTTCGATTTTATAAACCTTCAAATATTATGATAAACCTTCAAATAAATATGAAAAAAAGTTTTCATAAACCGACTGCAAGTTTCGAGATTTCATAAATCTTCGAATGCAACAATATAAAAATTCCCATCCCGAAAAATAATAGTGTAGGCATCTCTCCCTTTCGTGCAAAATGAAGGGTTCAGGAAGGCGGTCGCAGTGAAAGACGATCGTTTGAAGGATCCGGTTGGATCGAATTTTGTGGTCACAGGGGATGGGCCTCCCCCGAAGTCATCCAAAGTCCCATGTTGCAGGTGTGTATAGAGGTGCACGTGTGTACACGCGTGCGTACTTCGATATTCCATGGGGGTTGGACTGGTATTTACCGTGAAAGCGACAGACTTGCGCGGACGGGGTTTATCGATCGGTCGGTTCCAGGGCCGCTTAAACCGCGACTCACGCCCGAGGATAATAATTCATGGCTTCAATGGCGATCCTCGAAACGGAATTCCGATAGAAACGTTATGATCCTACTGTCTGATCGTCGACCATATTGAATCCTTCGGGTTCCGTAAATTGAAAAAAATTTCACATTCTTAGACTCTCATGAGTCACATGTGAAATCACTCACATGATTCATCACTAACATGATGAGTTATGGAAATAAAATTTCTTAACTAATCATACCGATGTAGGTAACAGAGATCTACTAAACGATCTTTAAAATCAGAATTCCAAAAGAATTTCAGAATTTGAAAACTTGAGAAAATTTGTGAACTACTGAATTTAACAATTTGAGAATTGCAAAATTTTAAAAATTGAAGAACATTAACCTATTTGACAATCATCTTTGAAATCAGAGTTGCAAAGGAAGCAGCTTATGATCTATAGTTTCTCCGTGATAAGTACTATGACATTTTTTCTACCGTCATTCTGAGCCATCAGGATCAAGATAACTGGTCCTTGACATAAAGTGATACCCGGTATATAACTACGTACTCGAAGAAGCTGCATCCTAGAACCTAGACAGATGAACAGCGGCTCAGATCTTTGATCTAGAATGGAAGCCACTCTTCTCGAGGACCTCCGTTATAGTCCTGTCTGGAGAAGCCAACACCTGCGTTCTACGGAAATAATGGCTTTAACGGCGATCTTCCTATCTGTGATATTTGAACCACTTTAAATAACTTTTTGCTACTTTTTTTTGGAAATGATTGGGTACTTTCGTATGGATCTATATTTCTATAGATCCATGTTTTTATCTAACTTTCTCTGGGTCCACATTTTTATAGATCCTCATTTTTATAGGTCTACATTTTCAAAGATCTATCTTTCTCTAGGTCCACCTTTGCGTAGATCTACATTTTCATAGATCTACCTTTCTCTAGGTCCACCTTTTCATAGGTCTACATTTTCATAGATCTACCTTTCTCTAGGTCCACCTTTTCGTATATCTACATTTTCATAGATGTACCTTTCTCTAGCCCCACATTTTTATAGATCTACATTTTCATAGATCTACCTTTCTCTACGTCCACATTTCCATAGATCCACCTTTCTATAGCTCTACGTGTGCAGATGTAAAGCGAAATAAAACAAATTTTTCAACGGCGAAGATAAAGTCTTTGGATGTTCGTATTCGGCCCGGGGCGACAGAGGGATTTACACATCATTAGCCAAGGGCTGTTTTGCAATCAAAAAGGGGTTAATATTTTGGCGCACAGCCCTAGGTAATGGATACCTATAGGGACCAATAACTTTGCACTCGAACGTAATTAAAAGAGCAGTCCTTGAATTTACTAATTAGGATAATTTTGCTGAAATTGTTTGTCAATAAGGAATAATAATTACACTTGAGTTCCACTTTGAAATAATTATATTTTACATTTTAAAAATAAAAACTAGGAATCAATAATTTCAAGAAATAATAAACAGATTTTTAAATAATTTCAAGAAGTAAAAATAAATAATTTCAAAGATAAAGAATAAGAATTTCAAGGATAATGTGTAAAAATAAATTCAAAAGAAAACAGTAAAAATGAATAATTTAAAAAGTGAAGAATAAAAATAATTTCTGTTACACTAATGAACAATATTTAATAATATATTTAACTGCATTTTTGTGGTAACAAATTGGCTGTAACTGTAAGGGGAATAACATTCATTATGTCGTTAATTATCACGTATTCAGTTATCCAAATAATTGCTGCACAGGTTTTGAAGTTGTTTATCAAATACACATTGACGAGCTCACGAAGTTTGAAAGTAAAAATTCAATGAATCACGTAGGTGTACAATTTTCATAATACACTCTTTCATTCGAGTGAATTTTAATTCCATTTGTCGATTAATTTGTCCAACACTCGTCGCTGCTGCACTGTAATTAAGAAATGCCATTCAAAGGTGATTAATTAATGAGATAAATTGATACGGGTCAGGTTTTAATATCACAGGCACAAAATGTCGTTTGCGAAATAAATAAATAATAAATACTCGTTCGGTACTGTGAACTACAAGGTAATTGCGCCTAATGTTGAACATTTGATTTTAGAAACTTGTCAAAAATAAAATTATTTATTTAGAAAACTCTTCTCTTCAGCTAACACTAAAACTAACTTAATAATTCATGTTTCAATTATTAATTCTATAAAAATTGAAGTGTCGCGAATAAAAGATGTAAAACGTGTCAAAAGCGTTGAGTTGAGAAAATGGTACCCGATACGGAACAAGTAGTAAATTTGTAAAAACTGAGAAAATGTCCCCTATGAAAAATGAATATTTATTTAAATAAAAAAGATAAATGAACAAATGTATTCCCTTTTTAGTTTATCTTGTATAATACATCTCTTCGTCTACATGTCGAGCACATTTCGCACGCGTGAATGCGTTGGACCCATTTTTCTCCGTTATTATCACTATAATGTACTTCGGACGGTAGAAATATATCTTGTAACACTACATAATATTAGCAAGCAACAGTACCTGATACGAAACATGTTCCACGTACAATCATGTTCACATCGCGTTCACGCGTGTTTCAACAAGAAAATAATAATTATAGAAGAAAATAAATTTAATGGTAAATATGAACACTCGAAAACAACGTTCAACGATAAATCCAGAGTAATATTTTATAACGAACCTTCGCTAAAAAATTTAACTATTCAACTTGCCTTCAAGAAACTTTTAAGCACTATGAAACAATGCTTCACACACTTTCAACCGAAGCTCAAATATTAATATAATTGTCTTTAGTTTGTAACAAAATATTTGACAAGATCACTGATTTTATTATTTACGGAGATAATGCGGTATTTCGTACTAGGTGCATCAAATGCATTGTTACATATAGGCAAGGTCCTCAGCAACGAATCCGTCAAATCGAGCAACCAGACGATCGAAAGAAGACGGAGAAATCTCGGAGTTGCCGAAATTGTTCGGCGAATCGCAGAGAAAAAAAAGCACAACGAAAATCTCGAGATTTCTCGAGCGCTTTTTGTCTAACAACGATGATTGGGCCTCCGAACGAGAAAGGGAAGCCAGTTTTACTGGTTCACTTTGCAGATGCGGCTGCAGATGCAGCTGGTAGGATGGCTGCATCTATATAGATAAAGCAGTTATGTCTATATGTCGTGTCTCGAGACATGGGACCGTGGTTTGGCTTTCTCTATCCGTCCGACAAAAGGGCAGCCACGGATAAATATGTAACTATAAAAAAGGATAAATACTCACGGTCAAGAGTCAATATTGTGAGAGAGTCCCTGTCAGCCATCGTTGTGTCTGACTTGGATCCTGTATTTAGGAAGCACCGTGCATTTTTATCCGCTTTCTAAGAAAGTATTTTTCTCACTGCTTCGTCGTTTGTCCGTAAGAACCTGCCGCCATTGCTTATTTTATTTTCCATTTCTTTCTACTTTGATAACTCCCTTCGAACCTTCCTCCAGCTTATTTTATCGCCTTTATTTTATCTTGTAATGCCTATTAATATTCATTCATATTTTTATTACATTTATCTGACTTTGTACTGCATTCGTATTGACACTATTATTTTCATCTTATGCATTTATATTTACATCTTTATGACATACAAATATTATTATTTATAATATTCTTGTCAAATTGAAAAAAAAACTGAACACATATAGTGTTCAACCTGACCCTATATTTAATTTGAAAATACGAAAAAAGTGAAACGAAGAAAATGTACGCCATAAGCAATAAAAGTAAAAGAGCAGACGAACAAACGTAGGATGAAATGAGTTGTTCAAACGTAGAATCAAATGCGTGCATCGCGTGCGAGGATCTGACTAACTGACTGACCAGAGGGTGGTCTAGGGGTTGAACAAACGGTTAAGGGATGCCAGGATAGTTAGGTGTGCCAGGATGGAACGTATACGAGCACGTAACACGCAACACCGTATAATCGTTACACGCTTTTCCACATTTACCTCGTCATACTACATACAACCCTTGCCGATGCGTCGGCCATTTACGTCAACTAGTCAAGGTGATCTTACTTTAATTACACTGCCCTCGCATAGTCACGCTAACATTCCTATGCAAATCATTCTTTTTTTTACTGTTTATACTGTTTTTTACTTTTACCTTTTTATAAATTACTGTCCTCTGTGCGTTGGCACGTGTTACATGCTTATTGTCCATACACACATTTTATCACATATTGTATTTATATGTATGCCTACATTTTGTTGTTTTTATATGTATTCATACATTTTGTTGTCCATTCTACTGTTATGTATTTATACATTTTACTGGATGTCCATTTTACTGTTTATATACTCATACATTTTGTACATGTACATACTGTTGATATACACATACATTTTGTTGAGCATACTCATATGCATACTTATATGTAGTATTAGACATATACGTATATTACTTATGTGCATACTTACGTACAGTGTTATACATATACATATGGTTGATTCTATACACACACGTTTTGCTGTGTATACTCATATGCATACTTACATACAGTATTAGGCATATATGCATCCTCATGTGTATAGTGTAGTATTAAGAACAGCAATGTACTTATATGCACACATTTTATTGTACCAAAATTATACATATGTGCACTGTGTTTACATATGACAGATTTTATGCACATTGTGTCTACATTTTGTTGTATATACGTTTATGTATCAAGTTCAATATTGTACTCATATACATACATTTATTGTATCAACATCAGAACACTTAATATTTATAGCAACATTGAACATGTATTTATAGAACATTTATAGCAACAATTTATTATACATTATACGTATGTATTTAGTGTACATTATAAACATTGCATGAACACCATAAGTACATCGTTCAGGTTCGACGCATAGAAATAAAAAATGAAATTCCCAGTTTCACGCCTAACCTCACAGTATCTAATCAGGCACGCAATATCGATCTCAAGTGGAAGATTAGCTATAGTTTATTCTTTATCCGAAAGCATACACACTTAAGTCACAGCTCGAACCGTAATCCCCATTTTCCAAGTAATCGATAAGTCAATAGAAATCGTAAACAACGAAGATCAGAGAATTATACCTGTAAGATCAATCGTCACTCTCGTTTTCAAACGATGAAATAAATTTTTATGCCGATTGCAATTACAGTCGTATGGATGATTTAAAGCAGCACGGTTTTCGAATCACCTGTTTGCAAAGCTACCGCACTGGGAACGGATTTGTTTGCCAACATAAAAGGGATCAAAGGATTATCTGGACAAACATGGCATCCGTTACACTTTATCATATGCCTGTTACTCTTACTTTTCATGCACACGATCGTTCGTTATCTCTTTTATCAAGTCCACGCAACTGTTAATATTTTCGTAAGCTTTTCAAACGCTTTTATCTTGCTCCCTCGGTCCCTGAGAAATCAAACGAACGTGCTTTTCCTCGTACACGAAAATCTACATTGTAAATATCACGGTTGCGAATGAATTTTTATCATACCTCCATTTTCTATTATTTCCGAAAATCTGCTACAATTTACCACATAGGAAGAAAATTCGCAAATTAAAAATGTTCAGTTTCAAAATTTCATAGAAATTTGAGATTTCCAAAAAATTAACTTCTTGCAAATGATAAGAATTAATTTATGTTGTATACAAGATTTTGTCATGTCAGAAATGTCCATATTTATTTAAAAAATTCAAGAGCAAATTACGTTCGAGCGTTTCGATAATAATCGACCAGGCGTCACGTCCGATCAAAGGGACTTTAGAGTACAACTGTCACTTCCGTTGATCCATAAACCGGAACAATCCCGCCAATTCGTAAAATAGAGCAGTAGCCGTGTTCCTTGCACGGGAACAGAGGATTTATTAGGCGTGGGCAAGTAGGAAGGCTTATCACCGGCGCGATCTCTTATCAGATGTGCACGAGGGTGGCCAACAGGGCAGGGTGGGCAGCAAAGAGAGAAGTGTGCTCGGTGCATGCCATATGGCCGAGAAGGGCAGCTGTTGATCAGATCGTAGGCTCATCATCGCTGCTAGCCCTATAGCCAACTCATGCTCAGCGTTTCTACTTGATTTGCAGATGGCACAATTTGTATACTCGCGTGGGAGGATGACGCAACTATTTCTGTTTTCCATACAAATTCCTATGTGACGAATGCGATCATTAGGTTTATGCAGAATGCGTTTAATCATGTGATACTGCGTGACACCGATTTTATGATATTGGGTCCATGTGGTTTGATTGTACTGATGAAGTTGGGTAACATGTGCTTATTTTCAGTTCGAAATTTATTCAATTTCAAATTAATAATTTCATAATTTCATAATTTCATAATTTCATAATTTCATAATTTCATAATTTCATAATTTCATAATTTCATAATTTCATAATTTCATAATTTGTGTTTATATTATAGGTATCTTAAATATTTGAATATTAATTAATTAATATAATATTCAGTTGTATTAATTAATTCTCCTAATGCAGTATTAAATTGCTTTATCCAATTCTGTACATAAAGAATTGACTTGCATTAATCAATTTTGAATGGTAAATAAAATATTACTATGCATCAATCAATTAGTAAATATTAATTAACATTAATCAATTTTGTGAATAAAATATTGCCTTCCATTAGTCAAAAATTTAAAATGAAATACTAAATTACTTTACTCAATTTTGTAAATGAAATATTGATTTACATTCGTCAATTTATTAAACGAAATATTACCCAATATTAAACAATTTAGTAAATGAAGTATTAGCCAGAATTAATCAATTTATTAAACATGAATTAACATTAATTCTGTGAATGAAATATTAACAAAAAGCTTGATTAGCGATCGGAACGTGTGGTACTCGTAAACAACGAAAGGGTGACAAAAATGTATGAATCGAAGGGAGAGAAAAAAATGGAGAAAAATAGAGGGTGGTAATGAATTAATTGGG
The DNA here is from genome assembly GCA_945859555.1 of Megachile ligniseca. Lineage (NCBI taxonomy): Eukaryota > Metazoa > Arthropoda > Insecta > Hymenoptera > Megachilidae > Megachile > Megachile ligniseca. The sequence continues at coordinate 3,776,576 of OX243790.1, forward strand.
TAGCAGCGACGCGTGGCCGGATGCGCAGTCGATCGTCCCCGACTTCCGGTCGCGGTGATTCCTTCCTTTCCGCTGGTGGTTCCGATCGAAAGCCACAAGAACGATTGAAAAGAGGACAAAGCTTTAATGTGGCTCATTGTCCTGGAAAATATTTATCGTGTCCGACGTCGAAGGGTACAAACGGCACGAAAGCTGGATTTCTTGAAATCCTTTCGTTTCCGTTACTCCACCCCCTATAAATTCTCCGCCATGACTCTCTACGACATATTGTTATTGCGGTCACGTGGGAAGACAGAGCGTTTCACATAATTTGTTAAATTCTTAACTTAACTCGGGACTGAATGATATCTCTAATTAAATTGTTAATTTTTATTTGTATGTATGAAGTTTGAAGTAAAAATTAAATTACAATTAATCTTTCAAACTTGCTATGTTGAAATTAATAAATAAAAATAAATAAGTATATTAAAATTTATAAATGAAAATAAATAAGTTTTTCAAACTTGCTATGTTACTTAAAATTAATAAATGAAATTATTAACAATTAATTGTAATTCAATTTTTACTTCAAACTTGCTATGTTACTTAAAATTGATAAGTTAAAATAAATAAGTATATTAAAATTGATAAATGAAATTATTAAAATATAAATGAAATTTAATTTTTACATCAAACATTTCATTTATTTCCAATAGTAATGTTTCATTTTTTAAAATAGCAAAAGTTTAATTTATTAACAATAGTACACGAATAAAATAACACAGTTTGAAGTACATTTACGAAAGCGTGTAGAAAGGAAGCGTTTTATCTGAGTTTGATCACGGAAACGGCTCCTCGGGAAGCGACGCAAAATGACGTTGGTTGCCGAAGTAGGGGTGGGTTTTAGGGTTTCAGGGGCGACACGGGGACACTGACTTTAGGCTACGCCGTTCATGGAAACGCGGCACGACACGTGACCCCAATATTCGAATTCATTGCCACCGGCACGTGACTTCCAATCAGCCGCCATTGTGCCACACAGAAGTTACACTCGTAGCTGTAGAATTTGTAGACTGCCTTGACGGAGGTACACGATCGCTGGATCAGGGATTAATCGGTCCCTTGAGAAATCCTGTTTCCTTGTATCTTCGTCTGACACGTTTACTATCCTTTTCCGAATTGTTCTAATCGGCTGTTTTTAAAAAGAACATGATAATTAGGTATAAGAACGATAGTTACATATACTTCAAATTTGCTGAATATAATATTAAAAAACTTTAGAAAGAATTAATGATATTAGAACAGAATAATAGATTAGGAAATTTGATAATCCTTCTTTGTATTGTATATTTGTAATCTAAACACAAGTAGAAACGCCCACAATGCGCATGCGCATTGACACATGTCGCACGTGACATTAAACAACTGATAAAAAACCGCGCGCAATTTAAAATTGCTAAACTATAAACATAAATAAATAATGAATACTACATGAATTAATTTATACAGTTCTTTGTCTCGATGAATGTTAACATTTTGACAGAAGTTTAATAATTTTCAAAATATATCAGATTATTTTAACAGGTTTCATGGATCAATTTTAGGTCACGAAAGTATCGGATCGTGTATTAAAAGAGATCGTACTGTAACAAAGAAGAAATCGTAAGTGAAAAATGACGTAGTGCAACGCTGCATTCTTCTTTCTCGGGGTAGAACTGCTCGGAAGAAGTAGAGGTGGAGAATTTAGCGTTGCGTGTTCGCAGGAACTGAACTTCTCGCGGGGACGCTGACAAATGACGCGTGGCGTCGTTCGGCCACGTGACGCCTAATTGACGCTACCGTGACGTCACGTGCCACGACTTTGCCCATTTGCAAGCTTACGAACACCCTAATGCCATATAATACGCGTTCTCGCGGCTACGCTTCATCTTTTTAATGCTTTAAAATTTTTAAGTCAACCAATTCTCACGTTCTTTCAATTTTAAATTGCCAAGATTCCAAATTTTTTGATCTTAGATTTTCAAACTTACAAACTCTCACATTCTCAAAATTTCAAATTTTCAAATTCTCAAATTCTCAGTTTCAAATTTTCAAATTTACAAACTTTCAAAGGTACAAATCTTCAAATTACAAAATTCTCAAATCTCCTATAGATAGATTTCACAGTTCCCTTTCTTAGATCCTTAACGTTTCAATGTTTAAATTTCTACGTTCTCAAATTCCCTAGATTCCTAAAGTTACAAATGTTAAAATTTCTAAGTATTTAAATTCCTACATCCCTAAAGCCACAACTCTTCAGATCTCCAACTATTCTCTACATCCCTAAAATTACAGCTCTCCCGATTTCGAAGTTCTAAAATTCGAAACCACCCCAATAATTCCAAAACGTCCAAACTTCCCAGCTCCCTGATCTCAAGATTCCTCCTTTGTTGTCTAAATGAAATAAACAAAATGACGGTTATAGAAACATCCCCGTTTGAAAGCACCTCCCGCTTATTCTCCGCGAAAGCACGAGTGTCCTCGAACGTGTGGATCCATTAATCCATCGAGTATCTCAGGAACGATGCGCTTTTTCTTCCTGGCAGGATCCATTCATCGCGGTACGGGATGCTTGAACCGTGTTGCGTGATGTTTGCTCCCTCGGCAACGTCCGAAGGATATCACTTAGCCAACATCGCCCACCCTTAGGAGCCGTAACACGCGCAAAAAGAGAGTAGGGAACCGCAGGGGTTGCGGACGAACCCCCCCTCCTTTTCGCTTCACGGGGGTCGGCTGGCAATAAAAATATTGATGGTTCGGTTCCGGCCACGGACGGGACAATCGACTAATTATTCAGCGACCACGTGACCCTGGCCGGATATTCGGATGTCCACGTGTTTTCCTCGCACCCCGCGCGTGCGTGCAGATACCGACGATAAGGACGGGGAGGAATCCGAGGGTGTACAACTGTTGCGATTTACCGTGACGCCGTTTTTTTCATGGGTGGAGGTATTCTCATGCATTTTGTAGGTTTATCATTTTTAATAAATATACTGAAATTTTGAAACTTCGTGCGTGTTGTACATGTGACGGTTTTTTATTATAAATAGGGGTAAGTTGATACATTTTAGAGATTTTACATTTTACAAATTTTGGTTGAATTATTTAACTAGAAATATGGTTGGATATATTTTAAATTCTCCACTGTATGTTGCAAGTAACGGTATGACGTCATTTTTGTTATAGACGATGCAAGCTCATATTTTTCGCAGCTTTCGATTTTCATAAATTTTGTTCGAATTAATTATATAATAGAATATACTAAAATACATTTTGACCTTCCACGTTGTAAATAAAAATTTGACGGTTTTTTATTATAAACGATGTTAGGATAGGTTCTACAAAAAGTTAAGTTATAAAAACATTTCAAGCATGAAGTTATACTAAAATTTACAGGAACATTTTTAAATTACAAAGCGGGACAAAGTGAAAAATATGATGAATATAACATGTGTCATACAGGTGGAATAATATTTTTCTTAATACATAAACGTATAATTATTGCACAATTAATATTTCGAAAAGAATGAAAATTCTAATTGAAGTACAACGTGTACTGAAAGCTGGATTCAAAGTAAAACCGAGAAACAATTTCCACGGGAATTCATTACGGTTCTCTGATTTCTTGCAGGATTCTGCTCGAACGGAAGCTATTCTACCGGAAGGAGAAACTCAAGGGAAGGAGGCAGATTAATGGAAAGCTTGGCAACGCTCATCATTCAAGGCGAGGTGAAAAATCGTAAAAGCACTTAACCTACCAGTGGTGAGTTGTAAATTGTTCTTCGTTAGACGTGATTTCTTTGACCAGACATTTAGTTTCTGCTAGCAATAATCAATTGCCTATTATTTTCTTTTGATCGCAACAAGATGCAATTTTTGTTGTGCACAGAACTGCACTTAATATAAAACAGTTAATTTTCGAAAATTGCTATGAACGGTATTTTCCTTCCAATGAAATGTTAAGACGTATCATTCAGCATTGAACATTTTTAGGATTACATTATTTAACCTAAGCTGCTCTTCAGAGTACATAAATTTCTAAATATTTCAAAATGTGTAATTTGTATATTTCAAATAATTTGTATATTCAAAGTCCTCAAATTTCTAAGTTACAAAATTTTAAATATTCCTGCGTTACATTAACTACCTATTTCCATAATATTAACACAAACGTAGAAAGTAGTAACATTACGCACAATTTCATATCAACGACCTTTGATTCTGCATATTATGCTTATAACTTCCGTAACAGACTGTAATTATCCCAAGTAAACAAGAGTTTGCAATTTTGTAAAGTCTTGCCCTGATCGTCGCGTAGCAACAAATATGTGTACAACAAACGCGTGAGCAGTCGAAATTGGGAAAACTATGCGGCAATTTCTGTAGCTTGCATAAATGAACAAACACGGAACGTGGAAATCGCAATGGAAACGATTACGTACCCTGTAATCATACAATTTCCTGCAGCCAGTAATCGAGAAGAATTGATCGGAATTTCGGTGAATATTTAAACCTACAGCTAACTCTATGATTCACTCGCGACATCGTTAACGATTATCGATGCATGGAATATGATCTATAACTTACAGCATAATGTCGCGTTATTACTACACCCTTTGTACCTACTCCCCCGCGTACTATACGGCAATCATTCGAACTTGTTTTCCCACCGTATCACCCTATACTTGAAATCGAAACCGTCTAGAAACGAGTGCCCCGTTTCTGGTCATCCATTATCCAGTCGGAGATAGTTCTCAGGAAAACGCGAACGAGAGACGCGTTATTCTTCCGATAAATACAGGGTGTCTCTTACTCAAACTTTGTTAACATATTCTATTCGCAAAAATAAAGAATATCAACGTAGGGTTTCACCTAAGTTGTAACAAAAATGTGAAATGACAAGGGATTGTTCGATATTGCATACAGGGTGTGTTTTGCCCACATAACTTTACTAGCATATCAATAAAAATAAGAGAAAATGTTTATACGAACATAGGCTCTTATTAAAAGTTATTAAGAAAATATGAAGGTCAACTCGTATGTAGGTACGAAGAAAATTGGGACACCTTATATGTTATTGTGGATACTTTATGCATTTACTCACTGACAGATTATTTGTGACAGGTACGTTGGGACGGATATTTAAGCTGACAGATTAAATGACGGATTTTGGGGTAAGGTATGATGTCCGATGAGAGAAAATCTTGAAATAATATTATATTCGAGGGTTTTGGTAACATACACGTTGTTCAAATTTTTATACTGTTATTCAAGAATTTTTTTAATTTAAAATTCGATTTCTCTAATCTTCAAATGTCCAATTTTTCCTTGCAAATTTGCAAATTTGAAAATGTCCCAAATTACAAATATACAAATTCACAAATTTTCATTTTATTACAATTACCCCCAAACTTTCCAACCCCACAAGATCACCCCAACAAAGCAATAGAAAACAAATAAGCTCTCCATCACATTAAGCAAAGCTTGCTCCACATCGTTTATTCGCAAAAGTTGGAACAAGCTAACGATAGAAAGCTTTCCGCCACACTAAACAAAGCTAATTCCGCTGACATTGTTCGTTTCCAAAAATCGCTCACTGGTGGAAGGGTTAAAAGCAGGCGATGATGCAGTGAGATCAATGCCGCGAATGACTCAACAGCTTCCGGCCGCTGGTCGATTCGACGGGAACGTCTAATGGAGCAGATGATGCACCATGCATCCCATGGAAGACTACCGCGTGTTTGTTAAGGGATTCGCCACGGCGTGGTTCCCGTTGCGGAACGCTAAGTGCATCCTTCTATTATGCAAGACGCATCTTCCACGAAACTTGTGTCATGAAAGCCTGTATGATCGTGACCTAATGAAATCGTGATGCGCACCGGTCGACAAAATTGATTTAAGGTGCATGTTCCTATAACTCATATCTTCCATTCAAAAATGCTGCAAAAAATTAAAATTTATAGTTGAAGAAGTTTTTTCAATTAGCATCGTTGGAACTTTGAGAAGTTTTAAATTAGCACGTTTTGTAAATCAGTTTGGATCGTTTGGCACTTCGATTGAACTTTGATATATTACATGTTTGATGTATAATAGTGTACAATTTTGGTTTACAATTCTGATGTGTAACAATATGATGCAACCTTGACATGTAAACTACTGCAATTTTTATACGTAAGAATCAACCTTGACATGTAACAATCAGGTATAATCTTGATTTGCAAGAATCTATTTTCTCAACAAAAAAAAATTAAGAATTAACCTGGTAAGTAACAATATTTATCGGTAAACTCTTATTTGGTAAGAAGAAAGTATGTCAAAGTGAAAAATTCGATCCAGAAATAGTCAAAGGTATCCGAAGTGTCCGGACCCATGGGTCCGACCGTGGCACGTTTAAGGTCTTACTTTCACTAAATCCTCGAATTAGTAGCCATCGAGCCGCGATGCAAGATAACATGGATGTAGATGGCCAGGTAGATTAAGCGAGCCGGAGGTGGGTCATCGAGGACCCCGTCAGAGAAATGCACCGATGAATGCGAGAAAAAGAGTGGTCGGGTCAATGACGTGGCAGATGCAACTGCTCGATACGGGATTACCCTCTTCTTCTTCGTCTTCTCGGAACTAAAGGCCTGTCTATCTTGCGCGCATCGATGATGTCATACGGCATATTTCGGCAAAAGAGGATTTCGAAAACAAAAGGGATCGGTGCGAAAGGCGAAGTCGCTAGGATTTCACCTGTTTCCGTGTCGGCGTTGACCTACGTTACGTTTCTGACGCTTTTGTTCGACCTTCGGAATCTTCAGAGTGGAACCAGAGGTGGTGACAAGAATGGATACGAATGACGTTCGATGAGATCGTGTAAGATGGCTGCTGCAATTTTTTTTAAGATGTCACTCTTGTGCAGATATGTTCACTGTGATGAGCTTTGTATTCTTGCAATTTTTCGGAATGTAACTTACTTTTGGTTTGTGGGTCAATTAATGTGACTTGCTTAGAGTGATTTTGGAAGTATTATTTGTTGCCTCTGTTTTTTAGCAATGAATCAGATTGCTTAGTGCTGTAAAAAGTTTTGGAGTATGTCTCGAATGGTAATTTGAGGATCGATAGAGAAAATTACAGGGAAAATTCTTTGTTCGATAACGAATTTTCATAGGTTAGGCACGTGGCACGGAACGTTCCTGGTAAAAGTAACTGGTCTACTTCGATTATTGTCCAGCCGAATTCGATTAGGACCCTACAAACACGTACCCCGTACACCCTTGCTACGGGGTAATAAATTCGATTTTGTCGTCTCGCAAAAGCGCAACGAGTCTCGACGTTGAATCGTCACGTCGACGCTTCTGACGAACGACGATGGAATAATCATATGGTTGCCTTGGTGACCTAAAAAATTGGGATCTACGAGCTTTTATGTGTAGGATAAATGTGAAATTATATTTATTAAGTTTAAAATAAATTTTTAATATAAATATAAAATTATACTTGTTAATTTTAACATAAATTTTTAATATAAATATGAAATTGTACTTGTTAATTTCAATACAAATTTTTATTATAAGTAAAATTATAATTGTAATGCATATTACTTGTTATACCCATGTTGTACTTATACATAGTACAAGATTTTATATTTACATTAAAAAAGACATATAACTATTAAATCACCAAAGTAAATAAATAGCCAATATGTCAAGAAAGTACAAAGAATATTTGAATAAATTCAACGAGTAAATAAAAGAATAAACAATAATCGATATAAACTTTGCAAACACTTGATCTCCCATAGGGGTTTCCTCTACACAAGATCATCGTTCCAGCAAGAAACAGGGGGGTTGTAAAAAAGGAAATACACGCGATTACAAGAATGACCCCGCGTAAATCCACGTTGGATCCGAGATTCTGATTAAATCAGCATTAGAGCAGTTGCAACGCGCTGCACCCTCGTGTCGCCTTACGACAATGACACCAAATGTCGAGTCGGAGGTTGGACCCCATGATACTTGGCGATGGGACAACGAGAATGGGGGAGGAACAGGGAGACAGAGAGGTTTAATCACGATCCTCTAGGAGCACCGTGTGCCCGACCCCGCGTCGAAACAGGTGCCCCATAATGCACCCTCAGTCTCGATTTCCATTTGGAACATGTTGCATTTTGCGCTCTATTGCAGCGACGATCGGCTTTTACCCCCTCCGCGTCGAGGATCGTGATTGCAAACTCGTAAATCTGAACTTGAAATTCTCTCTAACCACTCCTTTTTTTTGCTATCCAATCGGTATTGGATTGAATTTTCCCTACGAGGGAATATTTCAATGTAACTAAAACTTTTTGGGGAATTTTGAAATTCTTAAATTTGTTTCGTTGATATTCTTATAATCTAACTCTTTCAGGAATAATTTTTTGCTAGAAAAGAAAGGATTTTATTGCAAAAATCTGCAAGGGGGGAGTATTTAATCAAAGAGGGGTTTTGAAGGGAAACAGTGAAGAGTTGGAAGTAAAATTATGTAATATTTTAATACAGTGAAACACAACAAACTAATTATAAATGGCAAGAAATATTTTTGCAATTTTTATTAATAATGAAATATAGTTTATTCATATTTGTTAAACAAGAATTATATATGTTACTTATATTTTTCATAGTACAGCATTTTTCATAGTATATTTGCAGCGGAATGTAATAAAGAATAAAAAATGGTGTTTACTTTAGAGAAAAGTACGACATAACCTTGAAAAATGTCCGAATTAGTACAGCCCAAAAATAAAAGCAAGAATTTATCTCGTTATAAACTAAATTTCGAAAAATCGTATTTTAAAAGAAAAATTTATTAACGATGTAATAACTTCATAAATCTGTACGAATTATTTGCTTGGAGTTTTTTTTATTCTTTCAATGGTGCTTTTAAATCCATTACTGTAACATTTATTTTTCACAATAACTTCGATATATCGCGCATAAAATGCTGGAAAAAGCTAATATTTTGTATTCGTTAATAATGGACACGCGATGCTTTTTACAATTTGCAATAATACTTTTACTTTACATTAAACATTACTTTGCGCAATCAGCGAGTTGTTTTAAAATGTAACAATGTTTCAGCCACCGTATGAAATACGAGGATCTTTGTTTTGCGCGGAAAATATTTTTCGTGATAATGTGATACGAGAAACGTATTTATTAAAAAAATTCTGCGAGTTAATTCAATTTACGTTTGATTATGTCACACATTTTTTAAATATAATTTACCCTTTCTTCAAAAATAACTAAAACAAACGACAAACTACAAATTCGTAGTTTAAAAAATTAACTAACTTAGTTTAGGTTAAGTTTCGTTTCTAAAGAGAAAATTATTCTTTCACGCGTTAAAATCATCATACATTTCGATATAGTGGCCATTTTAAATTGTTACAATTACCAAAAAATTGTTATAGATCCCCTTCCAATTGTTTAAGTGCCAAAGATTTCTAAAATTCAAATATTTATTGCAGAAATGCAAAATAATTACTTTCTTGTACAAAATACGAGGGGTATATCCTCAACGCGCATGCGCAGCATCATACGCATGCGCATTAGGCATCTCCATTCAAAATGTCGGATTTCATTAACAAAGTTAAGCTACAAATATTATTTTCATGCACAAAAAGAAGATTTTCAGTAGATTTACTTTTATAATACTGAGAAATACAAGTATACACGTGAACACATAAACTTACACAAAATATTAAACCATTTTAACAATGATAGATACATAAATCTCGAATGAAGAATATGTACCTCGTTCTTCTCAAGTTGGTTAATAATTGGACTACGAATGTCCATACATTTATGATATCAAGGTCTGCAGAACGAGAATAAATCAATGAGATTCTCAATTTATAGAATAAACGATTTATGTTTATTTTGCAGAGTTTGATACTTAAGTTATATATAATTATATGATGCTTAAGTTACATGCAGAGTCTAATAACAGCAATCATTTGAACATAGACTCTAAAATTTTTGAATATAGATCTTGTTAGTTCCTGTTCTTTAAGAAGCGTTAGTCAAACGGTAAAAATAAATTTTGTCTATAGATAAATGTTGTTCCCTCTTTGTCGCAAGTGTCAGCATCGACTTAACCCCAACCCGCGATTCGCGAAGAGGCGACTTCTTGCAAAGCAGCCGCCTTCCCCTCCCACGGGGGATCGTTAGATTACACACGTTACAGAGAGTTGACATACAAACAGATGGGCAGTGTTGTAATTAACCGCAATCATCGACGGCAAACACACAACGCTCGCGGTCCCGCGGGACATCATTGACCGAGCCAGCAGGATACGCGGTCCGTGCTCCCGTGCCGTTAAGGAGCGCACGCCATTGCTGATCAATATTTATGACCGAAATCCAAGGGTGGATCTTGGTTCACAAGTGTATGCCTCCGAGGATACGAGAACCGCGGTCAATATTTATGATTGAAGCCGACGAGCACGAAGACTTAATTCGCTACCAGCGGTTTTTTGTTTGATTTCCGCTCGTGTGGAATTCCTTCTCGCGATAATTGATTTAATTCGCTTTGTGTACCTCCTGTCAGACCGGGACGCATGTGCGGAGCTTGAGGAGCGGGAGATGACGGATTAGGCTGCACTCTTTCGCTACCGTTTCGGTGGATCAATCTGGTCACGATGCCTATCGTCTGCGGTGAACCTTTCGCTGGATTTGAAGATTTGGAACTTTCAGATTCCGGGATTATACAGTTGTCAGGGATATTTAAAATTTAGCGTGTGGTACTTTGGGAATTTTTGCGAGTTTAAGATGTGGGAACTTTGGGAGGTACTTGTGGACGTTGATGATTTTGAGGTCTTGGACTTTTGAATGTCAGTTTATCAGAACTTTAAGACTTCAGGACCGGTAGAGTTCATGGAGTTTGGGATATTATAGCTGTGGACCTTGGTACTTTGTTAATTGGAGATTCTGAAATCTATAGAATTCTGGAAGTTAGGAATTTTGTAATTTAAGAACTTTAGAACCTGATGAGTTTGTGAAATTTAGAATTCTGTAGCCTTGGGACCTTGGTACTTTGTGAATTTGATGTTGGGACCTAGAACTCTAGAACTTTGGTATACCAGACTTCAGAAGTTACAGAATAGTGAAACTTTGATGGAAACTTCGAAATTGAAGGAACTTTTGGACTTCAGAACTTATAAAATTAACTTCACAATCTCAAAACGTAGTCCTACAGATCTTGAGACATAAAACTAAAAAACTATATTTAGTCCTCCGCATTTCAAAATCTGCGAATTTCGATTTCTTTTGAAGCTTCTACTTCAGAATAAACATGTGAACTGCACGAATTCGACTATTCCTCGAGACTTCTGAATTTCGGAGTTCTACAACTTCGAGACTTCCAAACTTCAAAGACATTTGAACTTTGGAATCTTGTAACTTCGAAAGTGATCTTCATCCCTAGAACATTGAAACTTGAGAATATTACGGTCGAGGTTCAAAATGTAAAAAGTAAATCGCATCATCTCCGGTAATAACGAAAGGCTATATAAAGTGTCAGCCTCCTCGAACCGTCTTCCGTCTTCCCTTTTCTCTATTTAGGTCTCCCGGCGCGTTTATACATCTTCTTTAACGCGTTCACTTTCGATACCCTTTTGTTGCTAAACTAGTAAATGTTTTATATACCGAAGGATCCCCTCCCTTGGGTTCCTTGTACCCTCCTGTATGTACTCGCAAGACGACACAGATATGCTTTTAGCGGGAGCCGGGGGTGGAACGGTGCGTTTCCGAGCGCACGCGTCTTCCGGATGGCTATGTGCGTACCATAGACGTATACGAATGTCACTATACAGGGTGTTCGTGATTACATGAATCTGTATTATTCTAGTGAACAGTAAGATTTTCAAATGATGGAAGAAATGGTTGTATATTTTACAAGCAATCTGACATAGGGTAGATTATGAGTGTAAATTTAACACTTTGCCATGTCATCCACATATGGGTGCACGAATGTCACTATACAAGGTGTTCCTGGTTACACACATCAAAATTTTGTTAGTGAACGATGAGAATTTTAAGATATGATGGAAATGGTTGTACATTTTACTAGTAATCTGATGACATAGGGTAGATGCTTATGACTGAAGATTTAACACTTTGTCCAGTCATTCACATATGGGCATACACATGTCATTATAGAGGGTATGCATGGTTACACAGATCAGAATTTTTTTAGTGAACCATTAGGATTTCGAGAGATGGAGGAAATGGTTATACATTTTACTAGTAATCTGGTAATCTAGAGTAGATGTTTCTATGGCTGTAGATTTACCTGTCACATCAGCCACATATGACGTTTAAATTTCCTTATGAATATAAAATCTGCATTATTAAGATTTTGTTCACTTACCTAATTGAAAATACTAGTTAAACATTATAATACCTAATTAAATAGTCGGAACTGTGGATAGTAAATATATCAAAATGTGAACATATTTCACACGTTTGTGAACATATGTGAACGTACCAATATCTGCATCAATATACGCATCAATATATGAACGTTCAATACATGCATATACAGTGAACATATTTCGCAACAAATTTTTCTTCACAACAAATGTTTGTGAACATATGTGAACGTAAATATGTTCAATACATGCATATGTGTGTATCAACATATGTTCGCAAACATTTATGAACGCATCGAACAACATAAAATAATGCAAAATAATACGAAGTAGCAAAAATACTATAAAATACCATATCACAAACCAACAAGAAATTGTTCAACAATCATAGACCAGTAAAAAAGGAACCAATACAGAGCGATTAACATAAATTAATAGAGAACGAATAGTTCAAAAATAGATCCCCAGTTATTAACCGATTGGTTCAGCACAGGAAGCGGAGCTGTTCATCGTTTAAATCGGGTCATCGGATATGTACTCGAAGAAGTCTCTATAATGGAGACAGAGTGGCGAAGGACGAGAGGGTGAGGGTGGGTTTCTGGCTGGCGACGAGGGTGAACTAGAGGAGAGCGAACACTCCGTTAGAAATTAACGTAAGGGTGACACGAGCTGGCTTTCCCATTGTCCTTCGACGTACCCCCTTCGAATGGGACTGTCTGGTGAAAAAAATTCAGATGTGAAATTTTCATTTCCGGTCCGGATCACCGGCTCGGAAGAAATACTTCCTGCGCAGGGGGTTGCTTCTCCAAACTCGAAGACTTCACGCTCGAGACGTTCCTTTGTTGCCTCGCTACTTCTTTTCGTGCACCTGATTTCTTCGCGACAGTGGTTCATTTCTAAGAGAGTGCCACTCCATTTTCTTTTTTTTTCGCTTTTTCCTCTCACGTTCTAGCCAGTTCTGATATTAGAACTGCTGCATTGTTGCTAGAGTGCTTTCGCTGAACACTTGTTAATAGGACAAATACGCTGAGTTTGTGAGTTCACTTCATTAGATTATTATCTGGTGTACCGGTTAATTCTGAATTTTTTTTTAATTAGATTGTGAGTAATACTCTTCCCTCATGAAAAGAGACCATCATATGATATTTCAGAATTTTTATGTGTATAATCATTTATTGTATTTACGTACGTTAGAAAGATCCTCAAGTTTACTAAAGATATTTAATAGTGAACTACATAAGAAATTTTCGTAGTTGCTTCTTTATTAACTCATTGCAAAGAAGTTCTTTTTACACATAAAATATTTAAATTCAAACGCTAATCCGTAAATTCTCTGATCTCCAAATTCGCCCCCAAATGAAACTTTCATTGGAACAACATAATTCTCCGACACGGTGTCGCACCCCTATCGCGCAACGAATACCTGGACCCGCGACGGGGAAATAAAAAAGAAAGGGGGTCGATGACCAACGCACCATAGAAAATCGCAGATGCTCGGAACCATTCATAGCTACGTGTTATTTTATTTCATAGGCTCGCGCCCCTCGTGACGTCTATTGCGACCTGGCAAGTACGGCGAAAAAGAGAGAGGCTTCACGCCCATTATCGAAAGGGAGAAGGACGAAGAGAAAGAGAGAAGCGTAGAAAGCGCAATGTGGACACAGTCAAGGTCCAGTGACCAGCTGATTGATTGTCTCCATGGGGGTTGCTATTTAGGGGTATCATCGTGAGTGGGATGACAGACGCTCTACTGGAGACGCTACGAGAGGATGAATTCGACGTGGGATTTGCTCGACGATTTCCAACGGAATTAACCCCTTACCCTTGTTATTCGCGATTAGACGATTGTGATTACTCTTTACCTATTTCACCATTTTAGCAGATTTATCTGTAATTATATAGACAATTATACTAGACTACAATATATTATCTCCAATCAATCTGTAATGATAATCGATTTTTTACCATGACTTTAAGGAATTATAAATTTTAGTAAATAGATTGTATTGAAGTGTAATAAATTGGCTTAATGACTTAAAGAATAAATGAAATGTGCCGTGGTTTTTGAGGTATTTGTATAAAATTCTGGGTGAAAATACGAGTATATCACATATGGGGATTAACCCTTAGCCTACAAGTTTTTCGACAGGTCAGCCATACGTTAAGATAAATAATGTTGAAAAATTAGGTATATTTTGGATTTAGCGATTATACAAACTACAATTGCTATCATACTCAAAACTCGATTTTTACCGAGGGGTTAAAACTGTTTACCACATGTACATAACTATTTAAAAATGTCACCATGTCTTCCAACGTGTACAAATGTTTCAACCCTCAACGCAATAATTCAACAATTGCAATAACCTAACCCGATAAAAATTGACAGGAACGCCCTCGCTGGAGCACGTTGGGCAGTTCTGACCCAGAGCACTTAACGTTATCCATCGTGAACAATAACGCTCAGGAAACGATATCCTTCGTCACGGTGTACAGTGACTTTCACAGTAGGAGAGTTCATTCGCTAGAGTGAATATTATTCTAAGTGATATATAATGTTGTCGGTAAAAACCGTGTGACGTTATAGAACCAGTAGATCTAATTAATCAGAATGGTGAAACAACGAAGTTGTTGAAGAACAGTTGATGAGGTGATTTTTGAGGTGACATCAAGTGTGAAAGTCACAGTAGTTTTTCAGGTGACCAAGTACCGTGCGCAAGTAGACTAGCAACCCCCTATATGGCAGAAACACGGTTCTCCCTTCTCGTTGCTCTCCCTCGTAGCTGGTCGCGTTGTCGCCTTAATGCGAGGCCGATACGTGTGCGTCGATGCGTGTGTATGCACCATAAACATACGGGGTGTTCGCGGAGAATTCGCCAGATTTTCTTGTATACGATTTTGAAAAGAGAAGATTGTACTATGTTTTACTGCCATTTAGCAATACACGTAAATAGATATCATAGGTATCATATCAATATACACTTTTTATATTTGTATTATTTTTCGAGAAATGACCTTCAGTTTTTTTTTATGAAATATAATGTATTATAGTAATCTATCAATCATACTTTTAATGATCTGAGATTTAGTAAGCAAATTATTGTCAGTGTGAAATGTAAATGAGACTCATGACGGTTTATAAATCTGTGCAAGATGTAGCTTTATTCGATTGACCTACTTTCTCTTGACGTTCCCATAGAAAACTGGGGAATATTGGTATGAACAATTTTTACAAATAATCGTACAGAATAGTACAGAAGAATTAAAATTTGTACCAGCTGATAGATGGAACAATGGAAAAATATGTATTTATTAGGTTAGGTTAGGTTAGGTTCATGACATGAATATGATGGTTAAATTGAAGTGGTAATATAAATCACTCAAACTAATATTTACTATCTTGACTTTTTTTGTTAATGTTAATAGTTAAACGTACAATTTGTTATTAGAATGAATTTTAATAAAATTATGACCATATATTTCACTAATCCGTTATTAAATTTCATTTCTTTAACAAACTTTATAATTTATTAAAGTCATGAATTCTGCATAATAACATATTTAAAGAAAATGTGGTTATTAATATCAATATTAGGTTAAAAACAAGTACACCCCATGAAACGTAAATTTATCAAAACCGTGAATTACTGAGGTTCAGTTTCAGAATTATTTTAATAAAATATATTTGTTAAATCATGTCGAAAATGAAGTAGGTTAAAACGCTCTCCGCGAAATGTATATTAATTAAAACCATGAATTATGTATATATTTTAGTAAAATATGGAGATATGTACTTCCTGGCCAAAGGTTGTCAAAGCAATTTAATATTTTACATTCGTTAATTGCATTTTCTCCAAATACTATATCAATTTACCATTTAATACTATGTTAAATTTATTGCACTTTCACTAAATATTATATTAAATTACTAGGTACTACAAATCAATGTATGAAGGAACAGCACACTATTTTACTCTGACAACATAAATTAACACAATCATGTAACTAAATTTAAAAAAATACTTTTGTACTCTGCATTTTTATTTTCTGTAAGTGAGATTTTACACTAGCTAAAATTTTAATTTAATTTGATTTAATCAAGTGGATAATATAATTATTTTGTTAGATTGAGATAGGTTAAGTTATGCCATTTTAATTTTCTGCAAACCAGATTTCACCCTAGCTAGGATATAACTCTAACATAACTTAAATCGGTAAGTAAATAATGTACTTAATTTATTAGTTTGTTCAAATTAAGTTATGTCATATGAAACAAATATTGTTGTTATAACGTATAACAAAGCATAATAGCAATATGAAACTTACAACATACAATTACAATATTAGATATATTTTATCACCATAAAATATTACAGCATCATTCATTCAAACTACAATTTTCACATTGCAAAATCCTTCATGCGAAAACCGTGTTCGACAACGAAATCACTTTAACCCGTAATGAAGCGATCCAGTGAGCCAGAAGAATAACCCTTATCAAGCAGACATTCGTGGACTATAAATCCACGAGGTAGAAAGAGAAGAATGAACGAAAAAAATTCAGATGTGACCTGTTCGTTGTCGTCGTGGTCCAGTGAGTCGGAAGAAATACTTCCTGGACAGGGTGAGGACGAAAAGAAGGGTCGCGAACGCCCTCTTGTTTTTTTAGCTTTCTTCCACGGTCATATAATGGGCATATTGCATGCGTGAATCGTTCATCGCTGATTAAAAGTTCGTTCGTCGATCTTCATCCTTTCGATGAAGACCTATTCGTATGAGTTACGCTCGCATAAATCTTCGGAATCCATTTTGTTGTCAAACGTGTCATTCAACGTGACAGACTTCTGTCGATTCGGATCGATCGGCTCTCAAAATGTTAAAACTACCTTAGCCACGGATATAGGAATTTATGGGGATATAGGGATATTGTGATGTTAACTGAGATCTTAGGATTCTGTAATTCCAGGAGGGTTTAGGGTTTAAGATATATGAAAATATGGAGAACAGGGATTTAGGGATGTGAGGACATTAAGATATAACAAATTAGAAATATAGTTATTTATGAAACTAATCAGACTATTTCAAGATGATTCAGATATTAAGGTCATCCAATGACCAAAGAACCTCGAAAGTTCAATTTCGAAAACCTCGAAAAATTTCGCCCTAAAAGCAATTCAGCGAACAAATGTTAGAATAGTCTAACAATTTTCAGCGAAAGAGCGTGGGAGTAAGAAAAGTATGGGCACAGTTCAACCCTCGAAATCGGATCGGTTGTAGTAACTGCAGAGGACACCCTTTCCTCAACAAGCCGGATACAGGATCTATCGTGTAGAATGTAGAAAGTCTAGCAGAGAAGGACGAGGTCGAAGAGGAAACCCAATCGTTGTTTACCCAGTGCGTCGTTCCCTGCGTAAGCAAAGCGCCCATCCATCCATCGGGGCGGGCAAACACGCCACCCCCGTGCCCCATTACAACAGGGCCGTAAAATCTTCGTTTAACTCACGAACCGCTTCTTCTTTCTTCTTCGTGTGTTTTTGTTGTGGATCGAGAAATGCTCTTTATTTTCGTTCGGGTCTCGACTTTCACGCGGTTCCGCGTCTTTCTGGCTAAACTGACAGTGGGTGGTCAAATTGTACTCGAGGGATTTCTTTTTGGAAATGACTTTAATTAATTCATGTATCGTTAAGTAATCGATAAGTACCTCTTTTCAGTGTATATAATGAAAATTGTCTCTGTGTATAATAGAGGACAATCAGAACAGTGTTCGCGTAATTTGAACATTTTTCTCATCGCCAAGATCCGAGTAATCTTTTACCCCAGCACTGGTGAAATCACCGGCTCCCGGAGAGATAGAGAGAGAATCGTTCTTATCTGCCCCCTGTCTGTCCCATTGAGCAACGTGGTTCCATGGAAGCCGAATGAAAGAAAAATAGAAGACAAAACGGAAAAAAGGTGGGCAGTGGCGGGAGACAAACTGGGAAAGAAGGAAGGAGACAGGGGTGCGATTTCTGATTGCTGTCGCATTGTATATCGCCTCGTCCCACAACGAGGACAACGCATTGTCGCGTACCAGCCCTGAATACGTTGGCAAGACTCCCGATGACGTGGGAGGAACCCGTGCACAGAGGGAGAGACACGAAGAAGAAGGCCCGTGCAGGGGCCAAAAATTAAACCTCTGAGACAATAGGTCAAGCGTCCATAGAAACGGAAACACCAAACACGCCCTCTGCTTTATTTTCCTTCGCGGGACACAAACGGGAGAACGAGAATCGATCTCGCTGCGTGATCCGCGACGTGCTGCGAACTTTGATCAACCGATAGACTATATTATACGGGGTGTCGTAGTTTTTTACAGCTAAACTTTATCATCTATTTTTATTGATATGCTAGTAAAGATATGTGGGCAAAACACACCCTGTATGCGATATCGAACAATCCCTTGTCATTTCACATTTTTGTTACAACTTAGGTGAAACCCTACGTTGATATTCTTTATTTTTGCGAATGGAATATGTTAATAAAGTTTGAGTAAGAGACACCCTGTATTTATCGGAAGAATAACACGTCTTTCGTTCGCGTTTTCCTGAGAACTATCTCCGACTGGATAATGGATGACCAGAAACGGGGCACTCGTTTCTAGACGGTTTCGATTTCAAGTATAGGGTGATACGGTGGGAAAACAAGTTCGAATGATTGCCGTATAGTACGCGGGGGAGCAGGTACAAAGGGTGTAGTAATAACGCGACATTATGCTGTAAGTTATAGATCATATTCCATGCATCGATAATCGTTAACGATGTCGCGAGTGAATCATAGAGTTAGCTGTAGGTTTAAATATTCACCGAAATTCCGATCAATTCTTCTCGATTACTGGCTGCAGGAAATTGTATGATTACAGGGTTCGTAATCGTTTCCATTGCGATTTCCACGTTCCGTGGGAAAACGTCCACGCAACATTTAAAATTTATTTCGTGATATCTCACAAAAAATGAATTTTTCAACCTTACACCTGATAATATTCGAGTTGTCAAAATTCGAGATCGGAGAAACATAACCTAAAACGCGAACTTCACTTGTCGAAAAAGAATCATTGACACATAAAATAAATGTCATCTCCCAAAACCACATTCAGACCACCCTTAAAAATTAGTCCCACGAAAAGTGTTTCAACCACTTCCTGAGACGTTAAAGTAAGGGATGTTCGAAGGGAGAAAAAGCGATCGATCGGCAGCTTTCTGAAAAAAAGAAAACAGAGAAAGAATCAGCTAGAATGGGGGCAATTTGGTTACCTGGCGGCCGGACTGTTCCAGGTCGGGTGTCGATCGATGTTCATCCACGTAAAAGGGTGGGTGGTGGTTCGAGGGAACGGATGGTTAAAGGATAGTGGCGGCAGTCGGGGTTGTAATAAGCGTAATGGATATAGCGGGTCTGCACGCATGCCCTCGCTTCGCGACGACCGATGCAACGTGTTCACGCAGCAAAGGGTTGCTTCGTATAATCGTGAGAACACCAACCCCCGGCCTCGCACACCCCCGCCGTTGCTACAACCCCCGGTTTATTCCTTTCGCTGTCCAGCGACGGCGTTATTTTCATTATGCCTCCCTTTTTATTTCGATTTGACGGGAAAAAAGCGTGGGCCTCGTGAATATTCCGCTTTGCAACTGGGCCGACGGGGGTGCACGCTGTTTCGGGACGAGGATTAAATAGAGCAGGAGATGTAAGAGAAAGGATGACATAATTATCGGAGTACATCGTCTGAGAATATTTCTTGATCTTACTGACTTTGAGGAAGTTTTGAACTCGGGAAATTCTTATGAGGGTGGATTTTTGGAGAAAATATTTTTGTATTTGAATATTTTTGCGATGGAGAATATTTTACTATTCGAATATTTTTGTGATGAAGAATATTTTAGTATTTTAATATTTTTGTGGAAAAAAATATTTTACTATTTGCTTTAATATTTTTTAACAGGCAATATTTTACTATTTGTTTTAGTATTTCTAACATCTCTATTATCAAAAACTTTCCCAACTGAAACTACTCGAATTAATTACTAGGAACTACGGAAAATAAATATAACAAGATACAAATATTTGATTCGTTAAAAATAAAAATACTTGACGCAATTTTCAATCGCATCAGTATGACGATGTGTTAATACGTCGGTAACATTGAAACGGATGTGGACACGCGATAATCGTGTACGTGTTTATAGAAATACTCGTACTTGAAGTCCGTAATTTGTAGAAGTATTTACTATTCGTGGTAAGATTGAAACGGTTAGAATCGAAAGAAGTCACCGATCCTCGAGTTCGCACACGCTTTGCAGCGGTTTCCGGTGAAAAGTTCGAGTTGGCTAACTCGATGTACCGGTTCGTTGGCTCACCGGAAGCTTTTATTGTTTCACAAGTTTACCGCGACGAGGCCGGATGACCCTGTCTGTGATTCGATTGCCGAAGACGGGATACTTTTCCTTAAAGATGTTTCGTCTGTTTGTCCCTCGGTTATCAAGGATGACCACTTTGCCATTCGATCAGACGGTCGTAAAGAGCCGCTTCGAAGTGGTTTCGAGATTGATGCGCTTGAAATAAAGTTTGACGAGTATCGAATAAAATTTCACTTTTCTGCCTGGCGAAATAAATGATGTGACGAGCGTTGGGTGAAATAGAATCGATGTGAAATTTTTGAGAAGTTGCTATATATTGCTAAAAGATCATTCATCATTATTTTATCAGTATATTTTATTATTTGACGATGTTTTGTTATTTCAGTATTTTACTGTTTGCGTTAGTTTTAATTGTTTTACTATTTTTCTTAAGTTATGATTGTACTATTTTAGTATTTTAATATATTGCTATTTTACTACTTTATTTTAGAATATATTCAGCAATTTTAATATTCTACTTTTATTCTACTATCCCACATTTTACATATGATATTAAAGTTCTGTATTCTACTCTACTATTTTAGTGTTTTTTTATTGTATTTTACTATTTTAATACTTGACCGTTTTACGTTGTTCAAGTTTCACGTCGAAACTTCAGCATGGTAAATATTAATTAGAATATGCTGAAAACGGTGATATATCAAAATTTCTGCAATTTAAAATTTTCAAATTTTTAAATTCTCAAGTTTCCAAATCTAAAAAACCCAAATTTCTACAGTTTTAATTTTCTAAATTGTCAAATTCTTAAATTTGTATATTTACAAATTTTTAACTTTTCAAATTTGTAAATTTACTTATTCATAAATTCCCAATTTCTGAAATTTCCAAATCGGAAATATTACAATTTCTACATTTCTAATTTTTTATATTTATAAATTGCAAAATTCCTAAATTCAAAACTTTCGAAATTCTCAAATTTCCAACCTTGCAAATTCTCATCTTCCCAAATTTCCTAGTTACCCAATTCCCAACATCCCAACTACTCAAATTCCTAAATCCCCAAATTTCCAATTTCCAATTTCCCAAATTCCTCAGTTCTCATCTTCACAAATTTCCAAATTCCTAAATTCTTAAATTCTTAAATTCCCAAATTTCCAAATTCTTAAATTCTTAAATTCCTAAATTCCCAAATTCCTAAATCCCCAAATTTCCAATTTTCCAAGTTCCCTCTTTCCCGAATTTCCAATTTCCCAAATTCCTAAATCCCCAAATTCTCAAATTTCCAACTTCCCAAATTCCCCAGTTTCCACCTTCCCAAACTTCTTAATCTCCAAATTCCCCAATTCTCAAATTCCCTAGTTCCCCAATTCCCAACTTCCCAACTTCTCAAATTACTAAGTCCCCAAATTCCTAAATTCCCAAATTCCCAAATTTCCCAGGTCCCATCCTCCTAAATTCCCAAATTGCCAAATTCCTCAATTTCTAACTTTCCAAATTCCCTAATTCCCAACTTCTAAAAACCCCAAATTCCCAATATCCCAAACCCCTAAATCCCAAGATTCCCAAACCTCCTAAAGGTAAAAATTCCCCTATCCGCAATTTTCGCGAATGTTCAAATGATCAAATTTTGGCAAGCAGAGAAACCGCGTACAGACTTCCGGAAGATGTCGCCATAACTCGGAAGAGCGTGGAAGACACAGGACCACGCGTCCGAGCGGGCTGCCCGCGAATGACGTATGGTGTGCATAGGGTAATCTTTTTTCCGAAGCGTTTTAGCGCGCCGGGGCCTCCACTTTTTTTCCCCGGGCGTAATCTATAGGCGCACTTAATACAGCTGCTCGTTCGAGTAACCTCCCCCGCGCCCTGTTTCCTCTTTCCTCAGCTTTCGGCCGCCTTTCTTCGTCGCTTGTGTTTCTCGCCACAGAGAACTGAAAGAGGAGAGAAGAGTCTGCCGGCTTCCACTTAGCGGCACCGTACAATATATCACGCGTGCTTGCTTTTACCCTGTGAATTGTGGAGACGCGTTTCGTGCCCGGCTATACAGGCTGTTTCACCACGAATAGTAAATACTTCAACAAATTACGGTATGGACTATTTCGAGTACGAGTATTCCTATATACACGTGCACGATTATCGCGTGTCGACACCCGTTTCAATGTTACCGAGGTATTAACACATCGCCATACTGAAAATTGCGGCGAGCATTTTAATTTTTAATAAATCAAATATTTTCACGGTATCTTGTCATATTTATTTTCCGTAGTTCCTAGTAATTAATTCGGGTATTTTCAGTTGAGAAAGTGAACTTTTTGTTCAACTCACAAATAATTTTGTCGACAAGATCGAGTCTGCTCATCGTCAGAATAAAAAGTGTAATCTCTCACTAATAAAATTAGCATTTTAAATAAACTTTGCAACGTCATGGAAGACACGCCTACGAACCTGTCTGTTTCGTTCTATTGGCCGAGCTTGGTTTCGTACACTTTAATGGGAAAATAAGACAAGTTTCGTGGACTTTCTTAGCGTAGCCATTCTCATCGACTGACAGCATGATATTATGTTTTGATAGCTCGATCGAAACCGAATGATACGTCGCCCAGAATGCATTTTAATGACAACGCGAGGTACAATGTAACGAGGCGTATCACATCACTTATTTAAAAGGCAAGTTTCAATGTAGTCTGCACAATAAACGGTTTTGAAAATGGAGGAATGATCGGTTTTTGAAATTGGGGAATCAAATTGTATGTTATTATGCTTGGATGAAATGCTGGGAACGGAAGGACGATTACTTGAACGGATCAATGTGTTTACAATTATAGGGGTAGTATACTTGCATTTTTATCATGGATTCAGAAATTTGGATATTTGAAAGTTTTGAATGTACGAGTTTTAGTATTGAAATTTCTGTTCGAGGTAGAAATTTGTAGATTTTCAAGTTTGCAGAACTCTGAATTTTTAATTTTGGGGTGTAGGAAATGTTGAAGCTTTAGTTTTATTTTTGAGATTTGTGGGGTTTGAAGTGTAGGTACTTCAAATTTATATATTTTCACATTTAGTTTGCAAAGGTACCTCAAATTTACGTATTTTCAAATTTAGAAATTTGTGGGGGTAGTAACCTGAAATTTGTACATTTTCAAATGCAGAAATTTACAAGGGTAGTAACTTCAAATTGAAGTATTTGCAAATTTAGAAATTTGTTGGAGTAGTAAATTCAAATTTATGTATTTTCAAATTTAGAAATTTGTGAGGGTAGTAACCTCAAATTTATACATTTTCAAACGAAGAACATTGTGAGGGTAGTAATTTCCAATTTAAGTATTTTCAAATGAAGAAATTTGCAAAGGTAATAATTTCAAATTAATACATTTTTAAATGAAGAAATTTGCAAGGGTAGTAACCTGAAATTTACATACTTTGAAAATTTTCAAATAAAGTTTATACAACCTCTCTCCGTAAATCTCTTCATCTTGATCCACGGCCATATAGGGAGACTGCAATTTTATAAAACATAGAAAAGGATCAAAGGAAGTGAAGGAGAAGGGAAGCAGGTAGAATAAAATAAAGAAGACACTTTTCTAATCCAAATTTATTAGTCTCAATATCCTCACTATTTCTAGCGAAACGTACAAAGCGTATGTTCGATTTTCATTCTCACGTACGGTCGATATATTAAAATCGAGGAAAAGTACGATCGTGAATAATGAATCGTGAAACTGTTGTGCAAAATCTGGTGTGGATGGTTTTGTGTTGAAGCGTTGAAGCGCGAGTTCAAAAGAGATTGTTATATTAAAAACACTTGTAACAGTGTAAAAATTGTTTTAATTAGAATATTTTCTCTTAAACGTTAGTTCCTAGCGATGAAATGCTTTAATATTTCGTTTACCTTTCAGATATTCGATCGTTACGAATAAATACATTTTTGCGATGGATATCAGGTTTTAATTATTTTTAACTTTACTTGAATATCAATAAATCAATTCGATTAATTATTTTTATTTGGATATTAATTATCGACTTTATTCATGGATATTATTTTGTCAAATTCAATTGTGTGAATTATGTTATCAAATCTATTTAAATAACTTTAGACAATTTAAAATAATTTAAAATAATTCCAAATAATTTTACTCAATTTCAGATAATTTTCAACACTCAAGTTATTTTACATAATTCTGAATAAATTTAAATGACTTTAAACTATTTTTAAACAATGTTATGAAATTTTAAATAATTGCAGACAATTTTAGATAATTTTAAATAATATTTAATAATTATACATCATTTTGAATGAATTTAAATAATTTTAGATAATTTTAAATAATTTCAAACGGTTTTAAACAATTTTATATAACTTTACATAATTTTGAAACGAATTTAAATGACCTGACACAGTTTCAAAAAAATGTATGTAATTTCAGATAATTTCAGGCTGTCTGAAACAATTTTAAATAATTTCAGACAACTGCAGATAATTTTAAATAATTGTAGACAATGTCCAATAATTTTAAATTAACAAAATTTAACATAATGAATTTCAACACTCATAAATAATTTCTGAATCTTCAGTTTGCAAAACGATTTGTTTACAACCCGCCTCCTCCATCGCAAATAAGTGTTTATTCGTCCGAAAGAAATCGTCGGTGGTTCCTAACCTATCTCCTCAAGCTTTTACAATTTTATTGCGTGATATTGTTTCTACGTCGAGGTGTAACAATTTTGTCGTTCCACCGACAATTTATTCGAAGAACCTTCGAAATAAACCGCTCTACCCACTCGATCCCGTTCGTTAAATACATCGAACGTTAAAATGAAATTTATCGCCTGACACTGCAACTCCAATCGACGAAAATAAATATGAGCGCGCGCTTTTTAAATACAAAATGTTTCAGCGGCCGTCGAACGACAAAATTTACACAGTAAAATTACATTAGTGTCAATCGACGCGTTCTTCGATCGATTCTTTGATACCACCATTAAATACTCGCTAAATATATGTATACAATATATAATACTTGATTATTAATTGCATTGGCAGGACATTGCACGAGTGCGTTCGCTGCAGCCACGAAAACCTGTACCTCCTAAGTACTTCATTTTCGTCCTTCTCCTTTTAACAATAAATTAATCGACCATTATCGCAATTTCAATCGCAAATAGTCGTTTTACAGTGCCGATAAATATTTTCTGTTAATACATTTGACGCTATAATTCGTTTTTCTTTTATAACACAATCAGTTTGTATTTATTTCTTTAAAGCGAAAATCAATTTTTGTGAGAAATTTATAAAATATAATAAATTACACTAAGTTTATATAATTTGTTTTGCTAGCAGTTAAGAATAAATAATTATGAATAATTATTAATAATGAACTTTTTAACAATTTAATTATAATATACTTTCAAAACGATATAATAAATATTAACGATATGAAATATTTGATAATGTGAATAAATAAAAAAAAGAGTATTTCTCTGAAAGAAATTGAAAAATAAAAAATAACGTGATAAATAAATATTGCGTAAATTATAGCGCCAAATGCATCAACACGCTTAAATTAAAATTATTCGATTTCTTTTGTAAATAACTTTTTATTAAATTTTCTTGATTAAATATTTATATACACACATATATGTGTGACTACGAAAAGAAAATAAAGAAAGATACATTTATGTGATCAAATTTACCGCTGAAATGAAGATAAATTTTACAAACCAGTGATTCTCGAATAACATTTTAATCGAGATTTTATCCACCTATGTACACATTTCTTCTCTCAACACATTATCACATACTTTTACAATATAAATTGTGTTGCGAGTTACACGAAGTTGAGAACCACTCGAGAAAAATTGAAGATAAACCCTTTGTTGCATTTTTTTTATTTGGAAAAAGAAGCTCGTGAACAATAATAAATAATAATAAATGTTTATCTTAGGAAAAATTGATATATAATTATATTATTATCTTATAATGATTTTATATTATATTTTATATTATATTTATAAGATAAATAATTATATAATCATTATATGTATTTGTTTAATGTTTTGCAATATTTTTTTTTGGAAAAGGAAAACTGCAATTATAATGTAAATGCAATGTAACTGCTAAATACGTAATTATAATTATGTGAAATTTGCTCACTGTAATTAATTACAATTGTTAATTTTAATTGTAACTGTTAATTACAATTGATCACAAGTGTTAATTACAATTGATCACAACTGTTAATTATAATTGATCACAAGTGTTAATTACAATTGTTCACAAGTGTTAATTACAACTGATCACAAGTGTTAATTATAATTGATCACAAGTGTTAATTACATTTGATCACAACTGTTAATTATAATTGATCACAAGTATTAATTACAATTGACAATTTTCAGCCACAATTAATCAAAACTGTAATTACAATAATTAATTATAATTAATCACAACTGGAATAAGCAGTGACAGCTGGAAATATTTGCAGAAAAAAAATATTTTCAATACATTTAACTATGAGACTTGCAATTCATTCAGTCAACAAAATACAAAAATTTCACAACGTACTATCTAATAGAAAACATTCGCAACACAATGCAGCGAAGGGTCAACAAAAAAAGTAAAGATGTGCTTGTAGACAAAGAAATTTTCTTCATAATAAAAAATATAAAATCCAAAAATTGTATTCAACTAAATATAATATGATCATTTGCGTTTCAATTTATTATCGAATTTTAATCAACGTATTTAGTTCTCATATAAATACGAAAGATACCTGAAAATACTTTCAGTTCAATTTTTCTGTCAATCATACATGTATTTTGGTACTGAGCGCTCTATAAAAAATAAAAAGAGGCAGAGTGGTTCACGTGGTTCCGCACACGCACGGAAAATATATATATATATTATTTATGTATATGTATATTCTAATTCTAAGAAGTCGCAACATCATTGCACGACAGCTAAAAACATTTAAAAGGCCCGTTTAAAAGACACGTTCATTTGCACGAATTATTGGCACGCGTGGAAAACAAATACGAAGAAGATAGAAAGCTTGGAAATTACTGATAGAGTCAGATTCAGAATTAAACAAATCTGTTTCGAAATAATTTCTGTGCATCGTTTTACGATCATTTTGTTCCTTTTTGGAACGAATTTTATGGTACACAGCAAAGTCTTGTTATATGACACAGTATATGGGCAGTCACAAATTGCTTGCGATATAAAAGAAATCAATTTTTTGGTCACAGCAATATATTGTCAATTTCAAGAATTTTATGCTCTTATCAGTTTTATTGGCACTATATAACAAGAATGTACTGTATCAATTTTCGATATTAAATTTTTACTGATCAATTTTCAATTGTCGATTTCAAATTTCAATTTTCTATTACCATTTTCCAGTTTCGAGTCTTCAACTTTCAAGTATCAATTATTTCCAATTTTCAATTATTTTCAATTTCCACACAAGTTCAATTATTTTTAATTCTTTTCAATTTTCAATTATTTTCAATTCTTGCCAATTTTCAATTATTTTCCATTCTTGTAAATTTTCAAATATTTTCCATTCTTTTCAATTTTCAATTATTTTCCATTCTTTTCAATTTTCAATAATTTTCAAATCTTTTCCATTGTCAATTATTTTCAATTCTTTCCCATTTTCAATTATGTTCAATTCTTGTCAATTTTCAATTATTTTCAAATCTTTTCCATTGTTAATCATTTTCAATTCTTTTCCATTTTCAATTATTTTCAATTCTTGTCAATTTTCAATTATTTTCAATGTTCAATCAAGCTCAATTGTTTTCAATTCTTTTCAATGTTCAATTACTGTCAACTTTCAATTATGTTCAATTTTCATTTACTTACTGAATATTGAAAATTTAATATTATATCGTGTGCATGTAGTTAATTAAAACGAATTTGTTAAATTCTGCATCTCTGACCCCACAGCGAAACGATTACAGGGAAAAATAGTAATCCCAGATAATTCATCGTTATCAATCACTAATTTCATCTACGTTTATCAAACAACGACGATTTCCAACGTATACACGAAAATTGTTTATTTACGTGCGTCCATCACTAAATTGAAACGGAACCGAAGAGTTTTTTCACAGAAATAAATTAACATTTTATTCGAAACGAAAGATATATATGTTTATCAAGGAACTAAAATAAATGTTTAATGTTAAATAACATTATTTTTATAGGCAATAAAATAAATCTTAAATCAACAAATATTTCACTGATATATGCAACACAAAATTAATTGTTATTAAATAATATTTAATTAAAAAAAAAAATAAATTGATCAAGACAAATAATTGTCTCGCACAAAAAAAACTAACATTGAAAAACTTTTTGAATAAACAATATAGATTATTGTTTTTGCACAAATTACATTTTTTTAACGTTTACATCGTACAATCCTTGTACAATATATTTTATAAAAATAGAAACACTGGAATAAAACTTTTTTGTCACCTTTTTCTTATTATCCGAATGTAATCGTTAGGTTAGGTTAGGTTGACTGCTGAATGTTATTTACAACAATGTAAAGTATCGCAAAAATTTTGACAATTTTAAAAATGTCTATCAATATCACATTGATGTCCAATATTAAATTATTTTAATATTTTTCGTTTTCGTTACGAGTACTGTACTCAACCCACGAGTTGGCACAAGGGGAGGTCCAAAGTGAAGGAAGCCACGCCCATCCCCACCACTTCCACCGTTGTTGCTCTCCTCAACACCTGGGTCAGCCCACACGCCAACTGCTGGGTTGACTACAGTACACTAATATGTAATTTACAAAGGTAACAAATTGTCGAATATTTTCAATATAAAACTTGAGCAAATATTACGTCAAAGTATATATTGAAGACCCAATTCCTTACACTATAAAGCTTAAAGTCATTAATTTTAACTCTAATTACCACTAATTGTTAACTATCTTTTCAAATAAAAAGCTCATATTTTTAAACGTAAATATAACTTCTGCTCGGCAGATTTTTAAACATACATTTTATACTGTGAAAACAATAAAAAATATTAAACAACAGAATTTGTGGGTATTGATTTTACTGTTTTAAAAACAAAAAAAATAATAACATACATATTTTTGTCATTTTTGCATTTTGATTTTATAAATTCATAATGCTCTTAAGAATAATTCTAAGACTAGAAGGATTCTTGAACGATCAGAGGAAAGTGGTTCTCTGTTTCGAGCAAGTTTACTAAAAGGCTAATTTTTTAAACAATTTGCCATTTTGTTTATGAACTTGGCAAAGTAGTACAAAAAAATACACAGGCACACCTCGAATATTTTCAAAATTGACAATTTATAATTATTGATTTATATGAAGATTTATAATTATTAGATTACTTATCATATTAATTACTGATAATTACTTATGATATTGATTACTGATAATTATTTATAATTATTGATTACAATTCATAATTTAATTGATAATTTAGGGTGATAGGAAAATTAATAATAGTTTCTAGTGACAATTTTGGAGATATTTGAGGACCCTGTATATTATAATGGAGATTATATTTTTGTTATAATTAGAAAAAGTTTTAAACACCGTGATTATTCGTGAGAACTTAACTGCTGTTAACATAATCGAACAATTTACAAGAATTATGCATATTATGGGATAGAGATTTATAAACAAATTAAATTGTTGATATCAATGAATAAATATTAATAAATATTTATCTTTTAATACTAAGAAATGATAGAAATGTTGTTGGTAAATATTTATTTTTTAGCAACTGTAAGTAATGTTTACTTACTCATATCGAATAATAAGAATATTATTAACAAGTGGTATTTATTATTATTACTAAATACCAAAAATATTTTTAGCAAATAATATTTATTACTATTAATAAAATATAAGAATATTACTAATAATATTTCTTAATAACAAATAATGAGAACATAATCAATGAGTAATATTCATCTTGTAATATGAACAAATAAATGAAATATTGAATATTAACAAATAATCGAATAATTAAGGGCAAGTTTTTATGTTCAAAGAACATAAAAATTACCAGATATAAGGGTATTGAAACAGGTGTTTAAAAAAACAATTATGTTATCGGTAATCAGCCACACCTGCATATATTTTATTAAAAATATATGGGAACATTCGATCATCGTAATTGCAATATAAAAACATATTCATACAGAAGCGATATCTTTACCGTTAAATGTTCGATGATGACGAACGGTTTAGTTTTTGTTTTCGTAATTACAGTTCAGTTACTTCCAATATATCTGATACATTAAGACGCGTGAAATGTAAGCACAGTGGCGAGCATGGATGCCTTCTGTATTGAAATTGGCGGTAAAAATCAAATTTTCAAATTTCCAAATTTTTAGATTTTCAAATTTTTTAATTTTCACATTTTCAAATTTTCCAATTTTTCAAAATTTCCCATTTTCTCAATTTCCAAATTTCGAAATTTTCCAATTGAAAAATATACAAATTTCAAAATTAGTCTATCGATTTCCCAAATTTTCGAATTTCCAAATTTCCTAATCCATCGATTAGTAAATTCATAGAATTATAAATTCGAAAATCCGTAAATCTGTAAATTTGAAAATTTGAAAACTTGAAATTTTGAAAATTCGATAATCTATAAATTTGAACGTTGAATCCAAAAAATCGTAAATCCAAAAATTTGAAAATTTCCTCCAATAAATCTCTGAAATCCGAAGAATATAAATTTCCAACAAATCCAATCACCAAATTACCGAAAAAGCAAGCAACCACGTCCTCTCCCAACGTCGTCAATTTCATCTCATAAATCATCGATGCCCGCCACTGTACGCGTTAAAATGTTCCCATATATATCGGCTGGCGAATATCTTAACGCGATCAGCGATAATTCATGAATATCTAATCGAGCGATCCTTAACAGCAGCTTCAGCTCTCGCGAGAGGAATAGTAATTAAACGCGTAGCACTCAGAGTGCATCGGAAAAAGCTGCACTCGAGTTCTCTCTCCCTATAATTACTTCTTTCTGTAAAAAACCCTTCGACTGATCAGTTACCGATGGAAACACGGCAAAAAAACGAAAAATGATTTCTCGTATCTCTATCCGGAGTGAATTGTTGCATTCGATATAAATTAATCGTCGAGTGCCAGCCTCGAGATATTGTATTGATCTTTCAATCGATGATGGACGTACCTAACAACAATTTTGCCGTCGTTCCTTGGCTATTTTTGAACGGAATATAACGGGTGGTCCTCCGATCAACGTTCATGGAGAAAATCTCGAAGGGACTCGAAGAAACGAACTAATTGAATCCTGTCAGAGGTTAAGGACTAGTCCTTCAGCAGACGGACTAAAGGATTCAGCTTACCCTCGTCCGAATTCTTGTATTCTTCTAGTAGCTGTGAAAGATAACATTATCACTCTTTTTTTCTTACTTGTGTTTTGTACTTTTGTTGCTCTCTTCTGTTATTAAGCTAGAGTGTCGAGATCATTGTGTATTACTACTGGTTTAGTATGTAATAGGGAGTTAGTATATGGGAATTTAGTAAGTAGGGATTTAACGTGGTAGGGAAGTAACGCGATGGGATTTAATACGCAGGGACTTAATGGGGGCGTCATGGAATTTAACGTAATGCGTTTCAACGCGATGGAATTTAACGCAAGAGAGTTAATGCGGTGAACTGCAACGCGTAGGGATTTAACGCAGTATGGAATTAACGCGATGGAGTTTAACGTGATGTGGAGTCAACGCGTTGAAATTTAACGCGATGGAATTTGACGCGAGAAGAAGTTAATTATATGAGATTTAACGTGTACGGATTTAAGACAATAGGAAGTCAACACGTAGGAATTTAATACGTAGGGAGTTAACGTGGTGGAATTTAACGCGTAGGAATTTAGCGCAGTAGAGAATTAACGAGAAGAAATTTAACGCGATGGAACTTAACACGATAAGAAGTTAGCGAGGTGGAATTTAATGCGTAGGAATTTAACGCAACAGGGAGTCAACGCACAGGAATTTAACGATAAGAAATTAACCCGTAGGAACTTAAAATAAATTTACCACGTATACACTACACTTGAGATCACTATAGTCACATAACTACTAGTTTACTACTATACAATATTTATAATGAATTAAAGCTTGAAAACTCACCTGATAGGACAATTCGCAAGAAAGAATCGCCGTCGCCTCTGGATTTTGATGCGTCGCCGTCAAAAGCGTCGGGAAAATGTAGGATGTTAATCCTGGAGCGCCATAAAATGGAAACGGTAAAGTACACAGTTGCTGAAGAACACTCGGTCCAGCTCCAGCCGACTGAAGTACCAACTGAAATCAATTTCGACAAAAATCGTTCACTCGATTGTCTACTACTTCACTGTTACACATAAATATACATTAGGGTGGCTGGAAAAAAATTATTTTTCGTTCTCACCCTCTACGAAGTTGGAACATGATATAAAAAAAGACTTCTCAAAGTTTGAGTTCTAAAATTTAAGTTAATAAACTTGATATTGCATTACTGTATAATTTAACATTATATTATATCATATATGCAAAATTTATTTTTATAAAATCACATGGTACCAAAGTATAAAAATGTTGGATGTGTGATGGTGTAGGGAAGAAATACAATCTTCTCAGAAACAGTACTTGTACCAAAAGTATTGTAATAAACTTGATATTGTTTGTATCAATTATTAACACACAATTATTTGTTATAATACACAATTTAATATATGCATACGAAAAATGTTTTCCTCAAAACCACATGGTCCTAGAGAGTCCTAAAAGAAGTAGGAGTGTCACGACATGGAAAAGAACTACAATCTCCCCAGAAACACCACCCGTCGCAAGATTTGCTTTCCATTGCAGAGCACCCGCATGAAGGAATAGAACAAGTAAATCCACGGTCGTTGGACAACGAAGACGGTTAATTAATACGGTCTAATGATGCCTGCGACTCTCTAGAACATCGTGGGAAAGTGCGCAACTATCGCAGGTGTCCGAAACTATTTGCACTTCGGAGAACAAGAAAATGTCCGAGGACACCTGGGGTTCAACAAGTGTCTTCCTCGTGCACCTGTAGAGAAGTCAGTTACCGGAAGTACCCACATGAAACATTTTTATTTCCTCGTCTCGTTACCTGTCGTTAAACCGTTGAACGGTTCGGTTCGAAGGATTCCACCTGTCTTTTGACAAAGTGAATCTGTATCTCGCAGAGCGATTCATCTTTCTTCGACGCGTTTGATATATGGCAGGAAACAAGAGGTTGCACGATTACTCTGCAGATGTTGCTGAATACTGGAATGTTCCGGTATTTATGTTATGGTAGTGGTTACGGTATTTTTTTTAATTTTTTTTAATGATACACATTTGTGTAAATTATTATGTGGAGATATACGAAGAGGCAAACGTAGTTTGTTTGAAAGAAAAAACGTTTATTACACTTCATTTTGATAATATAACCAGACAAGTTAATCCTTCCTATTCAGAGCAATGTTACCAAGAAACTATTACCTTCAGGCATGTGTCTACCTGCATACCCCAATTTACCGAGTTCCCAAAGATTAGAAGGTCACATTCTTGCGTGATATCTCGAAGATGAGGTCCAAAAATAGAAGGAAATCCCATAAGCAGAACAATTAGGGTAGGCAAAAGGTCCGTTGAAAGCCAACAGTGAACGCAGTGAAGCTCGTTCTGTATCGTCTAATCTTAGCTTACCGTTACTTTTCGATATCCTTCGGCATAGATCGAATGCTTAGGCGATCACCGGCCAGCCGATATCTCGAAAAAATGGGGCTCGATAGAAAGAAAAGACGTCGCGACGTTCTGAATGGCGCCAGAACGTCGGACATTTTCACGTCGCTAGAAATATCTCGATGAACGTTGGGGAGAAAACGTTCGTTCGGGTATCTGGACGTTGATATCACCACATTTTCCGTGCGATTCGTGTTTGTGGGGATATTTCTTCGATAACTTTTTCTTAATTGGTTAATTTGGGCGGAGTGGAAGCACGTTGTTTAGGAGAGTCTAGGTTTCAGATATTTGGATGGAGAAGTAATGAGACAATAATGAGACTATAATAAGAGAATGACAAGACAAGTAACAAGACATAACAAGAGAATATCAAGACAACAACTAGACAATAACAAGAAAACAAGACAGGTAACAAGATAAGTAACAAAATAATATAACAAGATAATAACAAGACAATAACAAGACAACAATGAGGCTAGTAACAAGTCAAGTAACAAGTCAAGTAACAAGTCAAGTAACAAGTCAAGTAACAAGTCAAGTAACAAGTCAAGTAAGAAGTCAAGTAAGAAGTCAAGTAACAAGTCAAGTAACAAGTCAAGTAACAAGAGAATAACAAGTCAAGTAACAAAACAATAACAAGTCAAGTAACAAAACAATAACAAGTCAAGTAACAAGTCAAGTAATAAGTCAAGTAACAAGTCAAGTAGCAAGTCAAGTAACAAGTCAAGTAACAAGTCAAGTAACAAGACAATAACAAGTCAAGTAACAAAACTATAACAAGTCAAGTAACAAGTCAAGTAACAAGAGAATAACAAATCAAGTAACAAGAGAATAACAAATCAAGTAACAAGTCAAGTAACAAGAGAATAACAAATCAAGTAACAAGTCAAGTAACAAGAGAATAACAAATCAAGTAACAAGTCAAGTAACAAGTCAAGTAACAAGTCAAGTAACAAGTCAAGTAACAAGTCAAGTAACAAGTCAAGTTACAAGACCAATAAAAAGACAATAACAAGGCAATAACAGGACAATAACGAGAAAATAACAAGAGTACAAGACTACAAGACTACATAGAGATAACAAAAGACTGAATTCAAGAATCGTTGAACTATGATAATCACCCCGAAATAATGCAATATGCCGTCCCAGTGAAATCATAACAACGAATCCATAAAACCCTCTTCCTAAAAGCAATTTATTCTTCAATGGAAACATGCTTTCAAACCGGCAATGATTCAAGAATAGAGTCAGGTTAATGGGAAAAAAGCAAGAAAACGAGAAGCACGCTCCAATCTTAGAAGTCCATTCAAGAAACATCTCGTGTACGAGTCAGTTACAGGGTGTCCATCTAAAACAACCCCTCATCAATAACCCAAAACACCTTCGATGTATCTTAACCAAAGGAAACAATGACGAACCATAAAGAACCGTAGCTCGGTTGAGGAATCTGTTTACGCAAAATCACCGCAAACGACCCAACAAATATACAACTGTACAAATCACTGAGGGGTTGTATATTGTAATGAATGCATCATGTAAGAAATACATCACCTTTTTAATAGAATAAACCACAATTCGTATTTAATTTTTAAATAACATTTGTTCAGGTGCGGTTGTTGAGGGGTACTGATACTGAAACAGGAACTGTCTCGACTTTAATGAGTATTTAACTGAACTAGAACTTGCAAGCTAATGAAGACCCAGATGGACCTAGATCCTCGCTCATATTGAGGTTATGTCAATATTATACAATTTGTAAATTTTCACAGTTCACTCAAATTTACCAGAGCTAATTTGGCTAGAAATAATTTCAACCACTTGCAAAATATTCTTTCAATTCCAAATTTCCATCACCCAAATATCAGAGAATTATTTTGACTGTAGATTACAGATAAAATTAAGTTTGATTTAAAATCATCTTCATTGTTGTCAAATATGGACTTGCCTACTATCAAAATAAACCATTCATCTTTCGAATACTTTCCAAGATGAATGTAACGTTAAGGGGGTAAATTACAGTACAAATCGATCGCAAACGACGAATCGATATTGCCATCGTCGAACCACCCGTTAGATCAGCGTGAAATGCATCGCGCAACAAGCAGCGAAGAAGGAAGAAGCTGTTAGACACAACACACTCAGCGGACCTCCCATCAATATACGGTACGAATGCAGTTAAGATATATTTACTCGGTTCCATTTCGTACATTTGTCCGTGTGTGTGTACGTACACGGTGCCGGGAGGGTGCATCAATCCCCAACGCGTGCATGGGGGATGTGTGTAGCGTTGAGTGCATCGGCGACGTCGCGCATTCGTCTTTCGCCGCTTTCTTTCCTCTCTTTTTTCCCTCTTGTTTTTATTTTTTTTTTTTTTTTTTTGAAAGAAGACTCTTGCCTGCCGAAAGTGTATCCGATACGGGACGAGGAAACTGGCGGGAAAACGCTTTTAACCTTTAACTGGAGGCCGATTTGGCCGGTGAATTGTGAGGGGGAGTTTGTGGCCTCGTTACACGATTTATACGTGTTGCCATTGGCGTAACTGAATGGGGGCCTGGGTGGGCCTGAGTTTCGGGATTTAACCGGTGGGGAATTAACTTGTTGTGGTTAATGCGTGGAGAGCTATAGCGATGGAAAAGATGGTAGAGAATTAACGAGCAGAAATTTAACGAGATGGAACTTGATACGTAGGAAATTAACGCGGTGGTATTTAACACGTAGGAATTTAACGCAATAGGGAGCCAACACTTAGGAATTTAACGTGTAGGAATTTAACATGAGGGGGTATTAACGTAAGAGGGAAGTAACGCAGTGGAATTTAACTCGTGGGAATTTAACACGATAGGGAGTTAACGCAATAGGGAAGTAACGTGATGGAATTTAACGTGTAGGGATTTAACACAGTCCAAAATTAACGCAATAGAGTTGAACGTGATATGGAGTTAACACGTAGAAATTTAACACGATGGAACTTGATGCGGTATGAAATTAACACGATGGAATTTAACACATAGGAATTTAACATAATAGAGAAGTTAACGTAGTGAAATTTAAGGTACACGGATATAACGTAACAGGGAATTAACGCACAGGAATTTAACATGATAAGAAGTTATCGCATAGGGACTTATATATTACGTAGTATAACGTAAAGCAACTCTCTCTCAAATAAAAATCCTGTTTAACGTCCATCACAGAGTAAATCAATTTGAACCGTGAAAAATAACTTTCACGTTCACTCGACAAGAAAGAACTAGATTCAAGGTTGCGATATAAACGCACCATAGATTCATTCACAATAATATTTTTTCATCAACTTGATCTCCCGTCCCGACATGA
The DNA here is from genome assembly GCA_945859555.1 of Megachile ligniseca. NCBI lineage: Eukaryota > Metazoa > Arthropoda > Insecta > Hymenoptera > Megachilidae > Megachile > Megachile ligniseca. Next base: position 3,814,480 of record OX243790.1, read on the forward strand.
TTTAAGTTCAATAAAAGTCGATTACTTTCTTGCATTTTGTCGAGAATTCACAGTGGGTGTCCGGAGTCAACGTTACATCAGATAAATGGACATCGTCACTCAGCTGCTTTGAATCAACCGATCGTTTCCCTTCGGCATTCCTCGTGAATATTCTTGCAACTGGCGCAATTTATTTCCGCCCGTTCCACTAACTTTCAGCCACTTTATTGTCAAGTTTGCGGACACACGACAAACACTCGCCTGCAACTTTTCAGATTGATTCGGTCAGCTTTACTTATTCGACCGGCGAACAGAATTCAATCCTGGGGAATTTATGGTGGAAGAATGTGCAGAAATAAATGTTGCATAGAAGACAGAAAATAACTACTGTCGGGGTCAAACTGACCCAAAATAGAAATGATCTCGTAATCCTTCGTTGCATAACGTTTTCAATTTTTAAGATATATTTTTCAACTATTACAAGTACTACAAGACAACTGTAAACAAAGTTTTGTAGACAATTGCAAACAACATTGTAGACAACATTGCAAATTTGCAACATTGTGAAACTACATGTCATTAATTAACTATGTACACATATTGTAAAATCATAATTATCCTATATAATCACATTCTACCCTATACGTTACTAATCATCTGAACAAACAGTAGTAATTAAATAACCTAACTCATAATCTACCCTATGCGTTAATCATCTGAACACACAACTGTAATTAATTAAGCTATACACATAACGTAATTCACACTTCAGTAATTCTAAATTGAAAATACAATTGAATCCCCCGACGGAGCAGGAGATGACCAATATGTCGCTTAAACATGAATAGAGAGTCTGCGAAGGGTGCGCTCACCTGATTTTCCGGATTATTAACTGCAAAATAGCCGAGAACTTGGAACAGTTCTGACAGGATGTAAGTACCACTAGTGTTCTGCGCAGATCCAATTTCCGGCTTGTGCGATATTGGATCCCGTGATAATCGAGTTATCACATGACTAGCTATCAGTCGCCATTGTAAGCTGGTGCCTTCTACACCTAGCAGATTCTGAAACCGAAAGATATTCGTTCCAATAAAGTTACAATGAACGCAATCATTTTAACTACTTTAAACAACAAATTTCTTTCTTTTAATTACGTTATTAATACTGTGCACATTCATATTTCGTAAATACTCTTATGATGTAATAATACTGTGTACATTTCTTAGATGTTCTACAGAATGTCGTACAGTGGGTAAATAATTAATTAAAATTAAAAATTTGTTGTCAAGTTTGTCCTGCAAACTACGTAACATATTATAAAAGGCTATAATTTATTCGAGTGTTATTATTGTTATTAATTTTAGATTACAACAAAAATGAAAAATCGATCACTGGAACTCACCTCGAATATTAAACACGTGCGCAGTCGATGATGGTGAGTAACAAACATGCGCAGTAAAGTTTGTATATTAAACGCATGTGAACAAAGTATAATAACTTCACTGCGCATTATTATGACGTATCGTCAATAACTGTGCATAACTATAATGCACTGTTAAGTACTACGCATGACTATAACGTATTCACTTCATTGTTGCTAATTCAAAGTAGACTAGATAAATGACCGTCTGCTATACTTGAGTCACCCAGTTGGTATAAAAACAGCTTAAAATAAAATATTAATGATCTATCTAAATATGACTATAACAAAACCTTGATTGACAACAAAGTTTGTTAACCAGCTAATTTTATTTCCACAAAATCTTATTAATTCTAAATAAATCAGTTACGACTTACTACAAAATTGAAAGACAACGTAGAAATAATATTATAATAGCTTGATCTTTTTGGAAAACAAACCTAGGACAATTTCTAAATAAATATCAGCCTTCTAACTCGATAGTGAACCTTGTGAAGGAAACCTTAGCATAAGTGCTATGCTCAGTATAGCACCAGTACGTCTTTATTTCAATCATTGATGATGTCCATTATGGTGCAGCATACAGACCGCGATAGAGATATCGTGTATCCTATGGGGTTTTGTTTGTCAAGATAGAAAGCCCTCCCGTGAAGTCTACAATGATCAAACCACGAATTGAATCGAAACCTCGCGCCCCCATCCATAAAAACCATAAGGGCTATCCCGTGTCCCGCAGGAGAGCCTGCTGAGTCCCATGGGGCCCGCTCTCGATTATCCTTGCGGTCTTTGCAGCCGGCGTTTGCCGAAAAACCAATGTTTATTATCTATTCTCTTTGACTTACTGGCAAACGACTCTGACTGTTCTTTAATCTCCACGGGAATCTGTCTCCCGGCGCGTTTCAAAGGGACCCTGGACTTAGGGTGCTAACTATGATTCCAGAATTATTGTTATGCATCTGCATTTTTGCATGCTAACGGATATAGCAGAACGTTAAGTGACTTGAGTGCAACTTTGAATTCTTTGAACTTAGGAAGTCTAGGAGGATTCCGAGGAAAATTTACAGAGAGATCAAATTTAAGAATTCGCAAATTTCCCAATTATCAAATTTCATGATTTCTAAATAGCTGAACTTAGTAATCATTTTATTTACCCCATATTTAGCTAGAACTCACCTGTAATTTCTGAAGATTTAATCCAGCGATGGATTTAAGTAGCCTCAGACTGCGAACAACCAGAATCCTGGTAGACTGTGACATGGTGGTCTGATTAGGGGTCGGAGACGACCCCTTCTGATTTTGCGGCGTCAATGCAACTGCAGCGTAAAGTGCACCAATTGCACCAGCGGCTTCGGTCATAGACAACGTCGAAAGTAAATGCGACTCGACGCTCGTCTGCTCCACATTGTTATTAGTCTCGTGAACATTTCCGGTTTCTTGGTCCGTTGACTTCTTCAGGTGGCAACAGATGCGGAAGAGGAGATCGTAAGCGGATGTCAATACTGGTGATTCGTGATCCTGATCGACGAAGAAATCTGTCTCGATCAGAGCGCGACTGTGTCGGCATATGCGATCTACGAGTCCACCTGCTACTAGGTATCTGAAACAAAAATATTTTGGTGGATTAGCGAAAATAGTTATTTTTTGTAGACATATGTCAGATTTAAGGATGATTCAAATTTTGTGTCTCAAAGTCTCCAAATCATAACATTACCCCCTGGATTACCACATCATTAGATGTCCAAATCCCAAGATTTCTAAATACCTACATCCCTAAAGTCATCAAATCCCTAAATGTCCAAATTGCTATATCTCCAACCGTTCATATCTTTGAATCAGATGATCACATCCCTAGATGTTATATCTTAGGGTTTCTAAACACCTACGTCCCTGAACTCATCGATATAACTCATGCTTGATCTATAATCCAGTTCTAGGTCTCCAAATTTCTATGTCCCCAAACACAAAAGTTCGTACAAAAATCTGAAAAATGCGTAAGAGCTCACAAGAGGCCTCTAGATCGTATTTTTCATATGTACCCAGATTATAGTTCCTGATCTAACTTCCATTTTCATCTGCTCGTCAATTCCGCTTGTCCCGCGACAAAGAGCGTCCACTTGCCGTTGGAGAGCGATCGGTGTCCGCATCGAGCACATGTATCGGGCAGCAAAGTGTGCATATGGGTACCGATAGATCTGGCGTCATAAAGCGCGAGGGGAGTCGGTTAAAAGAAAAGAGACAAAAAAAAACAATGTATTGCTTACAGGACAGCATGTGCGACGGCGTAACACGAGAGGATTATAACATCAGTGGGTAATTCTGTGCGCGCAGCCATCAGTAGAGGGAACAAGCGTCGGCGCATGCGATGCTCATTCTATCGGGTTGTTGTATATGTTTTTCTTTTCTCCGACGGCACCCTTCCTTTCGCAAACTGACCCCCCCTCTGAATACGAGGGTGCGCGGCTGTCAGTGCGTATTATCGCCGCCCCCTTTCCACCAAAACACCGACATGCCTCGGCTTCTACACTCGCCGACGATCGCTATTCGAATATGGAGTAGTTCGGTGGAGGGCCAACTGTCTCCTCTAATCATAACTAGCTGGAAGCTAATCCAACGCCACTGAACTCGACACGCACACTTCAGGGTGGACCGTTGTTCAACAGGGAGAGAGGGAGAACAACCCTTACAGAAGATAATAGGACAACGACCTGACCCCCTGATTGACATGTCACCGGGTCCTTAGGATGGGCTATTAATTACGAACGATTGAAGGTGCGTATGGATTAAGGATGCTCAATGGCGCGGAAAGATGGCGGAAGAAATGATTAAATTAAACTTTAGAGGAGTCTGATTGCAGTACTTTTGGTAAGAGGTTGATTAATAGCGTGAGGCGCGAACTGATCCGCCATCTTGAAGCGTACGGAAACTCGGATGGCGGTAAAATTTGAATTGCAAAATTATAGAATGACGTATATCGGAATGAAATTTTCTTGTGAATATACTTATAGAATATACTAGTACTAAGATTTAGTCGGCTTCGAAATTGTTTTTCCAGAGGTTTGCAAGGTTTGAACATTTGGGAAATGCTTTGGAAATTTATTTAACGATTTCATCATTCGAGTAATAACACGGTTATTGAAAATTTAATAAAAATAATGATCTTCCAGTTAGGGATAGTCTAGAGAATATTTGGATCGATCATTAATCAGCAATTCTATTGACTTTGCGGAATCCCTGACAGAACGAATCGTAGGCGGATCAACTCGTCCTACGAGAGTTATTACAATTCACCGAGGATCCCCTTTTCGGCTATCATTTATGTTATTATAGGTTAAGGGGGTGTACGACTCGAGCGATTCTAATCCACGCGCGCATCCCGTTGCATTTTATTAGCGTATTTACCGAATCCCTCGGAATACCGTCGAAAGTATCGGTATTATCGCCTGTTCGTGTTCGTCCATTGTACTCGTTGCTTTCATCCTACGACCAATAGAATTTAAGCGTCTTTGCTTTTATACATATCGTTGAATTATGCAACGAATCAAACGAATCAGTATTCCTTCTACTTGAATCCGATGAAATTTATTCATTAATGGACGTCATGCTAAATATTAAGGATACGTTCGTTTTAAACAAACTTTGGCAAACTCTGGCTGTTACCATTATGATGAAGAATTTTAGCTCAAAAATATCGTTCAAGAAATTCTGACTTTCTACGTTCTTTAAGCCCATTTTGACATTTTCAGGTTATCAAGTTTTTACGTTATCACAGTTTCAAGTTTTCACATTTGAGCATTTGCAAATTTCCATATTTAAAAATTTTCATGTTTTCAAATGTAAAATTATTCAATTTTCTAATGTTACAAATTTCAAATTCTCATATTTTATAACCCCTCAAAAGATGTTAAAACTCCACATTGTTCCACAAAAAATTCCAAAACTGCATATAGGTCCTCAAAAGATCCCAAAACTCCTGAAAAGACGGCAAAGCTCTAGTGAAGTAAATGAACATCTACAAGGCAATTTTGTGGAAAGATAGAAACATCCGATGTTCACGGACTTCTGGTTATCTGCTAGGGACCCGAAGCCATGCATCATCGCTCTCCCTAAGATTCCGATCTATCATTGAATGTTTGCGGGGGGTTCGAGCAAATACATTGAATTTATTTATTATTCTCCCTGGCCGCCTTATGGAGGCCGCAGCAGCTCGAGCAATCACTACCCCAGCTCTGCCATTAGCTAACCATATGATTATTTCATAGCAAGGGTGCAAGGGTGCATAACTTTAGACGGGGCTGGTGCCCCGTTCCACTAGCTTACGCGATTTACCGATGCAATGCCGAGTGCACGCTTAAGCGCGGAAGACTGCGGCTAATCGGGAAAATTAGTTGAAATATTCATGAAGAGTGCAATTTTCTCCATAACTGTGACTATCGTGTGATGAGTTTTCGTTGCGACTCGAGATTTATGGGTTTTGTGGGAATTTTTTAGGGTGGTATGATTCGAACACTTATGAGAACAACTTTAGTTAGGGTATGAATATGATTATATTTTACAATTTTTTACAAGAACTGTTCTGTACTGTTATAAGTAATAGTAGCAATAAATTAACATTTTACATGTAACATATTTAAAAAATTTGTTTAAAGAAATAGTATAAAATTTATTCGAAGAATTATAGGGTTGTGCGCATGATTGGATAATTGTCATGAGAACAAGTTTATAGATTAGTATATAAATATAATTATTTTTAACAATTTATTGCATGAAGAAAAATGTTTTTGTGCTGTCATAAATAATAGTAATACTAAACGAATATTTTACATGCAACATATTTAAAAATGATGCATCCCATAGTACTGAAGTTAAGAAAATATCTCTCGAATTTAACAAAATATTATCCCAAACTGTGAAAGATCCTTTTTTAACCAGTCAAAGTGTCTATTTCATGGATGTACTACAATTTTTAGTTGGATGACAAGGACCCTCTTGAACGAGGACCTTTTCTGTGAGCGGAAAATGTGCCTGACAGAAGTATCATTCACTGCATCCACAATAGACGATGTTTGCGCAACGAAATGGCGGAAGTGTGAAAACGACAGTCGTGTATCAGCGGAGAACTGAGAAAATGAACGGAAACGATGAAGAACAGCTATTTTACCGTATTATTCACCGACATGTGATTTCAACTTCTCAAGGAATATAAATAGTAACTGTACCTGCCAACTCTAATAACTCGGTACATCAAATATTTGTTAATAGAAAATTTTAATAGCAAAATTGTAGAATATGTCATTTTATTTAATTTAACATTTTAAAACATTTTATAGATGTGTCTATTGTAGTTATTTTAATAACAGTGTGAATTTTGTAGGCATACAAATACCTAAATCCACAAATTTCTAGGTCTCCAAATTTCTACATCCACTCTTATGTCCCCAGATTTCTATTTCACCAAATCCCTTGGTCCACAAATTTCTAAATCCACAAATCTCTATTTCCGCAGATTTTCCACATCTTCAAATCCCAAAAACCACAAATTCTCATGTGCCCCAATTTCTACATCTCCAAATCCCTGATTTGACACAAGCCTCCAAATCTACAAATCCCTAGGTCTCCAAATTCTCACATCCACAAATTCTTATGTTTAAGCCCACACTTTAAAAACGAACCTTCTTACTTTCATTCTAAATAAAAAATTTGAAGCATCTCTCTTCAACATTGAGCTTCTCAATTACTTTCGCTCAGCTTATTTCACCTACGCCACAAAGCAAACATGTTTTGTATATACACCGAAGCGTTACATAATGATAATATTTAACAAACTCGATAATATATTCTGAAAAAGTGGTTCATATCGTGGACCACTTTATTTAAAAACGAAAAGTGTCATTTTGACATGATTAAAAAGAAAATTTCGGCCAATCGATTAACCAAGCACATCAATGCTAGCAACGGTGGCACACTTGTTACAATATTTACAGAGTCGTCTCGATCCACCCCTGAAACCGACCCCCTGCCTGCCGTTGACAAATGTCTCCAGCTACCGAATTTCAGCATCCCCTTTTGCACCCCTCGCCTTTTATTCTACGACAATCTATGTAATACATACAACGTATACGTTGCATAGGGAAAAATACTAGAAAAATAATATTATCGTTCAATTCTATTCGCAAAAAATTGCTCGTTCGAATAAACTATTTATTTTGCAAAATTTAAATTGAAAATAATATATTATACAGTACATGTTATATTGATGCAAAATTTTTTTTTTATTATATTCAGTTAGAATATTAATTTTTATTATATGTTTATGGGTATTTTTTGTCACGTGTTCGTATAAGTACATTTCGTTACACGTTTAGTTATTATTTTTGGGTATTATTTTTATTATACTTTTATATATTATTTTATTATTATTACTATTACTATTATTATTATTATTATAGATTTACATATTATTTTTATTTATTTTACAAAAAAATAATTTTTTTGTAAAAAATTTTTTGTAAAAAATTGAACAAAAAAATAATTATGTTTTCTTTGAAATCGTGTGCCTGACAAATATTTCATCTTTGCGTATTTACCGATTAAGAATGGTAGATCGAATGCAGCAATTCCACTAAAAATTGCATTTCGCGACACGTTCGCAGCCCGATAGCGCAATAAAACGTCGAAATGCAATAAACGAGACAGACACGCGAAATAAAGTCTAAAACAAGGTCAAATGGCCGAGGCGTTCATCGAATTGGTAATGTATTATAATCCCCCCGTGCTCTAACATCCAGCAACTCAGGATATTGCTACTCTGAGTTCGTTGACGCGTAATGCATTCACGCCGGGATTTCGGTAGCCCGAGGGATGAGGTGAATCCTAGTACTTCATACACACAATCGAGTTTTACCAGCGGCTCACAGTGGGACGCGATCCCAAGGAATACGGGTAAAAATACATTGTTGCTTTCTGTTCTGAACATCGAGTTGCTTTATTTTGTTTGTTCAAACTTTATGCATAATTCTCGGTCAACGTTGCTGTATTTGTAGTGCAATATAACAAGAAAATATTCGTGTGTGTTATATGGACATGTATAGTTTCGACATAATTTCTAGATCAGTAGATTTAATATTCAGAGTCATAGGTCTTTAGGTTTATATGTATCTAGATGATTTAGCATATAGATCCGTAGATTTCAGGATCCATCACTAGGCATTTGGATTCGCAGATAGATGTACAGGTACGTAGATCAATAGGTCCACAGGTACCTATATGGGTACGCAGATCAAATTCCTGGGTCCATAGGTACCTAAATCTATAGATACCTAGGTCCATAGGTATCCAGAACTATAAATTCCTATGTCCCTAGATTCCTACATCTCCAACTCCACATCCGCCTAAATTTCCACATCTCAAAATCTCTATGTTCCTAGGTTCCTATATCTTCACATCTCTGAAGTCCTTGTATCTTCAAATTTCTACACTATGTATATCTCCTGTACTGTGTGATATGAATTCACGCATATGAGTGCACATTTTTCTGCGACATTTAAAGCTACCTCTGTCAACAACCGGCATAGAAGGATAATAAACGACAGCGAAATTCGGCACTTAGCAGAATGGGAACGGGAGCAGCCGTGCTGCCTGCTTCTACTTACGACCCTATCCAGCCTGATCAAATACTGATCCAATCCCACAGTTCCTATTTCTGTTGTCATTACTGTCGTCAACTATTGTAGAAGAACGCCTGTATTCTTGCCTGTTGATTATTTCAGAACGGAGATTTATATTTTAACGCTATGAAGACTGATATGCACTTTGATGGGTCAGGATTTAGGTCGAATCTTCGTCACATATTTCATCGAGGACTATAATACAGATCCTAGGGTTTTATCAAAATTTTACTAACATTCCTACATGCAATAGGAGAAAGATATTGTACTAGTATAGAATTCTTTATTAAAAAGTTATAACAAAAATATGATGAAAAATGTACCAATAAAATTGAGGTGTAGAACTACCTTCTCGGATTTAACAGTTAAGTGCCTTTTGGAATATAACAAATTTTCCTCGTATTTTCGATTTTACCAAAATACCCTTCGCAGAGTTAAAAGCTTTGATTCTTCATTTGCCCATACTGATGTGAAAGGCATCACTATAGCTAAGCTAACTCAAACAACTCTTTCGCTATTTTTTATTGATAGCATGCTTAAAATGTTTGTGGAATAAAAACAGAAGACTCCAAAGAAATTACTGGTTCTCTTAAAATTTAAGTCATGAGAGTGATTAAAGGGTCGATAATTATAGAATTCGTAGCAAAAGTCCTTTCAATTGCAAAATCATTCAATTGAAATTGTGAAAGGAGAATAAATTATTTAACGAAGGTACAAAATATTTTTTGTCGAAATGATTGTATGCATTAAAAAGTATAATTAGGAGTCGTCCAAGGACAAAACATATCCAAATCAAACTTATTATATCAAGCTTGTTAATTTAAATTTGTTAATTTAACCTTGTTACGTCTTAAACTTTTTGAACTCTTCAAAATTTGCATATATAAAAACACAGATTCCATATATAAAAATACCTGTAAATATTTTATTTCTGCATCTACGTTCATTATATGAACCACATAAAAGAACTGAGACTCTTAGCATAAATCTACACAAGACACAGTTCTTAAGTCTACCAAAACGCAACAGTAGAATAGATACGAATAAATCATCCAATTGACGTAATTGCAGACATTTCGGGATCAGATGAGTCTATAATAAACACCGGCTTAAACGATTCGGTTAGGAATTAGGCAACAGATGTACTCGAAACATCAGCTGGCCTAGTTAGGCCTGGTGTTAGTGATTCACTCTTCAACCACTTTTCAACTATCTTCGAATCTTCCTTAAAATTTTAATACTCTGCAGAATGACATTCATAGCAGTTACACAATTCAACAATAATTTTGTATTTTGTAAAAAAGAAAAATTAACAATGTTCACTTAGATGAAAATTTAACAAGAAGAAGTTTGAAGTTTGAATGAATTTAAGGAAAACAAATTTTGTTAGGAATTTAAGAATTTTGTTACAAATTTCATTTTGGTACAGCCTTATTTCCACCCTCGTAAAAAACAAGTCTCGACATAATCTTGATAATAAATACCATTTTGTTAAATAGTGTTTATCCTTAAAAATTTTATTTTGCAAGTGTCATATTTTTCCACCCTCATAAGAAACAAGTTATGATATATTTTGTTAATAAATATTTTGTTAAATAAAAAAATGTTTATCCTTAGAAATTTAATTTTGACAGAGCCTAATATATTTCCACCTGATAAGAAACAAGTTTTAATAAATATTCTGTAAAATAAAAAAATTGTTATCTTTAAAAATTTAATTCCAACAGAGTCACATTTTCCCACCCTTGTAAGAAACAAGTTTCGACACATCTTTCTAATAAAATTGAAATTTAATTTTGGTACTAATACACCTTCAACTTGAAATGATCTAATCCACACAAATACTAAAAAACTCAGTACCATACATAATAAAAACCATTTCTCAAAAAATAAAACTGTACCCTGAAAATTAAATCAAGGGTCAAAACTGAGCCTACATCACGAACAGTGGCAGAAGGGTAGTTGGGCGACGTGTTTCAGAATCAGTTAAAAAATACTTTCGAAACTAAATAAAAATAACGCTAAAAAGAGGAGGGAAAAAAAAAGAAAACGAAGGGATGAGTCGAGACGAGTGTAGGAGGGTCGAAGGAGGGTTAGAGACAGCCGTACACCGAATGAGGGTGAATTTGGACGACGAAAGAGAAGGAAAGGGAGAGAGTCCATTAGCAGATTACGTACCCAACCCGCCACGCTCATTCACCCCCCGCGATATTTTTTCTTCCACCCCCTTTCTTCTTCGACCGCTAACGATCTCTCTCTCGCTCTTTCAACTATCTCTCTTTTAGATCATTCGCCTAAACTTTCGAAGCTTTTCTTTGCGGCAGGTGCACAGCGTCGCCGTTTGGACTTTGTCCAGAAAGAGTAGCTACACGATTTCGTTCGAACCCGAGGAGTAATTTCCATTGAAGGGAAAATTTAATTCCGTGTCAAAGACTGTTAGTACCACCCTTCTTTTGCGATCGCGCGAAATTGTGCTGAACATCCCTCGGATTCAACCCTTTGAAATTTCAATTCTGTATCTAGGAATTTTTACGTGGATAAAGATTTATTAGAATTTATTTCTCGTTATGAAATATAATTTTCTTACAATAGAAGGGTCGTCTAATGAAGAATTATTAAAAACCAAAAATTTCGATTCATTTAAAATATTGAAAAATTGTATTGAATTTAAAAAAAATAAAAAATTACGAAATGTTTAAATTGAAGGTCACTTCAAGGTCAAGGTACAAAATCCGAATAAATAAAAGCTTATTGAAAAAAGTAATATTAAAAAAAGAAATTAGAAATCAAAATTTGTGATTAAATTTTATTCAAGAAAAATTCTATTAAATTTAAAAAAATAGAAAATTAATGTTAAAATTGAAGGTCATCTCAAGGTCAAGGTACAAAATCTAGATAAATAAAAAAACTCTTTTAGCATAGAAATTTCAGTATAATTTTGACAGGATTAATATTTAGTTATTAATCGAAATTTTCGATAAATCAATAATCATCGAAGGTTATACAAAGGATCTCCAACTGCATGGAGATTGCTGAGGAAAAAAATAGCGTACGAAAGAGCTTTTGCAAGAGGAAAAAGCAAGGATGCTCTTTAGAACGGCGAAACGAAATTACCAGATCAAACAGCAGCGACGTTATATTAATAAAATAGATTTTCGTGCTCTTCAAAGGAGGAAGAACGCTTTCGTCTCCGGCGTAACTTTGTTTCGAGCAACTCCCGCCTTAATCGCGTACCACTAAAGCGCAGCTTTTTCATTTTCGCGATAAAGCTGATTCTGATGGATTCTTTGTAATTCGATTAGAATTAGTATTGTTACAACTTTGTTTTACGATAATTATTTAGGTAGTAATCTTTAGGGGGTAAATTTAATTTTTTTAGGGGAAGATTCGGAAATTTGCAAATTTGAAATTTGTCAATTTGAACACTTGTGAATTTGAAATTTGTAAAATGGAAATTTGTCAATTTGAACTCTTGTAAAATTGAAATTTGTCAATTTGAACACTTGTGAATTTGAAATTTGTAAAATGGAAATTTGTCAATTTGAACTCTTGTAAAATTGAAATTTGTCAATTTGAACACTTGTGAATTTGAAATTTGTAAAATGGAAATTTGTCAATTTGAACTCTTGTAAAATTGAAATTTGTCAATTTGAACATTTGTCAATTTGAACACTTGCAAATTTGAAATCTCTCAACTTGAACACTTGTAAATTTTAAATTTGACAATTTGAACACTTGCAAATTTGATATTTGTAATCACGAAAATTTCTAAACATCAATCTCCATAAATCAAAAATTTCCAAATTCCTAATTTCCGAAATAAAAATTTGAGAATAAAAAATTCCAAATTTCCCAAATTCGAGTTCCCAAACTAGCAAACTACATCCTTCAAAATTTCCAACTTCCAAATCCACAAATTCCCGATTTCAAAACTTCTATAACTCAGAAATATCTAACTTCCACTACTTAAAGACTCATAAATTTAAAATTGAAATATGTCCTTCGAACGCCCAGTACGTTCAAAGTGCCAGATAAACAAATTGCAAATGAATGAAATGGAGAAACAACGCCACGACAAAGCAAACAATAATGTGTACAATAAACGTTGTTTATATTTAATTTATGACGTTCAAGTACACATTTGTAGACGCAAATGTCGATAAGCCGATTGAGAGCTCGGTTAATTCTACTTTAAAGGGAAACAAAAACTGAAAGCGTCCTGTGTTCCTTTCACAGTCGTGTTCCAATTAACGAAAGTAAACTGTGATTTACACTGAAACAGCGGGGAGAAATGGGCTACTAGTATAACGAGAGTAACGATTTTACAAATTTGACACACTTTCGTTATCTACGTATCGTTGTTCTTTGTTTCAGAAACTGAAACATTTTGTTTCACGAAATTTCGTGCTCTTTGCCTTTATTCTCGTTTTGAACGTAAATTCAAATTTTTGGAAAATAGATACATGCAAGGGTAGTTATTTAAATTATGTTGGCGCAGGGTGAAAATAAAAAGGCTTTCGTTTCGTGGAAAGATTATAATATATTTTCACTATAATGTGATAATGTCATACTTAATACAAATGAATAATGAACTGATGCTAATACAAAAATATCCTTACGCACCATGCGCTACAACGCATTGCGATCAACTGGAACGCCACACAACGGCGGGCCCCAACAACTAACGTAGCGTGCCCACGCACGAATTATAACATCTACAATCCCCCACTTTATAATTCGGTAGCGGGTAAGAGTCTCAGCCCCTTAACTGCTTCTGAATGTAGAGTCTTGCTTAAACCCTTTGTCAGTATGTCTGCCTTATTGCTGGTAGATGCGACATACTTCAAGCAAACAATGCCATCGTCAATAGTTCTTCTCACATAATGGTATGCGACATCAATATGTTTAGTTTTTGACCTTTCTATACGATTGTTGGCGAAATCAATTGCTGCTCTATTGTCACACCAGATGGTGTACGGCAATTTCATCCAGTCTTCCAAATTTAAATCTTCAATGAACGACTTCGCCCATTTGGCTTCTTTTGCAGCCAATGATAAGGCCACGTATTCCGCTTCCATGGTGGATGTCGCTATGCATTTTTGCTTGGACGCCCTCCAATCCACCAAATTCCCTGCAACAGTAACGACTGTGCCGCTGAAAGATCGTCTGTCATCAACATCTCCTGCCCAATCAGCATCCGTCCATACTTCTAAAATGGCCGGTCCCTTTCTGTATTTTAATCCTAAATCAGAGGTTTTACTTAAATATCTTAGTATTCTCTTTGCTTCTGTCCAATGTACTCTGCCTGGATTAGAGGTAAATTGCGCTAATTTTGTTACCGCGTAAGCAATGTCTGGTCTGGTATTCCGTGCCACATACATGAGCGAACCTATCAATTCGCGATAAGGTATGTTTACCATCTCTTCTTTTTCCCTTTCACTAGCAGGGCAATCTTCTTTAGTCAACTTGATTCCCGGTTCAAGTGGTGTATAAGCTGGACGACAATCCAACATTCCATATTCTTGTATTAAAGACTGAATATAGGCCCTTTGGTTCAATGAAATTGTATCCTCCTCTTGGTACACTCTGATTCCCAAGTAAAACGAAATTCGTCCTAGGTCTCGCACTTCGTATTGCTGGCTTATCCTGGTGACTATCTTATCCAGTGCATTCTCGTCCTTGGCGAACACTAAAATGTCGTCAACGTATATAACTACGAATGTGCAGAAATCAAATTTGTATAAACAACCACACGACGATTGTCTCACGAATCCAATCTTACGAAGATACGAATCTAACTCATCGTTCCAATTATGACCACTCTGTTTAAGGCCATAGATAGGTCTTTGAAGTCTTACTATTCTTGTTTTCTCACCCCCACTAACCGTTTGAACTCTCATGTAAATTTCTTCTTTGAGACTTCCATTTAGATACGCACACTTAACATCGATGTGCCGGTTTTTCCATCCATAAATTATTGAAAATGCCAATAAATACCTCACCACTCCAAAACTGGCGACTGGAGCATAAGTTTTGTCGTAATCGACACCTTGTTTTTGTCCAAAACCCTGGGCTACTAATCTGGCCTTATAACGAATAACTTTACCATCTTCATTTGCCTTTATTTTGAAAACCCATTTGCTCCCTATACATGTCTTCCCTGGTGGTAAGTCTGCATCTTCCCATGTTTTTAATCGTTCCAAATTTTCTATTTCTTCATGAATCGCTGATTTCCATTGATTTGCTTGTGGGGATAAAAGAGCTTCTCCTAAACTATTAGGCTCTTTGATTTCCATCAGGTTCAATTCTACTGCTTCCTTTGGTTTTCCTTTACAACCATATGGATTTCTTACCGTCCTTTTGGACCTTCCAACTTTTCTGGTAGATTCTTGAACCAGTTTATCACTCTCCCCCACTATCTGCATCCTTGATGTTCCTTCATCAGCGTTCATTTCATGATTATCATTTGATGCGTTGGTGCTTATTTCCTCATCACTTGAGTCCTCATCTGACAATTCCTCGGACTGCTGATCAAAATTTATTTGTCCATTGGTTGCGTTTTTATCCTGGAACCGAAAGCTACACGAAGTATTATTCCCATTTAAATATTCAAAACCCACCTTGGTTTCGTCAAACTTCACATGCTTCGTGTGTATTATATCCTTTATTTTAGGATCCCATAATCTGTATCCTCTCGTTCTATTCGAGTACCCAACGAATATACAAGTCCGCGCTCGAGGATCCAACTTCTTTCTGCCTTGGCTAGGCAGGTGAGCATACGCCAAACATCCAAAAACTTTTAGGTGTTTTACACTAGGTAGCCGTCCGATCCATATTCCTTCTGGTACCCCATTTTGCAGGTTGCTGTGGACCATTCTATTTCTTACATATGCAGCTGTTGCTACCGCTTCAGCCCAAAAAGTCTGAGGTAATCTGGCCGAAAGTAACATGGATCTGACCATATCCAGCAGGGTTCTATTGGCCCTTTCCGCTACTCCATTCATTTGAGGAGTTTCCACACATGTCCTCTCATGTTTGATGCCACGTTCTCTAAAAAATTCTTGTAATCTCTTGTTACAGTATTCTAGGCCATTGTCTGACCGAAAACGTCTGACCTTCTGTCCTATTTGAGTTTCCATTCTTATTATATACTCCTTTAGTTTGACTACCGCTTCATCCTTTGATTTTAAGAATATTACATCCACTCTACGAGAATAGTCGTCTATTATCGTCATAAAATACCTTGAGCCACCTTCTGATGCCACCGGCATCGGTCCGCAAACGTCGGAATGAAGCAGATCTAATATTGCAGAAGACGACTTTCTGTTAATACTTTTACATGGTGCTTTTACCGACTTTCCTAAACAACATCCATAACATTGATCAGAAATTTTCATGTCTTCTGTCAATCCATAAACATAACCCTTTTTGGCTAATTCTGATATACTTCTATTATTAATATGACAAAACCTGTGATGCCACATTCCTGGCTCATTCATTACCATGGAGTGTAGTTCCTTCCCATCTGGATTGTGGTTTCCTACATTCCCTCGTAGAATATATAAATTATCCTGTCGACAAGCTGTAGCAATGAGTGTATCTGTCCATTTGTTTTTTATTTTTGCAACCCCTTCTTCAAAAAGAATCTTCTTTCCTTTCTTCTCTATTTGAGCAACTGATAAAAGGTTTCTACGACATCTAGGAACATAATATACGTTTTTGAGAGTTATTTCAAAATCTGTGCCATTTTCACTTGTGTTCAGCACAATATCACCAATGCCTTCAGCCACCAAAGTTGCTTCATCCATTTTTATCATGGTTTCTGCTGTACCAATTGGTTCTGGATTAATCTGTTTAAAATTCTTAAACCAGTCTTTGTTTTTACACACATGATGAGTAGCTGCACTGTCAATCAACCATGCATCCTCTTGCGCAACATGATTAACATTTATTGAGAGAATAAAGGATTCCTTCTGTTGAGAACGTACCTGTTGTCTAGTGTCTACTCTTTTCTTGCGACACTGCTTTGCAAAATGACCAACTTTACCACAGTTAAAGCATTTCTTGTCTGGTTTCCTGACATCTGTATAACGATTACTCTTATTTACCTGATAAGCCGATACTTCCCCTTTTTGATGTTCTTGATCTTGATCCTTTGACATTCGCCTCTCATATTCCATCAGTAAGGCCTTTTTGATTTCTGTTGAAGTGAATTTGGTATCCTCTAAATTGGCTAGGGACATTGTCAATGCATCATAAGAATCTGGCAATCCTGAGAGCATAGCATAGGCCAAATCTTCATCTTTCATTTCTGATCCAGCATCTTGCAGGTAATCAGCAATTATTTTCATCCTTGATATATATGAAGCCATTGTCTCATTTTCCTTCAAACGAATTCTAACAAATTCTCGCTTAAGCTGCATTATTCTTTGTCTAGATTTTGGCTCGTATACTTGTTGCAGAACATTCCAAGCCTCCACTGCAGTTTTACAATCCACTATATGTACTTGCTGGTCTGCCTCAACAGCCAATGCTATGGTTGCAAGTGCCTTTTCCACTTTACTATCATATTGACTTACTTCTTCCTCTGTCGCATTTTGTTTGAGTATTGCTGTTCCATTTACGTAAGGCCACAGATCTTTCTGTATAAGATACATTTTTGCAGCGAACTTCCATGTCCTATAATTATCTCCGTTCAGCCTATCTATCTTTCCGGCTTTTGAACTCGCCATTTTTACTTTATGCACCCACGAGGTCTTTCTAGAATTCTAACCTCAACACGATATCTGGGCCCATAACCTTGTTGGCGCAGGGTGAAAATAAAAAGGCTTTCGTTTCGTGGAAAGATTATAATATATTTTCACTATAATGTGATAATGTCATACTTAATACAAATGAATAATGAACTGATGCTAATACAAAAATATCCTTACGCACCATGCGCTACAACGCATTGCGATCAACTGGAACGCCACACAACGGCGGGCCCCAACAACTAACGTAGCGTGCCCACGCACGAATTATAACATCTACAAATTATTTATAATTTATAGTTGTTTATATATATTATAAGTATGTATATTGTTATTGTATTTTAATATAAAAGTTTCTAAATAACATAAATATCCAAAAGACATCAATTTCTGACGTCATCAATTTCACAGAACAAAATAAACTCATACCACAATTTATTCAAATTAACAAAAATAATTTAATTGACTGATATAATTCATATAATTATAAAATATCGTGATGGTCATTAAGAAAGACATTAAACAAAATGCAACTTTCATTAACAATTATTTAATAAATATTCAGTGCTTGAATATTGAAAACTGACTTACATAGATGCTCAGATAAATACCCATATTATAAATTATTTTTTAATTATTATTTTATATTTTGTATAAATACCCAATTGAGAGGAAAACGATACTGTAATAATAATAATTTCATGCAAATAAAACAGTAGTGTCCGAATATCACGAAACAATAACAAAGAAAAGGCCAACTTCGCCCCACTTCGAAAATAAACGGCTAAGATAATGAAAGTTGTACCTTTCTATTATCCCAGGAAAATTAAAGGAGTTTCGCGAGCAAAGAGATTGAACGAAACGTTTACATTTCTTAATTCACGGGGTATCTTATCAATTTCGCGAACAAGGGGAGACCAAGCGAAGAAAATGGCCGCACGCGTCTCATAAGTAAATCACCAATTGCTCGGTTGATCCTACTTCGATTAACCCTGTATCAACATCTCAGAAAGCGAAAGGGAATGAACACGGAGAACGTTCGTTCAATCAACTCATCGGGATTAATAACAAGAGTGTTTGCTGAATGATTTTTCTAGGAGCGTTCTAGCAATTACCTGGCCGATTGCCACTTGAGCTCCCGATTATCATCGCCTTAGTTTCCGATTATACTGACTGTTATAAACTTCTTTTGTTTTTTGTTCTAGTTTTACTTACAATTTTTGGGTTGTTCGAAGTTTTGAAGTTCTTTCAAATTATCAGATTCGTTTTCTGAGTTTCTGAATTTTTCAGAAATTCACTGAGTGAATTTCCAAATTTTTTAATTTTTTAATTTTTGTGTATATATTAAATATTAATTACTAGATTAGGAAATTACCCAGAATTTAATACCATTATTTGCCAACTACTAATTACCAAATTTGGAAATTACCAAATTCCCAAATTCTCAAATTACCAAATTCTCAAATTCCTAAATTCATGTATTTGTAAATACTTATACATTAATACCTTAATATCCAAATACCAAAATTTTTAACTTCCCGAATTTTCAAAATACCCAAATTTGCACATTCCTAAATTCCCCAAACCTCCAAATCTCGTATCGCATTAAAAAAATCCTAGACGATATTTTCACGACGAAAAATTATTGGCACGAAATGGCGATAAAAGACGAGCCCGCGCATATATATTTTTTTTCTTTTCAGCAGAGGGGACGATGAATGCACTTAACGATTCTCAAATACGTATTACGAGGTACGAAATGATCGATCGCCGTTAGACATCTGCGCACTTTAAAGGTACGAGCGGAAAGCAATCTTAACGCTGAGTAAAATCGTGACTAGGCCATTCTCGCATCGGCAGGAAATTAATCATAATAATTCGACTACCGGCGGCCCGACCAGCAATCATT
The DNA here is from genome assembly GCA_945859555.1 of Megachile ligniseca. Classification (NCBI taxonomy): domain Eukaryota; kingdom Metazoa; phylum Arthropoda; class Insecta; order Hymenoptera; family Megachilidae; genus Megachile; species Megachile ligniseca. The sequence continues at coordinate 3,834,205 of OX243790.1, forward strand.
CTGATCGCGCCTTCGTCGTTCATTATTCAAACTTGAACGTTACAGTCAGTAAACTTGAAATTCGCAGATTCATCGACCGATAAAACATCGCTGCCGATTTATTCGGGCGAAATTTTCGTAAACATTGTTTCTACCGTCGATTCGTTTCATTATTTTTTAATTAATCTTATTTAATTTATTTCTTACTCAGTTCTATCGGCACGTGATTAATAGAGTGACATGACATAGAATATTTATTTCAATATTCAATAATTATTGTTTAAATTTTCTTTGAGGACAGTTATAAAGCATCATTTAATTATTCGTCAATTAATATTAATTATTTAGTACCGCTAATGTATTCCTTACGTACTTGTATCAATACGTAATTAATAAAAAAGTATGCAATATGGCGTAGTATATTTTATTTTCGTATTTCACCATTCAATAATTATTGCTTAATTAATCTTTGGATAGAATTCATTCTTATAAAGAGCCATTATTCTTCAATTAATTTTAATCATTTAGTACCTCTATTTAATGTATTCCTTGTTAAGTTCTATTAGTACATAATTAATAAAAAAAGTATGTAATATTTATTTTCATATCACAATATTGCAACAATTATTCTTTGCATATAATTCATTCTTGTAACGTCATTTAATCATCCTTTAATAAATCTAATGTATTTAATACATTTATTACGTCCAAGTATAATGACCTTGAAATGACCTTGAGCAAGTTTAAGCAAAATTTCTATTAAAATCGCTGCGTACCAAAAAAATGTAGATACGATTTAGAAAAAACTGTTCCATATATTTGGTGCGCAAACAAGGGCGAGAACTTCTTTGAAGCAAGAAAACTTTAACACTTTGACGCACAGGGACCACCCCTGTGGAAAAACATGACGATTCTGTCATTCAGACCGAACTTAATACGCGAGTCATACGAAGTGACAAGACGCAAGCTGTTTTCGTGCCATCCTCTGAGATCCGATCTTTGCAAGGAAGAAGCGTTCCACCTGGGTCAACTTCCTCCTCCGGGACCCCCCAATATGTTCCTTAATCCTTTCTTATTTACACCAAATCGTTCCCTCTGTTTCGTTCGAATTGTTTCGACATTCTTTCTGTTATTAGCCTGTTGCATATCTCGCATTTCGAAATACAAGTACGATTTCGTGATATAATGCAATATATGAGATATTTCTTTTAGTCTTGTGATTTCGGCAAAATTACACTGATATTTCTACTTTTATATTTTTATCTTTATATTTATTTAATTATATATATTTTCTATTTTTATATCTTCTTAAATTTATAGTTACTTTGTAATGATTTAAACTTAAATAATTTTTTAAATTTAAGAAAATGACTATATTTTAGAATTCAATGCGAACTTTTCCTAAAATTATTTTATAACTCACCATTAATTTATAGTTCAACCTAACCTCACTCATTATTCTCTAACCTGTGTCTAACCAAAAATCTCCTGCATAGAACAAAATTTGTATATTTACTAATATTTCTACTGTAAAATGACTATTTTTCGTTATAAAAATAATAAATTAAATTTATAGTTTATCTTTAACATTATTTATTAGTAAATTCAAAAGAATGGTTCCATGTTTCAGTATTCAACCCTAACCTAAAATTATTTTATGACTCGCCATTAGTTTATGGTCCAACCTAACCTCAAAACTGATACTAACTGATGACAGACACTAACCTTAAAATTAACTCAGGACCCAACAAACCTCACTTCTCTCACCCGATCTAACCTAACCATATTTTCTTCAACAAAACTTAGCAGTTGTTTAGTAAAATTAATAATTGTTCACTAATTGTATAACAACCTGAAGTACCTCATACAATTCTCTATATCCTTGAAAATTTGTTATTATAAAACGAATAAATTTTGGAAAAAACGTGAAATCTTTTGCAATTTTATTTTGCAAAAAATTTCACATTTTTCCATAATTCGATAAAAATTGTACGAGGTAGGTTATACAACTACAATTACTAATTTTCTACATCTTCCCTACAGAATTGTACACATTCACATTCTTCTGCCACATATCCTCGTTTCTAATTCAAGAGAAACAGTTACGATAGCCTTCACCTAATGCGCGCCATCACTTTAAATAGCACGATTTTCCGTGAAGGAAAATAACATGGACGCTTGTATAAAGTTATGATCGACGTAGAGCATACGTAGGTGGATGTGGAATTTTTAAGGTCTCATAACACGGAAACGTCAGACAACATCATGCATTTCCGTTACTCACCCGGCAATATCCTGAACCCGCGTTTGCAATGCCGATTTCTCAAAGGGTTCCTCTGGGATAAAGCTGCACAGCAGTTGGATCAGGCTGCTGGCTACGATTCCATTTCCGATCGAATTACCGGATGCTTCCTGCACCTGGAGATGGTCCTCGAGTTTCGTCATACTCTATGGGCAAAAACAATTTCATTCCATTTTTTTTTTATTCCGCAAATTCACCGGTTCCCAGAAGTGGTTCGGTTTCATAAAAATTACATCCCGGTATTCGAATAAAAATTCTACTTTTATTAGTTCGATATTCCTAGAAGGAGAGATGGCTTGAAGGTTATACTCGGGAAGAAATTCCAAAATTTCATATAGTAATATTTATTATTATTTTCAATGATGATGGTGATGATGATAGAATACCAAACATTTAAACTTCTAAGTGACTGTAATTTATTTTAGTTCAAAATATACTTTATAAATAACACCTGGACTGCCACACTAAGTTGAAAGTAAAAATACTAATTTTTATTTTTAACAAATGTTACTAAATATTTTTATAATATTTATTATGCTTATTCTTTACAGTTCCAAGATACAAATACTTTCAGTAATGTAAGTAAATAAATTCTTGAATAATATAGGTGATACATATGGAGATTTGAGCCTCATATGTGGATGACGTAGCAGCTAAGGTAACAAATTATTCTTTTCTTCATAAAATTTTAACAAAAACTTCTACTGCCACTCAGATAAATTTCCAAAGCAGACATTCTTTTGCCCAACAGGACAATTAACTAATTTTCGAAAAAATTTTATAACAATCCAAAATGGTGTCACAGTTCAAATGTGGATCATCCTGTACCTAACACGAAATAGTGATCTAACAAATTACAACTTTCTTGAAGATCCAAGCTGCATCTGAACGAGGCGAATATTGGTCAGTTTCTTTGGTAAAAAGTTCGATATCGGTTTTCTAAAAGGCTTGAAGTTGATTCTCCCGAAACTGTAATGTTCACTCGGGCGAACAGCTACCAGTCGGGTGGTCGCATGTTTTCAGAGCTTAAAGATCATCCGGATGCTGAAGAAGGCAAATTCCTGGCACGTTGAGTCATTGATACCAGTTTGCTTCGAGCGGACGATCAACGACACATACATATAGGTGACATTTAAAATGCTAAATTAGAGGTAACGAGTCGGAAGGTACAGATAAGAGTCCTGAGGAATATGGCCCCTAAACGGTTCAGCCTCGGCTTCAATCAGTCCTTCGGGGAACACTTAACGGCTTACCTTTCCACGTATTCAAAGATACTGGATATTTTTCGAGAAAAAACTAGTGGAAATATTTATGGACATTGTTTTAGGTAAACATAATAGTGTGGAGTTGTGAAATAATCGATAGTCAGAGCGTTATAAGTGAAATATTGGGGGCGTTTTTTCTAAATTCTCAAATTGCCAAATATTCAAGTTATCATTTCTCCAATTTGCAATGCACAAATTTCCATTTCTCCAAATCTCCAATTTTTTAATTCCTAAATTCCCTAATTCTACAAACCCCAAACCTCTAATTCTCCAATCCTCAAATCCCCAAATCTCTAATTTTCCAATCCTCAAATCTGCAATGTTCAACTTTTCAAATTTCCATTTCTCCAAATCTCCAATTTTTAAAATTTTAAATTCCTAAATTCCTTAATTCTACAATCCTCAAATCCCCAAATTACCAATCTCTAAATCCCTAAACCCCTAAATCCCCAAATCCTCAAATTCCGAATTTATAAAACCGTTCAAAAATTCATGTTTCACGAACGCTTCTCACTTAAAGAACAGTACTTTTTCCCGCGCAGAAGGAAAATGTTGTAGGAAGTTTAATAGAAAAAATTCCCGTCTAAACGTTTAAATATGAAGTAATGTTCTTTGCTTCGGATACTTCAGCACTCACCGAGCTTTTTAGTTGTAAGTGGAATGAAACGTAAATGGTTTTACATTGAAAATCCGATTACGGATTAGGAGTTTTAAAAACGCGCTGGGAAAATGTTCATTGGAGAAAGAAAATGGAGCTTAAATGCGAATATTCGCGTTTTCTATTTTTTAATTTTGTATAATGCTGGTATTTTTATAGTTCAATCCGTTGAAACTACCCTTGCTGCGCGGTAATCATTTATTTCCTATTATATCATTTGTTGCATCACAAATTAATTAGTTTATATAAATTAAATTTTAAGACTGGCTGTTTTATGATAATAGAAAAATAAAAATTCTTACGTCCTTAAAGTATAATAATACATTTCCTAATATATCACTTGAATGAAAATAATAATAGATAAAATAATAAAAAAACAAAACAAAAATTATCATGTCAAGTATAATAATACGTGAAATTTTGTATGAAGAGTGTAAGAATTATTTTAAAGAACGTCCCTCGGATTAGGGCGCCATTTTCTCGTCCCTCTTTACGACCGGTCCGAATCATCGAATTTGTCTATGCCATTCAACGAAGAACACTGACAAAATCGCAAGGGGAATTCGATTTACGAAAAATTGTAAATTTCCCTGGCCAGACGAGATTGAAAAGCATTCGGACCCTACAGGACAATCGATCTCGTTGCGTAATGGCCCAAACCGTGATTCTTCCTGGGCTTTAATACGAGAACCTGCTACCATATTCTTCTGAAAACTTTTTGATTACATCGGACAACTTCAACCATATAGTTTCCGGCGGAATTTATGCGATTCATGCTCGATCGCTTGAGAATTCATTTGAACACGGTTCTTTATAGGGTGAAGCTTCTGAACTGTGATGCTTAAATCTTTCTATTCTCAGAACAAAATTATATTTTTTAATGTGTTGTAAAGTATACATTATATTACAAATATAATATAAAAAGTAACAAAGTATATATCATATTTTGAAAATGTTAAAGCATTTGTTCTAAAATATTTTGGTCAAGTATAAGTTTGGCTACCCATTGTAATACTTTCAAGTATCAAAATTATATTGTGTAGCTATCTTTAATGTGTTGTTAAAAAATACATTGTAACAAAGTATATATTATTTTGTAAAAATAATATGCTCTAAAGGATCTGTTTTTATCTCCAAATTAAAGTTATAAAATATGTAATTTTTTGGTTAAGTATAATAGTTTGCCTACCCACCTAAACTAATTAAAGTCCCATTCGAAAAGAACTGGAAACAATATGGCCACCCACAGTCCCGCCCGAAATATAACAGTTTTAAAGTTTATATCCGAGAGGGAGGAAAAGCTCGTGGCTATAAAATACGAGGAACAGCCGAATTCTGAAACGTGCGAAGAAGTGGTTGAAAAAGCGGCGATAGGTGGACGAGACAAAAGATTAGGCCGGGTCCTCGAAACGGAGCTTGATGGAAACGACAAAAGAAGTACCCACGCACATTCTACATGGAACACACGCTCCTTTCACCGTATAACCCGATTCCGTCGTATGTACGTGTACCGTATACATATGTGTGTATATGTGCGTGGGTGACGTCACTAAAAGCTCTCTCGCCGCTAATGCATTTGCGGAGGGGGATTCCCAGGGGAGGAACAGGAGAAGGAAGGAAGGCGCCAGTGCTGTATCTATGAAGCGTGAAAAATCGATCTTGAAATCACGATGGTGAATTCGCGAACCGATTATAACGAAACGATTGATTCTGAACGGATTGGATTGGATGTGGACAGCTGTTTCGAAAATTATCGAATAACCGGTGAACAGGCAGAAAATCGCGGGGAATTTTTGCGGAAATTAAAGAGGAAATTGGGAATAATGTATGGACATTTTGTATAATTATAGAATAAAATATAAAAATATAACGTTTGTAATATAGACAATTTTGTTAAAGCTGTCGATATGACAATGCAAAATGATTTAAAAAAATAGTGTATTGTATGTATGTTTCTAATAACGTTAATAATCGCTAATGATAATTAAAAGTACGTAACGTATAAAACGTAAAGAAATGCAACTTTGATATACAGATATTTTTTAATTGATATTAAAAAATTAAACGCTAAGAGAAAATCGTAATCCTTTGAATATTGTAAAATATTGTGGTTGCGCGAAGAATTTAAACTTGAACGTTAATGAAATCAACAGTATGTAATATTTTCAGAATTAAGGAATTTTAGAGAAATTTAAAATTTATCCATATACATCAGTGAGAACACGTGAGTTTCTCGACCACTGTTCTCTACTTTCAACTTCACTCTCCCCTTTTGCACTTCACTTATCCATTAGAGCTGTACCACTGTAGCATTTTCTCTATCGACTAAAAGAATCGATAACCATCAGAAGTTTCAGAATTGCGACACCTATACTCGTTCAACAACGAAAGAAGTACAGAAAGATAATGCTCGTGCTCATTATTAATTTCAATTATAAAAAAACTTACATTAATAATGAGAATCTTTAACTACAAAACTTTCGGTTATAATGCATATTTTCGAGTATGAACATTTCTGTATTTATTCCGAAATTATAAATTATAAAATGAAATGATTTTTAAAAATAATGTAACCACAATTTTTTAAAAATAATAACTTTTTAATTTCTAAAAATAATGTAATTTTTTAATATTTTTTAGCAAATAATAAATAGCAAAAAATAGAGGTAATAATAAATAATTACTTCCAATAATTTTATTCCGCGATTTCGACTTATTTCTTGTACACAGAATTACTCCCCTAATCTATTGTATCATAAATCCTGCCCTCTGTAAATTATTCCACGCAACATATTCACAATTATAAAAAATTATCTGTTCATTATATTTAATTTTATCTTATAATGTAATCCATATTTTAATTATTATTTTGAAACGGTGTTTGCAAAATGTAACGCGATATTTTCAATTTTACCTAGAAATATACACAAGAGTTTGTACCTTAATATTTGCAGTCGAAATTCTTTTATAGAGTAAGAGAGTTAAATATTCGAAGTCGGCCTCCGAAGCAGAAGACGAGAGGCGAAAGCCGACCCTAAAACTCTTAATCCTTATTTTGACAAGTCCGACAGGACAGGCATGATGGTCTTTGCCTTGGTTTATTTACCAACCTCGAAATGAGCGGGACAAAAAGAGCATAACGAAAAGGAATCCACTCGCGAATCGCTGCTGGCTGAATTCCACGTTTATTGAATGTTGTTTGCGACAGATTAACGATTACGTTTGAGAACACTTTTCACTCGATAATAAAATCAGATCTTATTGTTTAAAATGACACCAAATCATTCTTCTTCCTCTATTCGATCATGTAAATGACAATTGAGATAAGATAAGTAACTTTTATATTAAATTAATTTCTTAAATATTGTGATTGATTTGAAAAATTATAAAGAAATTCATATTTTTGAAAACTTACAACACAATTATGTGCGTGCAATTGAAACAAAGTAAACAAAAGGTATTCAAGATGTTTTTACTAACCAACATTTTTCTTTTCTTAAATGAAGATAAATTAAGGATAAAGTTTGTACTTTTTTACTACTAGGTTGTGAATAAGGTTCTCTTCTTTTTCTATAATATTTAATTTTAGTAAACTATAATGGTTCTAATTATTGTAGCAAACTATATTTACCTGCAAAAGGTAATTGTTATTTACAATACTATTTTAAAGTTAACTATAATACATCTGTCATCTACAATGCATAACAATTGAGTATTGTCTGTTGTACATAATTATTATCTATTATAAATTGCAATTTTCATGTACATTTTTACCAATGTCAATAACCGTAAAATATACATTAATTTATGTTTGATAAAATACAAAAACCGCATAATGTATTATTTTATGTGCTGTAGCATTTTTGTAACACAATTCATGATTAGGTTAACTGTTAATTGACAGTTTTTTTGTTAAAGCTGAGAGGAAAGAAATCTTTCAAACAAAGGAAAGAATCACCTCTCAACGAGGAAACGACGAGATGATACACGAATAGCCCACCTTTCAACATGAAATAAACGGCAGCGTAAAAAAGGGTAGGACATAACCAGATGGAAAAAGGCGCCGACATCTCTTAAAATGCTTCTACTATTAACTAGACAGAAGTTTAATAGTTGCACGCCCAATGCTTTCAGCGGTGAGAAAAATATACTTTACGAACGTAAACATGTGCACGCGTTAAAATCGTATCGTGAAAGAAACGAAATATTTGGTTGCTGTATAAGTTCTGTCCGCCATTTCGTTTAAAACAGTTTCACTATTACTATTTTTAAGAAACTTTCTAGAATATTTTATAGACATTCTTTCTAGACATTCTATAAAAAGGACCTGTTGAAAATTATGGAAACCAACAAACAATTTATTATGTACAATATGTTACATTTTAAACACATAATAACATCATAAATAATAATAGAAAGCACATAATTTGGGCAGAACTTATGCAAGAACCTAATAATTAAAAGAAGGCAACATACCTCTAAATGTTGAAGTAGAAGATCCAAAAGGACCATGATTTTATTGCTGGATAAAATTTCTTCTATATTAGTATCGTTCTCGTTGACGCTAAGTTTATACACGCGACACACTGAAAGTATGCTCCTAAAACATAAAAAATATTTGCTTGAATTATAAAATTATTACACATAAAATTATCAAACATTTTCTTCCCAATGACATATTTAATACCAATGAATGAATTATTTTAATACGTATATTTATACTGAAGCGTAGAAACGAAAATATACAAATATAAAACTATATGTACTTACTTATTTGGTAAAATATGGGAAACATTTTGTGCTTGCAATCCCAAATTCAGCAGATTTGTTAAAACATCAAATCCATTCAACACGCGGAAGGCATTTTGATCAAATGGGCACTGAAACATTAAAGAAAAATACGTTTAAATATATAAATTGTTCCAATCAAAAGTAAAGGGTTAGTAATATTATCTTTCTTAATACAAAACTACTTACGGATTTAGAGAAAGCTCTTGTTATTTCACCCAAACAACGTTCCAAGGCAGAAATAGCAACGCTTGACCACGCAGTTTTAGAATGATTATTATACAGCCGATCTAATTCTTTCAAATTTCGACGAAACTTTGCTTTGTTAGTTGACTCGACAGATTGATTTACGTCTGTCTTATGAGTATCTTCCCATTCTTTGCCGCGTAGAATCATACGTTGTTTCATTTTCCTACATCGACGTTTCAAAGCCTTTTGTTTTTCTTTCGCGGCTTTAACTTCGTTCGAATTATTATTATCGATCACAGAGGTCGGTAAATCATGAATCTGCAATATATTGAAACGTTGTAATTCGTCTCGAGACGGTTCGCGGCCGTCATGAGCATTCTTCACTGCTTCAAAATGTGTTTTTCCTTTTAAATGACTTAACAGATACACTTCATTGGAAATCTGTAATAAACATACACTCTGTGAATACTGACTGTTAATTAAATCATTAGACATCATTGAAAGTAGAGTACAGCTTTCTGGAAGTTCCTATTAAAAATATGAAGTTGGTAGTATACCTAACCTAACAATGAATTTCTCTCCTTTTAAATTTACACAATATTTCAATGTTTTGTGTCAGGTTAGATATACTACTAGTCTCATATGTTTTCAAGCGGTTCCCCGAGAGCAGTACAATACCAAATTAAATTCTATTAACGCTTACAATTGTCCCACACAAGGAACACTGCTTCTGAGCAGGGTACGATTTAAGCATAGGTGGAACTTCTTCCGACCTTAAAATCGAGGATTCAACTGCTCTTTGTCTAATATGTTCTATATTTTCAACGTGCCGTCTGGCCGATTCTTGTTGCTTTTGCGCTATCTTCTTTTGTAGTTCTTCTTGATTTGCTAACTGAGCTGCATGAAGTGCTGATAATCGTTCTTCTCGATCCCTGGCTTTTTCTCTAGCAATCTCCTACAAGTTAACAATCGTGATATTAAAGTAGTCTCGCTATATGGTTCTCGGCAAGGTGATAGGCAAATTTCTATTACCTGTCGTTCTTTTTCTCTTTCCAGTTGCATTTTACCAACGCGTTCTTCGCGTTCACGACGAGCTTGCTTCATTTTTTGAATACGCAACTGCCTTTCCGCTTCTAAAGCTCGTCTACGTTCTTCAGCCGCAGCTTCTTTAGCAGCTTTCTCTTCTTGTCGACGCTGACGTTCTTCTTGAATTCCCTATAATGTCAATAATTAAGATCCATAAAGATAAAAAATGGCGTCTATTAAGAGTTGTAAGTTCATATAATTTTTTTTCCTAATAGAATAGAAATAGTTGAACATACTTGTAATCTCTCTTCTTGCTCTTGACATAACGCCATAAAATCGTGTCTTTTATTCTGTGCTTCAAGTTCATTAATAAATGCAATCTCTTTTAATTTCGAATCTTCATCATGAGCCTTCCTCACTATTTCTAATAAATGCTGCGTTCTATTTTCTTCTGCCTTCTTCAATTTCATCTCCATTCTGATTCGCTTGTCTTCTATTAATTGATTCTTCGCGCTTTTAACATCTTTTACTTTGTTCAATAATTCCCGTAACCTCTGCGACTTCTCCATTAATAGCTTCTGACGTTTATGTTGTGCACAAGCTTGTTTTGCGTGGTATCTTCTTAGCGTTTCTGGTAACGATCTTTTGCGCGATGGAGATGACAGCTTTTGGTGCAATTCTAAAGCTCTGCCAGGATGACGAGCCACCAACGCACGTAACTGAGCAATTGTATCCACGCAATCTGACCAGGACATTCCATCCAAGACGTGGTCATATCTATAAAAATTTATTTCAAGTTTACGGCAAAATAAAATATAAACGAAAGAAATATGATACATACCTATCTTCTATGCTGACATCATCAGGTATTGCATTAGGGGATGATCCTCGATCATCTTCCATTTCGAGAATCATCTCGCCATCTGTTTCGTCGGTTTCTGTATCAACATCGGTTTCAGTACATTCTAACTCCAAAATCTGTCTATGCAAAGATGCTTCTTCATCTGACAACTGTTGCGACCGCTGCGAATCAGCTTCTTCAGTCTTTCTTTCCTCCTCCAAAATAATTCTTTCCCTTTCTGCCTGAGCAGCCATAAATTGTTGTATACGTTTTTCAAGTAACTCTGCATCACTTTTAAAAATAGCTGCTATCATTGATGTAGAATTGATTTCCTTTAAATTATTAGTTTTCTTGAAAACTTCTTCTACCTTATCCTTAATGGTAATATTTACAACTGATTCTCCTTTCACTTTTTCTACCTCATTACTTATATTTTTCCCTTCTTTCCCAACAATACATTTCTTTTTCTGTTTGTTATTCCCATCTGGTGTCAAACAATTTTTCTTGTTCTTTTCTGAGGGACTTTCAATTGACAAAGCTGGTAATGATGTAGCAGTACTTGGTTTATGGAATCTGGTAGACATATTTAAATTGTGAGTACTGCCTCTTCTGTAACGACTACGAACCGTTTGCCAACCATCAGTTTCTTCCTTGGCTTTTACAATAGTGGGCTGTTTCGTTAATACTTCTACAGAACCATTCAGATCTTTATTCTGATCTTTCTTTAATAAACTTTGTTCTGAAATCTAATAAGAAAGGCATATAAGTAAATATATTACACTTCCGGTAGATGTTAATAAAGTAAAACATGAGAATACCTTGTTATCAAGAGGTTGAAACCGTTGTCGAACTATAACAGATGTTCCAGGTCTTATTTTATTTGAAGTTGACACGTTTCTTTCGCTCAATGTAGTTTTACTTCTAATAAATTTTGGAGTTTCTGGAAGATTTGATTGTTTTGGTTTTACAATCTTCATTTGTGACACTGTAGAATATGCTGGTTTATTTACATTGACTGAACCTTTATTCAAACTACTGGATGATGTGTCAGATAAAGGTTTTGTTACATTTTTATTGTTTGTGCTGTCATTAATGCTTGGCTGCCTTTTTAATTTCTGATTAACTTTATTAGAAGCTTTTGTAATATTTTGTGTATTCTTATGCACTATAATAGCACTACTATTATCTTTTGCTATGTTAATAGGATCAGCTATTTTGTTCTCTGTCACTACATTTTCTATACCGACAGATTTAATATTCTTTCCCATGCTTTGTTTTCTTACTTTAGCATTAATTTCATTTTTTCCTAGCCCTAAATCATTCTTGGGACCTAATGGTTTAACTTGGAAATTATTTTGAGAATTCAATTTATTATCTATGTTATTAGATTTACAAAGTTCTTTTTCTCCTGATGTAGAAGTATTTAATTGCGCGTTTTTGTCATTGTGAATAATTTGCTCGTTCTTTTCCATGATTACATTAGAATCTGTTATTTTGGTGGTACTCTGAGCTTCGGTTTTAACAAGTTTTGATGTACTTTTAATATCTACTTTATTTTTTACATCTCGAGGGGAAACTTCGTTTGATTTCTGATCTATTATAGTATTGGTACCAGTTTTTGCAGGCACTGTATGTTTTACAGGACCTTTGTTAATCTTTACTGAAGTCAGCTTCTCTTTATTCAATGACTGATTTGTTCCCTTATCCATTGAACTTTTACATCTTTCATTTATATTTGATAAATTATTTTTAGGAATATTGTTTTTGTTATCTTTCATCAATTTATGAACTGCCTCTCCTTTTATCTGATTAATTTTGTTATCTGAAGTGATAGGTCTACTTTCTGAAATAATTTGGTCAACAGGACTTCGACAAAACGATTCTGTGGGACTCATTCTTTGTAAAGGACTAGAAGATTTTGGAATCATCGTTGAATTCCAAATACGACAAGGAGATGTTTTTCTAACTTCCCAAGCTAATGGAGTACGCCTTAGTGGTGGTGGTGAACTTTCATACGCCCATTTTACTTTAAACCATTCAATCAAATTATGAAAATCTCTTGTATAATTTTCTAAAACAAGTATCACTTCTTTGCATTCGGAAATATTTTCATCTTCTTCACAAGTCTGATAAATACCATCGACTGCTCTTTGTAAATTGCCAAATAAAAAAGCCCAATATCTTGCCTGTAATTCTAGAATTAGAAAACAAATATATCAAAACAACTCTATGTATTACATTTATATAATTTCTGAATCTTAGAAACAATAATAATAACTGACAGAAATAAAAAATATAAAAAGAATCTTTTCATCAAAACTATAACATACCAGATTTTTTGTCTCGACCAGTAGAAGCTGATCGTACTCTAGAAGTTGGTTTCATTGTCCTTTTAGTTGTATTTATGTGTGATACTCTTGGAACACTAGGAGGTTTTTTAGTAACTTTCTCTGTATTATTTGTTCCAACTGGTACATTAAAGGCTATCAAATTTCTAGCTGCCCGACCTTCTTCTTGTATCAATAACCTTACATCAGCCATTTTCAATAAGTTGCTATAAAAGGAAATAATAATTAAATAACATTTTCTTGTTTTCTTGTTTAGTATACAAAAAAAGTGTAATATGAAATGATGGAAAGATAATACAATGCATAATACATCAAAAATTAAATTCTAATGAATCATTGTTTTCATAAGAGAAACAACAAGCATTTGTTTATCCTACATACTAAAATAAAAAGCTAAAACCATAGTAAGTTTATAAAGGTAAATATAATAAACAATCGACATTATTTAATTATTTTATAACAAATTTAAGGTGGAATGTTTAATTAAAACCGTGAGGTTATACTACTGTCACCTACGTTTTAGATACCATAAAATAAAAGACACTAAATATCTGTTTAAATAAATAAACAATAATATATTAATAATCTCGTTATCAATTAGTTACAATATAATCAATAAATATATTTGTTTACACAGTCAATTTATGTCATCATTCTATAAGATCTAAATTATAATGGTATTTGCATATTTAATGCAGAAATTACCTTTAGCGTAATAACAATTACAAAATATTAAAGAATGATTGACTACAAATTGTTTTCAAATAGCGAGAACTTCGAACTGTCATTTCAATAGTAATACAAAACATTTTATGTCTCTTGTAAGTTATATAGCAGTTTGTTGGTTGCCCTGATAAGCCTAGGCTATATTGTTAGAGCAACTAGTAGAATATACTAGCTCTAGTATATTGCTGCGGTGGAAGTAGGTTAGTAATAGAGTTACTAACCCAATCATTTTCATTAGTATAGTAAGGGATTTAATTTTTTCTGTACTCTATCGCTTATATCAAGGTTTATATTCATTGATACAAAGTATAAGCTAATAGAGTAACTAGGAGAGATAACAAAAAATAGTATCTTCTTCCATGGATGAATACTCTATATACTTTTGATATTGATATATTTCTGTTTTCTCCAAATTATGTAGTGAATCCTCGTATTTTATTTACACAAAAAATATTTGTTCAGGGTTTTTTATTTATTATCACCCTGCATTTTTTTCCTAATAGCATATCCCGTTATCCATCTTTGGATAGATCGTGTCCAAACAATACGTGACTGGTGAATCTTCGTAAATGCGCTAGATCCATTACCAGTTATTCTGTCAATGGAAACCAGACTTTACTTTACCAATAAAGGTTACAAAATATATATACATATAACATTACCGCATTAGAGAATATAAATACAGTTTCATATTGTGCCTAATAAAAGCAATATATTTAGAAATTCTTCACTATCAACCTATAATGCAGAGTTTATGAGTCATATTTATACTAACAATTTTTCTTTTTGATCAAAGTTGTTCACATAAATGAATCATATTACTTTTCTTTTCTGAATCATATTAATCAATTTGATAATCGTAAATTCATCGTATGTACTTTTACAATATACACTTATTCCAAGTATTTTTCGCAGTATTTGAAAGATAAGATGAACAATTATCTTCTTTCAACTAATCATTTAAGAATGGATATGGAGAAAAAACAAAGAAAAATGTATCTTACAATAACAATAGTTTATTTTTTATACACTCTTGGTGTTTACCAAATCATTCCAATGTGCTTACAAATCATTCGATCATCAACTATATGTAAAAAATATTGAAATGAAAACTATAGTCACGACGAAATTACATAAATCAGACTTATTGTACATATAAGAATTCTTCGATTTTATAGGTTGCATATGAAGTAATTAAATTTACAACCCGTCATATAGTTCAAATGCCAACGACAACCAACATTTCTCCGAGAAATTGTTAAATTGGTTTACGCAGTGAATTCGCGTGCAGCGCCATCAACGCGTGATAAGATGAATCGTGAGAAGCGGTTGCGAGGGCTGTAATACACATTTATGTGTGGAAATTTAATTAACGCTTCGCCGTAGTACCTCTTTGGGGTTGCACCATAGATCCCAGGCAGATTTTTGAAATCGGCTGTGAAGCCGATTACCACGGTACGCAGGAGTGCTACGAAAATAAAATTAAAAATCAATTTCGAGGTTTCTAGAAGAAAAAGCCATCCGAAAGGCGGACGATCTGCCAGACTTTGCGGGCCGACGCGGGGATATTTTCAGATAATCGTACGTATTTTATAGTTGAACGGAAACTAGTTATATTTCTAACGTTCTTGTACGATCAGGATACTTTGCACGGTTTAGTTTTGTACAGTACGTGACCTGGTGCATGCATTCTTTGTTTACGCGTATGCAGAGGTTTCCAACAGCTTTGGAGGTTGGCCGTGATACTGGGGAGAAAGATGGGAATGTTAACATACCGTTTGTTCTCTGAACGATTTGTTTAATTTCATTAGTGATCAAAAGCGTTATAAAAATTTGTATCGAACCTATTGTTGGTTGTGTGTGATGGTAGAAATATTTATTTCGCTGATACATGTAGCGTGACAAACTGTCATTTAGCGGTGAACCATTAATATTACGAAAAGAATTTGTAATTTCAACGTTTTAGGAGTTCTTACAGTGTATATTATGTCTGTAAAAATAAAAGAAATCATTCTTTGATAACCTACATTTTCGTATGTTGGTTATTTGTAAATTGTATTGTCTTGTACGTCTCTTCATATGTAATTAATATTTTATGATAAATTTGGTAAAAGTAATATGTTAATTTTGATTTGTATTTATCATCTGATTTTGTTGAGATTTTTATATAATGTGTTTGATATATTAACTCTATAATGGTATATGTTTTGGGTGTAATCATTAACAGTATAGTGAGGTAACGAGTAACCTACATAACTTTTTCAACATTTCTTTCTCTTTTAATCTGTTACCTTATATCTTAGATAATAAGGAAGAGATCAATGTATACAATTTTAAAATTTAATGGATTAATAATAGATAAGAGTTCTTTTGATGCTATTAAAGTTGAAAAGTTAGAAAAGAAAACATTGGTTGAAGTTACGCTAGGATAACGGGTTTCTTTAGAATACTGTTGTAGGGATAGAAATAATCTTATGTAGTAAGGTACACGGTAAAATAGATTATTGAAGATATTAAAAATAGTCTTCTAATAACATTCTTCTATTTGCTATTTTTCATTATCATTGCATTTTTATTGGTACTTAAGGATGCCATTAAAATCCTATTGTTTTTATTCCTTAATTATTTAATTAAAATAAATTTGTGATGTAAGCTATCAATGACCATAGTCATGAATGTGTGTATGTAAAACTTCATTATTATGAGCGAATTACAGATGTTTATGCATTTGTGTTATATCGAAATTGGCAAAGTATACATTTGAATGTAAGGTGTTATGTATATAGTCATTGTATGATTTACATATATTCTTTAGATTTTGTTATATTATAAATGCATAAAAATCTGCAGTCAAATTATCAGTTTATATTATTTGTTTGCTATCACATTGGTTTTAACCCTTCGAGTGGCATTGCAGTATTGTCGTACATGTATGATCAGATTGTGTTTTGTCTAATTTTTCATTAATATATTTTTAAGTTATAAATACGTAGCATCATATCTAAGAAATCAAAGCGCAAAGTTTGTAGCTCTTTATTTAAAATAAAAATAGTTTACAAACATAAACAATTTGGTATAATGTTTCCACATCTTATTATTTGTATGTAACTCATTGCATCATTATGGTTTTTAAATGAAAAATTAATCAAAAGATGTATGGATTATTTTTTTTAGGGGAGTTTCAGAAAATATGGCTGCGCTACCACGGAGGATTATAAAAGAAACACAAAGATTAATGCAAGAACCAGTTCCTGGTATAAGTGCTGTGCCAGATGATACAAATGCTAGGTATTTTCATGTAATTGTAACTGGACCTGAAGATTCACCATTTGAAGGTGGACTTTTTAAACTTGAGTTGTTCCTACCTGAAGACTATCCAATGTCTGCTCCTAAAGTTAGATTCATTACAAAAATTTATCATCCAAATATAGACAGGTGATATACATATTTACATATATTATTTCTTATAAATTTGTTAAATTGTTTGCATTTAAATGTTATATTATTTAATATTATTTATGAAATAATTTTGAATGTGAAGTATATCCAAAGTTTAAATTTAATCGATGTATAATACATTTATTTGTATGACATAAATTGTTTCTTACATAGATTGGGCAGGATTTGCTTGGATATTCTCAAAGATAAGTGGAGTCCTGCTCTCCAAATCAGAACAGTTTTATTGTCAATACAGGCGCTTTTGAGTGCGCCAAACCCAGATGATCCTCTGGCAAATGACGTAGCTGAACTTTGGAAAGTAAATGAAAGTGAAGCAATACGTAATGCCAAAGAGTGGACTCGAAGATATGCTATGGACAACTGATCTCAGATCATCCATGATGAAAAGTGACGTTACCCCTATCTTTCCGAGTTTACCGATCACTTTACCCGCACCAGCTGCGTACCCTGCACCTGTGTCCACAATTTTGCTATAAAAATAATAAAAGTTTTGTAAGAGTAAACAGAATGAAACTGTATTTTCTATATTGCGGGGAATACAAAGATGTCGTGTTTAGATTTCTTCAACGATTTATCGAGCAGATTTGTAAAGAATCTTTTGACATTGAGAAATATCAATTGTAAGAAGATTTCCTTTTCAGCAAGAAGGTATAATTTTAATGGATTACTAGTTTTTACTTAAAAAACATACCTTTGTAGTAAAAGTAAGTGAATGTAGTATATTGCGTAAACGTTTCTTTTTTTTTTTTATATATGATTACAGAATGGCTTGTGCAATCAGTAACTTATAACCTTTATTTCGGTACCTTTAATGTATCCCTAAAGACAGAAATAGTACCGGGTGGTTCATTATATTATACTAATATGATTATATTTTCTGTATTTCATAATGTCTACTAACTGGTTGTCTGATAATCTTTAGGTATTTATGATTTACGCTAGTATACCGTGTTTGAAGAAAAATATGATATTTGAGTTCGTGATGGCATTTATTTATAATTAATCATTCTAATTAGTGTGCGTATTAAAGTATTGATACCATTCGCAAATGTAATGTTCCATTTTTAAGATGTATAGTTATTGTAATATCATTTATATATTGCAGGACTTTATTTATTAGTATATTGTAAGATAAAACGTGCTTCTCATTCATAGGAAATTCCAGTTGTTTCTTGATCACAACACAAACCATTTTACTCATGATTATGTTAATTTACGTTTTTACTATGTAAATACATACAGCTGAGAGAAAAATGTTTCCTATCTACTACTTTCATTTTTTGTTATTTTTTTTCTAATACAAAATTAATTCGGGAAAATCCTTAACGAAAATTGACAATATATTTTTGTGTAATGTGTAATATTTTCGACAGGTTGAAACTATAAAATTCTTGACCGTGTACTTATGTCTTGGAAAAATGAAAAAGTACGAATAAATATATGTTTCCTAAAAACATATATATTTAAATATTTCTTTTTAACTGTTGTTTTCTTTTTTAGTATTTAAAATAGAAGATTTAATAAATAAAATTATGCAGGAAGCAAAACGGACAGTACAATTTATGAATTCATTCATACTACATCCTAAAAGTATTCAATTTGATGTATCTGTGAGACATGTTTAATTATTAGAAAATGTTTGTAATTATACGATATATTTCTTTGCAGATAAAATATACAACATAAATAATTACAAATCATTAAAAAATAGAATGTAATTACTAGCAAATTAGGTACGATATGATATTATTTTCACGTATTTATAAATTTTGTTAGCATGAACAGAACTTTTCTCCATGGTACAAATTGCACAGTTTTAAAAATACTATTGATCTGTATTGATAGCAAAGCTTTTTATACTCTTTGTTTTGATGATTCATCGACACTTTTATTAAAGAATTCGAACAACCAGTTGGTATGTTTGTGAATCTAAAGCTTGTATTTGTATAATATTTAAATGGAAACAATAAACAATGAAGCATAGATTAAACATTATAAAAGGACACTGGGATCGGTTACGCAAAAAAAAAGACGGAAAAAAATATCTGTAGATAATTTGCAATAATAAAAATATTATTATAAATGTGTTATAAAGCAATATTAAAATGCCAATGTATTGCTGCCAATTATTAAACATGTAATTATTTTGAGGATATACAAAAGTGTAGGCTAGTTAGATATAAATAATACGTATAAAATTTAGCCGAAATTTTCTATTGAAAAGGAAAAGGTACAAGCAATAAGCTTTCCTCGAATTTAAAACTATATACAGTTTTCAAATATATTTTGACAAAGTTCAAAAGATGGTTAAGCACTTTTTAGTATATTGTTAAAAAGTTCGAGTAAAAGTGAATTTTTTCATTAGAAGGGCACAGAATTGTTCGTCATTGATATTTTAACTTCAATGATTTGATTGAATCCCGAAATAAATAGATACTTTCCCAAAGAAGTTCCAATAAAAAAATTTCTTAGCGTCCAAAAAGAATCCACTTTTCAAGAAAATTCGTTACCCGACGAATCAAACTGACAAACAATATGTAATTCAAAACAATAGCTACAATTATAATTTGTACGTTTTAAATTAAATTAAGGCTCTCCGTTATTCGAAAAAGGAAATTAAAGTTGGTTGCATTTAATAACTTGTTCTATATCCGACACAATATTAATTTAGTTAACAAATTGTAATATTTATTTCCTACAACTTTTTATTTATTTTATACGAAGGAGCGATCTGTTTGCGTTTAAATTATGTTTGAAAGATTGTTTTGTAGAAATCTTCCATAACTTGTTTGAAAAACTTGTGTGTGATAAATACTGCAAAATATTAGATGCCATAATTATTGAAGCTACAATTAGATTCAAGATTTTACTTTACATTCCTTTTGCCAATATTTGTTAAGTCTGTGGTGTGATGTTACATACGTTTATATGTATATTTATTCCCGTTACATCCTCTGATGGTAAATAGAATCTCTCCTGGGTAAAAGTTTCGTGTAATTTACAGTAAGTTCTATGCAAACTTTATTGAATCTGGAAAGGTAAATAAAGTAGAGAATAAAGCAAACAAACGTGTTAGTTCTTCAACGATTTTAGCCGTGTTTAACGAAAAATCATTCGATTGTTAACGGACGGTACTTTATTGACGGATCATCGACAACCACACTTCCGTTCTTACCAGTTCTCGGAAAAGCGTTTAAAATATTTTTCTCATTTCCATGCAAATATCCAATATTGTTTAAAATTATTCATTATTTTATTACATTTTAATTAACACAAGTATAAAATTAGTTCACACAAGACATTCTATAAAATTAATCAAATAATCACAATTTCAAATTGCAATATTTTTCACAATTAAACGCGGAAGAATGTTGAATATGAAAAGTTTATTTAATATTCCACTTTTTACGAGTATTTCATTCATGCTTTCAAAGGACGTTAATTATTTCCATTGCCAGCATATCAACTTTTAATTAATACATATTAAAACTCACGATCACCGAGGAATTTAATAATAATTAAAAGTACATTTTTTGTTTGACAGGCAAGTTCCGACTCCTGTTACGGAGCCAGTTTCTAATGGTGACCATAGAGAGAGCTTCTGAGGGCGCCAGCTTGGTGTTTTCTACCTTGCAGGTATCATTTAGATGTTTTCTTTTTTTGCCTCTCCATGTATAATTCCAGAAGAGGACAACTGCAGTGTTTCTATTAAAGTTTCGCTAATTATCAGTACTTGGGGCAGCAGTGTATGTCGACTTACGTATGTGCTGGAGGTTTCTGGGTGCACCTCCTGCTCTCCTGACCACTACTCTTTAGCTTTTTACTAGTAAAGTAGTAACTAGAAATTTCTTGTGGGAAAATTAATTTATACTATGAAGAATTATAGATATTCAGTACAATGTTTGGGGTGGGTTTTTATTTGTGATAGGGTTATTTCTAGCACTGCATAAAATAAAGTAGATTCTGAAATATTGAGAATTTAATCAGTAGAATTGTAAGAGTTAGAGATTTGGGAATTTGAGAATTTACTTGGGATTAAAAGCAAAAGATTGAGAATTAATGTTAAAATCCATCCTTAGCCATTAAAAAGTTAACACAGCAAAGCAGAATTCATTAAAAGCTACCAAAACAAGGCAAACTTCATTAAAAGTTACCAAAACAAAACAAAATTTATTAAAAGTTACCAAAACAAAACCAAATTTATTAAAAGCTACCAAAACAAAGCTGAATT
This sequence comes from Megachile ligniseca, assembly GCA_945859555.1. NCBI lineage: Eukaryota > Metazoa > Arthropoda > Insecta > Hymenoptera > Megachilidae > Megachile > Megachile ligniseca. The sequence continues at coordinate 3,856,017 of OX243790.1, forward strand.
CATTAAAAGTTACCGAAACAAAACTTTGATTAAAAGTCAACAAAAGTTCAAAATCAATAAAATTAAATACGTATAAAAAATATAAACGTCTTATTTAATGATTTTACCAAGAGAACGCCGTTAATTCTTAAGATCAGAATTAAAGAGCGAAGAGTTGTCAACAATGGCGATTAAAATCGGTGGCTTGTAGCTTAATCAAATCGTCCCGCAAGTTTCTCAGAGGTAACGTGGCCGTACTCATGAGAATTCGAACGTGGTACGACTACATCAGCCGTCCATGAATCGCAATCCACGGCATTTCACAATTTACTTAATAGCACGACCCCAGAATTCTGATAGCCATTATCATCCTGCGTGGCGGCCTTGTTATTCACCTCGTAGCGCACGTTGAGTGCTCAATGTATCTGCACGATAATTAGAAACTACGTTAATGCCCTGTATAATGTTATCCCGGCGATCTACTAACTCAAAAGCATTTGAGGATACGCTTATCCCCGAAGACTTCACGCGATACACAAAACCAAAAAAAAACACTAGGTAACTAATTTTTTAATTGATCTTTCAGAAATATTGTGGAAACTTAATAATCAATAATTTTATCGATATTGGTTTTTTAATTATAAATTGATAGTCGATCAGAAATCGATCAATAATTATTTATACATTCATTGATATTTGCTGAAAGATTAAACTATAATTATTGATAAATTAATTGATATTTTATAGAAAATTAATCAATAATTATTGATAAGTTCATTGATATTTGATAAAAAGTTAATCAATAATTATTGATAAATTCATGGATATTGATAGAATATTAATCAATAATTATTGATAAATTCATTGGTACTTGATGCAAAATTAAACCATGATTATTGATAATTATTAACTTCATTGATATTGTATACAAAATTGAACCATAATTATTGATAAATTAATTGATATTTGATAAAAAGTTAATGAATAATTGATAATAATGATAATAGCATCTATGCTTTGCATTAATTGTACAGTGCGTTTCATCGGCCACATATTGCACTGATATAAATGCACCACAAAATGGTGGAAACTGAATCTTAAAATTAAATAAAAATTACAATGAACGTAGATTTTTGATACAGAATGTTGTCAAAACGAAATCCTTCGAGGATCTAATTGAATAATAAAAGCCCCGACAAACACAAAGTTATAAAAACGTAATTTAACCTAAACGAAAGCAGCTCCTACCTTAGGGGATTTAAATTCTCAAATTAGCCGAGAAAGTTCTCGAATTAATCATCGTGCATCCGCGAGTTACAACACGATCAATAAAATATTTTCAATGGAATACGGATAAGTTTCCAGAAGGTGATACTATGTTTCATTCAGGATTTTATTTCTGGTTCGAGGGTCCGACGTATTGGCACATTGCTCTTTAATCTTATTATAATTTCAACGCCGGCAATGGCGTTCCAAAGTGTCCTCCTTACCGTATGACCAAAGTTTTCGTGAGCGAGGAATCGATATAAGAAGGACAAAGCGGGTCCAACAACGCGGGGAACAAGACGGAGAGCTCGGTTATTGGTACGTCACGATTAATCGCTTTGGTTGGCCCTCGTATAATTAAATTAAACTTCTCAAGAATCTCACTTAGCCCCGTAAACGAGGGTCCAATGTGTTACCGATTCCTACAGCGAGAATTCCCCGCCCAAAGGAACTTGGGGCATACATCAGGGCCGGGCCACTTGTTCCGCCACGAAATCATCCAGCTTTTCCTTATTCCTGTCCTCGTCCTTTCTTTTCAGGATACTCGTTCCAGCTTCTTTCAACCGTGCCCTTCTCCCGCAACTTTTCCACTGCCGGAACATTAATAGACCCAAGATGAAATACCTTGCATACCGGCTGCGACCATTCATCGCTTCTAATAATAAAGAGTTTGATGAATATCAACGAATATGGACGACCATGAAGACCCCGATATTTTTCTGCAGATACTCGTTAATTTAACTTAATTAAATTACTTTAACTGATTCTGGGAAGTACTCGTCGCTTCTAATGTGAACATCGACGAATATGGACGACTCTGAAGACTTCGCTATTTTTATCTGCTTAATTTAACGTAATTAAATTACTTTAACTGATTCTGGATAAAAGTATTGTATAACTTTTAGAAATTTCTTTGACTGCGCATTATTAATTTAAAATAAATCAAGCTCAAATAAATATTATCAAGTTTCTATGATAATGTCTGAAGCGTTATGTTTTTAGTACATAATTGGTGATATTTTCAAATTTATACTTGATTATGTAATCAAATAATTATATACGTATGTGTATGTAAAAATTGCTTATTTTTTATAAAATATGGCAAATAATTTATTAGAAAATAATGTGTTTATAAAAAGGATATGACGCTAGTGGTATCGATACAAAAATACATCAACATCTGCTATATCAATTTGAATCGTAAATAACAACAAATTTGATCAAAATGATTGCCGTCCATATTTTTCATGAAAACTGTCTAGTTATTAAAATCTGACACGACTCGATAACAGTGCCGTAAAAAAACATCTATATTATATCAATTTGAAGCTTAAAATCCAATAGGAACGATTGCATAAACATTTCGATGATATTTTAAATATAAAATGGCTGTTTGTTATTTATAGCAAACTGATCGATTTCAGAACATATAGATTTTAAAGTACATAACAATTTTTATTTTGATATTTATTATTTTGTAGTAAATATGTACTGAAATATTTATTATATAGGTATTTTTATATGTTTTCGTTGTATTTTTAGATTTCTTTATTAATTATAATACGAGAATATAAATTAGGGATGCTTTAATTATGAAATAATGATTCTGATTGGTTTCATCATCTTTCAATAAAATTTATACCATAATTTTACATGGTTAAATTAAATTGTATACAAATAACAGCATATTTAAATTGGGAGATACAAGTTTGAGTAAATTTTATACTAAAATATTAAAATTTGTATTAAAATTATTTAAAATGTAATATTTTAATAAATTAATAAATTCAATTTTAAAATTTGTAATTTTATACAGAATGTTTTATGATAATAACATATTAATGTTTATCAAATACTTTTACAAATAGAACACATATTCCAACAATATTAAAAATAAATATTACAAATAATATACAAGTAAAACTTCATTCTTATGCATGTATATTAAATACAATTTTAAACCAACTTGTCATAATTTAGCAGCAAAAATTTTCTAAAAGTTTGTTGCTGTTAAATGTAAAATTACAAGCAAAAAATTTAAAGAGAACAAAATAATTTGATAACTAAGTACATGGTATCTAAAGAAAATAAATAAAAACGTCTCATTTATACAATATGTATTTTCCAATTCAAGCGTGCAATTATGTACAAATTGAATTTCGTGCCATGAATTAAAAATGGCGCCTAACTTTGTCGCGTATCTCGTTCCGATTGCTCTATTAACCCCTTTGCCCTATGATTTATTTGTTAGGTGCGTCAGTCAGAGCTAATCACAGTTACAATATTAAAATAGACAAAGAAAGTTGAAATATGTTAATTTGATTATTATGCAATCGTAAGCAAATTGTAATTGGACGTGAAATTGAAGCAATATTAACAATTGGTTAAAATTGATCACAGTTGAAGTACAAATGCCTGTCAGACTCGTTGATAATTGATAACCGAACTAAATATTAAATCTGCCGAAACTTTTATCGAACGAGCTATCAAGAACAGTGATGAAAAGTATCTGCATGTATCAGTGTTCCGTCCCGAATCGGCGTCCACGAACGGGCGAGTTTCCATTAATTTCAGCGGTGTTGTTCTTATTGTTTGATTAAAAGTTGGTCTTTTTTCCGCGGTACATGCGCGGCTTGAAGTCCGTGGCCTCAACAATTAAGGCCAGTATAAAGCAGCGAAGGATAGGCATCTTTTGTTCGCGAATTTCAGAAGCATAACAATACAGAGTCCGCGTTCGCCTTCTGTCTCCGCATAGTTTTCCATTTCGCCTCTCTTTGTTCCTTTAACATTCATCCCATGATTCTCTGTTCTTGTCACTGTTGAACGATAGTCGGCGTGCAGTTAACTGCGGTTCGCTTACCTTTATGTAGGAGACCGAGCCCCGAAGAGAACACCCGGGCTCTGAGGCCGCCCCAGACCGAGGCAACACGAACAACGCAACAGGCTCTGTCTGACACTCGCGAAAGTTAGCACTGCCAATTTTCCGTTATTGTTTTGTTGCTGGCTCTGTGCATGCGGCCAACCATGCGCAAATCAAAGGCCCAGCTTGCCACCGCTGCACCCAACGATTTGGGATTCAGAGTTGCGGCTTCTACGGCAGCCCGCGTGGAAACGCAACGATGTCTTCGGGCGAAACGAACGTTCAACTCAAGTTTCTCTAACTACATTTTCCTGCTGAAATAATTTAATATCGATGCTGGTACTTGGACGTGCGCCCTCGATGTTCAGACGTTTGCCCTGGGGATTGGGGAGAGATTATGCACATGTTTGAGGCTTTTATCGTTTTTATCTTGGGGGAGGAGGGTAGTTTGATGGGGGAAGGCGTTGGACGGGATTTTATAGTTTGGGGATATCGGGTTGGGAGGTCGGGGGTTGTGGAAGTGGGGTCTGGGGATTTTCACAATTTATGAATTTGGAAAATTTGAGGTTGGATATCGGGATTTGGGATATTTTAGGTTGGGATTTTGAAAATTTTTAGGTTTTGGGGATTTGAGGATTTGGTAATATTAGAATTTGGGGATTTAAAGGTTTAAGTGATTTCAGAATTTGGGGATATTGGGAATTGGTGATTTGAAGATTTGATGATTTTGGGATTTGGGGATATTAGGATTTGATGATATTCTAATTTAAAAATATTAGGATCTCGGGATCTCTAGATTTGGAGATTTGGGGATTTTCGAATTTTCGAATTTTCGAATTTAAGAATTTGATGATTTGGAGATTTGGGAAATTTGAAAAATGAGATATTTAAGAATTTGCGGATATTACGATTTTGGAATATTCGAATTCTTGGGATTTTGAGAAGATTAGTATTTTAGAATAAAACTTTATATTTAAATTAAAAAAAGTTTATATAAAACTTCGAAATTCCGAAATTCCTAAATTTCTACAATTTCTAATTTCCCAAGTTTCCAATTTCCTAAATTTCCAAACTTCCAAATTACCAAATTTCTAAATTCTCAATTTCCCAAATTCTCAATTACTCAATTTTCAAAATTTCCAAATTGTCAAATTCCCTAATTCTACAAATTTCCAAATCTCTACATTCCCAATTCTACAAATTCCCAAATCTCTAGATTCTCAATTCTGCAGATTTTTAAATCTCTAAATTCCCCAGTTTTACAGTTTTCCAAATTCTCAAAATTCCCTAATTCTACAAATTTTCAAATCTCTAAATTCCCAATTCTACAAATCCCCAAATCTCTAAATTCTCAATTCTACAGATTTCCAAATCTCTAAATTCCCCAGTTTTACAAATTTCCAAATTCTCAAATTCCCTAATTCTACAAATTTCCAATTCTACAAATCCCCAAATCTCTAAATTCCCAATTCTACAAATTTCCAAATCTCTAAATTCCTAATCCTACAAATTTCAAAGTCCCTAAATTGCCCAATTCTACAAATTTCCAATTCTACAAATCCCCAAATCTCTAAATTCCCAATTCTACAAATTTCCAATTCTACAAATCTCCAAATCCCTAAATTCCCAATTCTACAAATCCCCAAATCTCCAAATTCCATTCTCTCCTTCTCTCATTTCCCCATTCTCCAATCTCCCAATTCCCAAATCCCCCTCTAAAAAATTATCCAACTCCTCAATTTCCCCACTTCTCCTCTTTTCCCACCAACTCCAATCCCCAAATGTTCCAATCATCCTATTCCCGTGTTCTCAAACTCCCGAAGTTCCCGACTGACGCTTAAAAAACACTTGTAGCATCTTGTTACAACGTTATAAACGTATCTCTCAGCAGCATTCATAAATCTGGTCGCAAGATTCTAAGGAACGACGCAGTCGACGATTACACTTAATGGCCGAAGACGCGGCGGGCGTCTCAAAATGGCTGCACAGCAGGAAAACCACAGAGTTATAACGCCACTTCCGAGCTCTCTGAGCCGAACGAAATTGAATTTATGCTAGCTCGGTTCACAACAGCATACGAAGTGCGCTGTTCTTCGTCAAACATGACAATGTTTTTCTGCATCGGTTGTAATCTGGCATCGATGCGAAACGTTAGATAACAGCTATCTTGCTGCAGCGTACCTGAACTACATTATTCAAGGAATATTATTTAACGATCTATTATAATAATCTTATTGCTGAATATTGTGACTCCAACTCGTTTTGCTTTTGTACGTTTGTACAAAAGGTCACAATTTTAGGTTTTGAGATTTTGAGGTTAGACTCGTGATACTCTAAATTTGCTGTATTTTTTATCTCAAAAATGAGATAAAGATTTGGGTGCATGCGATTTTGGGAATATAGAAGTTTAGATGTGGGGATATTTAGATACATGAAAATTTGGAAATTTGTAGAATGGTGGAATTTAAGAATTGGGGAATTTGTAAAATTAGGAATTTAGAGATTTAAAAATTTGTAGAATTGAAATTTAGAGATTTGGAAGTTTGTAGAATTGGGAGATAAGAATACGAAAATTTGGGAATTTAAAATTATAGAAATTGAAAAATTCAAAGAATCTGAAACTTGGAAATTTAATAAATTCAAAATTTAAGAATTTAAGAACCATGGAATTTAGAGACTTGTCAATCATGGAATTTGAATAATTTGAAACTTGAGAAATTTAAAAATTCAAAAATTAGAGAATTGCAAAATTTAATAATTCTAAAATTCGAGAAACTTAAAATTTAAAAATTCGTAAACTCACAAAGTTTCTAGAAAATGAAAAAATTCTAAAACTCAAAAATGAGTGAATTCTCAAATTTAGAATTTTTGAGAATTTCTCTAAATAACAATTTAAAAACTGAAAAACTAGTACACTTATAAATGTATAAATTTGAAAACTTTGAAATTGATAAAATATCAAAATTATATCAACATGAAACATTGAAATGTATAAATTTACAATGTTTCAAATTAAGGAACTAAGTACCCATCGGTGCATTAGATAGAGGCTTCACATGAACGAATAATTGCTACATGAATATTCTGTTTCCGTACAGTTACCTCATTCACAGGTAATTTAATCGGAGCTTGTAATTCCAGTAAATTCATATTTTTTTCATCTGCACAAGACTCACTATAAATTGTAAGTGACCATACAAATTCAAGAGCACACTTTACTTGAAAAATGAGCTTCATTTATTTCGCTTCGCAAACAGCTCAGCTATTAGTTAAACAAATTCTCGCATTCTAAAATTTCCGATTTACTGAAATTCAAATGTTTCCAAATTATTTAATATTCGTATTGTAAAATTCAAAAATACAGATGTCTATGTTCTAAAATTTGTATACTCTAAAAATACAAGTTTCTGCATTCTAAAATTTCAAAATTATTATACAATATTTTACAAATATTTTTGATGTATTTTACATGTACATTTACTATAATTTTCTGTTTATATATCATGTATACAAAAGTGACTATAATTATTTGTTCACATTTCATATACATATGTATACAAAAATCATAATTTTTTTGTTATGTAATTATATGAGTGTACACATATGTACAATTCTGTATAATGATACACGTATATGTTGAATATTATTTATAATCCTATTATTTGTAGTTGAATAACAGTTTATAATTTTCTGTTCACGTTTCTTAAGCTTCTGCACGTTAAAACTTATTTCCACTCCTTTAATACCTTCATTTCAAGAAAGTAAAAAAGTCGATAATTCTACAAAATGCACATTGAAGAATGTTCTAAAATACCTCAAACTTCTTTAATTTCTCTAATTATGTCTAATTTTAGCTTGTCTAGATCAAAGAACAAAATGGTGTCCCGTATTCGTGTCTCCTCCACTTGAAGTCCGTGGCAGTAGTACGTCAGAGAATAGGTCAGACAGCAAGCAGATATCGAGCAGCTGTAACAAGACAAGTGATGCGTTACTATTAAATGTTTCCTTCGAACATTATAGGAATAGGGATCGTGACGAAGTTTGTTTATAAAGGGAAAGTTTAGAATAACGGAGGCCACGTTAAGCTCTTTGGCCGGATAAACTTTCCAGACTTCCTGCATCGATTGTGGCTCACAGCCAAGACCTCCTTATCCTAGACAATATTTTACAAGCGTGGACTTTGTTTTGTGCTTGAGAAACTAAGAGAGGAGGCCACGGAACGAATAAACAAGGAAAGGAAAGTGAAACGTGTCTTATTTCCTTATCGTATTACTTATTTCTTTATTCGAGACGTTTTTGAAAGTGGGACAATTTTTGTTACGGGTTTGCATGTTAATTTAAAAATGCATACTTTAAAATGTATATGACTTCAATATATAATACTTTAATGTATAGTACTTTAATAACACTTTAATTACAATTTATAAAATATTTTATATTCGATATAAACGAAGCATCATAATCTTCTTAGTATACTAAGATCTCTGATTAAATTAGAACGATACCAAAAATAAAATAACGAAAACGGTATTATAACCGGACTATAGCATAGTAGACCTAAAAGATACAATTGTGTGGTGTAACTAAATTGTACAGTATTGTAGAACGAATTCTAATGAGCTAGCACGAATTTCTACTTAAGAACCTACTTTGAGGATAGTTTGCCGCAACCTGTTACGTAAAAACGAAAACTTGAACATCAGGAAACTCTTTGTTAAGAGATACCTCGAGATTTCACTCTACTACACGTCAGACAATGAGACTTCCAACTGCGATAACATTTACGAAACTCGCGCTAATATCAACTTACAAAATGTTTTCGGGAAGAAAATTTTCAGTGCCTCCACGAGGACGCCATCTTATTCGCACTCTCGAGGGATGGTCGAAGTAAGCTTGTAAGCAACTGCTGGTTCAAACTTTCCTACTTTCGAATTAATACTTTGGCTTTCGGCTTGTCTAATTGCGGGATTTTGTTGCTGTTTCTGAAAGCTTTTGGAATTTGGAAATATGGATGTGTAGAAGTACAGGTGTTTCGGAACTGTGATTTTCTACGTTCTCTGAAATTAGTCTTTTAATTTTTGTATTCTACTTTATGCTTTCAAATTCACAAAATTCAATTTTTTGATTTTTAAATACGAAAATTACGTATTTTCTAATTTTCAAACTTTGAAATTTTTTAATTTTATATTTGCAAATTCATAAATTATTATTTTTTAATTTGTTGACTATCAAATTTAAAAATTTCAAGTTTTGGATTTTCAAGTTATCAAATTTTCTAGTTTTCTAGTTTTAGTTTTCTAGTTTTCTAGTTTTCTAGTTTTCTAGTAATCTAATTTTCTAATTTTCTAGTTTTCTAATTTCCTATTTTCCTATTTTCCTAATTTCCTAATTTCCTAATTTCCTAATTTCCTATTTTCCTAATTTCCTAATTCCCTAATTTTAAAATTAAAAAATTAAAAAATTTCAAGTTTTTAAAAATTAAAAAATTCTCAAACTAAAAAATTCCCAAATTCATAATTTTCTAAATTTCAATTTAAATACCAGAGTACCTATACAATAATTTCCCCCAACTAAAAATCCCTAAATTTTCTTCAAACATCACTAGCACTTTTCATAGAACATTTCAATATTTCCCCAACAGCTAAGTACCGATCAACACCAAAATTTCAAATTTATAGTAAAAATTCGTAAATGTATTTCGCTGAATATAAAATAGTGGACGAAGGCTCGAGGGTGGAGTTTCGGTATCGAAATTCGGCAAGTCGGCCGCGAGATTAAACCGATCCAAGGCCGTGTTTGAACTGTTCCAAGTTCGGTGGTAGAAACGATTGGTCTACAATCCACCGCAATACACGCACACGCACTACACGACACTGAGAAATTACGGCTGCGGTATCAGTCATTCAACTGTGCCTCCGGCGCGCAGGTTTGCTGAACTTTCGACACGACCTGCTGATTTCGCTTCCGCTGACCAATACGGGCTGCAGTTTAACTCTAGGAAGCCAGCATGGGCTTAGGAAGTACACGTTACCGACAATCGAGAGCGATTTATTGGTGACGTTCGTTAACTCAAAAATATCGTTCACCGCCGCTGTTCAGTCTGACGAAATTGATAAACATTTCAAAATTGAATACGTCGCTTGCATCGATCGACAGTCTCGTGTTTCTGCAAATATCGGACGAATGCGGTATTGTGTTTCGGAACAATTCTGTATTTCGTATAAAAATATGGTGAAATTTTCCGTGCAGAAACTACAGATCAGAACATAATGAATTTTCTGATAAAAGAATATAAGATTATAAAAATACATTTTTAGGTCCTAGAGTCATAGGAACATAAGAATATAAAAATATAGTGTCATATGAACACAAGAACATAAAAACATAGAAATCTTCCTTTATTTCCTCACATAATAACGTCATAAAAGTTTTGTTATGAAATTTCATTCCTGAATTCATAGAAGTAATCATATTTTTGTGGCCACCGGCAATTCCGAGCGACACTCCAGCGGACGCCGTAAGTTTTTTAATTTACCCGCGAAATTTGAATGTGACGTCGGCGCGCGCGATTACTCATCGCGCACCGGAAATGGATTCGTGCCTTCCTCGCTGTACCTCGCCAGTTCGTTGACATCTCCAACTGCCGCGATTTCTCTTATTATTAGGTCTGCCGGTCCTGATCCCACAAAACGTGGAACCGAAGTTAGACGGAACTTCCATAATAAGGCACGGAAACTGGTACGGCATATTCGTCGAAGCGTAAGATCAGTCCATATTTCCGGCGATTTCTAGGCAATTTTCGAGCTTCGAATGCTTGGTTGCACAATTACCGCGTGCGATATTATTAAGATTTTCATATGAACCGTATAGAAGGATGGGTTCCGAACTTTCAAGTATCTGAAATTCGAAACTTTGCACTTTTTTCGCGACGCGAAACTTTCGGTAAGAAAAAGTATAAAATCAATGAATGTATCGGGAATATTTCATTCGCGTATTGCATACTTATACAGGGTATCCCTGAAGTACACACCCTACTTCGGAAGCGACTTTAAACATGAAAAGATGTTTCGGATAAAAGTTTTAGGATATCAAGGGGAAGATGCTGGCAATAATTTGACCTTGAATGGCCGTTTCAAGGTCACCAGTTTCTTAAATAGAACCCCCATTTCTTATTGCATATTCTTGTACCCGAGACGTTTTCAAAACCTATGTTTGTTTTCTGTGCAAGTCGTTCCCAAGATATGAAGCTTCAAAGATGACATATCGTCGGCAATCACATTACCAAGATGTAACGCGCGAAGGTTGCACGATCAGATTTACGCCATTTATGTGTCAACTTTGAAGCTTCATATCTTGGGAACGACTTGCACAAAAAACATAGTGTTTTGAAAAAGTCTTGACGGGCTACAATATACAATAAAAATTGGGGGTCTATTTAAGAAACTGAAGATGTTCACGTGACCTTCAAACGACCATCGGTCAAATTGTTGCCACCATCCCCTTGATATCCTACAACTTTTGTCTGAAACATTTTTCCATATTTAAAGCCGTTTCCGAAATATAAGGGTGGGGTCGGACTTTAGATACCCTGTAGTTTCGACAATATTTATTATAAAAAGGTTAAATATGTTAATTTAGGCAATGAAATAAATTGAGTAGAGTACGCTTCTTTCTGTTTAATTGCATTTTTTTAAAGCTCCTCTATCTTTTCTTTTTGTTATTCTAGCGACAGTCGCTTTTAGCGATCAGGTCGATAAAAACGATCGTGACTTATCGACCTGTACTTCAGAAATAGCGAAGTTCGTTAATTAATTAATCTGGGTGATCATTAGCTGAAGATAGTTTCTTTCAGGAAAGTTCTGCATCGAGTTAGTAGAATTTCCTTTGCCTCTTTTTTTCTTGTAACGAATTGATTATTGAATACATAACTTGAAAACTATGAATGACGGCGGATTGTTATGGGTGTGGAAAATTTTCCCATATTTAAGGCCTATCCACTTCAAATTTCCATTTTAAAATTATTACTGCAAGTTTTTGGAATTTTGTAAAGTTTCGTTTTCGGATTTGAAGAATTTAAAAATTCGGATCGAACCCAACCGTAGTACTGCACCAGTGACCTAACGAATTCGTCTCCATATTTCATGGTCTAAGTGACGCATTTACCGTCCCTTTTTTTATGGCATCCTGCTGGAAGAAAAGGACGAAGGGTTGACTTCGGAGACGCTGTATTCGTACTGGTGTCACGACCCCTCCGTAGTAGGTTGCTTCTTGGACCTTCATTCTATTACACGAAAGATACAATACTTACTAAATTACGTTCGCTCCTTGATGTCGTTCCATATTACCAAAACAAAAGAAGAGAATAGGGTGACATCGAGGGGTTCAAAAGACCATGGAATTTCAACGAGTCTTTGTCCTGGCGGGATTAATTTACAGTCTACTATGTTTGAGATTCTTGGACGATTTTAATTTTATTTAAATATTATTTCTTGCATAATCTTTTGGTTCTTTCGTTGTAATCCTTTTTGTTGGTTTTATTCAGTAACGAGTTATAATTTGGCTTTAAATTTTACGTGTTTTTGTATGTTATTATTATCAATTCATCAATTCATTGATTTATCAATCTATCAGTGCACCAATTCACTGATTCATCAATTCATCGATTTATCTATCTATCAGTGCACCAATTCACTCATTTATCAATTTGTCAATTCGTCAGTTCATAAATTCATCAATTGATTGATCTATTTATCATTTTACCATTTTATCATTATATCATTTTATCAATTTATCAATTTGTCAACATGTCAAGTTATCAATTCATCAGTTCACCAATTTACCAATTCATCAATTCATCTATCCATCAATTTAAGAACTCATCAATATATCAATTCGGCAGTTTATTAGTTCATGATTCATCAACTCATCGATGCATCAATTCATTAACTCATCAATCAATCAAGCAATCCGTCAAACACTTCATCTATAAATTCATCAATTTATCAGTTCAATTTATCAATTCGTCAATTCATACATTCATCAACTCTATCACTTTCAACAGTTCCCACAAAATTTCTAAATTTCAGCATTTCCTAATACCAATATCTACAGATTAAAATATTCTGAAAAATCAATGTTCATCAATCCCAATATTTCCAAATTCCAATGTCTCGTTATACCAATATTCTCAAATCCTATAATCCTCAATACCCAACATTTCTAAATCCCAATATCGTCAAATTCCAATCTCCCCAAATTCCAATGTCTCTATATACCAATATTCTCTAATCTCAATATCCTTAAATCCCAATATCTCCAAATCCCGGTACTCCCAGATCCCAATGTCTTCAAATCTCAATATCCTAAAATCCCAATATTCTCAAATTTCAATATCTTCAAATTCGAAAGTCCTCAAATCCCAAAGTCCCAAAATCTCAATATCTTCAAATCCCAATTGCCCTAAATCCCAGTACTCTCAACTCCCAGTATCCCCGAATCCCAACATCCCCAGATTCCACTACTCAAATATCCAAATACCCAAAATCCCAACTCCCCAAATCTCTTCTAACCCCCCCACCCCACCTCCTCAACGTCCTAAACCCCAAAAATCCAACTTTTCATCTTCTCAAATCTCCAAATTCTTAAATTCCAACTCTCCAACTTCTTAAATCTCTTGAAAACCCCACACCCCAACTCCTCAGCCGCCCAAAGCCCAAAAATCCACCTCCCATCCGACAAAACCCCAAAAATTCAGCTCCCCATTTTCTCAAATCTCCAAATTCTTAAATCTCCAACTGCCCAACTTGCTATATCTCTTGAAACCCCCACATTCGAACTCCCCAAATCTCTTGAAACCCCCACATCCCAACTCTCCATCCGCCCAACCCCCAAAACCCCCAAATCCCCAAAGCATCCCGAAATTCGAGAACTCGAGACCTCACCATCCCAGAATCAGCAAGTATCGAGTAAATCCCCGTTATCGGCACGTTCGCCGTTCGGCGGCGCCGATACATAATCAATACTTTAATCTCGTGCGTTCCGCAGCGATATCACAAATTGGAGGCAGGCACGGTGTTGCAGCTAGGCAAAACTCGAGTAAGTGTTTCGTACGTTACGAAGTGGCGTTTCCCGCTGGCACGAGTGGTACTTGTTCCTGAAAACTGGAGGCAAAACCAGACAGCCAGACGTGTGGGACGTCCGGGAGGACCTGCGCGTTCCATTACCCTGCGGGATCAGTCGACATCCGAGGCGGCACTCACGTTCCGCGGCCGTGCCGCGCGCAACCTTTATATGGCCTCACTAAATCGTCCTTTTCAGTCCTGCCCGATCGAACCTTCTGTTATTCATTGCCGCGATAAACGTCGCGAATATTGAACAACGTCCGCGTTCCTCTCTGTTGACGAGGGTTACTGCCCGATGTTCGTGGCTTGATCAGAAACTGCTGTTCGACGGCTAAATTGATCCATCGATCCGCTATCGATCCGCGAGCGAGAACGGACGGTAACGGCCCGATGTTCGACTACGCCTAATATGGAACGCGGTAATATGTCGGTGAATAAGTAGCTAAATCTATAATCAGTGACCATGGTATATGTTTCGATATAGGACTATTGCTGTCGAGGATTATTGTCTTGGGCTCGAATGTGTCGCGCATGTGCGGTGTGTTTCATGTAATATGTGATGGTGGTTGTGTACCTTTTGAACGTTTGAGCTAGTGACGTTTACTTGATTGTTATTGTATTACTGGTTGAAACGGTTCGTTTTTGGGTACTCGATGGTGTATGAAGTACTGTGTACTGTTGATAGTGGTTTACAGTTTCTAAAGGCAAGTTGAATAATTATTAAGTTATATATGTAGTTAAATAGGTAAATAGGTAAATCAAGCAGTCAAACAGTTAAATAATTAAATAATCAAATAATTATGTAGTTAAGTAATTAAATAGTTAAATAGTCAAATAGCTAAATATTCAAACAATTAAATAGCCAAATAATTAAATAATTAAATATTTAAATAGTTAAATACATAAATAAGTTATGTGTACATATATTGAATATGTAACTACATTTTACATAAAAGTTTAATCACTCATGTATTTCTATTTAAAAAATAAAATATATTTTCTGATAAACTTGTCTACCATAGTAGAACATAATTATGTGATTAATAATATTTAATAACACGTCATAATTTATTAATAAATATTTAATAATATGTTATGAATGACCTATAAGCTAATAAATATTTACATTATTAATAACCCATAACCTAATATTACCCTATAATTTATCAATAAATAATCAATAACATACCAGTTACCAATTAATGCTCATAATACGTTCTTAACCTATAAATTACCAACCAATGTTAATAAACCTAACCTAACACATTATTCTTAATAAACCTAACCTAACCTACACTACTAATTAATATTATCAATAACTCGCAACCTACCAATAACCTATAAGTTACCAATACAAGTTATCAATAAAAATCTCCATTTTTATCAAGTTCCCAAAATCAGTGCTGCCATATTAGCAAATATCCCACCACACGATAAATTCATTCGTTGTAAAACAGTTTGAGGTAATTTCATCGAACTCTTTTAATCGATTTTCAGTCGATCAAGTTTACCACGCGGGCTATTTAAACGAAGGGATTTGTTTTTATATTTGAACAAATTTAATGATCCAACTGTAGTTGTAAGCCGAGTGAGATACGCGTTGGTATTGTGAAATTGTTCTCGGGGTGTTGTATGTGTATTTAACGAGTGATTAGTGATGCTGGAATTCCATTGTTGTTTGTGTTTCGTTTCGGGAACTGCGGCTGCTTGTACTCGCTCTACCAGAGGTGAGTAATGAATATCTTCTTACCGAGACGTTATTTTCTTTCGTTTTGTATTTATGAGTGCTTCGATTGCTATTGTTTGTTCGTCTACAAAGACTTTCAGATTCCCTCTTTGTCGTTTTCTTTAATTCTTACGTTTCTATTTTTCGACAAGTTTGTATTTGTTTGAGAAGTTTTACCTGAGATAATGGAAGCTAATGAATTAACGGGTGAATGAAATTAATTTATAGTCTAAAAATAACGAATCAAGAATTTATTTGGTAAATATATAAGAACTTGCTGAATATTGATAACAATGTCAATTAATGTAATATTAACATTTTATTTTAAACAATGTTTTGTTTAATGAGTATGAAAATATATGTACATATGTTTCTGATAGATATATGTGATATATACTGATTTTTTATAATTTTAAATTAACCAAAATAAACGTGAAATAAATTTTCATTTTTCAGAATGTAATAAGGTATGTAAGCTAATAAATAGTTAAACAATTAAGTACATAATTAACTACAATAAATATACAATGTGTAAAAAAAATGAGGAAGTAGTCAAGTTATATTTAACTCGACGTAATTTTGAAAATCAATTTTACGTTTCTAGAAGAGGAAGTCAATATGCGTTGTATCTCTTCCGATGGATGAGAACAATATATCATAATCGATCATAGCTTGTTAGTTACGACAGACACAAATTCTTTGGCCTGCCTGCGGCAAACCGATATTTCATGGAAGATATAATGCACGGAGAGTACTATGATTAATAAGAAATAATTGTTTATGAAAATCAACGTGTCCGAATTACTAAAACGGACTATTAAAATCGTCCATTAAATCAAGTGTAATATTCCATTTGAATAAATATACGTTTAGTCAACTTTCTTACTATTTGAAAAAATTCAAAAATCAGAACCAATAAACATCCCATTTGATATTATTTATTTTACAAAAATTATTACCAGTAACATACAAAGAGGTTAGGTTTTGAACAAAGTAGAACATGCTTTGAAAATACTGCATTTAGTGTTGGATATTAGAATAGCCGCACTACGACAGAAGTCAACGCGCAGTCTTAGCATTGCGAATTACTCCTTCAATTCGAAGGAGATGATTGGAAGACGGTCCTGGAACTTCTCACCTTAATGCGAATGGGGTCATCAAAGAGCGAACCCCGATTCTTTGGAGAACTGTTTAAAATTCAAATGTAAATTCGATGTCTTTCTAGATTGACTGGAAAGCTAACTTCGAAGCTTCACACTTGAACGGAAGCATAATTTTTCTATCAATTGTGGTCCTACGACTTTTTTTACATTTTTATTTATACTCCAATCTTTTATAATCTTCTATACATCTCTTTATAACATTTTTTATTTTTATATATTTATTATGTGATTAATTTACATTTTGATTTATGAATTTTTCACGGGTGTTCAATTATATTTAAATTGAAACTGAACTATAACAATAAATGATAATAATAATTAAACTAGTTTATAATTAAACTAGATTAAATTGCATTCTTTATCTTGATGAAGGTTAATACATTTTAGTAAAAGTTCCCCAATAATTTTCGTAATTTAAAAGAAATCTAAGATCCGCCATTTTGATTTCGTGAATCTAGCATTACACGAAAGTTGTAAGAAATATCAAGAAATATTAAAAAGTTTGTAAATTATTAATGATACCACAGAACGAGGAGTAGCACTGATAAAATTTAATAAATGTTTATCTATAAACAAGGATCAGTTGCAATATTTATTACAAGTCAACAATCGTTTGTAACGTTTGTAAGGTCAACGACGTAGGCAAGTGAACGAATAATTGTTTTGAGAATGTTTATATCGTTTAGTCGCCATTTTGTCAGCGTCCCTGCATGAATACACGTTTGATGGATCGTTGAGCTCGTATCTCCGGTGAATACAGGTATTCATCAATTGTACAGTCGACAAATACCTGTACTGGTACATACATCACCACAAGTTGCACTAAAAGGGCTTTTCGTTCAACCGGTTCCGACTTTTCATCCTTTTACCTCTGCATCCGTGATGAGGAAGAAATCTTCGATGATACCGAGCCCATAAAGCGAAATGAAACTACCGAATTTTTTTTCTCCCTTTTGCCAAATGCATCTTCGGAGAAATGCACCTGCTACCTGCAGTTCAATCTTCTTCGATCTTGCGTTAGCTTTGGTACCTTTGAAAATTATATCGCAGGGTGAACGCTCCTTCTTTTGACACCGTAAATTGAATGAGTTGGGTACGTGTATACGACGCTATAATAATGAATTAGCAAACATAAATAACGGGATTAAAGGGAAATTTCTGTTCACAGGGTAGACAGTTATTTTAATTGAAAATTATGAAATTGGGGAATTAAGAAATGACTTTTAATTAGAAATTTAAAAATTGCAAATATGATTAAGACATTGCAAATATTTATTTTTATTTAGAAATTGAGAAATTGAAAATCATTCTTAAAGTGAAATTATGAAACTAGGAATGGTGGAATTGAAAATAGGTAATTTTAAAAATAAATAAATAGAAGTGGAAATAATCTAATATTTATGGAAATTAAAAATAATTTCAAAGTAAAATATTAAATTTTTGTACCACAGAAAATATTGATGTGATACAACAAAAAGTGAGGTTATACCTCTACAAACATCGTGTTACATAAAATAATATTTCTACATTTCTGTAAAATTGTTGAAACGAGACCATTGCAACAGTAAAAATAATGTCAATTTCCGAGTATTTTGTGATAAAGAAGATGTCAATAAAGTCGACTGATTAAATTCGCATAAACTCCGCAAATACGTCATTTATATCGCGCGAATGATACGAGGGAATTTTATTTCACATTTTCATCGTATGTACATTTTCATGAAACGTGTACTGTTATTTCATTAAAATATACATATCTATTAAACATTCGTGAAATTTTTTCCCCCGATGCAAATATACGATATTAATTCCGAAATATTGCGCCTTGAATATTTATATTTTGTAAATAGAATGTTTGTTCATGTATCGGTTATTGCATGCACATGGAGGACGACAAATATTTAGTTCGATTTTTATTTGTAAAAATTGTTGTGTTCATCGAACGGTTACTATATAGCACAGGGATTGATCGGAATATTTCGACATGGCAATTGAATTGGGGACATCGTTAACGTTTGCTCGCATTGTTGTTTGCACCATAATAGCCTCGCGAGAAGAGCTTGGGACACGTATTTCGGATTCCTCACGCAACAATGCAGAATAATTTCGATTGCTACTTGGCAGGCCAACTATGCACCGTTAGCAACGCCACCAATATAATTCATTTAAACGCAATGTATTGCGTGATTCGCTATTAAAGGGTTTTTGGTTGCTGCAAAATATATTTAGACAGTTTTTCGGGGGTTCGATTAAATATACTTTTAATGGGTAGATGCAATTTGTGATGGATACAATCGACAGTTTTTTCATTTTTAGAAGGTCACATTTTTAGGTTATTACGTTTATGAAATCACAAATTTTTTAGTTTCTTGGTTTTCTAGTATTTTCGTTTTCTAGTTTTCTAGTTTTCTGGTGTTCTAGTTTTCTAGTTTTCTAGTTTTCTAATTATCCAATCTTCCACTCTTCCAATTTTCTAATTTTTCAATTTTCTAATTATTTAATTTCTCAATTTTCCAATTTGACAAGTTCCCAATTTCCCAATTTCTCAATTTTCCAATTTCCCAATTTTCCAATTTTCTAAATTCCTAATTTTCTAATTTTCTATCTTCCCAATTAATTTCCAGGTTTTCAAATGCCTAAATTTCCAATTATTTCGCTTACATTTTATATGTATAATACGATTCATTTGTACATAATCCAATTGATATGTATTATTTTCTGATACTTTTAGGTCATCGAATCTTGTTGAACTTCTGATGTTCCAAGGTCTTTGTTTGCTGTAACTGTCCGCCATTTTATATTAGCAATATTAATGAATGGTTCATGTAGTGATTTTCATCAAACTTTAAGCTTCAAATTAACATGTATTTGATAATAATTCTAGAATATCAAATCTTGTCGAAGTTCTGTTAATCAACTATTGTTTGCTGTAACTGTTCATCAGCCATTATGTATAAAGAATATTTGTTAGATGCGATTATTATTTTTAAATTGTAAACTGCAAATTGATGACTGTTATTTGACGATACATTTATGTCATCAAATATTGCAAGGATGTTGATGTTTGAAGATTAGCCACTGTTTTCTGTAATTGACCATCAGCCATTTTATATTGGCGATAATAATGAATAATTTATACAGTCACTATCAAACTTTAAGCTTGAGGTTAAGAAGTATTCTCCTACAAAATCGTGTCAGACTCAATATTTAAGAATCAGCTCATATTTACGGATCGGTCATTATTTTCCATAACCGTCCACCTATTTACCCCGTTGTTAAAAAACAGAGTACATTCGACCTTCAATCTCGATAAAAATAGTTCAGCATGGAATAAACTACTTGAGCATACAAGATTACGAAAATCTCGTAGCGCGATAAAGAAAATAAAGAGTCAGCAACGGATAAGTGGAAGAAGACGTCGAGGAAAAAGAAGCATTCTATTCTAGTGGTGAAAAGATCCGAGGATTCCATCGACTGGTGTGTCACGAATGACTTCGCTAGAACATTTCATTGCTTCTTATCCTTATCCCGATTCACTGGCCGACCAGGAAAAGATATGAAGGTAACCGTGATTCGAATCGAAGCAAGAAATACTCCTCGTGAGAGGAAAAAGTCGACTATCAAAGCCACGACTGGAGTCATATAATCCATCGGTTACTGTTATTACTGCGCCTCTTCGAACAGCAGCGTTTCACAAGATAGCCAGACGCACAGTTTGTTGCTACATAGTAAGGATCAACATTGGTAAGAAAATACTACAAGATCAAAAGTAGAAAATCATACAGATATCATCCTCGATTATACTCAGTTCTGGAATATCTTTGAGATACAGTGAGGTTAGGTACAAGATTAATTTTCGAAGGGTAGACTATTAAAAAATTTTGAGAGAAACAAGTACAGGATTTTTTAGGATCAGTACAGTATTAATTAGAATTCTAATCTTATCAAGAATTAATTTGTCGTAAGTGATTCGTTGAAAGAATATTGTAAACAAATTGAAATAAATATTTTTAGAGGACGATGAGTGTCGCCCTCTGAAGGTCATTCACATGAGTATCTAGGGACATTTTATTAAATTATATTTCAATGTTTGTAGTCTAAAAATTGAAAAATACAGAATTTTTATGATACATCCCAGATAGAGTACATAATCAGACATAAACTAATTATACCTTCGAAACTATTATAGCTAGGCTATAATATAAACTATAATAACTATACGTAATCAATCTGAAGTTATAAAACGATTCCCAGTAGCGAGTGTTAATAAAGATTATTTTTTCTAATAAAGATATAACGAAATGTGCGGAGGATCGGTATCCAGCGGTGCCGCTATTAAAATGCAAATACAAAAATGAAATGTCTCTTCTAATCCCGCGTATTAAAGGTCGAATATAATCCCTAGACAGGTATTCCTCGGAATGGAAGCAGGGAAAAGTGCGGGGAGTTTTTCTCGGTCGGCTAGCGATCGTTTCGTGAAATTAATTGAAGGGCGCCCGACGAAGCTGACTAACGAACGCATCCGTTGCGTTTCGTGCGTGTTCATTAGCCGTGATGAAAGTTTCACGAAGACGTTTAAACCGGTACACGATTGCTCCGACAATTTCCCTGAACATTCCTACGCCGAATAATTAAATGCCAAGCAAAAGTGGTTCCCAGGTTGCTGGCCATTACCGGCTCGAGGACAACCAGGATGAAACTCTCGTCCGTCGTTGTCGTTACGGAAATTTATGTAACTTTCGTACTGTGACTAATGAGATAAAGAGGTTCCACCCAGTTGGTCTGACACCTTTGTCGGTTATCTCGTAACCATAACTTCTACTAATTAAAGTTTGATTAAGAGGAATAAACTTCGGTACGTTGACTGTTGTGCCGGCTCTACGGCCTACTAGTGTCGCGAATTTCATTTAATTAAGGATTCGAACGGGGAGAAAGAATGTCAGTTACATTTATCGTAATAATTGTCATAGTTTGCTGGGAAATAATTTTATTCAATAACATAGTACGTTAATCCCGTTTGTTCTTGTTAATATTTCAGGTGAAACTTGTGGTTAATATTATTTAAATACTAATTTTGTAAAAATAGTTTTATGTGCAAAAATACGAAAGAATTTATCGTGTTGCAGCAATGAATTATATCGATAATTCTATTATAATATTATACGATAGAACTTAAATATCGTGAAAGTGAAAATGGCCGATTACCAGTAGCTAACAGTAGTCAATTTTGGAACATTCAAATTCTAGTACGATTTGATGACATAAAACTGTCACAAACTATTGCTCGTGTTTCATCAATTTAGATTTAAACGGTGTTAAAATTGGCTACGTAAACACTTCATCGAGGTTCCGAATACAGAATGGCTGCTAACTAATTGAAGCATCGATAATCGGTCTCTGGAATCTATTCTAGAATTATTTGAAACTCTATTAGAATCTATACTATAACTTCATGTTCGTATGATTCAACAAAGTCGTCAAAGATTGGCTGTTACAAACAAGTGTACATGACGGTTACTTATCGAGCGGCTAATATAAAGGACTCGTCTGGTATATTGTCAAATTGGTATATTATATGAACACATACAGATTATCAGGCAATACTCATGTAATACAAGCACTTATACATTAAAATTTCAGTGTTCAATTACAGTTTTAATTATTTCAATGAAACTGTGTGTGACATTATGTCTCTACTATATCTGTCTCTGCTTGTTTTGGTATTCTGTAGGAATGAGATACTGTAGTGTATCACAGCATTCACTAATTGAATGCTAGAATCTATACCTTCATGTGTATATATGATTTAATGATACACGTTGTTAAAAACGGCTGTAACGAACTATAAGTGACGGTTACTTATCGAGCGGCTAGTATATTGGACTCGTATAATGCTACATCGTCCAGACGGTATACTACAGTATGAACATTGACATTATTAATCAATACTTAAATACACAAACTTATTCCATATTTTATTGTTTAATTAAAATTTTAATTACATAAGTATAACCATACGAGACACCACACGTTTCAATTAACTTTCCACCCCTTTTTCTTGTAAGTAGGGACTTCTATTTCTGTCCCGACTTGATTCTAGTTAACTATGATAGCAAGCTATTCCCTTAGAACAGGGAAGTGGAAGTATAGGTAACATTAGGCTCAGGCCATTAGAAGAGGGCACTCTTGATAGTGGCGTAGGGCGTATCAAGGTGTATTTAGGTAAGGTTGGAATATATAGTCGCCATTAGCGGTAATACTTTCGCCAAGACTCTGGGCGTTCCAAACACCAGCTTGCATAGCACGGAAACTAGGAATCTTGACCGTTTTCTACCATTTTCTTTCGTCCATTAAAAGTACCATCAAGTGTACGTGATATGCCTCCTATCTTGAAACACACCATTAATCACGTCATAGTTAATCATCCAGCATATTGATCATACATCATTCTTACAAATATTAATTTCGTTAGAATGTTTTCAAATCGAGGAGAGACAACAATGTTAAAAATGGCAATTACTGAATTGTCCAGTAAACGGACAGATTACCGCAGTTATTCGAATCACGTCGACTTTTTTCTTCTCGAAAACGGGTTACCATAAAATTTCTCTTTCTAGCTTTTCTTTTAATTTCACTTCCTTTTTCCTCCAATTATAACGTTCACAGTGCTCTTAATTCAACGCTGCTTGTCAGCATCTTTCATTATACCGTGGATCTCTAACAGAGAGGTATTTATTTCCTATAATCCTGTCTTTTCCGAAGTAAGTTCGCTCTCTGGATGTTTCAAGGATGAATATCTTCGTTATCGTCCCTCACACCGTAAAGGATTTAATCAGGGTTTAACGACGGTAAAAGGAGACGAACAGGCAATTGCTTGAATTATTTAAAGTTGGACCGTTTTCAGAGCGATTTCACTAATAAGATACGTTCGGATCGGGTATAAAGCTTGAATTCCAACGAAAATGCGAAGTCGTCCGTTGGTGAATTGCACGAATCTAACCAGCGTTGGTCAGCAATTCGTAATTTTTTCATTGTAACTCTTTCGAATCGATGCTTCATTTAGTGTCTTCTTGGAACAACCATTCTTGAAGAGTGGGTCACCGGTGGATCGAGAACTGATTTTCAATAGGTCACGTTAAATATTGAAATACGAAAGATTCCAATGTGGTTCTTGGAACGATATCTTTTTATTCAAATACTCGGCTGGATGAATTATGAATGACTGGCATGTGGAAAATTAATTCTTTCCAAGCTTTTGGGGATTTTCAATTTATATAGGGAGTTTAGGGTTTGGGTGTTTCTCATGGTTTCGCAATTGTTATTACCATTATTATTACTATTTTTAATTTTCACTATTATCTGTTCCACCATGTTCATACTATAATGATTTAATTAAAAAATATTTATATATAGATTTAGTTAAAAAATGTTTATTTTTCATATTTCCCATAACTTAAATATGAAAATTGTTATTTATTAATGTTTAACGAAATACAAAAATTTAACAGTATATTGTTGCAGCAGAATTCAACAAAACAAACTAGGAATAATGTCTAGTAATTCTCGAGTAATACACGAATAGCAGAGCATTTTGCAACGCCATTTTCTTTAGGAAAGCCTGGAACACCATAATGGCGCTGTCAGCTGTCTGAATGTTAAAACCGTTATTCTTTTCACATAATAACCTGATTTGTCGCTGTAACAAGATTTTCGCGCTGAAATCGGATTTATCAGCGGTGTTTTTCCTTTTTTTTAAGCGGGTTATTTGAATTTTCGTAATTGAATTTCGTCGTCTCCCTTCTATTTAATTCTTCGTTTGATACTTATTTACCTTCGCTAAATTACTCGGTTTCTGGTCTTAATTCAGACTTTACCTTGTTCTTTCACCTTTTTTCTTCTGTTTCCATATTTGTCGGCAAAATTATTTAACTTTCAATGCGTAGATCATAATTGTACATCGAAAATTATAAACGGTCTTTCATATATGCACACAGTTTATTGTAAAATTATCGCTTTCGTGGAAAATTTAATTTTATATTGCTTGTTGTGTAAAGAAAATTGATTCGTTTCATTAAACAGTTCATGGATTGAATAAGTAATATTGTGTCTAAAGCAGTATCTTTATGAAACAGGAATGAGAATTAATATTAAATTAAATTTTGTAAAACATAAATCATAAGATAAATCATAATATTGTTAAATATACCATATCAGATTTTGTATAAATTATTCAATTGTACCTTTGTAAAAATGTCCTACCACAGCGTTGTCTCGCTATATGGCCTTATTTCGTTATCAAATAAGTCACTTCGTTATTAAATAAACCGCGTCAGATTTTGTACGAATCATTAAACTGCACCTTTGTGAAAATTAAATACGCAATATATCGCATTTCGTGCTTGGATTAATCAGAGGAGTTTCAAGGAACTAGTTTAAACGTTTTAAACCACAGATTCGAACAGTTGGAGCGTTTTTCTGAATGCAGTGTTTAAAGTTCGAAACTAAATTACTTCATCACCACTACAGGGCTCGAAATTTTTGCTCCTGCCAGTACAAGGCAATTGCGTTATACGTATATGTTCCTTAGTTGGCTGTGAAATATCTACTTTAAGGCCACTTTTCCCGGCTAATTCAGACATTGGTTCTCAACTGAAAGCTATACGTGATTCGAAATCTGTGACACGCGAAGCCAAATACCATCTGCAACTTGTTTCCAGACCGATCATGTCGAGCGAGAGGTAATAAACGTCAATTTACTGGCTATGATCGTATCTCGTTATTACCATTCCGGCACTTAACGAGATCACGATTCTATCTGTAAAACATTTCAGCTATTATAGTGAAAATAACAGCATATGCTGTCAGATGAATTTCTGGATATTTCGGCTGTTTGATATATTGCATATTTTGGGAAACTATTGCTATTTGGAATTTTCGATTTAGAACTATTTGCAATTTTGAATTTAAAACTATTCATTTTTGGAATTATTTGGGATTTGGATTTATGACAGGAGCTTCAAAGTTTAATTTAATTTATGTAATTAAGGATTTGTGACTTTGTAAATGACTTTGATAAAATTTGTAGCTTATAATATATTATTTGGGACTTAATATTTGCAACAGAATTTGAAACATAAAACTTGAAATTTATGTCTAAAAATTTGGAGCTTGTGACAAAGAACTTCAAACTTAGAGATTAGAACTTGAAACTTAGAACTTAATTTAAAATTCAGACCTCAGAACTTAGGACTTGAAACGTAAAACTTAGAAATTAGAACTTAGAACTTAGAAGTCAGGATTTAGACCTTAGAACTTAGAACATAGAATTTAAAACTTGAAACCTGAAACCTGAAACTTGAGACCTGAAAGTTGAGACTTGAAACCTAAAACCTGAAACCTGAAACCTGAAACCTGAAACCGGAAATCTGAAACTTGAAACCTGAAACCTGATACTTGATACCTGATACCTGATACCTGAAACGTGAAACTTGAAACCTGAAACCTGAAACCTGAAACCTGAAACCTGAAACCTGAAACTTGAAACTTGAAACTTGAAACTTGAAACTTGAAACTTGAAACTTGAAACTTGAAACTTAAAACTTGAAACTGTAAATTTGTAACTTAAAACTAAGAACCAATGACTTGACACTTACAACTTATTTAATATATTCAAAAATTAAATTAGAACAACTCCTTTAGTGCACATAAACATTCCTTCGCATAACACATGATTTAATCATGAATTTCTTCACGATGCATGATAAGACGTACTCAGAGAACATATGTTTAATAGGAAGAAATAAAAAAGAACATAAAATTGGTATTACGTAATAAAGAGCATGTTCTCACACAGTTTAACACCTCCATAATGTAAGGAAACATTGCCATACGAATTTTTCTTTTTACGGAAATTAAATCCACTCGTAAGTTCGTTGAGCTCGAGTTTCTACAACACATTGAACACCATGACACGCGAGCGTAACTGCTATCGACAACTAGACTTTAAGCAATTGCTGCCGAGAGAACGTTAACAGACAGATTTAGGAACACGATAACGTTACTCGAGTAGCAATTCGACTAATAAGGTCAAGACGGAGAAAAGCGGATCGACACACGCGATCTGCAAATTTCTTTTTTAGCTTCCTCTTTTTTATATATCATTAGGTTGTTACGAATTAAGTGGCCGATTGCGAGACGTCAATAATCTAAGTAGCTTTGATAACGGTAAAAGCATCCTCATAGTACATTTATATCTGCCAATCTGAAGCTTGACGTTGTACGAAATAGATCTTTAATATTTCTTATGCAAAATGGCGGACAGCTGTAGAAAATAATGGCGGATATTTAGATATTAGAACTTCGACTTCAAAGTATCATAACACTTATCAATTTGAAGTTTAAAATTCGATAAAAAATCTGCCTCCACTTGACTTGGTATTTTGTCAAAATACTGTAGTGTCACAACATTTACTAATTGAAGCATCGATAATCGATTTCAGAGTCTACATTTATAAGAGTATCATGAAGTAGCACCTGTACACGTCAACATTCTTGAAGAGGTTAGTATGCAACAATTTCACAGGTTCCTAGTAGACTGAAAATGTGACGAAGGAGAAAGCATGTATTGAAACGATCGTTCAACGAAATGATTTTATATTGTTGCTGCGTAATAAGCGTTAATTGAACATAAAGATAACTGAAGCTTCCTACGAAAGCCCACATTTTAGAGGAACATTGTGATGCATTGGTAAACGTAATTCAAGGTATCAAGATTTATGGATAGCACGAGAATACCCATTATTATTTATCGACGTTCGTTCAGAGTTTGGCCGTGGATCAATGCATAAAATATTGGCTATCGGAGTTCTGTCACGTTATCGCTCCCATTGTCTAGTATCGCTTATGAGCTACCATTGTTTAAGCTTATATAATAGTATCTTTTTTGATATAACAATAATTCCGTAATAATTGAGAAACAGACCGGTGAAATAATATCCTCCGTTCGGGTAAAATGTCTTTCATAACGGCGTGCTTAATAATTGCACGGTTCAATGAATTACTTTACCTCAAAAATTCAAGAATATTCCACCACATGAAATACAATAAATATAAAGAGTTTCAATAAAAGATCTAATACTTATAAAACTAAGAGCACATCATATAAAATTAAGAACCATATGAGATTATTTATCAAGGCAAGCATTAAACACCAAAAAGGTGTGTAGGACAAAGATACAAAATTTCAAATGCTATTGATTAAATATGACACAGTGTGGAACATTTACATATCGCATTCAATCTAATAATTCAATTGACATATAATGCTTCTCTGTAATCACTTAGCCGCCTTAGTCAGAACATGTGGGATGTGCACTAAGGACAGCATTGATCATTGATTGCCGATGTATATCAGGCTAGTTCAATCAGATCAAAGACAATCCTTGAACTAGTTGAAGTACGTCTTATCTGTTCGTATATCAACTCTGTAGACGATACAGGAGATTACGATCGCAATTCTGAGAACTTTGAATAGAATCGAGTCATCTGAAATGCTATACAATACGCCACAATTAACATTTGATCATTTGTTTATCGCGTTTGTTAGCAGCAATTGATTTATCATTCAAATGCTGTGTATTGTTCTAATTTTTAATTGACTTGCAGAAGATTCGTAAGTAGTGGTGTATTCGTTCAAATGTATTATTATTTTATGTAAGGCGATGTATTTATGCATTTATTTGTATTAGTTGTTCTTGTAAACGTATATTTTGTTAAAGGGCACGTGGAATCTTTTTGTTAAGCGTAAAATGAGCTTCCTTGATAAGATTATAAGTTAATATAAGAATATAAGTATAGGGCCGACATTTTGAGTTGAGGTTCGTAGTGCGCATGCGTAGTAGACACGGCGCATGCGTGGTACGCACAGTGTATGCGCAGTACGTACAGCGCATGTGTATCAACGATACTCTTATACTTTATTCGAGAAAATGTGATTGATTTCTTTATAAGTATTTTAATTGCAGTAATATTACTCAAAAAATCTCAATCTTGAGATGAACATTTGAAGATTTAAACTTGCAACTTTGTAAATCTGATATTTCTAAAGTTTCAACTTATTAAATTATGAATCTTCTAAATTATCAAATTACAAAATTATCACACTTCTAAATTAATTATAACCTAATAAATAATAACTTCTAAATTACTAAATAACAAAATTATCAAACTAAATTCCAAATTACAAAATTACCAAATTTTTCCTTAACTAAATTAAAAAATGATCAAACAGCAAATTTCCAAATAACAATATCACCAAACATCCTAATTGAAAACAAACTTCTAACTTCCCAAATACCAAAAAACTTACACAATCAAATTCCTACCCAAAAGCATCGCAATTACCAGGAAAGAAATAACCAGCACGAAGCCAGTAAATTTTCGGCATGAAAAGAAATCGAAACGTCTTCCATCAGCCCGCGATCTATAGCTTCCCGTTCGAGATCGACGTTCAATTTCCGCAGTATCTTATCGTAAATTTTCGACTGACACGCGTAGAAAACAATGTAGACGATGCTTAATGTGTCAGCTCGATAACCCGGTATGCAAAGCTATTTAGTGATCGAGTATAGCCAGGAAGTACTTGTAACGGGATAAGTTGTTAGATATTTCTGTTTACCAATTTGCACGTGCAGTGCTATACTAGCAAGAAGGAAACACACTGTATACACGGTGCACCTGCTGTATGTTCACTACATGACCCATTAGGCAATGAACGTGGGCGGTATGCGCGTCCTATATGTCGTATTATCGTACGTATATCGAGCTTGCCAATAACAGCCGCTTATAAACGGCCTATCCTTTCGTAACATGGCCGACCTGTAATTCTGGGTCTTACGACGACGATACCATCGTGGGTACACCAATGTCACCGTGGCTGCCTTTCACACAATGCAAACACATCAAAGTTACTCGTATTTACATTCAACACTTTGCTACGTTATATATGTGCTTCAATTTTCTTATGAATCATCTATGTTATAACCTTTGTATATTACAACCTATATATTCTGCAACCTTCACATTTTAGAATATTTTCATTTCATAACCTCCATAATTTATAACATTTCACAATTTTACATATTACAACCCCTGCATTTGACATCCTTTATAATTTACAACCCCTCAATTATAATTTAACACCCTTCATATCCTAAAACCTTTATACTTTAATACTGTACTTGAATTTTCACTGCAAACGTCAGCACCAGAAATGTAACCTAACCTACAAATTCTTCAGCAGTCAGAGCTACCTATTCGGTTTTGAATTTAGCTATCTCCAATTATACAAATTATAATTGTTATCAAATCTGTTTCATGCAAATACGATTTAGGTTTGTAACACTTGACGTCATGAGTCTGACTCGACTATAAGGGGTTAAAAAAAGGAGAATGAACAAGATGGCTGTTCGTTGATTTTTGATTGTTAAACATGGAGTACATAAATCGAAAGCTATGTATACACCCCTCTGAAATAATTTTGCACACAGCTGATCGTGGAATGACAGGGTCCCGTTTGATGAAATGGTAGCCGGCTTTTAAAGAGATACGGCGTCTGCAAACGAATGCATCAGATTAAATTCGACGAGGCGAAGATAATATACCGTCTGATATCTAGGAAAAGAATCAGTGTGCACTTGAAACGGGCCGAGAAAGCGGAGCCGAAAATCCTTTTGTTTTCCAGGCAAATTTTCCTTATCAATGCGATCACTATCATTGTCACGATCTACTCATAAGAGATCTTTTTTCCTCCGCGCACGATAAATCCTGCAACGTATAATTAAGATAAGGATAGCGGGAATATGTTCAGGAAAGAACTTCTCTAGTTGAATAATTAATGAAAACCTTGTGATAAATTCCGCGATGCCATATGATGAATGTGCACGTTGTTACATCTATCTGCGAGCACTGGATATGGAAACAAGCATGCGAATGTGTAATTAACGTAATCAGACGCTGAAAACGTAAATGTTCTTCCCTACAAATGGTTTCTTTCTCACCTTGCTTTCGTATAATCCCGGACAGGGAGAAAGAGAGCAAAACGGAATTTGTAAAGGGGTAGCACGAATGTTTTCGGAACGGCTACGAAATATTTCACCGGGAATGCGCTAACGTGTTTGTCCTTCTATGCATGCAATTTGAATTTGTGAATTCGCTCGTTTGGACAGTTAGCGAACTTACAATTTACGAAAATTATTATTCCGAGATGTACTTGGTGATTTGGGAATTTAGAAGTTTTTTCATTTTAGATAATTTACGAATTTGGGGATAAAAATTGGGTGTGCTGAGAAGTTGGTATTTGGGGATATTGGGATTTGGGGATATTGGGATTTGGGGATATTGGGATGTGGGGGTATAGGGATATGAGGAACTTTGGGAATTGGACAATTTGGGATTTGGGGAATTTTGGGAATCGGGAAATTTGGGATTTGGGGAGTTTTGGGATTTTGGGATATTGGGATCTGGGGAATTTGGGATTTGGGGATATTGTAATCTGGGAAATTTTGGAAATTGGGGATATTGGGATCTGGGGAATTTTGGGAATTGGGGAATTTGAGATTTGGAGATATTGGGATCTAGAGAATTTTGGGATTCGGGGATATTGAGATCTGGGGAATTTTGGGAATTGGGGATACTGGGATCTGGGGAATTTCGGGAATTGAGGAATTTGAGATTTGGAGCTATTGGGATTTGAGGAATTTTGGGAATTGGAGAATTTGGGATTTGGGGATATTGGGATCTGGGGAATTTTGGGAATTGGAGAATTTGGGATTTGGGGATATTGGGATTTGGGGACATTGTTATGTCGAGACATTGGAATGTGGGAAATTTGGAGAATTTGGGGATTTGAGGAATTGAGGATTTGGAGGTTTGAGTGTTAGAGGATTTGTCAATACATATAGAAATTTGACAATATTGAAATTTGGAAATTGGAACAGAGTGATTTGTGAATTTTGTGAGTTGGTGATTTGAAGCTTTGAGGATTTTAGGATTTTAGAATTTGGAATTTTGAAAATTTGAGGATCTGAGGATTTGACAAAAGTGGAATGTGGGAATATAAACATTTGAGTAGTTTAAGAATTTGGTCATTTGTTAATTTGAAGACTTTAGGATTTGGTGATATGGGAATTTGAGAATTTAAAAATTTGGGTGATTTGAGAATTTGGTGATTTGAAGATGTAAGGATTTGAGGAATTGAAGATTGAATGATACTGGGATTTGAAAATAATTGTATGTCAAGACACTGGGTTTTGAGTATATTGGTATGTCAAAACATTGGGAGTTTGAGATACTTATATCTGTGAATATTGGTATTACCAAATATGAATTTAAGAATTTGTAAGTTTAGTGATTCTGAAACTCAGAAACTTTATTTCATGAATTTGGAACTTGAAAATTTTAGATCATTCTCTTTAAAGAATCCTAGAATTACTTTCCCTAGAAAATTTGAGTATACTCTCAACCCTTGAGAGTAATCTCTATTGATCATCAGTTTTATGTAGTCGCCTATATTCTAGAGGTAATACCGCATTGGAGGGTCAATCTCGTAGTAAATCGAAGTCAGAAGATTCGCTTGTACCCCGAGCAATATTATTTATTGGTAAATTCGGGCAGATTACCCGATCGTAGGGGTAATATCGAAATTAAGGAAACGCTCGAGCGACTTCTACTCTAGCGCGACATGATGAATCGTCCAGACTATCGACATACCGTAGGGAATATTTGTCAGACTTGCGAGTAATTGCCGAAACTTCAGCGTTCAACGAAGCATTAATCATAACTCTAAACTAAATTTTCGTCGGTTTACAAACTTATCGTTGTAATAATGCCAGCACTTTAATCTTTTACCAGTTGTTTAAGGAATATCGTTCAATTTTATTCAATTGCGCTGTCGTCATGTATAGGGTGTCTCAGTGTTTTACGGTCAAACTTTACCAACGTACAAGAGTAATAATTTTACTTGTGTTGTTTCATTTGAATTACTTTATAATCTCACGTTATTTTCCTTCTATTGTACGTTTATTGTGTAACACAATTTTTTATTAGGTTAGGTTAGATTAAGTTAGGTTAGGTCTCAGTGTTTTACGATCAAACTTTACCGACATACAAGAGAAATAATTTTACTTCCTTAATTTTATTTGCATTATTTTATAGTCTCACGTTATTTTCATTCTATTGTATGTTATACTGTGTAATACAAATTTTTATTAGGTTAGGTTAGGTTAGTTTGAATACTTCATGTAATATGAAACTAGTTGAGGTTAGGTTAGGTTAGGTTAGAAGCTTCATGTAATATGAAACTAGTTGACTAGGTTAGGTTAGTTTAGAAGCTTCATGTAATATAAAACTAGCGATATGTTCAGATACAATGTATCTAGTACCATGCAATATACTTAGATCCAATGTGTTTGATATTTTTGACATAATATATTTAAGTTTCAAGTAAATCTGGTAGTTCAAAATGAATATGCATATTTTAATAGTCTATATGCAATATATTTAGATAATTTATTTATACCTTATATTTACGTACCTAGTAAATCACATGCAATATACCTAGATGCTGCATGAATAGAGCTATATGCAATATACCTAAATCAATATTTGAAATCTATCAAATAGGTTAGACATATATGTACACTATAGTGGTTTAAATACAATATATCGACCAGTCGAAATGCAATATATTCAGATGCAACGTATTTAAATTCAATGAATTCAGATGTAATATACCTAGCAATTCAAATCCAATTTATTTAAACACAATCTATTTAGTAATTCAGATTCGATATATGTAAATGTAATCTGTCGAATACTACAATATGCAATATATTTAGATTCAGTTCTTTAAGTAAAAATACAGCTTCTAGTTCATTAAATAATTATGTCTAAGATCTTTAAATAATTATATCTAAGTTCTTTAAATAATAATACATATCGAATTTCTTTAAGAAACAATGATTGACATAAATCCGTCAAAAAGGGCAGAAATTTATTTCGGTTTCACATAAATATTTCAGAGCGGGAATATGAAAACGATGGAACACTAAACGAACGTCGACTGGTAAGAATTTAATTAGCAGCGCTGAATGATTAATAATAACGACGTCAGGTATTTTAAAAGCATATTTAATTGATTCTTTGATAATTCGACCGGTTAAACTACAGACGCACCGTTAATTAATATTATATTAGTAAATATTGATCCCGTTTGCGACAAGTGGGATATTCAGTTAGCCGATAATTAACAGTACGTATCTACAAAGTAAGTACACATCCACCGTTAACGTGTAATTTGCTGCATCATATTTGTTACACTCGTCTTTTTCTGAGTACACACACGCGTACATATATAATTTTACTAACAGCAAAAGCGTACATATGGCATGGTACATTTCGTAATTGCAAAAGCAACGATGAAGTTTTGCTTTTTCATTGAATACGGGAAATGAAGAACACTTTTAACGGAGACGTTGCATAAAGGAAAAACGTATTGCAAATATGAAAGAAATTATTTGTTTTCAGGGAGAAATTATTGATTAACCGTTTTCGATGCTTTCATTTATGAGTAAATTACAAATTTAGAATTTCAACACTTTTGAAGGTATTTCGATTTTGGAACTTGGAAATTTGAGGAGATTCAAATGACGGTTTGGACAGTTGAAAAGTTGCGAAAATTGAGGAATTTTAAAGATGTAGGATGCAGTGAGTTTTAAAGTAACTTTTAATTTGCACATTTGAGAAAGTGGGAATTAGGAAATTTTAGAAATTACAAATTTGAAACTTGAATACCTGTAAGCTTGAAAACTTAAAAATTTTCAACTTGAATATTTGGAAACTTGAAAATTAGAAAACTTGAGAATTGAAAATTTGTAAATTCAAAATGAGTAAACGTGAGAATTGAAAATGTGAAAATTTCAGAATTGAAAATTTGAAAATTGAAAATGAGTAAATTTGAGAATTGAAAATTTGAAAATTTCAGAATTGAAAATTTGAAAATTGAAAATGAGTAAACTTGAGAATTGAAAATTTGCAAATTGGAACCTTGAGAATTGAAAATTTGAAAATTTTAGAATTAAAAATTAGAAAACTTGAGAATTTGTAAACTGGAACCTTGAGAATTGAAAATTTGTAAATTTCAGAATTGAAAATTTGCAAATTGGAATTTTGAGAATTGAAAATTTGAAAATTTCAGAATTGAAAATTTCAAAATTGAAAATAAGTAAACTTGATAATTGAAAATTTGCAAATTAAAATTTTGAGAATTGAAAATTAGAAACCTTGAAACTTTACAACTTGAAACTTCTCAACTTGAATACTTGAATACTTGAAGACTTGAAAATTTGAAAACTTGAAATTTAAAATTTCATAATTTGAAAGTTTCAAATGTTTCAAACACGAACCCAATAAATATCGAATTTTCAAGACCTAACAAATTTAAAACTCCCCAATAACTTTATCACTTGTCAAATTCCTGACACAAGTTATCCTACATTCCACTGTTCCTCCTGATCACCAATTCATACCCATCCATAAACCCGCCTATCTATTCACCAGCTAGTTACACAATTCAATAAATCAAGCAAATTTCTTTTCGGTTTCCAGCTACAGGATCGTCTGACCACAAGGCACACATTATTGCCCACTCGACGACGCCCGTGCGACCACGGGCAATTTATCGTCACGTGTGTTTTATTGCTTTCCCCGCTGGCATTGACGTACACTCGGTTTCGGATAACCGTAGTCGGATATCAACTGGCAGATCAAAACATAACCCCACCATCTATCATTCTTTCTTAACAGAAAGTGAATTTAATAAAAGACGTGTGGTATCTCCCCGATATCTGACTGTGCAGTTAGAGTCTTTTAAGGGATTCCAGGAAATCGATTCAGAACTTTTTCGTCTGCTATCTTTTAAAACTTTCCAACAAATCTTTTGACGTTATCTTCGAATAAGTCTGCAGACGCTTTCTTCTGCTACTTTCTAACTTTTTAATACAATATTATGGGAGAGATGGGTGAAAGATACGTGATCGATAAGATGTTGATGCGTTCATTTCCAACTGGTTGAAATAAAATGGTGGATAAATATGGACGACTATCAATTCTTCAAATTTAAAAATCCTATAACATCTCCAACATCCAAATTTCTTAATTTCCAATCTTCTCTCAATACTAATTCGAATTCTTGACCATCTTTTTCCTTCGACATACCTACGCAAATAGTACCGTGGACAATGTGACCAAGGAGGTTAAATACATAATAAGTGGCCACGTTTTTCCTATGAGCAACTGGTTCACTTGTTGGCATATCTGCTTTAAACAACGTTTCATTCATGCATTTCTCCGATGCGCAACAATGCTCGAGTTTGAAATAGGTCGAAAGCTTGAAGCACGAACCTGCTTGCAATTTCGTTCCGTGGAAACGCAAAAAACAATGTTCCTGTTTAGGAAGCAAGATAATTGAAAGGTTAACCGCGGAAATTAACTGCCCTTACTACAATTTTGTGCTTGAACAAGAAATATTTCGCAAAATGTCAACAATCTCGATCTTCGCACCGAGCTTTAATATGACAAATAAAAAACAATTTGTATTAGTAGAATGTATACAGCGAGAGCATTCAGTACAAGTTTCTAGCGATTTTTCGTTCCTTTATTTGCAGTTTCAATTACCCGTAGCAGCAATAAGACCCAGGTACATTCTAGCGAGTATTTTTTGATTTGTCAGTCACAACCCTTAACCTTAGTAGTCTGTGCTGCACATAAAAACTTATTTAATCGAATAAATGCATGAGTACAAAGATATCAAATTATATTAGTCATCGAAAGAGAGCTACTAGTCCGATAATAATTTAACGAAGAAATATAAAATTCGTTCGTTGAATAAAATTGAACAAAGAACGAATTAACACGCTTATACGAGTGAAACATTAGGTCGTAAAGTCCCCAGATTTATTTCTACGTTCGTTAAAAATTCCACGTCTGGTGGAACAATATAACGCGACGGAAATCTCTATAGAACTCCTTTGGGATAAAATAGAGTCACTCTGAACCAACCGGTGAAAATAGAATAACTAAACCAACTTCAATCTTTTCCCTCGGTTGCCACCTAAGGGTACAAAGCAAGAGGAACACCTGCACTTTTCCAGCTCCTCCATTTTAAGTGTCACGTTTAGGTGGTCAATAGGAAGAACGTAACAAAGTAATCCTCTGCATCAGATTTAGACTTCGACTTAGCTTTCTCGAGAGTACTTTCCTATCCTTTTACCTTTCCATTGAAATGTTTATTTCTTATCAAACAAGTGTTCCTTTACTTTGTAAATTTTTTACACATTTTTGCATTTCGTATGAAGACTTTTCTTCCAAATATTTAAAGACAAATTAGATACTTAATATTTAGCGTTTAAATATGTTTTTATGTTTAAATGTGTGTATTATTAATTCAGATATTCAGAGATTTTTCGATTGAATAATTTAACCCCTATAGTTTGACGAGTGTCACTCGTGAGTGCGTCACGAGTCAAATGAGAAATTTTACTCCAATTTTGAATACTCCTCAATTTGAAGTTTATGTGCAATTATAGTTTGCATAGATCGTTGTACACAAAATTTACAAAATTTAAATAACATTTCGACATACATTATTTATTTTAACATTGTAGCAGTTGTTCTGACGCACCTGATTCAGGGATTCAAATCCTCAAGGTATTCATAAATTTGAAGATACACTTCGAAACAAAAATTTAAAATCTCAAAACAGAAATTTTGAAATAAAAAGCAACGCGTACGCACGTCCGTTCTCTTGGGTACACTTGCCCATCGTACCCATAGAAATGGAACGGGCGTTGAAAACAGCATTAGACAGGTTGCAGAGAAGCGTCACGGGTGTATCCGCAATGGATTGTAAGCAGGTCATTATTCATCCGCGCTTTATACATTATTTCACACTTCGGCAAGCAGCTCCTCAGTTTCGGGAGAGCTGACTCCTTCCTGTGTTTATGAGCCTTTCACCGGAAATGGAAAATGTTGGGAATTCGCTGAAGTGCCTCGGCACAAAATTCACCGGCGCTCACGGCGAAAGCAATCTGCGACGCTCACGTAGCATCGAGAATAGCTTTCGCCTTCGGCGGTCGGTTGCGGCCAGCTTAAACCGTGTTTCTGTCAACTACATTGGGCTACGAGGGGTGACTGTCCGCTGATGTACAACCCTGAGCATACTAGTCAATCCCGAGAGAAAAGAGATGTAGAGAAAGGAAACTCCCGTGCGGCTCACTAGAAGGGGGAAATGTCCTATCGCTCTATTTGTCCACATTCTACAGGGATATAGGAAGTTTCATGCACGTAGGCTCTCTTAAGGTTCTGTTTTGATTCTCTGATGAGAATATGTGGTAGAAATCTCGCTGAAGATTCTGGGGTAAGGATGTTCACATTATGTTAGTAACAGGTAATAGCTTTGCTACTGGTAGTCGAATTTTAGAATTTTTTGGTTTGATTAGACTAGGTTTGTCGTTGGAAGAAGAAGGAAGAAAGGAAGGGCAGACTAGGGATTTTCCAAAAATCCCTAAATCTTTAGATCTCCAAGTACATCCCCACATCTCTGTATCAACAAATGCCTACGTCCTCAAATTCCTACATTCCTATATTCCCAAATACCTATATCTTCAAATCTCTAGACCCTCAAATAGTTCAATTTCTGAATTGCTATATTCTCAAATCTCTACAGCCTCAAATGACTATATCTCCAAATCCCCAAGCCTCCAATAGCCTACACCCCAATACCCTACATCCCCAAATACTTATATTCCTAAATTCCTACACCCCAAATTTTTACATTCCTAAATGTCCACATCTTCAAATCTCTACATCCTCAAATCTCTACATCCCCAAATCCCTATATCCCCAAATCTCTACATTCCCAAATTCCTACATCCCCAAATCCCTATATCACCAAATCCTTACATTCCCAAATCCATATATTCCCAAATCTCTACATTCCCAAATTCCTACATCCCCAATACCCTACATCACCAAATCCCTACATCCCCAAATTCCTAGATTCCCAAATGCCTAAAATTAGAAATCTCCAAATCTCCAAATCCTCAAATTGTCAAATCCTAGACTCCTAAATCGCTAAATCCCCAAATATCTGCATTGCCAACTTCCTAAATCCCTAAATTTCTAAATTACCACACCTCCAAATTCTGAAATTCCCAAAAATCCCTAAAATAAAAATAGTTTCTTTCCTTTCCTGCCTTCTTTTTCCAACGATACACATGGTAAAGTCAAAGTGAAAAGTACAAAAATTTGAATACCGTACTAGCAAGGCTACTTGCACCAGTTACCGCCATAATGTGGACGCTCCTTAAGTGCCATGCAGCCTCTCACGGTCCTCCTACCGGAAGACACCTCCGTCTTCCCCAGTTGGTGGTCAGATCCTTCAGGAACAATATTCCTATTCATTCAGGAACAATATTCCTATTCAATTATCACATTCATACAAACAGACCTGCGACAGCCATGCGACTTCGAGTCACCGGCTATTGTCCGTCGTCCAGATTGCTCACTCATAGAAATCCTCTCGGACCTCACGCAGTTCATCTTCATCGTACGAAAGCAAAACATCAAACTTGTCAGCCCCTAAAAATATGTCGACTCTAACAAATATGAATTGTTAAGAGCTCCCTCCATTTTTAATGCACGAATACGTTAATATTGTGTCACGTGTTATGTGATTGTATAGTGTTATAATGGCAGTGTGTACGTAAATCGTGAATCAAACTTAGATAAATATCGAGATGTATTCTGTTTTACGTAGGATATACGTAAACAATGCGGACAAATAAGGCGAGGTGATATATTCTTCCGTACCGTATTTGTGTTTACAGATAAACGGAATCTATAGAGAGGTAAGGTTCTGCATGTACATCTTTGCAGAGAACGAATAGGACAGGTAAGACAAGAGGTTGCATATTCTTTCGTTATATTCTCCTTCTGTTTTTGCGGATAAATAAGAAAGTGTATTCTTCGATAGTTTTGCAAGAACATTCAGACAAATACAGCGAGAGGTAGACTATTTCGTTTTCTATACTTTCTTTGCTTTCCCTTGTCTTTGCGAAGTGTGCAGATAACGCGAGAGGTAGTATATTTCTTCTGTTATACTTTGTTGACTTCCTTGGCTTTGCAGACGTGGAATATGTGGACAGATAGGGAGGGAGGTAGAATATTCCTTTTGTTATACTTTCCTTATTTTTTTCTTGTCATTGAAAATGACAAGTATGCGGACAGATACGGCGAAAGGTAGAATATTCCTCTTCCATATTGTTTTATTTCTATTTTGTCCACGCAAATGAAAAGTATGCGAACAAATACGGAGGGAGGTAGATTATTCCTCCTGTTACACTTTCTTTACTTTCTCCTTGAGTTTGCAAGTATATAAACAGATACTGCAGGAGGTAGCATATTCCTTTTCCTATACTGTTTCTTGACTGCTTATGTTGCCTCAAAGTGTACTCGCTAAAGATCACCGCAGTGTATACTATGAACTTCAAATCTGAGACTTTGTCAGCAGTGATTCGGATATTCTCTCACGCTCGTGCGAAACGTGTTGCGAATACTAGTCCGCGGAAAAATCTATGGAACGCATTGTTTCGAGATTGTCTGCATCCCAACTGTGACACTCGTAACTGAGATTTGAATGTAGATTTGCGTGACGTGGGTGGATTATTTTATGAAACTGCGGTTTTACTTTCGTTCTATGTATTGTGGTGTTGTTCCAGTCTTTTAAATTAAAAATGCTGACAGGAATTTGTTAACTGTGACAGTTTTATGTCCGTGTCAAATATTTCTAGTTTTTAAAACACGTATATGGAAAATTAAATTAAACGATACAATTGTTGATATTACAAAATTAAATTGTCAAGTTATTTTTATTTATTTACAAATATTCAGTTATACAGTGTAGGCAAATGTAAATTAAATTGTAAATTATATGCAACTATAAATTAGTTTATATAATTAGTTATACATGTGCACGTATGAAATAAATAATACTATTTATGTGAATATAAATTAAATGATATTATTACTTTTGTATATGTGCATGCATAAATTAAATAATATATACATTTCATATATGTGTAAATACAAATATGCATGCATGCATACATAATACATACATACACATATACAGACATACATACAGACATACATACAGACATACATACAGATATACATACATGCATACATGCATACATACATACATATATAAATTGAATAAGATATTTATTTTTATTTACATGTAAATATAAATTATTTACAATTAACCTTAAATTTGATATTTTACCAAAAAAACTAGAAAAGTAAAAATGTCGACAGCTTAATATAAAGTATGAAATTAAAAATAAATGCAATTATAAAAACACACTAATTATCAAAATAGTTCAGTAAATTTATAATAAAATAATAAATTTCTACGTTTAATCTCGAACATACTGCAAACTGCCATATATCAAAAGTAAAGTAGAATACAATTTCAAAGAACATCGACCGTATGAAATTGTTTCACCTACAATATGCTATGTTTGTTAAGGAACAATGTATATGAGCACATTATGTATTCAATTACGCTAGCTTATGATGACAAACATAATTGTGACGAGTTATTTGAGCTGCATTAAGCCATCTTTTCTCGTTGAACCACTTGTTCCTAAGGTTTCGCGGCTTCATTACTCTTTAACGAGTAATGAAATTGCGAAACTGCGGTGAAGACTATCAATCAAAATTAACGAACAACGCTACAGGCAGTAGTTTCGTAAACCGCTTTATTTTCCAAGCTCGTTGCTTCAATCTGCGGTGCTGTAACACGTAAATTGTAATTGCAGAGAAGCTTCTCGAAAATTAGAAAAGAAAATGGTAGATGTTGTTCACGAGGAGAATTCTGCTGTTGTCAGGACAATTTTGTGCATTTCGTTATGGTCGTTTGTGATGTGATTAGTTGCGACAAAGTTTCAGTTGATGAACGTTCATTTACAGATTTTTGTGGTTAATTAGTTTATGATTAATTACTAAATGTTTATGGGATTTTTAATTTGTAGATTCGGGAATTTGGAAATTTAGAAATTTAGAGATATGGAATTTTGGAAAATTAGAAATTTAGAAATTTGGAAATTTGGAAATTTGGAAATTTGCAAAGAATATTTAGAAATTTAGAAATGGACACCATATCTTTACAAACATCCCTACTTAATTTGTAAATAAATTTCGATACAACAAAACGTCAGCATACCAATTCAAAATTTCTTCGATCCACCTCTCACTAAAATTTTCTACCTCTCCTATAATACCCAAAAAGAAGAAGAAAAATTCTGTTTGATCCACCCTAACATCCAAGTATTGTCCTCCACCTTACTCTGTTTACTGTTAGTGATCTTCCATAATAACGAAACGCATTTTGCCAGGAACAGTATCATTTATCCTCAATAAATCAGCAGCCACCGGCTAACGGTCCATTAAAAGGGAACGGCCATTAAAAATTAGCCGTGCAGATAAGCGCATAAAAATAATTCCGTGAAGGACGTGGTAAACGGCACTTAAGCAAATTCATTTAAATTGCGAAAATACGAGGGAGTTTTAAGATTGCAAATAGCATTAACCGGTGATTACGTCGTACGGTGTCAGGTCGTAGATTCAATATTACAGCACGAGGACCTCAATACAAGTTTCTAGCGATTTAACTTTTTTTCGTTCCTTCATAGTTTCAAATTACCCGCAGCAGCAACCCAAGTTCATTCTAACGAGTATTTTTTGATTTGTCAGTCACTGAACCCTTAGCAGTAGTCTTCTGTTTGCAGTTTTCTATTCGTGTCGGGGTATTGCTTGGTTTTACTACTTGCTACGGTCACTTTGGGTAAAGACTTTATACGTCACTGCATTTCCATCTCCACTCGAATTTTAGCTAAATAGAAAATTAGAAACTGTTTTCATGTCACAAAAATTGTACCGAGCTTTTGTGAAACGTAAAAATTCGAAGAGACACTCGAGTCATAGCAAAATAAACTGTAGTCGAAGGGAAATTCATTTCTTAGATACAGTCCACTTTTACTTGAAAATCCTCATAATTCTACGCGTCGTTGAATCGTCACTACTGCTGCGACGCGCATAAGGAAAAATTAAAAAAAATATCAAGTGGAAATGAGGGCTGCAGTATACGCGAGCCGCCATTTTACGTCAATGTTAATTTCGCGTTCAAGATTCACTTCATTTGTCAAGTACGAGATTTTTTAACTTTACTATCACGGAATAATCGCGTACTCCTTGCCATACTCTAACCTAATTGTTGTAAACAGTTATATTTTTTATTTACTATAAAATAAAATTAGTAAAACATATACACTTGTTTTAATGATTCCACGTGTCGTTTAATCGTCACTATTACTGACGCTGCGATGCATACAAATGTATTTGATCGAATAAATGCATGTATGATATAGCATGAATACAGAGATATCAAGTGTGTATATTACAGAAGCTGATACAGAAAAATAATAGAAACTGTAATGGGTCAATAATCTAAAGGAATCAATAATACTAGAAACTGTAAAATAAACTTGATCTTCTTTATTACTTGAGTATGTTTTATCATTACGAGTCAATGAATAACGCGATAACATCAATTAAACGCATACGTGATTCACGTAATCACTAATTTCCGATGTTCGTTATTTAAGAACAGCTTTCGTTCTCGAGATTTAATACGGTTCAGAGGAGCTGTTGTTATCAAAATACATTTGCACGAACAATGCCGGTTTGGGTTT
The DNA here is from genome assembly GCA_945859555.1 of Megachile ligniseca. Lineage (NCBI taxonomy): Eukaryota > Metazoa > Arthropoda > Insecta > Hymenoptera > Megachilidae > Megachile > Megachile ligniseca. Next base: position 3,900,002 of record OX243790.1, read on the forward strand.
AACGTTCATATAAGCAAACGTGTTTAGGTTTGCATAAGAACTTGGCCACGCTCCGCCAGCAATTTCACTCGTTAAGCAATTTTAATTAACGCTTCAGAGCCGTTTACACGCTGACCGATTACGGGAAACATTGGAAAATTGAAATTTTTAGAGCGGCAACGCGATTCGCACTTTTAGAGCGGACGGAATGCCGCAGTTTGGATAATTGCCGAGGTATTCGATACGATTTTTAAAATTTTCAAATTGTCATAAAACTTGCAGGTTTCGGGATTTTTGATATTTTCTAAATTGTCGAATTTTTAGAATTGTAGAAACTGGGTGTGTGATTTTGTAATTTTAGGTAAAATTAGGTTTAGATTCGGGAATTTTGCAACGTTGCAATTCTGCAGTTTTGGAAATCTGGAATTTTTTTATTTCTGGAATACTAGAATTCTGGAATTCTACAACTTTGTAATTTTGTAATTCTGGAATTCTGGATCTTTAGAATTTTGGAATTTTGGAATTCTGGAACTTGGCATTTTTGAATTTCAGAATTCTGGAATTCTGGATCTCCTAGAATTTTGGAATTTTGGAATTCTGGAACTTGGAATTTTAGAATTTTAGAATTCTGGAATTTTTGAATTTTTGAATTTTGGAATTCTGGATGTTTGGAATTGTGCAATTTTGGAATTCTGGGACTTGGAATTTAGGAATTTTTAATTTTTGGAATTCTGGAATTCCATAACTGTAATTTTGCAATTTTGGAATTCTGTAAATCTGGAGTTTTGTGTCTCTCAAATGGTTAAATTCCCAAATTCTCAAATTCTCTGATTCCCAAACCCTCTAAACTCCTTAAATTCTAAAACTTCAAATTTTCCAAATCCCAAAATCTTCATATCTCCAAATTCTCCAACCTCAAGTCCCAAATCTCTAAACTTAATTTCAGCCTCAAAAACTTATAAAACACAAATAAAAATTCAAGACCACATTTCATTCTAAAAACCTAACCTTGTCTCTTCCTCCCCACATATTCCCATTTTCCCTAAATAAACCTACCATTTTCGCCAATGCAGCAAATTACACCAGTGATGCACAACGAAGACCTTCACCAATAAAGAGCTACTTCCTAGTCGAAACACGAAGCATTATCTTCGAGGATAGCAATCGTATTTACACATCTCGGTTAATTCAAATTTAAGCCGATGCTGGAGAACGGAAGGTCAGAGTGCTGATAATACAGCCTATAATACGCAGTTTCCGGTTCAGCAGAACGAGAACTCGGACCGACTAAAATTAGGTTTAGATTGTATTGGATACACAAGTGTTCTACACCGACGTTATCCTCCTCGAGTCTCGTTCGTATTGGTGCATTACTGTTTCGCCGAAATGTACCGCTGGCAATATACGAATTCTACTTATTACTGTACGCGTTGCTTTTCGATGACAGATTCTCTTAATTGCACGAACCAAATGGAGCAATTAAGGACTTTGCAACCCCTGAATCGACCTTGGAGGCCACAGCGAAATACGAGAAACTCCGGCGATCTCGTCTCTCGCGATGCTCAACAGTGGAGACAAGGACAGCAATTTCGCCGATCCAAAATTTTCGAGCGACGAAGAAATATTTTCTCGTGCTTTCCCGTTCGAAATATTCTTCGCGCAATTACGCGGCTCGATACCGAGCCCGATTTCGCGATTCGACTCTCGGAATTTTATTAAAAACGAAAATATATTTTTATAACGTTTCAGGAGGCAAATTGCAAAATGTGCCGCGTAATCGCGCGGAGAATACTTTGGAAAGTACGAGAAAATATCGGTTGAAAATGCAACGACGACGAAGTTGCTGTCCTTTCTCGCAGGAGCTTGGTTTCGTCATCAGATGTCCTGAACGAGAAGATCTGAATAAGACTGCGTTTGCATTTTCAGGGAAACACGTTCATTATGACTCGGCGCAAATTGTGTCTCCTTTTCGCGAATGCAACGCAAATACGTTCGATCAACTTAATGAACCTTTGATGGCGAAGTTTAATCGATTCCGTTTGATTCTTGTAAAAATTGCGAGCGTTAAAAGGTGCAGTTTAAAGTTCCTCGAATATAATGGCCCGTTTAAAGCCGTGAATTGCAAATATTAATTGCTCGGAACTTTTAAGCGTACTTCGGTAATTTGTTTTGCGAATTGTTGCTGTATCGATTTCTGAAGTCCTCGATCGACATCGGTTGCGACGAAAATACTTGAGCAGTAAGAAAAGATACTTGAAGATACTTCGTAAAGATACTTTGAACGCTAGAAGTTAATTTACGAACTCTTTTCAGATGAAGTTTTACTGCTCTTGTAAAAAGGGCCATTAAACGGAAGTCGAGGAAAAGGAAGTCTGCACGAGTTTTAATCTTCTCTTAAATACTCCATTCAAGGTTGTGAATATTAATTATATAAAACATATAATTATTTTTTTATTTTCTCTTTTTTTATGTAAAAAATTTTTTATAATTAATCATTTATATTAATTAATCATCGTACTTCATTAATTCTATTCTGATTTATTAATTAAAAGAAAATCGCAATCTTCTAATTTTTTGATGAAGTTATTGTTCATAAATACATTTTATATTTAAAATCAAATTTTTGTTGTAATCACATTTTTACAGGTAAGTCAAAAAAACCTACGAATTTAGGAAAAAACTTGTGTAATTCGTTACAGACAAATGTCATAATGTTCGAAATTTAAATTTAATTATTTAAACTAGTTACTTAAATTTGAATTATTTAAACTAGTTACTTAAATATGAATTATTTAAACTAGTTACTTAAATTTGAATTATTTAAACTAGTTACCAAAAATTAAATTACTTAAATTAATCAGTGAAATTTGAATTATTTTAATTACTCAAATTTGAATGATTTAAATTTAAATTTAAATTATAAACATTTAAAGATATATTTTTATCTTTAAATACGACGATATATTTTTTAAATAGGAAGACATATTTGTTGAAGATGGGAGAAGTTAGGTTAGAACGTTTTCGACCGAGACATGAACACGTTAACGAAAAATGGCTGCAATTGATCAAAGATATGAATGTATTATGCCAGCAGCAATAATTCGCCAGTAAAATTGGCTCATTTGAAATATGCATTCGAACACGCGAAGCAATCATGGCAGAATACTTAATTTTTTAACGGTATAAGTCTGCGACTGATAACCGTGAAAACCACCACCATAAATCAGTGCACTATCGCAATCTGGCTACAGACACCTTCCAAATAAGACATTAAATTTGATAGAATGAGGAATATACGATTCTTCTATCATATCGATGCTATTCCCTTTCAAATTTACGACTTGGAAATTTCTTTTTGTTATCAATTTTCGAATATTTGGATTCATGGACTTGGAGTTTTTTCAATGCAGAAATTTCGAAGATTGACAGTTTATAAATTTAGATGACTGAAGATTTATAGGTTTAGGAAATTTACAAATTTTTATGTTGCAAATTTACAAACTTTAAAGATTGGAAATTTAGGAATTTTTTAGATTGAAAATTTATAAATTTCGAGGGTTAAAAATTTAGAAATCTATAAAATTGGAAGTTTACACATATTTAGATTGAAAATTTACAAACTTCAAAGACTGAAAATTCAGAAATGTAGATTAAAAATTTAGAAATTTTTAAATCGAAAATCTACAAATTTAATAGATTGAAAATTAAGAAATTTAGAAACTTGATATCTATTAAAAGCTCGTATCTCAAAAGGAAATAGCAAATACATCACAGAATCGAATTACCGCGATATTTGTACCGATTCGATCGGTGATGCGACGCAAATTGAAAAAACAAAAGTTGTGAATAATGATAGTTGCGTTTAAGAAATCACAGCGAAAGTGGGTGAACAAAAGTAAACTTATTTCCCGGTAATGCGAAAAGTTTGAAAGGTGGAGAAATGTTCTCGTCGACTCTTTTTGTTCTAATCGATTACTGCTCTGCTCGTTGCCCGCATTTATCACAGACGAACGTTACAAGAATCAGTCTTTGATCAGGGTATACAACGATTTTTATCCATACTTTATCCCTTTAGCATCCAGAAAATGCATCGGATGAAAGTTTCAAACTGCGCACTTTCAACTTTCTTCGCTGAAATGGGACATCGTTTGATTATCAAAATGGCGACGATTTATGAAACAGCGCGGATTGCAGAAAATGAACGTTAATTTGTAAACTGACAAATTTTAATATTCTCATTCTTCTTTGGCAAAAATGAAATTCGAGTCAGTAAGTATTGCATTTTCCATGTTAACATTGGTGAACATGGTCAAGTTTTATTGATTCATGGCTCAGGTTCACCGATGATATTTCAATATTGCCTGGCCGAAATATTTTAGGTCAACCTGTCTGGGTTACAACCGGGCTATTTAAAATCCCCTGATTTGCTTTAACAGATATAATTATTCGATGACGAACGATTGCTGATAACTGCGTTACGCTCACTAATTGTCAGTTTGACATTAAAGGTCCACTTGTCGATTATCGATAATCGATCGTACGAGATATGGTTGTTCGTTTTACGTTTAGAACATTCGTGTTTATTGTGTACACGCTTTGCGAATGTCTCTAATCGTTACGGACGGCAGCCATTTTGATTTGCGCCGCCATTTTCTAGCGAAATACCGCGAAATTTAATTTGATTTCAGCTGAGATCAATTCATAGTCCATTTATAGCGATACGTTTATTGTTTCAATTGGTTAAATTAACTCTTAGAAACGAGAAAGTTAGCAATATTTTAAAATGTATTAAACCGTTAAATATTTCGATTTTAAAATACACGATCGTTTTGAAAATAAATGAATTTTATTTTAATAAGGTTTTACAATTCCTTTCCGTATATGAAACAAAGTATTGTGAATAATATTCCTAGTAAAATATTTAGTACTGCATAATGAGATTAAGGATAGATAGGAATAAGATGAAATGTACAGTTATTAATAATTAAACTATGAAAGTTGGATGGAGTATAATTTTAACTTCCTCCAAGAAGATTTTGATATGTGACGTTTCAGACATTTTGTAACCGGAGGCTAGGGTACAAAATGGAGGTCAGTATTTTAAGATATCTGAAATTTAATGGAACAGCAAATGTAATAATAAACTTTAACTATGTTGAAACAAACAGTTTTATTGATAATGCAAAGCAGAAATATTTCATGTACAAAAACAGCTAAAAAATATAAAATAATATTTTTTCACATCGAGTTACATTTTCGAGAAAATGAGTGGTTTTAAGAATTTATTCAACTTTTCCAAAAATGAAATTATACTTGACAAAATTTGATTCTATTTTTTGTACAAAATGGCTTCCTTCTTCATAGTATTAACCCTGGGGCAGCTCATACATAATTAATAATGTGCTCGCAAACCCAGTTAGAAAGAAATTCGAGATTGCATCGCAATTAATATTACAACCCATATGCTTTGAGTTCTAATCAATTTCTGAAATTAGTAATATTAACAGTAATTTACGTTTACATTGGATTAATTATACGTGTTGCAGAAATGGAAGATCAATTTCCAATTTACGTTACCTATAACCTAGTTAAGGTAATTTGAAAATCTAGGTAACTTCATTTGCAATTCATTTCTGTAATTGGACTTAAATATTATTTGTATATCTAAGTTAATCTGCACTAATTTACTGTAATATAATTTATTATATTTTGCTGCAATTGTTCATGTAATTTACTGTATTATAATTGTTTATATCATTTATTGTATCATAGTCATTGATATTGTTTACTATACAAACATAATTATTTTAATAATTTACTGCATTCTTATTTTATTATTCACATAATTTACTATACAAATATTTGAACAATTTATTGCATTATGATAGAGTTACATTTATAATTTATTATACAAATATAATTCTTCAAATCATGTATTGTATTATAATACATAATAATTAATTGATCAATTTACTGTATTATAATACAATTGTTCAAATAATTTACTACATCATAATAGTATAACTATTGTAATCCATGCATGTAGTCAATTATACATAGTAGTATATTATAGTAACGATAATTTTTATTAACTGCACTGTTATGGATGAATGCATCGAATGTTATTGTTATGAGAAAATGTGCAGTTTACTTTTGACTACGTCATTTTCCGTTTAAAGAGTGAATAACTCCATTTGTTCATGCTAGATTTCAGATTTATCGTTCCCGGAAACGGTCATTCAACATTGTTACGACTAACAAGATCCTCTGGGACATTTTTCGTCTTACGACCGTTTCTTCCGTTTGCAAGCGAGATTACGCAATTCTTCCGGTAGGCCGTCTACAGTTTGTACTGTTTCTGTATTTCTCGAATAATATCTACTTTCAAATTCCATTTGGTCAAGTTATTGTTAAACAGTCGCGGTTATACAAGAAAATTCTGTACAAATACTTTAATAATAAAAATAAAATATAAAATTATTTGCATTCATATGTATTAAATAAAATAAGATACTTTATTAATCAAAACGAGTTTTAAAAATGGTACATAGGTTGATAAAGAATTTCATATTGAGTCCATGTATAAATTTACAAATTTGAAAATTTATAAATCTAATTTAAATTAAAAGTTTTGTACCTAGACAGTTTCAAAATGTATATGTGCAATAACATAAAAGTAAAAAATGAAAAGATAAAAATTTTCAAATTCATCAAACGTAAGAATTTGTACATTAGTACTCATTAATCCATAAATACAAATCACAAATTTTCAAAGCTATGTAATACCAAAATTTAGAAACCGAATTATTACCGAATTAAAAATCTAGAAACCTAAAAATCCAGAGCTAAATAAATCCATAAATTCGAAAATTTCCAAATTCCCGAATATGCAAATTTCCGAATAGAGAAGTTAACCGTCCATCGAGCTCCCTCCGAGCACACACACGTGTGTACGTTCATTCAGCTCGCCCTCCCGGGCGCAGTTGCCCATCGTTGGTCAACATAACTACACCGTCCATACAATGTAAACTCGAAGAGTTATAACGATTAATTCTTAAAGCCGTCGGTCGTATCACGCGTATGTCATCCGAACGTAAACGTTGAATCGGTTATAAACGTCAATACGCATCCATATCCAGTGAAAGCTCGAAAACCGAGATAAAAGCTGTCGGCGATCCATCGATCTGTCGCCAATTTTCAGGTTTCGGTACCGCACATACATACGGATCGGACCAATTCATTCTACGGTCCTGCATGTCTGTTCGAAGAGGGAAGCGTTTCGATCTGACCCGACTGTTTATCCGGTTCATTTATCTGCCACTTCGATTGCGTTACATTCTTCCGTGGACAGAGGCGTGGCCAACAATTCACCATAACAAATAATAAACAGTTCAATCGAATAAAAAAGACCGAAGTCAAGGATGTTCCCTAAATCGACCTTGGAGGCCAGACTCCAGTCTCGTTCGTATAGGTGCATTACTGTTTCGCCGAAATGTACCGCTAGCAATATACGAATTCTACTTATTACTGCCCGCGTTACTTTTCGATGACAGATTCTCTTAATTGTACGAACCAAACGGAGCAATTAAGGACTTTGCAACCCCTGAATCGACCTTGGAGGCCACAGCGAAATACGAGAAACTCCGGCGATCTCGTCTCTCGCGATGCTCAACAGTGGAGACAAGGACAGCAATTTCGCCGATCCAAAATTTTCGAGCGACGAAGCAATATTTTCTCGCGCTTTCCCGTTCGAAATATTCTTCGCGCAATTACGCGGCTCGATACCGAGCCCGATTTCGCGATTCGACTCTCGGAATTTTATTAAAAACGAAAATATATTTTTATAACGTTTCAGGAGGCAAATTGCGAAATGTGCCGTGTAATCGCGCGGAGAATACTTTGGAAAGTACGAGAAAATATCGGTTGAAAATGCAACGACGACGAAATTGCTGTCCTTTCTCGCAGGAGTCGCAGCTTCTCGGTTTCCCCGCCAGACGCTCCTGAATCGGTATATCGGACTCTTAAAAAGATGGCGGCAAAGGGAAACGGGCAAAGAGCTAGTTCCTACCTCGCGCACCACGCGAAAACATCAAAAGCTGCCGTCGAAATTGTCCGGAATGAAAGTGGGTTGCGAGTTGAACGGTCGAAAAAAAGAGAAGAAAAGCAAGAGGCTTGACTGGCACGCGTTATCGTTCGAGGACGATCGATGAGAACCGCCAAAAGAGCGAAAATGGAGGGAAATCGAGACGCAGCTGACGAGTTTGCACACCGTCCTGCGATCGGGTTATAGCTTGTTAACCTTACACCGGTTGGTATCATTCCCGGATTGAACTTTCTGGGGACCCGGGGTTAATTTCTTCGAGGATTTGATCGAATGAGATATTGGGGAGATGTAAGGGAATACGAAGTTAATTGTAGAAAATTGAATGTAGAATGATCCGTATTTTAGGTTTGGATAAAAGGAGAAATATGAGAATTTCAGAATTCGAGGGTTTGAATGCATTGAAATTTTTAATCTAGGGATATGGTGATCTGGGAATTTGAGACTTTGGGTATTTAGAAATTTTCGTTTTTGGGAATTTGAGAATTTTGCAATTTCGAAATTTAGAGATTTGGGGGTTTAGAAATTTGGAATCTAGAATTTTGGGTTTTTAGAGATTTAAGGGTCTAGAAATTTCACAATTTAGGGATTTTGGGGTTTAGAAATTTGGGAACCTAGCAATTTGGGTTTCTAGAGATTTAGAGACCTAGGAATTTAGGTTCATATGAATTTCGGTATGTAGCGATTTGGAGCCCTAGAAATTTCAGATTCCAGAGATTTGAGTATCTAGAAATCTGGAAATCTAGTGATTAAAGCTCTACACATTTGGAGATCTGGGTGTCTAGCAATTTTAAGGCCTTTTAGGACCAGATTTGAACATTCTAAGAATTTTGGAATTTCTAGATTTGGGTATCTAGAAATGTGGGACTTCAATAATCTCAGAATATAGAAATCTCGATATTTAGCAATATACATATTGAGGAATTGAAAGTTTTGAAATATGAAGCATGTAAAAATTGAAGAATTCGGAAATTACAAAGCTTGAACATACGCTAACGTGGAAGTAAAAAATTTCGGAGTATATAAATCGTGAAATGTGTGCCACGATTGAAAAGAAGTGTACGTTGCTTCTGAATGTACCGCCGGTATGTTCGAGTATAAATGGACCTTAAAGGGACGCTACGCCGGCGGTTCGGTTGAATATAAATGGACCTTTACGTCGAAAAGGGATGATCGTGTGTGTTGGGAGAACGTCTGGTGTTCACCACCGTTTAACCCCTTAACCCCGCGTTGATGCGATGGGATTTAACCCTTATGTCAACGCATACCAGAATACTCATTTACGCTTCCTCGTTTAAAACATCAATAAACCCAGCCACGTCCACGTTATGTGATAAATTCTGCACCGATTAACATTTTCTCTTGCGAAATTTCGACAAACGGAATTAATTTATTGAAGCTTTGAACTTGGTAGTATGCTCCATTAACGACTGCACTGTTATTTATAACGATACCGGAGTTTAACGTAATAATGTGGAGTGTCGAGGAAATATAAATCAATCAAAAATCAAAATTTAACGTAATAACGTAGAGCGTCGGGAGAATATAAATGAATCAAAAATCAAAATTTAAGGTAATAACGTTGAGTGCCGAGGGAATATAAATCAATGAAATGTTAAAATTTAACGTAATAACGTGCGGTGTTAAGGGATTTATAAATCGAATTTTGTATGGAATGTAATTAGTTAGCTGTAGATTTATTTAAGGTTATGTAACAAGGAATATGGCGGACGTAAATTCACACTTTGTTATCGTATTTGCATTACTTATTCAGGAGATGGTAAAATATTATACAATTTTTAAAATTGTATAAAAATACACAAAATTGTACATTTTTATACAATTTTTATAACTGTAAAAAAGTGCGCATATCATTTTTTATATGCAAACAATTTAATACAATTTTTATAGGTGTATGAAAATATACAAAGTTGTGTAACATTTTTATACAACTTTTATAGCATCACAGAAGTATAAAGTTTTTTATAAAAATATACAAATTTATGTAAACATTTTAATACAGTATTTAAAATTGTTACATGTTATATACAATATGTATTATTATTTATAATTACAAGAATATAATGTGAATATAAAATACAACAATACAAGTTATTAAATATAATTATATATTGCAATACATAATGTAAAAATTATACAATTGTAAGTTATACAAATTATACAAGTGTGTAAAAATCTGCAAAACCTGTTTGACGAAAAATATTTTACATTTATCTGCAATAATTAATTCCTGTACCTCGAACGAATTAAAACAAAGGTTTCCGTTAAAACGATACAAAGAACAATTTAAAAAGCAGTATTGCCCAGCGACCTTTGTGCGCAGTTGTATCATTGCGTTTGAAACGGCAAGAGTAACATTTTGGGAATCGTTCGACTGCAAACTCAATTCGGCTCAGTGATTTTGAATTGAGTTCTAATTTAATTGGAACGAGATTGAAACACAGGCAATATTACTTGCTGTAATTGTTGCCGTGTTTGTTATTTAACGCACAGAGGCTACAGTGAAAATGAACGTGCTTAATAAGCCACTTTATAATTGCAACTATACGAGCATCTGAATTTTCAATTATAACTTTTGACACGTTAATTCGCATTTGTAAGTTTTATCTCAAGTTTCTTCGTTGATTATGTGTGCAGGGTGAAATATGTCAGAGATAACCTAACAGAACTATAAACAAAATATTTAATTAAGTTCATAAAAAAAATTGTATACAAAAGGGACACATTTTTTCAACTAATCTAACCTAATGTAGTCTAACTTCTAGATGAGTTTCAATATTTCATTTCACAAATATCCATCTTGAAAATGTGTTAACATGTGTTAAAACTTTATAAGTTCAATATGTATTAAAACTTGATCATTATTAAAACTGGAAGTAAAAGATAAACTCTGACGAGTTAATTCGTCAACCTGCTTAAGAACTTGAATATCGAGTCCATACTTTCATCCGCCATTCACGATGACATAATATAATAAGTTTATCCAGAATACAATTACGCTCATTGTTTTTGCTCGAAAATTAATTACACGTTAATAGTGGATCGTTGTATTAGTTATCGTCGTCCTACGAGACGGAAGTTACCGGAACTTTTCGCCTGGTTCAAGCGTGAAACATTAATTATGTTCTACGTTAAACATTCTAAAGCGTTCATTGAGTCGCGGAGTTTGCGTTTGTATGAATGCATGACGTGTTATAAAGCGGCAACAATTTCTACCGGTATATTTACTGAATGTTTCAGTGCGTTACAGTCATTTGAACTATGGTCACCCGTGCAAATTGCGAACGAAGAATTTGATTAAAAGCGGTGTTTAGGATTTTTATGGAGTCAGTCAATTTAAAAATTTAATAAATGACTTTACGCAAAATTGATATTGTGGTGTCTTGTGATACTTCAATCATCACAAATAGTCTAAAACCGTCTACACAATGAGACTGTGCGAAATATAACTGCGTGATGACGTACAGATGTCAACCGGTTGTCGCGTGAGGTCGACAACGCTAAGCTCTCACGCGCCATCTCGTGGGACGTACAGTACCAGATCTCTGTATGCAAAATACAGATTTTGACATCCACGAAGAACTTTGGTGACATCCTAAATGAACTCAGATTTATGTTGTATGATATCCAGAAAATACGCTCGATATTTAACGGAGTTCGGTATAGAAGAACATCTATCGGAACATTATTTTTAAAGTACCGACGAACGTCGTTATCGAACTTCATAAAATCAATTATATCGCAAAATATGCCATTACTGTAGGTACATCGGTGATATATGGAATCGTATTGGTAATGGAGTTATTGGATGGTCCATGGCTGAACTACTAATATCGTATTAAAGAAGAAATGCGCTGAATTCCAATAAATATGGTAGTTTTCAATAGCCATTTCGCAGTGTTATCGAATACACTCGTATTTCTTGACTTTCCTATATTTCTGACATTAATCTGAACATAAATCGAATTCTAAGCATGACATATTCTTTTCTCAGAAACACAAATGACTTCTATTACCTCGATATTTTTTAAGAAATATAAACAACTTCTTGGTTCTTTAATTTTGTATTTAATAGAGGGTATTCGATGAGTAATATAGCGTCGTTTCGTTTAATAATATAATTATTGATTTTTATCGAAAAATATCAATTAGTGATCGACGACTTTGATTGTGTTAAAAATGTAGAAGTGTGAAAATATAGAAATGTAAAAATGTATTATGTGAAAATGTAGAAATATAAAAATTTGCAAATGTACAAATTTGTTAACAAAAATATGGAAGCAAGAATAGATATCTAAAATTTGCAAATCGAGAAGCTCATAAAATGAATCAAATACGTGTAAAACGCATTAAAAATACAATTAAAAAACTTTCCGCACCCACAAGCCGCCATTACATCATTCATGATTTTCAAGTAATTTTCCATGTATATTCAATAACATTCAATTTAGTACAAAAAAAAGGAGCAAAGAAAATTCTATCAACTTGACGCAGAACTTCCCTCAAAGAAACTATCTTCAGCTCATAATGATCACCCAGATTAATTAATTAACGAACTTCGCTATTTCTGAAGTACAGGTCGATAAGTCACGATCGTTTTTATCGACCTGGTCGCTAAAAGCGACTGTCGCTAGAATAACAAAAAGAAAAGATAGAGGAGCCTTCAAAAAATGCAATTAAACAGAAAGAAGCGTACTCTACTCAATTTATTTCATTGCCTAAATTAACATATTTAACCTTTATATAATAAATATTGTCGAAACTACAGGGTATCTAAAGTCCGACCCCACCCTTATATTTCGGAAACGGCTTTAAATATGGAAAAATGTTTCAGACAAAAGTTGTAGGATATCAAGGGGATGGTGGCAACAATTTGACCGATGGTCGTTTGAAGGTCACGTGAACATCTTCAGTTTCTTAAATAGACCCCCATTCTTTATTGTATATTGTAGCCCGTCAGGACTTTTTCAAAACACTATGTTTTTTGTGCAAGTCGTTCCCAAGATATGAAGCTTCAAAGTTGACACATAAGTGGCGTAAATCTGATCGTGCAACCTTTGCGCGTTACACCTTGGTAATGTGATTGCCGACGATATGTCAACTTTGAAGCTTCATATCTTGGGAACGACTTGCACAGAAAACAAACATAGGTTTTGAAAACGTCTCGGGTACAAGAATATGCAATAAGAAATGGGGGTTCTATTTAAGAAACGGGTGACCTTGAAACGGCCATTCAAGGTCAAATTATTGCCAGCATCTTCCCCTTGATATCCTAAAACTTTTATCCGAAACATCTTTTCATGTTTAAAGTCGCTTCCGAAGTAGGGTGGGTACTTCAGAGATACTCTGTATAAGTATGCAATACGCGAATGAAATATTTTTCAGTTTTGAGTTCAGAGTAAGTATGGATTATTAATATCTTTTTTTTATATTAAATATCGTTAAAAATATAAGCGTTGCTACTAATTTCTATACAGAAATATGCTATTATTTTCTGCGTACTGCAAGTTCCTTTAAAAGGGTGTTGCCTGTGAAATTGAAAGCTTAACCAAAAGTTGAGGTATTTTGCTGAACCGCTAACCGGTACATTCACCGACCGTACATTAATTTCATTCTGATTTCTGTTTCATAGCGCAGATCACGTGCATTGTTCGCGAAATGTATTATCTTTTCATTTAAACGCGAGCGGAACATTTATACGCGTCTCTGTGCGGAGTCACATACATCCATGAAACTGAAATGCAACTGTTCATGTTTTGATAATTAATCTGGAAAGCAAATTCATTTAGAAATTTGCCGGTTTAATTGACATGTGTTTTGACTTATCTATTGTATTATGTATAGGGGCATTGTCAAGGGAACCAACGACGATGATTTGTGAATATTATTGTTGAATAGTTTCCGTTTATGAATTAGCAGCAGGTTTAGCCGGATCCGCGTATGACGCAAGCATCATTTGAAATTTAAGATAAAGGTGACTAATCGGCAAATGAGTGATAAAATATGATCAAGTTAATATATTAACGCTTTGAGTGCCACATCAGCCGTGTGTGGGTGAGCATTCAATTTTCATACGATTCTATAAACGGTTATTAAAAATTTGTGTACTTTATCAAATTTTTTACTGATTTTTCTCTGAGATTTGGGGATTTAGAAATTTTAAGATTTGTAGATTTGGAGAATTTGGAAATTTGCAAAATTGGGGAATTTAAGGAATTTAAGAATTGGGAAATTTTTAGAATTTTAGAATTTAGAAATTTGGAGGTATAGAGATTTTGAAATTTGGAAAATATGGGAATTTAGAAATTTGAGCACATAATTGGAAATTTGAGAATATAAAAATTTTAGAATTCGAAAAATTAGAAATACGAAAAGCAGAATTTAAAAAGTTGAAAGGTTAGAAATTTTACAGTTTGAGAATTAGAGAACTAGCGATTTGAAGAATCGAATTTTTCGAAAATTGAAGAAACTAAAAATTTGTAACTTTCAAAATATTATATCTAAAGGTTTGATATACGATATATGAAGTATCCAACGTCCTACTAAATATATCAATGTTCGAAGCAGTTCTTTCAGTGACAAGTCGAATCACAAGACACATTGCGATTCACATGGAAGGATAAGACGCGAAGATAGTTCAGATGCCATAAAATCGAAATAAAACGATGACCCAGGGAAGAACATAAGGGATGTTGGGATATCATAACACATACGTTCCCTATGTTCTCATGGGAACAAGAGAAATCTATTTCCTTATTGATGGTTTGGTTTCCTCCTCGTAATGGTATGATGGTACAAACTAAGAAACATCATTTATTTCAATCTACTTTAATATTATCACATATTAAAAACATAATTATAACAATATTATAATGGTATAAAAATAAATACGAATTATTAAGTTAATAAATAGTTAACAATGTTCATATTTATTTTGTTTTAATACCATTTATTAAAATTTTACAACAGTTTTTGATCAAAATAAATATTATTGGGGTATAGTGTTTAGAACTCGCGAATGTAGTTAATAATTTAGTAGGAACGTTTAGTGACAAAGTTGAAAAAGTTATAAAACCAGCGTATACGATGCTATAACAGTATTAAGGTGAGAATATGCAGAATAATGACAAAACTTTTAACAGCTCTCGTTGTTAAGAATTTTAAGGTTATGGCACATTGAATACGAAATTTCGGATTGTAGTATTTTATAAATCCCTAAATTCCCCAATTTCTGTACTTTCAATTTCTCACATTAACAAATCCACAATTTTTTTTTAATTCACAAAACGCATCGTTTGATCGTTCAATTGTTCGATTGTTCGATTAATTGATTTTTCGATTAGTCGATTGTTCGATTGTTCAATTTTTTAATTAGACGATTGTTCGATTGTTCAATTTTTTAATTAGTCGATTGATCGATTAGTTGATTGATCGATTAGTTGATTGATCGATTAGTCGATTGATCGATTAGTCGATTAATTGACTATTCTATTGTTCGATTTCTCGATTTCCATTTTTAAACCTCGAATCCTTCAATTCATCAATTCCCCAAATTCTCAATTTTCAAATTTCGAAACACGAATGCAAGTTACTCACCGTTGTTTGTCGTGGTTCGTTCTATAGAAATGCAGTAAGTCAAGTAATGAAGCTATATAGAGGCGAAACGAGCGGTGTGCTCGAGAGAAAAAGTTGAATACAGCGATCAATCGATTGAGAACGCGGTCGGCGAACACAGATTTCCTACGTTCTCGTTTTCAAAGAGAGGCAGTAGACAATCTGATTAAGCCTTTGCGATTCTTCTCTTCAAACACCCGTTGCAATTGCGTTTCACTGCTTCTCGATGAATTCAGGCAGACCCTTGAAAGAAAATACAAAGGAAACTGTGCGCTGGAAATAATACTCGCCATCTTACATTTTGTTATTGATTAACTGATTTTTTTAACTGTCAACTGTACTTGGAGAACGGAGTGTCTATTCACCGTGGGGACAATGACGTATAGAAGTTGCAAATTTACGAATGAGAAGAAATTTGAGAATTTGTAAATTGCGAAATTGCAACAGATAATTTAAAAATATCGAAATTGCAATATTGATCATTTTCAATATTTTCCTTCAAAGAACATTAATTAAAAAAGTGCCTTAAAAGTAATAATTATAAACCTAGCACAAGTACTGGCTTGATAGTAAATTTTCTAAATTCGAACAGTTCGAATAAAATCTCGAATGCCGTGTTCAATTAGAATTCGACACTCGAATAAAGTTCATAAGCGAAGGAACGGGTATTTTTTTTTCAGAGAACCAGAGATCGCACGTGTCGAGAATCGGGAAAAATAAAAATAATTTTAATTGCAGTTGTTACATTCACCGGTCTCAATACGGGTACACTCTTTCCCTTTGAAAATAGCGAAACGTTGGCAAACTGAAACGAATCCAATCAGCAGCAATGCAGAACAGTTAACACCATAGGTGCAGAAATTTTATACATATATAATAGAAATAAATTCGAACCAATGTTTGTTGTATTCGTAGCTGTTATGTTTTGCATTGTAAATGAAATTATTCCTTCTGAATGTGCCAATTTTAGAAACTTTGGGCATCGCATTTTGTGATTTTGGTATTCTGGACTGTTTGAATTTTGGGATTTTGGATTATGGAATTTTAGAATTTTGGAATTTCTCAATTTTTGGAATCTTGGAATTTCGGGATTTTTGAATTTTTAGAATTTTGAAATTTGGGTTTTGGAATCTTGGAATTTTGGGATTTTTGAAATTTTGAAATTTTTGAGTTTTGGAATTTTGAATTTTTTGAGTTGGAATATTGGAATTTTTAAATTTTGGATTTTGGGATATTGGAATTTTGGAATTTTGGAATTTTGAAATTTATGAGTTTTGAAATTTTGGATTTTCTGAATTTTTGGAATTAATAAAAAAGCTTTCAATAATACAAAAATAATTAAAAATTAAATTTTCGCATATTTCGCCTCTCTGCCTGCAAGGAAGCTCCCGTATTCGGCCATGAGACTTTCGAAACAATACGGTGCTCCACAACGTGCGAAATTTGGGCAAGAATCGGTGCTGACGACAGTATACGAGACCATAAATTGCCTTTCCAATTACACGCACCGTGCGCAACAATTAAATACAAGCGGCCAATTTTATAGCTTTACGTTTACAGTGGAATATGAAATAAAATCAAATGGAGTGATAAAATTGGGTCTTTGTTTAATTTCGATGGATCCTGATGAAATTCGTTGTGTAGCAATAATACTGGACGTCGCGACGAGCGAAAGCTCAGTTTCTATAAAACCACAGTTTCATTTCATCAGGCTATCAAGTATGTTCTCTGTTGTTACCAGTTTCAGATCTTTCATTTTGTTGCGAAATGTACCGCCATTCATTGTATGTTGGGGATTTCTGGAAATTTAGGAATTTAGAGGATTTAAGCGTTTGGGAAATTCGGTAATTTAGTAATAATTTGAGGGGTTTGGAATTTTGGGAAGTTGAAAATTTAGTGCTTCGGAACTTTGGAATCTTGGAGTTTTTTAATTTTATATTGGGATTTTGTGATTTTTTGGTTGTGGAGATTTTGGATATTGGAATTTTGAGATTTTGGGATTTTGGGATTTTGACACTTTGGAATTTTGGTATATCGGAATTTTGGAATTTTTGAGAAATTTAAATCTTAGAAATTGAGAAATCCAGAAATTAATAAAAGAAGAAATTTATAAACTTAAAAATGCAAAAATTCGAAAGTTAAAATATTCACAAATTCACTACAGCAATTTTGAATCTTAGAAACCAACAAATTCAACAATCCTAACCTACAAAAAAATGCAGAAATTCCAAAATTGATATAACCTTGCATTACAAAAGTTAAAAATTTAGCGTGTAAAACATCAAAGTGTTTATCCAACATACCCTCCACAAATACGACTTCCCCTTGAATTCGGCGCGAAGATAAAGATCAAAAGGAACGCAAAGGAACATGAATAATCCTGTAGCCGTATTAAGGATTATTGCAACGTAACGTTGTTCCCGTGTTAATTAAAGCTGCCAGCATGGGAATAAACTGCAGCTGTACACGAAACGACGGCAAGTATGCATCCGTTAACATCGGCGCCTGGTTATGATTGATAGATAATCCTTCTGGCTCTTCTAACAGGCTGGCTAGTGCTCTCACACATGTATCATGATGCGACGCCGGGTAAATGTCGATCTCGTAACCGGTAGCCGATTGTTATTTACGATCATAATCAATGCCATGCAACCCCGTATCCCGTATCACATTTTCGAGATAACGTTTCCGTTCGAGACATTCTGATACCTGCGCTGAAAGACGGCTTTACGTTACGTGTCTATCGTTTCCTGTAAACGTATGGAACAAACACGTAATTCTCCACCATTTTGCTTTCTCGATCAACGGTATCTGGTTTCTTATTTGGTTATTGGTTACATTTGGTTATATAGATTCTTAGACGTTAATTAATTCTAACGTGACATAGTCAACCATTTTGTTTTCTTTGTTGATACAATAGTATCTAGTTCCATACTTGGTTATTGGTCACACTCATTTTGTTACGCGAAGATTCTTATGAGATGTTAATTAATTCTAACAGGAAATAGTCAGCCATTTTGCTTTCTCGATCGATATAACGGTACTTGGTTTCTTATTTGGTTATATTTGGTACTTTTATAGATTCTTAGACGTTAATTAATTCTAACGTGACATAGTCAGCCATTTTGTTTTCTTTGTTGATACAATAGTATCTAGTTCCATACTTGGTTATTGCTCACATTCTTATGAGATGTTAATTAATTCAAACGTGAAATACTTGGTCAACCATTTTGATTTTGTTATCAAATAGTATCTAGTTTTATATGTTCTTTACAGGTTGTTACATAAGAATTCTTATGAGGAGGCACTAACTCAAACTAGTCAGCAACATGGCTGACAATTCGAAATAGTCAGCCATTTTGCTTTCTCTGTCGATACAATATAACTTCGTAATTAAACCTAACCTATAAAATAATTACGTAACAAACAAATAATTTCATAACTGAACCTAATAAATAATTTTACAACAAAACCAATAAATAATAAGGTAAGAGTACCCAAGAGGTAATTCGGTAATTGAACCTTTACAAGATTATTGTCGCGTCAGAGTTCATTTTGACCCAGACTTCCCGTCGCTAAAGTGGATGGTTCATTTCGCGCGGTTTTATGCATTCAGTAAAAGCGGTATAAAATATTGCAGGGGTGTCGTTTTCTTCGACAGTACGTGTGACCCGGTCGCAAGATTGCGAATTAATGCGAAACACCGTGGCTATAGTGTTACAAAAAGATAAGAAGACGGGGAAACCCGAATCTTTCCTGCATTAGCAAACATCCCCTTGCTAACGAGTATACTTAATTTCACGTTGGGTAAACCACCGTCGGAGTCTAGACTCAAAATGTCCGCCGAAGATTTAACTTGCGTTATAATTTCGCGTATGCAAGATCGGGCTAATCTTTTCGAAATTTCATCTGGTGCGAATTGTATGAAAATTAGAGAACTATTAAACCGTTAGTATCGTTTCTGACTACTTCAGAATTTGTGTGACTTCAACACTTTTGAGTGCTATATTAATTTAAATTTTAGTAATTTTATTTTTGATAGTTGACAATTTTCGTAATATTCAACCCTTGTTTATTCGAAATTAAAAAATTGACAATTTCCAAGGTTCTGAATTAAAAAATTTGCTATTTGTAATTTCCAAATTAAGAATCTTGAAATTTCCAAGCACCCAAATTAAAAACATCTACATTTAAAATTTTCGAATTTCCAACTTGAAAAATTGGAAATTTCTGCGTGTACGTGAGCTCTAAATTGGAATCTCGGTGTCCGCAACGATGATGATAAAACACCACTAATGCGCATACAAATCCATGTGCAGCGCTGGCTCGGGCCCTATAAAATGGAGCCATATATCGAGAGAGCGCTATATATTAAATTCGTAGTTGGTGTTGACCCCCCGGGGATTGAACGCGTTAAACAAACAGCGGCTTACAAACTTATCCATATCGCTACAGCGTGCCAGAACGATCTTCCCAAAATTACACAAACACGCTCGTTAAACAGAGAGAATTCACACACTCGACGTTTATTTCACGAGCAAACAATTGAACAAATTCTGCGAAAACAGTCGGAAAGTGCACGTAGAAACACGCGATTACCTTTCCTCTTGGCCGTAGAAACTTTCGGAACATCGTCGATAAAATCGCAAAGTAGCCGCAAAATTTCAACGAGGCTGAAGCAAGCCAATCGCGTTGCTAATGGCCGCTGAAGTTGTTTGAACAATTTGTATCTCGTTATTTGCAACGGGATGAGGCGCCTGGGGTCACTACAGACACCCATTTAACGTCATTTTACAGTGTATATGCAGCAGTGACTAAAACAACGCGTGGAATCATTAGAACAAGTGAATATGCTTTACTAATTTTATTTTATAGTAAATAAAAAATATAACTGTTTTTACAATTAGGTTAGAGTATGGCAAGGAGTACGCGATTATTCCGTGATAGTAAAGTTAAAAAATCTCGTACTTGACAAATGAAGTGAATCTTGAACGCGAAATTAACATCTACATAAAATGGCGGCTCGCGTATACTGCAGCCCTCATTTCCACTTGATATTTTTTTAAATTTTTCTTTATGCGCGTCGCAGCAGTAGTGACGATTCAACGACGCGTAGAATTATGAGGATTTTCAAGTAAAAGTGGACTGTATCTAAGAAATGAATTTCCCTTCGACTACAGTTTATTTTGCTATGACTCGAGTGTCTCTTCGAATTTTTACGTTTCACAAAAGCTCGGTACAATTTTTGTGACATGAAAACAGTTTCTAATTTTCTATTTAGCTAAAATTCGAGTGGAGATGGAAATGCAGTGACGTATAAAGTCTTTACCCAAAGTGACCGTGGCAAGTAGTAAAACCAAGCAATACCCCGACACGAATAGAAAACTGCAAACAGAAGACTACTGCTAAGGGTTCAGTGACTGACAAATCAAAAAATACTCGTTAGAATGAACTTGGGTCCTATTACTGCTATGGGTAATTGATTTGAAATGAAGGAACGAAACAACGTTAAATCTAGAAACTTGTACTGAATTCGTAATATGCAACTTCGAATTTTATTAAAAATATTTTCTGGACTTTGCTTATACTGTTATGTATACATACACGGCAGTACATTGTCATCGCACCATTGTTATTTTCGTTCTCTTTCACACTCTGACGTTTCAAACTTGAACTTTTTTGCTCGTTTCAATCGTTTCCTGTCCGAAGTGTGCTCGATGTCTTCTTCAAGGACTCGTCTGTCTTTGGTCAATATCTTACGATAGCTTTCACCAGGAGACAGCTCTTTGTACACTTTTCTGCTTTCAACTTTCTGGCATTTCTCGAGCTTCTTCTTGCTTCCTTTCTCATATCCCTCTTTTTCCGGGGAACAATGCGATACACACTTATCTACGAAACAAAACTTGCAATAAAATTAGAAGCAGCACTTTTCGTGCATTGAGAACCATGAAGAACAACATTCGCATAAACAACGAGGTATTCTTCCATTGCTTTCTTAAATATTATTTCTTCTGTTTGTGAAGCTATATTTAAGTTTTCAATTATACATCAATAATAAATCATACTGTTATATTAACAATAAATATTAGTATTGGGGTGGTTAAATTTTTCTTTCTCATTTGCTTTCACTCTCAAATCCCCATTCTCAAATTTAATCGAATCGAAGGTGTCGATTTTGAACGCTTCGGTTACAATGTTTATTAAACGAGAATAATTTTATTAAGGGAGGTATCACGCGTTACAGGCGGAAAAGCCGCGTAGCGTGACAAAATTACAATTGCAAATCGATCTCTCTTCTGCTATTAGTCCAGATCTGCTGACTGTAGTTAGGCAATTGAAATTGTCTAGTATTACCCCAGTTTTTCCATATTGATTGGATTTTATGACAGGAACATGTTGGTTTTAATGGATTCATCGATTCAGGGCGGAATTACATTTCAGCTTACATTCGCCTAATTATTTTCAACTTTTACTCTCTTTTAGTCGACACTGTGATTTGTTCAGAACATTAATAGAAAAACATTTTTCCGATTAATTAATACAGAAACATTTTTCCGATTTTGTAAATAATTTCGAAGATCGCTTTAAATGGAACCCCCTGTACATTTATTAAAACGTTCGTTTGAAATGCATCTATGCACCCACGTATATTGAAAAGGAATCGTATCGTATATGCACGGGATTATGTTGTATTTGTCATTGTTAGATAACTTTTTCGACAAAAAAATCGACGATTTTATAGTATTATATCAGAGAATATTGTACCATAGCGTATAGAATGACGTACGTTGTTAATCAAATCATTTTGTTTGCATCAATAGCATTTTTCTTCTTTTAGCTAAAATGCAAATGGAACGCAGTACCTGTATTGTTTTAATTGAAAAGGATCTAACGGTATTGTACGGTACGAAATGTCATGCACGCGCGTGAGATGACTAATAAAGCGCAATCGAAAATGGCTGCGTATGCGTACACGGTATGCAATAGAGCTATGATTCTGCGAAGTCTGACGTTCAAAAAAATATTTCACAGGAAGATTTCATGCAATATTGATGAATACAAATTCGTTAATTACCAATATTTTGAAGTTAATTGCAAACTTTTGAAGTGGTCTTGTTCCACTTTTACAATAAATGATTTGATGAATTATGGGTTATATGTACGATCTCTTTCACAAGAGTAGGTTGATATTTCTGTAAATATTGGGTACAATTCTGAAAATCGCAAACCTATTATAACCAAATTATAACCAAAGCTCAGACTTGATTTGGGAAGAAAGTCCTTAAAAGGATTTTTGACGACAAGGCTTCGTTTGCTTCTCAACCCACTTCAAAGTTTTTTACAGTTCCTACTAAATATATCCGAAAATATTGATTTTAGAGAAAAAAGTTTCAAACAAAAGATGAAGCTTATAGAAAACTGTACAAAGATGGTTATATACGTTTTTAACATAAACCTATTATTTTGGCTGTTATGACAAATATTATTAAATGTCATTTCCCAACTCGTTCCCAGGACCCTTCAAAGTTTTTTTTACAGTTTTTACTAAATATATCTGAAAATATAGGTTTTAGAGAAAAAAGTTTGAAACAAAAAATGAAGCTCATAAAAAGCTCTAAAAAGGATGTTGTATACATTTTTGACGTAAACCTACTATTTTGGCTGTTATGACCTAAAATAACTCGGCTGGGGTCAAACTGACTTCTACCTAGGGTACTTCTATTACTTTCTTCATAATAGCCAAAATAATACGTTTACATAAAAACTGTATATAACGTTTTTTGTAGAACTTTTTAAAAGCTTCATTCCTTGTTTGAAACTTTTTCCTCTAAAATCAATATTTTCGAAAATATTTAATAAAAACTGTCAAAAGGGTGGTTAAAGTGGGGTCAGGGGGCAGATGCTCCGTCGTTAAAAATTCTTTCAGGGAATCTTTCTGTGTCACCTTCATGACGTCATAGATTTATGTCAGATGGCGTATGGTTGGGTTTAGATTTAGGCGTTCCGATTAGATTCAGACAGTATTACCGGTCGAATTCAATTTCGAAGAAAATGTTTGATAATCGTGGTAGAAAGGGAGATAAGGGGTAACTATTAAAACTGGACTTGCCGTTAAAACGACGACACGTTGATCGTGTATACGTGTAAAACGAGGCGAAGAAATCCGATAGAGTTTTCCGTGTAGTTACTCCAGGGTTCCAGGGCCGTGTTCCTTAGCCGGGCGAGGAGTAATAAAGTGCCAGTGTCCAAGCTAGCGGAAATTAATCGGCGTGGAGGAAAACTGCGCTGCACTCGACGGTTTCTCTTTTAGAAGAAACACAAGCAAAGCTCTTACTTCCTCGTTAAGAAGTTATTGGATGGCCTCAGGAACGCGTGCAATCTCGCTAGCGTTGAACATTTAATTTCAACATCTGTCAAATTGCCGAACAAACTGTCCTCCGGTGCAGCGTAGGCTTCTTTCGATGTCACAAATATCAACAGTTCATTTATAAATTCTTTCGATATTTGTTAATTTACGAATTTTTCAAACTCTAAGTTACATTTCAAATAAAGAGTAATTGCATAAATATACATACGTTTCATAAATAAATATGTTGTGTCTCAAAATGCAGAATAATTGTATAAGTTAATTCATTTATCTCTCATTTATTCCTAACCTAAAACTGCCGATCGAGTATCCATTTTAGTATTAAATTCCCCGTAAATTCCCAAACTTATGAATCTTCAAATCTCCGCCTATATTCAGAGCATACATCGATCTAACTGCATCGACTATCGATCTCCAACAGTCATATTTTTCATAGTTAAGCCCGATTTGCTGTTGACTGTACTCGTAATTATTACCGCGGCATGGAAGTCTATTAGCCTTGTGGGATTTACGAGATACAATAGCGATTCGATGTTATTGCTGTTTGTCGCCGTTATTGCGAATTCATGTATCGAGGTTTGCTGTTCAGCGTTCGAGTGTGCACTAGGGATGCCCATTGCGGGCTCAATCGTTAACATTTGCCGCAAACATTGTTAAATCACTTTCGCGAACGTGTTGAAGGAGACACGCTTACTTGCTTCTGTACACGGTTTCGGGAATTTCAGAAATTTCGAGTTTTGGGAATTTGTGAATTTGTCAAGTTTGGTACGGGAAGGTTTAGAACTTAATTTAAGGGAAATTTAGGTGGGAGGTTTTAATTTGAGGATTATGTACTAATTTATGTTTTGTCATTTGTCTACTTATTTTCCATTTCAAGTTAAGTGCATATATGACGGTTTACTGTTAAATTTCGCGGTATTTCGCTACAAAATGGCGGCGTAATTCAAAATGGCTGCCGTCCGATTAGAGACATTCGCAATGCGCGCACACAATAAACATGAATGTAAGCAAAACGAACAACCATATATCATACATTGGACTATCAATAATCGACAAGTTGACCTTTAATGTCAAACTGACAATTAGCAAGCGTGACGCAGTTATCAGCAATCGTTCATCATCGAATAATCTGCTAAGGAGATTTTAAATAGCCCCGATTGTAACCCAGACAGATTGACCTACAATATTTCTGGCAAGCACATAAAATAACAAAATAAGAGTATAGACTGCGAATACACAGTTGCATCGAGTGCACCTGGTAAACTCAGAAAAGTCAATTTGAAAAATTAACGAATCCTCTGTCAACAAGTAAATTGAATCTGCATAATTCTACACAAGTTCAAGGCGTGAATCTCCACATTCCACATAATTCGCGGTGGTCCAACGTGTTCCGAAACGCAAGTAGTTGAATAATATAGGCAATGCTAGTACTCGAAGGATTTGACGTAGTGGGGATACTAACCCGAGCAATATCTTCAAGGATATTAATAGGAGACGAGAATTGCATACAGCGAGAACATCGTAACCACGTTCATTTCCTGTTCAATTACCTAGCAAGTGCTCGTTCAGGAAACGTTTTCATGACGCGATGGTCGGCATCATCCGCATCACTCGTTTCTTCATTTAATTTCCCTTGTACGAGGAAGTTCTCCACGGACGATAAATCATTTCTTCTAAATCTGAACACCCGGCCGACGATTAAGTACCAATGGAGTCGCGAAGATTTATCGCCACAAAGAAAGTTTTAGGTGTATAGTCGATATTCAGGAAATATCTTGCCAGGAAGAGGGAGAGGAAAAAACGAAGAAATTCTGCAGAGGAAATTTTCTTATGCAAAAGTTCGCAGTTCTTACGGAATTTCAAAATTTTCGAACGTTAGCCGCAGCTGGGACGGAATTGGAGAATTTCTTTGTGAAATGTAACTTGTCACACGTTCGAAAGTTTATCGAATGAGTACAGTGACGTCACGGTACGCTTTATCGATACGCGGACAATCGAATGCGCAGAAATCGATCGGCGATCATTGTACCTGGTAGATTGGAGGCGTTGATAGTTGGAAAATTGGAAAAGCTGAAGTCCGGAAAATTGGAAATTTGATTTCGGGGTTTGGAGATTTGTAATTTGAGAATTTCAGAATTTCAGAAATTGAAAATTTGTAGATATAGAAATTTTATATGTGAATTTGAGAATGTAATAGAGACGTAAAAATGAAGAAATTTGGAAATTTAGTAATGCAGAAATTTGAAAAAATAACGCAAAAGTGTAAACAAATTAAGAAAATTGAAAATTCTGACAGGTAGAATTTCATCTAAAATTTTCCTGAGAAATATTTAATCAAAACATTTCGCACGCTGTAACGAAATACCTCGAGGAAAATTTACGAAATTAACATAATACGGAGGGTAAAAATTTAAATACGCGCCGTCCAAAACACGCGGACCGATAAAAAAATGCCGGACTGTAAAAACCCTTGATAAACAATTTAAACGGCAACGTTTAATCTTTCCCCCCCCAAAAAAAATATTAGCCGGTAAAAAAAAAAACCGTTCGAAAATAAATTTCGAGTGTTTGCCAAGAGCTTAAATTTTAAATGGAGGATGAAATACGGTACATTTACCGGTAAACAATTCTAAGCTAGAAATTTATGGATTAAATTGATAACGATTAAATCGGTAAACTCGATGTAAATTTATTAAAAACTTTTTAAATCGCCGCATTACGCTCCTAACGGTACGTAATATATTTAGGAAATTATTCGTTACGGGTTTTCAACCGAATTTTAGTAAATTCTGCGCCACGAGGCGGGTGTATGTCAAAATGATTTTATCCGAAATAAACTGCAGCTTCATGCGCAAGCTGCCTTGCAAAACGTTCATTCATTTTAAACGGTTCAGCGAAATTCGAGAACCGGCCGAAGTGAATAAAAGTAGAAACTTGTGTCGCTATCTAAATGTACGCACGTACACAAAATATGCAATTAATTTCGGGAATAATGAAAGCGATGATAATAACGTAAATCGAGCGAACGATGTTCGTGTACTGTCGACGACGATGTGATGTAACGCGACGTTAAAGATTGAATTGACTGGAAAATTTGTGACGTTTTCGTTCGGTGATATCGAGATTCTTAATTATTAATTATTGATTTTACAATGATGATTTTATGATATATTGTCGAGAATTATTTTCGGTATTTGGGTGCAGACATTTTTTGTGTTTGATGAGGGAAACATGAAAATTTGGATATTTGGATATTTGAAAATTTGGGAAATTTGGAAAGTTGAAAGTTTGGGGAGTTCGAAATTTTGAGAATGCAAGATTAGAAAAATACGGAAATTTTAGTCATATTTAATTTAAGAAAATTTGGAAATTAAAGAAATTTTTTGAAAATTTGTGAACTTGAAAAACTCGAAAACAACGAAACTCTAAAACTCCAAAACTCGGAAACTCGAAAACTCGAAAACTTGAAACCCTAAAGTCCTAAAAATGAAAAAACATGAAAACCTGAAACCACAAAACATTAAAAATTTGTGGCTAGAAAATTGGAAAATTGACAAATATAGTGATCGAAAAATTTGTAAAGTCTACACAATTCATCCCCCAAAATCGAAAGCAATTGTTACACAATTTCGTATTCTATTGCACAAAAATAACATAAATATAGAAATTTTTAAAATCAATATACTGTACAACCTTTAAAAACTGTAACGCATGTTTGAAATATAAAAACATCGTCGTTCTTTTGCAACAAAGTTGATTTTGTATGCAATAACGTATAATTTCGTTATAAAAAATTCAAACAAACATCCGGCAGTTTAAAAAAGTTCCTTCGTTATATTTTACCTCGTCTGAACAATAAAATTCAGTTCATATACATATTTTATTATTATTTAATCACACTTTATTGTGTCGTTATAAATGCAGTACGTGCACAATTTTTACGAAACTCGTTTAAAAATGACAATTAAGTCTTTTATTTGCCACGACTGTACAAGATGATAAATTAAAATCTTCCATTAAACGCAATTGAATTATAAATTAATTTTTATTCTTAATTAAAAGAAGTTTCTATGAAGAATTTAAAGTAACTCATGGCTTGAAAGAACGTTTAATTAAAGGTACAATCGATTGTAATTAAAATCACAATTTTGGTCTCTCATTTGAGAAGATTGAATTAAACATTAAATTTTAAGAAAGTGATTTATTTAAACATTTTTACTTAATATCCAATTAAACAGTATTTAATTGTAGAATCAAAGATTGTTTAATTGATGATTACAGATTTCGAAATTTTTAAACAATTATTTGCAGTATAATAATTTTTAATTAAATATACTTACTTTATATACCAAATACAGTCACACTCAATATTTAGTTTATTGTTATATATTTTCCTTTTTTCACACATGCAATTTTCAAAACTTACTATAATTATAAGGGCTGTCCTACTTTTCTACCACCAAACTTTATTGGTACATTCCATCCTCAAATATAAGAAAAAGATGTTATATGAACGTAGTGGTTTAAGCACTTTATTAAAAAGTTATAATAGAAGTACAAAATAAGTTTGGACTACTGTTTTTCGATGCCACGTACAGTGCGTCCCAGTTTTCCGCGTAAAATTTTACCAGCACGTTCTCTCAACAAAATGATGCAAAAATATTATATAAACATAGGCGTTGAATATATTATCGAAAGGAATAGAAACGACAATGGACGATTTCCGTCGACTTTTTTTTTAATAACTTTCCATAATTCATTCAAGATCCTATGTTCCCATAAACATGTTATCTTATTTATAGAATAAGTAAAATATACTAGTAAAACTATTAGTAAAACTACGTGGGCAAAACTGAAACCTGTATGCAATATCGAACCCCTCATTTCACATTTTTACAACTTAGGTGAAACCCTACGTTGATATTCTTTATTTTTGAGTATGTTAATAAAGTTTGAGTAACACCCTGTATTTATCGGAAGAATAACGCATCTCTCATTCGCGTTTTCCGGAGAAACTATCTCCGACTGGATAATGGGTAACCAGAAACGGGGCACTCGTTTCTAGACGGTTTCGATTTCAAGTACAGGGTGATACAATGGGAAAACAAGTTCGAATGATTGCCGTATAGTACGTGGGGAGTAGGTACAAAGGGTGTAGTAATAACGCGGCATTATGCTGTAAGTTATAGATCATATTCCATGCATCGATAATCGTCAAGAATGTCGCGAGTGAATGTGTTAGCTGTAGGTTTAAATATTCATCGAAATTCCGATTAATTCTTCTCGATTACTGGCTGCAGGAAATTGTATGATTACAGGGTACGTAATCGTTTCCATTGCGATTTCCACGTTCCGTGTTTGTTCATTTATGCAAGCTACAGAAATTGCCTCATAGTTTTCTCAATTTCGACTGCTCACGCGTTTGTTGTACACATATTTGTTCCTACGACGAGGGCAAGACTTTACAAAATTGCACACTCTTGTTTACTTGGGATAATTACAGTCTGTTACGGAAGTTATGGGCATAAGCAGAATCAAAGGTCGCTGAAATGAAATTGTGCGTAATGTTACTTTTTACATTTGTCTATCACATAACTTGGTGTCTTAATGGATGTTTTAATATTACGTTGAAAAATTTAGACACCCTGTATATAACGTAATTACGGCACTTCGAAGATGTGAGTGCACCTGGTATATTTCAGCTGCTAACAGCCTGGGATGTAAACATTCGACTACCTCCTCGAACAACAGCAATTTTCCCAAATTTCAGTACTTTCGGATCATTGCTGAAAATACAAATACAAGTAACCTAATTTCCTGTTCAACACTTAACTATACCCAGTGCGAAACGGTGGGTTTGTGGTTGCCAGACGTGAACTTACATTATCATTAACCTCTTCGTAGCGGGCCATCTAAATGTGTTTACCGGCTAAAGCCAGTGCCTGGAGGCGTGAAACCCGTGAACAGATCAAACGTATACGTGTGCTAATGGCAATCGTACCGTGTTTACCGTTGTTCTGATTAATCAAGTTCGATTGCAGACAGAACAACGAATTGCCAGTTTCACGACTTTAGAAAAAACCAATTAATTCTTCCTTCAAAACCGCCAAATACGCTTCCTTATGTGTACATCTCTTCATTATTTATTAATATTGTTAACTTGAACATTAATATTATTGATACTATTTATTTATTATCATTTTTGATGCTAACTGCATTGTACATAATTTATTAATTCAGCAGTTTCGTATTTTGTCAATAATATATATATGGTATTAATATTACCATAGTGAACTATCAATATTAATATCATCGTGACATTATTAGTATTGTAGTATTATAAACAATTAATATTAGTACTGATATACTGTATGTTAACATAGTATATTACCTATTAATAATAATATATAGTAATGATAAAATACTAAAAAATTAAGTATAGAATTAATAAGATATTAATGTTATTGATGCTATAAATATTAACAGCATCAATATTATCTTTACAATTTTACAAAACACTGTAACATATTGTTATTATTAATTATTACAGTAAATATAGTCTATTCTATAATATAGAATAAACATATTCTTATAATTACTATAATATAAAACGTATTCTTATAATTATTAGACATCAAGACGAAGGGTGCACAGTTGAGCGCCATCTTGAAACGCCCGTAAGACAGTCGCAATAATTCAATCGAGAAAATCGAATACCTAATTGAATAAACATTCATCTGGGAGAACGTTCAGTTTCCAAAGCACGTTCGTTTAAATTTTGCGTCCGTTTCGGACACCCTGTATATAAACGCAAATGTTCAATCAATTTACGAATAAAATCACTACGACGATATTTACGGTCTACTACTTTAAATAAAACACACTGAGCTTTTCCACTGTGCAACCGTCCAATTCGATCTTTCGCAACATTCGCATCAATTTTACCCTGTCGTTCCGCAGAGAACCGTGAATCCGGACGAAAAACCGCAGTCTCTCCGGCAAACTGAGTGTACACACAGACACTTCCCCCTTTCCTCTTCCTGTTTTTTCCCTTTTTTCGTGGCTGGGCGAAGTGTGAATCGTGCGTGAAAATGCTTTACGTCGGGTGCCACCCTCTCTTCTTATGTGCCGTTCTCGTGCTTTTGCCCCGAGGAGAAGTTCAAGTCCTTCGTATCTGCAAGGACGAACACGATCCCACATTTCCGCCACCAATAATTCTTGCCTTCCATTTTGTCGACCGTCTCCCTTTCTTGAGTACATCGCCTATCATAAATATACCGAACGATACTTCGGTATTTTGGTCATTTAACGAAAGGGTCGCTTTACATATTATTAAGTCTTAGAATACAATATCGTTGTGTTAGGTCGTACAATGCATATTACAGATTCAGTACAAGTTTCTAGATTTAACGTTTATTCGTTCCTTCATTTTAAATCAATAGCAATAAGACCCAGGTCCATTCTAGATGAACAAATGAAAAAATGAATGAAAAAATGAAGAAATGACAAGATGAAAAAGTGAAGAAATTAAAAAATGAAAGAATGATGAAATGCCAAAAGTAGAAAATGAAAAGATGAAAAAATGAAGGAATGAATATAAAACGTTTACGATTGCAAGATAATCGAGTATACAGGAATTTATTAACATTCATAGTGTATATGGTGTAATAAATCAGTGTGAGTAATCTCTTCAGCGTCTAATGAGATTAGTTCTTTAAGTACTTTCTCTCTACTGTGCCGCAGTTCCATCTTCTACGCCAGTCAGACAGGAAGTGCAAAAGATATCAGCGTTATCGTTGCTGGGAAAGTTTTTCAAGAATTTACAAGTGCTCGGTGAGCGTACTTAATGAGAGCAATTTCACACGGCTATAAAAGCAGAAAGATTAGAGAAAGCTGACGCTCCAATTAGAAAGAAAAGTAAAATTGTAAATAGTGTCGAATTGTAACATCTGTTTTTTTTCTAGGAAGTTATACATTATGGGAAGTTATAATTGAAGGGATTAAGTGTAAAAATTAATTTGGTGTACTTTGTCATTTTCTTGTATCTCGGGGGATGAAGATTGGGATTTAGGGATTTGGGGATTTTGGGGGTTTAAGGATCTGAATTTACGAATTTAGAATTTAAGAGTTTGGAGATTTAGGATACAGGGTGTTGGGGATTTGAGAATTTGGGGATTTAGCAAGTTGAAAATTTGGAATTTATAAAGTTAGGGATTTCGGAGATTGGAAATTTGGTGATTTAGGGACTTTAGGGATTTTAGGGATTGTAGACATTTTAGGGAATTTAGGGTTTTGGCAATTTGAGAATTTAACAATTTGGAAGGCAATTTTAGAATTTGGGAATTTAGGAATTAATCAATTTGGCCATTTGGCAATTTGGCAATTTGAGAATTTAGGGATTTGAGAATCTGGCGATTTGGGAATTTGTAATTTAGAAAATTATGAGATTGGAAAATTTGAGAACTTTAGACTTTGAAAAGTTGAAAATTAGATAATTTGAAAATTAAGAAATTCATTAAATAATGTAGAAATTTGAAAATTGAGATGTTTGGATATTTTAAAATTTAACAATTTTCAGATCAAAATGTCTGTGCACAACTAAAATCCCACAACCCGCATAAAATTAGTAAGATTCCACAAGCAACAAAAAATGAATAAAACGGGCTAAATATACAACAAAAATTCGAAAGTACCAAACAACTACTTAAAACAGAAAATGAAATGATCCAGTTAACTGGTTCGGGACAGCGTAAATTTCGCAATTTCTTCCTTTGGAAAGCCCGATCGCAATTATCTGACTATAGATAGCTTTTGGCTCCAAGAGCTGACTTGGCTGTTCGCTTTTGTCCTCTTTTCTACGACCCCTTTTTGTTCCTGCTGACACGTTGTCGGTTGCATGTCGTTTCGCAGTGCACCGGCTCCCATCCAATGCAGCCGGTGCAACATGCCATTCTTTATTCGTTAACACGCAGTGTTACGCTCTTGCCCTGTGTACATATATATATGTATGCCGGAATCGCATCATTTCACTCCCTTTCACATGTAGCCATGTTGGTGGACCCTCTGTTCGTTTTTGGGTGCATTCCGAATTTTCTTCGTTTACCAAAACTGTTATGTAAGCACAGTAATTCGTCAATAGGTACATGTTCTGATAGGTCTTAGAATAGGACTTCGGTACAAGTTTCGATATACCGTTTTTCTCCGGATACTTTAGGTTCAAATCGCAACGTGTCATTCTTCAATCGTTAACACGCAGTGGCTCTTGCCCTATGTACATCATACTGCAGCAGGATTATGTTTTAACGACGAGTCTGAAATTGGCTTATTCACGAGAAATGAATAAGTGAACATTATTTGTAATTGTTCTGTTCATTATTTAACTGAGTTTTGACAAAAGGGCTTCTCATTAAACGTTTAGACTACCGACGCATAGGTGCTTGATCATGGTTGCGCTGCAAGGCGCGAAGCTGTCGCTCTCGCTTGTGCGCGCGCGCAATTCTCGCGCTCTGATTGGTCCGTGTTTTTTCTTAATAATTCAAAAACGGAGCTTCAAATCCCATTTTTGCAAAGGGAAATGTTGTTCAGAATCACTTACCCTACCACTTACTTTTGAGAGTTACACTAGTTGTGAGACACCCTGTATGCCGCATCATTTCACACCCTTTCACATGTAGCCATGTTCCTCGTTCTTGCATTCCGAATTTTCTTCGTTTACCTAAACTGTTATGTAAGCAAACATATCGGTTATACAATTATCCACTTATGAATATCGACTTCAGCGATATGAAGTCTCGTGCGTGTAATTGTTGTTAAATATTGCTCCACATACAGTTACTTTGTACTATGTAGAGTGCTGCTCGACATATTTCTCTTGGATCTTATAAATAATGCAATGAATAGATTGGTTGAATATATACATTTTTATTTATTTTCTACTTAAAGTAAATAAATAGAAACATATCGGTTATACAATTATCCATTTACGAATATTCTGCAGTTGCTAAAGTTGCTAAATATTGCTGCACAGTTGGAATATTTAATTAAAATTCTTAACAAGACAGGTGATAGACTTGTATGAAAATTTAATCGTGTAACTTGTTAGTCGAACTGCTGTTATATTTGAAACTTGTTCGTAAAACACATATTTATAAATGGATGTTAATCTTGTAGAATCAGAACGTGAAAGAATAAGTGAAGAATGCGCAATAAATATGTTTTATAGAACGTGTATTTTAGTTTGAAAAGGAATACAAGTGGTCGAAATTACCCGTTGGCTGGAATAATCCCCTTTCCATTGCGTCTGGACAGGGATTCTGATTGCAGTCACTTCTGCAAGAGCAGGTAGTCGTTGTCTGGATCTTGCTGTAGAGGGCTTTTGTTTCGACGATGACATCCGTGGTACGTACATGCAATAATAGCGACTTTAGACGTGAATCCTTGAACGTGACAATTACAGATGTGTGGATTAATTGGTAGAGGCGTCGCCGGACCAACCGTAATGGAACAGAATCACGGAGCATAATGGCGACGTAATTTCAGAATTTTTCTGACTTTGTCATGCACGTCGCTGGCTTTTCCTTACGAAGCAATTTACGAAGCAACGCGGCAGAAAATTGTTCCGTGATGGCCTGCTATTGGCATTGACAATGGCAGTCCCAGAATTTTCATCGGGACGAGATTTAATTCTTTAGATAACATTTTCCGCTGCTTATTTCAGTAATCTTATCGTCCTGTTATTCGTGCTTAATTGTACATTCAAAATAAAATAGTAAAATGTGGAAATTGCGGATAAAGGATTAAGTTGGAAATTGGAAAATTTCGAAATTTGGAAATTTGAGAATTTAATAATTTGGAAAGGTTTTAAATAAATATTAAAAATATAAATTAAGGAAAGAAAAATAGACCGTAATACTACAAATGAAAAGAATATGTAAAGATATAATATATTTATAAAAAGTAACTAAAATAGGAAAATGGAAAATTTTTAATCATGATGATATTTCAGCTCGTAATATTGCAAGAAAAGATTTCGATTCTCAGAACGAAGGTGTAAAGCTGGAAGTAAATAAACCCAGTGGTTGCGCTGGTTATCAGAAACACGATTTTGTAGAAAACGTATTTACTGCTTCGATTATTGTATTAAACCCTTATAACGTTGTCAATTTTGCCCGGATTAACTCGAAATTTTCAAGAAAACCGTTTTAATACGTACTTTAATAGAATATTACATTGTAAAGATATATTTTGAAATATTACATATTTTTATGTATTCAAGAATATTTTTATGTGGACGTTATTTTCTTTCTAAATTCATCAACCAAAGATGTAAAAGTTATTATAAACTCTTGCATGATTTTTTTATACAGTTGTTATTAATTTAAAAATAGTAAAATATTGTTAGACTACAAAAATTTCTTAAAAAGAAGTCAAAGACCGATTTGCCCCAACCCCTCTCACAGCCCTCTTTTGTTAGTTTTTATTAAATATCTCCGAAAATATTGATTTTAGAGGAAGAAGTTTAAAACAAAAAATGAAGCTCTTACAAAGTTCTACAAAAGATATCGTATATATTTTTTACATAAACCTATTATTTTGGATATTATGAAGAAAAAAAGTTTCAGCCCTGGGCTGAAGACAGTTTAACCCTCGCCCAGTTATTTTAGGTCATAACTGCCACAATAATAGGTTTATGTAAAAAATGTATATAACCTTCTTTGTAGAACTTTTCATGATCTTCATTTTTTGTTTTAAACTTTTTCTTCTAAAATGAATATTTTCGGATATATTCAATAAGAACTGTAAACATTGAAGGGGGTTGGAAAGTAAACGAAGCTTTGTCGCCAAAAAATTTTAGGGACTTTCTTCTCTAACCAAGGGTAATCTTTGGTTATAATTTCCGCACTATCAGTTTGCACTTTTCGGATATCATTGAACAAAATAGTGGTAGGATCATTTGTCGATAAATTTCGCGGAAGGTAAGCAAAGAGTATTCGTACGTCCGGTAAGGATCGCGTCAATATTCACACGAGCATAAAAGTTCCAAAGGTATTTCGCCGCAGGGTAAAGTTTGTTGTGATCCTTTCGAACGAAGCCGTACGAAAGGCGAAGAATTTATCGCTTGCGAATGCTTATTGGCTCGGTGCCGTGAAATGATACAAGGTGTACTCACTTTGCACGGCAAACATTGAAGATACACGCGGAGTTTGAAAGGAATTGTGCCGAAGGGGGAGAAACGAACGCAGATATTGAGAGTGCCAGCTCGAGAAAATATTGCTAAACTAGAAAATTTCGTTCGTGCAGATTCCCTGAAAAATGGAGGCCATTCATCGAAATGCTTTCGCGCTCGACAATAATCTCTGCTTCTTATCTATGTCCAATAAACTCGATATTAGTACAAATCTATTGTTGTTATTTCTATCGTTGAAATAACTTTTTCCTTAGTTCGTTGAGAACCTTTCTTTTAAAACATTTTTCATTGCTAATAAATATATGAGTGTTACTTTTTTCATTATTCAAGTTCTTTCAATATTAGAACTTTTTGTTACTGACAAATGGTAAACATGCAATACACAGCGAGGGTTTAAGTACTCTTACGATCGATCACTTCTTTTATTTCATTTTTATATTTGATTTTTATGGTTATTTTGTGCATTTACATATTTAATTCTATTATTTACTGTATATCAGTATTATTGTTTAATGTTGTTATTCTCACAGTTCTACATTACAAAATCCCTAGATTCAAATATCCCTAGATCCCTCAATACCTATGTCCCTAAGTTTCTACATCTTTCTACAGCATCAAATTTCCAAATTCCAAACTTCCAGATTCATATATCCTGAAATTCATAAGACACCACATTTCCAAATCGTCAAATATCCCTAGATGTTCCAAATGTCCAAACTCCTAATTCCCCAAAATTCCAAATCCCCAAATTTTTAAATATCCAAAGTCCCAAAGTCCTCCGTCAGTTTCCTCATCTTTAAAGTTCTATACTGCCAAATTCCTAGATTCTGATATCCCTAGATCTCCAAATACCTATATCCCTAAGTACATCCTCAAATTCCTAATACACCAAATTTCTAAATCCCGAAATTCCTACACTCCCTAATTCCTAGACTCTTACATTTCGAAATCGTCAAATATCCCTAGATGTTCCAAATGTCCAAATTTCGAATTCCCCAAAACCTCAAATACATGTACTTTCAAATATCCCAAAGTCTTTCATCAGTTTCTTGATGCCCAAATTTCTACACTGCAAAATTCCTAAATTCTAATATCCCTAGATCTTCGAATACCTATGTCTCTAACATTCTATATCCAATACAAACTTCTGAGATTCCTACATCCTCAAATTCGTAAGATACCAAAATTCCAAATCCCAAATTCCTAAATTCAAATATCCCTAGATATCGTAGAGCTGGTTCTCCCACGGCGTATATTTCTTACGGTATCCAGATTTTTTCTCGACTGTACTTTGCTGGCAACCGCATCGTATTATACATTTGATAGCGAGCGTAGGATAATGGAGGCAAATTGCTCGCCGCGTGTAACACGTGGGGCGAACAGCGGGGTTGAAAAGACGATGTCCGGAGGGTGACGGTCGAACGAAAGTGGTGGAAAGCGGCGGGTTTCTGGGGAAAAAAGCCGAGTAAAAAGAAGGTGACTCGAGTATGGCGGCGATACCGATGACCGTGGCTTAACGGAGAAAACGTAGGTAAAGAGACTGGTAAGAAGGAAGCAAGGATAAAGGGTGGGTTATGCGGTAGAAAACGATACGCTATCAAGCGAGAACACTCCGGTGTCTACCAGTGGGCTGAGCACCAGCGGAAAATACAGTGCATCATCAACAGATAAGCTGCTTAGCTTGCCTCTTATACGAGTGTTGCTATGATCCTCGAGTTCTTCCACTTCTTTTTTTTTTTACCCTCCCTTTATTTCCCCCTGACTTCCTTTCCTCGACGCCTTTATCTGTCGCAACGAGCTGCTACGAATATTCGACCGCACGAAATATTGCGTTAAACAACCGCGGGAAAACGACC
The DNA here is from genome assembly GCA_945859555.1 of Megachile ligniseca. Taxonomy (NCBI): domain Eukaryota; kingdom Metazoa; phylum Arthropoda; class Insecta; order Hymenoptera; family Megachilidae; genus Megachile; species Megachile ligniseca. The sequence continues at coordinate 3,938,128 of OX243790.1, forward strand.
ACTTCGATTTTCGCGATCGCTGTCGAATCAACCGGTAATGTGTACATTAAGGCTCGCTATGTTATCGATTCGACGAAACGTATACAACTCTTCTATCCGTTCGTGCAAATGGCTTCTTAGGCAGCTAATGTGCCTTAATGTGCACACAACACGGACGTAATTTCGATAGACCTTGCGAAAACTTCGTATTTGGTTACGATTATTAACTGGGGATTAGGGGTAGTTTCTATTTTCACCCATATATGAATGAGATGGCACTTAAACTGTTAATAGATCAAAAGATGAAATTTGAAGATTAAGTACCATTGTTCTTAATAATCATATTATACTGTGTGTCCACAATATATGACCACAAACGTCAATTTTCGAAAAAATCTTAATAACTTCCGTAAGGCAAAAATAAAATATCCAAAATTTTTGCAAGTTCAAAACTATTGTTAAGCAAAAATTATAAAAATTCTTGCATCGATGAATTTTACAACACAGTTTGTTTCAACGACCGTTCCGATTTTGAAGATTTCGAAATTCTTAAGCTTGTTTCTCCGGTATGAATAAGCGTTGCCATTCTCAGGGGATCGATCGAGTAATTTCATGGATATGGCTCGACTTGCGAAACGTTAAACCGAACTACCCGAGAGAATCGTGAGCATCGAAATGCAAGGCGTCGATTTTCGAAGCTCCGTGAAGCTATCAGGAGAAACCAGGGCGCGTGTATAGGGTGTCGAGTAACTAGCGATGCAATCGGAAAAAATTGAAATCCGAAGTGAAACTGGAGTACGTGTTTCACTTAGAGCTCTTTCGATACAATTTACGCAATCGCATATTAATTAACAAAATATCGTGGGTATCGTGTTCCCTTGCAGTATCATGTCACACACGTGACGCATTCTACGAATCAAATGTCATAGATCGAACTCGGATTTGAATTTTAGATTCAATTCGTGTTATAGTGTTCACAATCCAGGATCGTTGAACGTGGGATGTGCTTAACATTTCAACTTTATTTCGGTGTTTTTATATTGGGGCAATAGTTAGATATGAATGACGCAAGTGTTTAGAGGTATTGGTAATATATGACATTGTTCATATGCTTGGTTTATAGCTTTTATAGTTTATTGCTACCGTGAGGTTTCTACGGATTATTTAGAATTTGAGGTATATGGAAATTTAGGAATTTTGGAATTTGGGAACTGCAAAATTTGGGAATTTAGTAAATTTGGAATTTGAGAATTTGGGAACTTTGGAAGTTGGGAATTTGGGAATTTGGGGATTTTGGAATTTGAGAATTGAAGAATTTTGGAATTTGGGAATTTGATAATTCGAGAATTTGGGGATTTTGGAATTTGGGAATTGTGGAATTTAGGAATTTAGAAATTTTGGAATTTGGGAATTTGGGAATTTGAGAATTTGAGAATTTGAGAATTTGAGAATTTGAGAATTTGAGAATTTGAGAATTTGAGAATTTGAGAATTTGAGAATTTGAGAATTTGAGAATTTGGGGATTTGGGAATTTGGGAATTTCTGAATTTGGGAATTTGGGAATTTGGGAATTTGATAATTTGAGAATTTGGGGATTTGGAAATTTAGAAATTTGGAGATTTGGGGATTTGGGAATTTTTGAATTTTGGGATGTAGACATTTTGAAATTTTGGAATTAGATGTCCAAGGATTTGGAAATTTAGGGACTTATGAATTTTTATATTTGGAAATCTATGAATTTGGAGATCTGGAAATTCGAAAATGTTGAAAACGAAATTTATTCATTCATAAATATAGAGAAGTGAAAATCTGCTAATTCAAAGGTTAAAAAAAATTGATAAAATTTAATTTTGAAAACTCGAAAACTTGAGCACGCAGAAATTTGAAAATTCGAAAATTTTTTAAGGAAATCTTTGTTTTATCTTCGTGATTTTTAAGAATGACCCAAATAAATGGTTTAACTCTGAGATGACTGAACGGGGTCAATCGTGACCCAGATCTACAGAACGTATCCAATGGCGTTTCTACCATTCGGGGAAGGTAGATGTATCCATTTTGAAACGAAACGGTTTCATACTCAGGAAATTGACATTTACAGGAATGGCGTAAAACTTGGTAACTGTAAATAATATTAAATATTATGATATTTATAAAATTAATAATAAATTGAAATATCATAATATGTATAAAATTTGTAACAAATTGATATATTATAATATTTGTAAAATCAATGAAAAAATTTGGATATCATAATATTTACAAACTTAGTTATAAATTGTAATTTATTACATTCATCAAATCATGAGAAAATTGGAAGTGTTAAAATCAAAAATACATTAGAAAAACGTACTATTTATAAAATCAACAATAAATTGGAAAATAATAATATTTATAAAAGGAATAATAAACTGAAGAATCACAACGCACATAAAATCAATAAAATCGATGAAATAATAAATTGAACTATACATATAACATCATCAAAATCAATAATATACTATAACATCATAACATTAATAAAATCAATGACAACATGTAATATCAAACGTTACTAAAATCAATAATAAAGTGTAACATCGTAACATTAATAAAATGAATAACAAATCGTGGCATTATTAATAAAACCAATAAAACTCCTAAAATACAATAATACATTTTACTTCAATAATATTCAAAATATTCTCGTACTACGTACAATAAACCGTACCATGAAAATATTATTAAAGTCAAATTTGAAAAGTCAGCGAGATAAAACATTAAACATCAAAACAACGAATATCCAATAAAGAACCATCAGCGTCCATAAAAAATAAACTAAAATGGGGCGGATCACATGTTTAAACACTTGTGGTTTAATATCACTTTTGTTATAGTATATCCTTGTGCGCGCGTGTAATGTGTTTTTTCGTGAAAATGTGAGTTATTGTATTTCTACAGCGCTGTCACGAGCACCAAGCTTGGAAGATATATGATGTGTCGTTGTTAAGGGGAAAAGAAACGTTTTCAGTAGAAAAAAAAAACAACGTACAAATTTACGGCTAGCAAATACGATTATCACCAGTTACAGTTATTTTTATTCAATACACACGTTCCATTCTACATATTCAACACTCGTATCTCTTAAATTTCTTTTCTGTATTTTATCAGTTCCTCTCTGCTCCATTTCAAATTATATTATTTTTCAGAAGAAATGGTACTAAATTTAAAACACATTCATAGTCATACAATTTATGTACAACAAATAGCATTTTAAACAATTATATTCAAAGTCATTATATAAAATTGAGTCATAAGTCATAAGACATAAGCCTAAGTCATTATATAAAATATGTTATATACTGTTGTAAAAATAATAGGTTTTTATGTTGTTATATAAAATTACATAACCTAACAACATGAAATAGCTTACATATTATACTACATTATGTATTATTAATAAAAACTTACAGTTATTATTACAACAGTATATAACCTATTTTACGTTGTTAGTATATTCTCTTATTTCAGAGCAGTAACTATAAATATGCATTAAAATTTACATACTATGTAATTGAAGAGAATATTATTTATTTATTGTATATATCTAATATATGTATATCTCTACAATCTATTTTTTCAGTTTGATTTTCATGGAACAACCGATTTAACCTTAACTGCCATAAACGGTCTGCGAAGCCGTTCTCGATATTCAATCATCCGTATTTTCCTCCTTCCTGCACCCAAGATTCCCTTCGGCCATGTACAGAGACTAATGTTCAATTAGTGAGCTAGCTGGATGTTTACAAGCCTTCAATTATTAGTCGTTTTTGGTTGACCGTCTTCCGATGGTAAATTGGAACTCTGAAATTCTGGGAATTTGAGGAATTTTGAAAAATTAGGGAATTTAGGGAATTTATGGAATTTCAGGAATTCTGGGAAATTTGGGAATTTAGGAAATTTAGAGTATAGAGCATTGAGGAAATTTAAGGGATCTAGACAATTTAGGGAATTTATGGAATTTCAGGAATTCTGGGAAATTTGGGAATTTAGGAAATTTAGGAAATTTAGGAAATTTAGGAAATTTAGAGAATTTAGAGAATTTAGAGAGTATAGAGAACTGAGGAAATTTAAGGGATCTAGACAATTTAGGGAATTTATGGAATTTAGGAAACTTGGGGATTTGGAAATCTGAACATTTTTAAGTTTCTCAATTTCTACATTTGTGAACTTCTAAATTTCTAAATTCCTAAATTCCTAAATTCCTAAATTCCTAAATTCCTAAATTCCAATATTCCAAAATTCCAAAATTCCAAAATTCCAAAATTCCAAAATTCCAAAATTATCAAATATCTAATATTCCTCATTTGTAACCTATAAAGTTTCCCTCATCCCCAATTTCCCAGACATAAAAATTCCAAATTTTACACTTTACAAAATATCCTTTGCATTTCCCAATTCCCTCAGTTTCCCAATTAACAGTATACCCAAATCCCTGCAGATCCAAACGAAAAAATCTGTGAACTTGACAGTCAAAATCCTATAAATAATTAATTCACTTTCCTCTACGTATTTCCCTACGGAAACCTGCCATTCCCGTCCACATGTTTTATGCACACGATACATAACCATTACAGGAACAATTTTGAAGGTTATGGGTAAACTTGCCTAATATGGAAACCTCTCCTAACGTGCGATTTCAACTTACCTCCATTACTACGCTTTTAAAAATCGCAGTTTTCTTTTCGTAACTAACCGTGCGTGTGTTTCATCCGCACATTGGCTTCGAGATCGATTAAACCTGAGCAATCGCACATTTGTGAAATACGTTGCAGGAAGTTTTTGAAGCGGTTCGATTAAATTATAAATACCTCAACGATGCCGGGTGTATATTCATTTTCATGGATACTGTTACACAGTGCATGCAACGGAGTTTGACTTACTAGTTGTACATCGTTAAATAACGAAGATTCAACCTTGAAGCTACTCGATAGTTACAACGTTATTGTTTCCAAATATGGCGGCCGTGGAAATTGCTACTACGAGTCGGGTCTCCGTGAACGAGTTAATCCGAAACTTAATTCCCTGTATTTTTCCACGAATCGAGCGAAATCTCTTCGGCGTCTTCGCGAATCGACGACACTTTATACACTTAACGGTTAAGTTAACTTTTGTACATTCAACGGTGCAGTATTACCAGACGCAAACTACCCCGGAGGAGAAATCTCCAATTTATGAAAGGACACGAGTTAGGCGAATGTACACAAGCGTAGGAAATTACGAGGACAGTGAAACCGGGAAGAATAGAAAAGACAGAACGCGAGAAGACAGGGTGATGGTGGTGCAACTAGTCAGCAAGGTAGCTGAGACTTAGTATGGAAGTTGGCTGGTCGTAACGATAGGAGTGGGGAGACAGGTGGCATCAAATTATTGCAAACAATTACGTTTAATGAGAAGGTTAACGCCACCAGTCGGAGGCTGGTGCGAACGTGGATGCAAATGTGCCGACGCCGAGTAATTAGCAAACAGAGTAGACCTCGGCTCCTATCCTCCTTCCTTCCTCATCCTTCTCCTCTTTTAGCGTCGTCTTCTCTGAAGCTTCAGTACCTTGCAAGGAGAATCAAGCAACTCGGCTTCCTTATGCGAATATAGATGTTTGTATACACAAACCTGGATGGATATATGCGACATCCGTGTCACAGCCATATTTATTGAACCTCTTTCGCGCATGTGCGCACGCGTCTGATGTGTGTAACGCGGAAGTCTATGAAAATGCATATTCCTGCAGAAATTAACGAAATGTAGTATCAAGGTATTTCATTTATAGGGTGTCTCAACATTTTTTCGTTCTTTAACATTATTTAACTTGCAAGAATTTATTTATTTTTAATATATTTTACATTTGATCGAATTATATTTAATGAGATATTCAGTACATTTTTACAAGTTCTTGACACGTTCGTATTTTAAAATGTTCAAGTGAGTGTATGTTTTTGGCTGGGTTTTATTGTTAGACGATTTTCAATATACATACGTGGAGACTAGGATTTAAGAGAAAATTGTGACTAATTATTTATTGCACTGTTTATGTTGGTACACATGTTTAATTTTGTGTAGTGATACAAAGTTTTAAATACATAAATTTTCAAATTTACTTTACACGTTCTTAAATCTCTAAATTTAAAAATTACTAAATTACCAAATTTTTCAAATTTCTTCAAATGTCTTTAATCCTCAAATTTCTTCAAGTTTCTCCAAATTCTCAAAATCCCAAATATCCATATTTCCATGGGCAATAAATACAGAATTTTTGCTTCCAACACGCATAGAGGTAAACACACAAGTTTTTTATTTTGATTCCTTTCGGTTTGGTATAAGCCACTGCACGGTTCTATGAGTTGTTTACTATGAATGGAAGTTTTTCAAACACTAAACTATTCAGTTCTTTCATGAAGGCTGTGCATTTTGCATACGTACCTATCCAGCATATTTCGCGGATGTTCAGAATTTTGTAGAAAGAAGTACGTAAATGTTCAGCAACACTGCGAAGAATCTGAAAAATTCAGGGAACGTTACAAAAAAAAAACATTTCGATGACATTCGAATATTTTTGGAATATTAGACCAACGACAACAATAAAATTAAGAAAAAAATTTGAGAACCACAAAGTCTTCGAAGAAAGATGTTTAAATCATCTCAAGCACATTTCAACACCACAAAATAAAATAAAAAGAATATGTACCAACACTTGAGATATTGATATCACTATATTGAATAACAGAAACGTCATTTAACATTATCCTTGAATATAGAAAAATACGTTGAACGTTGCAGAAAACACAAAATCCATCGGTACCGCGTTTCCAGAATGAATCTTTCAATATGTAAATTCGAACTCGTCGGAAACACCCTATATATGTAGTATAGCTATCTGATACATGTACATTCCTTAAATGAAATTCTTGCAAGGGCCTTCGATGGCTCTGGGTCATCGATTTCGATGAAATTTTTAGAAAACATTTCTTCCTTTTTACAAATTGCTCTTCGTATATTGACAGACGTTATCAATTATTCAACTTTCAATTTTTTTGCAAGCTTCTCTTATCAAAATTTACGTGCACTCTCAAAATCATTTTAATTTAATTTCATTCGAAAAATTAAACTTATAGATTTCTGACAGAATTAAATATAGCAGAGAAAATAATTCAAAAATAATTCTTAATAGCTCTTGTATATGTACTGAATTATTTAATTACTAATTTAATAAATTAGTAACTTAATTTGTCTCAAAATATTTGTATAACCTGTACCAATTCATTCTATATCTGTTTCAAACATTTATTAATTTGTCTCAAATGTTTTAACTGCCTATATTAAATTGTCTCAAACAATCCTATACCAAGTAATTCATTTCAACTAATTCAACATCTCAATTTGTCTCAAACGTTTCTATACCAATATTCCAACAATTTGCAGGAATTCGTCGCAAACCTTTCAATACCGCATAATATGTAACATTAAGTAATCGATATGCAAGAAGCTAAACACGCGAGACAATCTTTTGAAAGCATCTTGTACGATCAGAAAACGATAAACGATGTACGTGTTCGATGAAACATAATGCCGTAACAGAAGTTTTTTTCGTATTGAAAATTACCGCCATTGTGTCGTACGAGTTTGAGCAATATTTTTCCGGACCTCATGGTCCACGTTTGAAATGCTTCGTTAGGGGTTAACATGACATCGTCGTGGGTAGCTGTCGAGCATTTTCGAGGGAAATATTTTGACGTGACAGTTGTCACGGGTAATCGGTGGCCTTCGGCGAACGGAATCTATATATATAGCCGCTCGCAGCTATAAAGGTTGTCCGTCAACAGGAGGTCTGTGCGAGAATAGTTGGTGTTACAGTGACAGTTCGTGACGGGGCTGTATGGTGGATCAGAAATCACGTGCAAACTTGCTGTTAGAAGCATATATACCCCTGGCTGTGTGTTACCGAAGCGTTTAAGCAGTGTCGAGATGCAAGTATACCGATAGAGGTACATGCCTCCAAAATTATGCATACCATCTGCGAATCCTGTTATTGAGATTGCTCTGTGATTTCGGTTTCGCTGACAAAGGGATCTCGCGGTCGCTGCATTTGGCTTAAACTTTTCCTGATAAATACGGAAACTGGATAACATTTGACAATCTTCCGATATATTTAATATTTATTTCTTTCATTCCACGAAATTGCAAATCGATTTCACTGTTCGCTGCGAAATTCGACACGTTATTTTAGTTTGGATCACGGGGATATAAGTTACTGTGCTACTTAAATATCATATGTTAATCATACAAGTCAAATAATATATGTTACATTAATGTTCAATTTTAAACATAACATTTGTAACCTATATGATCAATGTTAATAATAAAACTTGTAATAAAAATGTTCAATGTTAAGCATAAAATTTGTAACATATAAAAGTAATAAAATTTTGTATATTTCTTTAAAATAGAAACACAAGTATTTGGATCTTGTTTAAAGGTACGTGTATGCACATAGTTACATGTCATTCAACTAAGAAGCATGAGTAAGCTGAGATTGAAATTTGTTGAAAATATTGAGTGTCCATAATGGAGTCGCAGGGTGACATGTGGCGCCCCACCTTCGACACTGTTGAAGTCCACAGAATAGGATCTTACTGACACATGCTGACACATCGGATCATATGATGTGATCTTTTATGCTAACAAGGAAAATGACATGAACGTCGAACAAGTGTCGACTTTTTCAGCCAATTAGAATCGTATTCCAATAACGTAATTGACAATTGGTAAAGGCTCATTAGATCTGAATTAATGATTTTGACATGTATATGAAAATATATATTAAAAATAAGTTATTATTAATACTAACATTTTTACCTTTCATCCACATTCACAGCATTCATACTAGTTAATAATACATGTTAGTTCCGATAATTATCAATTATTCGTCATGAAATGAGGCAACAGCAATCATCGAGGCTGCATAGAAAATTTATTTCAAATTAATATAAATATTTTATTAATTTATGAAAATTTCTAAGTACAATGAATATATTGTTATAATGTATACGTTTCATATATTACATATGTATACGTATGTCATATGTTACATACGAATATTACATATGTAGATATGTACAATATAATGTATAATGTTATAATATACAATATAAGGTATAATATATAATGTATACTTATATACGGTGATGTATAATGTATCACCTTAGATATCTACATATGTAATATTCGTATGTGAAATTTTTTATCTACCAACGCTGTTTAATGTAATTCATATATTAACAAAATAAGTACCCATAATATTTAATACAGTACAAAATAAATAAATAATATTGAATATAATAATACAAAATAAGTATACAACATTGAACATAACAGTACAAAATAAATATATTTTAATTCATAAAAGAATGTAACATAATGTATGTTTGATCTTTACGTATTTACTTGAAAGTTGAATCTATGTGCCATTAAGTATGGTGAAACTTTTATTCCGCATCTTGGATTGCATTCAACAAATTTTAGTCTAAGGCTTCGCGAAACTTCTTCGATAGCAAAGTTTAATCGATTCAAGGCAATCCAATTTCTTCGATTTCTCGCTGACCTGGAAGTAAAAGACCAGTTTCAGCAACGTATTTTTCGAAACTAAGCCTCAAGTGCTATATACGACATAAAATGCTGTTGATGTTAGTTTAATTTCACATTCTGAGAGCTGTGTTGTGTTATCTCAGCTTATGAATGAGAGGGAATATTGGGTGGCTTTATTGAGCGATTTCTAATTTTTAAATATGGAAGTTTAATGATTTTGGGGTTGGTGAATTTGGGATTTTGGAATTTTGAAAATTTTTTATCGATTAGGGGATTTGAAAATTTGGAATTTTGGAATATGAGAAATTTGGAAATTTGGGATCTTGATTAGGGGATTTGAAAATTTTTGATTTTTAAGATTAGGGAATTTGGAAATTTTTCACCTTGAAAATTAGGGAATGTAGAAATTTGGGGTTTTGAAGACTAGGGAATGTAGAAATCTGGTATTTAAAAATTTGTGTATTAAATTTGAGAATGTGGGAAATAAAATTGTGAACTATATTTTTGTTGCAGGTCATAACACAACTCCTCACTGAAGCTAAAAGGTAATTACAAATAAAGTTACTTAAAACTTACTTCCACAGCAATTTCCAAAAAACCCAATTAACTTTTTAAAATTACGATCAGGCCAATAGTTCCAATCAAACTATCTGATCTCATTCTAAATAACAGAATTTATACAGCATTTCAAATAAGTTATCTGACGAGCTAAAAATTGATACCACAGTTTTAACCCTTTTCCATCCATTTTCAATCAGCCGGTAAATACACCGCAACGCTAGTTAAAAACTGCAATTACGTTCGCAGCAACCTAACATTTTTTTGTTACGAATCGCCATGAAACGTTCATTTCTCGCGGGTGTAGAACGGTTTCGGAGCAGTACTCGGCACACAGCGTGTAGTTTTAAAAAACATTCGCATGTCATCAAGTCACTGGCGGATCGCCGGGAATATTGCACGCATTTTACGCGTGCATGCAATCACGTATGACATAACGTACACAGGTAGCAGGAAACACATGCAAGAAACTACACGATCTAGCAAGCGGAGTCCTAGTCCTCTGCGTGCGCGCATATTCGTGGAAAGACCGAACAACTGACCCAGATACGTACAAAATGACGTATTATCATCACCGCGAGCGTATTATGAATTTTCAGCTTTTATTACGGCCAGCTGCGTGTATTTCCAGCTGATTTTACTCGAGGATGAATAACGACGGCGGCGACGTTTAATCCGTTTCGCCTTTTGATCCGTCAACTATTTAGATCCAGAAACGAATTGAGAGTGAGGGCACGGAAATTGTCTCGAGATAATTCTGTTATTAGAAAAGTATGCTTTTGGACCATTCTCTGATAGGTTTAAGTTTCTTTGATAATTTAGATCTTAGACTTCGGTTCAGGATGTATCGCTTTTCTCTGGACACTAGGTTCAAATCGCAACGTGTCATTCTTCATTCGTTAACACGCAGTGGTTTTTGTCCTATGTACATCATACTGCAGCAGGATTATTTTTTAACGGCGAGTCTGAAATTGGCTTATTCACGAGAAATGAATAAGTGAACATTATTTGTAATTGTTCTGTTCATTATTTAACTGAGTTTTGACAAAAGGGCTTCTCATTAAACGTTTAGACTACCGGCGCATAGGCGCTTGATCATGATCGCGCTGCAAGGCGCGAAGCTGTCGCTCTCGCTTGTGCGCGCGCGCAATTCTCGCGCTCTGATTGGTCCGTGTTTTTTCTTAATAATTCAAAAACGGAGCTTCAAATCCCATTTTTGCAAAGGGAAATGTTGTTGAGAATCACTTACCCTACCACTTACTTTTGAGAGTTACACTAGTTGTGAGACACCCTGTATGCCGCATCATTTCACTCCCTTTCACATGTAGCCATGTCCCTCGTTCTTGCATTCCGAATTTTCTTCGTTTACCGAAACTGTTATGTAAGCAAACATATCGGTTATACAATTATCCACTTATGAATATCGACTTCAGCGATATGAAGTCTCGTGCGTGTAATTGTTGTTAAATATTGCTCCACATACAGTTACTTTGCACTATGTAGAGTGCTGCTCGACATATTTCTCTTGGATCTTATAAATAATTCAATGAATAGATTGGTTGAATGTATACGTTTTTATTTATTTTCTACTTATAATTAATGAAAAATATATTCACATACTGCGCATTGTAGACTATGTAAATGTATTGAGAATCCCTTGATCTATTTTGCAAATTAAGAAGTTGGTAACTAACAGAAATGAAGGAGTGCAGAGGTGCAATAAATAGAAAGCACATATCGGCGCAATTATGCAATCTACTGACAAATATTTGACAAATATTAAAAAATTGATATTATGAATAATATGAAGTTCTCCGGAACTTCTTCAAACGATATGAAGTTCCACAAACGGATTAGCATTCAGATGCTGAATGATTCTTTGAGTACTGCAGAAAAACGCCGAAGCCGTTGATCACAATGCTTAATGGAAAACGAACTTCTTACGGCGGTTCTCTAATTATGTAAAAACGAGGAATAGAAATAACGAGGATTAAGGGAACAAACGAGAATGAAGGAAAGAGAGTAGAAGGAATGTAAGAAAATTAGCGAGGACGAAAGTTGTCGCCACTGTTTCCCCCGTTTCCATTCCTCCATTTCTTGAAACGCGAACGAAGCAATTTATCGCTTTAAATCTCCTTTTTCACCTTGCAATTTTTGCTACATTTCCGAAATATCAAATTCCTATATTTTCAAATTACTGATCTAAATTTTTAGATTCTTTAGAAAACGTTGGACTGAAATATTTAATTTGATGAAAAATGGAGTCATTAATTTAACCTCGCTGAATATTCCGGAAACTTTCTTCAGAATCCTCGGTGAATATTTCGGGGCTATAATAATACTCCGGTAAAAAATCACATGCTCTAAAACGATACGATAAAGGATCGGAACCCAAACTTCCTTAGCGATTACAATAAACCTGGATTTACGTAATCCTTAAAGCATATCTCTATGGTGGCCTGCTACATGACATTATTCGGGATAGACGAATACATGGTATGTATTTTCGTTCGAATTCGAAACGCTTTATCCCTGTCAATGGTTTACTTTATCTGTATCGGAAATATTTCTATCTTTGCCCTGGGACCACCATTTATTTACCGGTGTACCGATTTGGAAGAAAGAAAACGAAGTACGAACGAACATGTGGGGCACTCCGTGAAGAATACACCGTATAATACAAAAGAAATATTAAATTGGACAATGAATTTTCACTCCGAAATTCGGTCGATTTTGCTTGAAAATTATTACGATAATACAGTGCTGCTGAAAAATATTAACATTGTATTCTTTATTTTATTCGCACGAAACATCCTATAATTTCGTTTGACCTTATAATTCTTTTTAGTTATTGCGCGAGTTTGTCATTGAAATTTGTTTTTTAAATGCAATTTTATTTGGGACCTTTGTTGTGTGTTTCTCTTTCAAAGTTAAAATTTAATGACCTGAAAATAATTTGCTGGGAAATTGTTGTACGATTACGCGATTTATTATTTACCACGTACACAATGCATAAGGCAGGGTTTAATTTTATTTTGTAAACTTTTCAATTCGAGGGGTCTCTCCAATTTTTATTTTTTAACTGCGACGGTTTTTTTGTACTGTTTACTGATTTTTTAGAGGGTGGGGGCGAAAAATTGTCGCAGCTGTAGTGACGATTAGAACGACGCGTGGAATCATTAGAACAAGTGAATATAATAATATAATAAGTTTAATATCAGTGACACACCTGGTGCGTCAGTTAATAATATGATACTTCACTGACACAGTTAATAGTTAATAGTCAGTTAATAGTTATATGATACTTAACTGACGCACCTGATGCGTCAATAGTTACATACTTATCTGACGCACCAGGTGTGTCACTGCTTATAACAGAGAATGATGTATGATCGAAAGAACGAAAAAACGTTAAAATAATAATTTTTGAACAGCCTAATAGATAATTTGCTTTCAAGAAAGATAATTTATTTTCACAAAAACTATTAGCAATGTAGATGTGAGAGTAAAATGGTTGATGTTTTCCGATCATTGCGGTAAGGACGATGCAATCGCACACGCGAAATTCAAAGAATACGCGGCGTAACACCGGAAATTCGCGGTCGCAAATGCGATCGTTAGCAGATTCTCGTCGACGCGTGATAATTCCGCTCGACAATTTTAGCCTCGTTTGTATTTGCTAATTAATAATTAAACTGCCACCGAATGAACGGAATTACACGAAACAGCCCATACTTCCTGAAAACGAAACACATAAATTTGTTCCCTACTAATTTCCCTGAATATCGATGACCGTGGCGAATCATTTATAGGTTAACGTTCGGAGACAATGAGAAAAGTCATTAGTCACGTTTATGAACACTCAAATGCTGTTTTCCAGTTTTTTTTAATAAACTATCATAGGTACGGGGAAATGTCGTTAGTCATTTTTATAAACACTGTTCGAATATTGCTTTTGATTTTTCTAAATAAACTTTGATAGATATAGTGGTAAAAATCATTAGTAATTTTTCTGAATACCATTTAAATTTTGTTTCTAATTTTTTCTTCAAAATAAATTTTGCTATAATGAAATTTTAATATTTTGAAACTGTATAAAAATTCTTTGAAATTCTTGAAAGTCTATAAAATTCTACAGTTTACAGAATCAAAAATTCAGAAGTTTCAATATTCAAAAAAAGTCGGGTTTAAGTTTTAGAAATTTAAATGTCATTGGTACAAATTTTGATTGGTCAAAAATTCCAGGTCCCAAATTCTCTTTCAAGTTTTCAAGCCCTTCAAATTAAAAATTCCAAACTTGAGTATAAAAACTAGAAACTTTCAATCCTCTAAATTATAAAGATCTCAAAATTGAAATACTCAAAATTTTCAAAGTCCTCAAGTTCCAAAACCCCCACCTTGAAATCTGCACTTAGGACAATTTTACTTTCTTCATCCAATTATTCCATCTTCTATTACATTAATCTACATAAAATTACAAGAAGTAATTAAATAACAAAATTAAATATCTAACATTTACCCCAAATTCTGAATTCTTCAAAATTGCCCCAAAAAAGCCATGAAACTTGCAACCTCGATATTTCATTTTTCAGCGACTAAATGTAAATCACGAGTCACGAAATAAGATAAAGATAGCGGAAGATAGCGGAGCAATTTTAAGAAATAAATCCCGCATAAAAGTGGCCGAGCAATTTTCAAAAATAAATCCCGTATAAAGGTTTGAAAGAGCGAGGCTCCTTTATGGAACGTTACTTTTATTGTTGATCTCGTGATAAGCATTATGCGAGGGCGAGTTCCCTCTCCTTCCTTTTTACCGCGTTGATGTCACTACATGAACAATAAACTACCCGCAGCTGCCTGACGAATGTTCCAAGACGTTCATTAACATAAAACCACGATCAATATGGAGCTCGTGGGGAAGTTGGAAGACAGATTTTCATGTTGAAGTAACTGGAAGGCAATATGAAAAACTGTGGTATAAAGGTCTACGGCTGTAGAAGACGGTATTACATCGCGACCTCGTTTCATTTATTTGCTCCCTGAATAGTGAACAGCCACACGCGTGTACCCATATTTTTGTATACGTATACACGTGTGATTTCGTGTAATACGCATTGTCTTTTTCGCGATAAACAGTCAACACACTGCGGATATAACTAGAGTTCCCATGCGGTTTTATTCAAATTTCGCTGTTATAAAATGCAGATGTAGCTTTAAATGGAACTCTTACTTTTTGGGGGTCTTGCAGCTGAATTTCAACTTGACTAATTTCACATTTGGAACATTCTGATGGGAATTGAACCATTTCGATGTGATCATTTCTTGGTTTTACTGCTGGGGATATTCAGTGGTGCTCTTTCTACAACTATTTCTGTACGTGAAATTAGGGCTGCTGAATATTAGCGTTGGTTCTAAAATTGTGTACAAAGAAACGTGGATGAAAAGGAAATTTGTTTACAAAAAGAAAAATGTTAGAATGCATTTTTACCATTTTTTCGTTCCTTCATTTCAATTACCCGTAGTAGCAATAAGACCTTATGAAAAATGAATAAAATAACCTAAAAAATGTATCAACAAATAAATACAGGAACCCGATAAATAAACGAATCTAAAAAATAAATAAAATATAATTTATCTTGAAAAAAACCTCAGTAAATTTTGTGATTGAAAATAAAAAACTTGTAAGGTTGGCAATTTCAGTGTGAAAATATCGGAATTATTCGAAGCGATAAATCTGCCGTTGAAAGTTGCTCAGCAATCGTAGAGAACGTATCAGTGGAATACCTCGGTGTTATCGAGAAACGTTCCTGAAGGATCGAAAATCGTCAGGAAGACGCATCGCTGTCCCATCTGCCGGTTGAAATTTGTATCCAAGACTGTTAGTCTCGGTAAAAATTTTCACTTATCTTGCACGTCTGTGTCTCTTATCCCAAAGGACAAATTGGATAGTCCGACGAAAGGCTACGAGACGAGGGAACTCCATCCAATTTGCAATGCACAGCAGCTACTACAGCTGTTCTCATCCGTAGCCTAAGCGTTGCTGGCTGCCTTCTCTCGCGACACTCCTTGAAAAAGAATTAGTGATTTTCTCCTATCTCTTCTTCTCTCATTTTTTTTTTTTAACAGCCACCATTACTGCGCGGATATTCCTTGTATAAAGAGAGTCGTTGAGAAGGACATAGTGATTTTCTACCGTTTTCTGTTTAACCCCTTGTCTTTGACGAGTCCCACGAATAAATGTGATTTCTACCGTGTCGATAAGTTTAGAATTTGGGAATTTAGGAATCTGAAGATGTTGGATTTTGGAAATGTAGGAATATTGAAGTTTAAGAAATTGTAAACTTGTAAGCTTGAAAGTTTGCCAATATGGAAATTCAAGAATTTATGGATTTGTAAATTTTGTAATACAAACATTTGAAAATTTCGAAATTTGTACACTTGATAACTTAAAAATGTGAAAATACAAAATTGAAAGTAAATTTCAAAAATACTTAATAATCAAACCAATATTTCCTATCACAAACTTCGTAATAATGCCCTTTCATAATCCAATTAAGTTTCCCCAAATTTACGACTTTGCCTAAATTTCGCCATACAACTGTCCTAAATAATAACTCGAAGAATAATTGCTCCAACCAGCAGCACAAAGGAAGATACTCGTTAAAAACCAATCAGTTATATTTTCGTATCTTATATCTTTCTTCCTGTTAACATTACAAGACATAAAAAGATGTCAAGTCGAAAAGAATCTATCACTTCGATTTAAATAATCGATGTACACTATTTCTGGCGCGTGCTGCAAAAACAATGTCAGAGCAGAAAAAACGTAAAAGGGTCAAACTGTCTTCTTTGAGCTGTGAATTTGCTTCGGGGAAAATTAAATAATCGATCGAATCGTCCATTGCTGTTGTGCTTCGACGAAAAATGTACCCACTCGAAAGTGGTTTTGTACTTTTTTATTGCACCGAAAAAAAATATTGTGTACTCTGCGAAAAATGCAGGTTAGCTGAAAATGACTTTGGAAAATTGTTAATTGAAACATTTCCTTTACATGGTTTTCCGATATTTTTGATTTGACTTTTATCAAGAGTAAATAATATTTTTTTTTAATTTGTAGTTTTTACTCTCTTTTTACACTTTACAACCAAATTTTTTTTCTGACGGTCAGTGACATTTATCAAAATAGTATGAAGTTAATATGAAAATAATTGTTAGTTTTATTACTTTAAACTTGCTCGTTTTCTAATACAATTTTGTCATACACCAGGTGTAATGATTAATAATTCTTTCTGTTCAAGAAATAATTTTTTGGGAAAAAGGAGAAAATTCTTTATTCGAAGTACCATCTATGCATTATACCATCCTTTCAAATTGTTCCTCCCCAAAAAATTGTTCACATTTTGAAACCAGTCATCGATTTTTCGACATCTTAACTGTTGTTCCTGTAAACGTGAGCCATTCATGAAAACAAGGTTTAGTGTTAAATTTCGCGGTTCGCTACAAAATGGCGGCGCAAATCAAAATGGCTACCGTTCGATTAGAGACATTCGCAAGGACCTTGTCTAGTGCAATCCAGCGTATAAATTAAGAACTAAATACAATTGGTTAATATAAAAAATATTGATAAATAAAAACAGATTAAAATTTTAATTCAGTCGAGTGACTTCTTAAATAAAAATTTCTCGGCTAAAACTTTAAACAGGATATATTAAATTCTAGAAAGAAATTTTCGAGTCACAATGTAAACTAATAGAGACAATGATAAATTAATATCCAGTTAATTCTACAAACGATGAAAGACATAATTATGATCCGCGAAAGCGTTAAGTGCTTGTTTTGAAAGTCACGCTAAATCAGCGATGCAGTCAGGATATCATTAGCATAAAGCCATTAAGTCGCAAACGCGCGTCACTTTTTTACGTTTTTCGTCACGAATGTATCGCGAAACATAGTTCACAGCCAGAACACGCCAGGGAATTCCAAAAATACCGTACTCGAGCTTAGAACGTGACGTTCCAGTTCATACTGGCAGTCTGCCATCGGACTTTATATAATTCCGAGATGAGCTATGACTACTGAAATTAAGTACTGTTTATCCTTTACCCTTTGCTACGCTGCTGCATATATAACACGATCTCGGTACTCTATCGGCCAAGAACTTACCTCGTATTTCCGGAGAAATATAACCCCGAATCTGGTTGTTTACGGAATGAGTTTCCCAACACCGCCGTATCAAACAACTCGTAAATCGTTCATTGCGGAACATTTTTCAAACTAAGGTGCTTGCCTTTCGCGCTATAATACTTTGCTACTCGCTGTAACAAAGCTATACGATCTCCATAATACTTTTACCACGTATACTTGTGCACCACACGTTCAGTATGTGGCTCGTCGCGTGTATCATATGGGAGTTCAATTGGTTTAATTTACATAAACGCTAGAAAGCTAGAACGTCGTGCAGTTGTAGGTACAAAATATAGCCCAGATGTAAATGAACATACATTTCGTAAATCGACCGTCTAAACTTTTGATGAATCCCTCGTGCCACGATTTACTAGAAAAGTTTGCCCTTTCTGTCTTGGTTAACCTTTGGACACTGTTTCGATTTGTTGCTACTATTAATCACCGCGTATTTTATTTTACTGGTGTATCCTTACTGGACTTCAGTGTAACGGGCGGTCATTTATCGGGCGCGGTACTTTACTTTGGCAATGCAGTGCAGCGAACTTTGATATCGATGTCAATGATTTTGTTCTAATCGTAGTTATATTTAGGTAAACCGTAGATATTTTATTTTACTGTTTGTATCTTACTGGATGACTTCAGTTTAACGGACGGTCATTTATCTGGCGCGGTACTTTACTTTGGCAATGCGGTGCAGCGAACTTTGATATCGATGTCAATGTTTTTGTTCTCATCATAATTATATTTAAACAGACTGTAGGTATTTTATTGTAAGCTTAACAGACGGTCATTTAACTAGCGTAGTAATTTGATCTGGTACTGTTATGTTATAACTAACTTTGTAATGTCAATGGTTTTGCTATTATAGTTATATTTATAGATAGTAGATATTTTATTTTAAACTGTTTATTTCCTAATCGGGTGACTTAAACTTAACAGACAGTCATTTACCTAGCGTGGTACTTTAATTTGGTAATATTACGTTATAACTAACTTGGTAGCCAATGTCAATGGTTTTTATTATAATTATATTCAGATAGATAGTAATTACTTTTATCTGTTTCTGTAAGTCTTATATGAGTCATTCTAACTAGATGACTCAAGTTTAACTGGCGGTCACTACTATAAGTTCACCATGTAAAGTGTCATATAAGAGTACAACAAAATGACTGTAAAATAATACAATACCGATTTGTTTTTCCTGAGTTCGCGAAAAATTAAGCTAGATTCTGATTCAGCGTTTAGGAAATGCATGAGGCAGTAAATGGAAGTAGAATTTCCGTGAAAAAGAAAGTTAGTCATCCAGACCGCGAAGGAGTTAATGGCGTCTTAAAGTTTACGGATGCGCTAACATGTTTTTGAAACTTTTTACATTCCCGATGTGAACGTTGCGATGTGTTGTTTCATAGTGAGTTTGATTTATGATGGCCTCATGACAAATGTTTTGTCTGAAACTTGTGCTTGCGTTTCGTAGCTGTCGTTACAGCACGTGTGTTTTAACGGCAACATTTATAACTTGAAGTTCTATTCCCGCCGTGGAATGTTAATGGCTACGTGATCGTTGGTTTTGAGTTGTTGGAAAGCAATTACTTATCGGGGACGTAACTGTAATTGACCTGGGAACTGTATCGATGGAAGACATTTTTTTGGGTGACGGGAATTTTGAAATTTTAGCATTTGGGGATTTTGGAATTTTCGTATTTAGGGATTTGGAGTTAGTTTGAAGTTTGGTATTTGAGCGTTTGGGGATTTTTAAATTTTGGTATTTATGAATTTGTAGATTGATTAATTTTATAATTTGGGGATTTGAGAATTTTGAACATTGTGTATTTAGGAATTTGTAGATTTGTAGATTTGAATACTTCAGATTTTGAGATTTGGACATTTCGTAATTTAGATGTTCAGAAATTGAAGAATTGAAGAATTCAAAAATTCAATCATTAAAAAATTCAGAAATTCAAAAGTTCCAAAATTCAGTATTTGAAAAATTGAATCTGAGAAGTTCCCAAATTTACAAGTTTGTGTCTAAAAATTCAAGAATTTCGAATTTCAGTAATTTGAAAATAAACGTACTCAGAAATCTACCTATTTCAAAAGCTTAGATCCGGTAATACGTGAATTGGTCAATTTAAAGCCTCCAAAAAATAAAAATCCCGAATTATCTCACTAAATTTGCACGCTACTGTTCTTGCTGTAAGGTCATCCACGATAATGTTCGCAGAAATATTTACCTCGCTCGGATTTTCGCGTAATTTCGTTGTAATATCATAAGCAATATATACACAAAACTATAATCCACCTTTTACATACTGTTCTTGCACTTTGGTATTTCACCCCGTCTCCATAATCCTTTAATCGAACCATGTTATAACACACGCATTGAGAAACTCGATTAAGTTTGTTTCGTGTTTGACTTGTGCTTCTCCTATTCCCTTTGTAAATGTATTCTCGTGTTTAACACCTTTCGCGTTGGTTAAGTTAAATACATTGTCCTTTATTGTCTGACATGCGCGTTGCCGTCATTATTGCGCTAGTGTTACCTTTACGAAACCGAACGTGTAATTACACACTGTCGGTGAACAAACGCTTTGTAATTGTCATTGACGCTTTCCTTGATGTCTTAATATCCTCATTTTCGACTAGTATTATGCACAATCGATCGCATTCGTTGAATTAACGAGTGATCGCGCGCGACAACAATATGGCGGCGTGGGTGTACAACAAAATGGCGCAGCTAGCTTCAATATTTCGTGTACACTTGAAGATTTAAAAAATTGATGATTTGAGAATTTTACATTTTATGTATTTAATCATTTTTGCATTTTGCATTTTATGTGTGATTCATACGCGTTCATAGGTGTTCCCCTATAAATTAGTTACAACAATGTCGCCATACATTTGCATATTTGTGTTGGATATCGCTGTATTTACATGAGATTATATGGTGAACTATAAATTTAATTCAACTCGTGTGGAAAATATATTCGCCCATAAATTTCGCCATTCATACAGCATAAACAAATAAATCATGATGTATAGAAAATGCTTTACTTTTTGTTATTTTCAAGTTTCACGCTCGATGGAATATCGTATCGATCTTATTTACTATGCAATTACGATTTATGAATGCTTGACAAGATCGGAAATGTTCGAACTCAAAAGTTACATTTCGTGATGATGAAGTTCTTGTTCAAGTTTAATTACATAGATGAAAAGTTAACATTTTTAAATTTCTAAATTTCTAAATTTTTCTAAGTTTATAAATTTTCGGATTAGAAAATTTAATTCTGTGAATTGCAAATTTAGAAGCTGGGCAATTTTTTAATTTTGATTGCGGAAGTTGGATAATTTGTATGCTTCTAAATAAAAAAATTGGAAATTTTAAAAATTGAGAAACGTAGAGAAATTAATTTTGCTATATTAGTAACAAATTTAATTCCCTATTTTTATTTCTTTTTATCTCACAAATATGATTCTAAGAATCAATTAATTCGTTTACAATTGATTATTTATCCTCGATTAAATTTACCGTCGTTTATTTTCCTCCCAATAAATTACTGTTAGATAAATGACCGCTTTTATGATGAAAAGAATTTCTCGATTTCGGGTCGAAAAGTTTGTCGAGGTAAATTTAGAGGCTGTCGTCGACGTTGAAGGAAATTCCTCGAAGATTGTTACAGAGACACCGGAAGAAAGGATGGTCTGATAAAGCTAGGACCAAGAGTAAAGCGGGTGTGTAAGAATTTCCTAATTCAGTTCGTGAATGACTGTTTCCGCTAAATTTGCAATATGTCCTAGAACAATGTTACAGAATTACTCTCTGTCTCTTTAATCAAACGTTTCCACTCCTTTTTCTAAAAATAAACAGCGAAAATAGTCGAGGAGTAAAAGGACGTTTCAATTAAACACATTTGAGAAAGTTTAAATTTATACAAATTTAAAAACGTTTAAATTTAAACAAATTTAAAAACGTTTAAATTTAAACAAATTTAAAAACGTTTAAATTTATACAAATTTAAAAACGTTTAAATTTAAACAAATTTAAAAACGTTTAAATTTAAACAAATATGAGAATGTTTAAATTTAAACAAATTTAAAAATGTTTAAATTTAAACAAATTTTAGAAAGTTTAAATTTAAACAAATTTGAGGAAGTCTAAATTTAAACAAATTTAAGGGAGTCTACATTTAAACAAAATTTAAGAAAGTCTACATTTAAACAAAATTTAAGAATGCCTAGGTTTAAACAAAATTCAAGAAAGTCTTAATTAAACGAATTCAGTGAAGTTTAATTGAAACAAATTGAAAAAAGCTGAAATTAAAGAAATTCCAAAAATCTCAATTTTGACAAATTTAAGAAAGCTCAAACTAAATTTACAAATGTAAACTGATATGTTTCTAACGAAAGTAGACCCGTGTTTCGCTTAATAAACCAGCATATTTGAAAGTTGTTTTATTGAAAATCGTTTTAGTGCATATTTGCAAATTTAGTCCTTCCAGCCCGATAATCCGAAAAATCGCTTTATCAGAATATGGTTCGTCCGTCGGGCGATATAATCGTTTCGGGCATATTTTTCTAAAATAAATCATCCCGTTAATACCTGGGTTCACCACAATTTCGTTCTAGCGGGGCGATTATTATATCTCTAATATCAACATTTACATTCGTTTCACCTCCGCCTGTTTTCTACTTATACCGCTTCAGAAACTTCTCACTTTGCCTCGGTGTCGGAAATTGTGAACTGTTTGCTTTTCTACAAAGTCTTTCGTAGCAAAAGGTAACTGAATACTTTCCGAGTGGAGCAAGTATACGTATGTACGTACAGAGCCGGGTAAGGAAGTTTTAAAACGTCACGAAACTATTTTCAAGCGGGAAAAGCAAGCTTTGCTCAAAGCCTTCAAGGATTATAAACAATTTCAAATGTCATAAGGTTCTGGTAAAAGCTCATCGTACAAATGAAAAAGTTAACCGTACAAGTTGCTATGTTAAATTAGAGAACAATTTTCGTGTAATTTGTGAAAATTAATGTGGTGATGCCTTGATATAAGCGAAATTATCTACACGATATAAACGACAAAATTATACCACTAGGATTCGGTATACTAATCGTTTAAACGATACTTTATTGTTTTAATATAAAGACTACTTTAATACTTTATGTAGAAGAATACTTCTACATATAAATACTAATATGTAGAAATTTAATAGTTCCCCACAAATTAATATTTAATCCATTCTCTTTTACACAATTTATTCTTCACTACGAATTAGTATTTAAATAATACTGATCATGTTTTCCTACCGAAAGCTCGGATCATTGAAGATACGACTCGAGACTCCATGTTTCCCGAAAAGTCACGTGACCCGAGTTCGGGTACCTTCGTGAGACAACACCAATAAATATAAAACTTTTTCATTTCGTACTCTTTTGCCATCAAACTTTTACCACCAGATTTGTGATGTTTTCCTGATTAAAATGACACCAAACACGATATAATTTGAACAATATTTACTGGTTTAATTGATGATAAGCTTAAAATGCAGAAAAATATAGCGAGCGAGAAAAATACCGATAGTGACAAAAATTAAAACCGTTATCGTTTACAATGTCAATGCTTTTTATATTTTCAGTCCTTTGTATACAACTTTTTCCAATATTTTCCTGATTAAAGTGAGATCAAACACGTAATATTTACTTGTGATAACATAGAGTCAAATTTTCGGTGTAATCGATACGCTTGCAATTACAAGTAAATATGTTCCGAAGTCGTGTTTGGTTTCATTTCAATCAGCAAACCGTCACAAATATTTTGACAAAAGCTTCATAACAAAAATTCCAAATAAAATTAAAATCTTGCATCAGATACTTCACTCTTTTTTTGATTTCGTTTTATTCCCTCACTTTTCTAAATTCGACAAAATTCAACCAAATAACACAAGAAATAATCTAGTATTCAGCCCTGAAAGATTTACTCATACCAAGAATTCATTACAGAAAGATGAGTGAGTCATGCGCATTAATCCATTTCAAATTTCGCGCGCAAATCACATAACCTCACTTCGCGCTACAAATGCTGTGGTCGTAAAAGTACCGACATTATTCTGCAACATTGTAAACAAAGTTTACGAGAATTATAAATTAGCAACGATTTTTGTTCGTGTGCAATAATAAATGACAGTCCTTATCCTGTTGCTTCAAAACTTCAAACGCGAGGAGTATTGTCCTGACGAAACAGCGTGGTTTAATTTAGTCGAGATGTTTGTTTCCAGCAACAAAACTGCTTTCAATTTTACAAACTTTTGTTTGGGTATGTTATTCAGGGCGTAGTTCGTTCAGAAACTTTCTTTTCATACGATGTTTCAGTTCATGTTCAGATTTTATGAGCCTGCATCGCGCGAGTTAACTGCGTAATATGCAATGTTTACGTTGGTGAAGATTTCATTTGCTACATACTGGCTAACAAACTTTTACACGTTTCAGGATTTAACGCCTTGCCGAGAGTAATCATATATTTGTTATTAAGATAATTCTTTAAGTTTATTAGTATGTTTGTTAGTTTATTTTATGCACAGTACATTGAACATTTGAAATTATGTGAAATTTCGTGATGTTGAAATTTTGAATTTCTAAATTTTCATATTTTTAAATTCATAAGTAAGATTTGTAAATTGAGGAAATTGATAAATATTAAATTTCTTGATGTCTTAAAATTACAAGATCTTCACATTTTTTTATTTCTAAATTTTCAAGGTTTTGAATTCGAAAATACAAGCTGCTAAATTTTTAGATAATTAAATATCCATGTTTCAAGGTCCGACATTTTGAAATAATTAAATTTCTAGATCTCTGATTTTCTAAATCTCTAAATATTTCAATAATTTCTAAATTTCTCCATCCCTAAATATAATAATTTTGAAATTTTTTAATTTCTCAATTTCTCAATTTCTCAATTTAACGATTCATATTTTTTTGTATCTTTTATCACCTTCTAGCATATGCTTAATATCTCACAATCAGATTGAATATGAAAATATCACGTCGTAAGATTTCTAATATATCATTTCATTCACGTAACGTTTCCCATCGCCATTTCAAAGAGATCAATTCTCTTTATTCGTAGGAGAAGATTTCTTCTTTATTATCGGTATCTCTCGTTTATTCTTCTTTCTTGAAGCTGAAATTCATTTGAAATAAATGTATATGCACATTTCCTTCAAATTTAATTTATTTAATATACATATTTACTTCAAATGTATACGTACATTGACTTTAAATTTAATTTATCTTTTAGCTTAATTTTTTGACTAAAAAACTTTCATGTGATCTTATATTCCAGTACATTATTTTCTGTTTCAAACTTGTCTAATTTATAATTTGACATTTTACAACATAAATTTATCCTGCTTTTGATGCACAAAATTTGTCGGTTAACAGGTTAAGAAACTTAGTTTTAAGCCCCTTGGGCAACTGATGAATACATTCGCCCTTCTACACAAATACTATAGTATACCTTGAAGTAACTATAAGAGAATAGTCAAGATTCGTAATACATTTTTCATAAAAAATACTGTTATTTATTACATACTAAATAAATAGTATTTCATGCATACAAGAACTGTAACCATACGGTGTTAATGATTAAAAGTGTATGAAAAATGTTTGACGATAGTTATGTACGAAAGTTTATCTGGGTCAACATAATTGTCCCTAACTTGGAACAGTACCACAGAATCAATAACGCTCGTCACATAGCTCAGAAATTTCAGAATTTCAGAAATTTCAAATTTCTAAATCGTCACGTAACTCAGAAATTATAGAATTTCATAAAAGTGAAATTTCTTAAATCCCCAAATTAAAGAATTTATAAATTTCACAGTTAAATTAAAAAATTTGTTAATTTGAAAATCTGGAAGTTGAGCTCGAAAATTTGGAAATGTCAAACTATAAAAACTCCATAAATCGGACAGAATTTGCACACTGTAAAATTCAGAGGTACACAAATTTGAAAGTTAATATTTCCCACACGATAATTAAATTATCCCGGACAAAACCCATCAGCGGGTAAAATACCGAAAAATAACAGCCGAGTTTGGTCTAAAAACGAAAAAATAGACGAGCGAATTCCTATGGTGTTTAAAATAACTGGTATCGAATAAAGCAACGAAACTTCCGTTAAAACTAATTTATCTTTTATTTCGTATGGTCCTGTAGAATCGATATATTACAAGGGCTCGAGATGTACGATTCAGCCAATATACCGATAAAAACGTTGCATATTGAATAATTCTTTGTTTTTTTGTCGGAGGACACTACATCATATTAAAAATTTGATTAAAATTGTCGTGTACCATTTGCGGGAAGGAAAAATGCGGATGCACGTTCCTTGTCTCGTTCAGCTTTCAAGGTCCGGGGTAATTTTATTAGCCTCCCGCTTAGCGGCATTATTGGTTTAATTTACATAAACGGTAGGGCTCGGAAGAAAGCTAGAACATTGCCTGTGCTTGCAGTTCTGGACGTAGAGGGTACAAAATGTAGCCGGAATGTAAATGAAAATACGACGTTTTGTAAATCGACCGTTTAAACTTTTGATGAATCCCTCGTGCAGATGCCACGATTTACTAGAAAAGTTTGCCCATTCTATCTTGGTTAACCTTTGGACTACACTGTCTCGATCTGTTGCAACTATTAATCACATCACGTATTTTATTTTACTGTTTGTATCTTACTGGATGACTTCGGTTTAACAGACGGTCATTTATCTGGCGCGGTACTTTGCTTTCGCAATGCGGTGTAGCGAACTTTGATATCGATGTCAATGACTTTGTAGCCAATGTGAATGGTTTCGTTATTATAGTTATTTAGATAGATAGCAGATATTTTAATTTATTTGTAAGTTGTATGAGTTACCCTAACTGAGTGATTGAAGTATAACAGGCGGTCACTTAATTAGCGTGGTACTTTGAGTTGCTCTGACAATGATGCTCTGTAACAAACTTTAATATCGATGACAGTGCTTTTGTTTTCATTGTGATTATATATAGATAGACCGTAGGTATCTTATCCTAAACTGCCTGTATTATAATAGTGTAACTTAAGAATAACAGACGGTCATTTATCTAGCGTGGTACTTTGATCTAATAATGTTACATTATAACTAACTTTGTAACGAATGTCAATATTTTCGTTTTCATTACAGTTATTTTTAAGTAGATCGTAGATATTTTATTTTGCACTGCAATCTTAATCATGTGTCTCAAGAATAGCAGACGGTCATTTATCTAGCGTGGTGCTTTAATTTCAGGATATTGCTTTACAACTTGCTTTAACATTGTTGTCAATCCCAAAGTGTAATTTCAATGGTTTCACTTTAAAATTTTTTTACAAACACTTCTTTATTACCTCTAATATTATTAAAAGCATTATTAATTGAAAAAATCTGTACAATTGTTATCAGTGAATTTTCAGCTCTACATAATACAAGTGCTTCGAATAATTTTGTAGAGATTTCATGAAGGTTTTATACACATTTCATTGAGCTTTTGTAGCAGTTTCGAAATTGGTTATTGATGTTTCAATTAGCTAACAGTCATTTCGTATATGGAGATTTCATGAAGTGTTTGCGTAGCCATTTACAACACAATTCAAACTCCAAATTGATATAATACAAGTTTGCGACAGTTTCATGTCATTGAATAATATCTGACTACACAGGTTCTAAAATCGATTATTGAACCTTCAATTAATTGACATTTTGTATTCAGAACATTAATTAAACGTTTACACAGCGATTGGTAACAGAGTTTCATTTCTAAATCGATATAACATAAATGTTAGTTTTAAATCACCAACTTCAGAGTATCTATGATTTAAAAATCACCCCTTTTGTATTAGGGGGTAGAAAAGTAGGTTTTTTGCATTAAATTCAAACAAATAAATTTTTAACGAATCCTTATTTTTAATCAATGATATAATTACTCTCGTTTTGTAATCTAGTGTGAAAATTTACAATGGATCAATAAAAATCAATTGGTTTTAGCAAAACAACTGGGAGGTAGCATTTTTGATATTATCAAAATTTTCAAATTTTTTGTCACTTAGAAAATGTCATTAAAAATTGTCATTTATCAAAATAAATGGAAAACCTTTGATATTTACGAATGTACTGAGATAAACATCGCAAAAGTTTATGGTAGCAAATGTTATCCTTGTGAAACTCAAAAAGTATTCAATGTCAGATAATGTACCTCTTCTGGTATTCAGCCGGATTTCACATAAAATTACAAAGAAAAATTGAAGGTTCAATTTACAAGCAAACAAGTCGCAATCTGTCTTTGAAATTAAAGTTCACAGTGATTCGATAAATGACAGTCAAATATTGACATAAAATGACATCGCCCCCTAATATAATACAACACAGTAAACCGTGAAAAAATACGTGTATTAGACCGAAGTTGAAACGACACGAGGTAGAATTCTAGTTTGCATGCATCGTTATCTACTCAATGACTTGCGAAATAATACGATCATAAAACATCGCTCTTGCGAGACACCCTTGATAACGGCCTAACCACTTTCGTACCATAAAACTTCCTACATTCGCTTCATCTTGGAGGAGACACGCTCCTCCTTCTTCATGAACCACAAAGCGCGTCAGTAAAACCTTTAAAAGTTAAGTAACCGTGACCCAACCATTGCTACAAATTTTGAGTATACAGTCTCTTTAGACAGGACGTTAAATCTCGCCAAGAATATCAAAACACTAAAACTTAAATCTAACTTGTTGCTCAAGAATTTAATACTATGAAACGTGAATGTTTCAGTGGTACGATTTTCACTGAAGCTTAAATATTAATACCGTCTTTCATTTATAACAAGATATTCATTGACGGATTTTAGTTTTCGCGTTAACTGATCGGGCGTTCAGTTACGGCGGGAGGTAGTTCATTTCGGGGGAAAGAGTATAAAAAACACTTGCAACGATTGTGATCGATGTAGAAATAGTTTAGGAATGCATTCTTTTATAGCAGTGATAATATTGTACACCTCTGTTTTATTATACGTAACTATAGTTCTGTTGTAATATAACATTGTATAGTTTTGTAAACAAATATAGAAAGTTCACATATTGCGTCAGGTGCATCAGTCAAAAACTAATCCCAGCTTCAAACAAAGAAAATTGAAATGATATGTCAATCATTATACAATCGTTGACTATGCAAATAACTGGAAGTCTAAATTAAAAATTCGAGTAAAATTGATCACAGCTGAAGAAGTGCGTCAGGTGCGTCAGACTCGTCAAAAGGGGTTAATACAATTTGATCACGTTTGCACCATGTCACGAGTTAAATACATATAATTAACACATGACTAAAACCAGTAAAATGATCCGACGATACTCTAATCTCGAGACAATCGTGTCTGAAGAGGTTAAGAGGAATTTGATGCAGCTATCTCCCTAGCAGCTCGTTATATAGGTCGATGAATCTTTTAGAGAGTACAGGCTCTGGTCGCGTATCCGTCACGATGTCGGTAAAAGCACGAGGTATAGATGTACCGGTAAGAAATTTCGATACAGTAATGGAGGATGTAGAAGCTGGGTTACGTGAGTGAAGTCGATGGACCAGCAACAGCTGCTGGCGATCGTCTGCGCGAATTAGAGAGCGGTGGTCTGCTGTGGCCATCCCAAACCACTCCCAAGAGTCCCGCAAAAGGTTGAACCGATATGAAATTTGATAACCCCGATCCCTGTCAAGTTAGTCCTGCAACGTGTCCCCTTTCTATCTTTCAGTCTCGTCCAACCCAGCCGCTATTCCTGCAAACTTTGTCCGGAATGTTGGTGCAGGAATGGACTTTTTAAAGTCGATTCTTAAGAGACACGTTGTGATCGAAATGGAGCTGACATTTCGTTGCACGGAGGACCGAGTGGTCTTGGAATTCCAGTGGGGGATGCTTCCGATCCGCATGACGTGACAGTTTCGTCTTTGACGATGAAATTGATACTGATTGATGGCGGTATAGCGTGCCATAGTAGATATAATTCGGGTCATATCTGTTAAGACATATGAGGACGATTGGACTGGTTGAAAAATTGACTTCGGGGATGCATTTTGCGGACGCAATAAGACGGGTGAACTTCTTTGCTATCGAAACAGTCAGATATTTTTATTAAATTTTGAATAAAATTCGATGGAATAATTAAATGAACTGCATGGAGTCTTGTTGAAGTTAGCTTTAGTACATATGTACAGAATAAAAATTAATCAACCCCTGCAATCAATGAAACTCGACTTCTTTACAATCGAAGCAGTCCAACATTTCTATTAAATTTTCAATAAAATTCGATGGAGTAATTAATTGAATGAACTATATGAAGTCTTGTTAAAGTTAGCTCTATTTAATATGTACAGAATCAACCCCTTCCGAATGACAGAAATTTAATTTTCTTGTAATCAAATCAGTCCAACATTTCTATTAAATTTTCAATAAAATTCGATGGAATAATTAATTGAATGAACTATATGAAGTCTTGCTAAAGTTAGCTAAATTTAATATGTACAGAATCAACCCCCTCCGAATGACAGAAATTCAACTTCATTGCAATCGAATCAGTCCAACATTATTAAATTTTAAATAAAATTCCATGGATTAATCAATTGAATGAACTGTATGAAGTCTTGTAAAAGTTAGCTTTAGTAAATATGTACAGAATAAAAATCAACCCTTCCATAATAAAAGGAACTCGACTTTGCAATTGAGTCAATCCATTTTTATTAAACTTTGACTAAAATCCGATGGAATAATTAATGGAATGAACTGTGAAATCTTGTTAAAGTTAGCTGAGTAAATGTATACAGAAAATTAATCTTGCTGTTATGAGTCATTAATTACTTCTTGTAACCTTAATTACTTCTTGTAACCTCGGATCCGCTTCACGGCGGCAAATTGTGACAGAAGCAGCATAATTCTTTAAAAACGCATTATACCATAAAATCGGGAGAATCTGCAAGAATTCAGATGTCTGTAGAACAACGAAGTCATAAATTCTCCCCATGTGAACATAAAGAAAATTGATAGGAGCAGAAGTGAAAAGAATCGTGGGATTTAAACGGACTGGGAGATATCGCAGGAACAGGAGATCGATAATGTGTATTTAAAGGTAGATTGTTAAATCGGTCGAAAAATCTGAATAAAAATAAACATAGTCGTTACAACAGAAATAATATAACTGGTTCATTTTTCATTTGCATCACCTGAGCTTCAACTATTTTTCACCGTACTCTTATTTTCGCACGGACATACATTTTCTCCTTATTCTCTATTCGCTTTGTAATTTGTTCCGTTGTTTCGTCTCATCTATCTTGTATTATTAATACAGCATTGTACTTTTGTCGCCGTAGAGAAGAAAATCACGACTGTACATTTGATCCGCCATTTTGTTCTCTGTCTACTCGAATTATTCTTCGCTTTACACGCGTTTCTTGTTGCGGAAAGTATAAATATCGGTAGTAATTTGTAACTGAATGTTCCAATAAATTCATTTGGTAATAAATTATAACTCAGAATTTTAATAATAAATAACCGTGAAGTTTTGGATAAATGTTTATATTTGAATAATAAATATTAACTGTGAATGAACAAATTTATAGTTACATTTAAGTGATAGAAAGATAGCTATGAGTGTACAAATAAAATATTTAAATTCAAATAATAAATAATAATTGTGAATGTATAAATCATGTTGTAACAGGAAAATATTAATTCAGCACGTTTGAGGTGAAATTCAAATGAAAACAACATTAAAAAATGATTTAAAACAAAATATATTTATTATATTTTGACAAAATTGTTCTATGAAAAGAAATAATTTTAAATAAAATAAAACAGTCGGTTTTCTGTGATATTAAAATAAAAATATTTACTAATTTTGTGTATGTAAAAATATTAATCTGTATACAGGTAAATTCGATAGGGAAATTAGTTGTTGAAATTCCGAATGTTTGACGAAGAAATTGGATTCTTTTAAAAGACCGGTATCCTTTGTTTCACGAGTGTCTTTAATTTCGCTAAATGGAATCCGCAGGACACACCGACAGGGATATTGTTTGCAGAAAACATTTGAATACACTGAAAAGTATTCGTAGAAAATTATTACTTAAAATATTTCCCGGTGAAAACGGAAGCTTGAAATTTTATTAAACCCTGTAGACACAAGGTAAAACAATAAACCAGATTGTTTTTGCCACCCTGTATACAAAGAACAGCTTGCAGTATACCACAATTTTTATATTGTACACATTTAAATAATTTTCACAACTAATAATTAATTCGTTGCAATTAAAAAAAAAAATGATCTTTCGTTTTTAATTTTTTACCGTTGTAATAACTGAAGCAAACGTGGAAAACAGAAATTTCACAGAAAAATACAATTTTTCATGAACGTTTGATGAAATTTCTGCTTTGTATAATGCAATAATCAATTTCGAAGAATTCTCTTTGACATTTCGGAAAATACATTACGTCACAGGTAGTATTTTCAGGTTTTCATAAAAGTCCTTTGTGACAAAAATCGAGAATATCATAAATTTCGAGTATATCTAGGTGAGTCGGGGAAAGAAGAGAATTTATGTTTTAATACCAAAAAAATCACGCTACAACGCAACCAGTTTCGTTGTTCAGTGTGCATATATTTTAATTATATATTTTTTACTTTTGCTGCGAATTTCCACAAATTTCTGCAAACAGAACCGTGTAATATCCTTTTGGGCACGAGTATTTTCATCCAAACTCTTTTATATCCATTTTATCGGCGGCAATATAGCGAGAGTCCACTGTATTATAAAAATTGTGAACTGAATTTACTTTACATACAGTGGTATACAAAATAAAACGATCTGTTAATGTTATAGGACCTTTAACCGAATTCCACCAGCGGCAATATAACGAGAGTCCACTGTACAATTAAAATTATGAACTGAATTTACTTTACACATAGTAGTATATAAAATAAAACGATCTGTTAATGTTATAGGACCACTAACAGAATATAACCCGCGGCAATATAGCGAGAGTCTACACCAAATACGGTACAGATGCTGTTTTCGTGAACTAGATTCGATTTCGATGCATGTACCCGTAAATGTTCCTAGAAACGAAGCAATTTCGAACAGGTTACAGGTTCCTTATCACTGCAGTAAAATTTCGAAGATTTATAAGGTAAAAAGCATCTTGAGTCGCGTTTACCGATTTTCAGGAAGGGAAAGTGACGCGTTTGCACTGCACTACATCCTATTTCCCGTTCTCGTCATCGCAAACCGGTCTTCGTACATTATTACGCGAAACGCCAGTCGCTGGTTCGAAAAGGGGATGAGAGCGTGGGGTTGGTGAGGGGTTGAACCGAAACGTGATTTACGGTGCGAGAAGGATACGGACGCGGCCAAATATCTGTGTAAACGGCATTGATGCGACGGAAAACTAGATTTACGTTCTCCCTCGAAGCTGCAAATAAATATGCCGTTTAACGCGCTCTTGTAACTCGAATTAATTGCTCGTAGTGCTAGGAACATCGGCGTAACTAGGTAGGGACTAGATTCCGACTAGTGTCACTATAATATACACCTCGTTCTCGTGGTGCACATGCAACATTATTGCAAAATTTTTTAAATTTAGGTAGTAGAAGTTAAAATTTAATTGACATATGACAATGAAATATGACATATGACATATGACAACGACATATGACAACGACATATGATAATGACATATGATAATGACACATGATAATGACATATGATAGTGATATGTACAATAATGATATATGATATAACAATATCATTGTACAAAACATATATTGTAACAACATATCATATTATAAAAATAACATACTATAACATTACAATAAAACTATCCATTTTATTTCATCAGATAAAATTCTAAAATATCGAAAATATGAAAACATCTATTTTCGTTTGAGTATAATTTGGTCACCCACTAGCGCACCTCAGACAAAATGTCTAGTTACGCTACTGGCTAAAAGTCTTCAAAGGCTCGTAACACAAACTACTTATGACTTCCATAGACGTACCCAGGTAGATGTAAAAGTATGAATCACATGGATATCAGTCGAGAATTAAGTCAATAGAACGAAGAATCAGGCTAATGAAATGGAACAATGGGCTTCATATACGGCGTAAAGGAGACGGTGTCCTTTTTGATGACTCCAACTAGAAGACTCAAGTTGTTTTTCTCGTCGTTACCGTGTGTAAGCACTTTATCTCAGGTGGTTTGTTTTACAGTGTGTAACTCTACAATCTCCAAGTCTATCCACGACGTTTCAAGTGTACTCTTTTCGAATGTCTGCTATGACCCCTTTTAAATGTGCTTAACCTTTTCACTCAATTTATCCCATCAACATTTTTAGCGTATAATCTCGCTCAATTACAAGTGGGCACTGAAGATTGTCGGGAATATATTCAGAATTTTACTGAAATATTCGAATTTTTATTTAAAAAATTTTAGACAGCAACAATATTAGTCGCGAGACATATGCTTTTGCTATTGTATCCTAAAACCTAACATTTGAAATATAAGTGTCGATATCCCTTAAAACATACGTCTACTTGAGAGCTACTTTCACCAAATAACTTGTCCCCTAAAATTATGCAAATTTAGTCTAAAATTTTGTCCCATCAATGTTCGCTGTACTTAAATGAAGTAGACTTTCGGCAAAGTGATAACATTTGAATATATCGACAACCTTCAATTCGAGATGAAGCGACGCATGACGTTCAGGCGTGTTGAAGTAATGTAAATTTAAGTGTCATAGCATTCACTCTTCAGGTAACTGTATAACGAGCCACCTGTTCATCAATCGACCAACTAAATGACTTCAATAGGCGTGCGGCATGAACGTGTCACACCTGCTAGAATTTAATGGCGCTGTCCTCTTTGACGGAAGCTCGAAGCACCGATTGAAGCTTTGTTGATCCACTTGAAAGTAAATTAATGCATTCAAGTTCGGTAACGTGACACTGTAGTATGCGTAGAACGTTACATAGCACACATTCTTAATTGCGTAGACAGGATCGTTATGATCATAGTACAATCATATTATACAACCCAAGATAATTTTGTCAAAATACAGCGCACATTTTTCAAAATACTGAGTACTTAAAATTTTTTGTAAGATCAGAGGAATTTCGTATGTTAGTTTCGAATTCGTAAGTTAATTTCTCGGCCATTATAAAGAGTTGCAAGGTATAATTCAGCAATACTACTACTTTCGATATGCTTTATGATGGTACGAAGTTTGAACTAAATCGGCGTTGCCAAGGTTGTGAGGTCTTCTTGTCAGAGACGCACGTTTACGGAGCTGTTCGTTGCCAGGATCTTTCGATCTGACCACTATCAATAATGTTTGACAGTAACTTTCAAAGATTAATTTTTAAATTTCAACTATTAAGTTTGAACTTTCGCAATTGAACGTGAAAAAATATGCGATGCCGGTCACAGTGTCGGCATAAAAATCGTAAGAAGGCAACGTAGCGGGGAATAAAACAGGCCGCGCCATACCGTCGGATTTAATCCTTTATTTACATAACCAGGCAGCGAATCAAACAGTAATTCCCTCAATAAGTATTCATCTCGGATATCGCAATTTCCATAATCCCGTCTAAACGTAAACGAACGCTTCTGATTCCGACGCGGCATGGCGTGGCATCGCGAGCGAACGTTCCTGATAGGCTGGCAAAATTAGATTCGCGCCGGAGAGTAACACCACCGCGACTCTGTATATTGCATTTCCCTTCGCCGTTAGACACGACGAATTATTCTTGTTCCTGGTCCAATCCGCCAGCGTCTCAACGAACGAAATAAGATTTGCATCGGTCTTGGTCCAGCGAAGTGTCTCGTCTACGATACAATAAGGACGTAGGGTGCAAATCATGCCATATATGGCGAGCATTCGTCTTTGTCGCATTATCAATGTCGAGTTCATCGAGATCCATGATTTTACGACTGCATGAAGTCTGCAACGGTCAACGCTTCGTTTTATTACTTTGTTAGCAGTTTGGAGATCTAGGGATTTCTAGATATAGGGATCTTGGGGATAAGGAATTTGAGACTGTGAAGTATTGAAGTCCAGAGATTGGAATAGGGATAGAGAAATATAGGAATCTAGGGAATTTTGGGGATATAGATATTTGGGTACTTTGAAATTTGGGAATTTAGGGACGTTGAAGTTTTACTAATTTGAAGACCTTGAAAATTGTGGATCTAGAGATTTAGGGTTTAGAGATATGAGGTTTAGAGAATTTAGAGAAATGATAATCTAGGGATACAAGGATCTAGGGATATGAGGTTTTAGAGATATGAGGATTTGGGGATATGAGGATCTAGGGATATGAGGTTTTAAAGATATGAAGACGTAGGTATATGAGGATTTGGGGATATGAGCATCTAGGGATATGAGGATCTAGGGATATGAGGTTTTAAAGATATGAAGATGTAGGTATATGGGGATCTGAGGGATATGAGGATTTAGAGATATGAGGATCTAGGGATATGAGGATCTATGCATATGAGGTTTTAAAGATATGAGGATTTGGGGATATGAGGATCTAGGGATATGAGGTTTTAAAGATATGAAGATGTAGGTATATGAGGATTTGGGGATATGAGGATTTAAATATATGAAGATCTAAGAATATGAGGATCTAGAGATTTGTCCCTTAAACCTGGGTCAGCCTCTTATGCACCGAAAGAGTTACTGACGGTAGCTCCCATCTTAGTTCGTGAGGTGCTGTAATGTGATGTGACCCGGGCTTTCATTCGTAACGCGACGGTGCGCCTCACATTCGATCGCTACTGTAATTCGTCCGGTCGGATGTTAACGGATGAAAAATGGGCAGGTGAGGCGAAATCACGCGTGCCTACGGATCAAGCCTCTTTTGATCTGTCGCGGAAATGCGCGAAATTGGATTCATGACGCATAGAAAGGGACCGGCACGTGCATCGCTCGAATATTGGATTTCCCTGCGTCGTTATACGCTTGACGAGTCGCTTCTGTTCACCGATCACTGCTGCGAGAGCAAACGATGATACCCAATCGGGGATACTCGTAAGTGGCAATCGCGTCGACATCACGTCCATACGATTGCAGCGTGTCTCCCTTGCGAGCGTTCCCGTCAGAAAAGTGTAGAATGAAAATAGGAAAGTCCGGTCGGGAATGAAAAAGGAAAAAAAGGAGAGAGAGAGAGATCGGATAGGGAGCTGTCGTTTTGTTGATTGAAACGTTTCGCTGTCGTCCCTCCCGGTGAATTGCGAGTACCGATATTATGACAAAAAAAAAGCCTCGCGTACATGTGTACGTTTCGTTTGTTGCGCCACGGACACTCTTGTTAAAGTTTCGCTACCGGAATTCTGTCGAGCATTTGAATATGCATTTTGAATATGTATTTCGCGCGTGTTGTTCATCGCGGTTATGGAAGATGTTTAAGAATCAGTCCTCCGAGATACGGGCGAAATGTTTTTTTCTTTCGTTAGGTTGCGCAAACTGCTGGAACGCATAAATCAATCCGTAGATCCTGTTTACTTATTAGATTATATTGTGACTTTGAAATCTTTGTGTACCGACTCTTTCGTCATATAAAACTGCAAGATCGTATGATGGTATTTCTTGCTTGTGACGAAATCAAAATGGCGATGTCATTCAAAATGGCCGCCATTTTAGCGAACAATAACTGATTTTGAGGTTATGGAATCTGATATTAATTGATAATATAATGTATAATTTAACAACACCTATGGTATGTAAATTTCAAGCTTGAAGTGTAAAGAAAATGGCTGCATCAAGGTTTCATGGATGTTCGTAATACAAAATGGCTGACAGTTAATTATAACAAACAGTGATTACAAGGTATACATTTAGAGTCTGGTATTTGATAATAATTATAGTATAAATATTTGAAGCTTAAAGTGTGCTCAAAATGGCTGCTTATATTTCATAAATTTCCAGCACAAAATGGCGAATCCAGACGTAACAAAATGGTTGATTTCATAATGTATAAAATAACTTCGAATGGCAACAGTTCACAGAAAACAAGTATATCCAGCTACGTCCGGCTTAAAAATAGCTAATTGGTTGCATTCTCCATCTCATAAAAGCATTTTTAATAAACATAAAAGCTGTTTAAAACATCTTTCATCTACTAATGATGTTCCGCGAAAATTAGCTCTCTCAGATGATTTATTTGCCGAGTCAAAGGACGTTAATGAAAGCAGGAAGCCAATGAAGACCCTTTTAAAAAGAAATTTTCATTAAAACCTAAAGTTAAAATTTTCTCTTCGCATATTCCAGGTATCTTGAGTTCTCAAATAGTTTCGTATCTTTCTCTTTCGGAAACAATTACACGCCGCGACACTTTAAGTGATTCTGATACTGAAATTACTTTGCACAACGGTATACGTGGGAAAAAATTGCCCTCTAGACCAGAGCATGATGAACAAAGAGGAAAAAAATAAATAGCTGGATTTCACAAAAAGGAAGGTTGAAATATCTAGCCCAGCGTCATGCATCCTTATCCACTTACCTGGTAGAGCACCTGACTGTAACGTCAGAAAAAAAGTCCTCTTGCCTTTTTTACCTGGCTGCTAGAAATTACTTTTTAATGGTAGATAGCGTCGGTTCGCTTGGCAGTGAACGCTTAAAATCGTCTTTATACCGGCGATGTGCTTGACAGACTCAACTCGTGCAGGCATCGTCGTTTTATCGCATGCCCGCATGTACCTCCGATCTAACTTTTCCTTGCTTTTGATGGGAACCTCCTTCCCAAAAAAAAAGAAAAAAAAAGGAACGAGGAAAAAGAGCTGGGTCGGATGGAAAAGGGGAAACAGAAAGAGGAAAGTTTAAAAAACCGATGTACAAGATAAGTTACTTTACGTTGTAAGTTTGTTTTTTACCTGGCTATATTTCGCGGGGGACTCGCTGATGAGGGACTCGTGATACTTTTAATTATTTCGGACAGAATTATGATACACCAGATGTTTACAAATTGAGAATTTTGAAATTTTTATATTCTACATTTTGAAGACAATTTTTTAGGGTGGATTTAGAAATTGGTCGATTCTGAGGTTTTCGGGTTCAGTCAAGAGTTTGATGGTAAATTGGAGATTTAGAAATTTTGATAATTTGATATTTGAAGTTTGAAGTTTTCCAGTTTTGAAAATTGGAAATTTTCTAGATTCATTTCAAATTTAGAAATATCTCAAAGTTTGAAATTGTAAGTTTAGTTCGTGTACATTTTATTTTTTTAACTGCTTTAAAATCTATTCACTTCAAGACCAATTAACAGAACAATTTTTGTTATTTATTAAATCGTTACAAAGACTGATTGTTCGATAAACATTTTTTAGACCAATTTCATGAATTTTAACAGACTGTTCATTGTTTCGCCAACATGGATTTTCCTGGAACTGAATCTACATTTGATGAAACAATTTGCACAAGGACAATAACTGTTAATACCCATATTTTTAAATGAACGTTATTTCGACGCGTTTGTTTGCGAAATCGCGGTTTTATTTCAAGATCAGTTTTACATTTAAAACTCTTTTTCTATGCCGCGCACTTTCCGAGATATTCGATGGAATGTTTTCCAATTCCAACTTTGACGGCAGTTTCAAAAAAAAAAAGAGAAAAAATACCAGCCGAATATTCTTTTTTTAAGGTTTTACGTCGTATCAAAATTTTATTGAACTCCGTGCGTGATCGAATAACACCCTTTTGAGGCACGGTTTTTAATATAGCATCGATTCGGAAGCATTCATTCATTAGATTTAATAAATCCAAAATCTTTTCATCTAGTCGGAATAGCACATCCGAAACAATCTAATAGAAATTGCTGGTTCGAGCTTTTAAAAAATATTTCGTTCGAATGGAAGTAAATACTGGACACCATTTTGTTTCTCAAACGTGATTTTATAAAATCGATCGCAAGAAATAAAAGATTCTTTTTATGGGTTTTCGATGGTCAGTTTTATATTTTTTATGGAGGAAACCGCTTTTTAGATCCGTTTAATTTTTGATAAACTTTTCTTGAAATGTGCGATAGATTTTTTACGTTTTTCTCCTGTATAGTCTTTCAGTTTTGTACAAAATTTTAAGGTTTCACGGAAATGTAAGTGAGAAAATAATAAACAGAAATAAATAGAAAATTGTAAGCAAGGTTAAGTTATTCGTTGCTGTAATACAAGATAATAATGAATAATACTATATTTTATACATAGTGCTGATTAGAAACTAAACTTGTTAAATTGGTTTTTACTACTTACATACTTCGTGTTTCAAGTAGGTAAGTTTCAAGACTTCAACTATTCTTTACTTGCAAATTTACAAATCTATGAATTCACAAGTTTACAAACACTAAAATTTACGAATTGACAGATATACAATTATACAAACATACAACTTTACAATTCCACGCCAATAATAATATACAAATTCTGACTAAACTTCCAAATTTCCAAAAGTGACA
Organism: Megachile ligniseca; assembly: GCA_945859555.1. Taxonomy (NCBI): domain Eukaryota; kingdom Metazoa; phylum Arthropoda; class Insecta; order Hymenoptera; family Megachilidae; genus Megachile; species Megachile ligniseca. The sequence goes on from OX243790.1 coordinate 3,978,994, forward strand.
TTTTAAAGAATCTACAAAATACCAATAACCCTCCATAAATATAAATCATGCATCTACAATTATCACTGTATAAAAATACCAATAAATACAAATAAACTCGTTTACGCACGCAAAGGAAACTATAGAAAAGGTTGTAGCAGTTACAAAAACGAATATCTTACATATCGAAAGTTTCTATCTTAATGGATCCCAGTAGTCCTCTTTAGGGTTAAATTCTCCTTGAGTCTGTTCGATTTTTCAGTTATCCGGTTCCCTAATACTTCTTGGCTTCTGTTCGATTCTGTATTCGAAGAATGCATAAAATATAAAGCGTTGCAACGGTTTCACGATAGCATCGAATAGCAGGCAACTAGCCACATGGCTGACTAGCGAACGAGAATATCACTGAATGCCGCCGGTGAATTTTCCACTGATCCGAATAACGATGAAAACTATCTGATACCCGATGAAACATTTATTGTTCTCGTAAATTCTGCTAACGCTCGCGGGCTCAACTTATCCACCCATATAAGAACTTCATTTTTCTACATATCCTTTTATTCATTTTTATCGAATTCTATTTATAAACTCTCACGCTCAGACTGGCTCTTTTATTTCTGACTTTTTCTGATATTTTGGATTTGTTGTTCATAGCTTCTAGTTATATCTGTTATAGATTCTAGTTATATTTGTTCATAGCTTTTAGTTATGTTTGTTATTCATAGCTGCAAGTAGTTAACACTTCTAAGTTAGTTACAGTTGCTTCCATAAATATCTAAAATTTATACCGATATGTAATTGATATTTTCCGTCATCAAATCGTGTACTTTCGCGTCGTCAAAACATGTCAGATTTCCGAAACCCATGAAAGGAAATAACGTTGTCAGATTTTTTTTCTGAAGCAAGTTGAAATTTTTTTCGGGAAATAAGTTTCATCTTACTTAAAAATATAGATTCTTTACAGAGGGTCTTAAACCAGCTTATTTCACCGACATGATTAATTTTAGACTGTACAAACATCTGTGTCTGGCGTGCGCCTTTGCAGGCTGTGTAAGCGAAGAATACGAAATGATTGCAGGTTCTCCTTTAAACGAAAACGATGCGATATACGAGGTGTTCAGAAAGAAATGTTTCCGCGGGAAAATATTTACTTGCTGAATGACGTATTATTTACAATTTCTATTTAAAAGAACTTCATCTTTTCCACAATATTTATTTAACACAATATTAATTTCATGAACATTTAAAACAATTTTAATTCGATTAACATTAATACGTTAACTGAATTATCATTTATAATGATATTAGAATGACTCATATTTTACATATATGTAGTTAAGTCAAACAATTTATCAATGTTAATTAGATCAACATAGAAGACTGCAAAATAATGTAATTATCATGAATCGATTCTAACAATATAAATATAATTATTTTTCTTCATAAAGAAGAATAAAATCATATAAAAATGAATCGTAAGCCTTCATCAAAAATATTAAAGCGAATGAGAAGAAAAATTTGAGATCTCAGAAGAAAAATGCTTTATAAAAATATGAACAGAGAGGATGCTTCGAATAATTTTGTTAATCGACAATAAAATTAAGATAGAACACCCAGTGTGTATCACGGCGCTTGAAAGATTGCGACGATGATGAGCTCACAAGGTTCGAGTAAAAAATTCTGTTGGTGCCTAGAGACGAATTTCCTGTCCTGACTTTTTCACCAGCTTCCTGGATGACAAAATTATCCTCCGTTACCTCGCGTTTCCCATCTTCCTTGTGTTTGATGAGCTCTTTTTCGCCTATTTTCGAGAGGATCAGCCGCTATTAATTACGAACCGTGCTTCATCGATATCAGATCCCCTGTTAAGCCCGATCGATTACCCACGGCTCTTACCATAAGACTTATACACGTTCAGATACGAGCAATCAACATACCTCGCACTACACTATGGATTATCCCTAAGTATACCAATATTTATTTTCGGATAATCCTTTTATCTTACGGTACAAAAATTGATAACAAATTCGGTGATGAAATGAGAGGGGTTGTAATTCGGTACATTATTCAGTTATTTAGACAAATAACATTATGGTTACGATCATTTTTTATAATTTATTTAGACAAATAACACTACTTATGGTTACGATAATAATTACGATACTTCTAGACAGAAAGTTAATTACTGAAAAGATATCGTGTGCGCGACGGCCATTTTGTTTTAGAGGTTACAAGAGCGGGAAATACAAAAATCTTTCATTGACTTTAGCAAATTTTTTCACAAATTCAGTGTCAAAATTTTGAATTTTAACAGATTGTTTGACAAACTGTAATCTTGAAGTTACCTAAATAAAATGAGCACCCAAACAGCATCATAGACTTTGTCCCAAAATAAAACTTCAGAGTTCAAGAATAAAAAAATGTCCACATAAAAAATTTCAAAACCCATCAAAATATCACGAAACTGCCAAATCGAAAACTCGAAAATTAATAAATTTTGATATCTAACTGAAATGAGCTCTCGATCATCCCAGTTGTCCCAGATGCAAGAAAATCGTTTACCCAAAACGCGAGTCATCGGTCTCCTCAAATCTGTCCATCCATAATTGAGCTACAGGGCTATTATTTTTCGACATTGTTTGTGACACTCTTCGCTCCTTTGCTAACTGCATCTCTAATTAAGGACTAATGAGCGTTCAGAGTAGAGAAACTCGTCGGCCCAGTGGACGCATCCGTTGAAATCCGTTAGTCTCGCGAAAGAAGAGGCAAAAGAAGAAAGAAAGAAAGAAAAAAAAAAAAGAAAGAAGTTCATTGCTCGAGACTGTCGGTACGACCTACTTCAGAAGGAAGTACGAGAAGTGTTTCCGGAGTGTGGACATCTTTCACCTAGCAGAGATCGAGTAGCAAGATGGAAGATCTTAGCAGGAGTACTATTAACGGGTCTCAAGGCACGCGCTACGGAAAAGACGACCGAACCACTCGAGTTTCCCCCGGGTTATGCACTCGACGTTTGCAGAGGCTAGTTCTCTTGGTCTCTTTCAGAACTGCTCCACCTCATTCCGTTTTTCTCGCTCCCTCGTTCAGAGGTCCCCTCTGTCCGCGGTAAATAGACGCGAGCATTTCTATGAGATATCTCCTACTGTGCCCGTGAAAAGATCGTGGTACTCATAATGTGAGCCTTTGAGGGGGCTGCACGTCAAACGAGACCATTTCAATGCTTCTCAGTTATACTGCGACGCAAAATTTCGAGCCGACGCGACGTTGCTCCATAACTGTCCGGACGGCCTCTTCTTTCGCCGCCATTACGCTCCTGAAACTTTGCGCGCCGAACCTTTCATTTCGTAGTTTTCGGATTTAGATGACCTTCGGAGTTTAACCCGGTAACTACCCAATTTTTGGCAACTTTTTATTCAAGCATTTCAGAGATACATGTGCAATATTCTTACAATTATGAGAGTTATCTAGGAATTCTATTTCGACCAGGGCAACCTGCGACTCAGTAGAATCTTGTGGCTTTTGAGTAGTTTAATAGTGCATATTGAAAAATTAACTGCAATATTGCAATTGCCAAACAGATATAACTATCCTGCGCACACATCAATTTAAAACTTAAGCTAATATTATTTTTCAAGAAGTTATAAACGAACATAGAAGAAATGAAGAGTTTATTGGTTTATCTCTAATGAAGATGGCGTTATATTGCTCACACGTTTGGTACAATCATTTATCATGAGTAGACCATGTGAGTCTTAGATTGGCAGTACTGAGGAAGATGAAAATTTATATTTTTATTAGATTTCCTTCTAGTCGCTTCATCTAGTAGAATGTGATATTTTGTGATTCTTAATTCTGATATTTATTAATTATGATGCTCTAGTTAATAATATAATATATTTTTGGTAAATTATAATTGACATGGATACGTTTCTGTGTTAACAATTTACAAGGTGTTTAAATTTTATAATTTCGAATTTGCAAATATAGAATTTTACAAATTTTCTAAATACGAAAATTCGAAATTTTTGGTTTATAAGACTTTCTGAATTTTAAAATAAGAAATTCAAATTTTGCAATCGGAAATTCTCAATTTTTCAGATTTCCCAAATTACAAAATTTTCAATTTTACAAATTTCCAAATACCTCAATTTTCAATTTTACAAATTTCCAAATACCCCAATTGTCAATTTTTCAAATTTCAAAGTACCCCAATTCTCAATTTTCCAAATTTCCAAATACCTCAATTTTCAATTTTCCAAATTTCCAAATACCCCAATTCTCAATTTTTCAAATTTCAAAGTACCCCAATTCTCAATTTTCCAAATTTCCAAATACCCCAATTCTCAATTTCCCCAAATTTCCAAATACCCCAATTCTCAATTTCCCCAAATTTCCAAATACCCCAAATCTCAATTTACCAAATGTCCAAATACCCCAATTCTCAATTTTCCAAATTTCCAATTACCCCAATTCTCAATTTTCCAAATGTCCAAATGCCCCAATTCTCAATTTTCCAAATTTTTAAATCTCTAAACTAAAAACTCCCAAATTCCCAATCACCAAAATTTCCAAATACCCCAATTTTCAATTTTCCAAATTTCCAAATACACCAATTCTTAATTTTCCAAGTTACTGTTAATATTAACTACATAAACCGCTATTTAACATTGATAATAAAAATGTTAATATTAACATTGTTAATACAAAAATGAATATTAACTACATAAATATTTCACTAACATCACTATAAAAACTAATATTAACTAATATAAATCTCGTTAATGTAAAATGGCTGCTGCCAGCCGAGTTTTGCACCGATAATACCTTGTTTCATCATAAGTGCAATAGGATTAGACGCAATAAATTGAATACAAACTAGGTGTTACGGTACATTGTTTGAAGGTATAAGCTTTCATGAAGATAGCAGCGTAAATTCTCCATCAATATTCTTAACATAAAATGGCTGGTTGCCAGTTGCATCAAACAATGAATCAACCCATTTACAGCTTATATGCTTCGAAACAGGCCATTGTTTACTACAAACTGGCAATCAGCCATTTTACATTAAGAACATTAACGATGTATTTGTATAGCCACTCACAATTGACGCTCCATAAATTATGTAAATTAATACTGCTAAGTAACATACATCGTAACGTTAAATAAATTGGAATAAATACATCCCGAATCTCCTGACGAGTATTTTTCAATTCATCTTTACGATACGCTGTAAGAATAAATCTAAATATAATCCGCAATAGGGCAGACATTCTTCCCATAGGAACTATAAAAACTGCTACAAATCATGTTTCGTTTTGTCACGTGTTTCGCGTTTTTTATTGAAAACAAATCACGAACTTTTTTTGCATTCCAGATAGAACAAAAATTTGAGAGCGTTTTTCTTTCAAGGACACTACGTGATACTACGTAATCACGTGATTCATTTTTTATTAACACACATTGTTTCTCTTTTAATTTCGACGACGGCCATATATGGGGACATTAGTAAGGATTAAGCCATTTATTTTTCTAACCTCAAAAAATTCCCGAAGAAGTTGGGTTACTTTGAAATTGAACGAAGGAATATAAAAATAAACGTCTTTCATAACTAAAACAAATAAATTTATTACTTAAATTCGGAGCTTCAAATTAATTAATTTTTTAATTGATACTCTTGTTAACGACGTTTCAAACAGATTAAAAAAGTTATTACAAACATGAGAAGCGTACAGAGAAATGGGTGCACAGTAAATTAACAGATTTACCCGCAAATGCTTGCCCGGATAAAATATGAAATTTTTAGGTGCAAGTTAACGAGTGCTTTCATAATACGATTATAAAAGTCAGAGAACTTTTTCGTGAAATGGAGGTTCAAACTCACCGATAAAATTAGACAAAAAAAAAAAATGTGGACTCGTGACGATACGGGAACATGAAGCATACCGAGAAAGAAGTGCAATTAAATTTATTTCAATTTAGCGCACCGCGAATATGCTACACCTTTCAAATAGAGGCGAAAGAAAAGGTGTAGCGGCTTGTGGAAACATTTATGGAAGAATTATATACTTTAATAACACTTCAAATTAGAAGGCAAATCATGGATTGAAATGGTACGAAAATTGTTTAACAAAAATGCACATGAAACGTGATTTATGTGGTATATTATACTTGCGTGCGAAGGACTTGAAAATATATGATTTTGCCGATATAGGGATTTTAGGGTGGGGAAATTTCAAAAATTCATTGTTCAGAAATGTATAAAAAGAGAATTTTGAAGATTGAGAATTTCGAATTTTGGAATTTTGGAATTTTGGAAATTTGGAATTTTTGAATTTTTGAATTTTTGAATTTTGGAATTTAGGAATTTTGGAAATTTGGAAAATATGAGATTAAACATTTACATGAAAAATAATTATTTTTTCCTTCTTCAATTATTGGGCGATTATTCATTTACTAATTAATAATTATTCAAGTACAGTTTCTTAAATATTTATTTACTTATTAATTACTCAAGTACAGTTACTCAAGTATTCCTTATAAAAAAATGACTGAATAATTACGTAATAATTTGATTTCAAAATTTCAGATTTCCGAAAATGGACATTGTCGAAACTGAATTTAGGGTATCGGAAAAATAGCAAATAAGAGTTGGATTAGTTTCAGCCTGTAGTCACCCTATCTGCAGTATCTCGTTCAAATAAGAATTTCCAGCAAAGCAGAGTACCACGTTCCATCAATAGACCGTAAACGGAAACTCCCGAAGCGTGATAACCGAATCGAAACTTTGCAAGCAACAGAGAATCGATTCTTCCGTCTATTACCAATAAGTTAACGAATTCTCAATGCACAGTGGTGCACAGAGGTTCATAGAAAGAGGTTAACGATGCAAATTCCGATTATACTTCGCTTGCACTTCAGATGCGGGCAATCGATGCGGCCAACGAAATATCTAACCACATTTTATCCACTTTTCTTTATCGCGTACCGTTCAAATAATTATTACACGTGCAGGTATCTGCGAAAGCGATATACAAAGAGTGCATTGTACTCGTAAAGGCTCGAACGCTGACATCTTTTATGGGTTTCATATTTTGTTGCGTAGAGCGTACCTCTGTGGATTGAAACGTTTAGTAAACGTGGTAGTAAAACTTGGAATATTGATTCACTAGTGGTATCGACTGAATCAATTTATTACAGGATGCGAGGAAATAAAACTTATTATCGAGTGTTAGGTTAGGTTGAAGGATTGATAGATTGATAGATTGATAGATTGATAGATTGATAGATTGATAGATTGATAGATTGATAGATTGATAGATTGATAGATTGATAGATTGATAGATTGATAGATTGATAGATTGATAGATTGATAGATTGATAGATTGATAGATTGATAGATTGATAGATTGATGGTTTGATGGATTGATGGATTGATAGACTGATGGTTTGATGGACTGATGCATTAACAGATTGATAGATTGATGGATTGATAGATAGTTACATTGATGTATTGATAGATCGATAGACTGATACATTGATACATTGGTAGATTGATACATTCATACATTGATAGATTGGTAAAATGGTAAATTATAAATTTGTAAATTGATAATTCGGTAATTTTGTAATTTGGTAATTTAGTAATTTTGCAATATAGAAATCTGGGGAATTAATAATTTGGAAATTTGGACACTTAGCAGTTTTGAATTTAGTAATGTAGTAATTTAATAATTTGGTAATTTAGAAATTTGGTAACTTGGTAACATGAGAGTTTAGTAATTTGACAATTTAATAATTTCGTAATTCATTAATTTGATAATTTGATGACTTGATAACTTGGTAACTTGATGACTCAAGTAATATGGTAATTTGATAATTTGATAATTTGATAATCTGGTAACCTCATAATTTCATAATTTAATAACTTGATAATTTAGTAATCTGATACTTTGGTAATTTGATAATTTATTAATCAAAAAACTTGAAAATTTTAAAATTGTAAAAATCAAATAAGTCGTGCCGTATTGATCGAAGGTTCCGATAATTCCTATTAACCGTAGATGACAGTTGGCAGTTTTCGGTGGTATGGATTTCTTTCGTTTCATGGTACAGTGCACCATGGCCCTTTCTTTTCATTGAAAGAAAGGCTAACCGGATTATGCGGTATCTCGGAAACTGAGTGGTCAGTTGACTGGAGGAAACGGGATTCGAAGAGGAATTCCTGTGCAAGGAGCGAGATGCTTTTTAATCAGACAGCCATAGATTTAATTGGTTCTTTTGGAGTGGATCTCTCTTTTCAGTCCTGGTGAATAGTATTGAACGGAAAAGAATGAGAAATTAACTTTTTTGATAATTGCCGGATTACTGTGAAAGAAACTTCAATTATAATGAAATGTCTCAGTTTCTCTGATAACTGCGTATCAATTTATTTTCAAAGACTTTCAATTATGATAGATTTTTAAAAAATCAAATAAAATGTAAAATATCATTAAAGTTACAATGATCTTTCAAGGCAGAGTCTTCAAATAATAATATAATAATAGATTATTTAATATAACCATAACCTAACTTAACCTAATCTAACAGTAATTTATTATAACAACAATCCAATATTACCTAACATAACATCAATTGAATATAACCATAACCTAACCTAACAGTAATTTAATATAACAATAATCCAACCTTACCTAACATAACAATTTAACATAACCATAACCTAACCAAAACTAACAGTAATTTAATATAACAACAATCCAACCTCACCTAACATAGCATCAATTGAATATAACCATAACCTAACCTAACAATAATTTAATATAACCACAGTCCAACCTAACCTAACATAACAGTAATCTAATATAACCACAATCTAATCAAATACAATGATAAAGTAATGTAATAAAAATACTAACTAAACCTAACCTAACTAAAACGTATAAAAATAATGCAACCTTAAAACTAAAATATAATAAGAAAAATGCGAGCAGAGTTCAAATAAACTAGAAAATATTCCTAAAACAAAAGCATTGAATACGTAAAGAAAACCTACACGAATACATAAAATAAAGAATCGTTTGAGAAATTTCGAGAAGTCTCGTCCTCCCGTTTGTCCTTGCGAGAACGTCTCCCGGATTTAAAGCGTATAACAAAAAGAATTATTAAAGGCAGTTGGCCGAGATAATAGAAAATTCAACAAAGATCGTTCAAAGAGAGCCGCGTTCCACGTCGTCTACTTATTGGCGATATCATCTATTCCGGACATCTTTTTAACTGAACCGGACCACGGGGGCCATGCTGGTTCCTCCTCTGACATATATTCGCCCCATTCTGTCCGGCAGCTTTCCTCTTCTTGAAAATTAATGGTCTCATTCATTTCTGAAATTTCAGATAATGAGAGATACCTCTCCTTTGCCACTGCTTTACTTCTATCTCCTCCCCTTTATGTTCTTTTCCTTTCTCATGAAATTCTTTCCATTTTTATCACGACCACTCTTCTCTCGTTCTCTTCCGTCCTTCGTGTGCCCTATCTCGCATCCCTTCACCGGAAATGATGCGGTATTAGGGAGCTCGCGAGACGACCATTATATGCTGATAACATTGTAGTTGAATTCTTGTCCACGATTACGTGGACAGATAAAAGGGGAGGGGAAGAAATTGCCACACTCTACTTTCCAGCTAGTTGAATACCACCTTTCTCGAAGAGCCACGGTTATATCGTTCCAGGATTATTTGCTGTGTCTGCTGCAGTGAAATTTCACCCGGTATTTCGATTGAGATTAACTAGCGGATGCAGTTGAAGATGTCGTTTGAGCGGATGGCAACTGCCCAGGGCAACCAAGGCATACTGGCCATTTGGACCACTATGAATTTTCAGGACTTTTCACGGTTTCTGTAAAATTATGAGACATGTTCAAATTAATAATTGATACACTACATATCATTACTAACACATGTTAATACCTTGTATTTCCACCCTCTGCTTCGCTCACAGCTTGAGGGTTTGGAGATCTGAAAACTTAAGAATTTGGAAATTTTGGGATTTGAAGAATTTGGAAAATTGGACCTGCTCGGATACTCTGTGCAAAGTTGATGTCGTTTGAGCAAATTGAGACCACTATAAATTTTTCACGTTTCCTGTAAAATTAAAAGGCATGTTCAAATTGTAATTATATAATTTAGCTACTAACATACACTGCTGCACATCATTATTGCATATGTTATTATATAACACATGTTAATATTTCCACCCTTTGCTTCCACTCTTAGCTTGTATCTGACTGAAGTGTCAAAATTTAGAAAGCTAAAAAATTGTACAATAAATGAAATTTAAAGGAGTTGAAAATTTGAAAGTATTGAAAGAAAGAGTTGAGAATTTTGAATAAATGAACAGTACATCTAAAAGTAAACGTGAATGCATTTAACAGTTCCTGTCCCAGATAATCGTACGAGGTCATTTGCTACATCACGATAGGAACTTCCTTCGATCGACTCGGAAACAATGTATCACGAATAACGATTGTTTTCACTAGTATTACATATGGCGTTTTGTTCGTTTGCCTTCCTTTAAGTATTCTGCTCTTCTCGTTGTTCTTAATCGTTGTTGGTCATTCCACGATAAACTGCGTGCAATTAATCTTCTGAATATTTGCATGATTAAATATCAGTGATATATCGGAGGAACTTCGTATGATAATTGAACGTTATTTGAAAGTTTTAATAAGCAATAGTATGTAGTAATAATGTAGTAGTTTTAGTAATCTGAGAATTTTGGGAAGATGGGCAATTGGAAATTAGGTACTTACTATTAGTTGTCAAACTATTGTTAAATCAATTAGTACTATTAAATTATCGAACATAGAATTTCAGGTATGAAATTGAGAAACCCTTATTACATGCTATTACAGATATGCAATATAAAATAATGTATTAGAAATGTTTGTACTTGTATCTTAACACTTTCCAATAGTATTTATAATTTATAACGTAATATTTCTCAGTAGTATTTTTATGATATGGGACATAATGTCTCATCATTTTATGAAACAAAATTAAATAAATAAATTTCTTAATTAAAAATTGTATACATATATTGTTCTTTCATAATCACAATTTATTCATTGTGTCTTTTAAACATTTTACAACTTTCCAATACATTATTTTTTTCTCAATTTTAATTTTAGGGGTTAAAACATTTGTCTCTCTCGAAATTGAAAAAATTCGTACAATATTGTGATGCAATAATAATAAATTTGTTAATAATAATGTGACAACAGTAATTTCTTATCAGAGTTTAATATTTACCAAATTTTAATTTTAAAATTTTAATTAAAATTTTAATACCAAAAGTCTGAAAATACCCAAGCTCTAACCCTAATACTCTAACTCCCCAAATCGATGAATTCCAAAATTCAGCAATCCCGACACATGTCGCCACCTTGAGAACCTCCATTTTACCCCATCGAAAAAATCCCCCATAAATCGGTCCTCGTCCAATCAGCTCTTCTTCATCGAGCAAAAACCCCGATAACTAGCCAAATCGAAAAATTCCAAAATTCAGCAATCCCGACACATATCACCACCTTGAGAGCCTCCATTTTACAGACTCCATGGAAAAAATCTCCCATAAATCGGTCGTCGTCCACTCGGCGCTTCTTTACCGAGCAAAAAGCCCGATAACCCGTCAGCTACTCAGAGAAACTGTGGAATACAGTAATGAATACCGAAGCTATTAGGTAGCCATATATGTGGAGGTTGCATAGGTGAACGCGAGGGGTTTGCCTATGCTGGAATGGTAGGAAGCAATTAATAACTTTGTTGTGGCAGGCAAGCAGACCTGTAGGCAGACAGGCAGGCTTGGTAGCTGGAGCTACGTTGCAATAATTACGACGTCACGCCTCCTGCCCAACCTAATTAACTAATGCTATCCTCTCTCGCTCCCGTTCGCGTAGTATCTCCGTTTATTCCCCTATTTCCCTAGCAGCGGCGGGCGTAGAGGTCCCGCTCGTTGGCCGTGCTTTATTTTTGCCAATTCGCAAGTTTCTTGGCCGGTAATAAACGTACAACGGGAGGTGCAGCGGTTACGACGGTCCTACGTTAACAACGGGAAACAGGACGATACTTTCCTGGCCCGACGGAGGAAATGCAGCCACTGAAACATTAAATCCGGCGAAAAACCGGTGCCGTTGGATGGAAAAACACGGCGAAACAAGCAATTAGCGGAACGAGCTTGATGAGACGCGTTGGCCCGCTCAGGACCCCTACACTCGGGTTAGACACCTACACGGTGATAATATCGAACCGGGACGATAATTCCGACGAGATTTTGTTGTTTTCGAGCGGGAATGGATGGCGGTGAGCAACGGGTTGCTGGTGAATTAAAGGAACCTCTGCTGTTAACGCACGGACACCGTGTTTCTAAGGGCTCGTAACGGTAATTAGATGAGATCTTATTAAATCGAATTCCGCTCTTTCTATCAAGTGCGGGAAATTGCACTCGTTCGACGGAATTTATGGCTTCAATTACACGCACGTTAATGAGCTTTCTCGTTATCGATTATTTAACGGGAAAAGATTGTTGCTATGCATGGAGGGTAATGTTGGGTATTAGCAAACAATCGGTGCTTTCGAGGTTCGTTAAAAGGCGGTAATGATTTTTGTAACTGAAATGGAGGAAGTTCCAAGTAAATATACAAATTTGCAAATTTCCATATTATTGAATCTTCAATTTTTAAATTAACTTTCCACATTCACAAACTTCGAAATTAGCCAATTTTTTAATTACAAATTTTCAATTTTACTGATTTCGAAATGTCCTATTTTGCAAGTTCAGAAATTTTCAAATATTCAAATTATATTTAATTTTTATTTTTAAGTTCTTAAATTTTTAGCTTTGCAAGGTTCAAAATGGTTTGGCTCCCACATTTCTACATTTTTATTACATTTCTACTTTTCTACAATTCTAAATTTTCAAATTTCCTAATTCACAAATTTTTAAGTTTTTAAATGTCCACATTTGCGAATACTTAGTTCAAAATTTCCAAATCTCCAAATTCTCAAGTTCTTAAATTCCTAAATTCCCAAATTTGTTACTTTCCAAAGATTCAAACTTCCAAATTTCATAATCAAATTTTCAAATTCTCAATTTCTTAAAATTTCCAAATTCCCAAATTCTCAAGTTTGCTGATTTCTAAATCTCCAAACTTCCAAACTTGCAAATTTTCAAATTTCCAAATCGTCATATCCTAAATTTCCCAAGTTCCCAAAATCCACAAATCCCTAAATTCACAAATTCACAAATTCTCATAATTACTACATCTCGAAGTTCCCAAATTCCCATATTTCCAAATACTCAAATCCCCAAATCCCCAAATCCCTAAATCCCTATATCCCCAAATTCCTAAAATCCCCAAATCTCTAAATTCTCAAATCCCCAAATCCCCAAATCCCTAAATCTCTATATACTCAAATTCTTAAAATTCCCAAATCCATAAATCTCCAAATCCCTAAATCCCCAAATCCCTAAATTCAAAAATTCACAAGTTCTCATAATTACCAAATCTCGAAGTTCCCAAAATCCCAAATCCTCAAATCCCAAAATCCCAAAATCTCCAAATCCCAAAATCCCCAAATCCCCATATCCCCAAATCCCCAAATCCCTAAATCCCTAAAGCCAAGTTCTCTAACCTCCAAATCCCCAAACCTAAAAATTACCAAACTTTGTCCTCAAATCCCCATATTTCCAAATTGTAAAATTTCAAAAATCTCCAAATCCCGAAATTCCCACATTCCCAAGTTTCCAAATTCCCGAATTAAAAACCATAGCAGTTATCAAATTCTTGAATCTTAATAGCACCGTACATATCCCCGTGCACGTATTCGACCAGAAAATCTGTCCGTCATTGATCCGCTCTTAGCACAAGAATCGGATTTCCATAGTGTCGTTAAATGCAGAAATATAAGAATGGAAGTCAAATGGGACGTACATGTCCCTCTGATCACAAAAGGGTTAAGAAGGTAGCCAGCTATTCAGAAATGGAGGACGTGGTTTGGTTTGGTCCAGTTACGCAATATCTCGACTGAAACGTCATGTCTGCCGCTCGAAAATATGGGACATGAACGTCAGGGTCCAGAGAAAAATGATTCGGATTCAAAGCATAAATCCTCGTGAAATCCCTTTACATCTGCGCAGAGTATCGTGCGTCTCTTCCTTATTTTACTCGAATGACCGCGAGAAGGATATCACGGAAAATTATGAGAATAATAAAAACGTTTCTCGAAACGGTCGAAAGTAAACGGTCGGTTGATATGTGCGAATAAAATAGTGTTTTGCTACGGGAATTCAAAATGGACGGACGATGGTCAACATTTCGCGATTTGCATTTCAATGTAGCACGATAGTACGGACATTTTGCTGATGTGTTTATTACGAAATGTTTTTTCGTTTATTGCATTACGAAATCGGGTGGATATTGGAGAACTTTGGGGAATTTTTCAAATTGAGGGTGAAATTGATATGAAGGGAGAATACATTGTTATTGGATTAATTCAAAACAGGGTGGATATCACGGAATTGAAATTTGGGGAAATTTTAATATTTTCTAGATAAGATTGTTATGTAAAAATATCTATATACAATATTAGTTTAAAGTGTTTGAACAGGGTGGATACAAGAAAATTAAATTTGTTGGTTTTAATATTTTTCTCATAAAATTGTTATGTATAAATAAATAGGTATTGTATATTGACTTAAAATATTTTAACATGATCAATATTAATATTGGAATTTTTGAATTTTGAAATTTTGAAATTTTTGAATTTAGAATTTGTGAAATTAGCAACCTTAGAATATAAGAAATTTGGGAATTGGCGTATTTGTTCTTGCAGAATATAAATCAGTTATAATATATTCGTACTCTGTTATTGACCGCTCGATAAATACCCGTTTCCCGAAAGAATCATCCACAGCCCCTAAACCGAGCATCTATCGAGCGATTGTAATATGATTACGCAGTACAACGGTCACAACAATTTTCCAGTCGATCCGGCACCAATCTCGTAATAATACACCAGACCGCAGAATGAATTACGATAAGCTGGTTTAAATGGTAACCGAAAAATACTATATTTTGCACGAAAGCAGCCGGCATTAACGACGCGGATTTCGGATCGTGCAACCGTTGCCGCGTTATACCACAAAATGAGGACAAAGCAACGCCTGGGCTATCCATTCGGGTAGAAAACGTAATTAAAGCTACATTATAACAACGAGTTTGTCGCGTTTTATCTCGATTTGTTCTTTGTGTCGCCGCGTTATCGTACCGCGGAAAACGAAACCTTCGATGCGATTACCGCTTCGTATCGACAAGTATATTTCTTTTGTGCAACAACTGGTCAACAGATTCCGAACTACCGATTATTTCTGATTATTTGTGTGCTTAAGGTTCACCGGTTTAGTACGTTTCTTTCACCGCAACTTGCTTTTTTCTTCTTTATCGCGGCTTTTATTGTACTTGCTGTTTATTCGTCCTGTTTGTGAGGTCACCTTTTATGCGTTTTCTTCTTGTATGGAGTTCTACCGATGTCAACCAATGAGCGTGACTCAAAGCAAAAGTTCTATCTTAAATACTCAAATTCTCAAATTTTAATATTCCCAAATTCTCAAATTCTCAAATTTACAAATTAACAAATTTATAAATTTACAAATACATAACTTTTTAAATTAGCAAACTCAAATATTCTAATTCTTAAATCCCCAAGTTTTTACATTTTTTAATTCTCAAATTTACAAATTTATAAATTTCCAAATACATAACTTTTTAAATTAGCAAACTCAAATATTCTAATTCTTAAATCCCCAAGTTTTTACATTTTTTAATTCTCAAATTTACAAATTTATAAATTTCCAAATACATAACTTTTTAAATTAGCAAACTCAAATATTCTAATTCTTAAATCCCCAAGTTTTTACATTTTTTAATTCTCAAATTTACAAATTTATAAATTTCCAAATACATAACTTTTTAAATTAGCAAACTCAAATATTCTAATTCTTAAATCCCCAAGTTTTTACATTTTGTAATTCTCAAATTTACAATTTTATAAATTCTCAAATTTCGAAATCCTCAAACCACCAAATACTCAGATTTTCTAATTCCACAATCCCTAAATACCTAAATACCTAAATACCTGAATACCTAAATACTTAAATTTCTAAATTCCTAACTTTGCAAACTCCCTAATTTCTAAATATGCAAATTCACAGATTCTCAAATTTTTCAATTTTCAAATTTCCAATACCTAATTGACCAAATGTTCCAAGTTATCAAATTTTCAATATCTAAATGAACAAATGTTCAAATTTCCAAATCTCTAAATACCAAATTCTCAAATTTCCTATTTCCTAACTTCAAAACACTCAAATACCCCAATTCCCAAATTCTTAAACTCCCAATTTCCCAAATTCCAAATTTTAAAATGTCCAAAATCTAAATAAACAAATGTCCGAATTTTCAAATATCTAATTTTCGCAAAAACGTTGTAGCTTTGAAATTTCAAAGTTCCGATCATTTACCATCCCTACATTGAACGCGCCGAGTGTTCTGTATTAATTATCCCGCTAATTATCTTCCCGTTCATTTCGTACCGGTTTTTGTATCCCTTTATAGATTCGATAGTTTCACATCGGTACCGTTACGTAAATTAATTAATTAAATCGCGGAAAAATGAAACAATTAGTGGTAATTGGGTTCGTTTCGCGGCGACCATTGAAGTTGTTCTCGCGCATCAATGCACACCAATTGTTATCTTTTTGTGATTGGAAACACTGTTTGCTTTCAATTTTCGACCAACCGGCTTGCATTACTTTATGCCGCGCTTCAGAGAATACGCGTGGGAATAGCTTTCTGTACATTTTTTTTTTTCCCTCTCTCCCGAAACCCATCGATGCTTTCCACGGTTTTGTTGTGTTTTTGATCGAATAAACGATACTTCCTATTCTTCGTGTTCAAGTAACAGATTTTTCTGCTCTACTGAAATAACTGACTAATATTGGAAGTTGCATCGCTGTTTTTCAACCACGGACCATACGAACACCGGATACAATTCAAACACGAAGAAACAAGACTTTTAATTGTACAGTAGACACTGCACTAGTTTTTTTGTTACATGTCCCATTCGTGAGAAAGAAGACTAGTTTGATTATATTCGTTAGTTCTACTTTTTACACGTTTTGTTTTTTTAAAGACAAGTTTTTAACTGTGCACGGTAGAAACTAGATTTAGGTTACGTGTTTCGATTACGTAAAATTTGATGGCTGGTTTGGTTATGTTCGAATTGTTATTACTGATTTTATTTTTTATACGTTTTGCTTTATTGAAGACAAGTTTTTTAACTGTATTCGATAGACACTGTATCAAATTTAGGTTCCAACTGTGTGAAATTCGAAGACTGGTTTGGTTACGTTCGAAGAATTAGTTCTGATTTTACTTTTGACACGTTGTTTTACTAGAAACATGATTTTAATTAAGATTGTACCTTTAGGTACAACCTAAAGGTTTAGACTGTACCTTTAGGTTACATTAAAAATAATAAACTCTCATATTGTATAATACTAAACACTTATGATTAAATATATGAATATTTGTGTAATAAAGTGTACTATTTACTAATAGTTTGATAACCGACAGTAATTGATTTGTTTAAGTTAATAGAAAATTTGACATTGTTTTAATAGATGTACTTATTACACAGTTCTTGTGGGTGAATCACTTTTGATTAGTTAACTAACAGTAAGAGACCTGTTTCGATTAACAAAAAATTGCAGGTTGTGTTAAAAAATATATTTATTACAAAGTTCTTGCGTGTCCGTAATTCAACACACGAAATCAGGTGTTACACCGAGTTTCATAATGAATTTTGATATGCATATTTTCTATGTACAAGTTTGCCCTCATTAACGTAATAATATATCTACAGTTAAATCTAGAGCAGACTGCTCAATTAGTTGCCCCAATGGGCAGCTAATTTTCTGCTTGAGCACACACTAACTGCTACCACCTAAACCACGCTTACACGAGCGGTAGCCACATAGTACGGATACTATCATGTGCTACTTACAAAGGATCACATCATGTTAGAAAGTTTAACATTTTGACTGCTGTTCAAGAGAATCGATATTCCTGCAAATACTAAAATTTCAAAATTAACAAGATATCAAATGCATTTCTTTTATATACTTTCAAGTATTTTATTTACTCGTCTCTCGTTTACAGATTTAGGTACAAGTTTCAATCGATATGTTTCTCTAGACACTTTAGGTTGAAATAGTAGCATCAATAACATGAAGAAATAGACACAGGGTTCGGAACATCGGATAGTTTGAACATTGTTAAAAATAAGTAGAAACATATCGGTTATAGTCCACTTCAAACGATATGAAGTAATCGTTAAAATCGATGCTACATACCTAGTATTATAGGCGCATATAATTTGCAATCGAAGAATGCAATTTGCCACGGTCGAATAACCGGCCACTCAATCATTCAACGTTACGATGTGTTAACGTCCAGTGGGCATCGACAGATCGCTTACATTTGTACATCCATATGCATGCACCGGATGTCCTGGAGACGTGTGACCGATACCGTATATACGGTAAATCTTCGGCAAAGCGGCAATCAGGAAGGTCACGTTAATTCCGTGACAGATCGTGAGCACGTTTGGACCGCGTTAAAACGGCTGAATTTGCTTTTATTAAAACCCGTACAGACCCGGCTCGATATAACCCGAACGATGCAATTAAGATAATTTAAGCATTCAACCAGACGCCTCGCGTCACATTAATATACACACATCGACGAGAACGCGTCACCCGTAACACACGTACACCGCTAAATTACTAGTTATTGTTCTTTAAAGTGGATTTCACCCACGACACGTTCTGCATTTCGCATTTATGGCCTGGCATCGAATTTCGTATGACTTCGATCCTAGAGGGACCTGAGCAGTTTTTATGTCTCCTTGGATACCGCCAAGTGCGGACCAATGAAACTGCCACAACGTGCAAACTGGAAAATTGTCATGCATGCGCGAAATAATTTAGTTATATTATGAGATTCGTTATGATCGCGGTGATGAGACAAGTATTGGGCGACGGATAATGAAGAAATTGTCATTCATGATGTGATCAAGTTCGTATGCGAAGATTTTGAAGATTTTGTGCTTGGGGGCTTGGGAATAGGGAAATTGATCATTTCGGGCTACGGGATTTGGAAATTTAGGGGTAGAGTTTTTGCTATTTGGTTATTTGGAAAATTGGAAACTTGTACATTTGCAAATTTGATAATTTGAGGAGTTGGGAATTCGAGGGTTTGAGAATTTGGAGGTTAGAAAATAGGAAATATGAGAATTTAGAAATTTAGAAATTTAGAAATTTAAAGCTTACGATTTTGAAAATTTGAATATTTGGAAATTTCAGTATGAATTTGGCTATTTAGGAACTTGGGAACATGGAAATTTACAAACTTGAGAATTCAGAAGTTAAGAGATTTAAAAACTTTAGGAAAAATAGAAAATTTGAAAAATTGATGAATTAAAGAATTGAAGAATTGAAGAATTGGAATATTGAAAAATTCAAGAATTGAAGAATTGGAAAATGAAAAATTGAAAAATTGAAGAATTGAAAAATTGAAAAATTGAAAATATGGAAATCTGCAAACAATTTAATCATTTGCCGACAAGAAAATGTAAGATCCACACCATTTATACCCACACATTATAAACATACAAAATTATAAAATAAAAAATTGTACAATTAAAGAATTCCCTAATTTAAAAACTGACATACAAAATTTTACTATTCATATATGATGATCATAAGAAGTAATTTGAAAATTAGCCGATTTGTGCTTAATCCCCCGTTCTCCATTGTCGATTAAAAATGTGAAATCCTTTGAGTTCCCGTGTACGGGATAAAATTTGATTCAATGTTTCCGCCGTCTTTCATAATCGACTTATGAGAAATTTAACCCTTTCAACCGTCTGAAGACTTTTCAACGACGAAGAAGGAACGTACAGATCGCGGATTTACCCTGAAGAATTAATGAATCAGAGAACGCTAAGGATACGGCACGTAACACGGATCAAGCTTTTGCTCTGCTGATCCGCAGACAATCTGCTACACCCGAAGAATTCGAGTTCTCTATTTTATGAACAGCCATCACATAACGTACCCTCCGGAACGTTAAAAGCGTTTTCATTAAATCCTTTTCCTTTTTTTCCCCCGGTTCTCTCGCGACCAAGTGCGATGGATAGATGGTGAAGCCGTTAAAAAAAAGGGAGCCGGAGAACGAAAGAAAAGAGTGAATGGAAGAAGTTTTCAAGTGCTTGAAGCACTTCGCGATTCACCGATCCACCCTTCGACTAGGTAAATCTGTCCGTTAAGGAATCTCTCATCTTCTCGCTCTTTTTTCCACGGTCACTCGTGGAATTTAATCAAGATTCAGTTCGAGTAACCGTGGAATAGGTCCGGGTAGAAAGAGTTCACAATTTTAATGCTGTTCGGAGCCTGTCGCAGTTTCTTAATCGAACGACCGGTCATTATTGCTGATGTCCCGAACAATTAGGAAGTTTTCAGAACCACCCCTGACCAACCTGCTGCTGCAACTGCTGTTGAGTATTCGATAAGTTAATTAAAACTTTTATCCGATGTCTGTAAATTATTATTCTTCGATCGGATACTATGCTGGTTCGTTTCGTCTACTTTTTGCTCTCCGTCTGTTTGATTGTTGTGTCAGTGACCTGACGATAATAAATTTTTTACTTTTCTTTGAACACATTCGGAAAATTCAACAATTTTGAAATTATGAAACTTGAGGAATTAAAAATTGTTATTTCTGTAAGGTAAAAAATTGTGGAATGAATTTGATGAAGTTGGAAGCAAAGTTATTTAGAATGACGTCCTTGACAATATATATCAAGGTCATCGAAATCGGTGAAGCCTGTGTCCTTTCATAATTAAGTACCACGTCGACACTATTTTTGGGAATATCTCTGAAACTAAAGCGAAACGACAATTCTTTGTAGAGAACAATATTGTTAAGAATGATGTCCTTGACAACATATTTCAAGGTCATCGAGATCGGTAAAGCCTGTGTCCTTTCATATCATATTTAACTATTAACTACCATATTTAACTATTTTGGTGAATATCTCTGAAATTAAAGTTGAACGACTATTATATGTATAGAACAATATTGTTCCGAATCATGTCCTTGACAACATATTTCAAGGTCATTAAGATCGGTGAGGCCTGTGTCCTTTCATGAACAATTATTGTGTCCTTAATATTTTTTCGAATATCTTCTAAACTAAAGCTAAATGACAGTTATATGTATATAGCAATATTGTTCAGAATGACATCCTTGATAATATATTTCAAGGTCATCCACATCGGTGAAGTCTGTATCCTTTCACAAACAATTGTCACGTCGACGCTATTTTTGCCAATATCTCTGAAACTAAAGCTGGAGGACGATTATGTATATAGAACAAAATTGTTCAGAATGACGTCCTCAACAACATATTTCAAGGTTACAAAAATCGGTGAAGCCTATGTCCTTTCATATGCAATTATCACGTCGAATCTATTTTTGCGAATATCTCCGAAACTAAAACCAAACGACAATTATATGTATAGAACAAAATTGTTCAGAATGACGTCCTCGACAACATATTTCAAGATCATAAAAATCGGCAAAGTCTGTGTCCTATTTTATACAATTAGCAATAATACATACGATAATCAAAGTATGTAATATACGAAGGTATTATTAAAATTCGATTTGGTTATGGTATACGTAGATTAGAATGCACTCGACGTAGGAAGCAAACGAACGTCAGATCGTGGAAAAACGATTTTCGAGGAGCGTGGAAAAGCTAGAGTATAGAGGAGCGACAGGATCTGTAGTACGTACACAGACTCGACAGGCTTCGATGAAAACGGAAGCATAGATAGGCTGCCTCTTTACGGAAATGAAGCAATCGCCGAGAGCCGGCGGTCTTATTGCTCTCGTCGACTATCGTAACGCCCAAGTGCCATTGACGCCTTCTCCATCACGCGGAATAAGCTCTGGAACTTCCAGCTGGAAATAGAAATTTATGCGGCGAAATAGAGCAGCAACGACAGCGGCAACTTCCTGCCCGGCCCGGAAAAACTCCGCTTCCGATTTTACAATGTAATCACTCGGTTCCGTAGTTCTACAGAGAAACTGCTGTTTACCACGACAGCACGCTAAATGAATTTTATGGCGAATAATAATGGACGGCATTTGACTTTTAAAAGAACTTCGGACACGGACGATTCGTACACCGAGTCGCTTGCCGATTCGTTCTGTCCAAGATACTGTACTTAATGATCCGGAAAATACACGGATTTTATATGTCTTTCAATTTATTAGCTTTACAAACATTTCCGACACATTCTCCTTTTCTTCAAATTTTTTATTCAAACAATTTTTTAATATTTTGAATATTCCACATTTTTAATCCTACAAAAATGTTACTTAAAAATCTGTAAATATGAGTGCTCTAAAATTTCAATGTCTAACTGTTTAAATTGCAAAATTGTAAAATATGAAAATGTGAAATTTACTTAAATTTGTGGAGTAATTATGTGAACAAAATATACCAAATATTTCCATTAACTTGTACATTTTTTTCATATTATTTTATTACTTGCTCGTAGAAAAAATATACCGTAAAAGTGTTAACTGTTCTGAAGAAAGATTCAATATTTATTTAATCGGAAACGAAGTCCGCAGAAAAAGTGTAAATCCCAGTTGTAAACTTGCTTTTTTTACCTAGATTCATATCCTCTCTTCTAGTACCTTTGCCAGATCGAAACACATCCTCTGCAAACTGACAAAATTTCATCGAAACCGACCAGGAAGGACCCGTGTTGCTTTCTTGTTATTTAAACACGTTCGCCGAACACGTGTTTTACGAAAACTCATTACAGGAAGCTGAATGCATCTCGTATACGGTGTTCGAAGGAAATCGTCAGATTCTGGAAAAACGATTTCAGAGAGGCGTTGGAAAGCGTTCGACAGGATATCTACTACGGTACATACACTCGACAACCTTTGATGAAAATGTAATCACAACACGTTTTTTTTTTTAATTTGAGTATTTAGAAATGAAGAAATGTTGGATATTTAAATTTGTGCATTTTGTAATATTTATGTATTTACGAATTTGGAAAAGAAAAGAAAGTGACGGATTTAGGGATTTGGGAAGTTGGGGAATTAGGGATGTAGGGATTTAGGGATCTAGGGATTTTGTGATCTCGGGGTTTAGTGATCTAGGGATTTAGGGATTTAGGGATTTGGGGATTTGGGGATTTAGGGATTTAGGCATCTAGGAATTTAGGGATTTAGGAATTTAGGGATTTGGTATTTTAGAATTTTTGAATTTTGAAATTTTTGAATTTTTGAATTTTTGAATTTTGAAATTTTGGATTTTTAGAATTTTGGAACTGGAACTTTGGAATTTTCGAATTTGGAATTACTGGAATTTTGGAATTTTGGAATATTGTAATATTAGAATATTTGAATTTTGGAATTTTGGAACTTTGGAACTTTGGAATTTTTGAATTTTTGAATTTGGAAATTAGGGAATTAGGGAATTTGGGAAACTGAGCATTTGGTAAATTAAGAATTTGGGAATTTGGAAAATTGGAAAATTGGAAAATTGGAAAATTGGAAATTTGTAAATTTGGAAGTTTGGGAATTGGAGAATTTTGGTATTTTGGAATTTAGAAATTTAATAATTTTTGAACTTTTGAAAGTTAGGAACTGAGAGATATCAGAATTTAGTAATTTGAAAATGTTTCAATGTGGAAATTTAAGAATTTTCGATTTTACGAATTTAAAAAATTATGAATTTTTAAATTTACGAATTGCTGAAAATTTACAAATTTTCCATATTTTAAATTTACAAATTCACAAATTTCCAAAATTGAGAATGTAAAAATATAAAAAGAATGTTGAATGTAAAAATAAAAAAAGAATGTTTAATTCAAGAATATAAAGATATTACAAAAAACTAGAAAATAGTGAAAGTAAAATATTAAAATTGCCACACGTTTAAAATGACGCTTTAAAATTATGTACCAAACATACTATTTCACATTTGGTCACTTTTCACTACGAAATATCGCCAGTAATATTACAAAAATAGTATATTTATCTTCTTTTATATTTATGTGTTTTGATCGATGCACACTTCATTTGGGTCCGCATAAACACCGCGCCATTTTGATTTATATGATCCTCGTTGTACAGGAAGACGAAGAGTGAATGTTGCATAGGGAACAATTTGATGTTCCGCATAATCTTTACAAATAAACTTCCTGCATTTTGCATATTTCATTCCGGCAGCTTGGTCAAAGTGACCCTACATCCTTCGTGGCAGGGTCAAGGGTGTGAAAACTAATCTTAAAGTCAAATCGAAACGTTCAGTTTTTCGCATAAAATTCTAAAGATACCTGAGACGCGGTAAAATGTTATGATACAATAAGTGCTACTACAGTTTGCATTGATAAAATTTTTAAAAGTCTACCTTAAAAAAAAAATGAATTTTTAAGGAAACTCCGTCCCTTGTGGGTACTTTGAAAGTTTCGTGCGATAAAGTGAGAGTGCTCGCTTGACTTTGAAGTTGCATGACGTACCGCTACATTTGGCGGAAGAAAAAGGAAGCACTGTTATTTGATAAGCATGTTTCAGGGACATTATGACTTTTTGATTACTATGGTAGTTTGTATTAGATTGATGTTAATGTGTTAAGTATAGTTTGTCCGAATGTAGAATGTGTGGTGATTTTCGAAATTTCTTGAAAAATTCTTGAGTCACGTGATTTTTAAATTGATGAATTCACAAATTTTTCAAATTTACAAGTTTATTTCACGATAAATTTATGAATTTATGAGTGGAGGAATTTATGAATTTACAAATTTATGTATTCATGAATTCGTTAGTAGGTGAATTGATGAATTGGTTAATTGCTTGGTTCATCATTTTATGAATTGACGATTTACGAATTGATTAATTGATGTACTTACAAATTTATAAATTTCATAATTTGTTAAACTTCAAATCTAAAAATATGTGAATTAATAAATTGAAGAATTGAAAAATTGAGAAATTGAAGAATTAAAGAATTGAAAAATTGAAAAATTGAAAAATTGAAAAATTGAAAAATTGAAAAATTGAAAAATTTACAATTTCGCAAACTTTTTAACCTACAAATTTGATTTGTCGAACTAGAAATTTATAAACTAAATATTATATAAACCTAAAAGATAAATTCTCAAACTTAAAGACTACAAAATATTAAAATTTAAAAATTCAGAAACCTACTACGAAAATTTAAAAACTAAGAAATTTGTAAGATTGATCCTTGTACTAATGAATTTATTCAACAAAACTTCCACTTTCCTCCATATAAATTACAATAAAAAAATAACTACGAGTTACAAAAATGAAAATACAAATGGAAGACATTTGTTTGAATCGCCGGTACGAACCATGTTAGCGAATGAAAGCCGTTCCACGTTAAATATTGTTTATGGTCTGTCAAGATAGCAGTTGATTTCATTTCGAACTTATGATGTTCCTCGATACTCTCCAGCAAGTTACTCCGGTGAAGTTTCAGCTTTCTTGTTTAAATGGATTTGGAAATATTAAATTTTCAAGTTCTGGAAGATTGAATGAAACGAGAGAGACTGGCTACCATTTCGTTCCACGTATTTACTTATTCTTCCGTTTCCGACTTTTCGTACCGAGGACACTTAGGTAGATTTAGAACAAGTTTTTTAATTACAAGATAAATTACTAGTTCCATTGCCAATTTTGGAACACTTTTGGAATTTTGGAATTTTAGTACCTTAGTACTTTAGAATTGTGGAGTTGTGGAAATGTGAAATTGTGTTTTAGAATTTTAGAACCATAGTACTTTAGAATTGTGGAGTTGTGGAAATGTGAAATTGTAAAATAGTGGAATTGTATTTTAGAATTTTAGAACCTTAGTACTTAAGAATTGTGAAGTTGTTGAATTGTGGAATTGTGGAGTTGTGGAAATGTGAAATTGTAGAATAGTGGAATTGTCGAATTTTGAAATTATGGAATTGTGCAATTGTAGGATTGTGGAATTGTGAAATTGTGAAATTGTGAAATTGTGAAATTGTTGAATTGTGGAATCGTGGAATTGTGGAATTGTGGAACTGCAAAACTGCAAAACTGCACCATTGCAGAACTGTAGACTTGTAGAATCACGAAGCACAAAAAATTCTACATTATCTTAAAACCATCCCCCAATTCCACGTGGAGAGTACCAGTCTAACAATAAAAAGTAATTAAACTCCATATATATTTCTACCATACTCATGAGTATTTGCGCATTAAAGCGAAGTAGCTCTACTAACCAGCTAGGTAGGATAGTCGAGAAGTTGATCTTAATAAGCTGATTAGTTATCCGCGTTAAATTTAAGACCCCGTTTGTCTTCGTGGTACATCTCGACGGTGCACAATGCACCGTTCCTTAGACCAGATAATTATTATATACAAAACACCTTTGAACGCAGTGCATACATCAGATAAGTGGAGAATCGTTGAAAGTTCCGGATGAGTTTGTAGAGTGGGTCACAGGTACACCGTACGAACAATCCTTCGAGTGTATTGAAGAGGACTTAATGGACAAAACTGGCGCCAACTTTTTCCTCCAACCTCGACGCGCTTTATTTTTATTCTTGGGACGTGGTTTGACTATCAGTTTGAGTTTCAAAACGTTCGCAGTGGCCAGAACCACTGCAGACACCATCCTGATAGCTAAATTAGCTCGTTCGCCGAATCCATTCCAATTGCTGTTTCATAATGTACAATATTCTCGTTTCGCGATATTTCACAGATTCCGGGCTCTCAAGTTCAACGAGATACACTGTGGTATACGGATCGTTTATTTCGCAACTTTAGATTCCCGATTTATGAGAATCTAGACACTTGGCAAACTCGGTGATTCGAGCATTTGGAAGTTTGGAAATTTTCAATATTTCGCAACATAGTTTTATGCGAACTCTTTCAATTGCGAAAACTGCGAATAATACATATAAAGATTTAATAATTAAGTTAGTGACTAAGTAAATCAGAATTGGTAATTTAAGAACATAATAAATTTCGAAATCGTAGAAAAAGAATGAAGCTCGAAAACATGAGCTAACGAAATACAAAAGTTCCAAATTTCCCATACATCTTCAAGGTTATAAAACTCGGAAGGGAAGTTTTCTTGAATTGAACTTCTTCAAAGTTTTACAACCCACTGCACGCAGTTAAATAAAAGATATCACGAAAATGATAGATAGTAAACTTTATACGAACCCTTTGATACACTCATCAATTTAATCTCCCTATTGTACGTCCGTTCCGCCGCAAGTAATGAATAATTCCAATTAATTGGTAGTTTATATACCGAACTTGTGAATAATACTATGGTTGCAAGGCAGAATTAGAGTTGCCAGCTCATTCCCTCCAATTAGAACTAATTCCTTGGAAGTTAATTTGCCGTTGCAACCAACTACAGGTGGCAGTAATATCTACATGTGTACAGCGGGCAGAGGCGAGCATTAACCGGGCAATAATTCTAATTAAATACTACCATGTATCAATCTTTCACTTTAACGGAGTTGATTAATTACTTTGTTTATTATTTCTGGGACAAATTATACACTGATCTGTACTTCATGCTACAACTATATATCAAAAACCGAGATTTATTTCAATTTGAGAAGTTTCGAGAATTTGGAAAAATTGACAGTTTGGAAATTTAGGAATTTTTATTTAGGAATTTAGGAATTTACACAACGTCGCAGCCTTGAAATTACCTGTACACGTGCGAACCAATATAACGGCATTACCGGGAATTATAGTGATCACGTGATTAATTTAATCAATCGGACGCCTAATTAGCCGGACCTTTTCACCGTATAAAATGGTTTCATCAGGCATATGTCCTGATTAATTACGAAATCAATGCTGGTCGTGTAGCGAATACAATAACGTAAAGTGGTGATGGTCGCACGCAATTGGCTATAACGCGGATAAATAGTCGAGAATTCATGTTCTGCACTAATGGCACGGATACTCGTCCTTGTCATGACATTCAATTATTATGTTAGAATTTATGTAGCAATTTCCATTTCGTCCGGCAAAATTGCATCCTCTGCTCGATACCCGATAACAATAAGAAGCGCTATGGCTAACAATGCTTTTCTTTTCGTTTGTCCGCGCTTTATTGAAACTCGGTAATAATTTATCCGAACATACATAAGTTATACGTTACTAACCTGATTATTTATTAAATTAGGTCTCTATTCTGATACATATGATAGGGGTTGTATTATTGTTTTTGTTATAATTATTATTTTATTATTATTATTGTCATCATTATCATTATTATTATTACTGTTACTATTAATATTATTATCATTATTTTTATCATATTCTTGTTTATTTTAATAATATAAGATTTTGTTGTTTTAAAATGTATGTATTTAATTATATTTATGCATAAATTTTTATAACATTTTATTTATTTTATTTTCAATACACGAAACATGAATGTTGAACTGAAATTTTTGCTCCAGGTGAATCCTTTCCGTAACTTCCGAAGAAAGTAGACGCGTTCGCTGTTTACCTTTATCAGAATATACACGGAACTTTAAAACATGCTTAATAAACTTTTACCTTGTATTAATGAAAGTACGATGAAATTGCTCGAAGCAATTTAACTTTTCCACTTTTTCGATGAGAAATTATTCTTTTTTTTACAAGGCTGAAAAATGTGTCGATCATGGATACTCTGTGAGGTCTTATAATAACATAATTGAATGTCTTGTAATGCATGAAAGAGTTAAAAGGAAGGACAAAGTGAAAATTGTAAATTGTTTCAGTACTTCACTGTAATAATTTTGTGCTACAGCGCACATTTTACTAAAGTTTAGAATTTTTCAAAAAGAATTATAAATTAGTTTCTGTTTCACTGATGTTTAAATTTTCAAATTTACGGATTCTCTTCTTTTTAGGACAATATTCAAATCTTCTAATCTTCTCATTTCTAAATTAGTTAAAATAGTTTCTAATTTCTAATTTTTTCCAAATTCTGAAATTTCCAAAGTTCCAAATTTTCGAGTTCCAAATCTCCAAATTTCCAAATCCTCAGACCAGCAATTTTCAAATTTCTACCCCTTCAAATCTTCATCCCCATTCCCGAATTCCCAACTCCCAAATCCCTAAATTTCCGAACTGCCACGTCTACTAAAGCAACAAAGTCAAATTATCTCCCAAGGCACTCTACCGCATCGAAAAACAAATGTACACGAACGTTATTTAAAGCTTCGATAATGAAAGTTACGGGATTATAATCAAACTAAAATTATTATCATTTGATTCCGAGGGAAAAAGTAGTCGGGACTCGGTCAAACAACATATACAGTCTTTGGATCGAATTAGGACCACATACGAAAATTTCACATTTATGACTATACATATTATATCATATATGAAAAATTGTCTTAGGTCATGCAAATTATTACTAAATACGTTGACAACGATATACATAGCAATTTGTTACTAACGTGATAAATTGTGTGATGAGAATCGTGCGTTTATACAAGCTGTTATTTTTAATACCTACATGATATTAAAATACGTTTCGAGAAAATGTATTACTGACATAATAAAATCTGTCGGTACGAACAAGAGTGTATCGGATATACCATTTAAATAATTAAAATAAACAGTTTGTAAAGTACCATCAAACATCGATATCATGTAATTTTTCGTGCAAAATAAACAAAAAAGGAAAACATCCGAGCTTTATACTGAAGAGGATTAATAGTAACTTAATTTTGAAATTGATGGTTTTTAAATTCTGTAAATTATTGGGTTATAATTAGATATGTAATTACATATGCATTACGTAATAGTATTATACTAAGGTAATGTAAAGTAATTTATAATAATAAAGTAATTTGGTGAAATTTATAATAATAAAGTGATTACAGGTTACAGGTGATTACTAGTTATATTTTCCCTACTTTGTGAGTACAAAATTATTATTATACTTTGTAACTACAAAAATATTATGATAATACTTTGCAAGTACAAAATTATTATTATACATTGTAACTGCAAAATATTATTTATATAGGTTTTCTCTTCTCTCCCCTCTCTTCTCCTGGTCGTACCCTTCCTATTGTCACTAGTCTTGTTGCATCTCTTAATTTCCAATCTCCCAAAGTCTTTTGTAGTTTCCTTACCCCCCCCCCCCCCCCTTCATCGCTCTATGGTTCGTTTTCCCCCACTCCCTATCCCCATTTGCTCTCTCTACGGCCCGTTTTCCCCCACTCTCCCCTCCTATTCTCCCCTCGTTCTGCTTCCCTTCCCCCTTTCCCCCACTACCTGCGCCCCCCCCCCCCCTTCCTCGCTCTACGGCCCGTTTTCCCCCACTCCCTCTCCTCTACCTATCCTCTTTCCCCCACTTCCTCTACCTATCCTCTTTCCCCCACTTCCTCTCCTCTTCCTCGCTCTTCTCCTCTTTTTCCCCCACTTCCTCTCTCCTTTTTCCCCCACTCTCTACCCCCTTCCTCGATCTTCTCCCTCTTTCCCCCACTTCCTTTCCTCTCCTCTTTTCCCCCCTCTCACCCCCTCCTCCCCTCCCCTACCGTGATCCAACGTCATAACAACAATTCGATACGGAAAGGATTTTTTTTTTTTTCGACTCGCCGGTTTCGATCCCGGGACCGCTGGATCGTCGATCCGAGCCTCTACCGACCGAGCCACCGGCGCCCCACTCTTGGTTCTTCATTATAAGGATATCCTTCGTACAATACTCATCGGTACTCGACTTTATTTTATTAATATTATATTATATTATTATTATATTATTATTATATTAATGTTTCCGATAAAATAAGCGTCTGCGGTTTATTACACGTCCTCGAAAATTTATAAACAAAAATGTGTATACAAATATATTTCAAAAATTAACAAAAAGTTTTTATATACCCAAATATTCAATTTTTCTAATGTCCACGTCCCCATATATATAAAAATATAATTGAAAAATTAAAATAAATGTTATAAATGAAAATATGTATGCAAAAATAATGTAAAAACAAAAACTGTATATGTATAAATATATTACAGAAATAAAAATATGAATACAAATACATTAGAAGCAAATTATAGACAACTAAAAGTATGTACATAACAATAAAATAATTTAAAAATTGTGCAAATAATTTTACCTCAAGAGACTTGAAAAAAAAATTCTTTAAAAGAGATTTGTTTTTCGTACAAATTATTTGAATTTGTAAAAACATTGAAAAGTTTGATTAAGTCTTTTGTAGTTATTTTTATACTATTATTACTGCTGTTTTATTATACATCACACATCACTGCAAACACGTGTAACTAGATTTAGTTAAATAATACCGATTTCAAATTAGAACGAACGAGTCTTTCAAGTGCAAAGGGTTAACGTTTTCCTCTTACAGGTACAAGGGTGATAAATTATAGTCAGAGAGGAGGCATCAAAGACCAAGCAATATACAGTCAGTACACATATGTCAGTTTACAACTCTCCACATTATGTGAGTTGAAAAGAATTATATTTGGGAAAATAATTAAGATATAAAGCATATGATCTACATGCCACAAGCTGTGACCAAAGCAGGGTGAAAACACAAGATATGTGTTAATGTTATACACAGTAGTATCACTGTAGCTAATAAATTACATCATTACAAATTGAACAGGCCAAAACGTGAAAAATGCTGAAAATTGGTGCTGATTCAATAATGGTAATAATGACACACGGTCAAAAATCACGACTCATAATTCGCAGTGGTGGCAAAAATTTCGGCGATAAACGTAGCGGTACTGTTAAATACCATCTAGCTGTATCCTCTTAACGCCGTTACCGACGCCGAGTAATGGAAGTGTCGCTCGTTTTAATTATCAATTCCCTTCGTGTGGTATAGCGAGGTAATCCTTTTCGTTTTTTTTCCATTTTCTCGTTCGGAGGTACTATTATTTACGACTTCACGTCGTGCATGCAGCTGCTGGATAAAAGTGTCCCGGTAAACTGAAGCCCTTATTGATCGAGAGGAGCGAGAAAGAGGGAAAAGAGGGCGGAAAGCGGGGGGAAAAGCGGTACAGCGGAAAAGTGGTCGACTACAACGGTACTACTAGCACAAAATGTATGAATTTTGCGTGTGAGCTTCGACTCTCCTGTTGATCTCTCTATTTCTTCTTTCGAGCACCGTTTCTACGTTTAATGGACGCCGAGTACGAAACGTCGCGTCCTTGCTTCCTTCAAGACTTTTCTGTTCGAAACGATCGATATTTTTCTGCTTGTATTTTCTTAGGGGAAGTGGGCTGAAGACGCTAGATGAATAGGGTCATCTTAGAGATTTTACGATGGAATGAATGTATTCATGTTACTTCACTGTAATATGACAAATAGCTCTTACTTTTTAATTTTTACAATAATTATTACAGTAAGCATCAAGTGTGTTAGTGCAAAATATTTAAATATTTAAAAATGAAGAAAAATTTTATACATAAAATATATAGAACATTATTTTTAAAAAAAGAGTATATTTAATACACTTCAGCTTTTGACCTAAATATAATGTCGAAATCGTTTGAACATTATTTTGAAATCAATCATTTAAATATTATTTCAAAATCAAAAGATTCAGAGTTATTTTGAAATCAGTCATTTTAATATTATTTTTATATCAATAATTTCGATGTTAATTTTAGACGAGTGATCTGAATGCTATTTTGAAATGAGGAGTCTCAACATCATTTTGAAATGAGTGATCTCAATATTATTTTAAAATCGGTCGAATTAATACTCTATTTTCAGATAAACGATTTCAATATTATTTTAGAATAAGAATTTTAATATTATTTTAAAATCAGTTTCAATATTATTTTGAAACTACTCAAAAATTATTTAAAATAATTTGAGTAACATTATCAAGATTATCAAAAATATCAAGATACTTTCAAATGTTGTCTTTAATATAAAGAATAATTATACTAATTTTTCCGATAACAATAATAAATTGTTTCACTTTTTTGAAAATTGAGAAAATTTCTTGGCAATGTGAAATGACGAGTAAAGCCGTTGAAATATCAAACGTAAACAACTATAGAAATCTTTCTTGAAACTTGCACTGGAATTTTTCTCTCTTAACGTAGACGATAAAATCCTTCTTGAAACGTACGACGGAATTGTTTAACCTGTGGTAAGTCTGTGACACGCTTAATGTTCACCGGTTCCTGAATCTTAGATGAGACATTCTTATACTCCTTTTTCAGAATCCTATCTGTTTCCTGAAGGTCCGTATAGAACGGTGAAATTTAACTTCTTTTGTAGGTTAGGTTGCATATCAAATGAATGATTCGAAGTACAGAATTTCTGAAGATATATTATGTCATATCTTGTATGATAAATGATTATGGTCATTAACATTGAATTTACTGCTGTTTGATAAACAGGTGTTTTCAGACTGAAAGTAAAGCGGAATAATAAATAAATGTAGCATGCAACGTAAATTTTCTTATACAATTTGTTTCGATAATTCTTAATAATTTGTCAATTTTCAATAATTTCTTTTGTCTTGACAAATTCCTAATTATTTGTCAATTTTAATAATTTCCATTGTCTTGAGAAATTCTTAATAATTTACTTTCCTTTGACAAATTTTCAATAATTTGTAAATTCTGAATAATTTTCTCTGCCTTGACAAATTCCTTAATAATTATATATAACTAGAAATGAAGAATTTACGATTCCGTTAAAAGGACAGATTCCGTAAATTTATTATTAAATATACATTTACGTGTATGCAACAAAATTACGTAATGTCACATAAATGGGCAATGAAACAGAGCATGTGTGAATTAATGAGAAAATAAATTGGAAACGTAGAACAACATCCTCCTGAATTGCATTTAAATAAAATATTTGCTCACAGGTCATAACGTTAATTGTTAATTTCAACAATAATATATGTTATTTTCATTCATCAATTAATAAATGTTACCCTCATTCAATGAATAAATATCAACATTATTAATTCAGCAATTAATAAATATTAACCTCATCAATAAATGTTAATCTCATTAATTTAGCAATTAATAAATATAATTATGAAGAAAAGAAAGAAAATGCGAAGAGTTATAATTGTATGTATTATTCGAATACATGATCATATGTACGAATAGATTGTATTATTCAATTACATGAATTGTTTGATACCGAAGAATTTAATGACTTAAACAGAATTTCCTCGGAAACGAAGCATTGATAAGAAGATTATGGTCGCCCGTTTCCAAGCTGGTTGATGGAAATTCAATATAAGAAAAGGGGTGGTGGTCAGAAGCATGTCGCCCCGGTTCGTGACTGGTGTCTAATGAATAAATTATTATCCCGGCACAGATTTATCAGATCGTCGAGAAGTAGCATTATGAACCGTAACACATTGTTCGAGTGATAAGCGATGCCCGTTACTAAGCCAGACGAGTTCTATATAAAGCGGGAGCAAATAAACGTAAATCGTTGCTGTTTGGTGCTGTGAGATGTATGGGCTAACGTTGTGACGTGTAGCACTGTGTACAGAATCTTCCGCGGAATTACGGATTTAACGTTCTGTTTCGCCGTTAATATGCCCTGCTGTAATCCTGTCAGAACGCCAACATTCACGGTAACGACGAACAACCGGTGAACATGTTTCATTCTCGGATACTCAAGGTGTTGCACTTATGTCTCTAATATCCGTTACATTTATATGTTTCGTTACGTCGGATGTACTTTATGAGCGTTCTGTCAGACCTAACAGGTGTACCGGTTAATAATCCTTAATTGATTGCGTTAGACGAGTCGTAGTCACTTATGTTATTTCCTTTCTATGACAACGCCTTTCAAAACCGTCGACGTTCAGATTTAGCGTCATATTTTGTGGTCTAGTTTCGAACCAAATAGCAGCGCGTTTTCGTGTTGGATCAAAGGAAAGCGAATATCAGCCATCTTGTGGAAACTTACGATGACTATGACCACAGTTTAACCTTACCGTACAATATCATGACGCACTCATGACACACTCGTGACGCACTCGTGAAGAACTTGTGACGCACTCGTGACGCACACTACAGTTCACATGTGATCATTTTGATCCAAATTAAAATTTTCTTAAAACTAATTAAGAATTATTAACCGGCTGGTTCATTACGTCATATACACTCCACGTTACATCAGACTATATGTTCGTTACATCAGACATATTCCACGTTCGTTACATCACCCTATGTTCGTTATGTGAGACGTACTCTACGTTCGTTACGTGCATATCAATTTTATTGCCGAACGCAGTGAGTCTCCTGAGGCTCGATCTGCATTTTATCGTTTGTGTATTTGTTTGTATCATGTTACAGGCCGTTTTAGGGTTTTTCGACTTGAAATTTTGAAGGTACTCATGAGACTCCGTTTTGCTGTATAGATTTTGATGGCGATCTGAAGACAGGAATACGTCATTGATGTCTATCGTCGTCAAATTCATAAAAAATGGTGTTTTAGGTTCGTTTTCTATAATTTTTGATACATAGACTCGACTGGAGCTAAATATATATTAAAATATATATTTACAGTAAATGCTGTAAATATCAAATACACACTCGAATTCGTTGGCACCTAGTCAATGAAATTATCAAACTCTCTAAACAACTCGAATCCAAGTTTTTTATCATATTAAACGCGAAAAGAAGATTCACGGTTCAAACGAGAAAGTACTACCTTAATTCCTCGAGTATCTCGCCTTTTGTTTTTTTTATCCATTCAGAACATTCCGAAGTGACTGACATAAGTAAATAGGAGTTTATGAACTTCTGTTCTTGAACAATTGTAGCGACGGTTGTTTGCTTTTAGCTGCTATTACGTTGATAGCTCCGTTCGGAGAGATTTCTTTTCAGCGAGGGTCGAATAAGAACAGGGTGGAATAACTGGAACACCCGAGCAGCGAATTTTTACAGAAGGTAATAGAAAAGCGATGGGAAACCTTCTTGGGCGTTAGAACCGTATCGGTTTAGCGTTAAAAAGAAAACATCGGTGGTCTTCAGTTTCCATTTTACTTACCGTTGAAAGGACTTCTGTCTTACCTAACGTTCAACAGAAAAAAGAACACGTTCGTTCGAGTGTATTTAAGGTACCCCGTAATTGTTTGCTTGTTTCGCTTTTATCGACATCGGGAATTTCATCGTTACGTAACGAGAAACGTTAGCTTCTAAGACACGCAACTATCGTACTTTAAATAAGTACAAAGGAAATTGGACTTTCCTTTTATCCAATGAACTTGTAAGAAAACCATGAGGATGTACTGTACAATAAATTGAGGCAAGTTGTCTGAGCGATGATGGTGTCAGTTTTGTGAACTTCTACAACAGTGAACTTCCACATTGTGAACACATTGTGCTGATGACCATAGCAGTTTATGCTCATAATGTAGTCTTCCAAAAATCCCATGTAGTCTTTCATGAAACATGATATCAAGATTAAATTTTGGCAAGATTAGACTTGATATTAGCCAAGAGTTAAATTTTGCCTAGATCAGACATGATCCAGTTAAATGTCGTCTAGATTAGACATCATGTCAGTTAAGGAATCTTAACACGCTTAGATTACTTGTTAAGTCAGATCCTGATATTTGTGGATCAACAAAATATGAAGTTGGATTAGAAATTTAAGAAGATTGCTGGTTCTTCACTTCCTCAGAAATAATTCAAATAACATTTCGTAAAGATGTGGTGTTCGAATATTGTTAGTAAAATCTGCAGAGAAATATTTGCGATAGCACGTTAATGAATAAAACAGATCTCATAAAAGTGGTAACACCGAAGGTACACCGCGGGAAGAAGGTCTGCGAGTTTCAGTTTAAACCACGAAACAATCGCGACGAACAGGCCAGACAAGGGAAATCGATGGGTACGCTTGAATTCGAAACCGCTTTCATTATTCAGAGAGCTAGCACGCGGTCACACGTTGCTTCCTAGCAAACTTACGTGTGAATCGCAGCAAACAATTGGCATGTGCGAATCCCGCTTTTCCGCGCTCTGGATCCATTTAACGCGAAAGCTAAACCATTTCTCGCGAACCTGCCCGACAGTTAATGCATCTTTGAATTCCTATATTGCTCCAATATTGGAAATTGTGAACGCCTGTCTCTCTCGACCAATTCTACTTAAGTGTCTCCTGATTGGAACTAAACGTTTTGGCGGAAATTGAAAGTTATTTGGATTATTAATTTTAAATAAATGTATTGTGTTGTCGTACGTTTATCAGAGGGTGTATAATTGATCTTTTAATATTTCAAACGAGATATTGCTTCTTGTATTAATTAGCGCCACTATAGTGGCTTTCGTGGACACCATCTCTCAGTACGGTGGACCACTATACAGGGTGTCTCACAATTAGTATAACTCCCGGAAGTAAGTGGTAGGGCAAGTGATTCTGAACAACATTTTCCTTTGCAAAAATGGGGTTTGAAGCTTCGTTTTTGAATTATTAAGAAAAAACACGGACCAATCAGAGCGCGAGAATTGCGCGCGCCCAGAAGCGGTAGTGACAGCTTCGAGCCTTGCAGCTGCGCGCGATCATGATCAAGCGCCTATGCGACGGACAGTCTAAACGTTTAATAAGAAGCCCTTTGTCAAAACTCAGTTAAATAATGAACAGAACAATTACAAATAATGTTCACTTATTCATTTCTCGTGAATAAACCAATTTAAATAAGACTCACCTACTGTTTAAAAATAATTTAATCATCAAAAACTTCGTGCCAATGTACTCGCGTAGAGAACAGCAATGGCACACATTGTAGTGCTATTTCTAATTTATAGTATATATGAGTGATTTGAAATTTAGAAATTTGGAAACGTAGTTTTCGTACTTTCCCGAATAGTTGGCGTGCAGCATACAATTCTTCGAACGGCATGCACTTGCATTAAGCACATCGAGAAATGTTCGTGAGACAAACTATGTACCAAACAACATTGCCGTGTCAGAGTGTGACGATTCGGAGGCGTGCCAAGATTTTGCCCGCGAACTGCTTGTCACGCAATAGTATAATTATCGTTGGACATGATGCACAAGCGCGAAAACGACAAGCTTGGATATCCAAGAAACCGTGTAACTTACAGTTTCCTTAGACGCCTATCATCCGTGATTAACATGCTTTTAATTATTCCTTGAAGTAGCATTAATCCTTTTCAGTTTACAGAATGACTGTGTAGTTTTAGACTTATTAAATATGTATCTGCTGATAATGCAAATCTCACAATTTCTTTATTACCAAAATTCCTAAATTCCGGAGAACCCAAAATTTATAAATTATAAAATTTCAAAATTTCATTACAAAACTTAAAAATCGTCACATTTGTAAATTTCGAAGTTCGTGGATTTCAAGATACCTAAATAGTCAAATGTCCAAGTGTCCAAATTCCATAATTATAAAATTTGTATGTTCCTAAACCCCATAATCCCTAAATACCACAATCACTAAAACTTACAATCTCAAAATTCACAATCCCTAAATCCCCAAATTCTAAAATCCTCAAGTGATCAAATTCCACAATTTCCAAATTCCAGAGTTCCTAAATTTTCAAAAATCTTACACACTCAAGTATCAAAATACTAAACTTCCAAGCGTCCAAAGAAACTTCTCTCCCAAACAAATACGTGTAGTTCACTTAACCGACGTCCACGCTTCTTTTTCTCCATCGATGTGGCCATCGTCGTCCCTCAACTTTTTCCCCTAACGACCAAGAGCCAACCAAAGCTCGAAACTTGCTATCTTAAATCATAACCACGTGTACACTGGCCAGAGTGGTGCAAGAAATGAAGACAAATGCATAGGAGCGAGTGTTTTGAAGAGGAAACGCGATAGCTGCTGCCTCCGGATGCGTTCGCGTGTGCCCCTACTCTTCGCGGCCAGACACAACGGAGCTTGAACTTTCGGGAAGTTTCGCGATAGTTTCCACCTTCCGCTGGTGCTGATGAAAATTTGAACGAAACTTCGCTCCATGAAGGATTTTATGAAAAATCTGTGAACATTTAAAGCCGGAAACTCACTGCTTTGATGATGAGACTTCCCCTTATCGCTCAGCAACTACCGATCAACCTTGCATTTAATACTTCCTTCCTCTACGAACCCGTTAAATTCTTTTTATTCATCGTAACATTTCAGTTTCATACTTCAGTTTTTTAATTAAAATATATTCAGGAAATATTGTTAGATCACATTTGTAGTTTCAAATTAATTACTCGTAGCAGTAATAAGACCCGTCATTACATTCTAGCCAGTATTTTTTGATTTTTCAGTCATATCTGAACCTTTATTCATTATGGTTATTCTGCCTGAATGACGTTTGGAAATTTCTGTATTGCTTCTGCAAATTTCAAATTTTGAATTCAGTAACAAATTCTGATGGTATCATACAACATTTTGTGTAATAAGCAGTGACACACCTGGTGCGTCAGATAAGTATGATATAACTACTAACCGACGCACCAGGTGTGTCACTGAAGTCTATAACTATTAACTGACACATCAGGTGTCAACTTAATTTTTGTAAAAACAGTTATTATGTTTTTTATTTACTATAAAATAAAATTATAAAATTAGTCAAACTTATATTCACTTGTTCTAATGATTCCACGCGTCGTTTTAATCGTCACTACTGCGACCCACATACAAATATATAAATTTATTTCTCGTAATAATTTATTGATTGATCAGTAAGATCCAGCGTTACGTTTCGCAACTGATTATTTCGAATTAACACCGAATTAATGAAACCATCTCGTTAAAAATAATGACGTTACTGGGAAATTTTCCATAACCATCGATTTCCTTGAAAACGCATAAAACGAAAGACAAATTTGTATATAAATTCCATTTATTTGAATATTTGAAAAAAAATTCCATCGATAAATTCGCAAAAATCTGAACTACGACAGAAAATCGAAACGAACGATGTTTGATCCGATAAAGGAAATGTCTTTCTAGCATTTCAAACGATGTACACGGTGAGGTTATGTTCGCGTTAAAAAAAAAAAACTCGTGTTTGTTGGCATTTTCGAAGCGCGTAAACGTGAGATTCTATCTTATCTGCAGGGATCCAACACGAAGTTGGAATTGCACGGGGTTAAAACTACCCTTATCAAAGTAAAAGTATTCTACGTGCCGGTAGATCGATGTCGTAACATGCGAGTCTGCATTAATCTATTTTTTATGGCTATTAAACTTTTAACATTTCTGCCGGCATATTTCGTTTATGCTATACTATTTAGAATAACTTATGAGGATCTAGATTAATCTTCAAGCGAAGGAAACTGCTGCGTTGTATATTTATCTTTTTTAATAACTTCCGAGAAGAGTAATAATATCAAATATTATGCTATTTGTATAATTTTAAAATGAAAATTGTGCTTTTGTTATTATTATTTATTTTTATTTGATTTATTTTTTTGTACTTAATATTCGCAAAATTGTCGCCATTTTGTAAGAGCATTAAACAAAATGGTGTCATTCAGCCATTATATGACATTTAGGTTTATTCGCAGTAACGGATCATTGATTAATTAACGATGTCAATTTTATCCATGCATGTTTTTAATCAATATCAGGTTTCTGTGTATCAAATGCCAAACACTGATTTGCGACGTGTGGAATTTGAAGCTTTAGCAGAAAATTAACACGCTGAAACGTGTATGCGCAGTGTAATGTATCGTAATTAGATTTCGATCATTTCCCATATAAAATTACCGATTAAATTTTCTTATAATTATTATGTTAAATCGATGATGGTCCCTGCAGTTACCACAATTCTCGGACTTCTTTATGAAAGAAAAAATAATTTCAATAGCTCAATTCAGAATTATTGAATTCCTTTGTCTAGAACTTCGACTCCCAGTTAACAAAATGGCGCATAATTTGTCACATAATATCGGCATCCGATGAATGGGAACTCATTATGAATGCGTTTGTTAACGATCGATGTTGTACTAACAATAAGTTATTTGAAAGCATTATTCGACGTAAATCGATAGAACTATCGAAATACTTCACATGCAAAATGTGATTCTCAATCTTTTCGTTCTTATTCAATTATTATTTTTGGCGGGAAAATGGACTGCGTTCAATATGGAGGAACAAAGAGTAGTCTCAGAAAAATTTTCTGCTGCATAAAATTAAAAATAAGTTAATGTAGCAATAAATAAAATAAATTAAATTAAGCAGAAATAAGTCATACAAAATAAATTTAAAAGTAAGTTCATGTAACAATAAGTAAAATAAAATTAGTTGAACACAATAAGTGAAACAAAATAATTTTGAAAATAAATGAATGTAACAATAAATAAAAATAAGTGACCAGAAATGTAACAAATTGTTCCAAAATATATTTTAATGTAAAAATATAATTTAAAAATATGAATATAATGTAAAAATATTTTAATGTAAAAAACTGCTGCTTATTGTAACTAGATGATGTTATACTTAATTGAAGTTTGAATTCAAATATTTTTGTCTTAGAAAAATGTTTTAACGCGAAGTTTTAGTGTGTTCGATCATGGAGACTGTTTTATTCAAATGATTATACGTTCCAATTCCAGCAGGTCTGCATCGCGCACGCGTCGATCCTTATCACGTAATTAGTAAAATGTTGGTAAGAAACCCTTGTCACGATTGTGTTTATCGTGTTAATCGATGTTTACAGCGTTACAGTCACGACACGCGCCTTATTGCCAAGAATTCTGACCGTAGGTGTTAGGAAACACGAAACTGCTTCTCTGGAAATTGACCAGCGACATGTAATTCGGAATATAACACGACTATCTGAAACGAATACGAATTAGGAAGGTGTTCTGACATAATTAATGGTCAAGTAATTACTGATTTTTACCATTACATGAAATAACAATTTGGACAAATACCCAAACTTAAATTAAGAAAACTGCACAAACACAAAATTAAATTAAGAATTTGTACCAATACCGAACACTAAATTAACCAACATCCAAAAAGCATATGAGTTTGAAAAACAATGACACTTGATTACGTAAGTATCATGCAAATACGATTAACTGCAGCTATTGAAATCGCGTTCCCCGCTGATTTTAAACGTTCCAACTAAAAACGAAGCTGCACATATTGATTTATAAAATGTAATTCATGATTGCAGTATTGAAATCCACCTCTTCGTACTTCACAAATGTAACTAACTTTCCTAAATGTTGAACTGTAATCAGTTTAAGCGCTGAATCGAGTCACTGAATACGTGCGAGATTGAGCATTCTGTTCGGAGTGGAAAAATGCTTGACTGGTTTAAGAAACTTTGTTAGGAACGGGACGGAGAGCTTCCCTATCGAAATAATCGAGTGTGAGCCAGCTTACCGATGACACGTGTGACACATCGTGTGTACATAGTGATTCAAAAGTGAAACTCTCTTCAGATTTAAAATATATTCGAAACTTTCTTTTACAAAAATCTTCTACATAAACTAGCAACATTGTATCTTACAATTTTTTTCTGTGTAACGTTAAAAAATAAATTTTTTGAAATTGAAATCATG
This sequence comes from Megachile ligniseca, assembly GCA_945859555.1. NCBI lineage: Eukaryota > Metazoa > Arthropoda > Insecta > Hymenoptera > Megachilidae > Megachile > Megachile ligniseca. The sequence continues at coordinate 4,021,720 of OX243790.1, forward strand.
AATTTTAAATTTCTGTATAAAATATGTATCTTCCTTTAAAATATCTCAACCTCAAGTATTATTTATATAATCTATCTATGTACATTTTTTTAGACAGATTGTTGTATAAAACTGACAAAAAGTGACATGCTGTTTCACTCAAAATGTATATTTAATTAACCTTTCATTATACTGAATTAATAACAAAAATTACTGAGACATAATAATAAATAATGAATATTAGACTTCATAATCCGCAAAATTCTAAACCATTTTTCCGAATTTCCTTCAGGCAATAATTGAATATCCCGTAAAAAAGATTCTATTTCACGACGGCAACGTATACATATAAAACTGATCCGACATCGAACGTGTTAAACATTATGTAGGAATTCGTGAAAAATAGGAACTGTCGACACCGGAAATCGAACCCAAAATCTTCGTCTTCGCAGCCGGCTTACCTTATCCACTACGCCACCAGTCCACTGACATCTCCGCTCCCATAATTCCTCTTTATATTGGGTCTAGCTAGGGGATCTCAATCCCACATCTGGCTGTTCTACTCTGACATTCGTTCTCAAATATCGTCCATCTTCGTTTTGCCCGCACGCGGATACTTCCGCCGTTATATCTATGTATTTGTTTCGGGATATATCTTCCTGATTCCTTATATCGCTGTATCTGATGTTTCTCTCGACTCTGTTATCTTAATACTACCTGGATTCTTTTTTCACCGGGAACTTTGTGTTCTCTTTTTTTTGCCGCTTTTGGAGAGACATGTGGACAATTTGTGGAAATGATATTGGGGGAAATGTTAGGGAATTTTTATACCTGCATTTTGTAATTGTTTGCAGAGTTTTAAAGTTAGGAATTGTAGTATTTGGAAATTTATAAGTTGGTAAATTTGTAATATTTCAAATTTTTTTAGCTTCTTTGCAACATTTGTTGTAGTATTTGGATACTTATAAATTGGTAAATTTTTAGTATTTCAAAATTTTTTAGCTTCTTTTCAACGTTTGTAATTGGAGTATTTGTAAACTTATAAATTGGTAAATTTTTAGTATTTCAAAATTTTTTAGCTTCTTTTCAACGTTTGTAATTGGAGTATTTGTAAACTTATAAATTGGTAAATTTTTAGTATTTCAAAATTTTTTAGCTTCTTTTCAACGTTTGTAATTGGAGTATTTGTAAACTTACAAATTGGTAAATTTTTAATATTTCAGATTTATCAAACTTTCAAATTTTATGTTTCAACTATTTAAATTTGAGAGTTGCCAGATTTCTACGTTTCGATAATTTTCAAGATCTCGAATTCATAAATTCTGGAATTTTCAAATTTACAAATTCATAAATTCACAAATCCTGAAATGCTCAAATTCTCAAATTTACAATTTCATAATTTCCAAATCCTCAAATTCCCAAATCTTGAATTTCTCAAATTCTCAAATACCGAAATTTCCAAAGTTTCTAAATTCGCATGCAATAATTCGATTATACAAAATTGAAAGCGTCCTTCACCATCGATCGATGTAGCGTCGAACGTTATAAATTGAAGTTTTTGTTCCACAAAATTGATTCTCTTCAATCAAATTTCAGTCGAACCGAAAACTTAATTGATACAGCACATAATTCTTTTAACCTTTAGAGTGTTAGTTCCGCTTTATAAATTTGAACCACATAGTATTTTTGTTACAAAAAAAAAAAAAATGTTATATTTTATGTTTAGTTCATATTGTGTCATTCATAAATTTTATTTGATTGATTAATTAATTACATTCTATTTTTTGATTATTTATTTTTCTTTTTTTCTTTTATTTAAATAAATTGTGCTTGATATTTTATTTGACTGATTAATTACATTCTATTTTTGATTAATTAATTGCATTCAATTTTCTGATTAATTAACTACTATATTCTACTTTTTTATTATTATTATAGATAGATAGACTTCGTCTGTGTTTAATATAAACGCTATACGCAGATAAAATGAAATAAAATTATTGATAAAATTGTAAATAAAATTGCAGATACAATAATAGATAACATACTAGATAGATCTATTAACGCATCAATAAGGAAAACCGCGCGAATTTTCAAACCCTAACTTATAGTATGAACACTTTGATCCGTCAATACTCAGCACGGCAAAACTTTGTTTATACCAAAACTTCCTATTTACCAACTACTCCAATAATTCAGTACTATGTTTCGGTGCATCTTGGTAGTAAACTATTGAGTAATTCCGCCAGTAATCCTACGAGTAATGATATTTACAAGAAAGATGGTGTTAAACTAACTTTATGGTAGAGATTTACCTTTTGTGCGGCGAAGTCACGTAACGAAGGTACGTGACTATGTGTAGAATACGAGGGATCGCTTTGTATTTTGAGATTGTAACTTTCGTTACACCAACTTGTCGATTATATTGCAGTTTCATGCTGGTTCGGTATAACGTGATAGAATTATATTAAACTAATACGATATGTAAACGTAGAGTATTTGTAGACACGCAAGAATTATTACAAAACTTTCTGGTTCTTTAAAATTTACATACTTTTAATAATATTGATAATGTGGATGAAGAGTTTACATTACGCAATTTATTACGGATATTTTTAGTTTATATTCAGTCGTCAACCATTTTGTGCGTTCACGAAAGTAGCCATATTGTAAATTAAAAGTCATCGAAATGCGGGAATATTTTAATAGTATTTCATCGTGTTGCTATAACACAGAATCACGGAAAGAATAAATCTAATTTTCCAACAGAAAACTTGTATAATGAGATGATAGAAAATTCACAAGGTAGAACTTTTGATGAATCTAGTAAAGAATTTACCCTTTGTAATTTCTCCAATTTCTTAAATATAACTATTAGCTAGCTAATTAGTTAGTTAAGTGTTGGTTATGAAGCTTTTAATAATATAGTATCTATTACCAGTGACACGTTACCATAACAAGTCCACATATGTAACATGTACCACATGTACATGCACATATTTAATGTTTCTCTATGAAAGCAGTAGAGTTTGTAGCCAGAATTTGTAAACATCCGGTCTAAGACAAATTTGAGGTGAGCAAAACCAAAATTATGTACAATGATGGGTTCAGGGCAAAATGGAAACTTGGGAACTATGCCGGACAAGCTTAGAGCAAACAAGTAGCCATCGTGTCGTGGTCGAGTCTTGAACCGGGAAGAAACTGTTGGTAAGATGATGTAAGAAATTTTCTGGTGTTATAACAATTTTGTAAAGATTATCAGGGATTGGAAGTTTTCGAATTTAGAAATTTAAAAATTTGGCAAATTCAGAAATTTGGAAATTTTGACGCTTGATAATTTAGAAATTTGGACACAGCAATTTGGAATTCTGGATGTTTAGATATTTGGAATTTTTTTTTTTTCAGAATATAGAAATTTGAGAATTGAAAAATGTAAGAATACACAAATTTGAGAATTGAAAAATGCCAGAATACACTATATAAAATATAGAAGTACTAATTTACTACAATTGGGTAATGTTTCAAAATCAATAACCGGTAAATTTCAGTACTTAACCGTGGTAAATTATTATCACTATTTAATCCCTGAATGAAAACTGCCTATGTACGAATTTATGGCCGTACATCAGAAGTCGTTTGAAATTCGAAACTTCGGCGCAGAATATTTAACTTGTGCTTGTATTGTACGTACTGTGCTAATGTATCCTGTTACTTGCTAACATTTGCTGATCATTATTGCTGAAACTGTTGGTAAAGTTCGGTTTGTCTTGCATTCTTCGATGAATAATCTACTACATCAACTTCAATATTTTAACTAGTTGAATACTTGGTAGCTGAATCTGTTATAAGCAAACGCATCCAGGTTTACAGGTGGTCCTTTCACCTACGTCAAACCTTTGTAAAATTCAAAATTGTTTTTTTAGAATAAACTTCCGAGAATCGAAACCTCCCATCGTGCTGACATTTTAACCAAAGCTCGCTCTTTATTAGAGGAAATTCCTGAAAGAATTTTTGGCGACAAAGCGTCGTTTGACCCGAGCCCCACTCGAAGCTCCCTTTCGTTTTTATTAGATATCTCTGAAAATATTGATTTTAGAGGAAAAATTTTCAAACAAACATTGAAGCCCTTGAAAGGGTCTACAAAAAATGTTCTACACGCTTTTTATGTAAACCTATTATTTCGGCTGTCATGGAGGAAAAAGTGATAGAAGTACCCTGGGCAGAAGTCAATTTGACCCCCGCCAAGATATTTTAGGTCATAACAGCCGAAATAATAGGTTTACGTCTAAAATGTATATAACCTTCTTTGTAGAGATTTTCATGAGTTATATTTTTTGTTTCAAACTCTTTTCTCTAAAATCAATATTTTCGGATATATTTAGTAAGAACTGTAAACTTTGAAGGGGACTGGGGAACTAGTTGGGAAATGACATTTAATAATATTTGTCATAACAGCCGAAATAATAGGTCTGCGTCAAAAATGTATATAACCTTCTTTGTAGAGCTTTTCATGAGCTTTATTTTTTGTTTCAAACTCTTTTCTCTAAAATCAATATTTTCGGATATATTTAGTAAGAGCTCAAGGGTGATTAAGGTTTTGATTAATATGTACGCTTTTTTGAAAGTAGTTCGTTACAGTTTAACACTAAGAACCTTGAACTTTAAGGTTAAATCTGCTTTCTAATCCGTTAATCGTTATTCTGCTAAATACTTCATTTCCTGAGTGATGCTTCTGATAAAAAGTGAGTTAAATGTTAAATTGCAAGTTCGACAGCAAACTGTACAATAGGAATTATTAAGGAGGCAAGAAATGTAAGTGGTGCTTCAATTACATTTCTTCTTCTTGTGGAATAAGGAAGCTCCTTGTGGAACTGTCAGTAGTTATATTTTATTTGAAAAAGTCGGAAAATTAAGACTTGTGCAATGTTAATGAATAGTAAAATTTCAAAAGTCAATTGTGATTTTTAAATTCTTAATATTTCAATATTCCATTGTTTAAAAATTTGAAAATTCCAAAACCCTGTTGCTCCAAAATTTTAACAAAAATTTAATCCTCCCAAAATTTCTGAGTTCCTATATTTGGAAGTTCCAAAATTTCTAACCTTCCAAAATTCAGCAACATGGAAGTTCCAAAGTTACCTTTGAAGTTTCAAAATTCGCCTCTGAAGTTCCTAAAACATCGCAGCGTAAAAATCCCGAAGTTTCACGGTCCGAAAGTCGTACTGAAACGTTGAATCCGAACGAAATGCATCAGAATCTTCACGTTTCGATTCGTATCGTCAAAAGGAAGTGTCACGCGTAAAAAGCGAAGGCGAAAGAGACGCTCGATGGAGAGAAGAAGCCGAGGCAAGACAAAGGAAACGGGAGGAACAGAAGTTCGAGGTGGAAAAAATGGTAGAAAAGGAACATCGGAAAGGAGGTTAGAAGGAAAAGAAGTAGAGAAAAGCACAAGTGGAGCATGCAAAAAAATAAAGAGAGTAAAAGAAATAACGAAGGGTTAGCAGCATGGGGAAGTGGTCGAGCTTTGGCCAGCAGGAGAGCTGCATATCAGGAAAGAGAGATGAGCATGAATAAAGACAAAGGAAAAGAAAACGTTCAGACGGTACTAAAAAAATACAAACTAAAAAGAGAAGCAGAGAAGTGACAGAAAGATGAAAATGAGACGAAAACGATAAAAAAAGGAGACTAGAGCAGAAATAAGTACTGGTTGACCATCAAGTTCTGTCGCATTTTAAGGAGACTCGATAAATCTTACATGTAACTAAAATAAGGGTATGAATTGCTTTTTGAATGTTAATTGCCTCTTTTCCTTGCTCTACCGGTTCATAAACGTTCAATAGAACAGCTATCAATCCCGCCTAAATAGTCAGAGTCGTGAACGGACATTTTGTTTCGCGCCGCCATTTTTTGGCGCAAACCGCGAAATTCAATTCTCGGTGCTTAACAGAGAGACGTAAGGCACGTGAATAATAAGTTTTAATAATAGCACAATATTTTATGTAAAGTATCATTTAATGTGCTTTTATGAATGGAATGGGTATATTGTGACATTTTAAAAAACTTTGTAAATTAGAAATTTAAAAATTTGAGTTCAGAATGTTTTCAAGCTGAAAAAGTTTTAAACTTGATCATTTTTAAATTCAGGAATTTTTAAATATAGCAAAAAAAACTTTAAAATTCGACAATTCTGAAATTCAGGAATTAAAAAATCTAAAAATTTGAGCATTTGCGGACTTAAAAATAATTGAAACAACGAACTGTCAACGTCGAAATGTTTCAAAATAAAAATTCAAAATATTTATTGTGTTTATTAACTCGTACTCTTTTCTGTGGAGAATTTTGAATATTCATTATTTTTTAGTTGAAAATACTAATGTATTCAGAATACGACTCAGAGAGGAACAGCTACTTGTATTGGATCATAAATTAAAATATGCTTTATTTTCGGTACATCCATTATTCATTGTGTAGAGAAGAATGTTCATCTTCTTTCCGTCCCAACAAAGCTTTAATCATTTTCAAAAATATGCGAAAAATGCAATAACTGAATTACGCCCTGGCATTTACTATGTAACTGTACCAAGGTAGGTAATCAAAGCTTATGATGCTGAATTTTACTCTGATGTATCAGTTTTCAAGCTTTTGTAATATTATAACAAAAAATCTCGTCAAAATAAATTTACTGGTTTGAAATATAATTTCATTACTTTAAATGTTTATATTATCATGTTTCTAATAATTTTTAACAATTGATAAGACACATAACATAGCAAACAAATTAATTTACGAAGTAGTTTAGAGAATTATTTTTATATTTCAAAGATAGAGAAAATCAAAGTTTCTGAAAAAACAGTTCAAATAAATGCTCTAGATTATAGAACAGCTAGAGCTGAAAATAAATGCTTGGATTTGCACCAACACAGGGTATGAAGCTGCCTCGCGATTTTTATAGTAATTGAATTGGCTATTTATCGCTCCAATATCTGGATAAAGAAAGCAAAGAACGATAACGTATATAACAGTGATGAACGGATTAAGAGCCCGCCAATAAGCTCGCGGGCAATGGTGTGAACGGTGTTAAGATATCGGAGAATTTGAAGCTAGAAGTTTAGTTTAGAAGTATAAACAGTTTCTACTTTTAAATTTACGGATTTAGGAATTTAGAAACTTAAGAGGTTTGAGAGACTGAAATTTGAAGATTAGAAAATTTGGGGTGTGGGTTCTTTAATTTATATATTTGTAAACTTTTTAATGTTAAAATTTGGAATTTGTACATTTCTAAACTTTCGAATGTTAAAATTTTCAAATTCATACATTTCTAAAATTTAAAATGTTAAAAATTTCAAATTTATACATTTCTAAACTTTCGAATGTTAAAATTTTCAAATGTATACATTTCTAAATATTCAAATGTTAAAATTTTCAAATTTATACATTTCTAAACTTTCAAACATTGAAGCTTTTGAATTTATACATTTTTAACCTTTCAACCATTCAAACTTTTGAATTTGTATATTTGAAATATACACATTTATAAATTTCTTAACTGACATCTCCTCAAATTTACAGATTTTTAAGTCCAGAATTCTGGAATTCACAGATCTTAAAGCTTTCAAATTATCAATTTAGAAAGTTCACAACTTTGTCCGACAAAAATTTATAAATTCGAAAACTCGTAGATTTCGCGGTAGAAAAATATCACATATTAAAATTGTACAATCTTGGACATTCGAAGAAACCGCAAATTGAGAAGCTTGGAAAGCAATTTAATTCATCGTATATTCATTCACTTTGACACTTTCTATCGGTCTCTATTTATCTTTAAATCTCTTCGACTCAAGGGTGTGTTTGAGAGAAGAGTGGTGTATAGATCCGAAACTCTCAGCTTTCTATCTAACCCAGAAATAGGTCCGACTTCCTCTCTATAAAGTTGTAGTACACGTAACTGCAATATAGGGTGTTTATAAAGTTTCTTTAAGCCCGGGGATGTGATAACTTTCGCCGATATCGATCATAAAACCGCAAGCTTCGTAAATACGGTTGAACATTCGATAATGATGCACTAATGTTGATTAAACCTTAACTTTCTGAAACATGCTGATACGTAAAACATACCGAATTTTCTGCTCCATATGATAACGCAGTTGAATAACAACGTTCTGACGCCTCGGGTGCTGAAAACGTTCGATATTCGGATGTTTCATGCTTTTCATGGGATTTAATTTTCAATTACTTTGTGGTTAATTTACTGGATTTTTGTATCACGATACGATAACGTGGACTAATCTGAAGACTTTCTGATAGCTTGTAGGAACGTCTTGTTCTATTTTTTGAGGTTATGTAAATTAATTTTGTACAACGGTGAAGTATAAAGTGTTACCGGACGCAAACTACCCCGGCGGAGAAATCTCCGATTTATGGACACTAGTCTCATATTAGGCGAATGTACACAAACGATGACAGTGAAACTGGGAAGAATAGAAAGTGCGATGATAGCAAGGAATTTGACATTTGTGAAAGAGTTGAAACGCTTTGAAATATTATGTGTACGAAGACGAATACCGCGATCAAGATACGGTAGCCATTACTTATCACATCGATATTTGATAGTAACATCATACGTTAAAGTGATATCCCATGCAGTGGGTCAAATTTGAATATAGAATAGCAATGTTGAATTTACTATGCGTGATATCGCTGCCGATAGATAGAACCCATTGAATGAGAACAATCTTTCAAAGAAGAGGTGTTCTTTCTTAGAATATTTTTTTGCGATATTGAATTGGAAGCCGAATGCATAATGCATTAGTTGAAAATATTTCATGGACCAACTTGTTACCGATACGTCGTTCCGCTCCTTAAACGATCGATCGTGACTCAACTAAAAAGAATGTAAAGGGAAATAAATTTTGTTCGTGGCGCTGGACGGGGTAGCCGTAAAAGAAGGGATGCGGAGGAAATTGCAAATTCTTTGTATCGAAATAAATAAGTCGGAAATTGGTGAGTCGATTTCCGATTTCAGGGATTTTGGGAGTTGAGAATTTTCGTGTTTGGGCATTTGTGAATTTTTGGAAATTGGTCATTTAGAGATTTTAGGGATTTTAACGACTTTAGGTATTTTGGGATTTGAAAATTTTTGTGTTTAGGCATTTGCGAATTTGGGAAATTGGTCATTTAGGGATTTTAGAGATTTTAAGGACTTTTGGGATTTGAGAATTTTACTGTTTAAGAATTTGTGAATTTGAGAAATTGGTCATTTGACCATTTAAGATTTTAAGTATTTTGTGATTTGAGAATTTTGACATTCAAGGATTTGTGAATTTGAGAAATTGGTCATTTGACCATTTAGGATTTTAGAGATTTTGGGATTTGAGAATTTTGCTGTTTAGGAACTTGTGAATTAGGCAAATTGGTCATGTGACCATTTAGGACTTTAGACATTTTGTAATATGTGAAATTTTATGTTTAAGAATTTGTGAATTTTAGAAATTTGTCATTTGACCACTTTAGATATTTTATGATTTGAGAATCCTGCTATTTAAGTAATTTTGAAAAATGCAAATTGATCATATGACCATTTAGGATTTCAGATATTTTATAATTTGAGAATTTTGCTGTTTGAAGATTTGTAAATTTATGAAATTGGTTATTCGACTATTTAGGATTCTCAGCTCAATAATTCATGTAATTAATTAACATGTAATGGACTATTAAATATTCTCTTGAATACTTCATTTTATCTCACAGTACATTGCACGTACGTTCTTTTCGTTCTTCCGATTGTTAAAACTTTTTTACACAGCCGAGTATTCGAAACGGAGAAATTTTTATGCTTTTATTACATAGCTTAACAGGAAGAATTTAATTTGCGCGGTGGTTTTTGTTAAAGTGTTTTATAAGTCTTTTAATTACATTTCTGTTCGAACGGACCTATTGTAATTTTACATCACAAGTTTATTTCAAGTTACATTATAATCTGCGTTATGTATCGTATTGTATTTTGTAATTAAAATTATGTACAATTTGTATAACTTATGTAATCATAATTTACATAATTTTTATATATATTTATATCATAATATAACATCATATATTAAAAATTAAATCATATATATTAAATATAAGCAAAATTAGATTAAATATAAATGTAAACAATATCGTTATTCTACATATTTCTAACAAACAAAATTCAAAATGCCCGCTCAAATGAAACCGAGTGCGCGCATGCGCGTCTGAGAATCAGCGAAGAGTAAAAGCCCGAATAAATTTGTATAAATTATAAACCCTAAAAGAACCGACTTATTTACTACAATATTGACCCAATAAGATTGAAAACAATATTAAATACTCTGAATTATAAGTAATTGATAAAATGAAAAAGATTGACGAAGAAAATTGAAAAGACAACGTTTTACAGGTCCCGTTACTTTCCTTATACGACCGTTACATCCAACCCCCGAGGAGAAGAAGTTCCAACGAAATTCCAAGGGTAGAGGATTTCCCCTATTCATGTCCAGCAGCATTTTAGGTCAGTAATCTTACCATTCAGCACCGAGATGAGTTTCCTCTTCTCGAGAATTCTAACTCTTGATATTCCGTCGATATGCTCATGATTGCACCCGTCACATTTCACAGAATGTCTAACGTCCAATGTTACAGAACTTTGCGTACTTTAACCGAACTTTCTCTACATATTAACCATCGAACGGTGCAGCCGGGTCAATCGTGACCCAGACATATCGTAGATATACCGAGGTCTCTGGAGTCTAATTTCGAACCGAAGAATTCTCGTACCTTCGCAAAACAGGGAACAAGTCACGGACATTTTTTAAGATTATCGTTTTAGACGGGAGAACTTCGGAAATTGAAAATTTTCGCATTTTTCGAATTTACGACGAAGAAATTTTATTACTTTATTTTGTTCTGCTTTAGGTGAATCTTGAGCATTTGGATTTTTGAATTTTTTATATTTGGAATGGTGAAATTTCTTTGTTCTGGATTTTGGGTGTAGGGAATTTGGAAGTTCTAAATTTCGGATTTTGGAATTTTGAAATTTTGGAATTTGAGAATTAGGGAATTTGGGAAATTGAGAATTTAGGATTTTGAGAATTTGTAATTTTATAATTTTGGAATTTTGAAATTTTGGAAATTTGGAATATTTAAATTTTGGATTTTTGTAATTTTAGAATATTGGAATTTTTGAATTTTGGAGATCTCGAACCTTGGAATCTTTAAATTTTTGAAATTTGGAATTTTAGAATTTTAGAATTTGAGAATTGTGGAATTTTGGAATATTGGAATTGTGGAATTTTAGATTATTGGAATATTGGAATTTTGAGACAGTGGAATTGCGGTGTTTTGGAATTTTGAGAATTGTAGAAGTGAAGAATTGTGGAATTGCAGAATAGTGGAATTGCAGAATTGTGAAATTGCAGAATTGTAGAATTGTGTAACTTCGGAATTGCAGAATTGTGGAACTTCGGAATTGTGGAATTGTAGAATTTTGGATTTGTGGAACTTTGGAATTGTAGAATAGCGGAATTTTGGAATTGTAGAATTGTGGAATTGTGGAATTGTAGAATTGTGGAATTGTAGAATTGCAAAATTGTAGAGTTATAGAATTACAGAATCGTAGAATTGTAGGACCGTAGAATCGTAGAATCGTAGAATCGTAGAATCATAGAGTCGTAGAACTGCAGAATCAGGTAATCGGAGAATCGAAGAATCGTACAATCTTAGAATCGCAGAATCTCTGAATCTTAGAAGCGCAGAAGCGTAGAATCATAGATTGGCAGAATCATAGTATCATAAAATCCTTAAATTTTAGAATTTTAGAACCTTGGTATTATGATTTCAAAATAGTAGAATTTCGAAATTTTTGAACTTAAATCCTACTTATACCCGTTTAAACTGTCCACTTCCCACGATTTAATCCTAAGTTTTCTATTTTAACTCAAAAGTTCTAAACTTGATAATTTTACAACTTTACATTACAATAATAACCTTAAAAAAATGCTACTCAAATTCTTTAACTTAGCATCACTTTAATATTCCCACTTCTCAGTTCATAACATAATCACGCTCATACCGTATTCGATACCATGACTTTTTCGACATCCCCAGTTCCGGAATTCCGTCCACGAACCCCATAAACTGCTGAATTATCGAAACAGCGATGCATCCGCTCGCCTGAAAAGTTCAGGTAGTCATCGCCTCTTAAGAATGCATCTCGAAAGAGTTCAGCAGCAGCGTGTCGAGGAGGGACACAGGGTTGTTTTTGTCACGGAGCAATGGGCTAATGGATCGGCGGGTGTGTAGGTGTACAGTCCAGAGAGGGGATGATCAGAGGGTGAGACTGGGGGTGAATTCTCGTAAGGGTGGCAGCGCTGTGACGGCGAAAGCAGGAAACACGGACGGGATTGGCCCGCAAGCTCTCAGTCGCGGACAAACCGTTACGCGAGGATAACATCGGACGCGTATTATCTCGTCAGAAAGTTCGCTTGGTGAACGTAATCGGTCGTCCGTCGTCGCACGATCGCACGTAATCACCCAAGTGACCGGCAATACTGCGAGTTTTCAGTGAAAAATTTCTAAACAATCCGCACGCCAGTTACGTTACTTGGACACCTAGGTGACCACCACGTGGACGTTACAAGAGAGCGGGCCAAGTGAGACGGTGCTCCGAAACATTTCCGAACCGCGTCACAGGTGATTCACACGCTCGTTACGGGTCCATAATTGTGTGTTACAGACGCTAATTAGTACCCGTCGTTGCGCCTTTGTTGCGGACCGATACGCAGCTTCGTTACAGCTCGATCGAATGCCTGCGATAAGGAGTTTCCCTTACTCCGCGAAAATCGAACTTTTAATTAAGATTAACCGGCTATCAGCCTGATAACGACATAAATAGATGAACCACTGGGACACTAGTTTCACTTTTATTTCCTACCTTTGGTCCTAATTGAACCTCACGCTGAAAACATTGTTAACGTTCGGAGATTCTTTTGTTGCGTCTTCTTTGAATCTTCCGGATTGTAATTGAAACGGATACCTGGGGATACATAGAGATCTAGCGCGATTGGACGGATCTCGCATTGTCTATTCTTTGGGTTTCTTCAGTTCTATCTTTTTTGATCTTCGGAACTATTCTTGTAACTGAAAGATACCTAGGGATAAATATTGGTAGAATTCTAGTGATTGGACAAAAATCTCGTGCATTGTATACAGGATCGTTTCTTCGGTTCTACTCTATCCCCTCTTTTGATCTTCAAGACACCTATTCTTTTGAAAGATACCTAGGGATAAATGTTAGTAGAAACCTAGGACGAGTGGATGAATCTTGCACATTGTCTACGTATTCTTCAGGTTTACTTATTTCTTTTAACTCTATCCACTCTTCTGATCTTCAAGTCACCTATTGACTGAAAGATACCTACAGATAAACGTTGGTAGAATTCTAGAGTGATTGGATCACTTGTTTCATGTGTTGTATATTCTTCAAGTTTGTTTCTTCAGTTTAACTCCGTCCATCTTCTTCATATTTAACTTACAACCCTAACTAAAGTTGATGTTCAAGGATTTTGAATCCACCTATAAGCTCAACTAAAATTGACACTTCAAGATTTTTAATAATCCCAACTAAAGTTGATATTCAAGGATTTTGAATCCACCTACAACCCTAACTAAAGTTGACACTACAAGATTTTTAATGCACCTATAACCCTAACTAAAGTTGATACTGCAGTATATTGACTACATCTGTGACCCTAAATGAAATTGATACTTCAGGATAAATATTGATCAAAATTTAGTATGATTTGTTAAGTTTCTCCACATGTTGTGCATTCTTCAGATCACTTCAATTTAACTCTATTAACTTTTTCGATTATGACCCTAACAGAAGGTGACACTTCAGCACATTGGTTAATATTTAGTATAATTCATCAAGTTTCTCCACATGTATCTTCAATTGAACCCTATTAACTTTTTCGATTTTTGATCTACCTATGACCCTAACCGAAGATGCTTCAGTATATTGGTTAATATTTAGTATGATTCATCGAATTTCTCCACATGCTGTGCATTCTTCCGATTCCTTCAACTGAACTCTATTAACTTCTTCGATTTTCGATCTACCTATGACCCTAACCTATGACTACCTATGACTCTCAAATAACTACTAATAAAAGTATGGTCAAACGAATTCCCTTGCGTTATATATTCTTCAGATCTTTTTCGCAATTTAAGTCCACTTCCTTAATTTTTAACTTACATATCAAAACTGCAGCTTGTACTTCAGAATAACATTAACGACGTAGATGACTATTAGTGACGTAGCATGCAGCATCTTCACATGTTTCTTCAAATCCTATGACTCTATCTTACATATCTAAACTGAAGCTTATATTTTGAAATAACTATAACAGTAACGAGGTAGATGACTATTAGTGACGTAGCATGCAGCATCTTCACATGTTTCTTCAAATCCAGTGACTCTATCTTCTTCCATGTAACTCTTACACCTCCATCCACTTGATCTTCGACTTATAAACCCGATGTTGAGGACCCTAATGTTGACACCTCGGAATAAATATCAGTAAAAATCTAGGATGATTATGGGAAGATCTTCACGTGACAGTGTTCAGGTTAGGTCACTAGTTCTTCTGTTTGGTCTGCGCCTTGCATCTTGAATTTGGCTATGATCTTGAACTTTGTACCAAACAAATTACTCAAAATTTGCTACTATTACAAAAAGGTCTTTTCGTGATATACAATTCTTCAGACTTTTTCAGTGCACTGTTTTTGCACCTTGAATTGTGATCGAAGTACCAAATTATATTTTGATCCACATTGGAACGTGACATACGTCAAACGCTGTAGTATTATGACAGATGTTACATCATCACAAATATTATGATAGGTAATTAGATTACTATTAGATTCTGATTTATTAGGATATATCGATAAAATATTATTGGGAGTAGAAGATTCAGATGATTGAATCGTCGATCGCTATAGCAATTGATTAAAAATTTGTCGCCATTGTACGATCTTCTCGTGCTCTGATCCTTCAAGTTTTTCTTCTATTTCGCCTCGAATTTCGAATTTAACTCTAATTGAACTTGACAAGCTCAGTTCCAACTTTTCCTCTTCAATCTTTAATCGATTTTTATTTACGGAATATATATATTCCAGTATTTCTACTTTTTTCAAGAATAACAAAGGTGGACTAAGATTTATACAACTGTCAGGCGCATGAGAAATCTACCATTACTCAATGAAGACATGCGATATTCTTCAAGTTTTCTATTCTACAAATTTTACATTTCCTCTTTGACGAAAATTCGATGTGTTTTTAAGGACAGAAGTCAAAGGTTTTTCACATTTTTTGTGACTTTTAATAATTTTACTGGAATTATTTTTACGAGAAGAATTTTACATTTCTTTGAAGAATGGAAATTCAGATTTTAACGTAGGTGTATAATGAAACTCATTTTAATTTCTTCGTACACGATTTTTTTGTGGCTGGTTAAAAATCATTTTTATGCTAACTTAAAATTCAAATTAATAATTTCAAATTTGTAGATTTGTGTTAATCTTAAATTCAAATTAATAATTCGAGATTTTTAAATTTTTGTTCATTTTAAATTTTAGGTTTTTAAATTTGTGTTAATGTTAAATTGTAAATTTTTAAATTCATGTTAATTTAATTATTCCATGTTACGTTTAACTTTATATATGTTAATTTCATTATTTAACATCACATTCAGTAACTTATGTTAATACAATTTATCTGAAAATTTCCTAATTTATGTTGATTCGATGTTAATCAAATAAACTTGCAATCACGTTAATAATATACCGAAAAATTACAATGTCGACATCGGTTGTTGAATTTTAATGGAAATTAAATGCACACATGTGTCTGCGTCCTTAAACAGGTTAAGTAAACCATGCAGTGAAGCTCCTTTTCTTTCTAAAAATATCAAATTTATTTCTCCTCTAATTAACGAACTTCTGATTAATACGATTATTACAGTATTAAATATTATAAAATTATACAAGCCATTACTTTCTTACATTACATACACTCTTACTTTTAATACATAATACATAGTCATAATCTTTAAACATTTTTTTTTTAAATAATATATTAAAGGCAGTTAATAAATAAGAAAATTTCTTTAGAGATTTACTCTCTGCTATTTATTAAAAATTCCTGTAAAAAATGATTGAAATCTGAAAATCATCGACAACTGCACCTAACCTCAATTTTACAGCAACAAAATCTGTTTGAATTTCTGTATTCTTGTATCAGCAAGAAAACTTGCTTCATTTTCACCAATTTGTGGATTATCAACGAAAATCGTTTAACGAAGAAAAATATTGTTTCACGATGTTTTCGTAATTTCCCGTCGGATTACCGTTGTTTCATTCACAGTTACAAATTCTTTTGCAAACGTTAAACGAGAATGAAATTCGATGGACAGAGGAACGTACAGCGAACAAATACCGATGACATTTATTTTTTTTCCCGCCGGTGAAACATGTCAACTGTCGTTGTTATTCTTGCAAACAGCAAATTCTTCGTAAACGTTGGGTTAAAAAACACGGTAAACATTTCAGATTGAAATGAAGGGTGAAAAAAATCGTTTGACAAACGTTTGAAGCGGATGTCGTTAAAGCAAACTTCAAATATTATCTCTGTCGTGAAACAAATTTCGAACATTATTCCCCCCTTTTTTTTTTATGCAGTGAATTTTCCACGTACGGCTGCTTCACAATGTTCATGAATGTACGTTATGAAATAACTTTCTACATTTGTGATTAAAATGAATGTCCCGCGATTGTTACGAATGTAATAATTACATTCTTTTGTTCATTTTCTCGGTTACGTTCTGACTGATATTAAAACGTATTTAATGATACACAGAGTGTATTTTAAAGCCGTTCCGTTTCGTTAGAGAGATCGGACGATAGGAAATTGAAATTTTTCCTATCGAATTTATCCGAGAAACGACGTAAACGAGAACCAGATGAATCGTTCAATCGTTCGAACATAAATACGCCATTGATAAGTTTCATCTTCTCGTCCATTTCCTTCTCAAACACTGCAACTGATGTTGTAAACAATTTTACTCTGAACAAATAACTGGTTTACGTAACGGTACAAACTTTTGATGGTTGGTTGCTGCTTTTTGAAAGTTAATTAACTTTCTTGATTGACGTTCTTTAATATTAAATATATTGATAAATGTTAAATACGTTCATTTGCTGTTTAATGTTGAATATATGAATAAATATTAAATACATTAATTTACTATTTAATGTTGAATATATGAATAAATATTAAATACATTAATTTGCTATTTAATGTTAAATATATGAATAAATCTGGATATTTGAGAATTTAGGTATTTGGTGATTTGGAAATTTGAGAATTTAGGAATTTAGGGATTTTGAAATTTGAGAGTTCAAGAATTTAAGGATTGTGAAATTTGAGAGTTTAGGAATTTAGGAATTTTGAAATTTGAGAGTAGGAATTTAAGGATTTTGAAATTTGAGAGTTCAGGAAATTGGGGATTTGAAAATTTGAAGGTTAGCGAAACTAGGGATTTTTAAACTTGAGAATTATAAAATTTGGAAATTTGGAACCTTGAGAGTTATGAAATTTAGGGATTTTTTAATTTGAGTCTTATGAAATTTAGGGATTTAAAAAATATTTAAACATTCGAAAACTTCAGAATTTCAAAAAAGTATAATAAATGTCCTAATTAACAAACTTACTGAAAACAGTAAGCACATAATCACACCTCCTCAAAACATTAAAAATTTTTCAAAATTTTCAAAATGACTAAATTTCAAAACTATATAAATTATACTTCAAAATTCTACCTTATCAACCCTTAATAAATAACAATAGACTTATTGAATAAGTTAAATATTTAAGTTAAATTAACTTGACAAAAACTGTTATGAGACAGCTATATTAAAAAATGTCAATCTGTCTCATCCAGCAAAAAATTTCGTTATCTTCCCGAAATAAAGCGAACAAAAACTGTTTACACACACGCTGCACATCTTGTACGCCCAAGCCCCTTTTCAAAATCGAAACACCCGAACAATGAAGGATATCCGTGTTTTTTTCGGCTCACCAATTCAATCATACCGTGATCGCGTTAGCCGTGATCGAGTGTTTCACAAAATGGCAGAAACGCGCAAAATGGCCGAAGCTACTCCACTCAAAGTTTTCTCTCGTCCATCGAACACTCGCGCAACTTTGTCACAGACAAAAAGTTGCATATTTTGTTCGCCATACTTTACCAGTTACGCCACAAAAGCCCTGAAACGTAATTAACTTCTGTCGCATTGTTAAAAACGTAATATTAACGAGCAACTTCGAATTCTTTCGGTGAAATGATTATCGAACAACGTTAAAATCGCAGGAATGTTTGCGAGAGTGTAATATGGAAGTTTGTAATACATTGAAACGTTGGGAAGCTAATTAGCATTGTGCTCAACATAATGATACAATGACGCCATTAATACCAACGGTTACACGGCTTTGACGCTCAACAATATCGCGTGAAACGGGAAGCGATAATGGAACTTGTTTTGAAAAAGAACAGTAGATAATGGGGTTTGGAGCTGTTGGAAAAAGACAGTGATAGATTCAGGTTTTGATGTAGCTGTGGGTGAGACGTTTTAGGGTGTATATTGATATTCTGGTTTTTTTTAAACTGCGTTTGAAGGTTAGGTTTTGTAGGGGTTGTTTGGAAATTTGAGGGTTGGAATTTTATACTTGGGGATTGGAAGGTTTCTGTATTTGTAAGTTTTTGTGCTTGGGGAGTTGTGGATTGGTAAATTTACAAATTTGGAAATTTGGAAAGTAGTAAGATTGTAAATTTGGGAATTTGTAAATTGGTAACTTAGTAAATTATGGATTTGTAAATTTGTAAATTTATAAATTTGAACATTTGGAAAGTAGTAAATTTGCAAATTTGTGAATTTGTAAATAGGTAACTTAGTAAATTATGGATTTGTAAATTTGTAAACTGGTAACTTAGAAAATTTGTGAATTTATAAATTTATAGATAGTATTGTAAAATTACAAATTTGCAATTTTGTATATTTTTTAATTCGTGCATTTGTAAATTTGTAAATTGATTACTTCGTGAATTTGTAAATTAGTAAATCTATAAATTTGTACATTTGCATACTTGTAAATTTTCAAATTTTTACATCCACACAATCTTAAATTCGTAATTTGTAAATTAATAATATTGAAAATTTCTAATTTGTTACTGCATAAAATAAATTTATGAATCAGTGAATTTGTAATACTGTAAATTTGTAAATTTGTATATTTGTGAAATTTTGAGTTTGTAAATTAATGAATACTTGGAACAACCTAAATTTCAGAACTTGAAATTTAAAAATTTCTAAATTTTCAATTTCCTAAATATCTTAGTTTTGAAATCCGAAAATTTAAGAATGTTAGAATATCTAAATTTCAATATTTGCAAATTTTCAAAGTTACAAGTTTCTAAATTTTTAAATTTAATAATATGATAGTTCTAAAATTGTAAATTTCTGAATCTCTAAATCTCTAAATCTCTAAATCTCTAAATCTTTAAATCTCTAAATTTCTAATTCCTAAATCCCTAAATCCTGAAATCCCTATATCCCTATATCCCTATATCCCTATATCCTTAAATCCCTAAATCCCTAAATCTCCAAATCCCTAAACTTCCAAATATCTAAATTCCTAAATTTCTAAATCCCTAAATCCCTAAATCTCCAAATCCCTAAACTTCCAAATATCTAAATTCCTAAATTTCTAAATCCCTAAATCCCTAAATCCCTATATCCCTATATCCCTATATCCCTATATCCCTAAATCCTTAAACTTCCAAATATCTAAATTTCTAAATCCCTAATTTCCCAAATCCCTAATTTCCCAAATCCCTAATTTCCCAAATCCCTAAATTCAAAAAATGTAAATTTCTCAATTCCTTTCAAACCTCAGCAATACCATCTACACCACACTTCACAACTCTACACTCCCCACCCTAACCCAAAATAATTAACAAGTGTTTCCAACCCCAAAACAATCATACATTCCCCAACAACCCACAAAGTAAAAAATGTACTCCCTAAAAGCACCAATAAAAAGAGACGAAAATATAGTACCCAAAAAATGCACTCGAAAACACAATAGCTCTCTGCGGTTTCGCAAAACGTCGAAAAACGAAGGGGAATTAATAACGATCAGTCGGGTGTTCGTACGTGAATCCTGAACGGTGTAGAGAAGTTAGCGAAGGGCGAAATTTCCTGAGGAAATCTCTTAGAAATTCGCTGGAAAATGAAGCAGTTACACGGGCCGACAGACCAATCTTCTATAACGCCGTTCCCTTTTTGAGCTTGTCAGATTAGATGGGATCGTGTGATGCAGAGTGCAACGGTGACGTACTTTTCATGGTGAGAGTGAATGGGGCTATTCTCCATCTTTTCGCGTCGCTTATCAACTAGACTCTCTCTCTCTCTGTGTGCTTCTGATGAGTTTGTGCACCGTATCGTTTGTTCGATTAAGTGCTAACTGAAAGATATTGTTTTCGCGGTACGTGAATTTAATATGGTGTGACTACAAAGTGAACCGACTGACGCAAGGTTGATTCGCGGGAATCGTTCTTCTTTTGTGCCACAGAATTTTTTTGCAGTTATCTGACTGCGTGTTATATGACAGGAACATTTTTATTTATAGAATTAATATTAATGTAGACGTTTTATATAAATATTTAAATATATATCTTTTTTTGAAACATCAATTTTATATCTCAAGAGGGTTCATTTAAAATTTTAGCTATTAACAATTAAAATTTTCATTTCTGTGAGAACATTATTTTTTCCATTTTTTCACGTTTTTATATTCAACGTTTGATTGAAACTATTTTTGAACTATTACATTCTTGTGTATGCAATGTGTGAATTACTATTACCATTTAAAAATGTTGCATAAAGGTCCGTTGTAATATCGACCAGAGTTCTCGTACACAGAAAAGATTTCAAGAAAATACAAAAAATTGTACTATGTTTCACTAACGACCCGATGACCCATATCAACATTTCATATCCATATTATTTTTCGAGAAACGACGTACGTTTTCACGGATGACATTAAAAAATATGTAGCGTTCCATTTAGAAAATGGAAGGTCACCTTTGTTTCTCGAAAAATGATGCAAATATCAGAAACTGATGCATACGTACCAGTAAAATATAGTGCCAATAACTTTTATTACTAACTTGCTCTCATTCTTTTTCACAACCCAATGATACACTCTGATTTTGATGAAACTTTGCACAGTTGTTCATTAAATTTAAGAATGTAATCGTCATTCGTTGGTGTCCATTTTTTACTTATACAACGTGTTTTACAATAACAATAATATATTTTTATGCAAAATGCAATAAAAATACCTATTTCACCAAATGTAATAATATACGGAACTTTTCGTTTGAGTATAATAATTTAACCACCCAGTGCAGTTGGGAGCAAGGTTATGTGTGTAAAGGGTTGTTCAAACTTAAGGACAAATAGTCCGCAGGCACGTGTCCGCGGACGGTCCCCAAGCAGTCTACATATATTGTCCGCGGACAATTTGCAGACAACGAGAAACAAAATACAAATCTGATACAATTTAAAATTTCCAAATATCTACATTTTTAAGTTGACCTTCTAAATTGACAAATTTCTGAATTTGTTCATTTTTGTAGCAAACCGTACAATTACAAAAATTAAAGATATTAAAAATTCAATATTTTTCAAAATTGTAGTTTCAGACATTTTTAATTTTCAAAATTCAAAATTCATCAAAATTCTAAATTTACAAAATTGGAATACCTACAGTTCCAAAACTTAAAAATGTTCAAAAACTGCAAATTTACAGTTCTACTTTATCAAAATTTCAAAATTGCAAATTCTCAAAATCACAATTCACCACAATTTCCAGTACTAAAAATACTAATTCACCTACATTCAAATATGTTGAAATTCACAAATTCCCAAATTCTCAAAGTATCAAAATCGCAAGTTCTCCAAATGCCAAACTCTTACCTCTATAAAACCTCCATCACAGAACCTGTGACATTGTTGACCCAACAACATCTTAGAGAATTGTAAAAAAATCACCACGCAACGTCAAATAAACTAGCGGCTAAATAAACGTCCTCGTGGTTATTTAAACTGCGCGATTAGTGGAGGACGATAATATTTACAGAATGTCGACATTACCGTAGCCATTCGAGAAGAAGAGAACGAACCTCTTAATCACCGTTAGAATTTCTGTGGAAATGGAGGGTCAGATAGGAAGTCTATTCGAGAGGAAACTGCTGGTGCTTCGATCACCGAGAAAATGGTCTTTCATCGACGCACTAATTCGACGGTTACATGGCAGCTTCCTGCCAACTAAGCAATCGTAGCTACGGGGTTAGTGTACCCGGTTACGGTACGTGTACATGGGATTCCTTGGGTTTACACAACACGGAGATGGACACAAAGCTGCATCCTCGCTGCTGGACGCAACAGCTTCGGACGGAAGTGCTGTGCTTCCGCTCTTTAAAAAGACAATTTGGTCGCCACGGGGATTTAGAGTTTTTGGAGTTCACAAATTGGGAATAGGGTTTTGGAAGTTTAGTATTTTGGGTGCTTGGAATTGTGGTTTATTGTGATTTTGGGGATTTGGAATTTTGGTATTGGTATTAGATACTGTGATTTTGCAGATTTGGAATTTTGTTATTTTTAGTACTGTGAGTTGTGGTGAATTTTTATTTTGGGAATTTTGAAATTTTGAGAATTTTGGGATTTGGAGAATTTGGAAATTTGGGATTTGTAAAATTTGGAATTTTGGAATTTTGAAAATTTGGCAATTTGGAATTTTGAGAATTTTGGGATTTGTAAAATTTGGAATTTTGAAATTTTTAGAATTTGGAAGTTTGGAATTTAGGAATTTCAGAATTTTGGGATTTGGAGAATTTGGGATTTGTAAAATTTGGAATTTTGGGATTTGGAGAATTTGGGATTTGTAAAATTTGGAATTTCGGGATTTTGAGAATTTGGAAGTTTGGAATTTTGAAAATTTAGGAGTTTGAGAATTTGAGATCTTGCGACTTTGAGAATTTGAGAGTTTAGTATCTTCAGATTTTGAGAACTTGAACAAATAAACCTTCTTAACATTCCTGAACTCATAATTCTCCAAATATTTAAATTTCCAAAACTTCAAATTTCCCAATTTGAAGTTTGAATCCAATTACAATTCACATTACAAGTATCACCTAAAACAGACATAAAATTTCAGTTTCCTTTCTTCAAATAGTTCCCAGTAACATCAACTGTACCCAAACAAATCATACAAAATTGCAAGTTTACATCCAGTTACAATTTACACCATCAAGACTACAATATTTCGCCCTTCTATACTGCCGCAGTTGACAGTAACTTCAGTCTGACCCTCCAAATGAACCCATAAAGCAGGGTGTCAATTCTACGCGCAACAGTCCATCAAAGGAAATCCGATGAAATTTTCTTCCATCGTGCATTTCCCGAATACCGGACTAAATCCCTGGGTCATATCCGTCCATATCACCAATTCAATCTTAAATCGTAGCTATAACGCGTGACTCCGTGCTACTTTAATCCTAAGGACTATCTGGTTCACAGAGGCTGCTGTGCAGACGGAAGTTCGGATCGCATGGACGACGGGGATAGAAAGACCCAATTACATCTCGTTCCCCTAGAATCGGACGAATGCATACAAGACGCTTAAGACGCTTTAACTACCTTGGGATTTGTACCGGCGTTCTCTAACCGTCGAGATTCGTTTAAGTGCCGACCTCTATCAATCACCGGTGCCTCTAGCTTCCGCATTCCGCGACTATAAATTCATGAAATTCACCTTGTTGGATGGAAATTGTTTCGGATCTCGCGATTGTGTATAGACGGGAAATGTCTGACTGTTGCACGGGTGTATGCTTCGGATATATAGTTACGTTATTGGCTTCGCGACTGCTTCGCTTGAAGCTCATCTGCTGATCAAATTATTGCTGGAAGTTAGGGATGTCAGGATCTGACGTGGGGATTTAGGAATATTGGGCTCTGGGAATTTTGGGATAACTGGATGTAAGAATGTAGGGATGTTGATCTGAATTTTGGGCTGTCTAATATCTGGGTTTTAGGATATTTAGTTATAGAGATATCTGGATGATAGGACATGTAGGTATATCTAATTGTAGGAATATGTGGATGATAGGATGTCTGGATGTGGGTGTATCTAAATTTAAGAATATCTGATTGTAGAGATATGTGGGTATAAGGATTTCCAGTTGTAGAGATATTTGGATGATAGGACATCTACATGATGGGATATCTAAATTTAAGAATAGCTGCATGTAGAGATATCTGGACATAAGGATACCTAGCTGTAAGAATATCTGGATGATAGGATGTCTGAGTATATAGGTACATCTGGATGTTGGGATATGTGGATGATGGGACACCCACATATGATACCTATATGATACCTAGATATAAAAATATCTGTACGTAGAGACATAAGTATATTTGAATCCAACGATATCTAGGTCTAAGAATACCTGAATGTAGAGATACCACCGCCATTTTGTTTCCATATAAGCAACACCCACAATAAATCTCCCAAAAATAATTTTCAACAACGAACCTTGAAAGTTGCATATCCTACAAGTAGCTTAACATTTTAAACAAATTCTTACTAATCAAATGATATTTAAATGATTATTTTCGTTGCAGGTCGCAGATCTACCCTGAGCCACAAAGAAGATTAATTAACGTGTTCTAACACATTTGTCATCGAAAAGTGTACATAGTGACAGTGTTAAAAAAAAACAATTTGGTGTCCGAAACGTTGAAGAATCTCGTTGTGAAGTGAACCGAGTGAAAGTGAACGCTGACAGGAAACTGATCGAGAACTGAGTGCAAGTTCCATGGGAACTCGATAGGTCCTTCTAATACTCGACGACATTAAAACTTTGGAGGAATATAAATTATGTCCAGTTCCGTTAAAACCTTACAAATGAATTCGACGAATCGATAGTGCGCGACCGTAAATCCAAGTCCAGATCGGACCCGGTGTGTCTGATGAATAATACAATTCTTCCGGTCGCGTTGGATCCTCAGTCAGCGAACGGAAAGCTTCGAACCGAATCGTAGAATCCTTATCGACTGACACGGTGAGATATCCTTTTCTCGCGTCCTTCTCTGACCCGTGGTCCTCTGACGGGAGAAGGTGTCCTTTTCTGACCCCGGCAACGTATTCCTTTCGTATCCCTTTAACGTCGCTCCGGCGTTAACGTTGATTCAGCAGGGATACTTAAAGAGGCGACGATGAGTGATAAATCAAGTGCAAAATCGTCGGAGCATTGAGCCGTGTGCTCGAGAAGTGATACAGCGATCAGTTATGATCGTGGACGGTGATTTGCGTGCGGAACAAGTAAGCTAAAGAAGAGTAACCAGAGGGTGACAGTGATGTGGGTGAATCCGGATCGTGATTTCAAAGGTCTCTTACGATCTCTGTGAGTAATTGATAAGGAGATCGAGGTGTGTTTACGTTCTTGTTCGCGGGAGGAGAGGGATAAACGTCGAGGAACAGAGGGAAAGGAAGAGTGACAGCATGAAGGACCGTCGCAGAAGATGGCTGTTCGCCGCGCTACCATTAATCACCTTCTTCTCGCATCAAATCGGTGAGTTTCCATTCGTTTTACTCGATGATCGATCCGCGACTTGACTCAATCTCGGTTTCGAAATATCCTCGCGAATTTTAGGGTAACTTTTCAACTTGGGGGATTCTGTGGATTCGATTACAGATATCTTTGATGTGAACTATGAACATTTTGTGGTCATGTTTGTGCAACTGATGTTCTTGAAAAGATTATACGAGAGGGAGGTGGTTTCTGATACTAAACTGTATACTGCACAGTAGACAAATCAGCAATAAAAAATTAATTCTTTATTTTGAGAAAAATTGACACAGATTTCGAAATATCTTCACATATTTTGTAACTTAAAGTAAACTTGTGGAACGGTTGTTTGACAAGTTGGGAGATTTTAGCGTTAAAATTACACAGTTTATTAAATTAGGTTTGATTGTTCAGTTAAATTATTTTCTTTGTCAAATTGAATTAAGTTAGCTTGTTGAATTGTTAAATTAAGTTAGTTTATTTGTCAAATTAAATTAAATTAAATTAGTTAGATAAATTGTTAAATTATTTTAATTGTCAAATTGAATTAACTTAAATTAGTTGAACTGTTAAATTAACTTAGTTTATTTGTCAGATTAAATTAAATTAAATCAGTTAAATTGTTAAATTAGATGTTTCAGTGTCAGAAGTTAAAATTTGATTGTCTTATTCATTTTGATGACTGTGACAGTATTATACATGTGAAATTGTCTGTCATTGATTAAATTAATTAAATTATTTCTGTAGTATAAAATTCTTGGGACATATCAGAAGCAATAATAACATAAAAATATTAATCAAAATTAAACACATAAAAACATCAACAAATTCTATGAAACTGCTGCTTATAAATAATTTGTCAACTATTAATAAATAATTAAAAAGAAGCTAAAAAATGATTAAAAATGATCAAAAACGTAAATGTAAATATGAGTGAGGGTGAAATTAGAAATTTTGTGAAAAGAATTGAAGTATGCATAAATATTAATATATTTATTATAACATGATATAAACAGATCGTTAAGTTTATATAAAATTTTCTTTATTCCGAGGAATAATTAGCAAATTAAGCTGTTAAGGTTGTTTTAAATTCTATTGGTAATAACGAGATCAAAGGCATGTATTTAATCTTTCGAAATCAGCTAATATTCGAATATCGTAATTTTCAGATAATGCATATTATAATATCATTAATGATTGAATAACCAATTGAACAATTACCGATATGATGTAGATTCTGATCAGAATATTAGAGCGTTCTGCATTGATTAATACTTTTATTCGACGTGATAAAAAATACATTTGAATCTATTGAATTTCAGGTCCAATCTCTTTTAAATTTTTTAGTCCAACTTTTAGAGTAAAATTAATTTAGGTTAAATTCAACTTTCAACCTAAATTGCGATAATTAGAATTCATTTAATTTTCATGAAATAATGAGAATTTGATTAAAGTAATTATAATCAATTTAATTTTTAATTAATCTAGTTTGAAATAATTTTAGTTGCTTTAATTTTCAATTCAGATTATAATTATAACCATTAGTTTAACAAAATAAATTCTAATGGAATTAATGATATATTTTAATAAATGAAATAAAATATTGTTCACACACGTGACGATTCTTACAAAATTTAAAAAGGTACAAACAAATAATGGAATATCCCTAAGAAATGACACGATTATAAAATAATTCTTCAGAAACAAAAAGAAAATTGAAGAAATTGAAAAGAATTTTAAAATAGAAATTTGATGACACGAACCCATGACCTCCTTCGAAATATTTGATACATTGTATGTGTAATGTATTCTTGTTATACGATTTTTACTGCAATATTACGCAGTGCACGGAATGCAATTTTTCACTCAGACATTTCTCGCGACTAAAAATTGCGGTGAAGGAGGAAACAAATTTCAACAACGATTGATTTATGAAAAAATACACCGATGAATACTTAAAACGTGCGAGAGCAACAGCAAATTACGTAATGTCAGCTACTCTCATAAATTTGAAGATGTTGTGTTTGACATTACCTGTACTTTCTTCGTTCAATACAAATTTTATTCATTTTTTATTTAAGATATTTTCTCTATTCACTCCATTTTATAATTTATTTCGTATTGGAAGTTGACAAATAATAGAATATTTTATATTAGATCGATTTTATTTTACTCCTTTTTTATCTTTTTATTTTTATTTTATTTAGATGCTAAATATTCTGTATTATAATATAATAAATATTTTAAGGTTATGTGTTATAATTTAACAAATGTTATAATACTTCGTATCATAACGCAAAAAATATTACAATCCAACAAACATAAATATTTGACAGTAAAACTAAATTATAACGAAAGAAAAATTTATATATAGTCCACCCAGGTAAAAACTAAAAATGAATAATTCCTACAAATTAGTAATTTTTCAATTTACCAATTATCCATTTTCTAATATCTTTTTTGGCAGTCAATGCGTTAGTCGAATATTCACGTATTCCTTTTACGTTTATTAAAACGTGTACATTACCGGAGAACTTATGAAATTTTACCAAATTACGCAGGTTCCATCGTCATGTTAATAGAATATTAACCAATTCTACATTCGGTGTAAGCCGTTAAAAGCACGGATTCATCGCAATCCGATTATAACTTCTGTCACTGAGCAGAGAAAAATGTTAAGTTTACTTAATCCTACAGTTATACTACTTCCAATGTGTTATACGGCATTATTCGCGCTGACTTGTGACAGTGCCGTTTTAATCACGCAAAGAAAATTATTAATACGAATTAAAAACGTTATTGATATGAAGGCTCAGCAATATGAAAATTATCACTACCTTATGTTAGGATTACAGGAGAGATATTTATAATTTTTCTAAATTGATATTGTTACTGATAATTCAAAAGTGGTAGTAAACTTTGTTAAAATTTAAAAATTTGTTACTGGTAATTTACATATGGTAGTTTGCTAAAATTTGAAAATTATAATTGATAATCTAAAAATGGTAGTTTTCTAAAATTGAAAAATCATGTAACAAAATTGTTAACTAATAAACCATTTTCCAACATTGTCTTAAAAATCCCCTCAGAACATAATTTGTTTATAAATCAGTCCTTAAAAAAGAATCATAAAATCAGCTACCGTCCCCAAAAATTTATTATTTGTCGGTAGTTTCGAACACGCCTTAGCCCCGTATCTCAAGGCTGAAGTCGCCGTAAAATTGTCTGAAACTCGCTGAAAATAGAGCTATCGTATATATTTTACATTCAGCCAGCATGATTAAGTTAGCGTGTGACGTATGGGGTAGTTGCGAGGTACGCAACGAAGCTAATCATAATTTCTGCTCTGGGTTAAAGTTTGCTCGCGGGTAATTCCATCGATCTTGACAAGCAGCTGGAACGTCTTACTCGCGAGCTTTCGTGTTACCGAAGAATTTTTTTTTAATCGAATAGTTCACACACGAGGGGTTTTTCACGGTGCGCAACGGGAATCGCAGTTATTCCAGGAATCCGCAACATCGCGGAGGAAAAGGTGGGTGAAATACCAGCCAGCCTGAGATAAGAAGCTTCGAGTGCTTTCGCAATTACGAAAAGACGGAGAGCTATTTCAACTGGGCATTCTTGAATAACTTTAACCGCTATCGCATTCTGCTCGATTTCCATACGATGAATGGTTTCATGAATAAAGCAGCTGCGATTCTTGAACACTTCGAGCTGAAGAAACCTGCCGATAATTTTGATGCGACCAAATGAAAGCGTAGATACGGGCAATTTCTAATCTGCGAGTTTCATTTGAATATATACGGGGTGACTAAATAGTATTGTCGTCAGAGTGAATATTCCATAGATTTTAAATAGGGCAATTTATATTTCAACTTGTCATGGAAATCGTTCTGCCACATTTTTTTTCGCCGTTATTCTTAAGTACTACTTCACAGATACATTACACTTTTATTAGTTCATTACTTCACAGATACATTTGTCGTCGTATCACCCAAGACGAGATTTAAATATTCTACTTCTTCAAGCTTACAAGTTTCGAAGGCAGTTATGTTATTTTAGAATAATTATTGTGAATGGGTATAACATCTTCTTATGTTATTTATTGTTATTTACTTTAATTATTGTGAATGGGTATGACTTCTTATAGAAATATTATAGAATATAATGTTTAAGGCTATTAGTATATGTGAAGATAAAATAACCTCTTAAGAACGACGCGCCACTATAGTAGCCTTCGTGGACACCATCTCTCAGTATGGCGGTCCACTATACAGGATGTCTCACAATTAGTGTAACTCCCGGAAGTAAGTGGTAGGGCAAGTGATTCTGAACAACATTTTCCTTTGCAAAAATGGAATTTGAAGCTTCGTTTTTGAATTATTAAGAAAAAACACGGACCAATCAGAGCGCGAGAATTGCGCGCGCCCAGAAGCGAGAGTGACAGCTTCGAGCCTTGCAGCTGAGCGCGATCATGATCAAGCGCCTATGCGCCAGGACAGTCTAAACGTTTAATGAGAAGCTCTCTTGTCAAAACTCAGTTAAATAATGAACAGAACAATTACAAATAATGTTCACTTATTCATTTCTCGTGAATAAACCAATTTAAATAAGAGTCACCTATTTAACTTAACAGCGTTAAATGACAAAACCCTGTAAAAAATTTACAATTAAACAGACTTGAAGTTACATATTCCAATGACACAATGTACAATTAAATATTCTTACAATTCTGTCCAATTAAAAATTATTAAAAATTATTATACAATGAATTACAGCATACGGAAGTTATCGAACAGCACAATTTCATCACAACAAGCGGAAAAACAATATCGAAAGAAATTAAATACGTCGAATTTTTCCTGAAACAAGCAGATAATATTGCGCCGACCAAGTATTTAGCAACAATAATGTGAGCACATTCGCATCGATTCAAATTGTTGATAACATCATTCGATTGACTCTTGTTCGAACAAATCTTTATTGGCAATTAAATCGGACAACCGTGATAACGGTATAAAACTAAAGAGATAACCGTGCCTGGATTACCATCGATCGATACTTTAAATCGTTATTACTCTGGAAAATACAATTTTATGCTACTTTATCTTCGGTGTATGGCGTCGAATGTTGTTTCAATATCTCCTTGCAAATTACGTTGTAGTTCGTAACTACATAACGAAACTTTGCACAATTTGAAAAACGTGTTACTTGTACGAGGTTGATAAATCTAGCAGCTTCATTATTAGGAATTTGTTCATTTAATTAGAAGTACCTGTATTATTTGTTATTATGAATAATAAATATAACGAAATGTACAAATAAAATAAAAATAAGCAAACTGGGAATTTGTTCATTTAACTAATCAGAAATATTTGTATTAAATACTTGGTATTATGAATAGTGAATATAACAAAATATAAAAATAGAATAAAATTAATAATATTAATAATAGTTAATAATAACTAACATTTCTATCATTATTTGTGACACTATTGATACCAGTTTTGCATTTAATTTACCTCGCGAACGTCGACAACGATATTAATACTATTCATGCTAACATTAACATTTATCAATAACATTAGAATTAATAATTATGAACATCGTTATTAATGATATTATTGACATTAATATTATTTCTGTTTCGACAAATATTCACGAGCTATCATCCGCAACAATCGTGTTGAAACATTTTCACGTTAACAATAGAAAAGCAATTACGATATAAACTAATTACATAACTCTACATTCACGGCTATTACTTTCGCTAATTGGAATGTCCCAATTTGCATCAGCAAAATATCTTTATTAGGCAAATTATACGATATCAGAGATTAATAACGAGCCCGCAACTTTTGCCACTTAACGTACAATTAAAGCGATGCTTTTTATTTCCTCGACGGTTCTTTTTTTTTTTGGAATAATACGAGAAAAAATGTGACCGCTCAACGAGGTTTAGTCTGGTTTCAACTCATTCAATCCTTTTTACCGAATTAGTTACAATGACCGTTAATCTTCTCGTACTCGGCTTTAAAATTGCTATTCATCTCTGCACGGAGATTAGTAAATTCCGTTCTGATTACTAGCTGTAATCCATTTTTCATTTTCTTCGCTGAAATTCTCACTGCAAGAAATCGATGATAGCCGGGGCAAACTGACTTGCAGTTACCGATGCCGCTGGGTTAATCCAGATATAATGTTGCTCGAGATAAGTAACTGAATTCTGGTAAATTTTGTATTGGTACTAAAACGACCGGATCCACTAAGATTTGCAATAAAATGGGTCTCACGAGAGGATCTTGGTCCAAGCTTTTATTGGTATAATATACCCTTTTTCTTCGGACACTAGATTCAAATCAATAGTAGCATAACACCTGAGTCACATCGAGTATTTTTAGTAGGTTAAGTTCAAATAGAGGACGATATAAGAGACAAGTTAAGGTTAAATAAAAGATAGGTTAAACTCAAATATAAAAGACAAGTTAAGATCACATGAAAGATAGGTTATGTTCAAATATCAAAGACAAGTTAACATCACATAAAAGATAGGTTAAACTCGAACATAAAAGGCAAGTGAAGGTTAAATAAAAGCTAGATTAAGTTCGAACGTAAAAGACAGGATTAAATAAAAGAAAGATTAAAGTAAAATGAAAAATAAATTGACGTCAAAGAAAATGTTTTAATCTGTTTAAAGAGTCTTCATTATGTAAAACGAAAATTTGTTCTGTTGCATCGTTCATTTTTCCAGTAATTAAATATGAAATTTTGCTGCGGTGCAATTTTTATTTACCCACAGTATTTTTTTGCGTTTATTACTAAAGATTTATGTAAATAGAAAAATATTCGTTGCATTTAATTGTGAGTGCTGATTATACGAAATTCTGACGGTACGTTCTTCTTACTCTATTTAAACTTCAATAATGGCAGTAACAGCATGCAATTACTGATAATTGCTTGATTTTCGAGCAATCGAGAGAACGTAGATACGTAAACAGGGTAGAGTCAGTTAATTGAATTGTTTTTGCGTCATAAGTCGAACAGTGCCTGAATGTGTATACGTATTATGGCTAGATGTATAATAATTGGAATATGAGGGATATTTGATAAATTAGTAATTGAGTGTGTGTATATGAATATTAAAATATAAATTAAAATCGAACAATTAAATGAACGTCCTTTCCAATGCGTAATTAGTTTGTATTAAGTATAATATATTATATTTTACTTAAAAAATTAAAAAATGTCTTCATTTTTTAAGGTTATTGCAAACGTCCCCAATTAACTGTTAATCTTTACAATTTTTTTTTCAATTGAATTAGAAATTAAATTTTTACTTAACGAAATTCTATCAAATAATGAATTTTAATCTCTGGCTAAACGCAAGCTAATTAAAAATTAGTTTTTATTCGTATTCATTTTGTTCGACGAGGAAAAATTTGTCTTAACACTTGAAAATCATTAAGTCCATAAAACTTATCAGTTTTCAACTGCACAAGAATTAAAAATCGTTAATTGCAAAACCATGTAATTAACAATTACTCTTCGATCGAGAAGTATTCGATTACAATCTAATCAGCTCCAGCTTAATTAATCGCAGTTTGATTAATTCTTAATGAGCCGGTCAGAAGTTTCGAAGGGTTGTTAAAAAAAACAAATCGATGGTATTAATCCGATCTGCTTAGGAACGAGAGAGTAATTACGTGTAATCGACAACGTCATTTCGTAGCTCGTTATTTATAACGAATTTACAGTTCATTTGATTTTACATTCATAACAGAAATGATTTCGCTCGGCGCACGCGAATCACCGAATAATAGACAATTATTGCATACACGAGAGTGCATTCGAGCCGAAAGAGGAACGTTTAACAATGTCTCGTTCGATCGTGCAGAATTCCCGTTAATAAAAACGTTTGGCGCATCGGACTGTCGTAATGAGATTAAACAGCAACGCGAAAACACCGAACGCTCGAATCGTTTCGACGAAGCTTGCCTGAATCCGGCAACAACGTGATTGTGCTGGTAATATTACGACGCCAGGAAATCGCGGAATAAAAAAAAAAAAAAGGGGGGAAAAGAAATAAACTTCAAACTCGATTATTCGCGTTCTCTAATTAACACGTTATTCTGCCAGCTCGTACAACCGTTAACTTTAGGGAGAATAAACATCGTTCGAATTAGCCGAAGAAATTTTACCCACCCTACCCGGCGTCGTACCCTTCTGCAACGGCTCTCGGGCTATCCGTGCTCGGATCAGGGGACGAAATGTCTGGAAATTACATTCGAGGTGAACTTTCTTAGAAGCGTCTCGGAAAATTGCATTTTTAAGCGACAGCTCATTTACCGGTGAGTAATTTCATCGGGAACGCCTTTGACTCTCTCGAATCAATCTTTCTGTGTTTCTTTTTGACCGACAATCTGCCCTCTTATTATCAAACGATTCTTTGAAATTCATGCTTTTACCAGGTTTACCGGTTAATCATTCTTAATTTCCTTTTTGACAAAATTTTAATTTCGGAAAAAATGATCAGATGCGAACTGTAGTGTGCGTCACGAGTGCGTCATAAGTGTGTCACGAGTTCGTCGCGACTGTGTCACGAGTGCGTCACGAATGCATCACGAGTGCGTCACGAGTGCGTCACGATATTGTAGGATAAGGTTAAACTGTGGTCAAACCATTTTGACATTAATATCCCCAAACTTTTCGGTTTCACTCAAATACCTCGTTTAATAAAAATCCTACATGGTCAAGATTTTCTGTATGTTAACATGACTGCACAATAATTAGTAAAAATTTAATTATGAAATGGAGTCCATAAAAAAAATGTTCAAGTGTCGTTCTCAGACTGCATAAGTTTAAGAATTTCTATATCATTGTATTCAATATAACCTTTCCAGACTTTATGATTAGTGTGAAGCTAAATTCTCTCAATTTAGCGAAGTGTCGTTAGATTTAGTTGCAGGAGTGAGAACATCATTTACAATTTCACAATCGATGGTCAACTGTTCATTAAAGATCTAGGACCTTCTTGTCCAATTTTTCACGACGCACTATAAAAGTATCTGATGACAATTGAAAATATAAATAAATAAAATGAAATAAATAAATGTGGTCTGGTAATAGGATAACACTATTAATGGTTCAAAAATATTTTTAATAATACATTTTACCATCTGTCCTTCAAATTGTGCCCTCCCCAAAAGATTGTTCACAGTTTGAAACCAGTTATCGATTTTTCGACATCTTAACTGTTGTGTTCCTGGAAACGTGAACCATTGATGGAAACAAGTGGAAAGGGGCAAGTCTAATGAGTATGAGTGGGGCAAGAGTACCAAGTGCAGAAATTGTGCCTTTAACCGTTTTCTGTGTGCGAAGTAGTAGTATTACATAATACAAGCCGTGAACATTTGCTATATATATTTGTCAAAGTATAGCTACTACAGTATAGCTATATACTACCTGTTAAGCATAATAGAAATTTCTCTCTGAAAGTAAAACAACCTTTTAACGTCCATTATCACTAATAATAAATTTACACCGCTTCCGTGTTATAACCTAGCAACCTACATTACTTGTTTGATATACCAAAGAAGACCTACGGAATCGTTCGAAATTCATTTAAATCAAATAACACACCATATTCATCCAGAGAAACAGAAAATGGAGAATGGAAGTTGGTAAGCAGCGAATATACTCGAGGTGCAAACGGAATAGTTTGATAAGCACTTGTTGCAATAATCGGATAGAAATAAAGTTGGTAACGGTACACGTACACACTTGCGGGCGTGCACACATGCACCCACACATACAGCGTATTTAATAACGTACCAATAGTACTGAGTTTAATTTTGACATTCTCCAATAGAGTTGAAACGAGGTATGCTCTAAATCCACAATATTCGTCCTTGTAGTTACCCGAACGTGGCATAATAACATCAGCTGCTACAACTTCAATAGAATGCCACAACGTCCTTGCGGTACGCCCCCGCCCCTAAACGACGAACTTGAGTTTGGCAAATTGGGTTCTCGACTTACAATCAACCGCATTCCGCAAACGTGTAACACGTCCGCTTGTGTGCACAATTCTGGGACAGAATAACCTTCGTAATAGTCGGATATCGTTATTGGTAAAACGACGCTTACTGCAAGTCGTCACGGTCGTATCAGTGATTTGGATAAAATTAGTTCTGTCGAATCTAAAGGGAAACCGACCAATAATACAGACCTTAATATTAGTATTATAATATTAACAAGAGATAGACTTCATCCACGTCGTATGACTTTACATGTGTATCTTAGCGTCCTCTATACTACACTTCTATCCTACACACCTATCTTAGCATGGCTCTAACAGAAGTTAGAGTTAGTACAACTCTACCCTACCATACCTCTATCAGAAGTTAGAGACAGAAGTACACTTCTGTCCTATACACCTCTACCTTACTAGCAAAGACAGAGTATTGCTTCCGGTAAGTGTCCGTAACCCCACGGTCATCTTCCCCGTGCCATTACAGTCTGACAGTTAAAGATCCAGATGAGGCTACTTTTAATAACAAATGAGAGCTAAATCGGCGGAATTGTCATTAGTGATCTGATCGTGGTCCACATTGGCATCGTTCAGTTCCAACATCGGTGGTCGTTCAATGCGTCGTGTGAAATTCTTAATGGACCATATCGATCCATACTTTTTAATGACACTCCCGCTGGAGAAAGATACGATGACTTTATTCGAAAGGAACTTTGGGATTCCTGCATCCTGTCGACTTGGCAACGAGACTACGGACGTGGTTCCAGCACGACGATGCTTCTGCACATTATCATCGCACAGTTCTAGCCACGTCAAATGAAATGTTTCCTAATCGTCGGATTGGACGAGGTGAGCACGTCGAATTTCCGCCAAGATTACCAGATCTGACGTCCTCAGATTTTTTCCTACGGGGATATTTGAAAAACAGTGTTCACACGGAAGAATGTGCAACGCCAAATGATCCTTGACTCGTGCCAACAAATTTCCGTGGGAATGTTACGGAGAGTCGAAGAATCGTTTAGAGATCGAATAAACGTCTGCATTCGGACTGAAGGACGCACTTTTAAACTAACTTTAGAAAGGCTAGTGCTAAAACGTGCACACAGTACTTATGTCGGTGCCTGGTATAAAAATAACATCTGACCTAATGATTTTTCGCTGATGGTGACTTAGTACTTCTGTGCAGAGATTAAAGGGGTGCATTGAAAGATATGTAATTGTATTTGAAAAAATAATTTTGGTCTTCATATTTATGGGTTCATACAGAAGAAAACTATTTCAGTAATTTACTCCCAGAAAGTAATATATATTTTTTATTATAAAAGTAGTACTACAACATATTAGATTTTAGTACTTGATGTTTAATCGAGAAGGAAATTTGTTTTGTTACTTTATTACAACTTATTATCATATCGTTATATAATAAATTTGTCTTCGCATAAATGGATTTGAATTTTACCGCCATCTGAGATCACGTGCGGTTTAGATCAATATGGCGGATCTCTAAACGACGTTCTGGAATCGTTTCAACAATATCTTTTCATTTCGATAACCATACAAACATCGCAACGAGCACAGAGTTTATAATAAGAAGAAGATTTTTGTATTGCATGTTCGAGAGCATACATTTTATCGTATCAGGAGTATATGGAAGGCTTTGTTGTAAGCTTCTTCTTTATTTTCGTATCATGGGGAGATTTTCGATGCGGATGTTTGGGCAATTGTGAAAGTTTGCGAATGTGTATGAAATATCTTCTCGATTGAAACGCAAATCTTTTTACTGGACCATTTCGATGTAAAAAAGGGGAACGGTCTTACGGAATATATTATTAGAATATCTGCATCGGTAACTGACCGTGTGCCGTCGAGACAATCCCTAGGTAATGGGTAGATTTATCCGCAAGAAAAATGGCGAATTTTTGAAACTCGGAATGTGTAAAATTATGAGACCTCATTATTCCATATTTTTGAATTCCTTAATTTTACAATTTTTTAGGTTATTAGGTTCATGTTATAAATTTCTTAATTTCTTAATTTCCTCATTCTTCAATCTCTTAATTTCTCAATTTCTCAATTTCCAAATCCTCAAGATCTCAAATTTTCACTCTAAATACTCAAATTTCCAAATCGCCAAACCAATGTCCAAATCTCCCACCGAATAAGCCATCTCAAATTTCCAACTTTCAACTGCACCCGGCAATATAACAAAAATCTACTCACAGCTCATTTTCCCAACAGACACTAACATCGGTACCACTCCAAAGAAAGCACCCCGTGCACCATGTCGAAGGATAATTTAATCCAGTCAGGTCGAAATATAATCCAGTTCCCGTTAATGAGTATCGTAAAATAATACGTATAAATAAGTTACTACCGTTCATTATACTCCATCGAGAATCCATACGCGAAAATTGTTCGCTCGAAATAATGAATTTCACCTAATTCAATTACAAACGCGTAAAATTTAATCAGGATCGAGGAAGCCGTAAGTGATACGCGTGAAGCTTCTCAGCCGCCTTTCACAGCGATTAATTAAAACCGATGAAAGCCGTTCGACTAAATAATTTTCGAGTAATAATTGCAGACTGTATACGTCGGTAGTATTATGTTAAACAGACGTCATTGTAAATAGGGTTTGACAGCATCACAGAGACGGGGTCGTTTCTGGCCGCCCAACGCGAAAGTGTTCCATCGGGTTTAATGAAAGGTTCAGTTTTGCTCTTGTTCGCCGATGCCCGAAGGGTACGATAATTTTACAGGTCATTTGCATAATGCCCGCGACCAGCCACGTGAATCACTTTGATAAGCCCAATAGCAATAGTTTACACCCTACCCGTTCGTCTGTTTCGATGTAGTTGCTCTTTCTACGGCTGCCTTCTATTTACTGCTCGATCCTCTACTAAACGTTTACGCTCAATTGACTCTACTTTCCGATGCTCTACCGCAGGTTAATTTCATAAACGTTTAGAACGGCTACCAGTTAGCCTAAATACCCTAGTCAGAGCGGACATTTTGTTTCGCGCCGCCATTTTTCGGCGCAACCCGCGAAATTCAATTCTCGGTGTTTAACCGAGAGACGTAAGGCACGTGAATAATAAATTTCAATAATAGCACAATATTTTATGTAAAGTATCATTTAATGTGCTTTCATGAATGGAATGGGTATATTGTGACATTTTAAAAAACTTTGTAAATTAGAAATTTAAAAATTTGAGTTCAGAATGTTTTCAAGCTGGAAAAGTCTTAAACTTGATCATTTTTAAATTCAGTAATTTTTAAATATAGCAAAAAACTTTAAAATTCGACAATTCTGAAATTCAGGAATTAAAAAATCTAAAAATCGAGAATTTGCGGACTTAAAAATAATTGAAACAACGAACTGTCAACGTCGAAATGTTTCAAAATAAAAATTCGAAAAGACAATAGTTTCCTTTTGATATATGACTGTTAGTTTAACGAGCAGACAGAAACATAATTGAAAGTTTGCAGTGAAAATGTTTAGTGAGTTTCAGAACATCCACTTTCAAAGAACAAATCTCCACTAAATTGGCGGGAATACGAAAAGATTTGTAGAAAATTTCGTTTTACTATTTTCCGACAATCAAAATGGTTGAAATACGCGCAATATTCGTTCTGCACGAGCAAACCCATGTTAAAAATAAAATACTATCCTGGTATAATAAAAACGGAAATATATCTGTACCTATTTGTTTCTCTTGTTTTTTTAACAATACTACTACCTCCTTTCTGTAATATATGCCATTTTTTCCACTATTGAAATTATTTAGATTTGTTCGATTATTCTTTTTCTAACAATTGTAATTATTTTTAGCTGAATCAATTTTTAATTATTTTAAATTCAATCAAGTTCTAATTAGTTTAAATTCAGTCAATTTTTAAATAGTTCAAATTCAGTCAATTTTATCGAGTTAAAATTAATCCTAATATAAATTTTGTATACTACATTTCTTTGCAAACAATTTGTGATCATTAACAATATTTCAACCTGTGATAACTGTATTTTGAATTATTTTAAAATCATATATTTTATTGAATTATTTAAAAATTATAAAGCTTCTTGAATAATTTAAAAATAATAAAGTATTTAAAAATTATTAAGCTTACACCTGACTGATTCAATATAAAACAATTATTTACATCCGAGTCCATTATTTTCCAATGAAACGTTTTCTGCTAACTTTCCCCTCACGCGCTTAATTCTAAAGTTAATTAAATGAAGAGCTTCCAGGTATTTAATTACGAATATTGGTCTTAAGCGACTACTTTGATATTTGCCTAGATTTTATATAATTACCTCGAAAGTTTAAATAACGGATTATTAAATTCCCCAATATTTTAATAAAATATTTCTGTTACGTTAATCCAGAAATTATAGCCTGCAAAAGAATTCTCAACACGAAATAAATTTTACGGGGTGTACTTTTTTGCTGGATCGAAACTGTTACGTGTACTCGTGATTAAATGTTCGAAAGCGTTTCGTTCGAGTTAATTTCTTATTTTAACATAAAGGCGCACGAAATCCGTGGATTTTTCACGTTGATTTTCTTGGCGAGGAGAAACGGTGAGACGGTAAGAATGAAGCAGATACGTACAAAAGAAAGACAATGGAATTCCATTTGTCTGTTTGCAAGAGCTTCTAAGAATGTCTTACTCTAAAACGGAGTAAAAACGTTTTAACCGTTTGTAATGAAGAGAGAATCTATCGTGTACTTTATTTTCGCGAGAGTTACTGTGCGTAGAAAAATCATCCTTGTGTTGAAAGACAAAAATTATATGCTACTACTGAAAATATTTTTATTATTAGAAATACTTACTAAATTAGTAAAATATAAATATTATAAGTGCACTTCATATTTATATTTTACTAATTTAGTATCATTGATAACAACTTGATAACAATTTGACCACCAACCGAGTTATTTTAGGTCATAACAGCCAAAATAATAGGTTTACGTCTAAAATGTATATAACCTTCTTTGTAGAGATTTTCATGAGTTATATTTTTTGTTTGAAACATGTTTCTCTAAAATCAATATTTTCGGATATATTTAGTAAGAACTGTAAAAATTTTTCAATGGGGTTGGGGAACGAGTGTGGAAATGACATTTAATATTTGTCATAACAGCCAGAATAATAGATTTATGTCAAAAATGTATATAACTTTCTTTACAGAACTTTTCATGAGCCTTATTTTTTGTTTGAAACTTTTTTCTCTAAAATCAATATTTTCGGATATATTTAGTAAGAACTGTAAGACTTTGAAGGGGGCTGTGAGCAAAGGCTTTGTCGTCAAAAACCCTTTTAGGGACTTTATTCTCTAGGGTGAGTTTTGGTTATAATTTCAGCGCTATAATTTGGCTGTAATTTCTGAGGTTTGCGCTTTCGGAACTATACCCTTAGCAAGTAATATTAATACATTTAGTAACTATAATATCATTCGGAACAGTAATATTAACAATTACTAACAGTAATAATAGAATTAGTAACATTAATTTCAGTGGGAACATTTGCAAAGTAAATTAAACAAACTACAGTGAAACTAATATCAATATTACATACAAGTTACAATATTACTACAAAGGTACCATCAATATTAATAATTATTAGATTTTCTAGATTTGTACTCTTAGATTTTTATTATAATTATTTTGCAACACTTGTACGTCATAAAATGGTTCTAACAATTTATTTTAAGAATCTGAATTTTCGTATTATTAATACTAAAATATTACAACGTAAATTTGTACATCGTCACAGTATACGCATCGTGTGTACATTTATAAAGTCAATAAATGCAACAATTAATTTACATTAATACAATATTTTATCAATTTATGTATTAATAAAATATTTAATGCATTTGTGTATTAATAAGATATTTTATGCATTTATGTATTGAAGAGATATTTTTTAAATTTATGTATTAATGAAATATTTTATCCATTTATGTATTAATGAAATATTTTATCCATTTAAACATTAATAAGATATTTCATGCATTTATATAATAATGAGGAATTTTATGCTCTTTTGTAATATCACGCTGTTCTAATATTACATTAACGAGATATTTCACGCAATTTGCTTTCCTTTTTATACACCACGATTTCTTTTAGTTTATTTACAGTAAAGGTAGAACATAATTTTGTAGTCAGATTGAATCGTGTTTATAAAAATGTAGCCATGCTGTTTTTGATAGGTATCAGAAACTGTTACGTTGGTTAAAAGGATTTTACGTAAGTAACTGTGCACGTATTCTCAGTAAAAGTTTCACCTTTACGCTCAGAAACATTTTCTGTGAAACATCAATTTATTAAGCGGAGCTTGAAAGGAATCTGTAAACCGTGAGCATCCCTGCTTCTGAAAGATCTTGTATTAATATTTTCATAGTTTCACGATGAGTTGATGTAATTATACGATCATGAATATTATAACTTTGTCGAGCTAAGAGGTAGTAACAAATATGTAATAATAATAACAATAATAAAATTGCAATAATATATATGTAAAATTGATATGTATAGTAATAATATGCACGTATGTGAAACTAACATGTACAGTAATAACATATATGTAAAACTGACATGTATGTTAATAATAAGTATATAAAACTGACATGTATAGTAATAATAAATATTTGAAACTGACATGAACAGCAATAATAAATATGTAGAACTAATAAGTGCAGTAATCTCAAGTATGTGAACTTGACATGTGAAGTAATATAAATATGTAAAATTCATATGTGCAGTAATAACGAATATTTGAAACCAGCAGGTGCAGTAATATTAAATATATAAAATTAGCTTGTACAGTAATAATAAATGCATAAAACTAAAATGTGTAGTAATAATAATAAATATTTAAAACCGTTTACTATAATAATAATAAATAATAAAAACTAGCATGTAACACATATGCATTCCTGTAATAACAATCTTACGTAGGTAAACATATTATTATAACACACAATCACAAAATCTACCTTTTATAGACAATTACTAACACAATTCAATAGTCAATAATACAACTCAGAATTAAATATTTAAATAATATTTCTACATATTACATTTACAACATGACAGAACGAAAATGTAAAAATTCAAATATTCATACAAAAAGTATATCTTGAAAAGAAAATCGTTTTTGGACCAACATTTTATGACCCTTTTTCATTTTTAACTCTCGGATAGGATCTGGGTCAACTGTGTCTCAGACCTACACAGTACTGTTTGAACTAAAGTCATAGAAATTTTTTAACGAAATACTTTCCTGTGCAAAAATTAATATTTGACGTTCTAAAATTACAAAATTGGGGTAAGTGGTATTAAATTAAACACATGTGGTCACCATCCGTAAATGCTCTTACTATTACCTTTTCTAATTAATTAGAATACTCTCTAATACTCTTTTAGTATGCTTTAAAAAGTACTTTAAAAATCATTTTTTGAAGCACACTAAAAGTTTAATACGTAATTCCACATGTTCCAATTTTGAGGTTATGTTTTGACTTTGTCAAAATTGACTTCGTCTTCATTTAACCCCTTACAATTTATTTGTCAATCATAACTTTTCATAGCTATATTAAAACAAAGAAAGAATCCTTGATTGTACAAATTATAGTTGGACCTAAATTTCAACTTGAGTATTAAAAATTTAAGTTTTGTCACACGTGAGCTGCGTCATTCGTGCGTCACGAACGAGACTCGTCAAAATAAGTTAAAATAAAAATCATATGTATCAGCATAAAAGAGTGGTATTCGAGTTTGATTCTGTATAAGATACACGAAATATGAATTTTGAAAGAGAGTTAATTAGTATGTAGTAGTGTAGCGAGGTTAGAGAAGGACCGGGCGGCCATTTTCATTTTCAATCGATGTCTTCGCTCTACATAACCCCGAAGAGCGTAGGAAACAGGAAGCAATCCCTTCGATGGTTGTCGGGAATGTGTCCGGCAAATTTATATCTGCAGACAAGCAGGATAACGGTCGTGCAGTTAAATCACTTTTCGCTGCAGAAGAGGAATTACATGATCATTCAAAAGAGCAATGGCCGTGGTATTGGTTAAATGGTTTCCAAGGCACGTTTTAAGATTATTCATTTAATTTCGTGTCCCGTACGCGATACGAATCTTTATGCGAACGTTGAATATTCGCGAATTTTGGATTTTTACGCTAATTACCGTTCGATCGCGATTTTCCATTAATTCCTTAACGCGGATATCAGCGTTCCGCCGCGCGAAAATATCGCTCCATTTCCGGCCACGACTACTGATAATAAAAGTCTTTTTTTGTACTTCTAATTTCGGCGGGGAAGAAACGTCTTTTATCGTTTGATAAGGGTAAAAGGAAAGGC
The DNA here is from genome assembly GCA_945859555.1 of Megachile ligniseca. Lineage (NCBI taxonomy): Eukaryota > Metazoa > Arthropoda > Insecta > Hymenoptera > Megachilidae > Megachile > Megachile ligniseca. Next base: position 4,065,877 of record OX243790.1, read on the forward strand.
AGGAAAAAACAGACCTTTTCGGGACACTATTTCTTTTTTATCTAAATTAGGGAATTTATTCTTATCGGGGTTAGATCATAGGGTTTTGCTTCTGTTTGTTCAAATATATTGTTAGTTTAATGATTATTCACGAAGTATCGATGAAAGTTTTTAAACAATCGTTAAGTTTAATTTAGCGAATTCGTTAAATTGATTAAAAAATAAATCATTATTATTTACTTTCTTAGCAATTTATAGTAGAAAATAAATGAAACTTTTCTAAAGCTGCTTTTTGTTTAGAATAAATTTACAAGAAAATTGAATGAGTACAGAAATAAATGAAAAATAATAATAAATGATAAAAATACAGAAATTAATCTTAATCTTAAACTTAATAATACTAAAAACTTCTGCATTTTACAAGTCTTAATAAGCAATAGATAAATAAAAAATTGATTCATGTTGTAAATACAAATTATAAAATACATTTTTGATGACACCATTTTGAACGAAACGATTAAATAATAGTTTATGAAGAGATTTGAATCGTTTTGTAATTTTGTACATTGTAGAATATGTAACAGATACACGAGAGAATGAGCTAACCGTGTTTTTGCCTTAATTAGAAGGCACCATTGCCTTTTTCACCTAGGTTAAACTAGAATTACGTGTTTGGAATACGAGTTGTTCCCTGAATAACTTCTAGCCACTTGACCCGAGAAAATTGCAGGGAATTTGGAACTTATGTAATGACACTTCCGTTTCTACGACTGTTGACAATGTGTTTCATAAAGTTCTATGGCTGTTACCAAACTTGTTTTGCCGTCAATAGTTACTTGCCATTAATTGCAAGTCTCTACGGAATGTCAGATATTATCGTCGTTACGTGAAAAAGAGATATTTAGTACTAATAATTCATTCAGTTCTGTTTTATCTAAACCTATCTAAAAATTCAATACTTTATCAATATTAAACATAAAAATTTACCAAACCTTTACAGATCTATATCTAAAAATCGACAAATTTTCCTATATTAAATATACAAATTTACAAATTTAATTATTTAATACAAAAATTAAATACAATATATTTAATACTTAATATTATCCTAACCTCTATGGTACCAATATCGTAAGTAGCAACCCATAAAACAAACAACAAAATTGCTTCTAAACTTTTACACCCTACATCGAAAACGACTTGCACCATTTTCCATCGAATCAGAATTTTCTTGACAAACTACGGGAATAGTGTTCCTTAAAAGAAACGATCATGTTGGTCAGTGGACTTTCGACGCGGAAAATACGTCACGTTGAATGGCGTCGCTTGACGGTACGTATTTTATATCGCAATTGAAAAATAGCTACGATTCATAAAACATTCGCGGATTCTCTGACCCAGTTTTCGATGTCGATATAACGCTGCAGAAAGTGGGTTTCCTTGGGATTTAGGAGTGCTGAAGGAATATTTGGTGGAGACTGGTAAAGAAGGTAATTCCAAAGAACGAATATATCTTCTATTTCCTTTTTTTTTTGTGGCGGGCAAACTCGACGAAAGTTCTGATAGAAGAGTTCGGCTAATAGACTTCTTCCCTTATAAGATTCATTGTTTGATTAATACAAATCTTGCAGTTAATTGGGGATAAAACTAACGCTTCAAAGGGAATTTATTATTATTAATCATTCGACGTAAAAAATATAACAAAACTCTTCGTTAATATTAATCATTATTTTACGAATATTTTATGTCGTAAACGAAATTCACTCCAGTTTTAATGAAATCAAAAATATTTATTCCGTTCTGTACTTTTACTGCAATTTGTATATTGCATGATGGCTATAATTTTCCTTTATCGCTTCGTTACACGACTTTTACATAAATATATTTTTCAACGCTTGTAAACGATTTATGTCTCTCGAGTTTTAAGTCGATCAATGTTTCAAGCGTATTTTCAAATATTCTCAAATTATTAATAAATGTATGATATTTTCTTTATTAGGCATCATTATTTTTTTTTTAATCATTATAAAGTTTGAAATGTTTCTCTTGATTAATTATGATAATTGATATGTGAACATGTACATGTGAAGTACAATGTATAAGTGACTTACAAGTGTATACAATACATGTAGTGACATGCAAACATATGTAAGTAACGTACAATATATAAGTGACTTACAAATATACATATGCATATAGTGACATATAAACATATGTAAGTGACATGCAATATATAAGTAACTTACAAGTGTACACATGCATATAGTGACATGCAAACATATGTAAGTGACATACAATGTACAAGTGACTTACAAATATACACATATGCATATAGTGACATATAAACATATGTAAGTGACATGCAATATATAAGTAACTTACAAGTGTACACATGCATATAGTGACATGCAAACATATGTAAGTGACATACAATGTACAAGTGACTTACAAATATACACATATGCATATAGTGACATGCAAACATATGTAAGTGACATACAAACATATAATGTACCCAACCTAATCTAACCTAGCTTAACCTAATTTAACCTAACCTATAATACAGTGCTATACAAATATATACATCATAAAAATATATAATGTAACCATGGCAACAATAAGTTACAATATACAAACATAAAATTGTTCCTTAAATCTTACACATTTCTAACCTCTCAGTTGCACCTCCTTAACATATTGAAAACAAACAAAGAATGCAGAATATCACATATATTGCTCCATTCTGCGTTTCAAATACCGTAAGAAACAAAAGTTGCGAAGAGAAGTGTTAATAGAAAAATGTTGGAATTGCCGGTGTGTCGGTTTTTAGTAGAAAATATGAGACTTCAGGGAGAGGAGAATATACGTCTGCCTCATGAAGCATACCAGTCTGTCGTCTTCGAAGTCGAAATTTTCGCGGAAGTTTCTAGCCGAGCAAGTACGATGAAGAATCACAGTACATAAATCCATAAGGAACAATACATCTGGGTAACGTATAAATTCCTTTTCTCCTTCCTGTCGTCTGTGTATACCGCGAACCGCATATCACGGATACCACAGATGAAACTACGTTTTCGCCACTTTTCAGATCGATAATATATAGTGGATACACTGGGAGTTTAGAAAATCCCCTTTCAATATTCCTGGTGTGTTTTCAATCGGACGAAATGAGTTACCCGTCGTCGTATTTCAAACTTAAAAATACGGGAAATCATTTTCGAACGTGATAGGATTGACTGGTTCAAGATCGTCATGGCTATTTCCACGAGTATATTTGCAAGTGACATTTTCAAGTAGTTTCAAAGTTAACTTTGTAGTTTCAAAGTTATTTAACGATGCCACGCTTTGTTATGATAACAGTTATGTATAACAGTATTAATGGCTTTTATATTCAACATTATTGTAATTAAACTATAATAAATTAAAGTATTTGCAAATATACAGCTTTACTTTTCCTTAATTATGGCCATTTGCAACTGTACATGCTTATAAGTTTGCAAATTGTTTGAAATTCTATCGAGGAGGCTGGACGCCATTACGAAACATTAAGGCGGCAAATTCAAATTCAAATATGCCTCAAATTATTCAAATGTGTCCCTGATGTTGAAATTATCTAATCCAACGTAAAATATATAATGAAGTCCATATTGAAAAGTTAGAAATGGTAAAAGTCTTATAAAATGATTGTACTGTATAACTTATGAAAACAACTCAATAATTTTAAATCTTCCTAACCCAAAAACAAAAACTGTTTAATTTTCCTTAACAATATACCGAATAACAATTATAATATCTTAACAATATACTGAACAATTCCTAAATAAATCGTACAATATAATCAACATTCATAATCGTATCACAGAGTCCGCACGCCATTACGGAACGTATTAAGGCGGCAAATTCAAACTGCCCAACCGTACGCGACGCCCGAGCCTCTTCCGTAAGCGTGCTCAAAAACAAAAAAAAAAGTAGAAACGAAGTAAATTCATCGCAGTGGGAGGCACCTCGGTCACTCATAAATTTATATGGAACAATTGATATGGGTGGCACATAAATTCTCCCTCCACCCTTTTCCATAACTCCTGGAGTACCGCGGACACCATATCGGAGATACCATTCGTAGCGTATCACAGGCAAAACTACATTTTCACCACTTTCGGGATCAATAGTACACCGTGCTGGATGCATCCACGTCGCGAGACTGTGTCTCTTATTGTGGTGAAAGAATAGCTGCAATCCCGAAACATCCGTGGATTCTCTGACCTCGTTCAAGAGGGCCTGCTTTCCATTCTTCCTCCTCTGAATCACTGTTTCTCTGATGGACCTTTCAGAGAAGACACTTTTCTGGAGAGCGACAGACTTTGATTAGTTCATTATTTGTGGAAAGTGAGAACCTTGACTTCAATTTGACATTGCAATCTTTTTCGACAAAATTGTATAAATACGTTGTAACTAATGCACAGTCACATACATTATAGAAATTATAAAATATGGAGCTTGGAGGATAATCTATGACGTTATGGGTCATCAGCACCATGATGACATGTACTATATTTTTTAAACAAATGTCAATACCTCCGGAGTCTGGAAGTTGGACATTACAATATAGGTAAAATTATAAAATATGGAACTTGGAGTAGAATGATCAATGACCTATCACATGACATTTATTATATTTTTTAAGCAAATATCCATACCTTCAGAGGTTGGACCGTTCGAAAATCACAAATTCCAAATTGATCCCTCATACTTCGTCAACATTGGACCACGAACTCCGAAATAATATCAAAACTTATTTCAAAGGTGTACAATCGAATGAAATTCTGCCATCCGCGCACGAATCGGCCGCTATCTCTGCAACTTCCGCGAACAGAAAATGTATAAAAGTTGTATGCATCGCCACGCGTCGCGCCGCTGCATAAGTGTCAACAAGTTGTTCGAAAAATGCAACCATAGCTGATCCGACAAACGAGTTGGAGTACGCCAGGAACTTTCAGGTGCAAACTTGACTCAAGGAATTCTGTCCAAGTTGTTTGCACTTCGAGAACTGCCTCCGCGAGCTGCTTCAAGAATATGCTAAACTTTGCCTACGATGTGATCATAAAATACGATGAAAGTATAACTAGAGCTTTTCCTTCCGTTCTTGTTCTGTCTTTTCGGAAATCTTTTCTAACGGACAGGAACAAAATGTTACGTCGTATTATTTACAACCCTGAAACCCATAGGAACTTTCATAGTTATATTTTAATACAAGTAAAAATTTTCGTCATTCACCATAGCTACTATTATTAACTTCATCATCCTCCATTTTCAGTAACATACTTTTCCAATCGGAGTTCGACTGCCGTGGAAATAGGGGTTTCTTGGTATTGCGACCACGTCACCGGAGCATGTTTAACCTCGTTCGTTCGAGCCAAATTTGACTTCCCATTGTCTTTCTCGGAGGTAGAAATCGCAGGAACCAGATCTGGGTTGCATTATGGTTGAGGTACGACTTCGAATTTCAAGTCGATCAATTTTTCCAGAGCTTTTCCGCTACATCGCAGCCGCGTGTTATCATAATGCAAAAGAAAGCTGGCGCGAGTGGGTCTTATGCATCGAGAATGTGTCTCCGATTTTTCCGGAGGAGGCGCAATAGAGTTTCCCAGTTGATTGTAGTGTCTCTTCTCGTAGACGAGGACTCGAAGATACGTTCTCGGAGTCTGAAACTTTCGTAAACTGGAGCAGAGGTTCTCAATTTCCTTCCTAAGTGCACGGGAGAAAAGTGTGCGAACCGTGTTTCAAATTTAAATTTACGAACTTGAGTCTGAAATTTTTCGCGCTCGCGATAATCAGCCGGGTCGCTTTCAGCTGGGGGTTGATTTTTTAAAACGAAATAAAATTAGCACGTTTCGCCGTTTTTCTTCGCTGTCTTTTTGACGTCTGAACTCGTTCGCACTTCAATTTCCATCCCAGGGAAACGAGGCAGCTTTTATTGGATTTTGAATGACATTTCGTTTCGCGAGCATCCTTTATAGGGGTAAGCGATCTGGTATACTCCTTTTTCCAGTAAATGTACGTCGTTATTTACGCTCGATCCGGTATAATCCTTTCCTTTCAGGACACACCCACCGTGCATAAAAATCGATTTACCAGGCGTTGATCTGCTTGAATAATCGAACAAGAAATCGTGGTCGTACAATGGAAATATTTATGTGACGGTGGGGGTTGGTTCGAAAGCATCGGAGCAACTGTGCTAGCAATTTTCCTGGCGTATCGAATTACGGAAAAGATAAGAGAGATAGTCGTGGAAAAGGGAACTCCGTGAACGAAGGAACTTTATATACACACACACAGAGGCACGTAACTGCGATACAACTATACTATTGCCAGGGAAAACGGCGATGACAACAAGGAAAGTTATCCGAGCGACACGCGTCCATTTCGATGAAACTTTGATAAGAAATTTATCATGTTGTTGCATGACTTTTGGTATCTTTTCAAATTTTAGGTTTAAACGTCGAGGGACTTAGAACCTCTATTTCATTTTTTTTTATTTTTATTTTATTTGTTATTTGATGTTATGAACTGACCTCGCATTTAATTTTTCATTTATAAATGGATTAAACGTGACACGTTCATCTGTCGTTTTTTAATTAAACTGAATGACAGATGGGTAAACCCTGTTATAAATATTTTTAATTACGTTGATTGAAAATTTTGAAACAGGTCATCTACGTATCTACTTTTTATTGTAGGACCTATTTCGTTTATTAACGATTTACCGTGGTTGTTTTTGGACAGATGAATATTTTCTGATGATCGCAAAATGTATTATAGCATAGGTATAACATAACCTAGAATTTTCTAGGGAATTGCTTAACGAACAAATAATTATTGCTACAATGTGAAGAGTGAAGAAAATTAAAAGTTAGCCACGTTTTGTATTCGAACCATTGTGAAGATAATAATTAGAATTTATCCCAAAATTTAGTTGCGACGAAAATACGAGACTGATCACATGTGAACTGTAGTGTGCGTCACGAATGTGTCTCGTGTGCGTCATGAGTTCGTTAAGAGTGCGTCACGACTGTATCTAGATTGCATCACGAGTGCGTTAGGAATGCGTCACGAGTGCGTCTCAAGTGCGTCACGAATGTGCCTAGAGTGCGTCACAAGTGCGGCTCGAGTGTGTCACGGGTGCGTCATGAATGCGTTACGAGTGCGTCACGAATATGTCTCGAGTGCGTCACGAGTTCGTCACGAATGCGTCACGAGTGCGTCACGAGTGCGTCACGAATGTATCTAGATTGCATCACGAGTGCGTCACGAGTGCGTCTCGAGTGTGTCACGAGTGCGTCACGAATGCATCACGAGTTCGTCAAGAGTGCGTCACGAATGCGTCACAATGTATCTAGATTGCATCACGAGTGCGTCACGAGTGTGTCACGGGTGCGTCACAAATGCGTCAAGAGTGCGTCACGATATTGTAGGATAAGGTTAAACTATGGTCAAACCACTTTGACATTAACTTTGTCAATTTCAAAATAAACGATCCATTAGTTCACATAAGACTACGTTTCTACCATAATAAAATCACCCCGTAAATAAGATAAAATAATTTATCTCCCAATCGTCGTAAAAGTTTCAGAATCTCGAAACTTCTTTTGCCCTTTATCTTGTCAAATCCGTAATTACTTTTCTCTTGGTCGAACGTGCAGCGAAAATGACTAGTGGCAAAGCGGAAGGGTTTCGTTCATCGCAGCCGCCATTTCCACTGCGAAACCAAAAAGTGGTGAAACACCAAACCAAAAACCCCGAAAAAGAAATAAAAAAAACAAGCTAGCACTGCTTGTGTTTTATCATGTGTTGTTGGCAGTGGGCCACCGGCACGCACGACCTCACATCGCTATTTGTTGGTTTCCGTCTCGTTAGGTGGAAAATCTATTTCTTTTCGTCGGTATTGTGCGGACTCGTTTGTACAGGCTCCGAAACGCTCACCGCATCCATATCCCGCGATTTCCAGCAAACAAAAAGAGGAGAAAGAACGTGGAGATGGTGAAAATAGATAGAAAAGGGTTCGGCCGAGAGCCGCCGGCAAAGAAGAAAGACAAAACTATACAATTGTTTAGGACGTCCCTTGGTTTTTTTGTTCCCGGCCTGAAGTACCAGCAATTTGGATTTTAATCGAGAAGCAAGAAATTACTGGTATTGTTCTCCGCCTTCGTGCTTGTTCGCCTGAATTCTGTTATTCCCGATAGTTGATGCCAGGCTCTTTTTTTCACCCCTTCGCTCCAACTTTTATGGCGTTTGCGAGCGTCACTTGACTCGTTCGGTCATTAATGTCGAGCAAAGTGTAATAAACGTCAGCGGTTAAAACTTCGATGGGTAATGTCTGCAAGTGGTATTTGCAAGGTACAGCAACTTTTAATTAGCATCTGTTTTATACTTTTTCCTTCGCAAGAATTGCCATTTTATTGACATTACTCCTCTCACCTTTTTGATACGTGTGGTCAGAATTTTTATTTACACCATTTCTCCGGGTTTCTATTTAATTTCGCAAATTATGCGTTAAAGTGAAAAATATACCTGGTACAAGGGATAATGTAACATGTAATTACAATCTCCAATGGCGTGTATGCAGTTAGACTGTAAGAACGAAGCAAACAAGTCATCTAACAAAGAGACCGATTTCTTTTTGTACAGTGTACAGAATGCAAAAGGGCCACTTTATTTAACAAGAGTTCCCTTTAGCGAACCCTAGCAAAGGAACCTCGTTTAGCAAGAACAGGTACTCTTCAACGAAACTGTCTTCACAGTCCACTCCACAAGAAGTTTAACGATTGGCCTTGAAGAACAGGGCTGAAACAATAGCCCTGTCTGCTCGTTTACGTATCACGAGATAAAAGTGTGGTTACCTTAGTACCGCACCTGCTTTGCATTGTGAAAGTAAGAAAGAACTTGCTAAAATATTTTTTCCAAAAACCTCTTACTTAGTGGGTTTAATGAAACAACTTTCAAACTCTTTTTCGTATCTTTACTTTTACGACTTTTAAGCAGTTAAACGTTTCGAGTTTTAAAGTAAAAAATGGACACCAATGAATGACAATCACATTCTTAAATCTAATGAATAATTGTGCAAAGTTTCATCAAAATTAGTCATTGGGTTGTGATTTGAAAAAGAATGAGATGAAGAATAGTTGTACAAATTATTTCATCCCTTATTTATTGTTCTTTATTTTTAACCTAAAACGAACGTCTGTAAATCTACTGTTATAATTATTTAACATAAAAATTACGCTTGTTATCCGCCATTTTCTCTTTTGATCATAAACTTACTTGAATCTATAAAGGAAACTCAATAATCGAATAAATTTGAAGAGTGTCGCCATCTGTGCAATTCAGAAACAAACTACAAAGAAATAAAATAAAGAAAATGAAGAGGTGATATGAAGTAGGATAACTAGTAAAAGTGGCGACTGAGCAAAATGGTCACGAACGCACCATAAACTTAATCCATGTCGTCATCATGGTTAATACAATCCCTTCAGACCTCTTCACTGCAATCCTATTACAATCTAAAAGGATCAAACGTAGCTTAATGGCAACAGAAAGAATATTCTTTTCACCCTCGACGTTATCTTTTAATCTGCATTGCAAATTTAATTCAATGTTTATACATTTTTATAAATTTTAATTGTAAATTTGTAAATTTTACTGAATACGTGAGATGGTTTTAACAAATGTCTGAGGGATTATTTTGGATATTATATCAATTTAATTTTGATAATGCATGAGAAAAGTTGCTAAAATCAAGGGTTAATAAATAAAAAATATGGGGGGTTGTAAAATATGATGTGGGGTTTCGGAAATTTGGAGAGTTGGAAAATTCGAAATTGGGGAAATTTGGTATTCGATAATTTGAGAATTTGGGAAATTTGGTATTCGATAATGTGAGGATTTGGAAAATTTGGTATTCGATAATTTGAGAATTTGGGAAATTTGGTATTCGATAATTTGAGAGATTGGGAAATGTGGTACTCGATAATTTGAGAATTTGAGAAATTTGGTATTCGATAATTTGAGAATTTGGGAAATTTGGTATTCGATAATTTGAGAATTTGGGAAATTTGGTATTCGATAATTTGAATTTGGGAAATTTGGTATTCAATAATTTGAAAATTGGGAAATTATTAAATTTAGGGATTTGGACATTTGGGAATTTGTCAATTTTGGAATTACTGAATTTGGAAATTTAAGGGTTTGTAAATTTGGAAGTTGAAAATTTCGAATATTAGAAATTTGAAAATCTGAAAATATCAGAATAAAATTTGTGAATTTGAAAATTTAGTAATGTGAAACTTAAAAAATATGCAATCTATGTATCTGAAAATTAAAAAATCTGGTAAAATAAATTTAAAAAATGTGCAATCTGAACCTAAAAATTTGAAAATCTTTTATTTAAATATGAAAAATTCCTAAAATTCACAAATTCGACTTTCATCGGTGAAACAATAGCACGAGAGGTGAATATTACAACATAGTTGCATCGTATCGAGGCGAACGAGATAAAATGTGGGTAGCATCGGGCTCCGAGGGTCCGACAAAGGAATTTGATTTCAATTTCAATCAAATGATTATCGATCATCGGTGGACATTTTTCCTCAGTTCGAAAACCGCTGTCCACTAGAGGGAAGTGTAGCGGTGGCAGCCGTGCGGCCAAACCGAGTAATCTTTTTATCCTGTTATTTTTGGCAATTTAATTCATTCGTCATACGTTGTGAACGTGGCTTGCTCTCTCGCAATCAGCAGTCACCGGGTTTAACGACGTTATCGAGGAACCGTGATTGAAGCAATATTTGCTTTGCACTTATTAGCAATTAACCGATATCCTACTTCCTCGGACAAACATCAGACTGCTTTTTCGATTGATGTTTCATTCGATTAAAAAATCGTCCGGCAAATCTTTTGCCCTTGTATCGAGTGTACGACACACTTTGGTCTTCCTATACGGTAGATTAAATTAGCTCGTTAATTATCGGATAGCGTTCCTCTCAAGATGGACGTTTGAACACAGCTGTATCGACCTGTGCTGTTCTTGGAGTTTCTTTTTGAAGTCCTCTATTTAAGTAATACTCATTTTGTGTAGATGCGTACGAGAGGTACATATGTACATACACACTCCACCTCTCACTACACATATCGTATCATAAGTAGAACCAATGATACTCAGAGGATAAAAACGAGAACCGATGCAATTATATATAGTAGACAACCCACGAGTTGGCGCGTTCCAAAGTAAAAGATCCCCACACACTTCGTTACCTTTCGGCAAATAAGAATAATGACAGCTGCAACAATTCGCACTATCTCACTCTCGAGACGTTTACCTGTCATTTTTGGCCTAATTGTGCGAACACTCGAGTCAATCTACCGCCGAAAATACGTGTGACGCGGCCATTTTTCTATTCTGACCAATTGGAGCCGTAGCTTCTTAACACATGGGTCAGCCTCTTCGCGCGCCAACTTGTGGGTTGACATCGGTATGTTTTGCATGAACCATGTATTTGAAGACTGTACATTAACAGCTTCTGGTGCGTGTATTAGGTTATGAAGGTTGAAATTGAGGACCAAAGTTTTCAAGAAGTTTTTCAAGCTTGAGAAATTTGAGAAATTTAACAAATTTGAGAAACTTGAGAAATTGAAATTTGAGGTATTCGAGGAATTTGAGATATTACTCGTTGTTGGATTGTTAGTGAATTATTAGCATAACTGCATCTAACGATGAGGAACACTGTCTATTGCCTGCATAAGTTTGGAAAACTTTGACGAATTTAGGGAGTTTTGGACATTTGCGTATTTGTAAATTTAGGAGAATTTGAGACATCTGCAAAGTTGGGAGTGGTTGGGTTTGAGGAATTTGATGAGTTAGAGTGATTGGGAAAGTTTGAAAAATATGAGATGTATTGGATATTTTAGATATTTGAGAAATTTAAGAAATTGATAAAATTTTTCTATTTTGACTAATTGGTGTCGAAACTCTTCTAAACACCTGGGTCAACCTCTCCACGCGCCAACTCGTGGGTTGACATCGGTATCTTGCCTGGAAATTTGGAAATGAACAAATAGAAAAATTGGAAAATGTCGGGGAATTGGGGTAACTGCGAAATCGATAGATGTGAATATTTGAACCTGTAGAAAATTGAAAATGGTAGATAGAAGTGGAGACAGAAAATGTGAACATTTGTTATTGGAAAGTGCGATGTTTTAGAATTGAAAAAATGGAGAAATGGAAAATTTAGAACTGGGAAATGTGAAAATTTAAAAGTGGAGAAATTTGAAAATTTAGCAAGTTAAAATTGAAAAAATTTTGCACTTGATAGATGTGAAAATGTAGCATTGTATAATTGAAAAATATGAAAATTTGAAACAGTAGGTGATGAATTTAGAATTAAAGAAATAGAAGAATTTAGAATGTGAAAAATTGTAAGATTGGTAAAAATAAAAGCATATAACGAGATATTACAAAATATGAGAATTAATAACTGGAAAAATTGCAAAATTTTTAGAATTGATAAAAGTGAAAATTTAAAGCTGTAAAATATAAGAATATAAAATATTGAAGAAAATATAAAAATTAGCATTGGAAAAATGAAAAGGTAAAAACTTAGCAGTGTATTTTGAATTTTGAACTATTTTGATAAGATCCGAGAGAAATGCAAAGTCATATTCTTCATAGGAGTACAAAGGATCACCACGTATCATCTTACGAATTAAAAAAGTCAGCTGCAAAGTGTACTCGTTTCAGAAATTACAAACATCAACTCGTTTCCCTTGCTCGTGTACCGCACGGTACATTACGTTGTTCCAGTTGCAGCAAGTATGTCAGAACAGACGAAACCAACAACAAGAGCCGGTGTTATTGAATGACACAAAAGCCAGTAAATCAAGATATAAACGATTTACACACTGCTGCTGTTGTTCGGCTAACAGATCAATAAAATATCGCGCGAGATTTATCGAGCGTTTCAATTCTGTTCTGTCTTGCAAATTAGAGGCAAGCTGAAGCTTAGCTTGAAATATGAATGTTTCGATAACTCAATGAATTCATTGTACTGCGATCGTAATCAGAGATCGAAGACGGAATTGTCCGTTTCAACTGATACTCCTATTTATTCGTAATCTGATTAATATTTTAATCTCAGCCGATCTCTCTCGAGCTATTATGTTTGTTTAACCATTTTAATATAGCACGTTTTAAACTGGATGAGGACAGGACTGGTAATTTTTGAAAATGTGGAAGAATTATAATTGTATATGTACTATACTATCATGTACTATAATATAATTGTATACTGTATTCTAATTATATTATAATTGTAACATACAGCTGAATTTTTTGAGAGATAGATTTTACTCGTAACGAAAAGAAAAATATGGAAGAAGTAATTTTTACTTCTAACTTGAATCTAAAAACCAGTTGTAATAAATAACATTTAAAAATAATACGTAAATGTTTTAAGAATAATATTTATAGTTTTGAACATTAAATCTCCGAATATTCGTAAACGTAGCGTTAAATGAAAAGGCAAAAAAAGAACGAATTTACACGAACGTAGTCTTCAGGATGTAGAATACGACTTAGGGAAGATATCAAGGGTTGCAAGTACAATTGTGAATATACAATGAGTGTGTACCAGAGAGATTCGGTGAGTATGAGAAATACCACCGAGAAAAGATATCAAAGAGTAGCACACACAAGGAACAAGTATCATAGCGATGTGCAATGTACAAAGAACAGCGCGGAGGATGTATAACCGAAACTTGCGCAATATCAGTAACATATATCTGTATGTAGCTTAGAGACATTAAGGAGAAATAAACTAAGCGACGGAGCCGTCAAAGATATACAGTAAATCAGAAATGTATTAATACACTTTTTATTCCTTTCTTGGCTACGTCATATTTACTGACATATGGGATCTTGAATTAAATAATTTTGTTACACTTCATATCAGAGATTTGGACAATTTTACAGTTACAAATATTCAAGTTTCGAAATATAACTGCTCATAATAAAATTTCAAATTTAAATTCATGTAATTGTAAATTTTTCGCTTGAATTTTAAAAAGTTCGAATACTAATTCTAGAAAAATTGTCGCTAAATCGATCGTAAAAGAAAAATGTTTAATGAGAAGTGCGTCTGTAATTTGCGCCTTTCTCTAAACAGCGATATCTGTGGGCCTTAGGCTCGTACTATTCTATGCATGGCGTCGTAACGCTACATCGGGCGTTATTGCTATAACGCTTTTGCTATAATACCTTATTAAGAATACTTTTACTTTTACTATCACCAAATAAAGTCTTTAACACAATGACTTCATAAATTTATTCTTGCTATGGGTTCAGAATCTTTTGGAACGGCTAAAGCCATTTGCAGTATTAAAACTCTGAACTGTTTTACTATAAAACAAAAACGCAATCAGCAGGAATTGACGATGACCGATTTAGTTTATAGCTTGATTAGCTTCTAAACTTGAAAAATTGATTTGTAATTTACGCTGTAACAGTCTTAGCGTTTGAGGAAGCCATTTTGTGCGTCGCAGCAGTGACGATTAAACAACGCAATTAGTTTCCCAAGTGGACTGTATCTAAGAAATGAATTTCACTTCGACTAAAGTTTGCTATGTGACTCGAGTGTCTCTTCGAATTCTTACGTTTCACAAAAGCTCGGGGTATAATTTTCGTGACATGGAAACAGTTTCTAATTTTCTATTTAGCTAAAATTCGAGTGGAGATGGAAATGCAAATAACGTATAAAGTCTTTACCCAAAGTGACCGTAGCAAGTAGTAAGATCAAGCAATACCTCGACACGAATAGAAAACTGCAAACAAAAGACTACTGCTAAGGTTAAGGGTTCAGATGTGATTGACAAATGAAAAAATACTCGCCAGAATGTAATGACTTGGGTCTTATTGCTGATACGGGTAAAGAATTGATTTGAAACTACAACTGATGTAGTATGCATTCTACGACCTAACATTACCTTAATCATGTAAATAGTTATATGATACTTTACAAATTCTGATGGCATCATACGACATTTTCCGTAATAAGCAGTGACACATCTGGTGCATCAATTAATCGATATACACTTTACACTGACACACCTGGTGCGTCAGTTTATAGTTATATGGAACTTTACTGACACACCTGGTGCGTCAATAGTTACATACTTAACTGACGCACCAGGTGTGTCACTGCTTATTACAAAGAATGAAATTCCCAAACATCATTCAGACAGAATGACCATAATGAATAAGGGTTCTGACAATTACTGACAAATAAAAAAATACTCGCTAGAATGGACTTGGGTCTTATTACTGCTACGGGTAATTGACTTGAAACTATGAAGAAACGAAAAACCATTAAATCCCTAGAAACTTGTACTGAATCCTCTGTAATATGCATTCTAACCTAACATTAGCGTCACGTTCGAAACAACGCCACCTATATTTACGTCTTTAGTCCATCATGAAAGCATCATTTTTTATTTAAATCAGGCGTTCGTATTGCTTCAGCAATGATACAGCAGGATACACATGCTGCATCTGGTCCATTTCTCATGCGTCAAAACTATTTATGGTTGACGCGTGCACCTCTTGTCGACAGTTTTCCAATGGATCCATGATGGATGCACATTTCCGGTTTTTCCCCGATCCGTTGCCGCGGGATCGTCGAGTAAATTGAACAATGATCGATTACACGATATGAAAAATGAATGATCGGCTGGCTAATTGTCGATACGTAGAAACGAACTTCGTTGCTGGTATCGCGTGTTACGTTTGAACAGCGAAAAACCAGTATCGACAGGGATCGGGAAAAAATTGGAAAATAATTGTTTACTTCCGAGGGTATTGTGTTGACTTTAAGGCCGGAGTTGGTAAATTTATCGACCGTTCTGAAAAATTTCTACGTCATGCCACCGTTATCGAATTACAGGGGTCTCTTTTTCGACAATCAGATTATTTACGTTCCTTTGTTTATCGCGGGGTATTTTAATTGGACTGTATGGATTGGTAATTGTATTATCGTTTTGATGCGTCGATGATGTATTAGACAGAAATGATGGATAATGTGACTGCGATGTGCACGATGGTAATGAAGTGACGGAGATCAATGGAGGTTTCAATATTTTCAAATTTACGTATTTTTGTGCTGTCAAATTTACAAGTTTGATCATTTGAATGGTTCGAAAATTGCAGTTTGTAAATTTAGCAATTTAGGAATTTGGAAATTTAGAAATTCCGAAGTGTGCAAACATGGAAATTTAGAAATAAAAATATTTATAAATTGGGAACTTTAGAAATTTATAAACATAGAAATCTCGGAATTTAGAACTTTAAAAGTGTGGAAATTTACAAATTTACAAAATCACAAATTTGATGAATAAAAAATATGAAAGTTCACAAACACAGAAAGAAAAAAGTATAATATTTTCAAATTCATACATCAACCCATCAATACCTCTTCTACTTGTGCGCCACTGTTATGCATTATACATAAGTTTTTAATAAATATTTAACAGTATTTACGTAAAACATCAAAGTAGAATGATTTTCGTTATTTATTCATTCACTCCTGTCGCGTGAAGTTATTAACAACATATCACGTCATTCATATAAATTACATAAATATTTGAATACAATACACTTTACAATTCAGACTACAACGTAGAACAATTTTTATTATTTATTTAACAACGAAAGTTCATACATTTACTTTCTAAAACAATGAACTGCAAAAATTAATACATTTCCAAATAAATTAAATTAAATTCCTCCCATCGTAAGTTTATAACCTAAATGTTTATCACGAGGAAAAATATTGTAACGATCGTACTAAAAACCCTAGTCCCGTATTTTCAACGACACGCATTCCAAATGCAACTTTGGACCCCTCGCTAAACATGTGCATACATAGTAACCGAAATTACCTCGTTCTGCAAGTGCCTAGCTGCGAATGCAATTTACAAATCCTAATTCCGACCGCATAACTTATATTCACGTACTTTTCGTGTTAGAAATGCCACACGTTTCTGACCGTCCAAAATTCTGAATATTCTCGGTGTAGCCGGACCGCCGTGGAGAATTAAATTTGTCCGATAATTAAAACGTCCTATCTTTTTGCGCTAGTTTAATTTACGACCGTTATTATATTTCCTCTGTGTCGAATGTCCCCGTTTCTCGAACAAGTACAACTTTCTACTTTGCTTACAATTAAATCGTCCTTTTCAAGACACAACGCGTCTTTACTGATCATTCGTTGCATCAACTAATTTTCTTTGTCTATTCTTTATTAAAGTTCAAGCGTGAAGATTGAATAGACGGGTTTTTATAGAGTAAAACATTTGTCGAATGTAGTGACAAATGTGTTTGTCTGTACCACAGGCCGCCATTTTGGGTCTCTTGACTTGAAATTTTGAGGTTAGACTCGTGAGACCCTCTTACAGTAGGTGCTAAATTTGAAACACACATTCGATTTCTAGTAAAGTACCTGACCTGTAAACCTACCAGTTAATAATTTCAAGTAAAATTATAACTGTGATCTGAAAGAGAAGCTAATAATAATAGAAAAATAAAAATACTTTTCTGTCACTCCAATAAAATCCTCGATTTCAAGGAATTTTACCATCTTTATTTTTATAGATGAAAATTGATAATAAAAGAATGATAGAGTAATAAAAGAATGAATGAAAGAATAAAAGGACGATGGAAATCTGAATATGAAGACAATTTGGACGAAATTCAAGAAAATGAAGAAAGGGAATAACTGAACGACTGCAATCCGTTTAATTAACGATTACGGTAATTGATTAATTTTGAAAGACCAATTGGGTATAATGAAAACTTTCTTTTTTACTAGAACTTTAAATACTGTTGGATAATTAACATTTTTAAACAAAATGGTATTAGTGCAATATTTTGAAATTTAAATGCAAGACCTAATTTTATTAAATCTCGTTAGATTCCTAATTCTAAATATTTTCAGTTCTTGAAATTTCAATTCCCTAGATCTCCAGATTCTTAATTTCGTATTTTCCTAGATTTCTATCTTACTATCTTACTATTATTCTAGTAACTTTAATTCAAATTGAATTATGCTTATTATTAGAACTTTTTAAAATTTATTGACATGCAAATTTTGTAAATCAGTTCTCTAGATTTCTTATTTTTTAGATTCTCAATTTCCTAGTTCCCTAGATTCTTAATTACGTTATTCCCCAGATCTCTAACTAACTATACTATTATCCTAGTATAATAATAAACGAAGAGTTACAATACATGCTAATGGCAATCAGAGTAATTGTTGCGAAACTGTAGCCACACAACGAATGCAATTAGTTAAAAATATAATAGTTGTTCAGTGATTGCATCAAAATGCATATATGTACTTTCCGAAATGTTTCTGAAATTGGGAGTAACATTAACGAACTTTTCGGACATGCATGATAAACGGTTGATTTGAAATTCAGGTGTAAGTAAAATCAATATTCAAATGCTCGGAGGGAGGATGAAGCAAGGGAATATTTAAATGAATATTTTTCACACGAATATCGGGCTTCTACAGGAAAAATACCACGCTTGCTGTTACCGTACATGCTTGTATTTGCATTTACACCTGAATTTAATATTCATTTGCTGCTCTGAATAGTTTATATCGAACACCTCTTAGGAACTTGATGTTAATTTCTGTTGTGGAAAGTTCATGTTTTGTTATTTGTAAATGTACTTGTTATATTAACGCACCGGTAGATTTACTGGTCATAGTTTCTTTCTTAAATTTCTTAAATTTCTCAAATATTTAAAATATCCAATACATCTCATATTTTTCAAACTTCCCCAATCACTCTAACTCCTCAAATTCCTCAAACCCAACCACTCCCAACTTTGCAGATGTCTCAAATTCTCCTAAATTTACAAATTCGCAAATGTCCAAAACTCCCTAAATTCGTCAAAGTTTTCCAAACTTAAGCAGGCAATAGACAGTGTTCCTCATCGTTAGATGCAGTTATGCTAATAATTCACTAACAATCCAACAACGAGTAATATCTCAAATACCTCAAATACCTCAAATTTCAATTTCTCAAGTTTCTCAAATTTGTTAAATTTCTCAAATTTCTCAAGCTTGAAAAACTTCTTGAAAACTTTGGTCCTCAATTTCAACCTTCATAACCTAATACAAGCACCAGAATCTGTTAATGTACAGTCTTCAAATACATGGTTCATGCAAAACATACCGATGTCAACCCACAAGTTGGGGCGCGAAGAGGCTGACCCATGTGTTAAGAAGCTACGGCTCCAATTGGTCAGAATAGAAAAATGGCCGCGTCACACGTATTTTCTGCGGTAGATTGACTCGAGTGTTCGCACAATTAGGCCAAAAATGACAGTCAAATGTCTCGAGAGTGAGATAGTGCGAATTGTTGCAGCTGTCATTATTCTTATTTGCCGAAATGTAACGAAGTGTGTGGGGATCTTTTACTTTGGGACGCGCCAACTCGTGGGTTGTCTACTATACATAGTTGCATCGGTTCGTTCTCGTTTTTATCCTCTGAGAGGTTATCATTGGTTCTACTTATGATACGATATGTATGTGTGTACTCGGCTGACAGTGTACAGGTGGCGTGTGTATTACTACCGGTTGCGCGACACACTTTTCAAGTAAAGCTGTCTAACTATGAATAACAGATGGCAATTCATGGAAATCCGGCGCCACTCCAGTTACCCTGCCAATTGAGGGAAAAAGAATCGAAGGTGTGGGAGAAGGTTTTCAGGACGCGTAATAAAAGACCGATAATAAATGAGCGGCCGACAGGAGAAACGGACGAAGTTCGTGACTACACTGCTCGTGATGGATAAAAGTGTTCAACTTCGAAAAAATAATTACGGTGAAACTCTTTCTGTTCCATTTGCTAAAATATTGCTTAACTATAATCGCTTACATTTGGCATATTTTCTCGGCACTTCAGTATTAATAAACTCATACCTACGTATAATCAATCGATAATTAATAGACTTAAGGTTCAATCAATAATTAATGGTAATTAATATATTCATATGAGAATGAATCAATAATGGATAATAATTAGTATGTTCATAACAGAATCAATCAATAATCGATACTGATTAATAACTTTATATAATCATTGTTGATAATTAATAGTAATTAATATTTTTATACATGAACACTAGTAAATACTGATTAAAAATTGCATAGAACATAAATAATTGATAATATTAAGTGACAATAATAATGTGGTACATTAATAATTTATATAGTATATTAATTATTAAGATTAATATAGTGTATTAAAATTAATATTATTAATTATTGAAAAACAATACAGAGTTATTTAGTACATGATCACTTTCCAATCAATTTTTGCCTATACATGTTCCTCTTATTTTTGTATATAGAATATGTTACTAAAGTTCGCAGGCAGAAAACTAGGACATCCATTATGTACATACTCACGAGACACTGGTACTTCGAGTAGCAACCAGAATTGATTTAGGAAATCAATAAAATGAAGCATCAGCATTAGCCTGCCTGAGTAAATAGAGCGACGGGTTAATTAGAATTATCTAGACACCCGCATATCACCCATATCACACGACTATTTAATCTTCCGTAACCGGTAGATGGTCTGTACACACGATGAGCCGTTAATTAACGACGTTAGAGTTTTAGTTTGCAGAAATTACTGGACGTTGTATCTCGTTACAAGGTACCCTTCTGATACGATTTCTCTCCTTTTTTTATGCTGAAATTAACTGCGAGGAGTTACCCAAGGCTGTCTACTTTTTTCCCGCGATAAAATATCTGCTTTCCAGGATTTGATAAAGGGGATGTTGCGGAGAAAAAATAGAACAGAGACGAAGAGAACTCTGTCAGGAACTGATATCCGTCGACCTACAATATTAGCTCTTTTATAGACTACGATGTTCTCGCACGCTTTTCGCGTATGAGAGATATTGTTGTTTATTTATTTATCACTATCGTTTTATGTTCGGAGATATTCGCTGTTTCATATGTCTAATAAAAAGTATCACTCACTACCCAGTGCGTAAATTTTGAATTTCTAAATTACCAATTGTGTAAATTTTACATTTCTAAATTATCAAATTTCTAAATGACGAAGTGTGTAAAATTGAAATTTCTAAATTGCAAAATTTCTAAGTGACCAAATGGGAAAATTTTAAATTTCTAAATTATCAAATTTCTAAATCACCAAGTGTGTTTTCAAATTTCTAAATTACAGAATGGAAAAATTTGAAATTTCTGAACTGTAAAATTTCTAAATTAAATTTTCCAAATGACTAAATGTGTAAATTTGAAATTTCTAAATTTTGAAATAAAAGTATATAATAAACTACAAACTAAAACAAAACAAATTATAAAAACGACGTGTCATCGTGTTTCACATATAACTTAAACGAAATAAAATCGTTACATGAAATTAGATATTATTTAATATGAAAGGTACTAGGAGAGCGTTCTATGAAAATGTTAAAGTCAAATGGGAAATTAAGCGAGACCAGGGTCGGTAGTTGTGAGAATGAAGCGAAGGACTAAACCATTATCGTAGTAGTTTCCGTTTTTCAGCTGCCGTAATGTTCCCCAGTGAGGTTTTTGGCCGTAGGTACATCGTCACATAATTTCTACTTGGAATCCGACGTGGCTGAAAATTTGACCGCTTCCGGTTTTCTCAAAGTGCAAGTAAAAGATTTTATTATCAGCTGCGAAAAACATCAAGTCGACACGATCATTTTTTCTTACTTACATATTATAATAATTATATAATCTAATATGTTATATAAAATTTATCGTTTTTATTAGATTGTAAATTTATAAACTTTTGTATATTTATAAATACATATTATAAATTTGTAAGTACTTAAGTATACATATAAAATTTGTATATTACAATATTATTGTATTAGTATAATTACATCATAATATGTATTATTACATTATTATATGCATTATCACATTATTACATTATTAGATATATTATTACATTGTATTATTACATACTAGTAATTATAACATAATTCCTCTTACTTCAATGAATTTTCAACTTCCTGTCCAACGACTATAATTTATCACCGACAAAATATGTATCTCTTCAACGACGCCATTTTAAAACTTACCGCAAAACAGTAAACTAGATACTTCAAAAAAGTAGAATTAATTAAAACATACATCAATTTCCTAACAAAGTTTCAAAGCATCACACAAATTTCTAACAGTTTCATAAAAACTTCGATTCCTAACCTCCTTAACGAGTTAAATACGTGTAAATAGACGCAATCCGATGCGCACCAAAATGTCTTCTCCAGAAACCGGCAAAAAATGACACGTTTACCCAGAAAACGTTTTGGACCGAAGCAGTATCTAGTTTCCGTTTTCACGTGTTTCGAAAAACATTCTCACGTTTCTTCCTCGTTGTATAATGCACTTTGGCTTACTTCTTATCGAACTTCTAAGAAATATAAAACAACGTACACTTTCTAAGCGAAAAGAAGCTTGAGAAATGTGTGGGAGTGGAAGAAAATCTCCGGTAAACGTATATTTGAGAATGTATCTACATTCGTGAACACGCGTTTTTCTTTCCTTACTGTTTTATGGTTGTGCTTCGGTTAATTGTTTTAGGGGTTAGGTTTGAAATTTTTGTATAGTTTTGATTTTGTGGAGATGTAGGTCTTTATTTTTCACACATTAGTACATTAATAATTTTGGATACATTAATTTATGTATTAGTATGTTTGTGATACAGTGAGTATGTTATTAGCACATATGATATATATTATTAATATGTTATTAGTTCATGGTATATTATTAGTATATTACTAATATATTTATGCTACATTATCAGCATGTTATTACTACATTTATAATGAAAATATAAGTATCATATTTAACCTTTTTAATGTTTCAAGGTATTGATCACTTTCAATAAGCAAATTCATCAATGAAAACGTGGTCCCTAATGAGTCTTTTCCAGGTCTTATTAATTATCCCATAATTTCATATTTTGTAAAAGTTGTAGGAGGCTTGACCTCTTCAATTTCGACGTTTGATTGATCGTTAAGAGGCTCCCATATCATTATCGTTCCCATCAAACTCGCCAGACGTCTTTTTATCTTAATAAAGGGGGTAAGAGAATCGAAAGTCGGTGTTCGAAGTTAGGATCAGTCAGCTTAATCGCTCTAATAGTGGTCCGGGTCGTTAATCTTCGTTGATAAACTGGAATCTTAACCCCGGTGAGTCTCGTATCCCCTGTGAAGGAGGTCGAACAGCTCTTTCCCTTCAGCTCATAAAACATCCCTTGATCATAAACCCATTTTTGCACTTGGTGCAAAGTCCCTGACTCGTTCTTGGAAACGTAATTCTCGCCATTTTTTTCTTTCCCCTCCGATTCTTTCCTGCCACCACGTATCGCCTTATGGTCTCTGCTCACGCACGACTAAGAATTACGCCCTCTTAAATTCGTACACCATCTGATTCCGGCTTAATTGCTCGGCTAATTAATTGCGTAATTTATCGAGTGTTGAGATAAAGCGGTGATTTAATTTCATCGGTTTGCTGCCGGCCAACCAGGCCGAAGACGTCCGGGATAAAACCGGGTGCTGAACGTTGTTTTATCGCTGACACGAATCTTTTTATCACGGCGAACATTTCGGCCGTTTGCTATGCGTTGAATAATTTAAGGCGGCGTTTTCCATTCGGAACCATTAGCGCCATGTGTTAACAGTAATTCGTGGAACTGGAAGCGAAATCGGCCGCCAGATTAATGCACGCCACTTGTTTAAACGCGGGCGGCTGCCTTTCAAAATATAATTTTAATCTTACAATTAGCACCGTTTCTTTAATATGGTACATTACTGTGTGTTGTCGAAATGTTAATTTTACTTCAAACATACTTTGCAAAAAAAAAGTGAATCCGACTGAAATTTCGTAATTCTACCTTTTGCACAGGATAATCAGGATTTCGTTAATGGACCATGTTAAAAATAATTTATCAGTCACAGAAACGCGGTACAGTTACGTAAATTTAATCAGTTTCTGGTAGGTGGAGACAGTTAATGGTTAATGGTATTCTATGGAAAACGTACACCCACATGGGTCTTACCAGTGTGCTCGTTAAATTCTGCTGGCTTCGTGGAAGATCTTCCCGTTGGCAAAATTCCAGACCTATATCTCGACCGGGCCAGCGATGAAGTAAAACGAAATAGCTCTGGAAACTCTTTGTTCTATAATCTTTTTCGGGGAAACATCTAGGCCGTTTGAAGATTACCAATGCAAAATTCGCATGAACGTCGCTTCTCTTGCACCGAATAACGAACAATTTTTTCCGTTTAACATTTTCACGATTACACGCGATGATAAAATTCGTTCAATTGCGCGTTCAATAATCACGCGTATTAAATTTAAATTTAATCGGTATATATTTACGTTCCGAAAAACCACTTGTCGGGTTAAAATTATAAATAAATTTAATCTGTGCATATCAGTGTCTACGTATCTGGAAAATTTAGGAATTTGGAAATTTGTGGGTTTGAAATTTCGAAACTTGATAATTTAGAATTTCGAGTCAAATTTGAAATAAATGTTCGAAATGAAATTAACTTGTACAATCTGTTATTGTGTTTAATGTATGCATTAAATGTACATTTGTGGCCAACACCTGTAAATATAAAATGCAATTAACTTGTATGTAGTAATTATTAATATTCAAAAGTTAGTAGCGGGCTACAAGAGCATTATAGTTGTGAAATTTATCATCGTAACTCTGTAGCAGTTCCTTCAGCTCGTTGCAAACATCAGACACTAAATTAGCATACAGAGAGCCAGTAGCAATTTGAAATTGGAGAATTAGAGAAACTATGCGAAGTGTATGCGATATATAACAAACCTAACATGGTAACTTTGTGCTGCCTCATTTAATCCTATTTTATCCAGAATAATTTTAAACTTTGTCTCATCGCTTTGTGTCACGTTATACCACAACAATCTATGTAAATAAATATTTCATAATGACGGTTTCTTAAGACATTAATTTCTGCAAAATATGACGAATAGAACTATTGTATATAGCATACAGAAATATTCAAATAATTTAAAAAAAAAATTATTTAAATAACAACAAAAATTAATTGAATTGCTAATTGTTTATATTTCTTCCTCAATTTAACCTAACCTAACCAATGCTTATCTAAACCTAATCATATACCTGCACAACTGTAAAAATGTTAACAAGTTAACCATTACAAAACACACATCTACCATACTATAACTCCAACATAAGTTAGAAGAGTAAGACCAGTACTAACTGCGGTCGCTTGTAATGCTCTTACGGTTAGGACAGAGTATTTGCTTCCGATAACTGTCCGTAACATTCCCACGGTCATCTTCCCCGTGCCATTACAGTCTGACAGTTAAAGATCCAGATGAGGCTACTTTTAATAACAAATGAGAGCTAAATCGGCGGAATTGTCATTAGTGGTCTGATCGTGGTCCACATTGGCATCGTTCAGTTCCAACATCGATGGTCGTTCAATGCGTCGTGTGAAATTCTTAATGGACCATATCGATCCATACTTTTTAATGACACTCCCGCTGGAGAAAGATACGATGACTTTGTTCGAAAGGAACTTTGGGATTCCTGCATCCTGTCGACTTGGCAACGAGACTACGGACGTGGTTCCAGCACGACGGTGCTTCTGCACATTATCATCGCACAGTTCTAGCCACGTCAAATGAAATGTTTCCTAATCGTCGGATTGGACGAGGTGAGCACGTCGAATTTCCGCCAAGATTACCAGATCTGACGTCCTTAGATTTTTCCTACGGGGATATTTGAAAAACAGTGTTCACACGGAAGAATGTGCAACGCCAAATGATCCTTGACTCGTGCCAACAAATTTCCGTGGAAATGTTACGGAGAGTCGAAGAATCGTTTAGAGATCGAATAAACGTCTGCATTCGGACTGAAGGACGCACTTTTAAACTAACTTTAAAAAGGCTAGTGCTAAAACGTGCACACAGTACTTATGTCGGTACCTGGTATAAAAATAACATCTGACCTAATGATTTTTCGCTGATGGTGACTTAGTACTTCTGTGTAGAGATTAAAGGGGTGCATTGAAAGATATGTAATTGTATTTGAAAAAATAATTTTGGTCTTCATATTTATGGGTTCATACAGAAGAAAACTATTTGCATCACATAATTTGCACCCTGGAATTATTTTGTTCATAATTTTAAATATTTCACTTCAGTACACTTTCATGAAGTTTTCCTCACTGTTCTGATATATGAAATTATACTTACGTATTGCTAAGGAGATTCATTTTGAAGAAATCTCAAAGATTAAAGAAATTACCTAATTGAATTTAAGAGTGCCTTTTTATCCTCGTATTCGGATCTCACGACGAGGGATCTAATTAATAGTAATAGAATCGCGGCATTATGCGAAAAACTAGATATTTCTTCCGGGATCTTCTTGGTGAAGCGTACTTTAGTGGAGAATATGGTGTGAGAACACGAAGAGGGTGCTTCGGTGTATAGGTCCCTGACGTGGCAGAAATGTAGGTTCTTGGTAAGATGGAAGAAAAAAGAAAGCACGGAAGCATTAATTTATTCAACATGTTTCTTGCACATTATTATGGGACTGTTCACAAGAAACGGGAGTATGAATAGCGATATTTGTCTACAAAGTCCACAAAAAAATTTCAAGAGTTACTAATTAATAATTCAAATAAATACAAATAATTCAATAATTTAAGAGTTACTAATTAATAATTCAAAAATGTATTAATCTACCAATTAATAAATAAAAATTTCCTATTAGAAATTTATAGAATTCCTATTACAAATTAGTGACTAAAAAATTACTAATAAAAAATTAAAACTTCCGTACCTAAAAATGAAAAACTTTCGCGTTTAAATATTTACCAATTAAAAACGAAAATTTTTTGTACCAAAAATGTACCATTAAAAATAAAAAAATTGCCAATCAAAAATGAAAAAATTTCGTAACTAAAAATGTACCAATTAAAAAATAAACAGTTTCTAACCCAGATAACCAATGATAATAAAAGTAAAAAAATTTCGTAACTACAAACTGATCACAGCTATAAACAAAAAGTGGGAAAGTGATCATACATTCGATTAGCCGAAATGAAAGATAGATACAGTTTCCGCAGCACTTGTCATCGAAACAAAGTGCACGTTTCCCCAAAGCGTAACACAAACGCATAGCAGTAATTAACCTATATAGTAGAGGTACATCAGCGAATCCCTAGGAAACCCCGAACGCGTCTAATAAATTGTTTCCACGATGAATGCAAGCTAATGATATTCCAATATTTCGGACATCGTTCACAGTTTCGTATCCGTTGAATAGCGAAACTTCTTAAAGAACAAACGGCTCTTTGAACCAACGAGAAAGCCAATCCCGTGTCTGAGCGCGAGCAGCACTCTGTGAAATTCAAGTCGATTACACTTCCGGCCAAAGTGTAATCCGAAGTTGGCGCAAGGGAACTTAAGATCCAGGGACATCCAAGTTTCGAATTGCTGTGGCGGATAGATTATTCCACGACGCGATTTCATTCGGGTCGACTTCAAACCGTTGGCAACTTCGAATTCGTTAACGTTCCGTGCCGAACATCTGGCGGATGCGCACCGTTGCGACAAATTCATCTCTGTTACCAGTCGAACCCGTCCTGGATCGATATTAACCAACTTATTGCTTTGTTATCGGTTATCCAGTTCGATTACGTCGCTCTGCTCTGAGAGACGCTATCGATGCACCGATGATTTCCGTTCGATTGAGTCGACAAATCCGGGGGATGAATGTGACAATCGATGGATCAACTTGTCACTCGGTATGTAGAAATTGGAAAAGATAACGAATTGGTTACTTCGTCTTGTACCATTTCTTGCATAAGCTTCCAAAGTATAACAAGTGACAGAATTATATTAAACTAATACGATATGTAAACGTAGGTGTATTTGTACACGCAATAATACTCCCGGTCCTTTAAAATTTACATACTTCTGTTACAGAATGATAATATTGATAATGTGGATGAAATTACAAGGTTTACAATACGCAATTTATTACGGATATTTTTAGGTTATATTCAGAGGCATAGTCGTCAACCATTTTGTGCGCTCACGCATGGAAAGTAGCCATATTGCAAATTAAAAGAGTCATCGAATTTCCATGCGGGAATATTTTAATATAATTTCATCGTGTTACTATAACACAGAATCACGGAAAGAATAAATCTAATTTTCCAACAGAAAGTACTTGTATAATTTCTCTGAAAAAAAATGTTGCTTAAAGAGTATGATCTTGGAAAGTTACTTATTAAAACGTGAAGAACATAAAATTGCAATGATAATTTTGAAAGTGCAAGACATTTAGTATATCCATTAAAATCATTGTAACTATGTACTATTATTAACAGTAGTTATACTAACTACTATTATCAAAAAATACGATTTCTCTTAAAAAGTTGGTAATCTCGAAGAGTTCTTAGAAATTCGCTTATTAAAACGTGAAGAGCATAAAGTTATAATCGTAAGGAGGTGAGCATCCGTCGCTATAATTTTCGTGTTGTTCCATTGCGCTCGTTATCATCGTAAAGTTAATAGTTGGCAGGCATGAGTTGTTCAAGTTAGATTGTTGTTAATCGTCGTGGCTGGCTTTTAACTCGCATCTGGCAAAGAGTAATTTAATCTGTGTCTAAAGGTGGCCGTTATTTAGTAACATCACAGCATAAGTTTACTCGTTACGTGTCTACTAACAGTCAGAGAGTAAACTTTATTTCGCGATGCGGTGATACCTAGAGCCGGGATTAATATCACCTCGAAACGCGCCCTGAAGCCTGTTGGATTTTAATTATGCACAATTAGAAGAAAATCTAGTACGAGTGTGATACGGCAATTCCTGGAAATTTAATATTAAATACGGGAACGTTCGAATACGTAAATGAAAACTTCTGCAAACTTCGAAAAATAACGTTGCTACTTTTGTTATTTTTGGGACAAATCTGTGAAACGAACGAAATAAGGTATTTTGATGATTAAAACGATCATCAATATTATAATCGTCGTTACTTTATTCGGTAGTACTAATTATTATTATATTTTATTATTCTGTAGTATTGTTTATTATTATATTTTTTATTCGGTATTTTGCAGTTCTAGGTTTTTTTACATTTCTGAAATTTTGTTCGAAATTTCTGAAAGATTTTTCGAAATTATTATTACAATAATTATTTTTATTATTAGCTACTTTTACTAGTTTTATTATTAGCTATTGTAACATTTCGTAATTCTACATTCTTCACCATTTATTAAAATTCACAGATCTTTAAATTTCTGAAGAGCTAATAAATTAATGAGACTTTTTAAAAAATCGTTATTATTTGTTTTGTTGTTAGTTATTTTTACTAATGGGTAGTCTATCATTTTGCAATTCTATAATTATTTGTATCTATAAACTTCTGTTGCACTGTTTAAAATTGACAAGAATTAGGTTTTTCAAGAACGCAGTATTTTGACCTAAATATAATATAATAGAAAAAACGAAAAACAGTTAAAGAGTAATTTTCGTACAAAGTAAATTTTAAACCGTTATCCAAGGAATAAGTTGTTCGGGAGTTAATAGAAATCGCAATGGGCGATCAAAAAGTGCTTAACGCAGTTTCAAAGACAGAATACCGACGCCATAACACAACGGAAGTGGACGAAACTTCTCGAAACCACCGTGGAGACTCCACTTCGCATCTTTCGTATAACTCAAATTTCTCAACTTGTAACTACCATTTGTTTACGGCATTCAAAGAAGCATTGGCGGCAGCAAAGTTTTCTATTGAAGTCACGATGGCGGAAGTTGTGCACAATTGGTTCCACATCCTCTCGCAAGTTTCTATTAAACTAAAATTGAACAGATCGTCAATTGAACGATAAAAGGGAGCAAACATCATTGATCGTTTCGTGCAAAAATTATTCGACTATAATCCGTGAACATTCTTGCAAAACATTTTATTTATGTACTGAATTGTTGTCAGGAGTTAGGTTAAAGAACAGTCTATGCAAAATTATGCGAAACAATTTCTTAACAAAATAGCAAGAATTAAAAATAAATCTGTCCACAGCAATAAAGTTAATAAATGGCAATCTAGTAATAGTAGATATAAAAGTAAGTGAAATACAATCGATATAACAATCCGCAGAAGAGAAAATGGCGACTAATTGAAAACGCTTAGTAACATCTGGAGCCTTCATTAATAATGTAAAATAGCTGAACTGAGAGGTGAAATTTAAAAATAAACCGTTCGTATTCTTAGTAATTAGAGCTTCAGTGTGTCCTACAGCATGTGTCCATTTTCGCTGGCGCAGTCAACGTATTAATATAGTAGACAGGATATTATTCTTACTTATTAAACGGATTAAGTTTTTAAGCTCGTTGAAAGCGTTTCCAGGAGGCTATCTAATTTTCTCAGCTAATACCTTGTGATTCCGACATTATACCTCGGCTAAAGAATAAAATTATTTCCCGAGAAACCTTTGCGTTTTATAATTTTCAATTATTCCAAGAGCTGACTGCTTTTGATATGTTTTGTGTCGAATTTGTGAGTTTTATGTCAAACTAATATCTCGATGAAAAGGTGAACTGAATATTTATTTAGAGTAATAGTAAAGACTATTACTTTATTATTTTTAATTTTTGACATTGAAATTTTATTTATTTTGCTATAATAAAATTAGACATAATTTATATAGAAATAATAGTGATTTTTAAATGCAATTTAAATGTTGTGCACTGTATACGTAAAGACCGGATTTTTTTTATTGCAAATTCACTTTGCTTTTGTATTTTCGCTCTGTAATTTCCTTCTGTCAACTTATTAATAATAAAAGTTCTTTAAAAATAATATTAAAGTTTGATTTAAGAGGAAAATGTGTCGTAAAAATTAACCTAAAATTAACAACTTACACTTGAAAAATTTTCTTCAATTTTAGCGTTAATTTAATTCTAGTGTCTTCTCAACCAATAAATTTCTAAAGCATCAGCAATACACGAATTTCATAATTTGTCTCTAGCTCTCCTCTTGTTTCATATTTCATTTCCGTGTAAATACAAGCCTGTATTTATCGACTTGTCGGGACAAATTTCTTTTTAACAAAAAGTGTCGTGCCAGCAGAAACGTACCCCACGTTGTGTCTCAAGTGCATGGTTACCATTGCAAAAGGGGCACGTCGGTGAGGGTCGTTACAGAAAAAGGGAAACGTCTCTTAATGGACGGAAGATCCCTTGAAACGATAACGGCGGTGAACTTTCAGACATTCTCCGAGTCAGCGTCAAGCAACGAATTCGAATTACCTTCTCTCGGCATCGTAAAATCGATCAGGCAACCGTTCGACTCAAATTCCAATTTGTTTGCATACAGCACACGAGTTCCATGGAATCGTTTCTCAATTTACGGACCTGTTATCCGAGTCAAATTGTTGAAAGAAATTACGTCGAAGAAGACTGCTCTTGTTTTATTATCTGCAAACTTGCAGTTTTTTTGCAATTATACAAATTGCCAACTTTATTTGGAAGTCACAGAAAAATATTGCCAGGAGAATTTCGTTCTCGAAACGAAATGTACTCGTTGTTTATTTGTTATTTTTGTTTCATTGTTTCTGTGTCTGTTCATTTTTTATTATTTTTATTTCTTTCTTTATTTATTTATTATGTTTCTCTGTTTCCTTTTTCTTTCTTTCACTCTTTATTTATTCGTTATGAATCTCCTTTCAGAAAAAGAAATATAAATAATACACAGTATTACTCAGTTTTATAAATTAAAAATTATTTTAAACAATTTTATTTTATTAACAAAACAATTTTATTACTTGAATGTGATTTTAAAATACCTATATTTAATTAATTAAATAAAATTTTAAATATTGTCGACAGAATTAAAAATTTCTTTATTTAATTATTTGTAAGCAATTTTAAATATCTTTATTTAATTATTTAAGTGATGTTTGACAGTTCTTTATTTCAGTATTAAAATAAATTTACAGCTTCTCTAATTACTCGAATAAAATTAGACACTGAATTTAATCTTCATTTAATTACTTGAACAAAATGAAAAATTTCTTCATTGAATTATTTTAATGCAATTTTAAATATCTTTATTTAATTATTTAAGTGATGTTTGACAGTTCTTTATTTCAGTATTAAAATAAATTTACAGCTTCTCTAATTACTCGAATAAAATTAGACATTTAATTTAGCCTTTAATTACTCGAACAAAATGAAAAATGTCTTAATTTAATTACAAATTTCTCTATTTAATAATTAAAATGAAATTCTTAGTTTCATAAAATTTAAACACCGATTTCATGAAATTTGAAATTTATTTCACAAGAAATTTACAATTTTTGTGTTTTGATCGAGTTCCTGTTATGAGGTTATGTTCCACCGATCATATGGGTCAAATCGATATTCTATACGCGTCACACAAAGAATAAAAATCTCTATAAAGAGTATCTTGTCGAAATAAAAAATCATATAAAATGATTTTCGTAACATCCCTCTTATTTATCAACCGTCCAATTTAAAAATAACTAATCAGCTAATAAACAAGATAGGGTGTCGTCAAGGTTAAAAAAACGCAAACGAATTATCACGGTCAAATTGTTGTCCATATAACAGAGAAAGTTGGCTATACCGAAGTTTTAAACGCCGTAGGAAAATTCTATTTGAAACAAGGCTTTGCTTAACTAATCGAAGTGACATCGCTTGTTTAATAGAATGCAGGTTGTAGACCAAACAACTCACGTTCGCAATATTCCAACAGGGAGATCGATACCTGTAATGTAAACTTTCTTTGAACGTACAGGGTTAATAGTTTTCCAATAAAAGTTGCTGAAGTCGCGAAACCCCACCGAGAGTTCCGCAAGGCTACGCCGAATCTATAGATGTCGTCATCCTGACAAAAAGAGAGGTCAGTCCGATTACTTTGGTCGGAATGTCCTTTAACGGAAAAACGATCTCTGCGAACGATAACCGGATTGATATATCTATACCGCAGAGAATCTATATCGTATCGACGAAAATTTGACACTGGAATTCAACCGCGTTAACTTCCAACTGCCAATAAGATGGATACGTAGATATTTTATGAAACCAATCCTATCGGTCGATATCTCGCTGATTCTTTAGAAATTGAAACTAGTTTCGAAATGGTAATTCCGTTGTCGGATAAGGATTTATAAATTGGTAGCCAAGAGATACGTTCTCGATTTAGCTGTCGTTATAAATTATTTTAATTACAAAATTGTTATGAACAATCTAGGACCAATTTATGTTTTATGATAGAAATAAATCGCTGGCTATTGCGTTTCAAAGTTCTTTAACGATACTGACACTTACAGAACGCTATACTGCCAACTAATTAGAGCTGCTTTGGAATACGGAAGTATAATCGAGTCTCCGCACTGTGACTCTCATGGTAATGATGTTGAATGCGACCAGCAGAAATTTTGAGGGCTTGCTGCCAAGTATAGTGGTTGTCCCATGTCGTTTAATTCTCACGACTCCGATTTAATTCTCAATAATGTAAACCTCTAAGCACTATATGATGGAGGAAAAATACTCGACTTTACTCTTGCAAAATGAAAGGTATATCTTGTTCAGTAATCCAGATTTTCCCTTTGGATCTTGCATAAGAAATTTTAATTCGAACAACATTGATTACGGTTTCAGTTGCGTGAATCGAATCGGTTATGTTAACTCGGTTCATCATAATGTTGATATATTCGGAAACTAGCATCCTTAAAACACTCAGTCGGCCATCTTTGATTCTTATGTTATATTTTCGCGTTGATACGCGACATGTATGTTTTGTATATTATATTTTATATTATGTTACATTGTATTTCTTCTCCTGGTCGCTTTATTTATCATTTACGTGACGTGTGTATGTCCGCACGAGTATCGGTTATCGACCCACATGATCGGTGGAACATAACCTCAAAAACAGGAGCGCGTCACGTAATCGAAACGCAAAATACTCAGTCTGTAACTGCATCATTTAATTTCCGATTTCTCGTTTATTAAACATTATATTCTGTTTATATTCGAACGGTATTGTCAATATTATTCACGCACCCACAGTTTAAACTTTAATTTATGTTTTGTTTGCTGCGAGAGATTGTGAAATTGTATAACATGTTAAAACCCTACGTTATATTTCTTTTTGTATAAAGGGGCTTACTCCGTAAATAAATGAAATCAAATTTAACCTCTGTTATGGGGATTTGCAACTATAATAGAATTTAAGGAAAAATAACCTCTTCTTGATATACGCATCATGAATCAAGTACAATTACATTTATTTTTTATCCTTTCAGATTTTATTTTTTTCTGTAATTGAAAGAATATATGTTTGCATGAAAAATAGATTAATAATATTATGGTTTGGACTGTGTGTTATGGCATTTTGCATAATTATAAATTTAGAAATCTAGGTATTTTAAGATATAACCATTTTTTAATGAACAATTCAATTATTTGATAATTTAGAAATTTAGATATTTTGCTATCTTCAAAATTGATCAATTTAATAACTCATTTGGTAATTTATGACTGTAATATTTAGAATTGTAATTGGTAATATTTAGAAATATTTAGGAATCTAGGAAGTTGACGATTTAGAAATACAGAAATCTAGTAATTTAGCTATTTGGAAATATAGAAATCTAGTGACTTAGCTATTTGGAAATGAAAAATCTAGCAATTTAGTGATTCTGAAATATAGAAATCTAGTAATTTATCTATTTAGAAATGTAGAAACCTAGTGATTTAGTGATTCTGAAATATAGAAACCTAGTGACTTAGCAATTTGGAAATGAAGAAATCCAGCGATGAACATTCCGAAAATGTATTAATCTACGATTTAGAAATTTCAAAATCTTCCTGCAATCAATTTAATTTAATCATCATCAATTTCCCCAGGTATTTCTCGTATCTCAACCCGCATATTCCGCGGTTCCGATCAAAATCCCCGGAACAGAAATGTGTCTCGGCAAACTAATTCAAAACGGGTCAACGAATGATATCCGCGGAGCATTGAACATTCCCCGCGGGTACAGGTTCCTCATCGTCAAAGCCACGATCCGACTTCACCGGATGCTACACTCAGCAGCTCACGTCTTTAAGGCTATTCGGTTGGACATTATCGAGAAACTATTAATCCCCGGGGGATGATGGAGAACGTGGTGGAACAGTGTCGTATGTTTAAAGCGACAAATCGTGAGGGAACAAAGGAGAGTTCGTAAACGAAATGGAACGAATATCGATAAAACGGCGTAAAAAAAAAAAAAGCTCCGCGGGTAACGTCGATAAAAACGTGGCCGAATCACTTGAGATTAAACGTGCATTAAGCCCATCCTTTGTTCGAAGAATAAGGCGCAAAAGCAGTATAGCAAAGTATTGGAATTTTTATTGGAATCTATAGCAGTATTGGAGTCTTTTATTCCTTTCCTCTCTATTATTTACTCCGCTTTTGTTTCGCGTTTCATGCGGAATAACGATTACGCGAAAAATAATATTCTCCTCTAATGTTCGGTTTATTATGGACGACGGGACAACGCATGAGACTGATAATTGAGCCGGGGTACACGTCTGTTATTGAATTTGCGCAGTGTTGGGGAATTGAAATATATATTAGAAGGAAACTGATCGATACAGTGGGTACAAAATGTATTTTCACATCTAGTTTCTTTGAGTAATTCAAGGTAAAAAGTAAAAAATTTTAAATAACCATTATGAACGATTCAAATTTCGCGGTACTTTCCGCCCCAAAATGGCGTCGATTAAAATCTACGTCGTTATTCCGTGATTGCTGGTACATCTCTGCTGTTCTGGAAAGAGAAAAGGGAAAAGGTACAGAAGCAGGAAGCTTTCGGAATTTATTGACATTTGCTTGATACAGGTTTCCTTTGTACCGTTTCGCGCACAGCCACCCTCTGTGATAATCTTTCTTCCGGAAAAGCTGATATTTTCGGGATGGATTGATTTCCTTTTAGCGAACGTTTTGCAGAAACAAACGCTGGCGACTTGTAAACGATTGAAGTATCCTTTGGTACACGGCAGTTCTTTGACTTATTGTTGATCCGTATCGTATATTTTGGAACTGAAATGGTCCCGTTAAAAATGGCCGCCTCCCTAATACAGACGAACTTTCGCGATTCTGAAAATTCGCTTCCTTTGATGCTTCGTAAGTTCGTGAAGAACGTCGATTCTAGTTTCAGCCAACTTTTATTTTCGGTTCGTTTAGCTTTTCGGGATGAAAACGTTAAATATAATAAAAAGTAGCGCTCGCTTTTTCTGTGCCGCCCTCGAATGCAAAGCGAATTCAAAAGTTGAAAAAGGCGATCCTTAATTATGGGTCAATGAAACTTCGTCGTGATGTCGCGCACCCTTTGAAATTGTCTTGCTTTTCAGTTTTTGGAAATGCTTTTTGTCACTAAATTTCAGGAAAATTAGGACGTTGGTTTTATCGAGTCAAAAATACGGATTCGGTTGTAATACATTTACATATTTTATTTTTGACAACTTAATCTTCTCGTACAGGGTGTTTCATGTTTCTTGCTTATTTTTAATATTATAATATTATAGAAAATCATTGGTAAAATTTTAACAAATATCCTTGATCAGAAAAGAAAGTCGTAGAATGACTATAAATAATTCAAGAAAGGTATAATAGTTCAAGGTTAAAAGACTGTCAAGAAAACGAAGAAGAATATATTTCCCAATCTTTCCAACCGAATGGATTCAGATAATAGAACTATAATTCTTCGAAGAATCACGGTAACGTTGGAAAGACAGAGATGTCTTATTCCCCAGAACCTAAGCAAACTCTATTTATCCAGCAATTATCTTCGCTAGTATCTGCAGCCTGGATTGCACACCCAGTTTCTGAGACAACTGTTTCTCTTAGTTTGTTCCTTCAATATAGTACGTTGACTTTCTTAATTTAATTAACTTCTCTGTTTGCATCAGACACGAAGCTAAGATCCTCGCGTTGAACTTATGTATCCATAGATGTAATACAGAAAGAAATTTAACCGTCCTTGGATATTCATTTCTTATTATTCATGTAATTCTGTTATTTCAGTAACTTCGGAATTATTTGTATTCATTCACTGAGAAATTTACTAGTTACTAGGTGAGAAATGTTACAGTGTAAACAATGTGACAAATGTTACTAAATACATCAAGTATGAAAAATGTTACTGAATGTAAGAAACATGAAAAATGTTACTCAATGCAAGAAATACAAAAAATGTGACTAAATGTAAGAAATACAAAAAATGTTACTAAATATAAAAAATATAAAAAATGTTACTAACTGTAAGAAATACAAAAAATATTACTAAATGTAAGAAATATAAAAAATGTTACTAAATATAAGAAATATAAAAAATGTTACTCAATGCAAGAAATACAAAAAATGTTACTCAATGCAAGAAATACAAAAAATATTACTAAATGTAAGAAATACAAAAAATGTTACTAAATTTAAGAAATCTAAAAAACAGTACTAAATGTGAAAAATAAAAAATGTTACTAAATTGTAAGAAATACAAAAAATATTACTAAATGTAAAAGACATAAAAAATGTTACTAAATGTAAGAAAATGTGAGAAATATAAAGTGTTACCGAATGTAAGAAATCTAAAAAGTATTACCAAATGTATGAAATCTAAAAAAATGTTGCTAAGAACGTCAGTAAACGTTACAAAACATAGTATTGTTTCACCCGTCGGATATTTACGTATATAACGAAGAATTAAGATGAAGGCGATAGAAGAAAGGTTCACGTGTTAGTCTAGTTAGAATGGAGGTTTCCTTTTAGCAAATTCTGTTAGCAGAAATTCCTTGAATCGCGAAGTAGCTTCATCGTGATGGCACTTCCACTCTACCAGCAGAATATACTGGCGCCCCCTTTGAACTTTCGTTCGGCATAACTATACGGCAATGCAAT
Organism: Megachile ligniseca; assembly: GCA_945859555.1. NCBI lineage: Eukaryota > Metazoa > Arthropoda > Insecta > Hymenoptera > Megachilidae > Megachile > Megachile ligniseca. The sequence continues at coordinate 4,103,966 of OX243790.1, forward strand.
TACAGAAACAGAATGAAAAGCAGGCTCGAAAGGGACTCGAAAGGGAGAGAAAGAACGGAGGGAAAGAAGGCAGTCGGCGAAAAGATCGGAGACAGGGCGAAACAGAATGAAAATGAAAAGCTTTCGGATCTCCATGTGTTAACGCTTGCTAGTCATCGCTGAATCGCTTTGACTAACGAACCACGAATGTCGAAGGTGCTCGTAGGTAAACGCGTTGCTGCACCTTCAATTACATCAAGCATTACCATAGTACTTGAAAATCCATGACAGACTGATGAATTTTCAACTCCTTATGCGGGGAAAAAAATTTACGAGACGTGTGTTCTTCAACGACTTTGCACTGTCGAGCTTATTTATCTTTCTTTTTTTTTATTTATCTTTCATCTTCCATTGTTTTGTTATTTATTTATCTTTCATCTTGTGTTATTTTATTTTTCATTTTCTATTATTTTATTTTTCGTTTTAGAATTTTATTTATTTTGCATACCTTATGCAATTTTATTGAAGTTGTTGAAAATCATTTGGTTCTTTCAAAATTTATTATCAAAATAAAAATTGCAATGTTAACAATCTTTAACATAAAATTAATAAAATTAATCACTGAATTATTGAATAAAAGTTCTTCATATTATAAATAATCAACTGAAGTTTCAATTTTGCAAATACAGCAGTAATATAACAATTATCGTTCGATATTTATAAAAAGGGATTTTAATATCTAGAAATTCGAACGATTTAATATAATACTGGTGCACTTTCATCATAACCGTATGAATTTCAACGGACGTAGAATCGACCATGATGGCCGCCGGCGTATTTTCTCGAGCATAGACTTCACGACAATGAATATCGCAATTCAATAAATGGAAATACCGTGTATCGTGTCCAAGAAACTGTCAGGGATGCTTCTTGTTTGCATTGGGAAGCGTTCTTCCGTGAAGTTTCCAACAAAATGTATGCTTCAACGTAAACATTCCCTTAGGGTACAAAATATTTTACCACGTTCAGGTATTGTTTCTTCCGTCATAAAGTACTGTGGAACTTGATTTTTGAGAATTTGCAAACTTCGTAATTAGGTTGTTGGTTAGATAATTTGGGTATATTGTTGGTTAGAAATTTGGTAATTTGGTCATTTGGAGATTTGGTGGTTTTTAGGGTGAATGTTTGGGAGTTTGACTCTTTGAAAGTTTAGAAATATTTAATTTGGGAATTTAGAAGTTTAGAAATGAAAAAATTGAAATTTTAGGAAAGGAATTTCGGGGTTTGAGAATTTGGTAATTTTGAAAATTGGGGAATTGGGAATTTGGGGATTTGAGAATTTGGTAATTTTCAAAATTGGGTAATTGCGAATTTGGTCATTTTGAAAACTGGGTAATAGGGAATTTGGGGATTTGAGAATTTGGTAATTTTGGAAATTGATTAATTGAGAATTTGGTAATTATCAAAATTGGGAAATTGGAAATTTGGAAATTTGAGAATTTGGTAATTTTGGCAATTAGGCAATTGAAAATTTGGGAATTTAGAGATTCAGAAATTTAGAAACTAGCAAGTTTGATAATTTGGTGATCTGGTAACTTGAAAATTTGGAAATTTGGAAACTTGGAAACTTGGAAAATGAGAAATTTACAAATTTAGGAATTTCAGAGTTTGAGAATTTAGTAATTTTGAAATTTGGGAATTTAGAAATCTAAAAATGTAGAAACAAAAATTTGCAAATTTACACATTTGAAAATTTATAATTTTGGAAATTAAAAAAATTGAAGTTAAATTGCAAAAATTAATAACCTAAAATTATCTCTCAATGACTATACTTTCCCAGCAAACTGTACGATAATACTAGAATTAACTATATTATAAATTAGAGCATTAGCTTTATCATGACGGTTTCATAATTGACGGAACATAACGTTTGAACGATTGATTTTAACGTTCAACAAATGATACTTTTATCATGATTGGTCATATGTATGCCGTTATTAATGAATAATATAATGCTTTCTCAATTAATGGCTAGTTATTTGCTGAACGGGATATTGGGTAATACAACAATTAAGCGGAAGTCGGTCAACGATTCGAATAAATTGGCTCGAGATAGGTCACTCTATAAAGTGATTCTTCCATTATATGTCATTAGCTTAAATGGTATAAACCGAAATGTGATTGTACCTACATTACTCTGCTTATTCCGTGTTAAAGCATGAATTGTGTAATTTTCACTCCAATCAAAGTTCTGTTATAACAATATTACCTTTAATAATAAAATAATAAATTCATAAATAATTTATTATTAAATACAAGAAATATTAAAATCATTTATAATATCATATCAAGGAAAAAGAAATATTACATCAATCAATAATGTCATGTTAAATAAAAGAAATATAAAATCAATAAATAATATCGTGTTAAATAAAAGAAATATTAAATCAATAAGTAATGTCATGTTAAATAAAAGAAATATAAAATCAATAAATAATATCGTGTTAAATAAAAGAAATATTAAATCAATAAGTAATGTCATGTTAAATAAAAGAAATATAAAATAAATAAATAATATCGTGTTAAATAAAAGAAATATTAAATCAATAAGTAATGTCATGTTAAATAAAAGAAGTATAAAATCAATAAATACTGTGGTATTAAATAAAAAGAAATATTATATCAATAAATAATGTGGTATTAAATAAAGTAAATATTAAATTAATAAATATTGTAGTATTAAATTTAAAAAATATTACGTTAATTAATAATATAAAATTAAATAAAAAGAAATATTAAATCAATAAATAACGTAGTAATTAAAATAACAAAATATAAATAAATACTGTAATGATTAAAATAATGTATGTATATAATAACACTAACATCATAATGCACATCAAGTTACCCTATAAACGTTCTCAATCTCATATTTAAAAAAACATGTCAATTTTATCCTTCAGTTAACTCCTTGACATCGAGCAGTCATGACGCACACCACAGTTCAAAAATAACAAAAATAAAATCGTATTTGCCCTACAGCAGTTTTCGGTACAACACTATTTACAATTTGTACAATTAAAGATCGCGAAAACAAAGTTTATCTACCATTCCAAGTTTTTGTATTTATTTTAACAACGCAACAGATCTCTGCCTGACGCAACTGTCGAAAACATTATAGGTTATTAAATAGTAAAAATTCGCAGTTTCGTGAAAAAAATCCTCGATATATCTTCTAAGGTGTCAATACACTCCGTAATTCTCCTGAAAACGACAAAAGCACCGGAAGAAAGTGGTATCATCTCGTCACGGGACGATTGAAACGGAAAATCCCTGGACGGAAATTCTCTTTGAAATCTAATCTCGGGGGCAACGAGTTCGGAAGTTAAAGATATTGACCAATTGCCTCGTGCAATCTATACGTTAGTGGGTCAATAGAAAATACAGGTCCCAAATGGCGAGCTCTCATTGTCAGGCTTGCTTAATCCATGCGTATCGATCCGAAACTTTTGTGAACGTAAAACTGTCCGGATTACTTGGCTCACACATTACACATTTCGTTCTTACAGGTAACTACATAACTCTGCAAAGTCTCCAGAGATCTTCACGCTTCCGTGTTTTACCTCGCATTTCGTTCGGCTATTGTTCCAACAAAATTTCACATCTAATTCCACGTGTGTTTAACCAGCGGTATCGTTCAGACGATATATTAAACTGCGATCTTGCCATTAACCCAGTTGAACGTGTTCAATTTCAGTTTATTGAGCTATCACTAGGTTGCTGCCGCTGTGTCTCGCTAGGTTGTATTTTAAATAAATTTCAGAACATTCGTATGCTGTGTTGGACCATCTGACTAATGATAGGGTGAATTAAACTGTAATTTTCATTTTTGTCCAGTTGGATATACTCTGTTTATCATTTTTAATTTTGTTAAATTATCACTGGGTTGTTGTATAAACCCAGTTAAATACATTATATTTACAATTTTTAAAAATTATTACTAGGCTGTTGTATCATATACACTTGTTGTATCAACCCAGTTATATTCTATTTATCAATTTCAATTTTATTAAATATCACTAGGTTGTTGTATTATATACAGTTGTTATATCAACCCAGTTAAATAAACTCTACTTATCAATTTTAATTTTGTAAAATTATCACTGAACTGTTATTTCATATACAATAAATGAATTTGCAAATATTAGTAAATTATGTGGATCAAAATGATAAACCTAACCTCAATCTTCTAGTTAACAGAACAAAATACACTTAATTTACCTTGTACGAAATTATCACTAGATTGTTGTATATTTTAAATAAATTTGCAGATGTTAGTAAGTTGCTTGCATCTAAATGGATCGATTAAACTGCAACGCTACTATTAATCCCTTGGCTTATAACACCGAATTAGACTCGTGACGCACATTACAGTTCACGTGTGAATCTTAATCGTATTTTCGCTCGGATTGAGTTTTCAATTCTATACGGATTATAATTTCAACAACTAAAGATCGGTGAATTCAAAGTAAACCTAACATTAAAATATTGGGTAGGTCTAACTGTTAGCATAAAGAGTCATAGGTTAAGGGTTAACCTAGTTAAATGCACTAAAACTTATCAATTTGTGTGTTATTAAATTGTCACTAGGTTGTTGTATTGCATTTTACATGAATTTGCAAAAATAATTATAGTTTTGGACTATTGAAGTGATTGACATAACTGCAGTCTTTCTCAAAGTGGTTAAATTGCAACCCTCGTGTTAACTCAAATACACTGATATCATCAATGTAGATTTGACTAAATCTTCCATTTTATTAAATCATTAGACAGCATCAAATTTGCTCGAACCATCGAAATATACGAATGCTCACAATCTAAATGTAAAAAATATTCTCCGAGCGAAAAGATCCGGTTTCTGTTTGATCGACCTTTGTATCAGAGCTCCTCAGACGTGTCGTTTGACAAGCACTGACCCAATACCGGTGTTTCGGTCGCTTCAAAAGATACAATAAACTCTCAGCAACAAAGAAAGGTAGCTAGAACACGGTGATCATTAGGGAAAAGTAATCGGAATGAAGGAAAACCGAACATAAAGGGTGGAAATGCAAGTGTCGAGTATAGGGTACGGTCCGGGGTAGTCGGTCCTACTCGCTTCTCATTCATTCGAGAATGTTTCATGGAAATTACTTCCGCCACCGACGCGTCTGCCCTTTATATTCGAGACACCCGACAGACACGTCGACTGAATTTGCATGGCGACTTTGTTTCCCACGAATCCGATTCTGGTATCGCTCGGTTAACAAGCTCGTCTCGTGTTCCTCATCGAACATCCGATTTCATTTCGTAACAGCCAGCACCTTTTGTATTTTGCTTACAGGTTTACGTATCGTTTCTATCGTGAGATATTTCGATCGGCCATTCGCGTTTGATAATTTCGAGGAGAATAATTCATTTATTCGTTTTCTTGCAGTACGTTCAAATAACAAATTGTGGACAGAATTGAGTATTATTTTGAATACAGTAAGGTTATTAATTGACCTCATGCCATGAGACGCCATTACGCTTGGCGGGAAATGTCACGTGACCTACAGCCATGATACTAGTGCAAGTATAAAACTTTTTTATTCTTGATTTCTTTCTTCCCCAACTTTTACCAGCATATTTGTGACATTTTTCCCATTAAAACGAGACCAAACACGATATAATTTGGGCTATGTTTACTGGTTTTATCGACGATAATATGCTTAAAACGCAGAAATAAAAAATCTTCATAACAAATTAAGTCGAAAAAGAAAGTTTCGTAACGAATCAAACGTTTTATCCTTGATACTGTCAAAATGCTTTAATCATTTAATTCGTGTAAATCGAGGGATTCTATCGATAAAAAGTTGACGTATCGAACAGCAGTTGTTGAGCGAACTACGATTCAATCAGCAACTCATTAGCGTTTAAGCAAACCGCCGATTTAATATGCCTATAATTCAACCTGCAAATCAGGTACCAATTTCGCGTACAAGCTATTTCATCAATAAGTCCGCAGTAGCTTAACATCCTGGAACCGTTAAGTGATCATGTATTAGAGTCCCTATGTGTGATAGTAGCGAATTCGACATGTTACGAACCGTGTCATTGCGTTCTGTATGCATAAGTACCTTCGGTTTCAATTTAATATTCCGGGGCCATGTTCTGCAATCGTACAGCGAAAATATATTATATATGTACTCGCTAATTAACCTTCCCTCTGTGCACAAATATTTTAACGTTAACTGCGTACAGCGCTGTGCAATTACAAACCAAGCATTTTAGTGTAAAATTGTCGAGGAAAAACATTTACTACCTAAGTGTTTGTATTTAGTGAAAATAGGTAGTAAAAATTCATTGTGGTTTGTGTTTACATCGCTGTATAGAGGACAATTTAGGTTAAATAAACTATTATAATTTAAATAGTGTAGCATCTATATTATCTTTATTTATAATCTTGACATGGAATTGTTTGTAATATTAATAACATTTATTATAAACTTATTTTAATCTTGATATCATTTATAATCTTAATATCATCTTATTTGTAATACTAATATAATCACTTTTATTTATCACTTTAATATTATAATTTTTACTTACCACTCAAGTATCATAATTTTACTTGTAACATTAATAACATAACTTTCACTTGAAACCTCAATAACGTAATCTTATTTACAACATTATTAGCCTAACCTTACTTGTGTTACTAATAATATAATCTTTATTGATAACGTTACTAACATAATGTTACTAGTAACATTAATGACATAACTTTCATTCATAACCTAACCATACCATGTTTGTAACAAATATAACATAATCTTGCTCCTAAATTAATAACAGAACAACAAATGTCTGTAATATTAAATTGCTTTCTTTATCTGAAATAAATAAAAAATAGTAACAATGACCTATATAGTTGTTAGTTCCATGTGATTAAAAAGTTTCTTTTGCTGTACATCGTGCCTTTTATCAAGACACACAGAAACGTTTAGTTCGTCGAGCAGAAACGATTAACCCTTTGATGTTACGTATACCATGATACTATAAAGGTATGAGCATATTTGCTGGTCAATATTCACATTCAGCAACTTCAGTTATTACAGATACTATGAATTCTTACTAAAATACGCTGGACTGTAAATATTCAAATAAATGCGTCGTTTGATACGAATACTAACAACAACGAGAATATATTTCGTTCGAGTGAAATAGAATACTTTCTTTTAAGAACGATGTTTCAACATACTTGGACTATATAATAATTAATTGCAGTAATTGATAATTTATTCTAATTTTTAAAAATACCGAAATTCAAAAATTAAAAAATGGTAGAATTTTGAGATTCAACAATTTTTTAATTCAAAAGTTCTAAAATTTAAAAATTCTAAAATTGCATATTTCTATTATTACGACATTCTTAAGTCCCAGAATTCTAAAATCCCATTCTCAATTTAAAAATATTCCATTAGTTCATAATTATAGTATTAAAAAATTTGATATTGCCAAAGTTTATGATATGACCTGAATTTAATTGTCAGTCTACTATGCGCCATTGTAATTAATCGGTGCTAGAAGTCACAAGTCGCTCTAAGTCCTACAGAAATTCCTAAATCGTTTGAAACTGACAGAAATACCTAACATGTTAAGCCACGATCTTGTAACAACATAACGTAGCCAATTTTGCGAATGCGAACACAACTGTGGCCGACATGTATGCGAGCAACTAGAAGACCAATCACTGAGTGAAATTCCGGACAAACATACATATTCTACCGAGCAAGTAGCACTTGCAGCTGGCCAACTAGCCAAATTGGTCAATACATTTAGCTCCAAACGGTTGGCTTATAAAACCGGACATTATGGTACATTCGACAGGGAAAAGTTCTGATGAAATTTGGGGATTTTTAGATTTTACAGTTTTGCTATTTTACTGTATCACTATTTTTATATTTTTATTTCTATATTTCTGTTTTATTATTTTACTATTTTACTATTTTTCTGAGATGCTGTTTTACTATTTTATTATATTATTATTTTGTATTTTATTATTTTGCTATTTTGGTATTTTATTATTTTGTTGTGTTGCTATTTTACTAATTTATTATTTTTCTTTTTCAATATCGTATTGTTTAACTATTTTATTATTTTTTTATTTTACTGCTTTGTTGTTTTGATATTTCACTATTTTTTTACTTCACTAGTTTATTATTATACTGTTTCATTTTTTTAGTGTTTCATTGTTTCACTAGTTTATTATTTTATTATTTTGTTATTTTGCTATTTTACTGTTTCTTTTTTATATTTCTGTCTTACTGTATTATTGTTTTAATATTTTGCTATTTTGCTGAGTTACTGCATTGCTGTTTTATTAATTTATTATATTACTGTTTCAGTATTGTACTGTTTCACTGTTCACGTGTTTATTTTTTTATGTGACTATATTACTGGTTAACCATTTTACTATTTTATTATCTTGTTATTTTGCCGTTTTGTTATTTCACTATATTACTGTTTCACTACTTTACTATCTTATTGTACTACCTAATCATCTTACTGCCATACTATTTTACTATTTTTACTTCTGACTATTCCAATATTCCAGCATTATACTACACTACAGTCTTACCATTCCATAATACTGCGCATTTATCACCAAAGTCGTAAATCAACGTCAGCGGTTTAAACAGAATTTTGCGTATTGTGAAATATACTAGACATACCTGTTATGTTCCTTACAGTTTTTAATAAAATTTCATAAATAAATCATAAATTTATCTACGAGTTTGGTATTAAGGAGGGAAATTTCTATTCCCGTGGCGTACTTTCATACATCATTATTGTTCCTTTTTTCGTCTCCGCGTTATGAGAAAGAAAATTCAAGTGCAAACATTTTTGTCACGTTTATAATGACTGTGTTTCGGTCTAATTTTCCTCGGAATTGCACACTTCCACGGAAATTTGCATTTTAATCGTTAATATCCCGTTATCGCGAATTTGTGCTGCGACAAGCAGCTATGCCGAAATTTGTTCCGACGAAATTTTAAGCGAATCGTGTTAGATAGCTCACCGAGTTTCTCTAATGTGCTTTCGTGTCACGTGAACGTCACGTCGTGACGATCTATCCTGAATAAAAATCGTTTGCGACGATTAACAACTCCACTTACGTGATTTACAACGAAACTTGTCATATTTAATACAGAAAGAACTCGAGTTTTTCATTACAATTTATCTATGTTATAAATTTAAAAATATTGTTATTATTAATATTACTATCATTGTCAAAAAGAATTGTCCTTTATTCTTTAATAATATTGTTGATGTACGTAGTAACGTACGTATTACAAGTTTAAATTAATAAATAATATAACCAATAAATGGTAATAATAATTTTACCGATATTAATAATTACATGTATTAATTTAAATGAAGTAATTACTGAATTATGCGAATAATTGAAAACATATTTCGTAAACAAATTTTCTTACGAACACTTGACCTCATTGAACTTACGAATTCAATTTTCTCTATAGCAAAATTTTATTCCATATTTCCGATTTATTTATCAGTGATTTTTCAGTATGTATGAAAGATGAAAATTCTCGTGATAGTGTTTGTTTTTCATTAAAAGGTTGTCGACTTTTAACGAATCTACAGCTTTAAAATAAACGTTTGATGCTGTGCGTGAAGAAAATGGTAGAACTTTGATTCGCCTGTAATCCATTATGGCGGCGATATGCATAGTATCAATTCTTTCATCTCTTTGAAAAACCTGCTGTTGACATTCTGCGCTCGGTTTCTATTACACTTTTGACCTCGAATGAAAACGTGTAATCGCGTAACCATGAGAAAGACGGTGAAGTGTGTCATCGTACTTTGAATCTTTCAAACGAGGTAGGTACTCGCAAACGATGTGTTCCAGAGTAAACTGGTTACCGTGAAAATTTCCTATTTTTTTTTGCAATTTAGCAATTCACAACACGGTCCTTTCAAAGAAAATTGTCGCTTTAAGAATTTCCTATGAGGGTGTTGTATAGCGCTTTGTATGCCGGCTAACCGCGACTGACTCGGAATTTCTTTTTCAATTGCTATTACACATCTGAGCCGTTTATTTTAACAGTGGTGATGTGAAAGAAATGACGATTATGATAACAAAATATGATATTTTATATTAATTGATGCTTTCACCTGTAAGCAATCTACAATGAAAATAATTGAAATTCTCTAATATTTTGAAAGTGGTCTTCAGGTTGAAATTATTTTGGACAGAATATATTTCAGTATTTAACTTTGGTAAATTTTAGTAATACTGCGATAAACTACAAATTGTTGCTTCTATTACCAACTTGCAAGTTATAGTTCAGTTTCTAATACTCAACAAAGTCAACATTGTTTTAGAATCAATGCACAAAATACCTTAACAACTTCACTGTTATTTGAAAATTAATTACAAGAATATGGCTCATAATGATATCAATGAAGATTATAACTGTGATCTGAAAGTGAAGCTTGGGCAATTTTACTATTTTTACTATGTTTATAGAAATAAGACCCATGAGAATTAGAAATAAAAGAAGTCAATCTTGAAGTCAGGATCTGAATGTGAAGATAATTAGCACGAAATTATTCAAAGAAATTAAGAAAAGGAATAACTGAACAACTGAAATCCATTTAATTAGAGAATTGATTAATTTTGAAGATCCACTAAGGTATAATAAGACCTTAATTTTATTAGCCAGCTAATTTGAACACTATTGGATAATACATACATCATCTAACATCACAAAATACACTGAAATTTCAACGATTATTTATAAAATTCGTATGATGTATCTATTATAAAGGAAATTACATTTTATGTTTCTATTTACATATTTTGAAAATGGTTTCAAACGGAAGCTGCAATTACAGGGAAGCAAAAGATAAATATATACTAACAGGACATTAAATGTTCTGAAACTTTAACAAGATCCAAATGAGTAATCAAAAGAGAGAAACTTTGAAACTCTTAAGAAACAGGAACTTTTGCTTTAGCGCAGCGTAAACTAGCAGCAGTATCGTTCACAGTTTCTGCAGAAAAAGTTTGAATTCTACATAAGACTTTTCAAAATTGCGATGAAAATTTATATTTCGTGCTTGCAAATGCTGTCGAACGTCGAAACTTATAACGAATTTACATTTGGAAGTTTGATCGGTTTTATTTACCACGTGTATTTTTAATTTTGATGTGAAAAAGAAATGTTGAAGGTAGAAAATTTTCACAACTCCGTAGATATTCATAGTATAGAATATAAATGTGTAGTGATACTGAACAAAGTTTAAACACAGTTTGAACCATTCTTAACGTCACTGAAGAAGTTAGACAGGTTGACAGCACATTCCCGCACAAATCGAGGTTACCTATATCACCAATATTAGACAATTTTTATTGTCAGTGTTGAGATTATCGACGTGATAAATACCTAAAACGAGTCGAACTACACTAATTTTAACTGTTACTTATTTAACATAATATAAGAATACATATATTCACAAAGCGAAGCTACCGCACGTAACGAGCAACAAATCTCGATCGATCATGAATCAACGAACACGCAAGGGGCAGCACCGTCAACGACGTAAAGAAAGAGGGCGCAGTAATCTTACAAAAGACTGATCTCCAACAGTCAGTGCTACTAAAATTTACTGGAGCTAAATTGTGCGATAATATATTCAACCAAAAATAATTTCAACCTAAATACCACTTTCAAAATAATCTGTCCAATACCGTTAATCACCCAATTATCGATAAAATATTAGAGAATTTCAATTATTTTCACTATAGATTTCAGATAAAAATGTTACATTAAGTTTTACATGATAACAGTTATCTTCATTTCTTTCACAAATGGACTTGCCCCACTTTTCAATAAACGGCTCAAATCTGGTAAGAGAACTGTTGTCCCTTTTTTCGTTTGCTGATTACATTTCTGCTTGGCGGGAAACGAGGTCATCAGTCTCGACACTCGATTCTCGCAAAGTTCGTCCATCTCGGCCATAATCGAATATCGTTTGCGATTCAGAAAGACGGGTTTTAAGTAATCGACATCGGTCGTCCGCGGAATATGTGGGCTCTGCTTAAACGGCGCCCGCAGCCAGTAGTTACGACGAACTTTTTCAATTTCTTACGACAAAGGGAATACCCGATAAATACCAGTATTTTATCGTAATTAAAGGTAAGCTGCAATCGGGACAAACAGGTGTGGAGTTTAAAACGAAGTAATTAAACGACGGGTGGTTCGGCAGAATTTAATTATACGTTTGAAAGAAACGTGCACTCTTCAGTCTTGTTAGTTACTCGTGTGTTATATCAATCGATAGAAAGGTTATAAGCACGATCGGGAGCAGTAACTGGCATTCTTACAGGAAATGTGACAACCAACGGAAAAGGGATGTCGCTCTCGTTCATTTTTACGGATCTCTGGGGATTTACGGATTTTCGGTGTACGAGAATGTAAAGATACGACGGTACAGCGACTTGAAAGTATAAGTATTAGGGCTTTTGGGAATTTAGCGATTTTCAGATCTCGAGATCAATGTATTTTAAGAGCTAGGAATACGGAGACTTTGGAATTTGGGGATTCAGGTATTTCGGAGCTTAGGAATTTAAAAATGTATTTGGGGATATTGGAATCTGGGGATTTTGGGATTTGGAAATTTAAGAATTTGGTAGCTTTCGAATCTGGGGATTTTGGGATTTGGAAATCTAGGAATTTGGTGACTTTCGAATCTAGGGATTTTGGAATTTGGTAGCTTTCGAATCTGGGGATTTTGGAATTTGGTAGTTTTCAAATTTGGGGATTTTGGAATTTGATAGTTTTCAAATTTGGAAATCTAGGAATTTGGTAGGTTTCGAATCTGGGGATTTTGGAATTTTGTAGCTTTCGAATCTAGGGATTTTGGAATTTGGAAATCTAGGAATTTCATATCCTTCGAATCTGGGGATTTTTTAATTTGAAAATCTGGGAATTTGGTAGCTTTCAAATTTTGAGATTTTTGAATCTGCTTCAGAGATTTGGGGATCAATTTGAGAACGAAAAAATATGAGGATCTAGGGATTTACGGATAGTTTTGAAATATGAAAGAGTAAGTTAGAAATGTGAATTTATTAATTGGAGAATTTATAAAGCTGAAAATTTGGAAGCTTGAAAGTTCAAGGATTCGTAAAACTACAAAGAAATTCGTAAGTTGATAATTTGGAAACTATCGAGGTTCAGAAATCGGAAGAAGGGTTGAAGCGGTGAAATCCCAGCGATCGTCAACGAACCAGTCAATTTTGCTAATCGAATGGAAATCGAAGGGGAGCGATTCATCTGATCGAAATAACGAACGTGGTACTTCAGAACTATCGTTCGATGACACTCGAATCGGTGAAAGATAGGAGAATGTTGGATCAGTGGAAACACTGATACGAATCTCTGTATTCGTTCGCTCTTTGCGTTTCTCGAACTATACCAGCCCCTCGGTTAGCAACGAATAGCTAAAGAAAACGTTGGATTAAGAGCGAAAAAAAGGGAAAAAGAAAGGATCTGCTCGCAATCGATTGCACCTCGAAGACATCGGCGCGATGCCTCGACCTACTGAATAGATTCCGCTTCTTGGATAGGTAGCTACGTTTCTTTCAGCATCGTTTCGAGTAACCTAGATAAAATCGCGTTTACGCGCAGCCTTCTCTCTTGACAGGAAAAATCCCTGGAAAAGATTTTTAGTGATACTGTCTTTTTGTTTTTCTAGATTTTCTGCAGCTGTTGATGAGATTTACAGGTATTTTCAACGTATATAGTTTTAATTAGGAATTTGTGAACTATTTAATTTAACAGTTTTAAGATATTTTAAATTTCTCATTTGAAAAGTTTTGTGCTCTTGCTATATAATTTACTTTTACACTCTACTAGTTTTACCTTTTTCTACAATCGACTCACCAAGAGATTTTGTAGAATCTCAAAGATCATGAAATAATAAAACCAGAAAACAAACGTTTTGTTCGATTCGTTCAGAAATGATAGCACAAGGGATATCTCCTTTTATTGAAATTCTTTTTTCTGATCGAATCGATGAAATCAATCGTATCCTCTGCATTATTGAAAGCAATATTTTCGACATTAATCCTGCATTTCTACGCTCGTATATGCACGCGCTTCATTCATATTCACCCTCGTATGGCAATAAAAGAAAGGGTGAAGAGTGGATTGCAGGGTAAGGGGATGTTATATGAACCGGCGATATTGTTGATCGACTGAAAAATCCAATAAAACCCTTATTTTCCTTATACAACACGAATTTTATTTTACGATATCGAGGAGGAAAATCTTTCAAACTTTCATCTACCGGTGTTTCTTCTCTCCTTTCTCCATTCTCACTTCCGGCTTACGAGATATTTTCAGAAATGTTGATATTGTGAATAACTGACACAAATCGCGCTAAACCAACTTTAACATAATTTAATACAAGAATATACTCACGAAACGACCGCGTGCAACGAACACCTCGAGATCAAACACGAATCAACAAGATCGCAAGAAGCAGCACACACAGCAAAGAGAGGGCGCAGTAGTCTTACGAGAAAGGCTGATTTCTAACAAGAAAATCGAATTTTTAAATTCAAGAAATTGTGCCTGAACACATTTAGAAACCGAAACTAATTTTTTATCGATGTTAAACTTAAAACTTTAAAAATTATGGCTATTTTTTAAATACTAATTCATAGGAAGCAAGAATATATTAATATAAATATTCAGACGAATCGCAAAGTATGAATCTTTGATTCTTGAAAAATATTGCTTCAATTATTGAGAATTATTAATAAAATGTATATCACACGATTCTATTGTATAACACGATACCGGAGTATATTATATTGTAGAACCGGAAATTATTCGATGAGTGATTTGTTTCATCGAATATTTCATTTACAGCGCCAGTGCCGGAGCTAATAAATGACTTCGATTCTTGCAATGTCGCGTTCCTTCATACATGTATAGCCACTCCATATGTATGCGTGATTTGATTTAATTCGTGTACTATCACCGGTACCAGTTTATTGGGACGTTCGAATTGCTCGTTAACAACTGCTGCGAAATTTCATTACGTTCAGTAATCGGAATCATTTGTTCAGTGACACTTTACGAAATCGGGAAAACAATCGCACCGCAGAGTATCTCAATTCTGGAATCTGTACCCTCTATGAAATTGTGATACCATAAGTACTGGCAGTAATTACGAACTAATTGCAGAGGCTGCTAACCACTTTACAATATTAAACCGATGAAACGGTAAGCCTCTTTTCGTTATTAGTTTCCGTATTAATCAGCGAATCTGTTATGCATGTTCTGATTGTAACGTGAAAGTAATTATGTCACAATACTTATTAACCTCTTCATGCGCGATTTTTTTCAGGTTATGAATTGTCGTAATTATATTCTACTTATTTTAAATCTGTGATAATTGTATTAATAAAATACGGAAATGATTATTTATATGTAAAGAATTAATATTTATGTACAATGATTACAGTCATTATTTGTGTATAATATAATAATATAATATAACATATTTTATATTTGTACAAAACATTTGTAACAGATTAATATAAAGATACACTGTTTACTAGACTCTTCACGAGTAACATTTTTAAGATTAAGGTTGCTACAATTATGTTTTGCTTAATTTAAATTTGTCATAATGTCATAAAAAATGATTATGCATGTATAATAAATACAGTGATTATTTGTATATTACAGATCTAGTTATAAATTGTCTAACTTAGTATTTGTATGTAGGATGTAATTAGAAAATACTGTATGGTATTTTGACTTTCCTTCTCCGTCTTGATTAGTGCGTCTGACGCACCTGCCAATTAAATCACAGTGCAAGGTTTTAATTTATTTAGGTTTAATTTATCGAGCAAGAATTGAAAATATTTCGCAACTCGACGAATTTACAGTCCCAAATAAAAAGGATACGGATTTGTGTGGATACATATGGGTTGGAAAAGGAACGTCCCTGGTGGAAACCGTGCTGAAACCATTTGTCTGTGCAGCCGAGGCGTCGAGTCAAAGAAAAGTGTATTTCCTCGCCGAGATTTTCGTCGGTTCAGAGACAGAAAAGAGGCGGCTGGCGTCGTGTGTTTCCGACATTCTAATGCGACACGTGAATCGATGTTCCATCAGCGTAGAGTGAAGAGGAAGGTACGCTTCGAGAACGTTTCTCAGGGTTTATTCTTCTCTCCTCGAACAGTTTCTTCTGCTATCTTTACGAGTGACTCGAATCGTACCCTCGCAAGCGGCTACATACCAAATAAATATGTTATGTGTCACGTTGTCTTTAACCGGTTAGCCGTTGACCTTTTTATAAAGCGTGTATTACAAACATGATGCGGTAACAAGTATACGTGTAGCTTAGGGTGGCTCTGTAAAATTTTTTCTTACCCTCTAAAAATTTAGTATGTGATGTAAAAACGTCCTCTCAAAGCTTGAACTTTTACATTTAAGAGGACGCTCAAATTTCAAAGTTTACAAGATGAAATTAAAAATAAAATTTGTTAACCATTTGTTTATTTATTTTAAATTATATATTCATCAATAGTTATCTTTTATGTTAATTATAGGTATCGAATTTATAATTTTATATATTTTAGTCCTACAGTTTTTTTTCTGCCAAACAATTATTTTTATAACATGTATATTTTTCTGTGTTGTTACAGTACTTGTAATAAATATTGCAACTGATGCTCTTATTGAATTATTCTATCAATGTCACTCGCTCTGCTATCATTAGCAACTTGCAAACTTTTCAATATTTCTTGACAATTCTTACTTTCATTTAAAAAAATTGAGAATAAAGAAGTTATAAAAAAAACGTATAAAAAGTGAAGAAAATATAAAGTGTACAAAGTAAAGAAAATATGAAGAATATAAATGAATTTTATACCACAGGAAAAAGTTAGCTACCAAAGGTAGCTATGAAAATGATTTTTGTAGAGCAGGAAATATTTTGCATTGTGTTAGTGGCCATATAACGGGTGTGTACCGTACAGACAACGTTCATCCGGCAATATATCTGTCTAGTAGTTCCCGACAGGGTGGTTTCGTTATTTGTTGTCGGTAGGATCAGATAATAATGCGGACACGCAATAGTAGGCCTACGATTAAATCGCAAGCTAATATCGTCGCAACCGACATTCGGTAATTCAACGATTCGAATCCGACGTTCCGTTGCCGTGCGATATTCGTTCCTGGCAAATGGCCAGTGCACGTCGTCCACGAAGCAAATGGCCTCCTCGGAGGTACGTTCACGTGCCACTCTGGACAGATATTACGATGTACACTCGGATACAACGTAACATAACTTTGAGAAGGGACAAGTATATAAGTCCGAAAACTTGTTAGTATTCGATTTTTTTAATTTTTAAGATTTTACTTTTTTAATTTTATTATTTACAAATTTTTACATTTTTAAAATTTTCAAGTTCTTAAATTCTTTATTTTAGAATTTTCTAATTTCCTAATATTCTAATTTTCAAATTTCTAAATTTCCTCATTCCCTAACTGTTAAATTCCTAAAATCTTAGATTCTCAAATTCCCAAATTCTGAAATGTTTAAATGTTCACATGCTCAAATTGTACAATCCTCAAATTCTGAAATTCTGAAATTTTTAAATTCTCAAATGTTCAAAATCTCAAATTCTCAAATGCCCCAATTCTGAAATGTCTCAAACCTAATAAATTCTCATATCTATTGTCCGTTCACTGTAATTTCGCAACAGTTAGAATTAGACTGAAAATGTAGATAATCAATGGAGAGTCGGAACAGTAGGGGGGGAAGAATAATAGATACCAATCGGCGCACAAGATTAAAAACACGCTAGATGCAAATCAGTAGTGTTTTAGCGAAATAGAATTGTTCGGATTTGTTGAAACGTTCGGCGAACACCGGTTAGTTAAAACCCTGACAAACTACTACCATCCTGTGTTTTAAATTCAGCTGCACGGATTCAATCTCATTTGCAAAAATTTCCATGCCGATCGGGAAAGGGAAAGGGAATCAATAATTTTAGAATCATGCTGTTTAAAATGAATTTTACGATACCAGCTGAATCCCCGTTGAAAATGAGATGCAGGGAACGTAATAAAAATCGTGCAACGAAATGATAAAAATTTTTGAAAGTCAAATTTTATTAGATGAGATTCAGTTCTCATGGATGTAACGTATCGATAAGAATATGATACGACGTTAAACGTAATTTCTTTTACTACTATTCTTTTCTTTTATTAGTTTCCTCTATTTTTTTTTTTAATTGTAGAAAAATTCAAAATATTCGAGACTCAATTTAGGGTAAATTGATTGCGAAATAATTTTTTTATATTTTTTTTACCAACTTTCATAACAAAAATTTTTAATGTTTATATGTTCAAAAAATATTTTCAGAAATACTTGTATGTTATATTTAAATATATATTTTTTACAATATTCATGATATTTATAAGCATTAGTGGGTATCTCTACTTTGAAAATATTCACAAATATTAGCCTCTGTGATCATTTAAAAATATCTATAAAATATTCAAGTATAAATATTAATTGCATTTTTAAATATTTATGAAGAACGTCTAGACAAATGATTAAATATTTACACACATTATTTTGGATCCTTCCTAAAAATGTTTGCAACTTATTTACAGAATGGTTCAATCTTTATAAATTACTAATAAATATTTATAAGTAGTCTTTTTAAAAATATTTAAATATTTATGAATATTAGTCTGTGTGTCATTACAAAAATATTTAAAAGAACGTTATAATAAATTATACCGAGATACACTTTTATTCCTAACAGATTAAAAATAAAAAAATAAGAAAGAAGATTAAATTTCTTTAATTTTTAAAATCAAATCCTTTCTTAAGTTACAAGTACCAGTAATTAGTACAATGTTAATAACACCGTGGAGATTATGTTTGAAGAGGAAGGAAACTCTCAGAACAGGAAGTACGTAGTCATAGTGGTCTTATTAGTACCGGAAGTGGTGTCTGTTGAACCATATACAAAGCCTGTATCAATCATTCATTACTCTGCCTCGAGCACATCAGTTAAATTAAAATTAATATCTCCTTTCGAATATTTTTCAAAACTGTTACTATTTTATTTAATTATAACTTGTAGGATTAAAATTTGAGATCGTAGCAAAGTCTTAAAGTAACAATGAAAGTTTGCAATTAAAATTGTGGAAAAACCTTAAAGGATTAATTTTGATATTTTTAAGGTTAGGTTATACTGCCACATTTTATTTAATCAACACTAATTTGTAGGATAAAAATTTGCAATTAAAATCACAGCAAAATCTTAAGGTAACAATTAGCTAAATGCATACAAATTTTATAACTCTTACATTTTAGTTAATTGCTACTAATTTGTAAAATTAAAATTTGCAATGACCAAAAAATCTTAAAATAAAAATTACAAACTTAAGATCCTTTTATTGAATTTCTACCGAATAAAAACTTGCAAGTCACAATAAAATCTTAACCGAAGAAATTTTCTGTGGTGTAATATCGAAGGTACTGTATTAAATCCGGACACTTAATAATTAAAACGTAATTTTGTTTTATGATTTATCGTTCGCCCGTCGAACGACACTGTTTCGCTCAATTAAATTAATCGTTAATGCATCGAACCAATACCGTTACATTATCAAAGTCAGCAAATATCTCGTTGATAGCATTAATGCGATTATTAATAGTCGTTATTAACGGTCCCTAGTCCAACGCTGATGTGATCGAACACGGAACAATGCATACTGAATCTTTCATTTTGCTGCCATTACGAAGCCTATCATCGGCATAAATCAACAGCCATATAACACAGAAGCTGTTGCGTTAACCCGTGGTTAAATGAAGACAATGCATCAAGTATTCAGCTTGGGCACAATAATGTGGGATAGTGTTTCGCTAACTATAATCACCCTCTATTGAAAAAATTCATGCATTCTTTATTAACGATGTCAGTCTAAATGTGCTACTTCTAGTAGCTAAGTTGTTATTGTATGGATTAGAAAAAATACCTATCACGAAAAATAATGCGTACATATTTGATTTCTATCGATTATGTCATATGTTCTTAAGCTGTCTACCAAACAATTTTCAAATTACATCCCCTTTCGCTTTTAGTAAAATGACTCAACGTCAAGACTTTTGTATTTGTTACTTAACTAGTTATTAATAGAACTAGATAATTGGGTCAGAAATTATGTCTCAAAACTAAAATGGTCTGCAAAAAAGATGTTCAAGAGTCCACATACATGGCATACATGAGTTTAACCCCTGACATATTAAATATGTATAGAACTTTTTAAATATCTGCCCAAAAGAAATGTAATCACATGCATATACTGCTTTCAAAAAGTAGAGAAATCATCCATATTTAATGGAAATTGCTGCCGTATAATCAGTGCGTATGTGGTAAGCATATGTGTGATATGTGAACATATGTGAGCATCAATTTTCTCACGAAATTACAAGCAACGCTTGCACAACGTACCTGCAGAAAATAGTCCAGAATTTATTAAAAAAATAAAAGCAAATATCGAAGATTTGTCAATTTTATTATAGGTAAAACTGTACGGTTCGATTCCAATTATTTGCGAGCGGACGTTTTTCGCGTATGACGTTCGAATCCATTTAATTACGTTTTAATTAAATGAATTAATCTCGGTTCAATATTATACCAGCGTGTAGATGCATGTAACGGGCGAGGAAAAAATATGTACAGTAGAACGCACGCGATCAATTGTCCAACGGCAAATACTCAAATTATCACACATCTGTTTAACGACCGACCAGTTAATTGAAATTTCGTCGTGCACCATTTCACCATACTGATGCTATTTACTTATACACCGTAAAGGGATATAACGATAACGAGAAAGCACGTTTGTCCCATAAAAGTGCGATTCCATCGAATTGTTTCGTTAATGTAGCATTCGCTGATTGATCGATGTGCACCAACACGAATAAAGAATAATGCACTATTGGGTTTTTGCATGTAAATGCATTAGTGGCCGGTTGCATAAAAATGCAAGGAGTGTGAAGTTTGAATAAGGATGCCATTGTGATTGTTGCATAATGATTACTGATATCTTCTCTGGGTCTTTTCTGCCTTTTTAATAAATATACACTCTGAGTAAAATTTCATGAAAAAAATATTCACTTTCTGCGTGACGATATTCAGATTTATGTGACGTCATAAGATAATGATTTTATGATTCTTTTAGACTGTAACAGAATTGCAGCGATCCGAAAGGATTGTAACCATAATGACATCGATTAAGTTTATGGTACATTCGTGATCATAATACTTGAATATTTCATAAAATACTGTTATCTTTTATATATTAAAGATTTTATCGTAAAGCTCAGAATTTCTATTCATTTATAAATTTATGAATTTATTTATTTACATGTTTAAACAATTGTCCCCACGCGTATTTTTTCACAATTACAACCTACAAATTTTCACCGATATTTTTTGGTTCAACGCTGCACAATTCTGTTTCACGTTTACCGAATACGTCGGATTATTCGATCCCGATGCGTCCCACATGAGTGGAACACGAAATCCAGATAATTCTAGGATTCTACGGAAAATCGTATACCAGTTAACACCTACGTAGCGAATATATTAAACGATCAAAGAGAGATTTCAATGCTGCGTCTATATTGTCCCTGTTCGATCAGATTCTCTTTGCGATCGGCAGATCAATTAATCAATGCCTGCAAACTGTACTGTGCACAGAAGAATTGGGTATAGGTACATGTACCACGATCTTTTATTCCGTTTCAACGCAATATTTCAAAGTGAGGCACGTCCATTTTCGAAACAAATGAAGGTAATAACAGCAATAGATAAAACTTATGCTATTTTCATCCGTGAACAACCTATAGTCAAAATAATTGAAATTCTCTAATATTAATCTTCAATTCCTTAATATTGAAAATGAGGCAAGTAGATTTGATTTTAACCGCTATTCCTAAATCCCTATATTCTAAAATCTCCAGATCTCAAGTTCCAAGTCCCCGAAGCCCAAATTCACAGGTTCCTCAATCTCCACATACCGAAATCCCAAAAGTTCCAAAGATCCCGAAATCAGCTCCCGTTTTCGTGAACATCCCCAGAAATGTTTCGAAATAATGATAGAACGATAAAGTGAACGATCGGAAGAATTCACGGTTGCAGTTTATTTCCACGATACGAAACGTAGATAACTGAATTTCCCTTGCTGCTCTTCGAATCATCCTGTTATACTTTCGCGCCGTCCTTTGCTTTCCCTGGAAACTTTATGGAAGGAAAACAGTTGCACATCCATGGTGCCGTAACTTCGATAGATCCTTAGTAACTCCCTAAGTTAAAATGAAATACGCGTGGATGTTAGTTCCCGTACACTTTTAGATCGCGTCGATGCGTGCCCCCCGGGCACGCTTCTTCACGGTAGTTAATCCCCTCAAGAAATTTCAACATGATTTCCGACTTGCGTAAACTTTGCTCAACGAAGAGCAGAAATTAAACTGCGAAGTTCAGCCGTGATAATTTTCTATCATTCAAGAATAATTATGTTCTTACGATTAATGGATATCTGTAGTGTTCACCTTGTTTTTGCCACTTTCGAGTTTACTTCTGTTGCTATTTTTGAGATCACTTCTGTTTTGCGATTCAAGTTACTAAACTGGTCAATTTAATAAACAATATCTATTTACCTAAATCTCACCAGAGTTCAACTTTCCGATGTTATTAATTATATATTTGCTTAATGTAGAATTAAGAAATTTGTTCATTTTATCATTTTACACTGTGAACGAATTTTTTTATAAATAAAAAAAAAATCAAATTCAATTCTCTTGAAAATATCCTTATACCAAAAATTTTCCACGTTGATTAATTTTTTTATAGTACCATTTCGAAAACACCCTATACAACTCACTAATTACCATTGTGCTAATAATTGATAGAGAAATCAAGCTCCAAAAATTAAAATTTTAAATCTGAAGGTTTCATTCCTGAAATCAAAGTGTGTGTCCTGCGACAATCAATTTTAAATAGATTTCTATAAGTATTACTGTCAAACTAATTGACAGAAAAAGAAATGAAGCTCCTGTAAAATATTCGGTTATAAAGCTGGATCTAAACTCGTCGTCCAGAAAGAAATTCAAAACCTTTGCAGACAGTTGTCCTAGCTCACGTGATATTTCACTGTCCTACATTTAGGAGCTCGTGGGAATTTGTCTTGTTCCTTTAGAGATTGAATCTGGAACACGTGGTGTATTTTCCGCGAAGGAAAAGCGCTCCCCGTATTTTTTTCTTCCCTTTCATTTCTCCTCCTTTTTTTTTCTCGCTTTAGTTTATCGTTTTATAGCGGCACCGCTGTGGATGCATCTTTGAGAAGTCCCCGGAGCTGCGAACTTCGCGTGCAAACTTTACCGCCATAAGCAGTATTTGAATATACATATGCAGTGGCAAACGAAAAAATAAAGAAAAGAGAAGGGAGGGTGGAAATAAATGAGGGTAAAAGCTGAACCGGCATTAAAGTCTGGCAAAAACGAGTAGCAAAAAGCAGCAAAATTTTCGGGAATAATTGCTTTTCATTTTCAGGTTAACAATGTACAAGGGAGGAAAGATGGAATTCCTGTTTTAAAATTAATTCGTTCATAAATGAGCCGTCGAAAGGGGACAAGTACGATGCGCCGTTCGAAATTTACTAAATCGTTTTTAACGAATACAGATTTTTTTTAACTTCGGTTTATTTTGTACCGGTGTTTGTATGGTTTTGACTGCTTATTTACCGAAAATTTTGTACGTTCCGAAGAACAAAGGTTTCGTTATGCGGTGAATTGGAAATGTTTAAATGAGGGAGGTTTCTTATGCAGAGATGTTTGTTAAAATGAATCAATTTCGACGAATGTTGAATTAATGGTAAAATTTAATAATCAATCGGTAAAGGTAAAATCACGTATTCACGATAAATTTTAAAATATATAGCAAGGATGTAATTGGTAAAAAGATATAATAATAATTGAATTAAGGGATGACTTCAATGTGAAATCAATTTTAACTATTTATTTTTTTAAATAATTTTCAAACAGAAAAAATTTGACTATCCAACCGATATATCACTCATACACTTATATTTTATAATTGCATTAAATATTTATAAAAAAATATATGAAAATCGAAGGGTAAAATTAACCTGAAATCCTAACTACTTAAATTCAAAAAATTGCTTGTCAAATTCTTGATTGTTCTTCAAGAAAATATTCAACGTCAAAGACTCGGAAAACGTTTAAAAGGAAATATGTGCATAAAGAAGCAAGTACTTAAAGAATAATCCGCTATCAATTCATTTCGTACGCATACCTCGCGTTTTCTGCTACGTACGTACAAAATCGTTTCTCTATATTATTTTAGATTATACAGAGCTCGTGTTTGCGCTTGGAAATGAGGTTTCGAAATAACGATAACAGCGAAATTACAGTGTATTTTTGAGATTGCTTTGTACTCTCACCGCGGCCACATAGTTTTCCATTATTTCGTAATTCGAAATTGCACGGCGTTATCCGCTTTTGTGTTTGCAATTACGATGCGAGCAGCAACTTTATTTCATAATTAAAAATTATAACGCGATCGGGGTTTGGCCGTGATACCAAGGAGTCATCCTACGACTTTCATATACGATTATTATTTTTATCCAATCTGTGGTTTGCGTGTAGATTATTTTCTGTATCATAACAAATTTATTAAACAAATGAAGTGCTAACAGGTACGCGACATTTCATCGATTTTATTTATTAAGCTTGTAAATAAAAACTGTCCGTTCGTCGCAATAAAATGTTCTTCCATCGAAAAGAATGACACGAATGCAATCTTTCTTCGTTAATGCATACATCGCTTTGTCAAATTGCTTCCATTACCGAAAGGAAGTTAGTCAAGAATGATGAAACACGAAAAGAGTATCGTAGCTGTTCGTGACAGATAACAGTAAAAGGTGATCGACCACTCTTCTAAACACTTCCGGTGAGGACCTTTTGCTTTTCTTACAGAATTGCCAGCGTTCGCGGATATCAATTTTAAAAGCATGCAAATCGTGTTTCACGCGAACGATGTAAAATGGCCAAATATTATCTTGCACTTACTTCATCCTATATTTTGAATGTTTTATAGTCTATTTCAGAGCGTAGTATAGAGTACATATTATAGAAACTGCTGTACGACATTGTTCGATCACGTATGCATATAAAACAGCATTTAATAAAATGGCGTCCATTTAACGATATGATGCGACACGGTTATTCGGGCAAATTGTTTCGATAACCTCAAATATTTTCTGATATTACTCTTCGGTGCAGTTAGCAAATAGTTTCTAGTGGCAAATAGCTGAGCTTTATTTCATCAATTTTTTTATTGATATTTCATAGCTATTTAATTGCTCTCTGCAATTCTTTTGCCTCGACAATTCATGTCAAATTTTATACTCTACATTTCTTGTTTATACAAATGATGCACAAAAATTCACTTATTTTGTGTAATCAAAACTTGCTTATTTTAATTATATTACACAAAACTTACTGGATTATTTGAACAATAATGAACATTATTTAAACAGTACTATTTGAACAGTATTGTACTGAACATTATTTAAACAGTATTATTTGAACAGTATTATACTGAACATTATTTAAACAGAATTATTTAAACAGTATAGTAATAAACATTATTTAAACAGTATTATTTGAACAGTATAGTAATAAACATTATTTAAACAGTATTATATAATAAATACAGCAGTAACAGTTTGGTATAATAAATAATAAAGTTAAATATGAAAAATATAAACATCGAGAAGCATAAACTTGCAAAGTTATAATACAACAGCAGATCCCGTAGTTTTCATAAACGTTTCCGAGCTTTATTTTTTCACCTGAATAAATAGAACTACCTTTCAGCAGCAAAGAAGTTGCGGGCAAAGAAGGTGTGCCTTTGAATGCGTTCGATACGTCCACTGATTTCTCAAAAATGTTCGTGAACTCGATTCAGTGACGACACAAAGGAATCGCGCAACGCGAACCAAAGAAAGACGAGAAAAAAAAACAACACACAGAAAGATGAGAAAAGGGTGCTCGTAATACGTAAGTACTCGTGCCTTCTCATACTCGGGTCAGTATTTCTTAAGCTTTTGTGCCGGTATTTCGTGAGAAAACACGTAGACAAGTTGTGACGTTGAGCACATAAGCTACTTGGATTTAAAGTAAAAAAAAAAAAAGGTTTTCGCATTACGTGAAGCACTTGCGCCGAGTACCCGCGACCGGTTTCGATTTAACAGCGTTCCAGTAACCCGAATCTCGGTATTTTTGTTGCACAGCTACGTTCTTCCTGGTAAATGTTCCGACTTTCTGTATCTCGCACTTTCCAGGTAAATCGAAACGTTCTGCACAGTAGATATTTTCCATTTCCTTTATTAATTTCTCCTTTGATAACTGGAAAGCGTTTGATTAAAAAAGCAATTCGTGTTTGGTAATGTTTTCATTCATTTTGCGAAGTGGGTGCACGTCGAAACGTGATATGGTGGTCCCATGTCGTTTAATTTTCAATAATTTGAACCTGCAAGCACTGCATAGAATGCTTGATATTTGTTTTCAAAATGAAAGGTATATCTTGTTCAGTAATCCAGATTTTCCCTTTGGATCTTGTATGAGAAATTTTAATTCGAACAACATTGATTACGGTTTCAGATGCGTGAATCGAATCGGTTATGTTAACTCGGTTCATCATAATGTTGATATATTCGGAAACTAGCATCCTTAAAACACTCAGTCGGCCATCTTTGATTCTTATGTTATATTTTCGCGTTGATACGCGACATGTATGTTTTGTATATTATATTTTATATTATGTTACATTGTATTTCTTCTCCTTGTCACTTTATTTATCATTTACGTGTGTATGTCCGCACGAGTATCGGTTATCGACCCACATGATCGGTGGAACATAACCTCAAAAACAGGAGCGCGTCACGTAATCGAAACGCAAAATACTCAGTCTGTAACTGCATCATTTCATTTCCGATTTCTCATTTATTAAACATTATATTCTGTTTATATTCGAACGGTATTGTTAATATTATTCACGCACCCACAGTTTAAACTTTAATTTATGTTTTGTTTGCTGCGAGAGATTGTGAAATTGTATAACATGTTAAAACCCTACGTTATATTTCTTTTTGTATAAAGGGGCTTACTCCGTAAATAAATGAAATAAAATGTAACCTCTGTTATGGGGATTTGCAACTATAATAGAATTTAAGGAAAAATAACCTCTTCTTGATATACGAATCATTGCAGTACAATTTTTAATTCTTTCAGACTTGACTTGTAATTGAAAGAATATATCGGTTTGTATAAATAATATTGAAATTTATAAAATTGAAGTCCTAATTTTATAAAAGTAGAATTAAGTTTCATTTAATATTTGTAATTTGAAGTAAAATAAATGTGATTTGTATTATAAACAGGTACAGGGCTCGAAAAAGTTAATTAAAAATCCAACCTCGTAATTCGAAGTTTCCTGACTTCGGTATTAAAAGTATAAAAAAATTTTTCATTTTACTCAGATAATTAAAGTATGTATTTCAGTCCGGACAATATTCGAAATTTTATTTAAGAAATTTAATACGGGTATTTTAAATCGTATTTTGCTCAAATAATTAAATAAAGAAATTTGTAATTAAAAAAATTGTGTGATCCCACATATGCACACATAAAATCGTTGTTGCCAGGGTGTTTTTATCCGTCATTTAAAATACATTACTTTAATGTCACCGTAAAATATCTTCGACGTTGGTTCTACGCAGAAAGAAAAATTATAGAAACAACATGTTGTGTCATCCGGTTCAGAGCTGAAAATCCATTTCATGCATTTGTTTGAACGTGAATTTCGTAAGATATCGTGTACGAATATCGAGGACGTGTTCCAGCCAGATTTCAAACGGAAATAGGAAAACGTTCGATGCATACGAAAACTGCGATTCTAAACGAATCAGTAGAATTGTGAAATGATTATGGTTGTATTAGGACACGTTTCTCTTTGGGACAATTCTGTAGCAATTATTATGTAATTGTATGCAGTGTTAAAGTATATTAAATGTGAATCAGTATAATTTATTTATACGAATCTTTATGTTTGATATTTATTATAGGAATATATATTTTAAGAACAGGAATTTATATTTGATACTTATTATTGTTCTAAACAGATATTATTTTAAAGAGATTAAGTATAGTATGCATTGTACAAAATAAAAAATAACGAATATGGATATATTTTTCTTAAGAAATCAAAGTAAAATTCATAAGTGACTAAAATTGCTTCCCAAGTAAAATGAGTAAATAAATAAAATTATGTACCAAAGTAAAATTAATAAATAAACGAAATCACGAAAGTAAACTAAATAAAATTTTGTATCAAAGTAAAATGAATAAGAAAAACTACCTTAGTAAAAATAGCGAGTAAATGCCTTATTAAAACAATTTTCATGCGA
Source organism: Megachile ligniseca (assembly GCA_945859555.1). NCBI lineage: Eukaryota > Metazoa > Arthropoda > Insecta > Hymenoptera > Megachilidae > Megachile > Megachile ligniseca. The sequence continues at coordinate 4,132,591 of OX243790.1, forward strand.
TCGAGAAAGAGAACGTCCGAGCTCCGCAGTACAAATACAGAAAGGTACAAAAAAAAAAGTTTAGAGTTGTATTCAGAAGATACGCAAACTGTATGATAATATTAATAATATGAGAATAAACTCTGTGTTCCGCGAACTCAGGACTGTTCCTTTGTCTACTGCTGTATGTACAAATATTTATCCGAATAATTTAAAAAATGCAGCAACGTCGAAAGAAAAATAATTCTTTGCATTAACAAAAATGGTTATGTCCGAAACACACTTTTCTCTCATAAAAAAGGAGTAAGAGAATATTTCCCTCACGATTTAGCCTGCTGGCGTAGCGGCAGAAACGAAATAACAAAGAAATTTACCTTTACACTTTATCTTTATGGGAGAACGGAAATGAAGTAAGAAAGAAGCTCTCCATTTTATATATTCCAGGGCAGTTGGAACTGAAGAAAGGAAGGAATTTTATTGTTCAAATATTTTATTTCTCGTGAGCCATGCGAACTGAAGGGGCATTAAAAAATGGACCGTCATATTTCGTTTTCATGATATCGGCTAGAATTAACGGCGGTTAAAAAGTTTCCTCTTCCTGATACAGTAGGATCTCGAGTATCCGAACTAATTACGTTCATGATAATAAGATAATCTTATAACTCGTATTCTGTTGGATGCTTTTGTACTTGTAATAATCTGTTGAAATAATTTGAAACGATTTTATGCACAGAAAGTATGCACGTAAATACAGATATCTGGGGAGATTGGAATTTATAAATGTAGAGGAGTCTAAGAAGTAAAAGAGTGGCGGTTTCACTCCTACGCCGCTAGACGGCGCATGAGACCGACTTTCTCGCTAGTAGTCGTGTCTTCTGGCTCCTACAAATAATTCCTGTCCATCCTTTCCATACATCTCCGCTTTCCATACATCTAACGGACCTGCTAGGATGCCTTACTGCTGCCAAACCTCTAGGTGATCCAAAGAACTAGATAATTTGATCGCAAAATAAAAAAAAAAAACAAGTAAGCTTTAACTTGTAAGAGTCGTAAAAATAATCTCTAAAATTTGGAGATGAAATCTAGGGAATTTAGGAATGTGAAAATTAAAAAATACAGATATATAGGGATATAGGAATTTGGGAATACGGGCATCTAGGGATTTCTGAGTTTAGAAATACAGAAATTTAAGAAATTATCTATATAAGATTCAAATAATTTATAAATATTGAAATCTATATGTACTGAAATGTATAAATACAGAAATCTAGAGATTTAGGGATATTAAAATTTAGACATAGAATCTAGGGGTACAGGGATACCAAATTTTGGGGATATTATAGAAATCTGGAAATGTGAAAATTTGGAGATGGAATCTAGGGAACCTAGGAATATGGAAATTAAGAAATGCAGAAATCTAGGGATATAGAAATTTGGTAATACAGGAATCTAGGGATATCTGAATTTATAATATAGAAATATAAAAGTGTGAAAATTTGTAGATGGAATCTAGGGAATCTAGGAATATAGAAATTCAAAAAAGGAAACCTAGGGATATTGGAATTTGAGAATACGGGAATCTAGGGACATAGTAGCTTAGAAATACAGAAATCTAAAAAAATATGTATATAAGAATGAAATAATTAAGAAATATTGAAATTCACCTAAAGTCCACATCCATTGCGCCAAATATAAAAACCTAGAGGCATAGAAATTAAAGAATACAAAAATCTAGTGTCACAGGAATTCATAATACATAAATCTCAGAAATGATATAAAACTGAATAAGTATAAGAATGAAGCAATTAAGAAATACTGAAATCTACCCGAAGTACATCCATCGTTACGTCACCATACCTGACCACAATCATACTTTCGAAGAATTTGAAGAATTGTTCAGTTCCCGTGCAAGATTCAACTTGTACCCATCTTTTATGTCGTTCACAAAGCAACAAATAAGAAGAAATTCCTCGTACGGTTGAGGTTCAGCTTTATGCGAAACGAGGAGAGGAACGTCTCTGAAGGTTATATAGATCGTCTTGTATAGCACGCTCCATTTTGCACGATTTACGTAGCTCGTTTCGTATTTACTCTTGAAGAAAGCCAAGTTCGTTTGAATAAACACGCTCGTTAATCGTGGCAAGTTGCATTCAACGACTATGCGGAAAAAGAAGAAGAAAAAAGGGAATTTGGACCGAGTACACACGGTTGCTCTTTCAGAAGTTGCTACTTCTTCGCCGAACCAACTAAAACTATTCGTCGTTGCGAGCCGGCCATGTTTAGCAAGTCAACACATTAGTTTTTAATTTCACCTTAATGGAAACCTAGCCGACGGTTTCCTCGTATACAACCTAAGTGTTCCTGTTTCCAGCGAAAGAATAAAGCGCGAGACAAGAAGCTGCGAGCTTTTTAGTTACGTGCATTGCCCGGCGCAATAAGTTACCCCAAAATGGCGACGTACGGTGCGCGGCGTCTGACGCTAGCTGACGTACTCAGATTTCAAGTTTTTGTCTCGGAATGGGGAGTTTGGGGGAATTTGGGGATTTGGAGATTTGATAATTAGGTCGTTAGACAGTTATGTAGTTTTTGGGAAAATTAGAAATTTGGAGATTTAACAGTTGGAGACTTGGAAATTTTTAAATATAGTAATACGATATCCTGATAATTTGGGCAATTTGAGCAGTTTAAGAATTAGAGGTTAGGTTTAACAATTCAGTAATTCAACAGTTTCGTAAATTTTGGGGAATTAAAAAAAAAATGTTTAATTTAGAAATTAAAAAAATACGAAACTTGTTAACATCTTTTATAATTAAACCCGAATAATAAAAATCCCTAATATTTTCCATAAAAAGATACTGTAGTAAAATAACGATCCAGTAACCATTTAATACTAACACTTAAAATTTATTATAATCAATAAATTCTTGAAAGTCATTAAAATATTAAACATGGCAGTCCACATTTTGTCCAGAACTGTACCCATCTATAACTTCTCTTTGGAACTGAAAGTTCAATTTATCTTGCCTTTGAGGATAACATGCGCTAGACGTATCTAGATATCAAGAACGTAACCTACTTCGATTTATTAAAGAGCCATTTAGCAGCATTTTTACTCTCGAACCCTTTTAATTCTCTTACTATGAAGTTTCATCTACGAACACGGTCTGCTACCATTTTATCGAACATTATTTTTCTACATTTTTAGGTACTGTAATTAATTAATTCCTGTCGTATATTTAATTAACTCGGTAGATAACAGTTTAGAAATTAAATTGAAGTCTTTTTTTATACAATTTTTTGTTGTAGGTTGGAGTAGTAATTTTAGATTAGTATAAAAATTAGGGTAATCGAAGTATGTTTTATCGTTCTATATGTAACGTTATGTTACTGGAGGTGTGGTGTGTATGGTTGACCTAACCTAAATTACTTTGTACTGTTTTTCAGTAAACTTATAAATTTGCTAATTTACAAGTTTACAAATTTAAAAATTTTCAGATTTCCAAATTTTCAAATTTCCAAAATCCCAAATTCCAAATATCCCAAATTCCAAATATCCCAAATTCCAAATATCCCAAATTCCAAATATCCCAAATTCCAAATATCCCGAATTCTCAAATTTCCAAATTCCCAATATTCCAAATTCTCAAATTCCAAAATTTCCAATATCTCCAGTATCCCAAATTCCCAAATTCTCAATATCCCAAATTCCCAAATTCTCAAATTCTCAAATTCCCAAATTACTGAATATTCAAATCTCGAAATTCCTAAACCTTCCAATGTATAAATTTCCAAATTTCCAACCCTTCAAATCTACAAATTCCCAACTTCCCAACTTCCCTATCGATAAATTTCCAAATTCCCAAACACGGTGCAATCGCGACTTAACAGCAGCAATTTGAAGGGAAACAAGACAAAAGATTCAATATAATTTCGGTATAGTTGCGCTAACATTAATGTTATTCGTACGAAAGCGTGTGCACGAAAAGGAAGCTGGAGAAAGCGTGGAGTGCACTGCTTCCGGTATGTGCTAACTTTTAGAGTGAACAAGCCGTAATGTTGAGGACACGAGCCACTTGGATTTTAGCAAGAGGTTTCGCATTTCGTTCTCACTTACCGAGACTGCAACGAGATACTTCGACGATGTTTACGGACCTTTTCCACTGCACTCGCAATATGAACAATTCTACTATTCCGTAAGGGAAGAAAACAATTCGGTGATTGCTTCAAACTGAACAATAAATATTTGCTTTCGCTATTATATATTGTATGTTGCATTCTGACAGTGCTTGAAATTTTACACAAATAAAGAGCAAATTATTGTATTTTACTTCTTTTAGTGACATTGTATTTCGCTTCTTTTACTAAATATCGACATTTGATGTGAACAATATTGCAATTTTTATTTTTTTTTATTTTTCGGGGTTTAAGGAAAAATGTTTCTTTTGAGTAGATACTTTTAACCTTCTCAAACTCAATTTGAGGAACTGATGGATAATACTGAGTTTTCGAAAGAGGTTATTATGATTCAACGTTAATTACGGATACTAGTACAATAATATGTGAACTGTATTCTATGCGCAAGAATCGGAACATATGGTTGTTCCATGTCGTTTAACTCTCACGACTCCAATTTCATTTTCAATAATTTAAGCCTCCAGGCACTACATGTTGCAGGGAAAATGCTCGACTCTACTCTTGCAAAATGAAAGGTATATCTTGTTCAGTAATCCAGATTTTCCCTTTGGATCTTGTATAAGAAATTTTAATTCGAACAACATTGATTACGGTTTCAGTTGCGTGAATCGAATCGGTTATGTTAACTCGGTTCATCATAATGTTGATATATTCGGAAACTAGCATCCTTAAAACACTCAGTCGGCCATCTTTGATTCTTATGTTATATTTTCGCGTTGATACGCGACATGTATGTTTTGTATATTATATTTTATATTATGTTACATTGTATTTCTTCTCCTTGTCGCTTTATTTATCATTTACGTGACGTGTGTATGTCCGCACGAGTATCGGTTATCGACCCTCATGATCGGTGGAACATAACCTCAAAAACAGGAGCGCGTCACGTAATCGAAACGCAAAATACTCAGTCTGTAACTGCATCATTTTATTTCCGATTTCTCATTTATTAAACATTATATTCTGTTTATATTCGAACGGTATTGTCAATATTATTCACGCACCCACAGTTTAAACTTTAATTTATGTTTTGTTTGCTGTGAGAGATTGTGAAATTGTGTAACATGTTAAATCTTCCCTACGTTATATTTCTTTTTGTACAAAGGGGCTTACTCCGTAAATAAATGAAATAAAATGTAACAAATACTAAAAATTAACTAAACTCCAAATTCTCCGTCTTTCACCACGTTGCTCGCGAATATACAGCGGGCACCCGATGTGCCCATCGACGGTTCCGAACACCGAACCCAATGGTATTTGAAAGCGCAACTGCTATCGAGGTGTGGCGGGTCTGAATTTCGAGATCGTTAACCCCGGTCGTTTCACTTGAACTTTAGTTTTGGAATTCTTGGTGAAAAAAACTTCTGGCGCTTGTTAACGGCACGAAACCGACCACTCGTTGATAGACGCCGTTTGTTGAAACGCGCCGGTACTTTTTTGCCAACTTTTGCCACCAGCTAACTTCCGCTTCCTCGTCGACGGATAGTTCCAAAGAAAAACACCATTCGAGAGATTCGTGGAGCACTTTTATACCTCGATCTATAGTAGAAATGTTTTAACATCCCTTGGAATGTTTAATGAGAAAAGTCAGAAGTTGAAAGGGCCATCGGTTTTCATCGTTCCTTTATCGAGTTACAATCGCCGTCGGCCATCTGTATTGTTTCCCTGATGAAACTGTTCAAAACATCGGGGACAGTTTGTTCGTTGTTCGAATACATCTTTTCTCCTATAATTGCGTTATTGATTCGCGTTTACGATACACAGGATACTTGGGTACAGTTCCGAAAGAGCTCTCACTGAAATTATAACCAAACCCTTGATTAGAGAAAGTCCCTAAAAGATTTTTAGCTACAGCCTTTTGATAGTTTTTATTAAATATCTTCGAAAATATTGATTTTAGGGAAAAATGTTTCAAACAAAAAATAAGGCTCTTAATAAGGTACACAAAAAAGGTTGTATACACTTTTTATGTAAACCTATTATTTTGACTATCATGAAGAGAAGTTTTCTGGCTAAGAGAAGTGCCCTTGGTACAAGTCAGTGTGACTCCCACCAAGTTATTTTAGGTCATAACAGCAAAAGTAATAGGTTTACGTCAAAAATGTATATAACCTTCTTTGTAGAGCTTTTTATGACCTTCATTTTTTGTTTGAAACTTTTTTCTATAAAATCAATATTTTCAGAGATATTTAGTAAGAACTGTAAAAGTTTGAAGAGGGCTGGAGAGCAAACGAGGCTTTTTCGCCAGAAAAGCTTTTAGGGACTGTAATAAAGGGTTTTGGTAAAAATTTTAATGCACGGAGGTTTGCACTTTTCGGAACCTTCCACAGCTGTTTGCCGCCATGTACGCAAAAATAACAAAAGAACATGCATATTTATTAAAAAGTACAAAATGACTTCGAAAGTATAGCAAACTATTCCGCGCAATAAAGCAGACAAATAACGTGTCAAATAAACAACAAAACACCTTACGAAGCTAACCATTAATTCGAGTAAAAGTCCAAAACAGCGTTCCAACTCGAAACAGCAATAGCTGTTTTTATGATTTACTAGACTGTGATTTCAAGTTTATTTGATGATGTTTTCACCAACTTGTCCCGAGGTTCTTAACGTTAGTAACACATCTCGGCAAAGTCGGAAATTGCACGTAGCTTTTTCGTGTCACCTCATAATTTTCAAGTCTATTCCTCGTAAACACGCTGACTTTATCAAGATCAGTTTACGAAGCTGACGACACATTTTCCCTTATATTTACATGCTGAATCTTGTATCAAATATTTGGTGACATTTAGACTCGTGCGTCCTACATACGTCCATTTTCTCGCCGGCACTCAAGGTATTAATACCTAGCCACCTACATAACGACGCAATTGATTCAAATCGAGATCCGTTGTTCATTCGACACGCTCCAGAAGCAACATGTGTGAAAACTGGATGAATGTATTGATCAGAAATGAAGCGTTTCTTCCATGTCACGTGTTCCATTACAACACACCGCCGATTGTGACGCTCTTTTTTTTTAACCCTCCATCGATCGGCTCGTGACAGAATGTCTTATGACTGAACGTTTTATGTAACGAAGCGCTTTTGTAAAAAAGCTGGCAAGCGAAAGCGGCACGACGTACCGTCGCTGAGTGACAGGTGAAAAAGCCAGGCATTAAAAGGACCCTCAAACGAGCACGCGACTCCGTCGCAACAGTGGATGTACGTGCGATTAATTATCGATTCACATTTCACTCACGTCCGATTAATCATTTCGCGATTGCATTCCGCACTTCGACTCGTTGCTGTAATTTTATTGCGAATCCTGTCGAACAATGGGATATTTATTGACGTTTCCTTGGTCGTTTCTTGCCGATTCGACAGCCTACTCTGAACGGATTAACACGTTGATTGTCGTGCCGCTAATGAAGGCGCCGTATATGGAAATCCTTTCGTTACGCGAGGATGAAATGCATGTCGTACCTGGCGAATTTTTCTGATTGACGATTCTATTTGTGGTTAATTATGGAATCGAATTTTTTCGAAGGGATTTTATGATCTTGGTGGTTGTTTATTGACAGGTGGAATTTTTGGATTTTGAAAGATTGTGCAATTTTTGAAAAGAATATTGAGACTTTGAAATTTCTGAAAGTTAGAATTGTGGAATTTTTTAGTTTTGGGAAATTAGGATATTGGAATTTTGAAATTTGAATATTTGTATTATGAAAGGTAGAAATTTTGGAATTTTTTAATACTAAAATAGTGGAATTGTTTCCAATATAATTTGTGAGAAATATTACGATATTCACTTGTATCCTCCATCTTTAATCTTTAATATTGCAAAGTAAACAAGGAGTCCGTCGCATCACAATATGGCGGTCGTCGCAGCAAAATGGGTGTCGCTGTGTATACTAACACCGTCAGATAAATAAATTCTAAAAGCAAGTACATTTCAAACGACAGTTCCATCAGAAAATTTTAAATTACTTTTTTCCGAAACAGTTTCAAAGTAATCTTAAATATAAAACATATACACAGTCCTTAACATAACAATTAAAAATGAAATAAAATGAATGAAAATCATGAAATGAAATGAAATTATAATTTAAAAAATCTGAAATTACAAATTAAAAGTTGTCGATGAAATGAACAAACTGAATGAAATTGAACTAAAATGAAATAAAATAAAATAAAATGAACAAACTCGGTGATAAATATAAATTTCAGTTATTAGCACAAGACACAGGTGTTTCAATCTTCAATTTAAATAACATTCTCGCAAAATAGCAGAATCTTAAAAATATCAGAGCAAATTGTGTTTCATTGAATCATCTTTATCCGATCATGTCAGAGTGCTGGAATAATATTCGAGTTCCAGAAATTTGTAAAATTTTGCCCGGACAGCGAACGTTTCCTTCGCGTTTATTTACGTTCGGTCCTCAATATCGTGCTCGAATCAGATCAAACAGATAAGAGCAAACTCTGGACCAGACACAACTGAAATATTCCAGATGGAACTGCAACTCATCTGTGTCAACGATCGTATGAACTATTTTTAATAAAGTTGGCAAACTGAAATACAAGCTTCCACGGAAACCGGGTCATGAGAAACACACGAGCGATTTTGTTACGGAAAACATAAGCGTGCAAATACAGCTTTGAAGGACGTTGGTCAGGGAGTTAGAGTTAACCCTCGGAAGACAGTTGCCGTGGCACATTGTAACACACTGGACGATTATACCTTTATTTTAATCCACAATTAACGTTAAAACGATCAAATTGTTTCACAAGTTACAAAATTTGTTAAGGTCATTTCGTTGAAAGATGAATTAATGTGTCAACCCACGAATTTCTGAACTTCCTTACATTTCGGCAAATGAATAATGACAATAACTCGCACTATTTCGCTTGAGAGACGTTTGACTGACATTGTTTCTGACCTAATTGTGCCGCTCGACCCAATTGCTACCGTCGAAAATACGTGTGAGGCCATTTTTCTATTCTGACCGATTGTAGCTCTTCTAAACACGACTCTTCAGGCGCCAACTCGTTGACATCGGAAATTTATCGTTTATTTTTCAAGTTTATTAACTTTGAAGCAGATGTGTATAAAACCAGGCTATCGTATTTTACAGTAATTAATTATATCGGTTGTAAATTCGCTTATGCGTTGGTGTAGTTAAAACATTGTTGAAGGCTGTACTTGTACAAATATTTAATTTGCCAGATGAAAAGCATATATTAAACTTGCGAACAAAAAATAAATACAGTAGATATTGCGTTGAATTAATATACTTTGTTTTTATTAATACGGGTTCAGCTGAAAATTATTGCCGATACTGTTTAAACATTCGTAGTGAATAAATTGTATAAAAAGAATTTGTATTAAATACCTACGTAACCGTAAATTACGTAAACCAACTTTCAGATGTGTTATAAGTATTGTTAATCGTTTAAACAATATCTGTTTTAATATGCTTTAAGTAGAAAAATACGAAATAGTTTATGTTCCCATAATTTAATATCATTAAATTAATACGTAAATTAGTATTAATTTATACGTTGTATTAGTATTAATTTATTATTTATAATTAATACGTAAATTTTCTTTTGCACAATTTATTCTGTACCACATTCTTTACTACGAATTAGTATTTAAATAGTACTGATTGTGAGTGATTTCGTATTCATAGCTGGGATCACTGAAATATAACTCGGGACGCCATGTTTGCCGAAGTGTCACGTGACCTGGTTCGGGTATATGAAACAATAACAATACAAATATAAAACTCTTTTATTTCTTATTTTCCTGTCATCAAACTTTTACTAATAAATTTGTGACATTTTTCCATTTAAAACGACACCAAACACGATATAACTTGAACAATATTTACTAGTTTAATTAACGATAATATCTTTAAAACGCGGGGAAATACAGCGAGCGAAAAAGAGACTGATCGTGGCAGTCAACGATGCAAACTGTTGTATCGTTTACAATGTCAACGCTCTTTTATTTTCAGTCCTTTGTATTCAACTTTTTCCAATATTTTTGTGACACTTTTCTGATCGAAGTCAGATCAAACATGACGTAATGTACTTGTAATAACTTAAAGTAAAATTTTTTATATAATACGCTCGGAATTACAAGTAAATATGAATTACGTCGTGTTTGGTCTCATTTTAAATAAACGTCAGAAATATGTCGCTGAACGCTAAACGTTGGTGAAAATTTCGTAACAAAAGAATGCAAATTAAAGTTTGATCCTTGCGTTACAATCATCACAGTGATTCTTTACCGTTTTACGGTCATTCAGTTTTCACTGTCACTTCTATATTCAGCAATTAAATTATGAACTGACATTCAGTCCGAGATTTATATTGCAGCTTTAATTTATAAATCCTCTTTTTGCGAGAAACTTTTACTAATTTATTCACTAACTATTCAATTATTATGAACATCACAATTTAACAATTAACGATCGTATCACTCGTTTAAATGATGTTTCACCAAACATACATTTAAGACTCACATATTAAAGGCACTCTCACTTTTGATTTGAAATATTTAATGCGTAAGTCTTGTTCAAACAAGACGCCTTCAAATAAAGATGTTTGCAAATTGTTAGAAAATGTCCCCTCATTTCCATTCATCCGGATAACGGAATTACGTAGTCAAAATAATGCTGGCACCTTAACACGTCTCTGTATTAAAAATCCTCTTAACGGTGTTTATTGGTTTTAGCAGAGTGCGCAGCGAAAAGCGGGGGAATATCGGTGGAGCACCATCCGTCTTCTTACTGGGAGCAACCCTTTAGCCAGCCTTACTTCGACAACACGACCAAAAGGGAGACCACGACGACCGTCGGCCAATCCGCTTACCTGCACTGCAGGGTGCGCAATCTTGGCGATCGTGCTGTAAGTTTCGAGTTTCCTTATTGGCATGACCTTCCGTTTCCGGTGTAATAAGAACGCGAAAGAAATCGCGTTTCACGGATGAGTAGCTGGCTGATGAAACGGTCCGGTTGTCGCACTCTGTCCACCTACCTCTTTCGTTCTGACTTTTACCCATCGATCCTGGATTTCCTGCCAATTTCGGCCGCGATTCCCGGACACCTGATTCCAATCCTTTCGAACGATAGACATGTACCGTTTCCACCTTAATGGGTTTTGTTACTATAACCACGTTTTTATTGCACCTCCAAATTAAAGACACCTTTTGCTGCTTCTGATAAATACTCATTTATTTTATATTGTAGTATATTATATGTAATATTATAATTCAGATGTTACAGTATAATTATAACGCTAAAATTTTAATGTCAAACATTTGAACGATATTTCTTCATTCACAAGCTCATACACTAATTTTGAAATAATGTGACATAAAATCGCAGAAGCTGAGCAAACGTAAAAATGCACATTTCACACACGTGAAATATGTGATATTTGAGAATTCACTAACCTTTACTAACCTTGTGATTAACTTGTCTTTTACCTACAATTTTCTAGTCCGTTAATCGTTGCTACAATATTAAGACAAATAAAGTGGACATGCACTTGATTAGATAGTTGTACAGGGTGACCAAGAAAAAAGAGGTCCGAGTCATACGTGATATTTGAATTGAGCTGAAGAGGGGTCACGTGACGTTTTATCTTGACCACCCAGGGCTAACCAGTTCCCGGGTAAAAAGTGAGATATGCACGGTATGAAGCGTCACGAGCGTGACAGGATATTTCAGGTCAAGGTGTTAAGTCAGAATAATACTCGAAATTGTTTGGGAGCACATTGTACGAGTAAATTGCTCATAAATCCCTGAGACAAGGGCTGCTATCCAGGGCCATCTTAATGGAAGGTACTTTTGCGGATAAGTGCACGGGTCACCGTCGAGTAGTGACATTACTCGTTATCGGCGTTACTCATGCATCACCGCATGACGCATAGGAACCCGTCAGAATCCAATCACCGATCGTAATCGACGATAAATCAGATTTCCCTTCGCCTCGTCCCCACTTGAGCCAGTATGCATCATGCTCGGCTCTCTATCTACGCGAACCCAGGCGTTTATATTCGCGGCGTAAAATCAACCTGGCAACACTCGGTGCCATTGTCGTTCCATACAACAGCTTCTCTGCCATTCATTGTTTCGTATGGGATAGCGATGGGAATTAGTAAAACTTCCGGTCAGAGTAACGAATTAATGATTAATCGTTTCGAACTTGTCTAAGGCCTTTGAGGTCCTTATGCTATGGAGATTCGTTACTTGAGAATTGTGCATTCTTATATTATAAATAAATGTTTATTGTACCGTTACTCATTTTCTTGTACTATTTGCATGTGATCTTAGATTAACATCACAAGTACTGCAATTTTGAAGGTTATGCAGAGTATACTAATAAAACCTCTCTTAATCTCAACTTAATAGAAAGGTTTCAAAAGGGATGACTTATTTGAATATTCAAATATTTATGCAGATTCCATGTATCACCTAACATTTATCGCTTACACAAAAATGTCGAAGAACGTACAATTAAAAGATATCGGATAATTTCCATATATCCGTAATGCACGTATAAAATTAATTAACATATTTGTTATTCACGAACAACGAATAATTCAAGTTTATCCGTGATCCTTTTATTCGTCGTTCCCAATAATTTTCGGCCGAAACTGCGAAACCCGTTCACGTACGGTTCATGAAAACGAAAGAAAAAAATAAACCAATGATGTTGGAAATACCGGGAATAATTTGGCCGGCGAAACAGTTATTGATAGGTTTTTCGAATCGAACATCCTGTAACAAAAGTGTCGAAAAATTAGCAGGTAATCGATGAAACTGATGGTTGAAATTCATTTATACGAGCTTTTGTGTCCGGGAGGATTGGACTTGAAAAATTTACGCGGTGCCGCATTGAAAACGGCGCGTTATAATTGCAATTTCTCGGGATACGTTTCAATACATTTTTCAATCAAAATTTACCAATTAGTGTTTCACGCAAGTAATATAATATTGATGTTATTTAACTTGAACTGTTTTTATCTCTGTTATGTAGATTTCATTCGAATCTCTAACAATGACCTAACCTAACAATAACCAGTGGCATTTAACGCGTTAAAAATACTTCTCATTTTTACGATTTGTTATCGACTAGTGAATTGAACGATCTGATATAATAAACTGATTTAATTGAATTTGAAATTTATTAGAACTGCGTTTTAGAACTGTTCGATTACAAGGTAAAGTGGTCAAACATTTAAGGAATTTGTAAATTCATTTACATGTAGAAAATACAAAATTATAATTAAAATACGAACGGATGAAATTTCTACTTTCGGAGAAAATAATATGAAATTATATTTGCGAAAGAAACGGTTATAAATTAATTAAAATCTGGAAATGTTCATATGGCGCAGTAATTCAGCAATATTCGTAGCATGTCTCAGCCATTAATTATTGCAGCTCCGAATATTAAATTATTTTCATCATTTCATTGAAAAAGTCAAGATGTTTCGGGGAATGAAAATGTTGGATTTATAATAAATTCAATTTAATCAATTACGATGGGTTTCTCCTGAATTAATTTTGGCACGTGAAACTTTTCACTGGTAACTTGTAACGAAGTGTCTGTTCTAAAAGCTTTTACTGCTGTACAAACATCTTTTTGTAATCTTCTTTCTTTGTCTTTTCCTTCGTCCCGAAGAATTTGTGCGATTTTATAATGTAAGAAAAATGATTCAAAGTGTATTATACAATTTTAGGCTATGTTGATATTACGACGGGTTTGAGAATAAACAGAACGATATTTTTGTATGGTTATTATTAACTTAATGTGTAAAGTACAAAATATACTTATTACAATACAAGTATTAACAATGTGATACATTGAGGTTGGTTTCTTTAATTCGTTCTCGCATAAAATGGCGTCTATGGCGTTCGACTGCTCGGTGTCACGTTTCAACCTACTAGTGCTAAAACACAATGCTTGATTTCAGTATCAAGCATTGTTAATATTTCAAACAAAATTAACAAGAAGTACAATTAATTTGAATGATCTATTATTTAATAAATCTAAAACAACATTATTTAAAAAAATAATATAAAATTAATTAATGACAACTTTAATAAAGTAATCCCTCGTTTGCTTGAATTGTTATGAAATGAGGTTAAAGACGTTGAATCTTAAATTATTGTACAATAGCATTTTTATCAGATACAAATATTGAATTAGAAACTTTTTATTGTACCTTGTAAAAATCTAATATATTTTGCTATTATATTTTCATTAATTTAAATGTTCACAATGAACATAAATGTAATTATTATAATTTGCATATAATTGTTAATTACTTGAATTTGCTTGAGGGGTGAGATATTTACCTTATTGCAATTTATTTTGCGATAGATTCGGAAAAGTCGTTACAAATCTTGCTTATTGTATTTGAAATTTTGCCAATGTAGATTTTTAATTTGATTGGGTAATTTGGAACTTTGTCTATTTGATAATTTAAAAATTAAATAATTTTCAAATTTCGAGGTTAGAAAGTTTCAATATTTGAAATTTCGAAGATCATAAATTTGCAAATATATTCATTTGGTTATATGATAATTTAGGGACTGAATAATTTAGTAATTTAATATTTTATTCATTTAGATGTTTAGTAGTTTAGTATCGTAGAATTTTACTTTTTGAAATTGCCATATCGTAAAATTGTTAAATTGTCAAATTGTCAAATTGTCGTATTGTCATATTGTAAAATTGTCAAACTGTCAAATTGTCAAATTGTCAAATTGTCATATCGTAAAATTGTCAAATTGTCAAACTGTCAAATTGTCAAATTGTCAAATTGTCAAATTGTCAAATTGTCAAATTGTCAAATTGTCAAATTGTCATATTGTAAAATTGTCAAACTGTCAAATTGTCAAATTGTCAAATTGTCAAATTGTCAAATTGTCAAATTGTCAAATTGTCAAATTGTCAAATTGTCATATCGTAAAATTGTCAAATTGTCAAATTGTCAAACTGTCAAATTGTCAAATTGTCAAATTGTCAAATTGTCAAATTGTCATATCGTAAAATTTGTTAAATTGTCAAATTGTCAAACTGTCAAATTGTCAAATTGTCAAATTGTCAAATTGTCAAATTGTCATATCGTAAAATTTGTTAAATTGTCAAATTATAAAATTGTCAAATTGTCAAATCGTCAAATTATTAAATCATTGAATAGTGAAATCATAAAATCATGAAATCACTAAATCGTCAAATTATCAAATCATGAAATTTTCAAATCCTTAAATGTTCATACCTTCAAATTCTCCCATTCCCAAATTCATATAAAGACATTAAATTTACCACTCTACCCCCTTTGCAGAACCCCGAGCCCCTCCTTATCCCACAGAAGCAACGCAGAACAATAAAACTCGATCGGACAATAACAACGTTAATAAAGCATCAATGCAACAAACCCAGAACGTAGCGGCGATATCCCGCCATTGTATTCCGACCAGTATCCGCACGTAATACCCAAGTTACGTACGACTTACAACGATTAATTTTCTGCGAGGACATTTTGCAGTTATCAATTCTCCGTTCTCAACACCGTTCAACACGGGGGATAAACGTTTCGCCGATAAGCCATCCATTTTCCAGGCTTCCAGCGTGCCGCTGTTCTAATTATATCTGACCGAAAGTTAAATTGAACCGTGACAGTTTTTTTTTTTTTTTCCCCCACGAAAAATTACTGGTTCAAGTCCCGAGTAATTGAGTCCGATAGAAAACGATATCCGTGTACCAAGATTATTGCGGATCGGTTAAATGTTTTCGCGTCGAGAGCTTCGTCGAAACGAAAAAAAGCGAAGATATTTTTTTTTTTTTCGAACGTAATACGAAATTCGAGGGACAGGCTGCATCGGATAGAGGGAAGATTTTCTCGATAATTCCAGACCGGATTTACCAAAGCGCAGAAACATAAATTCTACCTCTGTTCCGTTCCGTTTTATCCAATAAATATTGAGTTCGTTTTTGTAGAATTATTCGAGCGTAACAGTGAAAGATTATAGGGATTTATTATCGATGATATGCTGCTTTTTTAGCATAATTTAGTATCGCGTGAAATTTTACTACTTCTCATTTCCTGTTCCTTTTTGTGTGGGGAACTGGGGATTATTTTTTTTTAGCAAAATAGAAATGGAGTGGAAGTATGGTTTACGTTCTCGGACATTTTTTATGTCGTATACAGTTTTTTAATATTTATTTTCCAGTTTATGAGGAGTACCGTAATTTCTTGTTGAAGCCTGGTTGAATAACTTGTAACTATCGCAGAGCTTTTTGTTAAACTATATTCTTTATGCGTTTATCGAGAATGTTCGACCCGTATGACACAGTGACGATGACGCCATTTTTGCCGCCAAAACACGTGAAATTAAGGTTTGATCATGATACTTGAATATTTAATAAAATACTGTTATCTTTTGATAATTTAAATAAATGATATTAAAGATTTTATCGTAAAGCTCAGAATTTCTATTCATTTATAAATTAATATTTATTTACACGTTTAAACAATTGTCCCCGCGCGTATTTTTTCCCAATTGCAACCTACAAATTTGCCAATGTCTTACTTGTTTAACGCAGCTTCTGAAAGAATGTTCAGCTTTTGCGTGATGTCATATTGAACTGAGATTTATACGTATGTGTGCAACAGCATTTGAATATGAACAAAAGTCGTTGCAGATAAAGTGACTTTTATCTTGTACGTCACGTAGAGAAATGTTTCGTCGGTTCTCGAATTGATGCGAAGATTTTCCTGGTTCTTTTTACAGGTGTCATGGATCAGGAAACGGGATTTGCACATTCTCACCGTGGGAATCTTAACGTACACCAACGACCAACGCTTTGTGTCGTTGCACAGCGACGGAAGTGACGAATGGACCCTGAAGATTAGTTCACCGCAAGTTCGAGATAGCGGAACGTACGAGTGTCAGGTCTCAACTGAGCCGAAAATTAGTCAGTCTTTTAACTTGAGCGTTGTAGGTTCGTATCTGATCAAAATGTTATTTAATTTCCGTTCTATTTTTGCTCTCTGACATTTCCTGCGATATGCATCGCAATTTTAGCGCGACGGAAATGCAAATTAAATGGAAAATTTTTTTACATTGATTTTGTATTTAAATTAAATTAGATGCTTTAGAGATGATTTACAATTAAATCAGACAATTTACAGTAATTCACAGTAATATTCATCAATGTATAGTAGTTTGCAATATTCATGGTAATTTGCAGCAATTTATTCTAATTTATATTAATTTGTACTACATATTTGCATAACAGTGATTTACACAGAGTTGCACTAATTTATTACAATTTATATTAATTTCCAGTGATTTATAGCAATGTCCACTAGTTTACACCACTTTATATTAATTTTCATTACTTTGCACTAATTTATGAAGAGTTACACTAATTTACATCAATTTATATTAATTTCCAGTGGTTTACAGCAATCTTCACTAGTTTAGATTGATTTATATTAGTTTACATTACTTTACATGTATTTACAGAGTTACACTCATTTACAACAGTTTAAATTACTTAACACTGATTTATATTGATTTACCCTAACTTATACTAACTAGTAGTAATTTATACAGTAATTTACAATAATTTTATATTAATTTAATATAAATTTCCAAATGACCAAATTCTAAGTTTTAAAATTTCCCAAATCCCTAAACTTTCAAATGTTCAAATCACTTAAATTTCTAGATTTTTATATCTTCAAACACCTAAGTCACTAAATTCCCCATATTGTAGTACGACCAAATACTTAAATACCATTTCTACACCTTGAAGATTCCCTAGATCCAAATTCCCAATATTCAAATTTCCAAATTCCCCTAGATCCAAATTCCCACTATTCAAATCTCGAAATTCCCCTAGATCCAAATCCCTAAATTCCTCAATATCCAAATTTGTAAATATAAAAATTCTCAAATTCCCAAATTTCTACAAATCAAATCCTTGAATTCCCCAAATCTTCAAATTCCCAAATTCCAACTTTTCTAAATCCCTAAATTCCTAAATACTCAATTTCCCCAGATCGCCATTTTTGATATTCTCACACACCCGAATCTCTAAATTCACCAAATTGCACAATTAACAAACACCAAATATAATCTGAACACCCTGAAGATTCCCTACATCCAAATTCCCCAAATTCTGCACAATTCAAATTTAAAAATTCCCCAATATCCAAATCCCGAAATTTTCAAATGTCCAAAACCCAACACACGAAAATTGACAAATCAAATTTCAAATTTCCACGAGCCAACACTATAAAACGGTGTACATAAATCATTCGCACGTTCTAATCCATCATCAACGAAATGATTATTATTTTAATTGCCGTTACTCCGAGAGCTGTTCCACACAGAAACCCCATTGATTTAATGACGGATCTATTATGTTCGCAGTGTCAAAGGCGAAGATTAACGGTAATTCAGAGCTGTACATCAAAAGCGGAAGCGACATCAATCTGACCTGCATCGTACTGCAAACACCCGAGCCGCCGTCCTTCATTTATTGGTGAGTTTAATTGGACTTTCTGAAATTCAATTTAGGTTCGAACATAAACGCCGAATTCGCGTCGCGACACGAACAAACTTCGACCGATGAACTTCTCTATAGATCATCGGGAACGATTTTCCCAAGGTCTCGATTACACGCCATAAACGAACCCGAGCCACGGTTCCTGATTGGCACACAGCAAAATCATTTGCTTCGCTGAAATTGATCCCTTTCTTCCCGTTACACCCTTCGGTTCAACCTTCGATCATTTAAGGACCAGTTGAAATGATTTGTTGGGAAATTTATACTTTTGGGATTTAGGTTAGGTGTTATCAAATATCGGTAAGAAAATATAAGAGCTTGCTATTTTAGTGGGAATATAAATACAAAGGATATAAATTAATTATAAACGGTATTTTTGTATATTTTCGTACTATAAGTGCCACACGAGTCAAGATGGCTGACTTTTGGAATTTATGTTAGGTTAGGTGTTATCAAATATCAATACTAAAATACGAAAACAGCTTCTGCTACTTTAGTAATATAAATACGAAAGATACACATTATAAGATGTGTCTACATATCTTAGTACAATTACAAAAATGGCTGACATTTTTATAAATTTACATTTTAGGTTAAATTAAATATCAATAATAAAATAGGGTAAGAGCTTGTTACTTTAGTAACAATGTAAATAGAGGATATATTTTAATTACAAGCTGTGTCTACATATTTCAGTACTACACCACACCAATCAAAATGCAGTCCCTGTATAAACATGGCTGCGACGTAACGTAACATAGTCATCCATGTTGTTTCACGCGGCCATTTTGTGTACCATAGTCGCTGGACCTAATTCTTTATAACAATAACAAGCTCCAAAAATGACAACGATTGAAAATTTAACAGCTTCATATTTTAAATTCTATAATTTTTGCTGCTACGGTAACTTTTAAACCTTTGAAAAGGTTTGAAAAGTTTGATTAAATCTTTTGAAGTTATTCTTCTACTATTACCACTGCTTGTTTCATCGTGAAAAAGGAATTTGTAAAAGAATTGTAAAGTTTGATTATATCTTTTGATGTTATTTTTGTACTATTAATCCCCACTGTTTCAATACGAAAAAGGAATTTGTAAAAGAATTGAAAAGTTTGATTAAATTTTTTCCAGTTATTTTTCTACTATTATTACCACTGCCGTTTCATTTGTACATCACACATCACTGCAAACACGTATAACTAGATTTAGTTAAAGAATACAAATTATCGTATTAAAACGAATGAGTCTTTCAAGTGCAAAGGGTTAAATTAACATTCTCCTCTTACTGTTACAGGTACAAGGGTGATTACGTGATAAATTATAGTCAGAGAGGAGGCATCAGCGTAGTCACCGAAAAGCAAACGCGAACATCGCATCTCTTGATATCAAGAGCGTTACCTGCTGATTCTGGAAATTACACATGTTCTCCATCTACGGGCGAGTCAGCCAGTATTCTAGTCCACGTACTCAATGGTGTGTGAGTTACAATAACACAAAATTCCCTAGAAAATTTCCCTTGAACACCGATCATCAATTAACCATAATCTCTACAATTTATTCAACATAATATTGTACCTAATAACAAGGTTAGGTTAGGTTACCTTAACCTCTACAATTTATTCAAAATATTAATACTGTACCAAGTAACAAGGTTAGGTTAGGTTACCTTAACCTCTACAGTTTATTCAAGATATTAATACTGTACCTAGTAACAAGGTTAGGTTAGGTTACCTTAACCTCTACAATTTATTCAAAATATTAATACTGTACCTAGTAACAAAATTAGGTTAGGTTACCTTAACCTCTACAATTTATTCAACATATCACAGTATCTACTAACAAGTTTAACCAAGAAGTTTACTTTACATATAAATTTAGTTTTCAAAATTTTGCAAAATTTTAAGCTATATTTTTTCGAGTAAAACCCCCTTGTCCACCATTTTGAAACACCCTGTATAACCCGTTACTTGCCCAATAACGTATTTGCTACCGTATGCCTGTATTATCGCGTTTTCACTGAAAATTTTCGGAATTACCATGACATAAAAATACGGAGATGAAAGTTACGAAACGAACTGGTGAAAAGCGCGAGGGTAGGGCTTTATGGGCGCCATAAGTCCATGACGACGAGCCGGGTAGGAGCACAGATAAACTAAACGGAGAAAGTCATAAAAAAAAAAGAGGAAGCGGAATACCGGCGTCACTGTCATCACTTTCTACCAGCCAAGACCAATAAACCCGATGCTATTGCCGTATATCAGATAAAATAGAGATCTCCCCGCGAAGGCTTACCTTTCTTCGTATTTCGAAATATTACCGTAAATAGAAAAATGTTCGAGCATCGTAGAAACACAGACGTTTGAGCGATACCGGGAGCGTGTAATAAGCATCGGTTTTATGTACGCTTTTCTTTTTAGAATCACGGATATTAGGTCGTCGCTGGAGTTTATGATGGTTTTATGGGTTTCGAGTTATACTCGCGTAACTAGGTACGAACCACGCTCGGATAACTTCGCTCGGTCATTTTGGAAGTCAGCGAGCACGAGTTTCACGATCTTCGGATTTTTGGATTGGCCGATTTTTCGGGGTGGTTCTTCAAACTTCCATTTTCAGATTTCCACGTTTTACGGTTTAAGGGGTTTTCTAGCTTTTTGAAGCTGATTTTTACGATTTATGGTTCAGAAGCTTTTCAAGGTTTAATTTTCAAAATGGGATTGTTAAGGTTCAGTTTTGCGAATGTTTCACGATTTTTACGTTTCAGACTTATAAGTCTGTCGAGGCTTTCGATATTTTCAGATTTACGAGTTTTTTAAATTTTGATAACTGCAAGTTTTTCAAATTTTCGAATTTATAAGATTCTCAAGATTTTGTAATTTTCAGGTTTTCGAATTTTTCACGGTTTTTCAAGTTTTCAGATTTAAACACCTTTGGATATAGAAGTCCTTCAAGGTTTTCAAATTTTCAAATTTATAAGATTCTCAAGATTTTGTAATTTTCAGGTTTTCGAATTTGTCATGGTTTTTCAAGTTTTCAGATTTAAAAGTTTTTTAAAGTTGTCAAAGTTTCAGATTTCCATATATTTCAAATTTTCAGACTTGTAAGATTTTCAGGGTTTTTAAATTTTTCAAGGTTTGCAAGTTTTTTAATACCACAAATTGCAGCATCAGTTTTTCTAACACCACAAAATATAAAAAATGTAATAGTGCTTAAAAAGATTTTGAAATTTATTGAAATACAACCCCCAATTTCGTAAATCTCCAACACCCTAGATTACTCATTCTTTAGATTCTCAACTCCCTAGATCCCTAGATCCCTAGTTATTTTATTTCCTAGATCTTTAACTTCCTGCATCCCTATTGCTATAGTAACATTGATTCTAAAATCTAAAGGCTCATTTTTTACAATATTTTGAAATTTATTAAAATGCAAACCTTAATTTTGTAAATAAATTCCCTAGATTTTTAATTCCTTCGACTCTCAATTCCCTAGATTTCTAATTACTTAAATTATAAATTCCCTAGATTCCTAATTCCCCAGATTCTCAATTACCTAGATCCTAAATTTATAAATTAATAAATTTAGGAAATTTAGGTAATATAGGAAATTTAGGATATTTAGGAATTTTAGGTAATTTAGGACCTTTAGGAAATTTAAGTAATTTAGAAAATTTGTAAGAACTGTAAGTAATTTAGATAATTTGAGAGTTTAAGAAATTTAAGAAATTTAAGTAATGTGGGAAATTTAGTAATTTTAGGAAATTTTAAAAATTTGAGATCTTTAGCAAATTTAGGAATTTCAGGAAATTTAGAAAATTTGTAATAAATATATGAAATTTTGGTAATTTCAGAAATTTGAGAATTGGGGGAATTTAGGAAATTTGAGAATTGGGGAAATTTAGGAAATTTAAGAAATTTAAGACATTTAAGAAGTTTAAGAAATTTAAAAAATTTAAGTAACTAATTCCCTAGATCTCTCATTTCCTGCGTCCGTATTCTCATATATTTTGGAATGTATTTCAAACCCTAATTTCCCAAACGAATTCCCTAGATCCCTAATTCCACATATCCTAATTCCACACATTCCCACATCTATCCTCATCCAAAATCCGAATTTCTCTCATTTCTCTAAAATATTTGAAAATATACCCTAAACCTTAACAAGAAAAAACGGACTTGGCCCGCATTCAAAATAAACGGCCGGGCTCTAATCGAAATAAAGCGCAAGTACGTTGCACCTGGCAGTGTATCCATGCAAAGTAAGCTTAAAGGCGGTAACAGCAGATCGAAAGCAAGACTGAAAAGCGTGGAAAGATATTACTCTCTCTTGCACCGTTTCACGCAATCTTCATGGCCGGGTTGTTGATGCACGTATCCCATACGTTTGCGTGCCTCGCTGTTCACTCTTTGGATTTGCGCACGAACACTGAAGCAACCTGCATATGTTAGTCCGTCGGCCCTTCTGCTACCAGCTAGAAGGGATTTCCAGTGAACAATATCTCGACCGATATATATTCACGCTTCTGAGAGGTCGAATAACGAGACAGACGTATCTGAGAGATTTGTATCGTCCTCAATTCCGCGTGTACTATCGTGGGACGCTCTGTGCGATGGATAAAGGTGTGTATACACTGAACCTACGTATAACACGGAGAATACGTTTTGTGTTACCCTCATGTCCCGGTATATGGCGCGCTTTTATATGGCCTCGTTCACGGAACTACCCTTCGTACGGACTTTCAGCTATACGACACTGATTTCATCTTAATCTACGGGATAACGGGATTTAGCAATTTTAACTTTGTAATTTTCGCGTGGTACGATTTATTCGGTTTCGGCGGATATCTTTTGATTTATTCGCGTGGTTGCGAAATGGCTAGAATTCATGTACTGGGTTATGAATTAATAACGTAGGAACTTGGTAACTTTACACATTTTCAAGTGAATTAGATTTATTAAAGTTTGAATTTATAAGTTTTCAATTTTTAAGTACACTTTATGTAAAATTAAATCTTATTTTCAAGTTTGAACATTTTTTTCTTGTATTTAAATATTTCCAAGTTTGAATGTTTCTAAAACTGTGTATTACTGTTTGTCAAAATTTATAGAATTTTCCAAATAATAAATTTGTAATTTCTCAAATTACCCAAATTTCTTAAATTTCTTAAATTTCCAATTTCTCAAATTACCCAAATTTCTTAAATTTCCTAAAATTTCTAAATTTCCTAAATATCCAAATTTCTGAAATTACCCACATCTGCACCAAAAACTTCATAAACTTGAAAATCTCAGAACCAACTTCAAACGTCCAGATTTACGCGAAGTCCACAGCGTAGTCCGCGTAATCCGAAATAAATCTAAGAATCGCTGTAACAAACATCATTAAATAATTCTCCTCTGAACAACGGTATATCCCATTTTGTGCGAGATACTTTATTGCAGAGGTACTCTTGAATATACGAGCTCTTGTTTTTTCGGAGCTTCTTCCCCGCTCTCAAGACTCTCGACTCTATCGCTAAACTTGCTCGTTAGAATCTCTGGATAGCTCCCAACTCTCTTGATTTACATCTTTTTATTTCTGGCATTCCATTTAAAACTGCTACAATTAATCCTTCGAAATTTCATAAACCCATTAAACTGTTCCTGTATTCCGTAGGAGTGTCCTTAAATTTCTTCTTTCTCATCTTGAATAATAATTTTGCATCGGTTACATTCTTTTGTTCTGCTTGCGACGAGATAACTTTATTCCGAACGCTTTGATAATGTTTCAATAGCTATTGAAAAGTTTCTGAAGAAGCTGCGATATCTGAAGTAAGGTATAACTTAATTCTTGCAAACTTCTGGCTAACTTGTCCTTTGTGAAATACTGTTATACGGAGTGAAAACTTGTTAATGTGTAAATACTGTTAAGAGTGCGTTCTATTAAGTTGCTTCTTAATAAAAATTACAGTGTCGCTGAATTAATGACACGATAATGAAAGTGTTGTATATTATATTTGCATTTTTTCCAACTTCAAAATTAAAAAATTCTGACATTTTAAAATTTTCTATGGGTTTCAATTTTTTCAATTTTCTAACCTTAAATGTTATTTATCTAATGATTTTGATATCTAACAGAGTATAATCTATCCTTACTTCAAAGTGAGTATATCTTTTGAGACAGCCTGTATTTTTATTCAACATCAAGTACAATATATCCCAATTTCAAATTGGAGTAATTACATTCGAGTGCACACTGCACATTAAGCTTATCAATATATCGATAACATGTTTGTTGCACCTGTATCAAATTGAACGTCCAATATGATTTACCGGAACAAAATAACATTTCCGTTACATCCGTCTGCAAATTAAACTTCCATTAAAAATACGTAAATAATTCACAACTTTTATATGAAAATTTTAATACCATCAAAGCGCACATCTGTACAAAACATTTCTCAGATATTCTTTTTGTATAAAATAATACTTAGCAAAATGGTTGTTGAAAGCAATGGAACTCGACATTGTTCATTAACGTATACGCAACTTACCGTCGGTTAAATCTCAAAATGGCGGACTTTACTGTTTATTATTTCGCAGAGAATCCCCAGTTTCTGTTTTATACCTTTCCCCTGAAATAACCTGTGTATCACAGAAAGGCTGATTCGCAGTTGGCGGTTTTAATAACAACAGTAAATCACAGTCCATATTTTGAGTCGCAATATGGCGGAAAAGTACGTGTAATATCCCCTACCTTCAAATTGTTAAACAGACACTGCGAAGTAAATGGATTGGAAAACACGGCGAGGGTTTTCGCAAAATAAATCAGTTTTATCAATTCGAAATATAAATAATTGGAAACTCGATATTGGTTGATGGTTGGACATCCAAACCCATCGAATATACATAAGGCGGATCTTTTATTCGAAATATTTGTTAACTTCAATGCAATTAAAAGACGATATCCATTTCATGACCGGTTCATTTGATATCAGTTTGCTTTGTGTTTGTTGTATGTTTGCTTTTCCATGTTTATTTTACAGGTAGGCAAAAACTGGTTATTCTATCTGAATGACGTTTGGAAATTTATGTATTGCTTCTGCAAATTTCAAATTTTGAATTCAGTAACAAATTCTGATGGCATAAGCAGTGACACACCTGGTGCGTCAGTTAAGTATCATGTAACTATTGACGCACCAGGTGTGTCAGTGAAGTACCATATAACTATTAACTGACGCACCAGGTGTGTCACTGCTTATTACAGAAAATGACGTATGATGCCATCAGAATTTGTAAAGTATCATATAACTATTTACATGATTAAGGTAATGTTAGGTCGTAGAATGCATATTACATCAGTTGTAGTTTCAAATCAATTCTTTACCCGTATCAGCAATAAGACCCAAGTCATTACATTCTGGCGAGTATTTTTTGATTTGTCAGTCACATCTGAACCCTTAACCTTAGCAGTAGTCTTTTGTTTGCAGTTTTCTATTCGTGTCGAGGTATTGCTTGATCTTACTACTTGCTACGGTCACTTTGGGTAAAGACTTTATACGTTATTTGCATTTCCATCTCCTCTCGAATTTTAGCTAAATAGAAAATTAGAAACTGTTTCCATGTCACGAAAATTATACCCCGAGCTTTTGTGAAACGTAAGAATTCGAAGAGACACTCGAGTCACATAGCAAACTTTAGTCGAAGTGAAATTCATTTCTCAGATACAGTCCATTTGGGAAACTAATTGCGTCGTTTATTCGTCACTGCTGCGACGCACAAAATGGCTTCCTCAAACGCTAAGACTGTTACAGCGTAAATTACAAATCAATTTTTCAAGTTTAGAAGCTAATCAAGCTATAAACTAAATCGGTCATCGTCAATTCCTGCTGATTGCGTTTTTGTTTTATAGTAAAACAGTTCAGAGTTTTAATACTGCAAATGGCTTTAGCCGTTCCAAAAGATTCTGAACCCATAGCAAGAATAAATTTATGAAGTCATTGTGTTAAAGACTTTATTTGGTGATAGTAAAAGTAAAAGTATTCTTAATAAGGTATTACAGCAAAAGCGTTATAGCAAAAACGCGCGATGTAGCGTTACGACGCCATGCATAGAATAGTACGAGCCTAAGGTCCACAGATATCACTGTTTAAAGAAAGGCGCGAATTACAAATGCACTTCTCATTGAATATTTTTCTTTTACGATCGATTTAGCGACAATTTTTCTAGAATTAGTATTCGAACTTTTTAAAATTCAAGCGAAAAATTTACAATTACATGAATTTAAATTTGAAATTTTATTATACGCAGTTATATTTCGAAACTTGAATATTTGTAACTGTAAAATTGTCCAAATCTCTGACATGAAGTTGTAACAAAATTATTTAATTCAAGATCCCATATGTCAGTAAATACGTAGCCAAGAAAGCAATAAAAAGTGTGTTAATACATTTCTGATTTACTGTATATCTCTGACGTCAAATTCATTTCTTAGAGTTCCCTTACATTCTAACGATTGCACGCGTCGTCACTGCTGATGCAGGTAATCAATTACTTAGATTGTTCCATGAACTTTCGTGCCCACGATAGTTTCATAACAGAATTCAAGGAAGTTGAGAGCCTTAAATTGTAGCGAACAATAACGTTCACCGCAGTTAAAGATCGACCCAAAAATATAACAGTAATTTAATTTCATATTTCATCTTATCGACCCTGGAAGTGCTACCGTGCAACACTTTACGAGGCCATTTATGTCCCGTGATACATGGTAATGAAAATAATACTCACGATCTGTTGACAAATCGTGAATCACTTGCCTCGTGAAGAAATCTCGATTACTTGCACGCGAGCCCGGCTAATGGCTGACTCACGCTACTTGAATCGCTAAAGAGATGCTTCTACAATTTCGCTGGGAAAACAAAACTTTATAGTTTCGCTTATAATATACTGTCGCTGACATTACAGCTCGTGGAAAACAAAATTATATTTACAGCTCAATTTAGTTTGAAATCTAATAACTGTAATTTGAGGATCTTCAAATCCAAAGTATACTTCACATATCAACTTGTTTGTCTTACTACAGCAATTAGCTCTGAACTAATTCTGAAACAAGAACACTACAGGATTAAAAAATCTAGGTTAGAGGATTAAGAGGACTAGGAGGTGTCCTAAGTTTTAATACCCAAATTGGTATATGAATGCTATGTTGGAATGTGAATGTCCCCAATTATGTCAGGTTTGGACTCAATCAGGAAAATGTCACAAATGTGCTAGTAAAAATTTCATAACAAATGCAAAAGTTTTCATTTATTTCTGCATTAGGATTACCCTACCAATGTTACTCCATTCCACTCGCCTAGAAATGCAAACTCAGCGTAGAAAGCACAGGCCATTGAAGAGACAGATTGAAGATTCGCTCATAAGACTGTACTCTAAATATCATTGTGGCGTGCTGAGTGAAACGAGGAGTAATAACGCAAGAAGAATGATAAAGCTTGTCGAAGATTACAGCAAGATATATACGCGAATATCCTCATTCCGAAGACGTTTCAGAAGACGTCGTTACCGCGTGATACCATAATATCCTCGAGCTAAATTGTGCAAGTTCCAGGGAACTAACTGTATGTACGTGCACGTGGAGTATGCAACTGTAGGCGGTCAGAAATAGCTGTACATAATGGCGGACGCGTAAGGACGTAATGTCTCTCTTTGCATTTCAACTTCGACTCGGTAGCCAGGTAGACTTCCTATTGGAATAATGCCGGGGAATAATGTCGGTAGCTTGGAGAAGGAATGGATTAAAACGCGCGATAGTGTGGAGATCGTGCGATCAGCTTCTACCAGCTGGAATTCCAGTTACGGCTTCGCCGCCGTTTCATAATGCATCGGTATGTGTAACTGCTTTACACGGTATGTGTACAATTTCATCAGTTCCCTGTCAAAACCTATTAACCGGCACTTCAGATAGAAATTAGGTGTACTACGAGCCGTACATCGATCCCGAACGATCGATAAATTCGTATTCGTGAAAATGTTCAGACTGACAGTATATTGTAATTGGAGATCCGATATCGCAATTCCGTCAAACGAAATGGCATGTCAACAGCTTCAACAGCTATTTGCCAATATAGCGCTGAGAAACGATCTTTGGCATCTGAAGGATGCTCCGATAAGACCTGGTCGGGAATTAAATTTAAAAAGTTCATCCACGGTGGTTTTAAATGACGTATAGTTTTGTAAACGAATTTGAGGAAAGCAGAATTTTCTATAAATATTTTTTTCATTTTACGTATCAGTTTCGATAAGACCTGTATATTATTGAAGCAGGAGTCAGGAATTAACGAGGAATCGTTGTACATACACAATACCTAAACACTTCCGCTGACCATGCTAGCTGCCAGCATCATCCTCCTAACTCCTTCATCCTCAACAGGAAGTGACGTACGATAAGCCAACATGTGACGCATGCAGTCAGTGAACCTAACGTTTCTGTATCCCCTGGGCCCAGCTGTCCTGCATTGCAACTCGGCAAGTTATATGCTGCAAGATGAACGAGACTCTCTTACGATCTAGAAATGTTGCCTAAGTCTGCACATATTCACTGATTTGTAGGAGCAGTGATTACTTGATTTCTCCTACTCGATACCTCACAGAATGGAGATTGAACTTTCATATAATATAAAACGTACCATTTATTTGTTCACTAATTATTTTAAAATAAAGGTTACGAAAAGAGACACTCGAACGACATTTGAAACTTTCATGTTAATATAATTTTATAATGTTCTTATTTTGTATCTCATTGGGTGTTTTTATACATTCTTATTAATGTTTCAATATCCATTCTTATGGCTGTTCTTATTCGGTATTAATATTATCAAATAAATGTTCTACTTTTAAAATACACTGTTGCAGTTTATATTAATGTTATAAAATGTAGAGCATATAAAGTAAATGTATTTTAAAGAATTATAAGGTGATCTAGAAATTGAAATGTATGCGCAGTAGTTGATCGCGCATAATGATTATGCGCAGTAGTCAACCGCACATACTGATCATGCGCAGTAGTTAATTATACATAATAATCGTGCGCAGTAATGAACTGTACATAGTAATCATGCGCAGTAAAGTTACTACACTGTACTTTGAATGTATTTCTTGCAATAACCTTACAGCGTATGTTTATTATTTCGCGTTCTCTACTGTGCATGAAGACAACAGGCAAGATACTTCTGTCTAATTTTTAGACAGAATCAACTGTTAAACATTGCAAATTGCTAACATACATAGTATCTTACTCTAATCGTCCTTTACGACAATAAATGTACCAAGAAACCGTGTTGAAAGTATTTCTGATACATGAAAAATTGATAATCTGATACATCGTCGAAGATTTTTAGTTTCACGATACAAGGTTCATAAATAGTAGCGATAGAGCGCATCATTTTAGAAAATCCTTCCATGGAAACTATTGCAATCGCTGATGCGTGAACCGCGTTACGGTCCCATAAGAAAGTAGGTTGCATAAAAGTCGAAAGTCAGAAAACTGAGAAATCTCGGTGCAGCCATTCAATCGGAAGTTTAGGTGGACGAGTCCATCGTAACCTACCGGAACATCAGTTTCATATTCGACGTGAGTTGGCAAATAGTCTGCAACAATGTGTCCCTATACAGAAAAGTATTACTGGTTTGTCACTAACTAGGAGAGGTCACAGTCGTTGGGTTATCGATTTTGATAAAACTTTTTGCGATGAATCTACACCAAGAATATGATGACCTATATTTTGACCATTTCTTGCTAATACCTGTTATTTCAGATGATATTTAATATTTTATTCTAGAGATAGATCACTGGGTGATATTGTAATGACTGTGGTGAAGGCGGAGTGATATGTTCAACTAATTGCAAGTTCAAATCACCTAGTAATCAATTTTTTTCTGTTTTTTAGTATTCTTTACTTTATTTATTAATTTTTATACATTTACTCATATTTCTCTGTTTATGTTCTCTTATTTTTTATTTTAGTTTTTAAGTTCTTTCAGCTTTCATTTATTTTGCAAACGTTCTTTATTTTACATTTTTCTTTCTACCTTTTTTTGTTCACTTTTTTATTTGCTACTTTTTTGTTAATTTATTTTATTTGTTCTTCTTTGTTAATTCTTTTTTATTTACTCTTCTCTTTGTTCATTTTTTCATTTGTCTTTTGTTAATTTATTTATTTGCCTGTTTTTGTCAATTTTTGTTAATTTTTTTTAATCTGCCTTTTGTTGTTAATTTTGTTTGCCCTTTTCGCTGAGTTTTTACTTGCAATTTTTTGAGTGACATAAATACGCCGGCAGAAAATGAATTATTGAAATTTTCGTGAAAATTTCCACCGGTCCCATAATCAACGGAACAGCACACATGGCACGTTTTTTACGTTTTCATTTTTTCCCTTTACAGAAATTATCACATGACGAGTTTCCAAGCTTTGCAGTGATAAGTCAGAAGTATCCGTGTACCCGTTTGAACAATTCTCATGCGGAAAAATTATTTACTGTTTCGCGAGCTGCTAAAGAGTATTGTTACAACAGCGATTTATTCAGCCTGGAAAACATTGAATTTCGTTACAACCGGCACGCAGTCAGCGTATAAAACGGGAGCACTACGTATTCACGTGTTGTCGACACTGACACGGAATATTCTGTCGTTGAAATTGGTTCGCTGGCGAATAATTTGTTTCGAAGAAAAATCATAACAATTCTTTGATTCCATTTCACCATCATTAGCATTTAAATATTTTAATTTGTGAACAAATTTCGACTGTACAAATAGTGCCATGTAATTTGATAATTAACCTATCGGTAAACATTAATAAAATTTTTGCTTTAAAATGAATATTAATAAATTTTTATTGACGCAATGATAACTGTATATTACATCCGTCGTTTTTTAAATAGAATTTTACCCATCATTTCTTGCGAACCGATTAAAATTGAATTCATTGTGCCATATATGACCGAAGGAAGCTTAATATTTCCCTATTCATACGTTGGCCATTGTACACGGCTGTCAGTCGTTTGTGCGTTGCAATCGACAGTTCATTTTTCAAGCAATCCATAATGAACGGTAGACAGAACGACATTTTCTCTCTTTGTTTTAAATAACCAACGTAAAAACTCATTACAAACCGCGCACTATCGAAGCTAATACTTCCTATCTGCGGTGGGAAAAAAAAAGCGGCGAACTTTTCCATCGAAGATGATAAAAGCAAGCAATTTCGGAACGAGGTCACTGCGAGGGATCAGACCTGATGATCGTGGAGCGTAATTTAGCGTAAACTGTATTTTATTCAAGCAGATAAAACAGAATATACTCCTCGAATAACGCGACCGATCAACTGCTATTACATAATAATTCCACCTGAATAATTAACGGATGACAGAGATTGTAGGCGTGTGACGAATTCTACGATGAGTAATTGACTGTTCAATTGAATATTCATCCAACCGTTTTATCACTATTATCCGGTTAAATTACCATAACGGAATTTTTGTGACATTTTATATTTTAGGATTATTAGCTTTTTTATATAGTTTTAAATTTATTTCGATTTTTACTTTATTATCGAAATATTGTTATTTAATAATGGGAGGTTAAAAGAGATCACTGCAAAAAAATACGTAGCAAATTTTCTGGACTGTTAATTTCAAATTTTCAAATTCAGCAATTTGCAAATTTGCAGTTCGTGCATTCACAATATGAAGATTTTTATGCTTGCATTATAAAAATTTTTATAATTACGTATTTTTATTTCTGATAATTTGGAGTATTTAAACATATAATAATAGAGTTAAATCTACTTAAAAATTTTGTAGTATAAAATAATTTTATTTTGACCATTTTATATTTCTTTTATAAAAATAATTTTATTTTGACCATTTCATACTTCTTTTATAAAAATAATTTTATTTTGACCATTTCATACTTCTTTTATAAAAATAGTTTTATTTTGACCATTTTATATTTCTTTTATAAAAATAATTTTATTTTGACCATTTTATATTTCTTTTATAAAAATAGTTTTATTTTGACCATTTTATATTTCTTTTATAAAAATAGTTTTATTTTGACCATTTTATATTTCTTTTATAAAAATAATTTTATTTTGACCATTTTTAAATTTCCAAATTTACAGAAATGTGCAACAAGTAAACGTAATTAAATATATTGTCAATCGTTTAATTCATACGTGACACCCTGTATAGCGATTATTTTATAGCGTACGTCATATGTGAAGGATCTTTGTCCCGAATCAGCTTGTCTATTTGTTATCACACATGATCGATCACGATCATTAATTGATATCCACGTCGGGAATACTTTTGCAACTCACTGTACATTTATCATACTATCCGTCAGTTAGATTCTTCAGATTGGAATTTTTCAGTCGGGGATTTAGCGGGACGTCAAAATACATTGATGCATTTATTATCCTATAAACATACACGCTGACATGGAAATAATAACGCGCAATTTATCAGCGGAATCGCAGCTAACCAGCAAATGTCGATACATCTGCGCGAGCTCGGTTAACTTTACAACGATTTGAAACGGTGCCAAATTTTTCCAGCAAAATGGTACCCGTACCTCTATAAATTACTGGTGTCTCCTGTTCCGTGTGGATATCAATTATCAGTTATGGTTTCTGGAACACGTCGAAAACATTATATTCGTAACTATTTCACGAAAAATTATGTGGCTTTAAGATGCAAAATGGAAGTATTTTAATAACTAAAGTTTGTGTTATTTAGATTCTGTGATATTAAAAATAGTGGTTAAGTTTCAGGATCAATATTTAGCATTGGTCGCTCGATAATCGCCCGATTTCCGGGCTCTAGGGGCGTGTTTATCAGAAAACTAGGGAACTGCCTTATTTTAATTATGTTCACATCTTCTTTGCAGTTCAAATTATTTTAATAACGAAAATCGATATTAAATACAAAAATGGAGGTTGAATTTCAGAATGAATGTTAGTGTACATTGGTCTCTCGATAATCACCCGATTTCCGGGCTCTGGGGCGGGCTCTTCACAAAAATAGCGAATTGCCTTATTTTAATCATGCTTATACCTTCTTTACAGTTGATCCATTAATTTATACGAGTTAAAATTTTAACTACCCCCTTATGTCTATGTAAATGACTCTATACAATATTTTCTTGTAAATGATAAATAATAAAAAAGATTGTGGTGAATTGTTTTAATAACTGTAACTGTACGTTTTTTCAGTATTTCAAAGTTTGAGAAATATATAATTTTGTTGTTGTAAAAGAGCAATTGTTAATTAAATGGAAGGGATTTAATATGTTGTTACTGTGGTAAACATTTCTGTTAGACATTTATAAATGCAGTGATGTGTTCATAAACATTGTGCGTTTTGTGGGTATTATCTATTAAATGGATATACATGCTCGTATCACAGACCATTGAATGTTAATCGCAGTTCGCAGTTCATTAAGTTTAGCTGATTTAGCTGACCAAGAGTTGTACAAATAATTTAGTAACGTTTGATTAATTTTGTTTAGAAGATTTTATGTTTACTTGAAATTTTAATGTATTTCTGGAATAATCGGAGACTTGAATTAATTTATTTTTGATTTGGAATTTTGGAATTTCGCGAATTTGGGATTTTGGAATTTTAGGGTTTTAGATGTTGGAATTTTGGAATTGTAGAATTGTGAAATTTTAGAATTCTGCAACTTTGGAATTTTGGGATTTTGATATTTTGGAATTTTGATATTTTGGAATTTTTGAATTTTTGAGTTTTTAAGTTTGGGAATTTTGGAATGGTAGAATTTCAGAATTGTGAAAATTTAGAGATTTAGAGATTTTGTAAATTTGGGGAATTTAAAATTTTCAAACCTTAAGATCTTAGACTTAATTTATAAACTATGAAGCTTAAATTTGTGATTTTGGACTTTTGATACTGAAACCTGGACTTTCATGATCAAGTTTTATACCACCATAAGCGACATCACCATATGTTGTATTACTATATGTGACACATGTGTTGCATAACAACGCATTATATCACCTCACATTAAAACAAAAACGCATCAAAATAATAAAAAGAACATCGTTCCAAAAATCCTGTATACACTGTATTCAGCTTCAGGTTGACTACCTTATACGGCACTGTGGACACGTCCCGTACACGCATCGTTCTTAATTAACGCGATTATGAACACCGGTTTAAGCCTGGCTTGTCGTAGGCTTATTAACCGTCAATAAACGAAGCGACCAGTTAATCGGAAGCTGGAAGTTCATGCAAAACGGATTAAAGATAAAGGAGGTTAAATAGCGACCCTATAAAACGGCCGGCAATTAAGCACAAATCACCGTGGAAATTGTGCTCGTTACGCGTATCCACTCTTTTATGGGTGGAAAGATGGAGATCGATACAGGAGAAACTAGAGTGGAAAGCTTGCAGAAGTTTAGCTTTGCTGAAGATAAATGGAAGAGAAGCTGTTGGATCGATAGAGAGATTCTTCCTACGCTTAGATTCTTGTTCGCAAAGATACCTATAGAGTTGTTCGCTGGCAATAAGCTAGTATCGATATCAAACACAACAAGGATAAGTTATATCGACCGGATGAAAGATTTTGTAGACTTGATCAAATGTTAAACCGGGTTACCTTGAATCGAGTTCATTCGTCACATTCGTTCATTTATCAGGTTTCGTATTTTATTTTAATTTTTCTGAGTCTTAGGATTACATACAAGTTTATATCGATGTGATATACCACATATGGACATGATCCAGGTCAAAGTGGTCCACATCCATAAAATTGTCAGTAGTTGCAGTACCGGCGCTAAAGTAAGTGCAAGCAAAAGGGTCTATGCTTCAGATTTGAAAATGATAAGACCTAGAGATTTATCGGTTAAATCCATTAAAATTCCAGTAGACCTTAAGTGATTTTCTTTCCTCCCTTCATCCATACTCCTTAAATCCCTTCATCACTGTACTGCGACAGCGAGCTCTAATCGATAGAAAGGAAAAGATGTAATATACGAACGTCTTAAACGTTTTCTCCGAGCATTGTTTTCCGGGAAACATTGATCACCGTTAAAGAATTGCGACATTTAACGGTAGCATAAATCGGAAGCAAGAAGAGGCATTAGTTTTGGCGCGAATTTCTATTAAATCGGCGCGATCCTCGACACGTTTCTGTCGTACTATCTCTCGGGCCCCTGGCAATTACTCGACTCTCCATTTTGGGACACGAAAGGAGCGCGGACAGCGAATTACGACTAAGGTGGGTCTATGCTCGATTTGCGTGAGAGATAATCGTCTCGAGAACAGGTTAGATGATAGGTAAACCTGGGGAGCCGGAACGAACGAGCGAAAAGATTGCGAACATATTTACGATAGAACGGACAGAGGAGAGTATAATTTAATAAAGACGAAAGGCTGCTCCCAAAACCATTCGATTTCGGAACAAAATGATTGCGAATTTCTGTAATAATCGTTTATTTATATCTGTATTTGACTACTTGCATCAAGGATTGTATGTTTAATTCATCGCTTCAGATATTCCTGATAAACTAGTGCTCGATAAGTAACCATTCGATGAGTACCTGCTCGCTATGTACCTATCCTAGGAATACCTGCTCAATAAATACCCCTCTGATGAGTACCTGCTCGCTATGTACCTATCCTAGGAATACCTGCTCAATAAATACCCATCTGATGAGTACCTGCTTGCTATGTACCTATCCTGTGAGTACCTGCTCAATAAATACCCACCCGATTAGTACCTACTCGATAAACACTCTACCGACAAATACCGTATAAATACCTTGTCAATAAACACGTATTGAGTACACAATCACACATTTACCTCATTCTGTTTCGTGGAAGAAACTATCTGTACAGCCCCTAAATCGGGTGTTTATCAAACGAACACCGTACTGTGTATGTTCTGAGAGATTAAAAATTAATTGAATATTTTCGAATTTCATACGTGATTTTCTATTTCTAAATATTTTTTTATAAGCTAAAAATAATTATATTACCATAGAACATCTACCCCAATGAAATAGAATTTAAGACTTAAATTACGAATGCAATAATATTAAACGCGTCGTTTAAGGAAATGAAGTAAAACGGACAAAGAAATTAATATTCTCGTGGAATTAAGATTAATAGACGTTAAGCTGAGTTTCATGAAACTGCAATTGATTAGAGAGATTGAGTGGCTGTCAGTCTGAATCGAATCGTAATTTGAATCCCGATAACGAACGTCAGTCGTAGTTTTCTTAGAAAACGAGAACATTTCTAAAGGAAACCGTGACGCAATCGACCTGTTTCTGATCGCACTTAGCAAGTTGCAATTGCACCGTCCTCGATGCAATTTGCTGCAGCATGGTGGCGAAGAGTGCAACACCTTTTCGAAAGGAAGTACAAACGACCCTTTGAGGATATCTACAAAATGGTTCTCTAAGTTGAAGTAGTTTAAGATTTCCAATTACGCGATCGCAACTTCTCGGAATAACCTTATTCTTTGTATGTTAATAGTTTCTTGAGCTCGTTAGCGGTATTAATCATTTCTGAAATAGTCCAGCAGTTAGTTGAATCTGAACGATAGGTATTTTCACGTTTAATATGTGCATTTTTTTGACTTCACAACTTCGGAACCTTGGATTTGGTTCAAACTTGATACAGTTGTAGGAAAAGCAGAGAGTAATTATTTTGTAAACTTGTAGCGCGCAATATTGCGAAATGTGGAAGTTTTGAAAGTTTGAAGTCTAGTTGTACTGTTAGACTTGTTAATTCGAACGTTATTATTTTACAGCTTACACAGTTTCTATAATTTCAAACGATCCAACTATCAAATTACCAGATTGCTAAATTACCAAATTTCCGAGTAGCCATCGTTGACAATCGAATTCACCGATATTTGTATCATATTTTTCCGCGGTCAATTGCCCGAACACGAATTATCTTTAAATCACTGAACATTTCAATCCTATGACGCGAAACGAAGAAATATTTCATTCGAATGACTATTTATATATTTATCGAGTTCCCTCCAATTCGCTTTTCCGGCAATATGAATAGAGTACATGAATATCGAATAAATAATCTAAGCTCCTCGTTCCCACGCTTCCCGTTTTAATCGATAATCGCGCGGTTGCTTTTAAACAAAACGACGGAAGTCGTAAAAATAATTAAACCGAGAACGATGAGAATCGAAGTTATTCTCCCACTGATCCGCTAATTTGCATAGAAATAACTTTTTCACGTACGAAAAGCAAGAAACGATCAAGTTTGCGATTAATCACGCTACCCGGAAAAGAGTTTCGGGCCGTAGCTGAAAGGTTACACGTTTTAAATGCTGAAAGTAATATCGAAATTTTCGATAAGGGACATTAATCATCCTTCGTGAATATAAGAAACTCTGCTAAACACCTTACCAATTCGATCCGTGGCCATTGTGGTTACAATCTCATCCTCCCAGAACTATCCATCTTTTTCAGTAAACCTTGATAGCTGCATTTTGTACTTCTCCGGGGAATCGAGGTTTCTACAATCAAGCGAATTTTGCAGAGATCGAAACAAATGGCGGTCCGAGCGAATATACTGGATAGATGAGAACACTCCATTATCGCCCGGTTACAAAAGATACGTTGTTTCGTATTCGGGAAATTACTTCTCCTCAAAATTACACTCTAGTTTACCTAATCTACTCCTGTAAATTACCTTCAGCACGGAAGAATGGTAGAAAAATAATACCGTAAGATTTCGCAATTTTTATATACCCATTAATAATTCTGCGCTGGATGAGAAGGAACCAAATATAAATAATATAAAAAGTGCGACTAAATGTAAAAAATATTATAAAATATAAAAAGTATTTATATAAAAATTATATAAAAATATTATAAAATAAATATAAAAAGTGTAAGAAAATTAGAAAAAATGTTTTTATAAATCTCTTAAAGTTTACAGATAACATTTTATGAGTATTTGGAAGAAAGTAAAGAAACAATTGAGAAATGTAAGCTAGTTTGTAAGATTAAGAGTCGTCATCGATCCGAAGGGTAGAAAAAGTCAGGTGTTATCTATGTTTAAAGCGTTCAGCATGAAACGTGTTGCGAAGCAAGCGACAGTTTTAATGCGGTGAAAGCAATAAATGGCAAACTTCCGTTGCTACAGCCAGATGCATAATTAAAGCCGCGGAATGACGCCTACATGCCGCGATAATACGGAATCAACCTTCGTATTTCGCCGGCGAGAAATGGCTACTGTCAACGCAGTACGCCGACGAGAAAAGAAAATGGCCGTTTCCTCTTTCTCGTATCAGATACACGTGCCGCGTTCGCCATCGATTCTATTAACAGAACTTCCTGTCAGAAGAATCACTGTTGATACATAACCGAACTTTAATTGAAAACTGAAGTATTGAGGTTGATATTGTGCCGATAAAATGTCACGATCAAGCCCCCTTTGACATTTCAAACTGTCTTAACCTCCCTATGATGCGAACACGTTACGAACGAATTGATATAAATATTTCTCTACGAATGTCTTAACTATTTTATTTTTACGTTTGACGTATTATCATTTTTTACCTTTTCAGCTGGAGAATATTTTTTATTTGTTTTACCTAAATCCATAATTTTAAAATCAGTGCTGTATTTATTTTACACGAACAAAATTCGTAGATTTAAAATCAGAACTGCATTTATTTTACACGAACAAAATTCGTAGATTTAAAATCAGAACTGTATTTATTTTACATAAATAAAGTTCGTGAAATTAAAATCAGGACTTTATTTGTCACAAATAAAATTCATAAATTTAAAAAAATGGAGTTTATTTATTCGACAGAAAGTCACGAATTTAGAATGAAGTGCTTTATTTATTTGGCACACATAAGATTCATGAACGTAGAGGATTTTATTTATTCGATATAAACAAGGTCCATAAATTTCGAATCGCGGACCTTATTTATTTAACATAATTACAAATGCAGATGTCGATCGATAACTATTACATTTAAACGACGCGTATTTCAACATTTCATTTCAGCGAACCGATTGCGAGCAGCCATCGCGTAAATAAGAGTCCGCGAACCCTATTAAAATAATTAGGTGATTCTCCTAATGGCGTATAGCCGAAAATGTGGAACATCCTCTGAATTCTACGAAACGATACTCCGCCGAGGCACATAACGTCGATAATCCTTTAATGCCGTGGAAGCTAGCCCAGCACGAACTGTTGGACACGCAGCCATTGAAATTAAAAGGGATCAAGGAAAAATGAAATTGGACGTTTCGAATTTAGCGAACATGCGGACACCCGTACCCCTGATTACCTTTCGAAATACCAGTTTAACCTAACGTTCTGCTGTGACGCCAATAACGTCACCAGTTCTACGAGGTGGACTAGGTACATCCACATACGACACATCCACATGCGACACATTCACATATGGTAGACAATCTAGGAATTGGCGTGTAGATCGACCCAGAGTAAAAGAAGTCACTCGGTCACTTCGTCTGTTCCCATCCTGATCACTTCCAGGGTGACATATCGGCAAATAAGAATAATGACAATAACTGCATCAATTCGCACTATCTCGAGACGTTTGTCGACTGTCATTTAACCTAATTGGTGTGCGTGACAGCTCAAGCCAATAGATACCACCGCCGCAAATACGTGTGAGTCTAAGTTAGGTTAGAGTCTAGGTGTCCATTTTTCTATTCTGACCAATTGGGGCCGCAGTCCTTGCAAACACCCAGGTTAGCCTCGTATGTGTCAATTGCTTGACTATGGTACATTTCTTTAACCTCTTAGGCACGACGACTATAGTAGCTTTCACGGACACCAACTTTCTGTACGGCGGACCACTATATAGGGTGTCTCACAATTAGTGTAACTCCCGGAAGTAAGTGGTTGGGCAAGTGATTCTGAACAACATTTCCCTTTGCAAAAATGGGGTTTGAAGCTTCGTTTTTGAATTATTAAGAAAAAACACGGACCAATCAGAGCGCGAGAATTGCGCGCGCCCAGAAGCGAGAGTGACAGCTTCGAGCCTTGCAGCTACGCGCGATCATGATCAAGCGCCTACGCGCCGGAACAGTCTAAACGTTTAATGAGAAGCCCTTTTGTCAAAACTCAGTTAAATAATGAACTTATAATGTTCATTTAATAATGTTCACTTATTCATTTCTCGTGAATAAACCAATTTAAATAAGACTCATCTATTGTTTAAAAATAATCCTGCTTCAGTATGTATAGTTTCACCGGTTCAATCGAACGATCGTTTTCATATGTTTTAAAAATTCCGGTATCAAAAATTTGCAAATTTTCGAAGCTGCCCCATTACATTCGAACAACTGGACGTTCCGAACGGGTGCTTACCGAGCGTGCAGTTGTCCAGCAATCAGACCATGCCTGAGGAATTACAGACTCGAGTGTGCAAGAATTGGTCCAAAGCGAAAAGCGAAGAATGCAGTTCGATATCGCAGTTCAGCCCCGAAGATCCAATAACTAAACCAATTCTCAACACTACCGACGAGAAACTTTTAATCCGTTCGTCCATGCTGGCCTTTTCGCGTGGAAATTATTATTTGGAATATCGCCGTGATATATTCCGCACTTTTGTCGAAGAAGCTTCCCTTTCA
The DNA here is from genome assembly GCA_945859555.1 of Megachile ligniseca. NCBI lineage: Eukaryota > Metazoa > Arthropoda > Insecta > Hymenoptera > Megachilidae > Megachile > Megachile ligniseca. The sequence goes on from OX243790.1 coordinate 4,173,995, forward strand.
GCTCGCTTTATCTATCCACCTATTTCTGGTAAATAGCGCTTGTCCCCGGTGAAAATATGGTTTCGCCGAGCCGACGAGGTTGTTCGCCTGTAATTAATTCGCGCAACGATGAAAATTAGATACGAGATAACGGGATACTGAACTTTGTTTTCTTTGCTGGCCGGGATGAAAAGTGGCCGCGAGAAAAGCGATAATGGGTTCGCGTTAAATATACTAGCTCAGGAATCTGAATCAATTTCGATGGTTATGGAGAAATATTTTATCGGCACGCGGTAGACGGAACAAGAGATATACGTGAAATATTGTTATGTTTTTGTGTTACCGGTGCTGCGCACAATAAAATCGTCCGCATCGAGGCAAACGACGTATCAACAGAGGTGAATTTATTTTTGAAGACGGAAACAATGTCAGAGACATTGTTTCACTCTATAATACGAACTTTCTATACTTTTGACAGATATTTCTGAATTCAAACTGTTTATGGATTTTGTATTTATAACGTTTCTGAAAAGAATTATATTGACTAATATTGGTAAACTTACATTTAACAACGAACATCATACCTAACCTATAAAATAAATGTCCCAACGATGACATAACTAAGAGAGCAAGTAACTATTACGATAACTGCAATTTCTTTTACATAAATTTACCCGAAGGTGTAAAATTTCTACTTTCAAAGAAATTTGTGAAAGATTTCAAATTAATTAAAATCTGAAAATATGGCGCAGTAATTCAGCTATATTCGTAGCATGTCTCCGTCATTAATTATTGCAGCTCCGAATATTAAATTATTTTCATCATTTCACTGAAAAAGTCAAGATGTTTCGGGGAATGAAAATGTTTGATTTATAATAAATTCAATTTAATCAATTACGATGGGTTTCTCCTGAATTAATTTTGGCACGTGAAACTTTTCACTGGTAACTTGTAACGAAGTGTCTGTTCTAAAAGCTTTTACTGCTGCACAAACATCTTTTTGTAATCTTCTTTCTTTGTCTTTTCCTTCGTCCCGAAGAATTTGTGCGATTTTATAATGTAAGAAAAATGATTCAAAGTGTATTATACAATTTTAGGTTATGTTGATATTACGACGGGTTTGAGAATAAATAGAACGATATTTTTGTGTGGTTATTATTAACTTAATGTGTAGAGTACAAAATATACTTATTGCAATACAAGTATTAACAATGTGATACATTGAGGTTGGTTTCTTTAATTCGTTCTCGCATAAAATGGCGTCTATGGCGTTTGACTGCTCGGTGTCACGTTTCAACGTACTAGTGCTAAGACACAATGCTTGATTTCAGTATCAAGCATTGTTAATATTTCAAACAAAATTAACAAGAATTACAATTAATTTGAATGATCTATTATTTAATAAATCTAAAACAACATTATTTAAAAAAATAATATAAAATTAATGAATGATAACTCCAATAAAAATCCCTCGTGAGTTATGAAACAAGGTTAAAAACGTAGATTCCTAAAATACAAAGAAATAAAAAGTCAACAAAATTCCCACTCAGTTGTTAATTACTCGACCTCGTTTGTAAGATTGATGCAATCTTGAAAATCAAAAGAAATAAAAGAATCGAATTCAGACGGGAAATTTTAATTACGTTCCGTAAAGTAAGGATGGCCCAGCTGTTAGCCAAGTCAGCGAAACGATCGAACGAGTTAAAAGGAACCGATATTACGTGAAACAACGCACAGGCAAGCACGATATTTCACGTGCAACGATCGCCTGGAGTTTGCGCTAATTGCGTTTGAACTTCCAAGAATTCCTCGTTGTAACTGCTGCACGATAATCAAGGAGGTATCACCGTTTCGCACGATACGGAAAACTCGGCTTCAGAACAAATGTACAGCTTTATTGGTATACCTAATCGAACGAACGATCGTTGCTGCCATTACAGCGGAATTACACGCGAACGTATCTTGTTTTACTAATGAGATGCATCTGAATTATAATTATCTGCCGGAAGACAGTAATCTTACGGTTGGGTTAAGTTCTCGAACCATTATTGTTACGAAATTTAGTCCAACCAAAATTTCTTTATTCCATCAAAGCAAGTACATATTTTTAAAAAAGTTTTTTGTTGGAACAAATTTTCTCTCCATATGAACTTAATGTCTCATATTTCACTGCTTTCGTCAGCCATTTTGTCTTTAGTATTACTGAAAACTAGTATTACATTCAAAATTTATTTTACATGTCCACTTTGAATATCAGCTATTTTGTTTAATGTTTTACAGTAGTTTTAACAGTTCAGTATCCTTGAGATACATTCAAGACCTACTTTTCATGGCTACTTTGAAGACCAGCCATTTTGTCTAACGTCAGTAGTTTTAAAAGTTTAGTATTCTTGAGATACATCGAAGACCTACATTTCGTGGCTACTTTGAAGATCGGCCATTTTGTCTAACATCTTACAGTAGTTTTCTATAACAGTACTCCTAAGATAGATTAAAAATATCTACTCTTCATGGCTTTTTGGCGAGACAGTCAATTTATATGAAGTGCTGTAATAGTTTTCGTAAAAGATGTATTATATAGTATTTAACAGTAATGAAAGAGGAAACGTCTTTCTGTCGATTATTTTCGATCGTTGCGCGGCTTAGGTAGCTAACAATAACTTTGCCAAGAAAATTCCAGAAGAACCGATCGGTAAGGTATGAATAAAACAAAAGCGTCGAAGGGAGAGAAAAGGATTTGAAAAAATTAGTTGACCCAGTTCAGGTGAAGCTTAGTAACTGTCACATCTGATAAAACTAAAAGCTTTTTATTTGGAGACTAAATGGGGGGGTTGCTGGAAGGGAATGGCTTTCAAACGTACGTGTTAAATGGAAAGTTATAAATTTCATTTTGTAAAGAATCATTGTTTTCTGAGTGCTCAGGTGTATTACGATGTACAACATTTTTTTTTTTTGTTTGGGTTATGTGAATGAACACTTTCAGCAAGAATTTTCGGGTTTATCAAGGTTTTATTGGATATTTGGGGAGGTTAGAGAATTAGGAAGTTTTGGGATTTGGAATTGGTAGGTCGATTTTGAAATTTTTTTATTAAATTTAGTCATTTGGGAAATTCATTTTAATTTAGTAGTTTGATAATTTGATAATTGGTGGTTTGGTAATTTTTTATGGTAATTTAGCAATTTAATAATATTTTAATATAAATTTGTTAATTTTGTGATTTGTTAACTTGTCAACCTGGTAACATTTTAATTTGTATTTTTTAATTTGAAAATTTAGGAACTTGCTAATTTAATAATATTTTAATTTAAATTTGTTAATTGTCTGATTTCTTAACTTGCTAACTTGGTAACATTTTAATTTGAATTTGTTAATTTCAGAATTTTTAAATTTACTAGATTGATAAGATTTTAATTTGTACTTCTTAATTTTGATCATTTATATACTTGTTAATTTTATAATATTTTTATTAAATTTGTCAATTTGCAATCAATCCAAAAAATGAGTAATTACTACGTACATAGTAATTTTGTAGTACTAACCTGTACTTTTTTAATCCGAATAGCATTGCTATACGAACATTTTAGACCTAAAAGAAATTAACAGTGATTCGAGTGACACTAAATCGTAAACGTTATCACTAGAGCCATTTCAAGAAATGAAATTTGCAGTCCACCGTTCTATTCGTATCTAGTTTCTTACCGACTGCAGGATACGATAAAAAATTACTACGAGACACGTAGTTTAGTCGTATTCCCCAGAGTTCGAATACGTGAACTCAGAATCCGTCGTAGACGTCGCGAATACTCAAAGGTTATGTATTTTTAATTCAATACCTTTTTCTGACTTACCAGTTATGTCATTTATTCAGCTTTTTGCTGAAAGTGTAACTATGCTGGCTGTCACAGTTTGACGTCCACCCGAATAAAAATGTATTCCCAGGATTCCTTCGCTGTCGTATAACGGGAAACGACAGTTTTTATACTTTCAAGACCACTGTGGCGAAATCACGAAATTATGGCATAATTTTAGAACAAGGATTCTCGACCTACTATTTTCTTTTATAATGCTATAACCGAGAGCTCATTTGGACTTATATTTTTGGTCAGACTTTCAATTCTTAATTTTCTTCGTCTTTTTTAGATCAGTAGGTGAATAATAGATATTTTATTGATATTTCATTATAGCTACTTGTTTTATTTAAAGTTTTGCCGCAGTTTTCGGATTGTAGAGAATCAGAAACTCAGATTTAAACGTGATAAAGAATTTATTCGAGAAATACACGAGGTTCGTAGGACGCTATAAAAAAACAATTGAAAGACTTCCTTCAGTAACGTAAGGCGCAACGCCCGGAAACACCCGAACGCTATTAACGTCAAAATAGGCATGTGGCCCAACCGCGCTAAATTTAAATACATGTCCAACACTACTATTAACAATATATTTGTACATATTGTCTTTCACATGCAATTCTTAATATTTATAGAAAATTAGCAACTTTTATTGATAGTATTCGACATTACTGGCACTAATTACTTGTAGAAATAATTCATTTTTACAACTTAGTTTTTATTTTATTTTAAACAAAATGTAACATAGAATTATAAATATACTTTTTAGGTTAGGTCTTTAATTATCTTATCTGATTTTTTTTTTAGATAACGAATATTTTACTAGTACTTTATAATTGCTTTTATTAATAGTATTTTTTCATTGTAAATTATCAATTCATTTTATTATTAACAATGTATATTTTTAAATTATCTTTTCATGTTATTATTAAGAATATATATTTTTAAATTATCAATTCATTTTATTATTAACAATGTATATATTTTTAAATTATTTTTTCATTTTCTTATTAACAATATATATTTTTAAATTATTAATTCTTTTGATACTTGAAGAAAATTAACAAACATTTATTAGTAATTTACCAATTGTAATTATTATCAATCGTCTTTCATTTAATCGCAAATAGAATGTGCTGAAGCCTGAATTTAATAAAAGTTAATCTGAATTTGATGAAAATGCATTTTTACAATTTTACACTCGCAATGCAGATTTGCACGATAGATTATGATGCAACACGGGATTATACGAGATTTTAATGCACTTTTTAATGATTCATCGTTGCATTGAAGAATATTGATCGTTTTTGCTGATAACCTAAGTACACAGAGGTGAATACTAAATTCTACTCTGATTGGTGCCTGAGGTTAGCTGAATTCGCTTGGGAAATTTATTTCGATGGATTAATGCGAACAGTAAACTGCTGATACCGCGGTCTGCAATATAACCTGACGAATTTTTGCCATTAATTCGTCGCAATAAGATTAAAACGTTTCGACGATTTTTCATACGCTGTTTAAGTTAATCACCGATTCCTGCGAGTGAAAAAAGATAATCGTGCATCGTTTAAAACTTCAACGGAAATTTTCGCTTAAAGCAGCTTCTGGCAGATAAATTGGTCGACAAAATACAGTTTCAAAATACAAATCCTATAATCGTTATCTATAATATTGATTATTTTATAAGTATCTTTATTTATCAACATTGGTCACAATTAGAATAATACAGTAGGACGTTTATGACCCCAATCACAAAGAAGCTACTAATTTTAACTTGAAAAAAAATTATAAATTCTTGAAAGTTGTTTTAACAATTTTTCACAGCTGATTTCAGTTAATTTAAACATTGAATATGAACAAAAATTCAGAAACAAAAAAATTGAGAAATGACGATTTTCACAGAAAAATTCAAAACTCTCTTCAATTTTAAAGAGCTACAATTTTAGCTGAACACTCTTGAGATATAACATATATTTATTCAGATTTTGAGGATATAGCAGCTAAAATTAAAGCTAAAGCTGGAGTAGTTTTAAAGCACAGTGTTAAGGGTTAAACTGCAATGTTAGATATTAATTTAATTTTATCCTGTTTATATTACCAGACGTTTCTAATATTCAACATTCATATATTATTATTACAAACATTCAAAAACAGTATGTAATAAATTAAAAAATACAATAATAAATAACCAATAATACAATACTAAAAATACAAAAAAAATATATTGAAAAAAATTCAAAAGTGAAATAAAGTATGTGACAATTATTGTTCAATATTTAAAACAAGTAAGGTATCTTCTCAATCTGACAGTATATTAAAAAAAAAAATACTAAAAAATTGTATTTGTTTGATAGTATTCAGACTAAATAATAAAAATGATTAATATAAAGTAGGTATAATAGCATAACCGTAGAATATTTAAGGTTCCTTACGGAATATTTCACCGGTATTAGATTTCACTGCAGAACGATTTAAATTACATATCAGATTTCGTTATTGTTTGGAAAATAACGGAACGTTCCATTTAATATGTACATCAGTGTATAGAAATACGGGCTCGAAACTAACTAATCCAAGCTGGAAAGCAAGCTCTCAGCTGTAAGGGATTACGAACAAGCTTTATTCTTCTTGCAAGAGAAACCAGGGATCGTTATTCCGGTGGGTTCAAGCACAAAGATGGGCATTGGTTATGCGCGTGCACGTGACGCATGTACGTACAGGGTGTCCCGTTTTCATTTTCTGCTCGAACTTTCTCTAGAGTTTTCTTCTTTGTTTCAGAACTTTTGAGAATTTGGAAATGTCAGGATTTTGGGATTTTGGGGATAGGGAATTTTGGGATTTTTGATCTGGGAATTTAGGGATTGGAGAATTTAGGTATTTGGCGATTTTGTAATTTGGGGATTTTGGGATTTGAGGATTTCGGGATTAGGGTGTTTTAGGATTTTGGGATTTTTGAATTTAGGAATTCGGTAATTTAGAGATTTGGGAATAATGTGTCCAATCACCACAATTAGCGATTATTCCTGGGCATACTTTCAACCAGCTTTGCAGCGTATGAGACAGGAAGAGATCTACATATTTCACGAATACGGCAAACTAGCGTCTTCAATTTTAAAATACGCTTTCCTCGGAGTTTGTACATCATGAGAGACCAAACATTTTCGATTGGATTGGCATCGGGGGACTGAGATGACCAATCAACACGTTGACACCATTCTGTTTTCCATTCCGTACAAAGACGGCTTCGGTGTTTGGAGTCGTCCTCTTGAAGTATCCAATGGTCTCTGGTTCTTTTAAACCAATGTTACACTGCTGACCCCTTTGGTACAGTTTAATCACCTTCTGAGCATTTAAATTATCCGGAAAGATAAAGTTCCGAAACCCCGCCGCACTAAGTTCCGTAGCTCGCTTCGAACCTCGATCAGGGAAATCGACACAATTTGTCTCTTTATAACGTTGCACACACTTATTTACAAATTCGCGAGACTTGTGCAGATATTTTGCTGCATTTCTAACACTCATTTTTGGCCCCTTCGGGTGTTGGCACAAGAATGCTTCGAATCGTTTACCGTATACTCATCTCGAAACGACTTGAACTTCTCAGTGACGGAACTGATACTAAGAGAATTGAAGGGCTATTAGAGAAGATATTGTATGTTTGAACTGAATCTTTGCTATATTAGGTATCAAATTTCATAGATATCGCGTCCATGCTCTTGTGGAACAGACTATAGAGGGCAAAATATATATGTACATAGAGGATAAAAATATCACATTATATGCGTTGTTGATTTTTTTACAAATGACCTCGCTTTCAATATAAATGGCTCAATTGTCAAGTTGACCCACGTATCCTTATCCAAAGGAATACTACGTCTCCGGCGAGTGTACATATAGCAAGGACCATAGGTGGGTTACGTTTCGGTTATAGCGTTTTCCATTCCGCGGGATGAACTTGGCTACATATCTCGAGCGGGTTTCCCTCTTTCCTGAACCCTCATCCTTCCTGTTTCCGAGATGAATACTCGGCGTCGGGCTGGCTTTGCCTCATTCACGACGTACCTCGGGTACATTGTATTAGCAGCAGCAGCGTATTCGGCGACCCGGATACCCGCCTACTAATGTCTCGTAAAAAAACCGCAATAATTCTCGCTGGCTGCCGGTGCACGCCCTCTTCTCATCCTTTTTCGTACGAGTCACTGCAAATCAGACCACTTTAATGGGATTATGCGACGTTGCCGTGCTAGGGTTCGCGATCAGGATTTTTCATGGGAGCTCCAGGGAAACAAATAGTACAGTCCGGGACAAATTTTGTTCCCATAAAGGAAAAATGCCTAATGAGATATTGGGTACAGATCCTAAAAACACACTCGCGCTGAAATTATAACCAAACCCTGGATTAGAGAAGAAAGTCCCTAAAAGAATTTTGGACGTCTGCTCCTAGCCTCCTTCAAAATTTACAGGTCTTACTGAATATCTCCGAAACTATTGATTCTAGAGAAAAAAGTTTCAAGCAAAAAATGAAGGTCATCGAAAGCTCTACAAAGAAGGTTATATACATTTTTGACATAAACCTATTATTTTGGATGTTATGACCTAAAATGACTCGGTCAAATTGACTTCTGCCTGGGGTACTTGTACTACTTCCACTTCATGACCGCCAAAATAATAGGTTTACATAAAAAATGTATAGAACACTTTTTGTAAACCTTGTTAAAAGCTTTATTTTTTATTTGAAACTTTTTTCTCTAGAATCAATATTTTTTTAGATATTTAATAAAAATTGTCAAAAGGGGGCTTTAAGAGGGGTTGGGGGAAATGAGAGGAGTAAGTCCCTAAAAGAATTTTATAGGGATTTTCTTCTCTAACAAGAGTGAGCCTTGGTTTAATTTTCAGTGCAGTTTGCACATTATTTTTAGAATATTTAAATGGAAAATATTCAGAAACTACATGGGACTTTTTTAGACAAAACGTACGAACAAGAGCAAACGTTACGTGTGCCAACAAGAGGGCTATACGCATAACCAAAACATCGGTGCCTTCATCAGTCGTAAACAAACATTGGCGACAGCTGATTTGCTAATTGCTTCCATACATCTGAAGCTGGCTTCCCGAATCGGAGTACACAGTTATATAGAACCGCTAATGTGGCCACCAATAGCCCTAGATAAATTGGCAATCCCGTGATTAATCAAATACGATTGGATCTTATGGGAAATTTGATTAGGACCGCAGATGGGCCTCTCTTTTCGATCAATTATTACAAATCTCTGCACCGGATAAGGTGCTCGCTCGCGTTTCCCGATGAAACTTTGACACGTTTCATTTGCATTTCCCCGTTGAATCCAGCGAAATCATTTCCGTTGCTTTTTGAAGGCGCAAAATCTAGTCAACGCGTATTCCTTCAATTTGAATAACATTTGCATTACTTATTAGGATTTCCGACCGCGTGCAATTGGAAACTTGAAATACATTTTTCGACAAATTGAATTGTTGAGTTTGTTATTACGTCACGTAATTTCTTGGAGGAGTATATTTTCTTTCTTCTAGGAATGTATTTTATTTCTTGTAGGTATCATTTTTGTTATAATTTTTAAAATGGTTAATTAAAATTATTTCGCACACCACCATTTTTCAGAAGCACATTTTCATTTTCATTTTTTCATTGAAACGTTGTTTACACGTTTTTATTGTTTAAATCAGGATGGTTACTGTAGCTTCATTGTACAATTTTTACAAATTGAACTACAATAGTTCTTAAACAAATTCGAATTTTTTAAGTGAATATTCTTCACAGTAATTAATTATCGAATTATATGTTTTGATTGTTTTAGCTAAAATGTTTATTAATGTTTTAGCATGTTCATTTGAATTAAATTTCAATTTTTCTTTCGATGTCTCTTTTAAACTAGCTAAAAACTAATTAGGTTAAAAATACATTAAAAATTAATTATGATATTCTATATTCATATTCTTTCATTTATACTTGTTATTCTACGTTGCTTTTACATTAACTGAAATTTAATTACCCTAGAAATTTATATAAAATTAATTATAACTGCATGTAAAGTTGTACTGTTTCATTTCAATTTTGCCTTCAGTCTCTCTTTTGAACTAGCTGAAAACCAATTAGGTTAAAAGTGTATTAAAAACCAATTACGATATTGTACATTCGAATTACTTTATTTGTAGTTCTTTAAATGTAGTGTCTCCTTTAAATTAATATTTTTCTTGAAAATAACATACGTTTGAATCGTATTACCAACATATGTAAATTATTTTATACATATTACCACAAATCAGTTATAGCTGTACCTATGGTACATGAAGTAAATTTAAGTTATTTTATTTTAATAATATTCAAGAATTATTTAACATAAAATTTTAATTCTACAACCCTCATGAACTGACATTAAAAATCACTCGCAGCAAATTATTTTGTATTAAATTATAATACGAATATTAAATGAAATCGATAAAAATTCTGACCTCTTGAACGGAGCCTTAATTAGAATTTTTCGAAATTCATGACCGAATTTCATTTATTTTCCCTGCTACTTGGCTTTTTTCAGGACCAATCATTTCAAGCAGTCGAATATGATGCGTTCGATTACAGACGGGCTAATGTCGTTTTAAAATCTGGGACACGAATGCGCAAATACACCGAGTATTTCTGTGGGACGCAAATTCCTTCGCGATAAATTGAGCTGAAAGTTGGAAAAATAGAAAATTACATACCGACTTTACCGTCACGAATTCGCAAATCGTATTACTACCTCCTTGACACAGTTTTATGTACTTAGAAAGTGTACAGAGTATAAAAACCTTCCATAGATTTTAAATAGGGCATTCAATCTATATTTCGATCCACTCGGTTCCGTGATCGAAATCGTTCTAATTGCCACACTTTTTTTCTCCGTTAAGTGTTACTTTACACTTTTATTAGTGTACTACTTTCACAGATATTGTCCTCTTCCGAGGTTTGAAATATTTAAAATAGTATCTTACTATTTTACTATTTTTTTCATTTTTGTTCAGTATTTTATTAAGAAATTTAATATTCGAATATTAATCAATTTCAATTAGATATTAAATACTAATGAAATATCTCAAAACTGCAAAAAATAAATTGAACAAGAAAATTTAATACGAAGTTGAAAATTTAATATTCTATTTCCACAAATGAAAAATAACGTTTTAATTATAATTCATAATATATTTTCATTAAATACTTGCGGACTGTATCACTATTAAAATAATTTCCCACCAATTTCAACGCTATTTACGAGTTAATAATCAACAATATTATGTATACCATCGAAATTTGAGGACAAATGGCATCATAATACATCACGTGTGAAGCAGTTCTCAAATTTCAACAGTTTGATGAATTGGTATTTATAATTGTACGACTTCTCTATTAATAATGCGTCATGCATTTGTAATCCGTACCTAGTAATGATGATGTATTATCAATTAGAGGAATTATTACTTAATGGAATATGTTAATATTGCTTCGATACGGATGCGAAGAAGGTAACGGGATAAACTTGCGTATTAACTTGTTATAAATCAAACGTATCCATTTACATAATTTTGTTACATTTAATTAGCGTGAAATAGAGATTATGGCATATCTTATTAGAGTTTTTTCTTATTTTATATTAGAGCTGATAATTTGGAAATTTTTTAACTTTTTGTGCTTGATATATGAAAATTCATAAGTTGTCCATTTTGCAATTTTATAATTTGTACATTTGAAAATTTAACAATTTAGAAATTTGTAACATTGTAAGTTTATGAATTTGTAAATTTTGAAATTTTGAGAGCTTGAAATTTGTAAATTTGTATACTTGTAAACTTATAAACTTGTAAATTTATAAACTTGTAAATTTGTAAATTTCTAAACTTGTGAACTTGTAAATTTGTAAATTTATAATGTGAAATCAAAAGATGAAGAAATATTGCAAATTACAAACATAGAAATATAAAATTTTCAAACTAAATTTCCAAACTTTCAAAATCTCAAATTTATAGAAAACAAAAATATACAGTTTCCAAATATTAAAATTGAAAAAATTAACTACCCATCTTCTTCAATATTAAACCATACGAATTAACAAATACCAATAGCACATTTATAAAACCTTAAATATAATAGTACAATATAACACAATAATGTGCAATCATATTCAAACCATAACCTCCAAATATGTGCCATTTTGCGACCATCAGCAAATCATACAAAAACGCATAATTTCAAAATCATTAAATCTGTAAATCATTACTAGGAATATGAAATAAGAATATTAATCCAACTTCATTAAATTCAGTGCAAAGAGTAACAACGACCGCAAGAATGAATCCGAAAAAAATCGACCACAATATATCAAAGATTGACGGAAAGAACGAACATAAATGTTCTATCGTATTCAGGAAGAAATTTAATTAAACATTTACTTGAGCCGGTCAGCTTTCAACGAAGCACTTGCATACCTTCTAGTACAGATTCAATTCCGTCTTTTTTCCGGGAAATTAAAAACGAACGCCACGAAGCTTCCGGCAATTTTATTTCAGCCTCGAAACTTTATTTGCCTGATGGTACGTGAGATCGAGAAGAATTACTAAGAATCATTATTTTTCCGTCTCCTCCGAATTTCCAGTGACACGTTTCACGTTGATGTTCAAAGAAAGCTCGACGAGCTTTTAAACTTTATTTCAAACTTGTTAATTAGTGTGTCGCTGGCATCGATTTTCGTTCAAATTCGATAGAACCGTGCCGCCGTCGAAGACTCTCTAGAAGTGCTTCGAGCTGTGGAAAAACTCTTTAATTAAAAATACTTTCGACGTAAATGAGAAACGGAGGAAAAATTCATAAACGTTCTTTCCCTTTTTTTCTCCCGTCTCTCGGCCGTTTCTATTCGAAAATCGAACTCGTTCACGCAACCTCGTAAATTTTATTTCTATCAACGTTCCATTGAATCGAGATGTGCAGTCGAACAATACTTCGAGAACTTGTTATACCACTGGTATTATTTCAACGATATCGATTGTTGAGGAAATTTAGATTGAATGTTTAATTAAACCATTTCGAATTATTTCTTTCTTCCTTATGTAATTATTGCAGAGGTGACTTCTGTTTAATTATACTCTTTTGTAATTGAATTTCAGCTTTTTTAGTGACAAACATGTGCACTTATAGAAGTCAAAATTTGATTGCAAAGATTACATGTCAATGATTTTATAGAATATAAATAATCGATAGAACGTAAATAAGTATTTGAATAATTATCGCAAAGATTTTGTCACTTTGACAGCCCTATAAATTTTTATGAGTGTATATGAGTGAACTTAGAATGACAAGTAAAAAATTTTCCAAACTAATCCTAAATAAAATATCAGCCAAGTAAATTGTCCTACAATTTTCCTTGAATTTCGATTGACTGTGAATTCGGGACTTGTTAAAATCTGAGCAATCAAGATTTAAATTGGCCCAGGAGTTGTATAAACTGTGTAACACCGGTTCAATTTGTAACGAATCTGGTTAAAATCGATAGGGGTGAAATGGGCTACGGCGTTCCCTGTCACGCGTGATAATTATTTTAATAAAACGTCGCGCGTAAACTAACGTTTTGAGATACGTTCACATTCCAAAGTATCGAATTAATCGTGCAAAACGCGGCAACGCGTATATTATTCATCGTCGTTAGTATTGCACGTACATTGAAATTCGACGTCAAACGTAATTAATGACGAGTGTGTCCGATTCGTTAATTGTAATTTTATCGATATCGCCACGTTCGATATTCAGTTTTGTTCGTAGTGACGTAAATTTGACCACGCTTTGAATGATAAACTCGATATTAATATGCATAGCAATATTATCGACAAGTTCATATTGATTCATGGTGTGCCACAACTATCTGCTATACATTTCACTTCAACTTGTCTAATCTACTCTTCGTGGCTCAGAAATATTTCAAGTAGCTACTGGAATACCATAATCAGAGGATTAGATGCAATCGATTCAATAATCGTTTTTCTTCAGACAGTTTGTCTAACATTAGGTTCAATAGTAGTAGTATTTCTTCCTTCGTATCGCTTGCTTTAGTTTTGCAGAATTATTACTTTCTGCGTCCTCTGTTAGTATGCAAAGTTTGAATGAAAATGGTGATTCAAAAGTTGTGAGTCCGCATGAAGCGATATTTTCTTGTATGATGCATGAGCTAGAAATTATACTCTGAGACTATAATCAGTTAGAAGTTGCATGTTTAAGAGGATTTTGTGTGACTGTATCATATTAAATAATTTATTATTTAGTTGCACATTTTGAAAAGATTGTGATGGTTACTGCGTTTTGGATCGAGGAGGTTATGATAGTACATCGTAACTGTATTTTGAACTGCGGAGGTTATGTTAGTACACCAATATCGATTAGAACCACAGTATAATTATGTATAGTTATGTAAATATTAACTCGTGTACGTAATGCGTTAATTAGAAATTAAAATTGAAGTATTATCATAAATTTTGGTGTGCACTATAGTGTATTATTAGAAGCGTTAATTTGTAAATATGATATAATTATTTTGTCACGTTGAAAGTATTTAGTGCGAAAATAAGTAAATTAGAAAAGTAAAAGTTTATGTAGAAATTTATAGGTAAATTAGAAAAGTGAATATTACGAAATTTCTGGTAAATTAAAAAAGTAAAAAAAATAGTTTTGTACATTCTGCTTATTACTTTATTTTATAACTAGTTAAATTTCTCTTGTTAAAACTAAAAGTAGAATTAATGAAGCTTTTTATACTAGTTAAATAAATAACAAAAATTGAAATGCAACAAAATATAATAATGTCAAGTTTAAATTTACCGCCAAATTTCCATCTTAAACGAATTGCGCAAAATATTAAAATATAATTGCCATTCGAAGCAATAAGTAATTAGTATCATTTTCCTAAAGAAGGTAAATCAAACGAAGAAACAGAAATAAAATTGTCAGTACTCCACTTCGTGAGTTATGCAAATTTTACAACCTCCAAGTTGTAAAATCAAAGTTTGAAATTTTATTCGGCATAACCCATTTCACAGTTACGTACTAATGGCCTAAGTACATTTTGCAAGGTATTAATTTTTCGAACTTCAGTTGGAATAACTTCTCGTTTTACGAGTTGCCTTGTAATCCACGATTCCTTAGTTGTAAAGTTACATCTTGGCTGAAACGATTCTTCTTAAAAAGAAATTGTGTTTACGCCTCGCTCCTTAACTTTATTTCCCTTTGTAAATTTAGTTTACCTTCGACGTCTACCTTTTCACTCAACCTTTTTTTTTTTCTTTGTTTTCGTGAAACTCGTTTTACATCTTGTAAATTGCTTTAATTATTAGGTAAGGAGTTGTTTCGTGGGAGCTGTTTGATTTTAAGCTATAAATTGCAAAATGGCTGTTTTCAATTTTCTAGTTTAAAAATTTCGGAGTTTTTGATTTTTCAATTTTTCAATTTTTCAATTTTTCCATTTTTCAAGTTTCCACGTTTGCAATTTTTCAAATTTTCAGGTTTCCAATTTTGGAAGTTTTCAAGTTTTCAATTTTTAACTTTTCAAATTTTCAAGTTTCTAAAATATCAATTTAATAATTTCATAATTTCAAAATTTTCAAGATTCGTGATTTGGCGCCAAGAATTAACCTAACGTAACCTAACCCCAAAGTACAATAAAAGAAACCATAAAATAATTAATATCAAAAACAAATCTTATTGAACGACAAAATATTGATCCTTCTACATTCAATAAATGAACTATTCCCATTTCAAGAACTATTTCATAAACCTATCTATAATATTACGACTAAATTGCTTTCAAGTTAAAAGTATTTGTAAGCACAAAACTCTAGAATTTTCGAACTATTCTGTCGATGGTCTCGAAGTTTCTCCAATTTCGAATGTTTCTATCATCTGTGAACTCTGAATGTGCGACAGAACTTGCTTTTACGTCTCCTGACTTGATTGGATTACTTGAACTCGGCTCTTGGCAAAAGCGCGGGAAAATTGCGCTCTTTGAATCTGACGCGCGATACGTGTCCAAAAGTTCAACTTTTCTGAACGACAACTGATGTAATTCGATACGTGACTTTCGAGGACGTACGTTCGTCGAATTTCGGTCATATATTCACGAAATAGTAGCTCTTTTTTTATTACCCTCTTAAATTTAAACGCGACGTACCCTTTCATGCATGTAAAAAATGGTAAAGTAATATTTTTAACTACTGGGAACACGAGAAGCTTATTTTTATATTTCAAACTGGTTTTTGATGTAAAATATTGTATTTAAACGTCCTGTTGATCGTTAAATTTTAATTTGGTTGGAATTAACTGTTTCAAACCCAACTATGTAATATTACACGATGGAATTTAATATGGCGTTAAATGTATTTAACCTCTATATGAGAGGTTTTTAAATTTCAAACTGATGTTTACTATAAAATATGTTTACTATGAAATACTATTAAAAATTATTAAATATTTATTATAAAATACTATTAAATAGCTTCTAAACGTTCTTTTGATCTCCAAATTCTAATTTTGTTAGAATCACATTCTCAAACCCAACTAGGTAATATTACACGATAGAATTTAATATGGCGTTGAACATTTCTAACCTCTACGGGCACGAGGAGCTTTTAAATTTCAAACTAATGTTCACTATAAAATTTTATAGGTTCTAAACGTTCTTTTGGTCATCAAATTCTAATTTGGTTAGAATCAACATTCTCAAACTCAGCTGGGTAATATTACCCTATGCAGTTTCATATGGCGTTAAATGTGTTTAACCTCTACGGACATGAGAAGCTTTTAAATTTCAAAATGTATTATAAAATATGTTTACTATAAATTAGAAATTATTAAACAATTTTTATTATAGAATACTATTAAATATGTGCTAAGCGTTCTTTTGATCTCCAAATTCTAATTAGGTTAGAATCAGTCATTCTCAAACCCAACTGTGTAATATTACACAATGTTTAACATACATCTAAATATTGAAGAATTAAAAATATTTTGTACTATAAACGGACTTTTCACCGTGTTGTTTTTGTTAAAACATTGATGGATTTTTAAATGCGTTTGACATACAATTACGACGATTTTGCAGTGTTTATCAAGAATTTCACGGTGTACCGGGTGCAACGTACGAAAGGGCTGCGTCTGTTGTTAAGTTTACCGAGTTAAATTAACCCTTTAAAGCCTAATATCGATTTTCGCTCGGTCTAACGGCGAATTGTTGTGGTATACAACATGGGAGCAAACTTATATGTGATTCGACTGAAAATTGATGACGCAGTTGAAAACACGCCTCCTGGGTGTTTGCATCAATCAAGTCTTCCTTTCTCCGCGAGAAGCTACATAAAATTTTGCTTTTGATGCTACATATATTACGTCACGTTTATATACCGTGCCGTAACAAAATCAAATTTCCTACAAATTGCTATAAATTGCTACATATTTGTACGTAGTTTGCGCGACGTACAGAGGAGATATTCGCTGTCTACCCGTGGTTATTTTGGTTATTCATTTTAAATATATCTTTCTGTCACAGGAGATAGAATAATATAGGTTTCGTATAAAATATTTGAATAATCAAGTATCCTCCTTCAGGATAGAAATTTGGTAGTTTGGAAAACTTTCAAATTTTAGAATATAGAATCAAGTTTAAAAATTTAGAAATTTTCCAAATTTCTAATGGCTAGATTTCTTATTCGTTAATTGTCAAATTTGGGAATTAAACAATTTTTAAATTTAAAAACAATATTGTTGAAATTTAAGCTTGAAAATTATCAAATTTGCAAATATACAAAGTTCGACAAAATTTTTTCCGTATCTTCCAATTTGTATAATCAGTAGCAAAATATAGTGAATAAATATCTCTTACTATTTCTTTAATTAGAAACATGCAGCTTATGAAGTTACTTTGATCCGTTTGATGAATTCAGCAGAAACGAAAAGCACGTTTAACAGAAAATTTCTAAGAACCGTATATTTAGATAACCGCCGTCAAAGGGTTAACGATATCAAATTTATGGTTATTTTCACGAGGGAAGCTTGATCGCAGCGATCTCAGTTTGCCGGCTTCAACAAATTTGATAATTTTGACGGTTCACGTAACCATCCAGCCAGAAATGCGCCTCACTGCTAAAGATGGTGGTATTCAACATCAAAGATCTATCTCTCTCTCCGTCGATCATTGAACAGATTCTATTCGCAAACCCTCGTCTGAACGCGGCTTCTTCGCTCAAAGGTTGAGCAAGTTGGATCTTGTACGGAAACATCTGCACATCTATTCTTGTGATGCGCCATACCGGAACCAGACTAACCTCCATTTCCTGTGCAAGTCTTCCCGTCAAAGTTCCAGGCTCTTGCTCCAGAATACCGCGGCTGCTTCAATGTTCCCTTGTGTCCTTGCCGTTTTCTGTTTTGCGGCTATTAAAACCGCGTCGTCAGCAACACTCCTGCGAATCGCTTGAATGCTCCACGAAATCGCGCTTCTTGAACGCGCCAGACCACTTTCTTAACAATTCCGAACTGTTGTGGCCACTTAGCCACCAACTTTTAACTAAAACTTAACAGCTCTTACAACTGTATCTCTGCTGTGTCTCGTTTTTATTTATCGGTACAAGTGCGTTGTTAGCAATATTTAGAGACGATCAGACGCAGGACACTTAATATCGTTTGAAGTCGATATTCATAATTGTATAACCGATATGTTTCTTATTTTTAACGATGTTCTAAACGACTGTCTATTCGATGTTCCGAAGCGAATGTTATGTCCGATGTTCCGAAGTGAGCCGTCCATTTCGTGTCTATCTGTTCGACTGCTTATTTCGCAAGATGGCGGCTCGGTGTGGGTAGTTTTTACGAACAAGGCTGAGTTCCTGATTTCTATTGGGTAATTTGGGTGGAAATGAAAATCCGAGCGATACGAAGGAAGCTGCAAATACTACTAAGATCAAGAACAGATGTGAAGAATAATAAACTAAAAATACTCGGTGGAATGTGACTCAGGTGTTATGCTACTATTGATTTGGACCTAGTGTCTGGAGAAACGGTGTATTGTATTGATAGAAACTTGTATCGGGGTCTAAATCTGGAAAACGAAACATGAGACGGAAAACTGTAAAATATTTGAATGTGATCTTTTGTAAGTAGCATATGACCTATTGATTTGAACCTGTGTCCGAAGAAACTAAAAATGGTTCTAAAACAATTTTCAAAAATATTCCATCAATACATTATTGTATCGACAGAAAGTTGGATCGGAATTTAATCCTCTCGCTATGGTATTTTATTCCAAGAACTAACGTTATTTCTGTTATACGGGAACATGGTACTTTGGCAAAAAAGCGAATCCGATTGCCCTGAAATTTTGTAAGTAGCTTTCGTTTCGTGTAAAAATAAGATTAGCAAGAAGGATTTTTAGAAATTCGAGGAAAAGTTTTGTGGTACCTACCTTATCGACACAGTTTGTAAAGTTTGCACGTTTTCTACTTCAAAGATTAGCAAATCTTTTAATTCGTAGTTGAGAAAGTGACCTACTTGCGATATGTAAAGAGTTTTAACTTCAGAAAGTTGCTAAATAATGAACTTCGTAAATTATACTACCAGATTTTCATTTCTGGCGTCAATGATTGCGTTTGACGATAAAAAGTTACGGAATATTCAAATTTTTATCTTGTGAAATGGTCAAGTTACCCAATTTTCAAATTTTAAACTTCGAAATTAAACTATTAATTAAATTTTTCAAATTTACTGCTTCGAAAATAGCCAACTTACTAACTATTGTATCTCAACTTCGAAAATAATCGAATTTCTACAGTTTCGAAATGTGACATCGAGAATTTAAAAATTGTAATTCCATTTGCATTTCAAAAGTTACAAAATTCATGAAAATTGGAAATTTCTATTTCGAAAGTTACAAATTTTCAACAGCAAAAGTTACTGAATCACCAAATCATACATGCCTGTACCAGGTTTGTCGTTAGAAGAAGAAGGCACACAAGGGAAGGAACCATTTTCTCTTTCTAACAGCAGACCTAGTACAGGCAAAGCGAGAAGCGCAAAAATTCGACTACCTACTTGCACGAGCCACTGGCAAGGCTTACTGGCATAGTGTAAACGGTTTCTGATTTTTCTATTCTGACCAATTAGAGTCGTAGCACTTCCGAACACCTGGGTCACTTCACGCGCCAACTCGTGGGTTACGTGTACATATACACTAATCGAGCGCAAACAGTAAATCAACATAGGAATGTATAAGTGATTCGGTGAAACATATCTCGCCATGTGCCAAAGTGAAAATTTGCACTTTCCCAGAAGCAGAAATGATGATAGCTTCAGGTCGAACGCTATAAGTGACGCAAAACGGTCCATCTCCATAAAGAACCGCGGATTCTTATCGAACCACCCTATACGTGCCATGTAGAACACAAGCGGAGTAGCGCGACGCGAAGTACGCGGCAACCGCAACATACGCAGGAACGTGAACTTGGCACCAAAAGGAAACCGAGATTGTGTAGAACATCGGCGTAGCGACATTAAAACGAAGCATAAACCGTGAGTCGACACGCCACGGTACCCGATGCACAGTCGACGTAATGTAAGCTTCGGTTACTTAACCTACACCGGGGAAATCCTAAGCACTTTCGCGCGATTTCCAACCTGATTAATGCCTTTGAATGTGTAGTTTGCACGGTCGCGTGCATAGATGGCTTTTCTCGGTTAAGGAGATGCTTGCTTCGAGGGAAGCAGCCTCCCGCCGTTCGCTTGATCCGCTCTTGTTCCTTGCGTGTCAACACCTGACACACGCCCCACCGCGCGCGGCTCAAAAGATGGCAGCTGAAAGCTAAACAAAATTTCTATTCTATCTCGCAAATGCTTTACGTGTACACTCGACTTGAACTTCTTTGAAATTTGTGTATCTATAATTTATGTTTTTATATGTTACGCACTTATGCTTAAAAGTTTCTTCTCTTTTCAAATCTTTTGATTTTTGCTCTCGAATTTTCGATTTCCGAGTTTGTTCGCGAATTTAGGATTCTTTGAATTCTTGAATTTTGGGGTTTTGAAATTCCTGGAGTTTTAAATTTCAAAATTCTCAGATTTCTCTATGCGTAAGTCCTTAGATTCTCAAATTTCATCATTTACAAATCCCTAGATTCTCAAGTTTCACTATTCACAAATACCTAGATTATTTCTCTGTAGGTAAATAGTTAGTTTCTGAAATATGACCATCAACAAATCCCTAGATTCGCAAATTTTATCACCCACAATTCCCTAGGTTCTTCAATTTCATCGTACGCAATATCTATGTATCTTCAATATCCTTAGACCCCATATCCTTAAACCCCAACATTTCTCGATGCCAATATCCCTAGATCTTAATATACATTTATCCCGATATCTGTAGATTTCCAAACTTCAAGATCTTGAAAAACAATTTAACCAAATTCTCAAATCCTTAAAAGTCCCTAGAAATAGTACACCTCTTCCTCTTTGATATTTTTCGCAATAAAATCCAGATTTGTATTTGACTGTACGATGTAATAATATTCATCGCAAAATTTACGTGGCTGAAACGCATTAATCTCATTTATATTACATCATACATGTTTAAATATTGTATATCTAATTTACCTTGGGCAGATTTTAATTAGTACATAACGAAATTACAGTAGTTCCTCGATACGCTGCTGCAATCAATCCTGCAATAAGTATATATAAATAGGTTAACCCAGAAACAGGGGAACCTAGTGTACACCGACCTTTTGATATTTAACCCCTTGCCATATAATAGCGTGTCACACCCGTGACGCACACTACAGCTCGAATGCGACAGACCAGGCTCGTATTTTCACCGCAATTTAATTTTCGATTCAGTTCCAACTAGTCTGCACTATCAGGGATCACTATGTCTAAAATATGCCTAATATTTTAATCTTCTTTATTTGTCTTCATATTGTAGATTAGTTTACATATTTTAGACTAATCTTAATTTACAAAATTTTAGACTTAACCTACAAATTTTAAACTTATCTTATTCTATGAACTAGTAGACTTATTCTATGAAAGTTGTAGACTAATCTTCATTTACAAAATTTTAGACTTAACCTACAAATTTTAAACTAATCTTAATCTACAAAATGGTAGACTAATCTTAACCTACAAATTTTATACTAATCTTAACCTAAAAGTTTGTAAACTAATCTTAACCTACACATTTGTGAACCAACCTTACCCTACAAATTTGTGGACTAATCTTAACATATAGAATAATAAACTAATCTTAACCTACCAATTTGTAGACTAATCTTAACCTACAAAATAGCAGACTTAAATTTTGTAGGTTAGGAAATTAAGTACCCATAACAATGAAAAAGAAATGCGTGAACAAATAATTGACGGTGACATTTCGTCCTTGTTAAAAATAGTTTCACGAGTATTAAAGGAAAAGGTGAATCCTCGTGTGTGTTCAGGTACGCGACACTTCCTCATAAAATATTTCCGTGTCGAGTCGTGATGCGTTTCTAAATTCAGTCGAGACGGGGGCGCTGCATGTTATGCCGAGTTTACGCTACAGGCGAATACTGCGAAGTTTTTCGTCCCTTGGAAAGAGACTTCACAGCAACCCAACCGGGGATTTCGAAATTACGGTGGACTCTAATTTAACGAGATTCTTTGTGCTGAACTGGTGCACGAAAATACACAGAACCCATTGCCTTTTAATAGGTGCAAGTGTGAAAAGCAGTGAGTTAAATGGAAATTTTGCCGCGTCTACATACACACCACGGCACGGATATAAAACTTCGTTAAAACAAGAATTAAAACGCTCGTTTTCTAATAAGTTTATGAAAAGGACATTATTTTCGGGGGTTCAGAGAATTATTTGCGATAAGCGACCATTTTATGTTCAACCTTTGATGGTGCGACAGTTTTGGTTGAAAGGTTTTTAAAAATATTAGGTTTTATGTATGAAGTACTGTTACTAGTCTAACACATGTTACTTTGAGAATGTATACTGTCAATTCAATTACATTTGTAGTTACAGTTTTATGCAATATATTGAAAGGATAGTTTTCAACGTTGTTATATTACTGTAAAACATTACAGTTATAAAAATTGAAATTATTTGATATTTTATTTATTATCGGTAAACCTTAAAGTACATCAAATTAGAATTATTTTATTTGCACTTTCTTCTGAGTATACCACTTTTTATTAATAATTCATAAAATGATAATTCCTTATTTTTTGTTATTGCAAGTTTTATATTTAAAAATCTTCAACTTTAACTCTTGTTAAAGCAAACATTGCACCTAAAATAAATGTGCAATTGTATTCTGAGGCATTCTATAAAATGCAATAAAATACACTCCTAAATCTTGATGTTATATACATGCTACCATTGTATAATATCAAGTAACATTGTATATTGTCAACGAAATGACATTTATTGTAACAGAAAAACCAATAAACGCAATATTTATTGTGAATGAATATACAGAATATATTACAGACAGAATATACAATATTTAATGAGAGAATGTTATACAGTTGCAAGACAGTAGAAACTTCTGAAATGGAATTAAAACGCACTTAATCAACGTCAATAGTAACAATGGACGTTTCAGGTAACCGATACATTTGCAATGGCGGAAATTCGACGTTATTCCGCAGCTGCGGTTGGCTGCTTTTTCTCAGCGAACGTTGATGGTCGTTTTCACTGAAAAATGAGTGCTTCTTGCAGCGTACGGTTGTTTGTCGAATTGCACACCATAAATTAAGCCCAATAGCAGCGGCGTGCCGGAAGGAAAAAAATACATTCGAACGAAGAAACACTACCGGTAAAACCGTGGAGGTGCTCAACAAAGAAATGCATTACCCGAAACAATAGAGAATGCATGACCTACTGAATTTTCGCTCGAACGTTTAGTATAAGTAGCCTCGTGTGCATAAACTTGTCAATATTGTACCGGTTCTTTAATAATATTTAGCTCGTCTACTGCGGAATTTCAATTGGAATTTAATCTGTTGGGAGTTTATTAAATCCTGCAGGAAATCGAGGATTAATTAAATTTATATATAACTCGATTTTAAGCCGTATTATGTGCTCTGTTCCATATACTCGGATTTATTATACGGAGTCATTAAGCGATGTTGATGAAATAATTTGGATTTCGCTCAAAATAAAATACTATAATTAGAAAGCGGTACGAGAGGGTAGTTGCTTAATTTATACGTTTCTAAATTTCGGTATATATTTAATATTTTACATTCCTTTTACAAATCTGGAACTTACATATTCCACAATTTTCATGTTACCAAAATTCTATATTTGTGACCAAGAAAACTTGATATCTGAATATTTTTAAGATCTGAACTCCAAAATCTCCCAACTGAAGTTTCTATATGTCAGGAAGTTTATTCCGGCTATCAAAAGTAGCCTCAGACCCGTCAAATGGATCGATTGGTTCGGTATACCTTAATTTAATTGGACCGCGGAAAAGGTCAATTACCATAGAAATAGTAACCATCCGCATTGGATAAGGTAATACGAAATGGTTCCTCTTACAGGCCGAAAATTCGATTCGATGTAACGTATACAACGTTCAATAATTGCTTTCGACTTGTTCGGTATAACAAGGTGGTTCGCAAACTATTCGGCCAAAATGTTCGCAGTCGTCGCGAAAATGGGACGCAGTCGTTCTCAAATTGATAACGTGCACGCGCACATCGGTACACCCTGCTCCTGCGAGCTCCTATATTTGTCATCCTGGACAATCCAGTCGGTTTATCCTCTGGTAGCCGATTTTCTCTGCATTCTGAGCCATCCTGGCGCATTTAACGGGCAAGAAT
Source organism: Megachile ligniseca (assembly GCA_945859555.1). NCBI lineage: Eukaryota > Metazoa > Arthropoda > Insecta > Hymenoptera > Megachilidae > Megachile > Megachile ligniseca. Next base: position 4,198,725 of record OX243790.1, read on the forward strand.
GCACGCGTGACAGAAATGCCGTGGCGTCGCCCGAGGCGGTCCAAGTATAAACCCACGAGCACACATAAATGCGAGGAACGGAAGGAGACGATGAACAGGCGGGCAGACCTGTTCAAGAATAGACTCCAACGCTGTTTAATGAAACTGCTATTTAAACTAGCCTCTCACTGAAATATTGTTTTCTTCAATTACGTTTCATTAGGGAATCAATTTTAGATGCTTCGTATTCAGTTTTTGCTTTCATATCACGCTCGCATTGTTCCAGAATACAACTTCCTATTGATACGAGTCGTTTATTTTCTTCGTATTCAGATGCTGACTCTGGGAGCCTTCTTTCATTTCCAATTCTCCTGGGTCGTATTTCTGTTACTTAGTTACTAAAACGGAATATTCGGCTGGAAATAGTTTCAACTTGCGGCACTTTTAAAATAAATATTTTTCCAATAACGTTAAACCATTGTCCAAATGTTAGAGAATTTATTTAAATTCTTATTTTATAATAAAATTATTTTCATTGATTGCTTGCGATATAACTCGTTGACTTTTAAATTTATATGTTTATATTTATCAACTTTATTTGAAACAATAAAAATACTACAATTAAAATTTAATTTCATCCAAAATTCTGAACAGCACAATTTAATTCAATATGAAGAAATTTATTCGTTTTGGTTTCACATAAAAAGATAAAAGGTTATAAGATTTAAAACATTTCCAACTCTGTTCTTAGTCGTTGAAGTTTCAACCCTTAATGGTCACACTGGGTATAAAACGACCCCAGCCAATTTACCTTCATTTTTATCCACTTTATGTCCTGAAAATTTGAACAAATACCTTTTTTGAAACAGCCGTAGTTATTTCAGCTAAAATTTTAGCTTTTTATACTAAATCCACAAAAATTTTTCTGTGAAAAACGTTTTTTCAATTTTTCTACATTTCTGAATTTTTTCATATTCATCGACTGTGAAACATGTTGAAACTTTCAAAGGTTATTCACAATTTTTTTCACGTTGAAATTAGTAGCTTTGTAAGAATTTTAGTGCATCTTACCAATATGTTATTTTGATAAAGCGTGACTATTAAGAATTAACTTGAACAAAGCCTATTTTTTCAAAGGGGGATGTTCCTTGTACCACTAATTGTCCCTTACAACCCCTTTCCGGGACACTAGTTGTGAGACATCCTGTAGATGTCCATACAATCGTTTCGGGCCACCGATATAAAACTACACTTATGCATTTTAATTCGTGCAATAATTTCCGGTTTATGGTTGTTGCAGGAGAGCATCCAGCGGCGATGCAACACGGGAACTCGAGCAACAGCGGTGCAGCTACGAGGACTCTGGCGTTGCTCCTGTTGCTTCTGCACGCCGGTTCGTTCGCGAGGTGACTGGTCGATCACGAATCCTTGCAATAAAACCGAGAGCAAACGTCGTTTCTCCTTTACATAACCGAACAGAGGCGGAGTGTTTGTGGATGAGCAAGGAAAAGACGAGGAGGAAGATTGCGAAAGGAAACTGCGTCTCTATCAGCGTCGACGACCCCGTGGCCCCTATACATACATCATCCTCCATCTTGCTCTCAGCAAAGTGATCATCAAAGAGACTCCTAAGGAAGAAAACTCGAGTATCTCGAGACTGATTGCATCCGTGGGCTCGCACTTTCTGCTGTTCATCGATATCTTCGTAATTCTAGCCATTGAATCGCCTCCAACTCGAGTTTAGTAAATCTACACTGTGTCCTAATAGCGATCGAGGCTCCGGGGGCGATCCACAAGTGACAAAACTGTTCTTCGGCGATGTATATTCTTCGTTCGAGGTGTGTCTGTACAGACTGGCTGCCGTGATTTTTGTTTTCGTTCCAAGGACGGTCGAAGGAACTCTTGTGAAGAGAACTCGACGACATGTAAATGGGTGTTTAGTATGATACAAGTTGGACTCGATGCGATCCAACCGGGACGCTTAGCGTCCATGATAATGAGGATCTGTGCAGCTGGTACTCGCGATCAAACGGGCGCCAGTCTCTTGCCAAGTTGGACTAACGCCATGTTTCTGGGTAACGTTTCTTGCTGGATGTTTTGCGAAACGAGACGGAGCTAAATGGCACTTTAAGGAACACGACGGACAGTGTCGAGGAGCTGTTTAGGTGAACGATACACCGAAAGACTGCTGATTTATCTTGCCTTTCTACGGTTATTGATTTCCTTCTCAGACCAAGTATCCTTTCGAGATAAACTTGCCTAATACACTTCTATGACATCACACTTTATTTCCACTTCAAACCCTCGCAGGGTTTTATTTCGTTACTTACAGTTTACTTTACAGTCAGAGATATGTTTGTTACTTTTTTTTATGTGTATTTGCATTTTTGGTAACAATTAAAGTTCTCACTGATAAATGTGTAACTTATGTAAATGAAAATCATCCATTTTTACTTTCTCTCCAAAAATATTCGTATCTTCGTCGCTGTCCAAACGTATCACAATTACTGTATCCCAATATTTTAATATCAGTAGAGTCAACGTCGATCAAAATCCGCCATTTGATATGCAGCAATCTATCAAAACTCGAACATGAGGAACATCAGAATTATGATTAAAAGTGCAATTTATCAGGCGACATCGGTAACTTAACAGCTGATAAAATGTTGGTCAGATTGACGGCGTTGATCAGCGACCGGCATGAATTTTGAAGCGTCAATTACCTGGATGATATAACGCCGGCCGGTATTGCCATTTAAATCACGCGACCGACAAGCAGCTTGTTGAAGAAAAAGTTATTTCTGGTTAACAACGAGTAGCGGGGAATTTAAATCTTCGGCGGTGAGGCGTTGTTGCGATAAAGGCAGTCTTTCATGAGAGCTACTTGTTCCGTGACAATTCCACATGCAGCCGCAATAATTTTCGCGATCAAACGGCACGCTGCACCACCCCGGTTAATAGTATCGTCTGACAGTGACAAACGAGCAACCTACGAAAGGACCAGAGAAATTAATAGGTGTTGGTTTACTGGTTTCTCTTCGTTGGTTCAGCGAGCTTTGTGCTACAGACAATGTACTTTTTCCGGAAATCAATTTGACGTTTAAGAAAATCCGCAACGATGCGCGTAACGGTGCTTACTTTACTGAACCGCAAAAATCGTGGGGAGCACGAAACGTAAAAAGTTAATGCCCCTCTTTCGATTGTGTTCGTTTCAATTTACATACCTCCCTATTTCTCTATTATTTAAATATTTGTTTTTTTTTCAAAATATGTACAGGTTTCGAAATTTTTATATTCCCCTGATCTATTCCATAGAGTTCTATACATATTTGCAAAGTTTTATATTTCGAAAGATCTGTATTTTTGAGCGCCATGTTTGCTAATTTCTATATTCCCAAATCAGTATGTTCTTCTAATTGACATATTTCTATTTTCTCAGATTACAATATCCCTAGATAACGTTTGGTTCCAGCATACTGAATATCTTCACATATCTCTAGATTTTAATATCTCTAAATCCCAATATCACTGTAACACGATGTCCTTATATCACGATATTCCTATATTCCAATATTCATATAACCTGATATTCCTACATTCCGGTATATGTATATTGCGAAATACCTATATTCTAATATTCCTGTATCCCGGTATCCCTAAATCATGATATTCCTATGTCCGGACATCTTTGTATTCACATAACCCTATAATCCGACATCCCTACATCCAATCTCCCTACGTCCCCGATATTCCTACGTTCCTGATATTCCTATATCTGCAATATCCCTACGTGCCGCATATTTCTACGTTCCCGATATTCCTACATCCCAATCTCCTTATATCTCAATATTCCTACGTTCGGACATCTCTACATCCTAATCTCTCTACGTTCCCCATATTCTTATGTCCCAATATCCCTACGTCTCAACCTCCTTATGTCTCAATATTCCTACGTTCCGACATCCCTAAATCCCAATTTCTCTACGTTGCGGATATTACGTTCCAATCTCCTTACATCCCAATATCTGTACGTCCCCTATATCCCTGCGACCCCGATATTCCTACGTCCCCTATATCCCTACGTCCGGATACTCTTGCGTCCCAATCTCCTAACGTCCTAATCTCCTTACATCCCAATATCCCCACGTCCCCTATATCCCTGCGATCCCGATATCCCCACGTCCCCTATATCCCTGCAATCCCGATATCCCTATATCTCAATATTTGCAAACCCATTGTCCATTATATCCCCAAATGCTCGTGCACCCAATGAATATTACGATTTATTCTTAATGCAAGTTAAATGGAAATGCGCCTTATTCAGTCATTAATTAATTTTCTGGTAGAGGTTAATTTTTTTGATGAAGGTGCACGACGCATTTAAATTGTTCTTTATATAGGATATAACATTCTATGCAAGCAGGATGTTTGAAGCTAAATACAGGCAGCAAAAATGGAGAACAAACAAGTGGAATTGTGAGAACGAGTGCAGAGAGCGCAGTGGAATATTGACACAATTTCGACGGAACTTATTTGTGTACAAGCAGGAAAGCGAAAGAATCGCAGGTGACCCTTGAACAACGCGGCACTTGAACTGCACGAAGTTTCGAATAACAGGGCGAAAAGAATTGACAACCCTTGAATAATACGATGCTCGAGGTGCACGAAGTTGGAATAACACGGTCACTCGATGAAAGAGTAGAATTTACAATTAGTCTTGCGAACGAGCCATGTGCGTTAGGATTTTGCACATAAAATGGCGGATTTTGGGATATAAAATGGCCGATATACGGTTTCATAACATAATACTTTTATTTATGCGTTGTTCGTTTTAGTTATTTACAGTAATTTTATACTCTTTACACAGTTACTCTTGTAAAGGAATATTACGGTGTTGTATACAAAATGGCGGATTTAGAATCACAAAATGGCTGAGGACTTGATAACATAACACCATTATTTACGTGTTGTTCGTTCTAGTTGATTCACAGTATTTGTACACTGTTTGTACACTTAATCTTGTAAATATACCAGATGCGTTAGTATGCTGCATATAAAATGGCGGATTTAAGGACACAAAATGACTGCCATATAATTTGATAATAACTTTACTTTTCCTATTAGTTATTATTATTAGTTTGCGATATTTCAGCATTGTTAATACAATTAATCATTAGAGTTGCACACAAAATGGTGGATTTAGTGATGTAAAATGGCTGGCATATGATTTGCTAACATAAAAATCTAGTTTATTATGTTTGGTTTACGAAATGTTTATATTATTTATACAATAATTACTCTTATGTAAAAACATGTGTTAAGATGTTACATACAAAATGGTGGATTTAGAAACATAAAATGACATAGGATTTGATAACAATACTTTGGTTTTCATATTGTTCTTTGTGGTTGATGCAATTTATACTAATAGTTCTGTAAAAAATCACGTGTATTAAGGTGTTGCATACAAAATGAAGGATTCAAGGACATAGAATAATAAAACATTAGTTTCCACATTATTTATTATAAGTTTACAAGATTTCTATACATTTTGAGAAACCACGTTTACTGCATACAAAATGGTGGAATTAGTATCATAAAATAGTTGATAAATATTCGAGAGAAACTTGCTACCATATCTCAAAGTAACCAGAAGGCAAAAAAAGTATTTTCCACATGAGTTGATTCAAACAATCCGATCTCCGTTTTATTTTCCCACCTCGCACAGAAGTACAATTTCCCTGGAGGGTTAAAAAAAAGAGATAAAGAAAGTGTCCGTGAAAATAAAAATAAATTCCAGTTCCACGTGCTCGTTTAAATATTCCCTAGACACGGAGGTTCTAACTGGTGCGCATTAGTAGCTCGCTTGGGATCATCGAAATTCGAAACGTTACCCAAAACCGAGCTCACCGCTGCAGATCCTTAATTTCGGATCGACATACGAGGCCATCACATATCCGTGTACGTATTATAAAATCGATAAGTCGTAGAACTAGGAACGATATGCATACCCGAGACGCGTGGAAGAACGTGAAATCTTCCACGAGTGACGAGGTTTGTCGTAGTTTTCAATCGAAAATTCCTCGAATCCACGATTGGACAGAAAGGAATTAACATTTCGAAAATAATTTTATTGCGTTTCGATAAATATTTGAGGGGGTAATCGAACGCAAGATATGGGAGAACGTGATTTTTAGAAAATTCAAGTCGGTTTATAATTAACCAGTTGAAAGGCGAAAATAAATGATTCGGTGTTGCAATTAAAATTGTATGGTTGACAAATTTTATGAGTGTTAAAAGCTTAATGCTTCAATTTTGACTTATTTCCTGCGGAGTTAAACATTTTTCGAGTAACGAATTTTGAGTAACACAAAAATGTAGAACAAAAAAATAAGTTGCTTTTTGTAAAAAATATTTGGGAAAAATTTTGTGCAAAAATTTTTTATTTTTTTATTTGGATTAAGTGTTGCTCGTTGCTTTGGTTTGACGATTTTCTTTAAAATGATAAATTATAGTGTATTGATATAATGTAAATTATGATAGTTATTCATATTACAATTTTAAAAATTGATTAAAAATTAGGATTGAACTCTTGGAAAGTTAAAAATATCGAGTGAAACCAGATCGTTTGGAAATATTAATTAATTCTAGCGGAAATGAAATGAAATTGCGCATTTTAAAACCTGAATATTATCTCATTACGTTCAACATTGAAAATGAACATTGGGAAAAATGACCTATTTATAAGAAATAATTTATATTAATTAATAATAATTTAATAATTGGTTAATGAATCGCATGTTATTAATTAAAGACTGATCAATAGAATCATTCTACAATAATTAAATTAAGTTTTATAAATTATTAATTTATAATGAGCAATTATCCTTAATTTATTTTAAAAATTAATTTAATATCCTTAATTTAATAAAATAAATTTAATTTAAAAAAATTACGAACCAAAATACCCAAAAATAAACTTCAAAATTAATTAAACGTAAAATTGCAAAACAGCTTTCGTAGAATTCCGCATATTTTGCATACATTAAAGCACATTAGCAAGAAAGTAAAATTATTTTCCATAAATTCGTTGCCGGAGTTTACATCGTATTCAAGTAACTTCGAAGACGCTCTTCAAATCTGTCCGAAGTTCCGCCATCTTGTCAGTGAATCTTTGATTGTACTTCCGAACAATATTTATAACTTTCCGAGCGTTCGCTTAAGGACGTTTCAATCGAAGGCCCATGGGGTATTTTCCTACGAAATAAACTCTGTCCATCTGGCATCGAGGAAACTGCTTCGACGTGTATCGACGTTTCTTGGTGCGTTTATACCGGTACTTCAGCCGCGCGAACATCCAAATGAACAAGTCGTCGAGGTTAAACTGATCGATTTCGAATGAACGGGTCCTTTGTAAACATCGGATCAAAGCAACCAGTTAATTAACCGTGACATTTCTACACAACAACGATTAATTACGGACACTGCTAAGAATTTAATAAGGTTACGTTTGTGGAAACGTTTGATCTTTCGTTCGTGGATTGAACTTTGCGCGAAATCGATGTGTGATAACCTTTGAACGTTCGGTTTTGAATACTGGGTCGGTCGGGACCCGAGGTTAAGAAATATTACAGGTTATTTTTGTGATTATTGGTTGTTAATGGACGACGAGTAGGGTAAATAAGATATGAAGAAATTTTTAAAAAATTGTGAAAGGAAATGAAATTTCAGGAAAAACATTTAAGTTGTTATTATTTTAATTGTTTTGTGGTTTTTTTCAATTTTCCTATTTTCCAATTTGTAATGTGTTAATTTCTTAATTTTCCAACTTACTAAATTTCCCACTTGTTAATTTCCTAATGTCCTACTTTTTAATTTCCCCATTTCACAAATCCCCAATATAGTCTCCCTCTCAAATCATACACTTTGAAATAGTGACTTAGTTCAAAATACCAAAATTGATATGTATACTTATAATTTATCCTATTTAATTTATATGTATACAAAATAATTAAAAATCTAGTTTTCATCATTAAATGTAACGAAAACTTATTACATTGTGAATTTTTGAGAACAAATACTATGTATACGTAGCGTCAGTTATTTATACCAGCTAAGTAAGTATTTGTGTTTACAATAATCTCGTGTTTTTGTCCATATCGATTTCGATACTTCAATTTCTATCCATGTTTCATACAAACGCAGATGTCGAATGTAGTCCGTAATTGGTACGTTGAACACGTAATGTTACGTGATCAGCTTGAATATTGACGAACGTAAATATCCACGATTGATTGAACGCTATTGCAGGAAGAAACGATAAAATCCCTGCGATTTTGCAAACAAAATAGATTGAATTATTATTTCCTGTAACCCGGATATGTTAAATACACAAAATTTATTATTTACTGGAAATTTCGTGCGACAGCAAAATTGGAGATCTCTTTTGATTTTGCAAATATGTTTTTTCACTTTAAATTTACTTTGGAGACTTTTTGATTTGGGGGTTTAGGTATTGAAGAATTTGATAATTTGGGGAATTGGTAATTTGATTATTTAGCTATTTGGAGATTTGAAAATTTTGGGAAATTGAGATTTGAAAATTTAGAAATTAGACATTTTTAGGACATTTTAAAATCTTATAATTTTTAGAAAATTTCTGAAATTCAAGATTTTTAAATTTGGGGAATCACAGATATAAAGATTTGGAGATTTAAAAATAATTTGAAGTGTTGGGATTTTGGGAGATTTGTGAAACTGGAAAATTAGAGATATCTAATTTAAATGTCTGCAATATGTTTATCTTCTCTCTTAAAAAATGTGTAATTTTGTAATTACAAGGCAATTAAATGAAACTCAAAAAGACAGTCCTATTAATCTCTGGTTAAATATAAAAAGTGTTTCAAAATGATAAAAATCATAGGTTCAACCAAATATGCGTCCGTTAATATATCAAAAATATGTATTTACCTATTATTATATTATTACACATTATCTATTACTATGCACCTGATTATTATTACAAATTGCAAAACAAATTATTTTACAAGTTTTATTTTACTTATTTGATAAGTAAAATAAAAGTTATCAGTATAAACGCACAAATGTCGTTTACCCGTGAAGCAGAAAAAATATCGATCATCCATTGTTAAGTAACTGTAAAAAATATTGCAACTTAAGATAAGAAGGATTATGTCGAGAAACGCACGTGAAAAGAACTCTGTTCATCGTAGACCGATAGATCGATATTTAAAGAAATTAAGGAATAAAAGGAACGCAAGAATTTCTCTGGCGAACGACGAGATTATTTAAATAAAAGAAAAACCTGAACATCAATTTAGTTTCGAAAAATGATGCACGATTGTATCTCCGAGATTGTATCATTCCTATTAACGAGGGATGTTCGATCGATGTATCGTCTGTTAAATAATTATCGATTAAGCTCTACACGATTCGAAAATCGTATCCGTACTGATTATACTCATGTATACGTTTCCATAGAACATTGATAATAAACCGATCGTGACAAATTATTATTGCCTTATTCAATTTTCCTGTTTTCATCCATATTTTTACCTTTTAATATCATAATACGTTGCACAATATCATAGCACATTACACAAATACAGTTTATATGAGATTCATCCACAATTCAGTGAAAATGAAATTATACAAATACAATGATTAAAAGGTAGGTTTCTAACACCCAGTTCGTTATTAAAACTTACCCTTTGTATAATTCCTCATAAATGAACGTGCGAAATCTACACTTCGTTGTAGTTGATCACTGATGACACATAGTTTGCGTAGATCACTGATGACACTTTATACTTCGCCATTGAGTATATATAACAGAAAATATGATTCAAAAGCACAGAATAACACTTAATTTATATTTACAACTAAAGATATCACTTTATTTCTTAGGATAACATGGTCACATCGCGTACACTGCTTCTACCAATTTTAGCGGGAAAGGGCTGCCGTATGGCGGTCCCCAGTTGTACCAACTTAGAAAGAATTTATAGACAGTGTCGCCAACAGGAGAAACTAAATATTTTTGTATTGCCAACTCAACAGTATGAAATTATAAAATGTCATCGGTGCCGAAGAAACAGATTTCGCTCGATTCGTGGAAATATACAGGGAAATACGTTTCAGATTAACTCGTTCACCGAGACCCGACTCGTAATAGCAATTTCCAGGGCCGCCATTTTGGAAACAATAACGTTATAACTATCGAGTAGTTTCAAGTTTGAATCTTCGTTATTTAACGATGTACAACTAGTAAGTCAAACTCCGTTGCATGCACTGTGCAACAGTATCCATGAAAATGATTATACACCCAGCATTGTTGAGGTATTTATAATTTGATCGAACCGCTTCAAAAACTTCCTGCAACGTATTTCACAAATATGCGATTGCTCATGTTTAATCGATGTCGAAGCCAATGTATGGATGAAACACGTGCACGGTAGTTACGAAAAGAAAACTGCGACTTTTAACAGCTTAGTAATGAGGTAAGTTGAGATCGCATGTTAGGAGAGGTTTTCATATTAGGTAAGTTTACCCTGTATAACCTTCAAAATTGTTCCTATAATCGTTTAGTCTTGTGAAAAAAGAACAGGTTTTCTTAGAAGAAAAACTTGTATCGAGTGAAACGTATACATTTGAAGGAAGGATAAAAGTTTGAAATCTTTGTTATTGGTAAACTGAAATGAAACTTCAGCACTGTTTTCTAGTTAATTAAAATGGATCACTGAAAACATAATACCATCGGTATGAAGAGAAAGAACGTAGAATTACGTACAAAAGCGAAAATCCATCCTTTACTGTTTCTTAACGTGAAATTAACAATAAGTTTGCCTTAAAGTAAGAGATTTCGTTAATTAACCTCGTTCGAAGATGTTTCTATTAATGTACAATATCTTTGTGCGTTTATGCTTCAAAAGTTTTCGTTGAACGAAGCTTCTAAATTGTACTGTTTAATATACAATTTTTAGGTTATGTACAAAATGAAAATAGGTCCATCATAAATTGATTCGATGAAGTAATATTAATGATGCACTAGATTAAAGTTAATTTATGATAATATAAACATTTTATCTAATATTCCGAATACACCTTGTTAGCATAAAATAAATATTCACCAATTTACAGTTTAGTACTATTAATTAATTTCCAGTTTAAATTAGTGATTGAAATATGGATGGAAAATTTGCAAATTTGGTTATGGATCTAACTTGCATAAAGTACATAATAATTAAGCTAATATACAATTGCACTAATTAAACTAAAAAATTTACTTTTAATACATTTGACCCCTACACAGAATAATATACTTTGAAAGTTATACTTGTAACAGGGACGAAAATAAAATAATTTAAGTAAACGATCAGGAGTTCTAAATAAAATCTTAAGAGTTTAAAATAAAATCACGAGTATTCATCATAGCTCCGAGGGCACCAAGCTGCCCGCGTCGGTCTGATTTCTTCGTAATCAGCAACATAACACAGCAAACACGCCAACGTTTCGAAATGATGAACAGCACGATAAACGCTCTAATTTGTCCAGGTTTTTTGCACAGACACAAATTATCTAACGGACAGACAGTATCGCCGTTTCGGGCTACGGACACATCCGTTGACATACTGTAAATATTTAATCGAACGTGAAAGCTACAGAGAGAGAAAATTAAAAATTGCACGAGTCAATTACCTTGTTACTCGAGCGAACCAGACATGTTTCGTTGATAGCCGACCGTACCACGCACATATTCGAATTCATCGAACCAGAGAGCCGTGATACGATAACGCTTCACTTTGCCTGCTAAATGGATTTATGATCGACACAATTTTTCTATTCGCGACAGAGATTCGCTGTAATAAACATCGATGTTTCGAATTATGGCGAAAAGTTTTGCCGTTTCGCTATCGCCGGGAGAAGATACAAATATGCTGTGCTCGTTCGAAGCAGCCATTTTGCTAATCAAAGTTTCAATTCGTTTTCCAATTTCTTAACACGTAAAAATTAAACTTTAAACTCAGTTTAAAAATTTAAATAAATTTATTTAACTATGCAATGGAAGATGTCACTAATATTAATTAATGACGTATGGAAAATATCTAGGGAATTACTGAGTGTAATTTTTAATCTTTACAAAATCTACTCCGTACAAAATCTATTTACGTTAATAACTCGGAATAAAAACCAATTTAATAAACAATATACCAAATTATTTATTATTGCATTTCAAGCATTTTACACATTATTTCCCGTTACTTACGGCATTAAAATATTTACAATTTCATGCTTTTAAATAAAATCGTAATTAAAATGAAGTGGAGGTAGAAAAATAAACTTTTGAATAAATATACGTTATTTACGCAATGCCGGAGATATGATTTTTTCCAATTTCACGTATCTTCAGCATCCTAAAAAACATGCAAATGCTTTTTGAACTTTTATACGCGCCCAAAAATATAACCTCAAATATTGAAGTAGCGTATTCACCAGAGTAACATTACACATGTTATCAAAGTTAATAATTTTCTATAATAATGATGTATCGATGAAGTGAAATTGTCACTATTGTTAAATCAATTAGTTCGTTTTTTAAACGTGAATCTCGGATAAACTCAAGCGTTAATTACCGCTTTGATAAACGTTTACATTGCAATGCTTCTGTGTATATAATCTATTAAAATGTATATTCCTAGCTGCGTGTCACCGATAGATATGTTCCAGTGAAATCATGTTTACATTTCTAATGCAACATTATATGCAAACGTTACTAATACGTTCGTCTAACAGGAAAATTTTTAGACGAAAAAGTAAAAGGAAGAATGCAAAATTATTTTGCTTTATAACAATTAGCAATTTGTATAAATTATTATTTTTGAATACCTTAATATTAATGAGAAACTGTGTATATAAAAGTCTCATAAAAAAAGAAACTAAAACTGGCCACCCTGAAACAAATTATAAAATGGTATGAGATTATAGAAAAGATTTCGTAAGCTGAATTTGTTCACTTAAGAAATGAGAACAATTAAGGAATTTAAGTATTCAGAAGAGAAATATTGGCACGCAATTTATTTTACATGTTGACCACGGTTTTAGTTGATAATCCATTTTGGAATAAAACTAGTGATGGAAACGGCGCAGTCAGCAATATCGACGTTAGTCTCTAAAAGGTTCTTTCGTATCGAATAGCTTTTAAAGCACGAGCATAAAACCGAACAGTTATTTGATACTTTTAGAAAAATACTGGGTGTATATCGTTTCAACACTGCATCGAACAACAATACTGTTCGTATAAATTCTCTTTTGGAAAGATACGAACTGAAATAAAGATAAAGAAATGAGTCAGGGTCAGTTATCAACAATTAATGCACTACTTTCTTCCTGTGTTCTAAGATTGGACAGTTAAAATTTTCCAATATATTTATTTATTTATTTCTTCAACTTCCATATTTCTTGTTTCAAATGTTAAAGAAAACGTAGTAATTTATTGTAACGTTATAATTTTAATAATAATATTAATCACAAATATTAATAAGCAATAATAATTCTATATTAAACACAATGTTTCCATATTAAGAATTTGACAAGATCATTCTTGTATAACAAGTATGGATTTATAAGTTTAATAACGTGAAATGTTATAGTTTATATATTTTCATGATTTGTGTTTTCATAAAATAATAAATCATCCTTTTTGTATATAATAACAAAATGCTGTACTGTGCGAACTATTGGACTAGAAGCACTATCCAAACAAGTATTAAAAACACTAACCAAATATTATCGCAAGTAGCTGTATATAGTTGCCTATTACCAGAAAGAAGATCCAATTACACAATAGCAGGTATGCATCCTTAATCGCCGTAGGACAACGACGCCCTACGTCAGTTCATTGTCTATGAACGCATCCTCGATGTGATATAGGATACTCATTTGCATCTCTGTTAGTCTTGGGAGTCACGATCTAGCCTCTCGTGAGTGTCGATAAACAGTACTCCAGATACCTGTATAAGCACGTTTCGATACACAACACTATCGCTATATTGCCCATTCACCTGTATCGCCGATACAAGCTCGTTCCTCACACCTTGCGCCTCTACTTAGTGGCACTTAAGCAAATTCGCTGGTTCTTGCTCGTGTCACTGATCGGCCACCCATCCGGCGTTGAAAATAGTTTCGACGTAAGCTCTGGCTTAGAACAATAAGATTACGATCGGTTTAACACGAGACTTTGTTCCTAGAAACTTAGTATAACAAGGTCAATGTTTGGTTAGGATGTCTTAGACACCCGTATGTTAAGGTTCTACATACTTTCGATCTTGCAGATAAAAATCTAAACAAAATCATTTTGGGACAAAAATCGTTGATACCATCGGTTATCTCTTAATTTCTGCACTTGGTTGGTACTCTTGACCCACCAGATCCTTTCTTGTTTTCATCAATGGCTCACGTTTCCAGGAACACTTAAGATGTCGAAAAATGGCGGACTGGTTTCAAAATGTGAACAATTTTTTGGAGAGGGACAATTTGAATACTTTGAATAAATTCTTTCCTTTTTCTCAAAAAAATGTTATCTCAAGAAAGAAATTAATAATTGGCCGGTACACCGGGTAAAAGTTTCGTCGAACAGTTTTTGTAGCAAAGTTTTTAGAGAAACGAATCGGGTTGAAAAGCGGAGATTAAACGGCAGTGAAAATCTAGTTACAAAGTATTAAACGAGATCATAATTGTAAGTAGCATCGACCATTATCAGCGTACGAGAATCCTTGCTGTACAAACGCAACGCTTAATTTAAATCTGATTGCGATTTAATCGTGGCCCGAATCTAATGTTCTTTTAATTGAATCCGCAGTTAACCTCTACTTTATCACCGGCACTAATTTCAACAGTATCCTCGCCGCGATTCAAACCACGGTTAAAGCTTAACGTTACGCACCAATTAGCATACAAGTTGAATATTATATTCGGCCGTGAACGCCGGGGTTACTTTCATTACTAGCATGCTAAATGCAGAAAGATCCTCCTGGATGATGCTAATTAGTCATGGCAAGAAGTCTCTGGCCGCTGCATTATTTCTCAGGCGCAAAGCGTTTAAATACTTCAACCTTGCTCACTGTGATTGCATTTCGTGTTTCCGCCGTTTGTTTTGATTAACGAGTACATAAACCCTGACCTAACTCTGACCTAACCCGAAATACCGTTGAAGACTGTTCCAACGTAAGCTCTGGCTTAACAAGCTGACATAAGGAATGGCGCTAGTGTCGAACAGCTTCTCCAACTATTTGTATTTGGTGAATTCTAACCTGCAAATATTCTCTGGTTACGTACGAAGGATATGCGTGTAATTTTATTCCTGTATTCAACCTTTTTTTTGTGACTTAGTTACGGTTTTGGTTAAAAAATGAAAATATATAAGGTGACCTAATATGGTGACCCCGGTTTATCTTCGTTACACAGCTTTTAAAGGTCGCATACTGTTATACGTAAATATTTGAGTATGTGTGTTTTGTACGCACACTGGCTTTGAAATGAATTAGTCTTGAGCGTATTTGAAAGATTTAATAAATATTGTGTAATTATAATAATAATTAATTGTAGATAATTGTGATAATATATAATTGTCCATAATTGTAATAATACATAATTGTCAATAAATCTAATAATACATAATTGAGCATAATTTTAAGAGTAAATAATTATGTATAAAATTTAATCATAGATAAATTGTGTATCGTTTAAAATAAACAAACGTGTGATGAATGCACAATATTTTATAAACAAAAACATAAATTGCCTGAAAGAACTCATATTTTCAACCGGGAATTGAATGAAATAATAAAACATATTTTGTACGAATTTAATTCCATCCACGTTTCTTTGTTTACCTCCTGTTAATTTAGTGAAAAAGCAAGGGGCCCACAGTTGACGAGAATCAGTTTCATTGTTCATCGTGAAAATATGTTTTCATTGTTTGTTTAGTTCGGTTACACCGCACGCACTTTCTCGTTGATCGCATTTTCCTTTATATTTCTTTTGTATTTACCAACGGTTACGGAACAAAAACATAAACCGGAACAACCGAATGATAGGGATTTTTAAGCATGCCACGTATTTACACTCACGTGCGTTGAATTAACCAGCGGTTACTGCGGATAACCGCTGAAATTCTACCAGCCGAATAAATGTCATGATATAACGATCGGAAACGTACTATGAATGCCACAGCAGTTGCGTATCTACTCGAGCGTTTTGTAAATATATTGATCCTTCAAAAAACACCGTGGATCGTGTTGGCTATAACTCTCCATTAAATTCGACCATTTTGAAATGTTTTTAAGAAATGGTCATTTCGATGTTTTATATTAAAATTGTAATTAGTACACATTTCGTGTCAAAATATATACTAAAATTATAATCATTAGGCATTCTGTATATAATTATAATCATTACGCATTTTCCATGCGTTATATTGCCGAACGTAATATTTGTTATCCGTTATATCGCCACAAATAGAATAAACTGTGCGTCATATTGACACATATATTTGCTATTTAATGTAATTACCACAGTTACTTTACTCGTGTTATATCACCACCCGTTATATCCTTTGTAAATGACGTCACTATAACTGGTATTATTTCATCTTTCTACCATCATCTTTTCATCGTCTATTTCGTTTTGCGGTTTCACCGAGAATTTAACAGCAATTTCAATATACGATGATTCGTTTAATTATTCGACACACGGTAAAACGGAAACTTTGCCCATTTTCGTTTAAATCAATTTAATATAATTCGTTTCAGTTAACGGTAATCAAATCCGTGGCAATGGAGAAAATAAATTTTGATAAGCTTGATGAAGAATTAACACGTTCGCTGCCATCGGCGCTGCAGGTTCGATGAAATTAATTATCTCGCGGAAAAAGACGAAAGAAATAATTAATATTAGGTAAGTCGATGACGTGTAGCTGAAACTTTAATGATCAAATTGAAAAATTAACTGTGCATTTTGGAAGATATTAAAGTTCTGAAATGTTTACATTTTTTAAATTTACTTACATAATTAATAGTTATGTGTACTAATTGTTATATTGCATATTAATTATGTGTAAATATATTGCAAATTTCAGAATGTTCCTAATTTTTAAATTAATAATTTACTTATAAATATATAATAATTTGAACGAAAATATATTTACCTAATAACAAAAAATACATTTTATATTTTTATAATTTTTTTTACATTTAAATATATTTGTTTAATAATTATTATAACATGTTTACACATTATTTATATTTCTGTATTTTGTAAATAATGTACGTACGATTAATAGTGGAAAATATGATCACCCCTAAAAAAGAATTGTTTATCAAAAATAATAAATATAATCGAGCGAAACCTCGAATACTTTGTTTTTCCAATAAACATCAATAGACGTTCTGTTTTCATTCGCGTTTTCCCAATCAGTTTTCAGTTTTCCGAATTTGAAAAAAGTTCACACACAAACTCCGTTGAATGAAGTACCAGAGAAAAATTCAACTCACCTCGAAAAACCATATGTGTAATCAAATACGCGGCTGCGTTTGGATTATTCTGATGTATTAAGCACTTTTTGCTCGTTTTTCGTCTATCGAATTGACTACCAATAAAAATCGAAAATACCCGCGTATCGACGGAACAAATATTGGATCGCATCCGCAATAAAATTCAAGCATCCTCAAAGACAGTTTACGATAGCGAAATTCTCAGCTTAAATGGCATGCGTTCGGAATAAACGTCGGGTATGCAGTTACTTATCTCGAGTTATGAAAAACGCGGCGATATTGAAGATGATAACTGATGATTGCTATGTCACAGTATTGTTGAACATTAATGTTTATTTAACAGTAGCGTTGAATAAATTTTTCTTAAATTCTCCAACTCTTATATTTAGAATATTGATTGGAAATCTGAATTTTCGAATTTTTTTATTTTTAAATTTGCAAGTATCAGAAGGTTTATAATTTTTCAAGTTTGGAAATTTCCGAATTTTTTGCATTTTTCAAATTTGCAAATTTAAGATTTTTTGTAAAATTATTTCTACATTTTTCAAATTCACGAATTTAAGAATCTTAGATCCCTAGATCCCTAGATCTCTAGATCTGTATATTCTCATATCCTTAAATTCCTAAATCTCAAAATTTCCAAATTTCTACGTTTACAAATACTTAAATTTCCCTATCCACAAAACTTTCAAAAACTCAAATTCTGAAATTCTAAAATCCCTAACAAAATACCCAAATTCTCAAATATTGTAATGCTGAAATTTCCAAGTTTGCTAATCTCCAAATCCCTAAAACCTTGAATTCCTGAATCCCCAAATCCTAACCTTCAAATCTCTGAACAACAAAACTAAACATCTTCCCAATTAATCACCCAAACATTTCGCTATTTCCATTACTCTAACTTTATACTGCTCACAACTAATATTTACTCACTAAAAATAAATATATCACATCAAATTCCATCTATTATCATCACCTTCATTCTTCTCAAAAGTTACCTCGTTCCACTTCCAAAATAAACATCCAAAATCTTGTCACACCCTGTACACGTGTTATTTTCTTGTTCAAATCAACAGCTTCCGTGCAGCAGCAATTTCCCTATGAAAACCTACCATGCTCTCCAATATACCCAACCAACGTAAACTCGCCTTAAGTCGCTATTCTGTCCGCAATTCGCGTACAAGAAGTACGCGATAAGTCGGTTGAAGGGGTAATACGGTGCACAATGAATACATTAATTGCATAATTCTAAGGTTTTCGCTGGTTAAAGACAACCGCTTATCCGGTCCCTGCTTTCCTATTCGACTGCCTACGTTATACAGTCTGTTCCACAAGAGCGTGGATATCTGAGTGCAAGTAAATCTTTTCTGTAAAAAGGTTGTATAGATCGATACATTTAAAGAACTAATACGTATTTGCTTAATAATGTGTCCAATCATCACAATTAGCGATTATTCCTGGGCATACTTTCAGCCAGCTTTGCAGCGTATGAGACAGGAAAAGATCTGCATATTTCACGAATACGGCAAACTAGCGTCTTCAATTTTAAAATACGCTTTCCTCGGAGTTTGTACATCATGAGAGACCAAACATTTTCGATTGGTTTGGCATCGGGGGACTGAGATGGCCAATCAACACGTTGACACCATTCTGTTTTCCATTCCGTACAAAGACGGCTTCGGTGTTTGGAGTCGTCCTCTTGAAGTATCCAATGGTCTCTGGTTCTTTTAAACCAATGTTTCACCGATGACCCCTTTGGTACAGTTTAATCACCTTCTGAGCATTTAAATTATCCGGAAAGATAAAGTTCCGAAACCCCGCCGCACTAAGTTCCGTAGCTCGCTTCGAACCTCGATCAGGGAAATCGACACAATTTGTCTCTTTATAACGTTGCACACACTTATTTACAAATTGGCGAGACTTGTGCAGATATTTTGCTGCATTTCTAACACTCATTTTTGGCCCCTTCGGGTGTTGGCACAAGAATGCTTCGAATCGTTTACCGTATACTCATCTCGAAACGACTTGAACTTCTCAGTGACAGAAATGATACTAAGAGAATTGAAGGGCTATTAGAGAAGACATTGTATGTTTGAACTGAATCTTTGCTATATTAGGTATCAAATTTCATAGATATCACGTCCATGCTCTTGTGGAACAGACTGTATATGCAAATTCCTGGCCGAATTCGGTGTAATAGTGCCATGCTCCCCTCCCCCTTTAAAGAGCAACGGGCTAATGCTGGCACAGTTAGGCGGCGCCGACCCCAATTCAACCTGCACCCCCCACGAAAATTCATTAAGCAATTGTGATTTCATCCACCACCACTTTTACGGCTGGTCCATTTTTATTCCCACTCGTAAAACGACTTCCCGATGCTTGTGTAAGTACTGCTTTCATCAGCGATACGATTCAGACACCACCGGGTTTAATCATTGTCGTCTTCCGCGCTGTCCGACTGCGTTGAGAAACAATTATGGGGATACGCGTAATGGGGGTGAAAGTAGGACGTCGCGTTATGTAAGTTGTGCATTTTGGAGCAGAGATGGATTCAAGGGATGTAAGTTGTGTTTACGTTGGAGGACTGTTATTGTCTTGCTGTGTTGCTTTTTTGATATTTTTGGAATTTCTTTAGATTGCGGTTTTAATTCTTAATATGATTCAATTTGCAGTTCAAGTCTATAAATACATAAATTTTCCAATTCTCCAATTCTCAATTTTTCAAATTCTCAATTTCTCAAATTCTCAGTTTCCCAAATTCTCAATCTCCCAAATTTTCCAATTTCCAAATTCTGAAATGTTGAAATTCCCAAGTTTGCTAATCCTCTAATCTGTAAATTCTCAATTTTTTGAATCTGTAAATTTCCAAATTCTTGAATCTCCAAATTCTCAATTTCTCAAATTTTTAATCATAGATATTTACAACTCCCCAAATTCTCAAACATACAAATCTCCAAATTGACAAATTCCTACACCACCAAATTCTTTAATTTCTAATTCCCTAATTCTCGACATCTGCACATTTCTAAATTCTCCAATTCTAAAATTCCCCAAATCTCTAATTCCTTACATTTTCAAATTTTTCCTTAAATTTCCCTAAAATATCCTAAATTTCTGTCTCTCTGCCTTCCAAAAAATCGTTCATACTTTTCATGTAAATTTTAAGCATCAACGCAGATATCTACCGACACTGTACATCGACATTTGAAGTAGAATAAAAATAACTAGTCACTCGACGAGTCACGTATTCGTTCCCCGACTTTTCCAATTTCACTTAAAAGCAAACATGTTAATTTCGTAATACGAGTCGCGTGTTCTGGATGATAATTTTGGTTAAGATGAAAGCAAGCTCACGACATAACTGGAATCTAGATGTTCACGAGAAAGTCTGAATGCACTGCGGATTATTCTCCTTCATCATGAATATTCCGTAGAAACTGAAAATTCTAGACACGCTTGCTGTTTTATATTAACGGACTTTCGGTCATTTAAACGGAGCGACCATTGCAATTTATAGACTCAATTCAAAATGTAATTGCCCAATTCGTGTGGTGGAAAATTAACGAAGTTGTTACTTCTTTACAATATTACAAATGATACATCAAACATAATATAAACGGTTAAAAATATTTAAATACTTGTAAATATATAAAATACAAATTCTCAAATTCTCAAACTCACAAGTTCTAAAATCTCAAATTCTGAAACACTGATTAACTAAACATCTTTCCATCTTCCCAAAATTATAGAAATTTTGAGTCATTGATATTTGATCAAAAGTATAAAACAATATGAACATTTTATTCCTTTCATGACATTGAAAAGCATATTAAATATCTTTGTTGTAATAACAAAATTCGGACGATAAAGAAAAATTAGAATAATAAAATTAAAGAATATAATTCTACCAAAAACGGAAAGCAGCAGACATTCATGACATTCAACGGCAGATAAAATGTCTGCTGCAAACAAAAAGCGATTCCACTGGAAAATTATAAAATTTTGAACATAGAATGAAAGAGATATTTAATAAAAACGATTTGCAGAGACATTTTGTTCGTTTCACGGCATGGAAGGGTGTATTAAACATTTTTGCCTAACCGTGAGTATGAAAAGCGTCACAGAATTTTTTGGTGACCTCACATAAACTCGCTAGCATGTCGCTTTTCGAGAGTATCGATTGTCCTCGGTTAACGTGGCCTATCACTTGCTAGAGTTACGCTCTCTACGATTTCGAGTCTGCTCTCTGTTCTTCGAGTTTCATTGAATTTCCGATTCTTCGTTATTTGACTTTCCGTTAGATTTCGACTCTTAATTCTTTGGCTTTCGCCTCGATTCACGATTCTTGCTTCTCTTTGAGTTTCTGCAAATTTTCCTCGCTTTAAGAAATTTCTAGCGCGAGAACTTCTGCCGCGATTTCGATCTCGTGAACAAACGAAAAGTGCTAAGTTTTTTTCTGAAAATTTGCACGTAATCTAAACCTGCAATTTCTGCACTTTACTTATTTTTCAGATTTTTTGGCGCAGTTTTAAGTAGGATTATTTTTGTTTTGGCGCTATTAACCGTTTCGAATTTTGTATTTTTATTATTTAACACATTTGACTTGTTATACTTAGTTAACATTTTTGTTATTTAACACGTGTGTTATTGTTATTCTACACATGTGTCACTGCGTAACATATGTGTTATTGTTATTCTATACATGTATCATTGCTTAACATATGTGTAATTGTTATTGAACACATGTAGCACTGTTTAACATACGTGTTACTATTACTGAACACATGTGTCACTGTGTAACACATGTGTTATTGTTATTGAACATATCTATCATTGTTTAACATATATTATTGTTATTTAACACGTGTATGACTGTTTAACACATGTGTCATTGTTATTAAGCATAGCTATCATTGTTTAACGCACGTGTTATTTTTATTGAACACATGTATCACTGTTTAACATACGTGTTACTATTACTGAACACATGTGTCACTGTGTAACACATGTGTTATTCTTATTGAACTCATGTATCACTATTTAACACATGTGTTATTGTCATTGAACAGTATTGAATTTTATTTTATTTTCATAAACTTGAAAGTCGAGAAGGTATTAAAAATTAATTTTTCACATTTCAGGAATGTGTTTTTGGCTGAACTTCACACGTTCGCAAACACTAAGAATTTCCGTGAAAATACATAATGAATTATTCTAAAAATCCATTAGGTTTCTCAAAATACCTAATGTTATTGTTTCGAAATGCATAACTATTAAGAAAACTAGAGGTTATTTAAAATTAAGCGAATAATTGAGTTTAACCCCTTGCTGTAGTCTGATGCGTCTGACGCACTCCCAGCTCAAACGTGACAAACCTTGCTCAAATTTTTAATATTCTCCAACTTCAATTTCAAATTTCAAAATCTCTGACTTCAATGTTCAATTATAAGTACAAGTATGGCCGAATGTACTCACATTTTAATTTTATTTCCTTTACAGCCATGAATAGTTGTAACAAATAAATTGTACAGGTTCAGAAGAATGCTATAACCTTCAAACAATTTTGCATCACGAATGCCATGACATCCTCGTACATGTTAATGATCAAATCTTCGGATATAACCGTTTCGTACAAAATAAGAGAAATAATCAGTGACTGCATATACCGAGTAAAAAAAATGCTGAAACCGAAAATACGTAAAGGTCCGACGTAAGGTCTTGTCAGCGCCATTTCGTAACAGTATGAAAGAACAGCTCGGACAATGAGGAGCCGTTGAAAGAATTTTGAATAAAGAAAGGAATATCCCGTCTAACGGACGGAACATAGACATTGAAGGCAGTGTGATAATCGCGATTGTACGGCGCAGTTAAAGCTTGCAAGGATACGAAAACGGGTAGAAGAATTGGGCCGACGTGAAACGATGCTGCTGGCGGCTAGGTAAATGCGGAAACCGTTAAAAGAAAATATCGCGAGATCGTGCGTAAATGGATTGTTCGTTGTAATCACTATGAAAGCCACACAACCGGTGCCACCATCAAGTTAAACGGGGATTGGGAGAAAAGGCGAACACGAACGAAAGAGAAAAAGGCCGAAGGTGCAATAACCTGCCGCGTTCTTTCTTCTCCCAAGCAACGCAGCATCTGCCTCCATTGTTGTTTGGGACTCGTTTAAATGTAACCACGGTGAAAGGATGTTTCTTCTTGTTTTTTCGGATAACGCTCGATGTTCATTATTGCGACGCGATCATTTTCTCTTGTTTATACTATTCGGAATTTGGGTGAACCGATTTTAAACGGTTTCGGTTAGGTTCGGATCTGTGAAGATATCGTTAGTAGTGCGATTTGAAAACATTACTGTTTTTAAGAATAATTAAATTCTATTCAAGTTTTGTTGAAATTAATTTGAAGCTTAATAAAATATATTATATTATGTTTTATTTTAATTATAAAATAAAACGTAGTATTTGATATAATAATAAAATAAAATATATTATTTTATACAATATTAAAATGGAAAATATTATCTTGTATGACAAAAGACATTTCACACAATAAAATAAAAAAGTAAAATTGTATATTAGAATATATGTAAATCTCTGTATATAGCAGAATATAAAGTTATGTCAAAATTAAATAATCAAAACTTTTTAAAAGTGTCGTTTTTTCTACCATCTTGAAATCAATTATTTGGTACGACATAACCTAATATAATTGGAATTGCGCTTTACAGACTAAGGGTTAATACCTTGATTTAAACGTTACCCTCCATTTACTTAGCCGCGCTAAATAAATATGTCCGTAACATGTACGTTAATAAGACCAAGTATGAATGTGGTAGACATGAATTATACTTATTGCTGCATTACCACGATGGCTTAATAGGAACCAGTAACGACCAGTGTAATTATAGTTTTTCCATTATTTCCGGCCTATTGTGAGGTTTAGCATGGCAATGGAAAATGGACGATGTTTGAAGAATTTATTTTTATCCTGGATACTGTATAATCCACGTATACGAATGTATCAAGGATAAGTAGCTGTAGATCGATAGTGTACTTGTATGAGTATAATTCTCTTAATTTTATTTAGGTTAAAACGAACAGGAAGAATAAGAAAGATGACCTTGAAATAATCTTGAAGACGCCCATGCTTTGAACCATATACTGTAAATACTATAAATAGACAATTATTATAAATATAGTAGATAATATTGTATAGTAGATTTTATCTACAGTATCATAATCGACTTTCCAAATAATAAAATATCTTCTAATAGCCTGTGTGCAGAATAAAAATAAAAATTAACCTCGATGAGGTTAACCTAACCGACATTTAATACAAAATGGTGGAAAAGGAATTTACACAAAATGTAATAACTATACGTAATTGGGTAAAAGTCGGATGTTAAAAAGTAAACGTAGTTCAGAATATTTTTTCTTGATATTTCGAGTTCAATTATTATGCTTTCATTCGCGTTATTAAAACGAATGAAGTGTTGAACAGTAAGTTCTGAACGAAAGTTATAATATTTTATCGTTAACCCAAGTTTAGTAAGAAAACGGGAATAAAAGAACGCGATATAACGAGCAATGCTGGAATAATTCAATGCGGAACAATCAAATGGGCTTTAATAATTGCAGGAAAAAGAGTTGAAAAAGTTCGTAACTCGTACTAAATATGAATGTAAAATTACTGCGGAATAATTATGAGATGAATATGAACGTTTGAAATAAGCAATTTCCTTCGTTTTAATCTGACGTTGAATCAATCGCACGGCAAAATTAACGACTGTACCTTATTGCATGAAAAATTTCATCTCGCAGATTCTATCCAAGTTTCTTTCCATATTGTCACTGACGTTGTTTCAATTTTTAGATTTTTATGATTAGATAGTTTCATATTTTTTAACTGTAAGTGAGAAATTTTAGAATTTTTTGGTTTTAAATTCATTCATTTTCAAATTTTTGAAATTTAAAATTTAGAAATTTAAAAATGTAAAAAAGCAAACAAAAATAATACACGTGTAAATAATGTAAAACTAATAGAAAAGTAATAGAACAATACAAACATAACATAAAAATAAACTCTAAATCTCGGTACACACACATTTTTTTAAATACATTATAACGTGTGATATTACTCCAACTCCATTTATTTATCAGCATATTAGCTGTTAATATTAATACTCATTGGCATCTGAAAATTTCCGCGAATATAAAGTATTTTTCTCATTAAAAGTTTCGTTGCTTTGAGCGTGCATAAAGCTTGTACGTCTGTTCATTATGGCACCTTGTTTGTGCAATTCGTTATTCTCGCAAGCACTTGAGTAATTTTAAAGACAAAAAAGGTTTTTCATACCGTCCTTAACTATCTCTGTTCTACTTTTCAAAAACGGTTGAATTTTAAGTCGCGCTAATGTTTTTTCTAGAGTTTTGTCACTTGAGAATCCAATTAAAAAATACGAGAGGCTAATTTTCTCGTTTTCGACGAAATTACGCGGCGAACATGAAAATTATTACTACGAATTTCTCAAATACTTATCATGTATTTTGTGAACTTCGAGTCAATTAAGGTCTTCAATTTGCGTAGAAAATTTCTCTTTGTATACTGTACACATTGCAAGTACAGATTCTTTTTTTTATCCTGATTGGCTACCAGTTTTCGTCTTTCTCTATAAAAAAAAACCATGCAGCCCGGAACAAAGGTCTGCAATCACCACAGCACACTATAAATTCTCATGCACTAACTTTTGACGTGTTAACACGTTCGTTTACCTTTCGTTCATAAAAAGCTCTCTCGAAAGTTTTCTCTTTGCAATTTAATTAAATCTTTGCTAGGAAATTTGTTTCGATCGATACAATTTTCTCGATGCCATTTTAAGAGGTTATGTTCGAAATATTTTTCTCCATGGAAGTTCATAGTTTTTTGGAAGAATAACTGCTAATAATAGTGTTCAATTACTTTTTTATTGCTCATGTCCTTTTTTATATTTTTTATTAACAATAGTGGAAGACTATGCTATATTATTTTTGCATTCATATTTTACTAGGTTTTATTTTATTTATTATTTTACTACATACAGAATATTTTACTATATTCTATTTTAATTAGTATTATTTTAGTGCTATTTTATCTAGTTCTATTTTATTTACTATTTTACATATAAAATATTTTACTATATTCTGTTTTAATTAGTATCATTTTAGTACTATTTCAACAAGCATTATTTTAGTGCTACTAAAGCTAGTATTTTTTTAGTACATTTTTAGTATTATTTCAGATAATAATTTTGCATTAAACATTGCATAACACTTTATAGTCACTGACACTATTATACATTTACATAGTTACAGTTTTAATATAACATTGCAGTTTTAGCATTTAGTTAAATTTTATAATATCAAGTTACAATTAGATTACGATAATAGATAATAGTTAAATTTAGACTTTCGAACAGTTTATGTCCGTCGAGACAAAAGACACGTGCATTAATTAATTCCTTTCAAACCTGTTGACGTCATTTCGTAATTTGGCTTTATTGTTTAAGCCGGATAACGTGTTTGCTTAATCGGATATAATAACGAAATCTTATACTATTATAATACAACCACGGCAGAGATTTGGATACTAATAACGCTGAACAACCAATCCCCTTTGATGTGCGAAAACCATTGTAATCCTACGATCTGGTTCACAGACCGATCATTGTATGCATCATCAAAGGGCCGGTATCGATTATAATTCTCTCATCACGATACAAAGTAACCGGTGCTGTTAGTTTCAGCACACAAACCCCGCGACGGCACGTCACTAACTGCGCGTACGTG
The DNA here is from genome assembly GCA_945859555.1 of Megachile ligniseca. Lineage (NCBI taxonomy): Eukaryota > Metazoa > Arthropoda > Insecta > Hymenoptera > Megachilidae > Megachile > Megachile ligniseca. The sequence goes on from OX243790.1 coordinate 4,226,101, forward strand.
AACTTACGAAATCTAGCAAATAATCGTCAATCAATGAAATGTTTGACATTTCTTATTTTCATCGCTGGTCGATCTGTATTTCTAACTAGCTTACAGTTATCGAAGCATTGCATTTTTTGGTGACAAATAAAAATATAATAAAAACAACTTTATGAAGAGTTAGGTTAAAGACCTGTTCAAATTGTAATTATATAATTTATTAGCTACCATGATACTACTGTACATAACATTAACACATGTTAGTATCTTGTATTTCCAAATATCTGTAATTCTTTTCAACTCGGATAATATGGTTGGAGAGTTGTAAACTAGTCTTTTAGGCTCCATACATTTTCTACGGCATTCACCAAATTTCACCTCTAGCGCTATACTCGAGCACGAAGTGTATCACCCACGTGTGCCACTAAAAGAGTAACTAGAGAAATTGTTCAAATAATTTGTACGAAAAACAAATCTCTTTTAAAGAATTTTTTTTTCAAGTCTCTTGAGGTAAAATTATTTGCACAATTTTTAAATTATTTTATTGTTATGTACATACTTTTAGTTGTCTATAATTTGCTTCTAATGTATTTGTATTCATATTTTTATTTCTGTAATATATTTATACATATACAGTTTTTGTTTTTACATTATTTTTGCATACATATTTTCATTTATAAAATTTATTTTAATTTTTCAATTATATTTTTATATATATGGGGACGTGGACATTAGAAAAATCGAATATATTGGGTATATAAAAACTTTTTGTTAATTTTTGAAATATATTTGTATAAACATTTTTGTTTATAAATTTTCGAGGGTGTGTAATAAACCGCAGACGCATATTTTATCGGGAACATTAAAATATAATCGAGTACCGATGAGTATTGTACGAAGGATATCCTTATAATGAAGAACCAAGAGTGGGGCGCCGGTGGCTCGGTCGGTAGAGGCTCGGATCGACGATCCGACGGTCCCGGGATCGAAACCGGCGAGTCGAAAAAAAAAAAAATCCTTTCCGTATCGAATTGTTGTTATGACGTTGGATCACGGTAGGGGAGGGGAGGAGGGGAGAGAGGGGGGGAAAAGAGGAGAGGAAAGGAAGTGGGGGGAAAGAGGAGGAGGAGAAGATCGAGGAAAGGGGGTAGAGAGAGTGGGGGAAAAAGAGGAGAGCGAGGAAGAGGAGGAGAGGAAGTGGGGGAAAGAGAAGCAAAGCGAGGAGGGGGGGGGGGGGGGTAGAGAGAGTAGTGGGGGAAAGAGGAGCAAAGCGAGGAGGGGGTTAGAAAGTGGGGGAAAGAAGAGGAGAGCGAGGAAGAGATATAGGGCCGAGGGAGTGGGGGAACGGGCCGTAGAGCGAGGAAGGGGGTGGGGGGTAGAGAGGGGGTAAGGAAACTTACAAAGAGACTTTAGGAGATGGGAAATTAAGAGACTAACAACACAAGGGACAATGGGAAGGTACAACCAGGAGAAGAGAGGGGAGAGAAGAAAACCTATATAAATAATATTTTGCAGTTACAAAGTATACTAATAATTTTGTACTTGCAAAGTATTATCATAATATTTTTGTAGTTACAAAGTATAATAATAATTTTGTACTCACAAAGTAGGGAAAATATAACTAGTAATCACCTGTAACCTGTAATGACTTTATTATTAAAAATTACACCAAATTACTTTATTATTATTATTAATTACTTTACAGTACCTTATTACTATTATGCAATGCATATGTAATTACATATCTAATTAAAAACCAATAATTTGCAGAATTTTAAAAGCCATCAATTTCAAAATTAAGTAACTATTAATCCTAATCCTCTTCAGTATAAAGCTCGGATTTTAATATCATGTAGGTAGTAAAAATAACAGCTTGTATTCGTTATTACCATTTACTAATTGCACATTTTGTCAAGAAAGGATTCGGACGTAAAAAATTCCGAAATCCATAAACTCAGTAATTCCGAATTTCAGAAGTTAAAAAATTCAAATAATCTGTAAAATCCTACACGAATGAAATATTAATATTCCACCTATACATTTCTCAAATTTTACTGCTTATCACATCATCTCCATATGTTAATCGTACTAAGAACGTAAAAGCAAGTTCAAGTGCAATTGTTATCAAGGCTCATCGCTCCCGTGAAACCAAATAATTCATTCAGTAGGTACTTACAGCTTAAAATGTTACCAGCTTTATACACGTTCTCCATCTCTCGTGTGTAACTCGCGGGAAAAAAGATGGCCATTTTTTGAACATCAGTATACCTCAAGGCGATTACCAACACGCGAAAAAGGCAGCTTAGAAAAGGGAGAAATTCAGGATAGAAGCGAACGTAGAGATTCTTGTACGAAGCTATGAGAACAGAGAAAAGCATCTATAGTACGCCAGTCATAATTATGGCCTTAATTAAAAGAACATTAATTAAAAGCGTGCACTGCCGCGTCTACAATTAATAACGGTCCAACTTGTTCTCATTACTCCAGTATGTGCTACGTACAGAGACATTTACCAACTGAGCATCTACAACGGAATTCCGAATATACGCAAAAAATGGCCGTCCTTTCCTCATGTTTATTACATTTATTTACCCTAACACGATTTTCATTTCCCATACTTTATACGGAACTAATTGATGTACGTTTGTATTGACACTTTTATGTGCTTTATTTCTTGGATCATAAATAGGACATATTTATCGTCTTTTAATCTTTGGAATTTTTTGAACTTTCAAACTTCTTTGGATATTTTTAAATTTTTATTTTTGAGAACAGTGAAGTTTTTGGAATTCTGGAATTCTGGTATTTTGGAAGTTTAGAATTTTGAATTCTGAAATTTTTGAACATGTGACCTTTAAGGATTTTGAATTTTTGTACTTTATGGCTTTGAAAATTTGAAATTGTTGAACCTTCGCATTCGCAAGTCTTAGATTTCATGAATCCCTAAATTGTTGACTTTTTGAATCCATAAATCTATTAATTTATCAATCTCTAAATTTTCAAAATTTGAACGTGTCAAAGTCTAGCATTTGAATATAATCAGAATATTATAAATGACGTGTTTATTTTCTTCATAATTACAGCATCGTGTAAATTTTGAATGTTAAATTTTGGAAGATATGAAACCGAAGGAAGACCGTCGCGTGACTATCATTCGCATATTTTCACGTTTTGATTTCGCAACGAGACAGAGGTATTATATTCTGCATCTGGATAGCGGCGCTATGGATTTAGCTCCTCTACTGACTTTACTAACGCAGATAGAAAAAATTCTGTGAACGAACGAAGTCGAGAGAAATTTTCTGCACAGCGACGGGAAACGAAATGAAAAATGGCTGGTATCTATGAAACGCTGAAAGTATTTCTTTTTAAGCGCAGTTTACGCATCATCCTACATTTTTAATAAATTGGCAATTCATTCGTACCAAACGAGTGTATGCTTTCAAAGGGACTGATGAAATTTCCTGCTGAACGTATATATTTTAAAGGATCAGTTATATAAAGAAAATGTATTAAAGGATAACGTGAAATCGCCTAATATCAGCACTATTTCTATGAAAAGTCACGAATTTTTATTAAACGTACATTTATTAAAACTTCGAAACGTGACTTAAAAATAATTTGATGACACATATTTTAAGTACGAATGCAATTAGTGTTCTAATGTATATTATTGTAAAATTAAAATTGGAAGTAGTGAAAATCGAAGTGTGATCAATGTTTTTATTCTGGGATTCAATTCAGAAATATTGCTAAAAATATTATTAATATTTTTCGAATCAGTATTATTGAAAAAATTTAATTTTTGTATCAATATTATTATTCTAAAATTAAAGTTAATAACACTAATTATTGAAATACAGTGTCCTTCGAATCAATTGTTACTCTAAAATTTAAATTAATGATACTGATCGTTAAAATAGAATCAATGTTTTATTAATTAATACTACTGTGCTAAAATTAAATTTACAAATAGTGATAATCAAAATAAAATTAATTTCTTTTATTCTACAATTTAATAATATTGATAACTCAAATACAATCAATATCATTATCCCAAAATTAGATTAATAATAATTATAATTAAAATGAAATGTTCATCAATACTATTATTTTAAAATTTGATTTAAAAATTATAATAATGAAGATACAATAAATGTCTCTTGAATCAATATTTTAGTATTGAATGTATAAAGATTCTCACAATGGAGCAGTATGCGATTAGAACAGTGTATGAGAAACAAACAAATTCGTAAGTGGGTTTTGCGCAGTTTACGAACCGCGTGATACATATGCAATTTAAACCATTTCATATATCTGCACTATGGTAACGCTCATATTGCTTGTTCTCCCCAGATACTTCCGTTATCGCGAGGTTATGTGGAAATTACTTCGTTGTAATTTATAGTTGCGGTTATTTGCATCCGCGAACTTGATTTGCTGCTTCACACACAATTGCGTGTATAATCTTGTTCATTCAATTGACACTCTTTTCGTTAGTAACGCGTCTGATGATTCATTCTTGCACAGAGGATTCGATGGCTCCTATAAATTCACTGCGATCAACAGCGATTAACGGATATTTTAGATTTAGGGAAATTGGAGATTTGCTGATTTGGTGAAATTGAAAATTTCGTGATTTAGGGAAATTTGAAATTTGATGATTTAGGAAAATTTGAAATTTGGTAATTTAGGCAAAATTAAAAAATTTGAAATTCGGTGATTTAGGAAAATTTGACATATGGTGATTTAGGAACATTTGAAATTTGGCGATTTAGGGAAATTTGAAATCTGTTGATTTAGGAAAATTTGAGGGATTAAAAATGTGGAAACACGAAAATTTGAGTGCCATCACGAATTTAGGAGTCCTACACATCTAAAACCTGGAAGAGTAGGAAATGAAAGAAATCTTATTATTTCAGATTTCACAAATTTATTTTCCTGCAGACTTTAATACCTATTATCATAAAAACGACACCGTTGCACTTATTCGTCGATAACACTACTTACAAATGAACGTACGAATACATATGAATACATTTACATGAATTAATCCTTTGTATCAACCTGTTATATTTATTATTCAATATTTCGTGAGCTTTAAACTTAAAAAGAGTTTTATAAGAGACGCAATAATAAAAGTTCGGAATGTATGGTATAGAGATTTTATAAACTGGCCAGCTGCCAAATAAAGCGTGGCCAAGCGGAATAAATCAAAGTTCATTGCTGAGAAATCTCTGCAGGTTCATTTGCAAATCAAACGTGATAAAGGAAGCCCCGATGTTTCTTTACAATTTTCAACGTTTTCGACCTGCTGCCACTATAGATCCCGTTGTTCCTTTCGCGTTGTTATTCTCCGCCATATTCGGAAATACACAGAATTTTCGTTTCTATAAAGTAGATTCGAGAATAACGTTTAAGTGCTCGACGGTACTTATGATGGCCCAGTTTTAACCGCACGAACGAAAAATAAAAAACTCATGAAAATATTTTACTCGATATTTTTTAAGGCACAGAGCCTCACTTTTAATATCTGTAAATGGGCCAGCCACGTTCTGATTATGAAATCCTCGGGTAATTCAAATTATCATGTAATAATAATGGATTTATTTTTTACAATACATTAAATTTCAGGATATAAATTATACTTTCATCCAAGGTATTAGAACACAGAAAATATTTGAAACAACAGATAATCTAAAATATTGATGTAATAACAGATAATCAGATAACAAGATTATAAGACCTTTGTTGTCGGCAACCATAGAAAATGATTAACCGAATTAAATAATAATCAATCTCCGAATTACATTGACCGAAAGGTACAGATTTCAATTTAGATAAAATTGTTCCGCCTTCATATCTGTTTATTAAAGTCAATTTAGATTGGGGATTTCATTATCTACGGATCGGTTCATCGAACGAACGATTTATCAAATATATCGCGGAAAATTGATAACCAATCAGATATTTCTTAATTACAGCATCGCGAATTTTTTGACTATAAAAACCTGTTCGACAATGGCAAAGATTAATATTCAGATATTCGTTTAATTTTTACGTCATAGAGCTTCAATTTAAAAGTATGATCTCAATAAAACTCATAATATATGGAATGTACTTTATTAAACCTCTGACGAACGAATTTTATTTTATTTTATAGCGTACAAGTTTTTCTGCGCGAAATTCCAAAGTCTCAAATTAAATTTACTTTTAATTTACCCTTGAATTAATTCCTTTTTACGGGGATATAATATTTTGTAATCGGGAAGCTTTCTCGTAAAATAGGACCAAATATTTCTTTGTCATATTTCAAATTAAATGTCATATGTCTTTGTCGTATTAAATGTACATTAATGTTAGAAAATTTAGTTTATTACACTGTATAATATTTGGTAACATTATTCAGATAATTTTAAATTACTTCACTTTAGAGTTAAAAATAGAGATATTATTTTAATACGTAATTAACATGATTTTGATTCCAATGAAGTTAATCAAAAGTCACGATTTTCCAATTAATTAATCAATATTTCTACATCATTTATTAATATGAACTATAAATTTATAAATAATACTATATGTACTTATATATACTATATAAACTTATAAATATCAAATATCAAACATAATTAAATTGCACTAATGAAATGTATAATTACTTTATCATTAATTCGTTAATTTCTGAAGGTTGAAAACTGAAAACATAAATTATAAGAGAGCACCTTTTATTTTTTACAAAAGCTAATAAGTAAAGTAGATTAATAGAAAGATAATTAGACAGATAAATAGATAAATAGATAACTAGATAGATAAGTAGATAAACAAATAGGTAAATAAATAGACAAATAAATATACAAACACATGGGTAAATGCATAAATAAATAAATAAATATATAACAAATAGATAGGTGAGTAGATGAATAAACAAGAAAATAAATACATAAACAAACAGATAATTTTATGATCATAACCGCATACAACAAAATTATTTATAAAAAAATAATTAAATAATAAATGCATGTAGAAACACGTGGCCCTTAAAAGCATACCAAAAAGCTGCATACGAATAAATTTGTACATTAATAGATTAAAAGGTTGAACAAATATCGCAGTATTGTTTGAGGAAAACAACACTGTAACGTATCAATGGTAAACATCGATTAATAAATCCATCAAATGTATATTAAACCTCGATTAAACCAGATGTAGGCTGATTACGATATCTCCCAAGGGTCCATTAAATTCCATTTTGAGGGAAACAGAACGAGAGGAATAGGTCGGGATGAGAATCCGCATTTTGCAGAACATTTCATAGCTGTAATAAACAAAGCCGTTGTGTAAAAGCAAAATTTTAATCGGATTTTTCTGATCTCGTAATCGCTTTGCAGTCGGCTGCGAGCAACCTTTTCATTCAATTTCATTGAATTTTTTAATAACTACTTCAAACGGGGCTACAATCCTCTTACAGGTACGTCGGCTTTTAAGTATACGTACAAATAATGTATGCATCTCTTTAAAGCTTTCGCTATAAATTTTACTTTATCCTTATATGCTGATACTCCCTGAGTATACAAAGTTTTATACTTTAACAAATCGTATTGTTAGATTTGCAGAATAATTATTTGGAACGGGATTTTTTGTTTGTATTTTGGAAAATGTTCGTTGTGAATGAACATCCGACTTTTTTAGTTTAAATAATTAATTTGTATGCTTTGAGATAGCTTAATTTTAATTTATTTAAAATCGAGTAGAGGTTATGTAAAGTCATTTATTAATTCTTAAGAGGTTAGGTTATGTTCTATATTAAACTTGAGAAAGTTAACGTATGTATTAATCTAGATTAAGAGATATATTAATTCTGAAGAAGTTAGGTTATGTTATATATTAAACTTAAGGAGGTTAACTTAAGTTATATTAATCTTGTAGAAATTAGATTAAGATGTATATTAACCCTGAAGAGGTTATGTGAAGTTATGTATTAATTCTTAAGAGGTTAGGTTATGTTATATTTATTAAACTTAAGGAAGTTAGGTTAGGTTATATTAATCTTGAAGAGATTAGATTAAGATGTATATTAATTCTAAAGAGGTTAGGTTATGTTATATACAAAAAACGTCCAACTTTTCTAATTTAATAATTATTTTGTACATGGAACTAAAACTAAAATTATTACAAGAATATCAAACATCACAGAAAGTTTTTTCCCCAACAAAATCCATTATCTCCGCAAAGCATAAAAATCCGCGTTATCAGTAAAATCTAAATTGTACAGCATTTGGTAAATAAATGAAAAGTTACGTCGCAATATTGCAGCTACAATTACGCGAGGATTATGAGCTCCAGAATGATATTTACTTATTTCAAATAGGAAATCAGAAAAGCAATTCATACTTCCATTCTGCACTTCTGATTACCTTATCTTTAACGCAATGAAAGATGGCCACGTCTAAAATTCACGTTCCTCCATCTTAAGTAAGCGTACCGGAAATCCCAGTCTTCAGTCATTGTACGAACGAAACGAAATTTTACCTCGCGAATTGAAAATTTAGTTTGACGAACGTTTTCATTGCTACGCTGCTACTGCGAAATGCCTTCCATTTCAATCTACAGAATTACGGACCACGTTATGTCGGTTAATGGAAACGATTGCTTTCTCTTTCAGACAGTTCTCTTGTCCATTTTGATCATCAACGGTTACAACACTTTTTCACCACCTTTTTTCGCAAAGCATCTTTAATTGCGATGCGCGGTGCTGCAGCGATTGTTTCTGGCGTTTCGGGATTTTTAAAACTTCTGGTTTTTTCGTTTATGTGTTGCGGGATTTTTAGTCGAGTATCGAGTTTTTTTACTTGTTGAAATATCAAGTTTTATAAGGCAATAATGAAAGTTTTTGAATTTCTACGTTTACCAATTTTTTAATCACGAAGTTATTGAATGACTAAAGATTCTTAACTTTTTTAATTGATAAGGTTAAACATTTCTAAATACGTAAGTTACGAAGTTAGAAAATTTGCAAACTTAGACGTTTTCAAAATTTCGAACCTTGAAAAATTAATATTTCTGAATGTCTGAATTTCTGAATTTTTAAATTTTTGAATTCTTGAATTTTTGAATTTCTTAATTTCTAAATTTTTGAATATCTGAATATTCGAACTCCCAAACTTCCAAACAATAAAATTTCTAAATATTCCTTTTTCGAACCTACAAAATTTCTAAATTTCTAAGTTTTCATATTTATATAAAAACTTCTCAAAAGATAATATGTATAGTTTTCTATACGCAATATTTGCACCACAAACACTACATAGTGAAAACGTATGTTCCGCCTGAACGGTAAAATCCCTTGTTTTGTAAAATAAATAAACTCCGTTGAGGAAACATTAAATATACAGGTATAACGTGGCAAATGTTGAAATAACATAAGCAACGTTTAATTTGTACTAAAACTTTGTTACGATAATTTAATGCACGATTCTCTGTGTTCAGTAGAAAAAATTAATTTTAAATTAGAAGACGGAACGCTGCGATTGAAAGCGCAGAGAGTGCGCAATGTATTTTCTTCTTTTTAAAAAGAAACATACCGTTTTCATGTTTTGCGAACGTACCTTTGAGAGGAAGTAGTTTGTTGAGCTATTTCCGATGGAAAATGTTTGTTGAATTTTAATTAACAATTCGGTAGGAGAGAAATTGCGAAGGTAAATTTCTTATTTAAATGTGTAGCATTCATATTGGTGTATAATTTGAACAATATGCATAAATTAATAGAAATGTTAAAAATCGGTAAATTTTTGAATGTTGGGAAATTGAAACATTTGATGCTTGCTAGTTTGGGAAATTGGAATATTTGAAATTTGGAATTTGCGTGTTTAGAATTTTTTGAAATTTGAAGAAATTGAGAAATTAGGAAATATAGGAATTTTGGGGATTTTACTATGTGAATTTGGAAAATTATACTTTGGTAAATTGAAAATTAGGAAAATTTATAAATTTGGAAAATCTGGAAGATTTATGAATTTGGATAATATGGAAGATTTATAAATTTAGAAAATTTGGAAAACTGAACATTTGGAAAATTGGGAAATTGAAACCTTGGAAAATTGGGAAATTAAAACCTTGGAAAATTAGAAAATTCAAACATAAGAAAATTGGGAAATTAAAACCTTGGAAAATTAGAAAATTCAAACATAAGAAAATTGGGAAATTAAAACCTTGGAAAATTGGGAAATTAAAACATTGGAAAATTGGGAAATTAATACATTGGAAAATTGGGAAATTGAAACATTGGAAAATTTGGAAATTGAGACATTAAATATTAGGAAATGTAGAAACTTGTAAATAAGAAAATGTGTAAATTTAATATTTGTAAATAAAATTTGAGAATTGAGCAACTCAACGTAAACAACCTCATATTGCATAAATTAAATATATTCAATTATCAACTAAATATCAAAGTACAAACTCTCCAAATATTAATAAACTCCAAATCTCAATACTATTAATATACAAAAATGAATCTACAATATTAAACGAATGTATATAAAATCTATACAAAAATCAATACATTACATAAATAATTAATATTATTAATTAAATAATAAGGAGTGAAAGCATGGGTTTGAATAAAATGACAAAAGCAAGGTTACAGAAGAATATTTTCTATTTAATGTATACAGATCGAAGATATAAAATGTTTGATAGACAATAGACAGCAGTAACGATTAATGTTTAGTATTCAAATATGTATTTGAATAAACGTTGGCCTTCTTCTTCATTAATTAATTCTTGAACAAGAAAATTCTTCGCTTCGCCCTCTCAGCAGCTTACAAACATATTCGAGTTTCGGATTCTCGATTGAATCAAAGATGGCGGACAGAGTAACAAATCATTAGCGACACTAAGAAAAATGGCTTCGTCCTGCGTGCTCTTTGATTCAATCTTGCGAGCCACTTTTCGCTATCGCAAAAACTACATTGAATGTCGAAGGGGTTCAGAAAACCACAAACTTCCAATCGCACTGAAATTATAACTAGAACACACTTTTACAGAAGAAAGTCCCTAAAATTTTTTGGCGACAAAGCCTCCTTTACTCCCTAGCCCCCTTCAAAATTTACAGTTCTTGCTAAATATATCCGAAAGTATTGATTTTAGAGAAAAAAGTATAAAACAAAAAATAAAGGTCATTAAAAGCTCTACAATGAAGGTTATATAGATTTTTGACGTAGACCTATTATTTTGAGTGTTATGGCAAATATTATTAAATGTCATTTCCCAACTCGTTCCCAGCACCCTTCAAAGATTTTTACAGTTCTTACCAAATACATCCGGAAATATTGATTTTAGAGAAAAAAGTTTGAAACAAAAAATGAAGGTCAAAAAAAGCTCTACAAAGAAGGTTCTATACATTTTTGACGTAAACCTATTACTTCGGCTGTTATGATCTAAAATACCTCGACGGGGTTAAATTCTGTCCAGGATACTTCTATTACTTTTTTCTTCATGACAGCCAAAATAATAGGTTTACGTAAAACTTGTATAAAACATTTTTTGTAGTACTTTTTAAGAGCTTCATTTTTTGTCTAAAACTTTTTCCTCTGGAATTAATATTTTCGGAGATATTTAATAAGGATTGTCAAAAGGGGGCTTTGAGAAGGGCTGAGGCAAACAAGGCTTTGTCACTAAAAATTATTTTAGGGACTTTCTTCTATAATCAAGGGTGAGCTTCGGTTTAAATTTCAGTGGGAGGATTGCGCTTTTCGAAACTTTATCCTATCGAAGAAGTAGAGAAAGAGGTTAAGGCAGATGCAATCGTCCGAAATCAATTTCTACGAGTAGAATAGATATACTTTAGGTACATTCGAAACTTACGATTATTAAATGTTCTTCAACGATAACACTGTACAACACATATTTTTCCTTGCAACACCGAGTAAATGAAACTTGTACATTATTTACGAATCTGTCTTCTTTTTACAATTTTTTCCAAATCATTGCAGTTTTTGAGAAATTTTTAGAAGAAACAGATTTTCAATTGTAATTTTTCCTACTTTAAATATGTAGAGGTTAAATTCAATTCGTAGAAAATATTTCTGTAGACTCTTGAGAATATAAATAAAAATATATAGAAAATCTTTGAGATTTTTTAGAAAATTTACAGAAATCACTTATTTGGTATTGCAAGATACAAAGAAGGTTAAAATTTGTTGGACAGTGTAATTATAGACGATGTTCTCTGAAAGTTTCATGGAAGCAAAGTACAATAGCTGGATTATAATTGTTTGCAATAATTTTGCTAACTGAATTCAATGTTAATTCACTGCAAATTCAATGTGATTAATTAAAAATGTTAAAAGAGTAGACAATCATTTATTACTGTTATAGAAAGATAGGTCTTTAAAAAACGATTTTCCTTCATTGAACCATGAACATTTACACACTCAGAAATTGGAAAATTCGAAAGTTTGATAATTTAGCAATTTACATACGTGAAAATTTGGACACTCAGATATTGGAATATTTTGGAATTTCAGAATTTAGAAATATGAAAATTCGAACATTGAGAAATCGGAATATTTTATTTCATAATTTAGGTGCTTGAAAATTTCGACATTGAGAAACTTGATTTCAAATATTTGAAATTCGATAATTTCATAATTTAGAAGTGTGAACATTTGGAAATGTAGAAAATTGCAAATATAGAAAGAACTAGGACTTTGAGAATTTGAAGAATTAGAAATTTGAAAATTAAAAAATTTACAATTTTGGGAACTGAAAATTTAGAAATTTAGAAATTTCCAGGGAACTATTAAAAATTGTGCAAATTAACATCATATAGTAACAACAAATAATTCTTCGCAAAATAAAAAATAATTCTAAAAAATAATTCTGAAAAATAATTCTTAACAAAAATTGAACTACCCTTCTAACATTATGGAAAAAACGTCATAAAAATAGAAAAGAAAAAAGTTAAAATCCAGCTATTTACTTGTTACCATCAATTATAGACAGTATTCCAACCATCAAAGTATAAATCGAAATATCGTGACACTAAAGTGATAAAAAGTAGCAAGTGATAACAATCGAAAGTGGCATAAATCACAATTACTCTATGATTATGCCGCTTCTTTACTTCTTCTAGTTTAGAAATTTGCTCTGGAATTGAACTGGATCAATGAACTTATCGTAACGTTTTGTACCAGCGTAAATTATCCCGTTCAAATTTGCCGACAATTGTACATCTATAACTCCACATTAAACGGTGGATACTTAATTAACATTTACTCACAACCAGCTGATGATTTGTGATCGATATTATTCTGCTTAAGTTAACTATGTTAAAGGAACATCATTGCACACCATCGATTTATAATACAATTATCTATACATGTTTTCGTTCGTTCTTAATCACATGCATTCACGCACTATTCGTAACATGTCATTGTACGAGGATAAACGTTATTTATATGTCTTTTCGAAACGCAAGTGTAAACATATTTGAGGGAAATAGATCTTGGAAGATACATGGTCTTTTTGGTGGGACGCACATAAAATGGCGGCGCAGGGAAAATGGCGACTCACGAGTTATAATTTTTTGGAATATCAACGTTGCGAGTTTGGAAGGTTTGTTATTTGATTGTTATTAAGGTTTTCGGTTTGCAAATTCTGCAATTTAATTATTTACAAGCTATGAAGTTTGTAAAATTCTAAAATTTGACAATTTGCATGACTTGAACTTTGCAAATTATGAAGTTTAACCATTTTCAAGCTTTGAACTTTGCAAATTTTGAAATTGAAAAGCAATTTAACTTCTCAGATTGTAAATTCTGAAATTTAATAGCTATTAACCTCCCAAGTTTGCAAATTCCAAAATTTTCAAATGAGGAGGAAATTTGATAACTTTCGAGTTTAGAAATTTGGAAATTCGAAAATTTGCAATGTTAAAAATGAGAAATTTTTAATACACCTCATGAGTAATCAAATATATTACTGATTGAATGCTTTTTTAATTTAATTTTTTAGGTTGCATTCATCGAAATTATGATTTTAACATATATGAAATATATTTATCATTGAGAACATGTGGTTTCAATATTTTTAAGTGTAACCATTCACTTCTACGTTACAATTCTAGTTAAAATGTGGATATTTCTATAAAAGATCATTAAAGCACCTAACAAATTACAGTGTTAACATAAAAACTTGAAATTATACGAAAGAAAATATGAAGGAAAGTGAATATTGTATAGAATTTATAAAATATAAAAATTTGTGTATTTGAATAGTGCAATACTTCAAATGTCCTAATAAGAATTTTATATGTTTGAATAAACATCCGCAGTCCAATTATCGTATGTACGTTTTTGTACAATTGAACTACAAACGAAAGAACTAAATGCAGTCTGAACGTTTTTCTATTCAATTTTAATGAATGCGTATGATGCAGGTACACACGTAACCGACTTTTATCGTTATATTCCTTTTACAAGGCATCGAAGCTATTTTTTAAATGGAACGTGATTTTTTCCATTTCCGTGAAAGCTACTAGTGCAAATCGCTATAAATTCAACGACCTAAATTGAAGTACCATCCTGATGAAATATTCTCGAGTTACAACGATTCAAGATATTAAAAGCGAATCGCACGTTGCATAGATTTCAGGCTTTCCATACATTCTGGAATGTATGCGTTGACCGTTCGTCTCGATACAAATTTTCGCACTTTCTTGCAAGAAAATTCTATCTACTCTCAAACGTCTTCACGTCAATATTTGCTAAACATTGTTACTGCAAATGGCGATTCAAGGTTTACTAAACTTGTTCTTTTTTCACGAGAATACACTATTACAGGAATTTTGAAGGTTATGGTAAACTTGCCTAATATGAAAACCCCTAATCGATCTCATTAAATAAACAGCTCGACAAACTATTTAATTTGTCGAAAAAAAAAACAGTTCAACAACAGTTCTATCCTGTAATTTATCCTATTTGAATTGTAACATTCTATCGATAGCAACAATAATTATCTAACGATCTCTAAATTGTCATACGTTATCGTGTACTCCGTGTACTTATGCACAGATGTCAACCCACGAGTTGACCCAAAATAAAAGAAGCTCCCCACACTTCGTTACATTTCGGCAAATAATAATGACAATAACAACTGCATCAATTCGCACTATCTCTCGAGACGACTGTCATAACCGTGCTAGTGGCACGTGCAAGTACGTATTCGAATTTCTGCGTTTCTCACTTTGCCTGTACCAGGTCGTTAGAAAAAGAAGGCAAACAAGGGAAGGAACCATTTTCTCTTTCTAACGGCAGACCTAGTACAGGCAAAGTGAGAAACGCAAAAATTCGACTACCTACTGGCATGTGCCACTAACAGGGCTTAGGCCGCGTTCACACTATGCCAGTAAGCCGTGACAGTGGCACGTGCAAGTAGGTAGTCGAATTTTTGCGTTTCTTACTTTGCCTGTACCAGGCGTTTCTTACTCTTCCTGAATCTCCACAATTGTGTTAAAAAATGGCGGGTCAAATGACGACGCAGTGGTGGAAGGAAGGCAAGAAAGGAAAGAAACCATTTTCCTTTTCCGACAATAGACCTGGTACGGGCAAAGTGAGAAACGCAAAAATTCGACTACCTACTTGCACGAGCCACTGGCAAGGCTTACTGGCATAGTGTAAACGGTCCCTGATTTTTCTATTCTGATCAATTAGAGCTCTTCTAAACACCTGGGTCACGCGCCAACTCGTGGATTGACATCGGTAGGTGTGTATGTCCACGTGTCTGTGTATTCGGGGGTACTTTATATGTACACAAAGATGCAAATGAGATATGCGGTATGCATATTGATTAGCTTGAAGAATAGATTGTCTCCGAATGGAATGCAAGTTTTCAATTTCTTGTGGAATTAATAATTTATCTGAGTATTGAGAGATTCATTATCAATATCAGAATTTAATAGATATAACAAAAAATTACGATAATGATACGTTTTATTAAATTACCAACTCAAATGTTGAAACTTGAAAATCTGAAGATTTGTTAACATTATTTGTTGACATTGTTAACTTCTCTAGAGATTACATGTGATCACAAGTTTATGACACAAGTATCTTTTTTTGAACGATAGCATTTGTTTATTTAATAGTAAACGTGATAAATTAATAACAGGAACAAGGTTTTGTAATGCAGGTACTCTATTCTTATTTTAATTCGTAAGAGTATTTTATTATCGAAGTATTAGAGAAATTGGATAAATAAGGTTATATTTAAAGCATCGATAAATCGAAACCTGAAGAATAATTAATTAAAAGAGAACCTATATTTTAATATTAGACATAAAATTGAATACTTTGCAATTAAGTTAAAAGACTTGATATGATTAATAAAATATTAGTTCATGTAGGTGGATATAACCGAGAGGGAAGATATTATACATGGTTCACATATCGATTGTCGTTATTAATAGTTCGTCGATCGAAAATGTCAATTATCGTATTAATCAAGCTGACTATCGAAATTGGATTTGAACGTGTAATTTAAGGATCATTCGCGTTAAATGTTAATCATAGACTTGAATATAGGTCGACGATTAAATTCGGAGCTGTTCAATATTATTTTTAGTAAATTATTTAATTGAATTTAATATTTGTATTTGTGCCAATTTGTTGCACTCTCTGCAACAAAGTTTCAGGATTTTTAAAATACAAAATTACATATGAATTTAAGACCTCAATTTACAATTTAAAATTTAATGAAAATGGCTAGATTTATTTTTTTTTATCTGCAATTGCTTAGTTTGTTCATTTCTCTGCTGTTTTTAGCTATATTTTATTTCAGATAATAAATAAACCGTTCACGATCACAGAAAGTACAATATTGAATTTTTCCCGATAAACAAAATGAAATTAAACTATGAAAACATGTTTTGAACAGCAACGAGCTGGTTGCGCCACCAGCGGTAAAGTTTGCAATTAATGCCCTCATTCTTTGTTCCAATAAAATGTCTTTTAACCATTATTAATAAAATATATACCTCCACTCTCATTAATTATGAAAGAAAATCGACATCACGAGACAAATGTAAGATCTATAAAAGAAATATTTGAAAATTAATTTGAGAAAGCAATCATTTTCATCAATGTTCAAATTGATGTATACGAAAATGCCATTTTACGTTTCAAAAATGAACAAAATTAAATTAATTTACATTTTAAAATCACTGTAGAGAAGAAATCTGAAAGAAGAAATTTCGTATTATTTTGATTTTTACCCAACTTTAAAATTGATCGGCTTATTATAATGAAAAGCTCACACGTTCATATGTTTCGAAATCTAACCTGTACTTTCTGAATAGTCAAATTCATCGGCGACGAAATTGAAATGCATGCATGATAGATTATAGTCCGTTCGACTCTCGATAACATTTAGCACTTAATTTGCTTAGTATTTAAAATAACTACTTTTCTTCCATCACAGATATTTATACGAGTAAATTACGATCTAGGTACGACGAACACAAAGACCACTAAATTCGAGACTGTCTATACAAGAAAAGTGGCTCGCCAAGATGTTCCATCATTCACAAAATTACGCCTTCGATTCGCATGCCATCTCGTCACGCGCACAGAGTAGGAGAACGTAAAGATACAATTTCTGAAACGTAATTGTAATTTTGCCATCGAAAATTATTACAATCGAAAGTTAAGCACTCGATTCGCTACAACACGATAAAAATTATTTTACAGATGTCAACCCACGAGTTGGCGCGTGAAGTAAAAGAAGCTCCCCACTCTTCGTTACATTTCGACAAATAAGAATAATGACAATAACAGCTGTATCAATTCGCACTGAGCCAATATATCGCCGAAAATGCGTCCATTTTTTTGTTCTGACCATTTGGAGCCGTAGCTGTTCGAAACATCTGGGTCTCTTCACGCGCCAACTCGTGGGTTGACATCGGTACGTTACTCTACCGTCAGATAAAAAAGCTACAAGGGTCGTAGGTTAATCCGTCGGTTGATTGAAGCTCATTGCAATCGTTATTTCAAATGAAACAAAGACTTTCGCGAAGTGTTATTTCTACACGTTTGGCTAATGATTCTTGTTAGACAGGATAGAAGGTTATCCTCTGTTCAGAATTTCAAGTGGATTTCAATCTGATAAACACTCTATCGTTAAATTCACCGTTCTCTAGAAGAAATTCGATTCTAATTTGATAACATTCCCTTTTGGTTTTCTTTGATTCAGCGACTTACAGTGATCTCTCGTTATATGGCCGTTTTCGGGTGGACTACTAGAGCTTCTTCGGAAAGATGCGTACCGTGATATGTTTTAAATCGATACGGTATGTTAGTGCTTGTAAGCATTCTTTTTACTACGTTGGTGGCAATATAACGAGAGTCTACTGTATTACAACTTCGAACACTTTCCTGTTTGAATAAATATAACGATGTGGAAAATATAGTAACGTATCCAATTGGGTAAATTATGAAATTATAATGATATTAAAGGTATCGTTTTAAAGTTAGATACGTATTTAGTGATATGCTTTAAGGTTAACTTTCCATGTATCGAATCAAATCAAGGATATGCAAATTGATAGTTTGTACTTGCGTCGTTATAGATAAATACTTCACAGTAAGTAATTACGGTACATTTAAATATATACAATGGTGAGCATGGTAGACTTCCCTAGGGAAATTGTAACGCAGGGTAAACTAGTACATTTTGATGTTCAGAAATTTGGATATTTTTACATTTTCAAATTTAGTATAGTGGAAATTTGAAAACTGAAAAATTTCTGAAATTAAGGGAATATGAAGAATTTTTGAAATCCAGAAAATTTACGAAAATTATGAAATTTTGAAAAATTTCGATTTTTTGGAAAATTGCAAAATTTAAGAAAATTATAAAATTTACGAAATTTAAGATTTACGAAGGTTGATAAATCTAGGCGTTAAAATCATAACAAATTTGCACATTTATAAACTCAGATATTGGGAAATTTATGAATGTAGGAATTAAAATTTGAGATTTGGAAATTTGCCAATTTGGGCATTTCAGAATTTGAAAATATGCAAATTTAAAAATCGAAGTGAGAGAATTAAATTAATTAATGTTTTAGTTCGGAAGTTTAAAAAATTGTAAAATTGTAAAATGAATTGAAGAATGGAAAAATGAAGAATTGACGAATTGAAGAATTGAAGAATTGAAGAATTGAAGAATTGAAGAATTGAAAAATTGAAAAATTGAAAAATTGAAGAATTGAAGAATTGCAGAATTGAAGAATTGAAAAATTGAAAAATTGAAAAATTGAAAAATTGAAAAATTGAAAAATTGAAAAATTGAAAAATTGAAAGTTAAACCATTTGAAAATATGAAAGTATGAAAATTGGAAAATTTCGAAATACTGAAAAACAAAGTCTTACAATATTTACTGCCTCTACACCCAAGGGAAGCCTACGTTTCATTAGCTCGTAAACATAACACTACATCTTAAAACGGAAACAAACTAAATAAGCTTATAATACTATAACCTAACACAAGTATTTTGTACATTTCATGAAATATTACGTGCATTAATCGAACCGTGAAAATGAAAATCTAAAAGAAAGAAATCCGGTCAGTCCATGAATAAAATTCGACTCAAGGCATATTAAGTCATTAAGCTATTGATTGTCAAATACAATCTTCGATTTTCACCTAATCTTCGTCTCTACTATATCTTTAATATCAATTTTCATTTGAACTCTCACAGTTTCAAATAGTAATACTGCTCGATTGAGCTATGCTAACTAAAAATCCGTACTCAAAATCCCTCGATTTCTTTATCATCCCGTACCCCGTTTTAATGGATCGTTCTTTGTTTTAAGAATTATTGACAGCATCCACCGGTTTAACGTCGTCTCTCGACGATGTAAACATCTCGATAACAGATATAACTGTGATATAACAAAATAAACAGCAGTATATCACGTGCAAATCCTTCTGAATATAGAACAATCAATATTGTATCACAACAATTCCGTGTTCCAATGAAAATAACGTTCCAATAGACCAGGAGTCTAATATTACCATAATGTACAGGCCGTGTCATTATTTGTGGACATAATTTCAGTAATCCATTCAACTCTGGTATCAAATGATTTGTATATTGTTTCAAGCTTTTAAAATCGTGTATTGTTTCTGATGACTGATTGGATAGTACTGAAAATTTGCAAAATTAAGAAATATAGAAATTCAATATTTTTTTATTTTTAAGTTTGAATACATTTCAGATTGAGCTGAATTTTAAATGTTTTAATTGCAACATTGTTTCACTTAAAAGTTTGCAATTTTACATTGACAGGTTTTCAAATTCGGAATTTTAAGCGTTTTATTAATTTGGAGAGTCGGAAAGATAAAAATATGGAAATTTCGAATCTTCAAATTTTTAAATTTCCAGTATTTCAAATATTCTAACCTACACATTTTTGAATCTAAAAATTAAAAATTTACAAATCTTCAATTTGAGAATTTTAAGAATTTAATAATTTTAAAGAGTTCGAAAATTGAAAAATTCGAAAATGAAAATATAAATATTTACAAATTTCTAAATTTCAAAATAAGCAAATTATTTAATCAAACTTGTGCATTACAGATTTAAAATAGAAGTGTATTATCTATTTCCAATTTAACCATTGATACACTTTGAGAAGGGATTTATATTATCTTTTATTACTCACGTACGCTAAATCCATAACTGAAATCACGTCCACACATTATGGTACGTCCTGTACATCTGGTTTATTAAAGTCTGCAACCTACAAGGTGTGTTGTAAATAAGATCCGTTTTGACACAACCCCTAATTAAAGCTAATCGAATAATTATTTAAAGAAATCTCACCACGAAAATTTTTACTTTTTATTTTAATTTTGTAATAATTCACAGAAGAATATGTAAAAATGAATATTAAAACAATTAATAAAATGCATATCTTATAAAACATATAAAAGTATATACACAATGCTATATACAAACATTCTGCTATATTGCAGAAAAATATTGGCAGAAATCAAACACTTCAAAATGGCGCAGTACTACATTACCGACCGCCAATAAATTCAAACCAAAAAATCCAATTAATGCAATTTGAGCTAAAAATTTTAAAATAAATTTTTATTTACTATAATTTAAAAAGTGACTATATAAACCTTTCCTCTTTACAATTCAGTTGCATCTTCAATTTTTTATTTCAGAACGGACCTTACTCAAAACATACCTCGTATACAGCATGTTTCACAAATTCCGTAACACCGCGATATTTTCATTATTTTTAACGATACGTAAAAATGTCAACAGGACGAATTATTTGATCTGGTGGGACAAGTATAATGGCAAAGAAAAGTCATCTCAAGGTCACATTTTCTGGGATATCAAGTTAATCCTGTTTTCTTAAACAGAGACATGTGTTACCATGTTATATGTATATAATTTTTTACACGTATGTAATTTGTTACATATATGTAATTTTTAACACGTATGTAATTTTTTACACGTATGCAATATTTTACATGTATGTAATTTTTGACATGTACGTGGCAACAATATGTACGTAACAATTAACTTGAGATCTCAAAAGACATCCCGAGAAGTTCTTCACTACAAAATTCTCTCCAAACAAAATAACTGACCTCGCTATTTGGCCGTGTCAGTAAAAATAAGAGAACCGTCTTGCAGCAGAGTTATCGAGACACCGTGTACTTTAGAAAGAAACTGCGCTACGTTTCTTGGATTCGAATGTACATCGAAATTCACGAGTTGAGATACAGAAAGACGGACGTTACTGTACG
Organism: Megachile ligniseca; assembly: GCA_945859555.1. Taxonomy (NCBI): domain Eukaryota; kingdom Metazoa; phylum Arthropoda; class Insecta; order Hymenoptera; family Megachilidae; genus Megachile; species Megachile ligniseca. The sequence goes on from OX243790.1 coordinate 4,247,917, forward strand.
ACGAGCGGGAGTGGACAGAAATGGACGGGGTTTTAAAAATGCATCGGCTCCAGGCGGCGCAAAACGATCCCGTACTCAAGGAAAAAACGTGGGACTTTCGAATAACCTCGTGGAACAGGCTCATCTCAGATCAGGCGGTGGATTTACAATTTCAGTGCAACATCGATCCCGCGTTGAAGGACGCGTATGTAAAATCCGTAGAGAATCAACACCGAGGTTAAAAATTTGAACTCTTCTTACTACGACTATCGTCAACCCACCAGTTGGCGCGTTACATCATGTTTCATTTCGACAAATAAGTATAATAATGACAACTGCTGAACGCAAGTAGCACTGTCTCTCACATCGTCCATTTTTCTGACCAATTGTGGTAAACACCTGACGCAGCAACTTGTGGGTTGACATCCGCGTTTCCAGGTAAAACCAGACAACTCTTCGTATACTACGATCGTAGAAAGATTAAATGGAACCCCAGAAGTAGACCTGACCAACTCACCCTAAGGGCCGACGACAAACGATATCTGGAAAATAGGAAGAACGCGAGCTACTCGTTCGATTAGCTTCGAATCCGCAAGTGAACCGGATTGAGTTAGCCAGACCTCGTCCGGAAGGTACTCGTTTCCTCTCAACGATGAGACTTTAACAATCAATATGGACTCTTTCCATTTAATCTAAAATCTAGCTGAAGAATAAGATAATTATTTGAAGTAGCTTGACACTTAGATTCACTTTGTTGACGTGTTGCTTACGGAGGGTGGCAAATTAATCAATGCTGAACTACTTAGCCTGGATGTCCTTGGCTCGATCTCCAAGGACATGCGATACAGATCTTTCTCGTTCAGGAGCAACGACGGGTCCAGCAGATAGTTCGTTACCTTTGTTATTAATTCGATCTTGTACGGTGTTTGCTGGAAGTGCCGTATCTCGCGGATCACGTGCGCGATCTGCAACAGTTGAACGTTCGATACGTTTAAATAAACACGTTAACGTTAAATATGTATTTTAAGGTTAAATAAAAACTATCTAAATATCTCATTTATTTAGTAAAATTTATTTTATCTACCACATTTGAGAAAATTTATTTCGCCTAACTTATTTAGTCAAAATTGTATCTACTTCATTTGAGAATATTTATTTAATTCAATATATTTAGTAAAATTTATTTTGTCGACTTCATTTGAAAAAATTCATTTCATTTAACTTATTTAGTCAAATCTATTTTATCTACTACATTTGAGAAAATTTATTTAATCCAATATATTTAGTAAAATTTATTTTGTCGACTTCATTTGAAAAAATTCATTTCATTTAACTTATTTAGTCAAATTTATTTTATCGACTACATTTGAGAATATTTGTTTAATCTAATTTATTTAGTAAAATTTATTTTGTCGACTGCATGTGAAAAAATTCATTTCATTTACCCTTTTTAGTGAAATTTACTTTATCTAATTTGTTTAATACATTTCATTCAGTTTAATTTATCTAACAGAATTTATTTGATCTAACCTATTAAATAAAGTGCATTTAGTCTAATTGGTTTTATAGAACTTATTTTGGTATAAATAGAGCAATGTTATGTATAGATGTAACAGAATTACCATTCGCATTTTTGAAAAGTTCAAAAGGCCGTCCTCAGTCATAGTTGGTGTACCCTCTTCTATAAAAGAAAGATCGGTTAGGTATAATCCTAAATAAGGGATGCAGGGTGGGTCACATCGATGCAGGGCGTCTCTTAAATTTCTGAAACGTCCATCCGATGAAACGATCGTCTGAAGTCTTTCGATTGTCTGCTTCGTCTGTAAAATAATGGAAGGAATTTGTTATATTATATAAAATTATATTACAATCGTACAATATTTTATCAATAATTCTATCGCTTCTCTAATTTATTTTATTTATTCAAAAATTACATTCTGAGATGTTTAAATAATTTTTTTAATATTCAGATCACAGAACAATTATTTCAAATATCACTTTTCCTGATTAATATTTAAGAAAGTTCAGTATAAAAAATAAATGCATTATCATGTCATTTGAAAAATTTGAAAAATAAATGAAGATAGAAGTAATTATTATTAACAAAGTTTACCGTTTTAGAAACTTTCTCCCAGGTCTTTTTTAATCTGAAGACACTGCTGTTAGTGAAGGCTGCACAAATTTGAAGAACTCCATTATAGTTATGCAGAACCCTGCTAATATCAGCAACCGCCGTCCATTTTTCTATAGCTGCGACCCTCGCCGACATATTGGAACGTCGAATAATTTCTGAAACCACCAACTGCGACACTTCGTTAAATCTTTTCGTCATAAGCAGTATGTGTGGAGCACGTACAGCCTTGTCAGTTTTCATCCAAGCTTGGCCAAGAAATTCTCTGTACACGAAATAATTATGCAATCAATATTACTTATTCTTGAACATTGAACTAGTAAACGAACACGAATGTTCTTAAAACATTCTTCTTGAAAAACAATTATTTGTCTGATTATGATACTCACTCGCTGGAAATGGACACGAAAATCTTGTGATCCAAATATGTCATCTGCTCAGCAATTTCTAATGCAGATAATGTTTCGATACTTTCCTTAGTTTGCATCTGAAATCACGCGAAACAAATTTTATTAATTGACATTTTATTTTAAATTACTAATTCTCATGTTTAACATTTCAAAGTTTTAAATTTCGGATAAAGTTCCAAAAAGTGAAAAGCTCCGATCGTGCTGAAAATCAAAGGTCTCTCTTGATTAGAGAAAAAAGCTCCCAAAAGAATTTTTAGCAACAAAGCCTCGTTTGCCTCAACCCTTCTCAAAGCCCCCTTTTGACGGTTTTTATTAAATACCTCCGAAAATATTGATTCTAGAGGAAAAAGTTTCTAGCAAAAAATGAAGCTCTTAAAAAGTACTACAAAAAATGTTGTATACACTTTTTATGTAAATCTACTATTTTAGCTGTCATGAAGAAAGAAGTTATTGAAGTACACTGGGCAGAATTTTACCCTGTCGAGTTATTTTAGGTGATAACAGTCGAAATAATAGATTTACGTCAAAAATGTATACAACCTTCTTTGTAGAGCTTTTGACGAGTTTCATTTTTTGTTTGAAACATTTTTTTCTAAAATCAATATTTTCGGATATATTTGGTAAGAACTGTAAAAAGCTTTGATGGGGGCTGGGGAGCAAATGAGGCTTTGTCGCCAAAAATCCTTCTCTAATCAAGGTCACAACAGACAAAATAATAGGTTTACGTTAAAAATGTATATAACCTTCTTTGTAGAGCTTTTAATGAGTTTTATTTTTTGTTTAAAACATTTTTCTCTAAAATCAATATTTTCGGATATATTTGGTAAGAACTGTAAAAAGCTTTGATGGGGGCTGATGAGCAAATAAGGCTTTGTCGCCAGAAAAGGGGTTTTGGGACTTTTTTTAATCCAAACTAAATATCATCCACATTAATTCTTTATCCTTGCAATCCATATTAATTCTTCATCCTTCTAACCCACGTTAAAACTTTATCCCAACATTAGTACTTCATCCGTCATATTCATATTAATTACAAAAAGCTATAAAATGACACGTTTTACATACAGTCGGTGGAGTTAACAGTTTCTTAAGATCCACTTTGTTGCTCTCCGGTTCTTCTTTAGTGATCAGCCTAAGAAGTTGGCTCGCAGCTTTGTGCTCGGCGGGTAGCAAATTGGGGCAGTAAATGATATCCTCCAAGAACTCGATCGTCAGATTTTTCAATTTCTGATCGGACTCGAAGTCTTGAGCGTGTTTCGAGACCCAGTGCCTCAAAACATTTAACACTCGCATTGTAGCTGCAGTTGACATGACTGATTCCTTCCGTCTGTTTTTGTCTCGGCAAGAACCGCTGCGATTGTTTCCATCCATCCCTTTGTCTGGGGGGTTGCTTGACGCAGATGTTGCAATTGCAAATGCAGTTGCAGCCGTGGATGTACTGCTCCTATTATTTACAACAAAATATCTGTTACTTTTGTTATCATTTTTTTTTTATCGGTTTTTATATTTTTGCACATTGTTACAGTCAGCGTAGACTTTATTTGTTTTTTGGATTGTGGGTCATTTTGGGGCATTGGGAAATAATATGGTACGTGTTAGTGTGAAATATTTGGGATTGTTAATATTGTGGTGATATTCACATTTTTAATTTAATAATATTGTTTAAATTTCATTTTTTAATTTTATACTTGAATTATTAAAATAATGACATCAATGTTATTTATTGTTTAACTTGAAAAGAGTTACTATATTTTGATTATCAATTCCTGTTTTCATTATTTTATACAAACCTTTGGAACTCTTCTGCAATAATTGTAGAATTCCCAATATCTTACATTTCTATTATAAATTACACAATTCCGTCTAAATAATCAAATACTATTCAAACGTATTAAATTTCGAATCAAACAAGTTTAGAAACTCAATTGTTGCATTTGTGTGTATAATAATTCTATTAAAACAGTGTATTAGTTAAAGCAAAGCACTCGTCATATGAAATTAATAAACTTTAGTAATTTAATGCACGTATCGAGCTGTGGTTGAATTGTTCGTGAAACTGGAACGGTAAATTTGAATATTTTACACGGCACTTTAATCAATTTAATCGAATTCAAACTGGTATTAACTGAATTATGTAGGATCCGCTTTCTGCTGATTAAGCTATGATTATCCTTCCTTTTAAAGAAAATGTATTCTCTTTACATGGATATTAATTTCAGCAACTCGGTATCGAAATTAACAATAATCCTTGTGAATTATTGAACTGCAGAAGTATTAATTTGTTTCACATTACATGACTTTACTATGGATTTCAAAGCAGAAAATTTATATGATCCGACTGTGTAAAAGTGGATATTAAAAAATAGAACTTGTGGTATATGAAACAAGGTTTAAATTACATCAATTACAAGTTCATCCAAATTTTTAATGTAGATTATTTAAGTTTGCAGTATAAGAATTAATTTTAGTCGTTGCCTATTTAATTCTACTACGAAGATCAGCCATTTTGTGTAAAGAATTTTGGGTGCAAACTTTATGTAGTTATTTTTGTGAAACTGTAAGTTTTAAATTGGTACAACACATGCACCATTTTGTGCTGTTTTTATGTCATCAATCTATGTCAGACTTACTATGTTTCAAAATTTGTTGCTGTTTACTATAACTGGTAGTCAGCCATTTTGTATTTGGAATATTAATGAAAGCTTTATGCTGTTATTTTTGTGAGACTTTAAGCTGTAAATGGATGCAACATAAGTATTATTATATTTAACTTTTTACGTTTCAGGATCAGTTACTGTTTATTGTAATTGACCGTCAGCCATTTTGTTTACTGAAACTCATGAAGTTATTTTTATAAAACTTCGACTTTTTAATTGATGTAATACAAGTGTTATTATGAGATACTTTTATGTTATCAAACCATGTCAAACTTTCAGTGTTTATTGCAAAACTATAATTCATAAATTATTTAATATTAATAAATTAATTAAATTCGAAATATTATGTTCGTACTTCTTCTAATTATTCGAGTGTCTCACACATCCACATTCGAACAATTAGATAAAACGTACCACAAACTTCAAATGTTATTCAAAAATATTCCACAATTGTATTTGTTTGAATATTTTAAATATCCTTTTAAAATATTCGCAGGTGAATTAATTTTCTGAAAACAGATACATACATAAAATGTTAGCACTGAGTTCTTCCTTAGTAACTTTGAACGTGTCAAACAGTGGTGGATTAAATGTGGCAACAGAAATCACAGTTTAATTAAATTATAACTCTTCTATCTACAGGCTACGTTGTACATAGAATTGTTCTACTCGAGTCTATCTCTACTAATCATTCGAAATACGCTGTATTTTAAATTTTTCGAAGATAGAATTTTTTAAATTCAGAAATTTGTTACATTTTTTAATTTCACAAATTTGTTACATTTTTTAATTTCAGAGATTTGGTAGATTTAATCTCTAAAAAAAGGAATTTGTACAATATACTAATTTTCTGAAATCGTAATTTATTTTTCATTATTTAATTTGTTTCTCTATAAATACCACTAGATTTTCAGGGAATAAAAGCTTGAGCTTCATTCATAAAAAAAGTAAATCATTCAAATAAAAAATTTGTTACTGTAGAAGTAACAGATTGTATGACATTAACTAACCAATCAAAAATTTTGTATTTTATAACATGCATATAATTGATCATTACATTGATAATTTTATGAGAAAAGAGCCAATTTGTCACGTGTTGAATATGCATACTCGTACACCTGTAAAAATTTACAAAAATGTACAAAAGGTACGAGTTATGAAGATCTGAAAAGCGCGGGAAATTTGAATCAGGTGTAAACGCTTGATTCTTTTTCGTTGACTAGTGAATATCAAATACTCGAATTCTTTAACTGTTTGTGTTATTTTTCTACTGTTTTCTGCGTTGTTTGCTAAACAAGTTTATAATGTACAGCATTATTATTTATTATTATGATGAATTGCTTTATCAGCCTATTGCGAATGATTTTTTCTATATTCGAGCTAATGTGCATCTCAGCATCTAATAAACTAACAGAAATATCGACGATGCAAGGGATATATTTGTTTATTGCACTAAATCTAACAAAAATGGTAAATTCTAACGCGAACGTCAAGTAAAAAGAAGCTTCTAATATATTAGAACTATTTCTATTTCGTTTAGTTCGCCCATGATGCAAGTGCAATCGATAACAAAATAGAACAGTAAATATTTAAAAATCAGAGAAAATTTGTATAGTACTATGTTACAAGGAATTAGCTTTAAAATTTTTAATGGAAACTATTACAGGCGGAAATATTTTAAGAAATGTTAACATAATTCGATCGATAGAAAATGAGGACACGAGAGAAATCATAAAAATAGTTTTTAAAGGTTTCGTTTGTAACAGTGGTTCAGAAGATTCTTTTAATTAATTTGAGGGGGGAATAAACTTGCAATAAATATTACTGGTTCATGCATTGCAAATTTGGAGATTTATTAACAATTTATGGACACAAATGACCTCTGTAAATATTATTTAGTCGATTGTTATAATCGTACTTGTAAAATTGGTCTTTTTAAAATTGAGATGTTCTTTGATTATTATTTCTTATTTTTGTTACATTTTGTTCTTGTCTGATATTAAAACAATTTAAAAAAATATTAGAAATAATAAATTTAATAAATCTCTACCAAAAATAACATTCTATAAACAATAAATTTTATTAAATTTGTACAAAAAAGCGGTAAAAGTAATAAATTTCATAAACCTGTACAAAAAATAATAAATCTTAATAAATCTGAACAAAAATAGTAAAAATAATAAATTTAATAAATTCGTAAAAAATTAACTTACTAAATATTTTTTTCTGATTTTTTAAATTTTATAAAATGTAAATAATTTTACTTTTGCTTTATGTTCAAATAGTTTATAAAACGCTCCACTTAATTTGATAACATGTTATATGTGTGTTATACATATGTTACATGTAACATACATGCATGTAATATATACATGTTACATGTATGTTATATATAGTAATTAAAAGATGTGTTTAGCATACACAAATGAGTAATCTGAAATGTATTAATACACCAATAATAGGTGAATGCAGCACAGGTGAATTTTAGTGAAATCAGATTGCAGTTACAGATGTCAACCCACGAGTTGGCGCGTGAAGTAAAAGAAGCTCCCCACACTTCGTTACATTTTGACAAATAAGAATAACGACAATAACAATTTCATCAATTCACAATATCTCTCGAGACGACTGTCATAACCGTGCTAGTGGCACGTGCAAGTACGTATTCGAATTTTTACATTTCTCACTTTGCCTGTACCAGGTCGTTAGAAAAAGAAGGCAAACAAGGGAAGGAACCATTTTCTCTTTCTAACGGCAGACCTAGTAAGGCAAAGTGAGAAACGCAAAAATTCGACTACCTACTGGCATGTGCCACTAACAGGGCTTAGGCCGCGTTCACACTATGCCAGTAAGCCGTGCCAGTGGCACGTGCAAGTAGATAGTCGAATTTTTGCGTTTCTTACTTTGCCTGTACCAGGCGTTCCTTACTCTGCCTGAATCTCCACAATTGTGTTAAAAAATGGCGGGTCAAATGACGACGCAGTGGTGGAAGGAAGGCAAGAAAGGAAAGAAACCATTTTCCTTTTCCGACAATAGACCTGGTACGGGCAAAGTGAGAAACGCAAAAATTCGACTACCTACTTGCACGCGCCACTGGCAAGGCTTACTGGCATAGTGTAAACGGTCCCTGATTTTTCTATTCTGACCAATTAGAGCAGTAGCGCTTCTGAACACCTGGGTCACTTCACGCGCCAACTCGTGGGTTACGTGTACAGTATACACTAATCGAGTGCAAACAGTAAATGAACATAGGAATGTATAAGTGATTCGGTGAAACATAGCTCGCCATGTGCCACGCAAAGTGAAAAGTTGCACTTTCCCAGAAGCAGAAATGATGATACTTACCAGATAGCTTCAGGTCGAACGCTATAAGTGACACAAAACGACATATGAAATACAATTGCATTAAAACAACTAAAGTATTATCCAGGATTAAGGAATTAACCTCAAGAATCTCTAAAGGGATATTGTATTCGAAATAGCAAATGAATAGGTGGAGAATAGAAGCATCATTAACTGTACAGTTTAATCGAGTTGAGTTGGTTGCGTATCGAATGGCGGACTTTGAAGGATGCAGATTTGAAAATTTGGATTTCCAAATTTTAGATTTTTTTGTTTGGAAATTTTGATAAATTGAAATTTATCGGTCTTACTAATTTTGAAGTTATGAACTTTTGTATTTTTTAGTTTATGAATTTTTGTATTTTTAAATTTACGAATTTCAATGAACTCAAATTTCACGAATTTGTATTTTTAAGAGTACGAATATTTGTAAAAGTATTTTTTACGAATATTTGTAAACATGATCGAACTGCTCCATTTAGAAATGAAGAATTTTGTTCTAAATTTAGAAATTTGGAATTTGATTTCAAATTTAAATATTTAGAATTTTATTTTTAATTTTAAAATTTTCAAGTTTATTTCAAATTTAGACATTCCCAATTTTATTAGATATTTAGAAATTTAGTATTTTATTTCATATTTAGAAATTTAGAATTTTGTTTCAAATTTAAAGGTTTAGAATTTTATTTCAAATTTACAAATGTTCCAATTTAGAAATTAAAACACTAAAAAATTTGAGAATGAAAAAATTTAATAATGTATATTTGAAAATTTGCAAATTCAAGAATGTATAAATTCCAACTCCTCAAATCAAAATTCTTTCAAATAATCATTTAACACTAAAATCGTTACTGTAAAGCTTGCACAATAATTTTTCTCAAAAACAAAGCTTAAACATAACATTTCCCCTATCAAATTATATCAAATCGCTATTTCAAAGCCCTCCACGTGATATGCAACCCAATATCAACCAAATATCTCAATTTACAAGATAGAAACGTTGCAAACTTGATACTGTTAAAAAATAAAAAAAAAACGAAAAGAAAATTATTTATAAAAATGAAACTCGAAAAAGAACATGAAAGAAATCGGAAGACTGGATCATAAGTGATACGTGATAAAATATCATAAGATTATGCAGTATAAACGATAGTCGATAAATAAGGGCAGAAATATACGAATACCTTTGTCTACGAAAAGAAAAGGAAGATTTATTATAGGCGGAAGAAAACATGTAAGATACCGAGACAAAGCACTCATGCGTAAGAAAGTGAAAAATACCTTTATTACAATCAACATTCAATAGCGATACCGTGAAACGAAATAGAGATAATTTCTTTTCTTTCATTTTCATCGAACATTACAGACGCATGTACAACTCAGTTCCTTAATAATATGTAATATATATAAATATATATATATATTATATTCAAGGCCACGTGTTCAACAGAAGCACCGATCCGTCATTTGGTCGTAACATTATTCTACCATTTTGTTCAAGTACACTTTCCTCGAAATTGCATGCTATCCCTTTTTCAACGAATACACCGAGCGATCTTTTTGCTCTTAATCGATTTGCTCTATGGAACAATGTAATCGTATAATAATCGTCAGGAAATAAAAACCTCAGATCGATCGACATGCGCACTTCTTAATAATGTGTACAACAATGTATGGATGTAAACACTTAAACACGTCAGGAATACTCGAACGAACCTTCGTTGACTTTGCCGGAAGCTGGTTATCACTACTCCAGCTTTGCTGGACGCTTGATCGTGCTGGAAATTCCCTTGGGAGGACAATTCGGTTTCTTGAATCGATCGTCTGCTGGCCCAATAGTTCTGCAAAACGAACATTTTAATACGGACAATCGAAAATGTGCTTGCTTCCGTAGAGATACTGTGTCGAACCGAGGGAGTTCACTGGTTGATATTTGGTAATTATTGGGGACTTTTTAGTTTGAAATTCGAGGATTCAAACACTTGATAATTTGGAGGTTCAGAAATGAAAAAAAAAGATAGAAACTCACAAATGTAGGACCATCTAAAAGTACCAACATATAAATTCAGGATCATAGATATGTAGAATGTAAAAGTGTAATAGCATACAAATATAAAAGTACAGAAGTGTAGAATTGTAGAAATGTAGACAGGGAGAAATATAGAAATACACAAATGCATATTTCAAGCATTCAAATTGCAAAATTACCATTTTATGTCAAAACCATTGTTACACCTTGTGTAATAATTTCCTGTTGAAAATTAGGGATACACAAATTTGTAGATTTTGGAAATTTGGATATTTCGAGAAGTGGAGAATTTTAGAAAATTTGAAAATATTGAAGTTCAAATATTTCAATTTTTAAGTTTCCTAATTTCCAAATTTCCTATATTCTAATTTATATATCTGCTAATCTGAAAATTTACTAGATCGTAAATTGTAAACTCGAAAATTTCTATACATGAACTTATAAATTCAAGAATTCCCAAATTTGAAATTATAAAAATTATATTTACTAAACACATGAGTAGAGGTGCTAAAAATGTAGATCAAACAACTTAGCCATGAATGAAAAATATTTCGTATCATATGACTGTGAACGAATTTGAAACATAAATTTAGTATCACTTTCTCATGAAATTACACAAAACAAGCTTCAGATTCTCCAGCACGCAAAATTAGTGTAAGTATTCAGAAATCACATGCCAAATAACAAAACTTAAGAAGTTTTATGAATAAATAAGTATAATAAAAATACAAATGAATGTAATAAATAAATATAATAAAAATACAAATGAATGTAATAAATAACTATAATAAAAATACAAATGAATGTAATAAATAACTATAATAAAAATACAAATGAATGTAATAAATAAGTATAATAAAAATACAAATGAATGTAATAAATAAATATAAAATAAATATAAATAAATACAACTACCAATCATGAATAAACGTTCATGATACACTACATATACTTATTACAATCTACGAACTAAAGATCTCAAGATTTCACGAATAATACTAACATAATAGTAACAGAATAGAGTAATAGTAACATAAAAATGATAAAAAAATAAAGAAGTATAAATAGCAAATATATGCTCAGTTAACATACTCCAGTTATAGTAGAGATGGAACTGCTTCTCGCAGTAGCCGCAGGAGCAGATGCAATCGACGCTCTGTGTTCAAAATGATGGAATTGTTTTTGTTGAGACTGCTGAGATGATTGTATCTGCACAATCAAGCTGCTTGTATCACTTTCCGTAGCAGATTGTTTCTCTTTTTCTTGTTTGCTCGTTTCTTTCTCGTTTGTTTCGGGCTGCTTCTCACGGGGTGTTGGGGGTGTTTGAGGGCTTTTATTTTCTTTCGACAATTTTGGGGTTTCAGGCTCGGAGTCTTCGCAACTGAGATCTCCAACTGGAAATATAAATTAATATACTATTAGTAGCGTTATTATTAATTATTTCTTATTAACATCTACCTGTGTCGTTTTTAGCTTTTGATCATTTATTTGTAATCAAATAGATAATATTACTTATTAATTCTTATTTCATTACTAAATTTAGTAATTGCACAATTTAAACTAAAAGCAATTTGAACAAATTCTAATAGTAGTATTACGTAGTAAATCTAGTAATGATACAAATAGTTAATAGCTAATGTGAAAGTATCATAATCTGACCATCTTTTGGAGCTTCAGTTGCAACAGGTGTATCAGTTGTATCAGTTTCTTCGGATGCACCTCGCGAGTATGTGCCTCCATCTTGTGGACTTCGATCGGATCCAGAACCCGATCCTGATCCCGTTGATCCAACTAGGGTCACGGAACTCAAATTACTTGGGGATGATGGTGCACTCACTACAGTGTTATCTGAAATACATAATACAATAATTGTATACATACACAGATTCACTGTACATATATTCATTTCAATCCTTCCACAGTTTACCAAAACTTCGATCTGTCATAAATGCATTAACTTTATATTAACGATTTATATTGAAATGAACCAAAAACCTCAAAAAAAAATTGTCAAAAGTGCCGGAAGGTAGCAAACGGGGTTTGTAGAGTAAACAGCTCCTCATCCCGCGATTATCTTACCCGTAAGAGTTTCAGCGCTCGAAGAAACAGCTATTACTTTCGGTATGGTCAAATGACATCCGTCATCTTCTTCCTTCTTTTCTTTGTCCACACGAATACTGATCTTGTGAGGTGTTGCCGAAGACTGAGATCCAATGGACGCAGTGGAAGATTGTATAGTGGGACTTCGTTTTATGATTGAAGGAGCTACTGTGGGCATACTCAAGGGTTGTTCCTCGTCCACTGAAATTAATCAATCAATTAATATTCGTATAAACAGAAGTCGATAAATGTCCACGGGGGTTGGACTTTAGAGAAACCCTGTTACATTTAACTTCACGCAGATGACGCTGTCTCATTATTAAAATCGACGACTACCAAATTGAAATAGTACTTTATCTAGTTTTTACCTAGTATTCTAACTAGCTAGTTCTAGTTTTAACTGTATTAGAACTACTTTAATAATTATTGTATAGTTATCTAATTAAAGTGCCATAATTTATTATAGAAGGTTCTATAATTCTTCACCAATTTCGAGGACTTTTCGATACTTCTTTATGGCAATATAACGGGAGTCTAATATATAAGGCTACTGTATTATACTCTACTGTTTACCTTTCTGGTATCCACTTCGCCAGTAACCTTTCGAATTGAGTGTATATCCACCGGATTCGCAGGAACTGTGACATTTTGCGTCGCGACTGTCGCTGATTTCAGATCCGTAACCTTCAAATACAAACGGAAGCTCTTTATCCAGTACAAAAAATGTTAATTTATAAAATTAGCTGTTTATTAACGTCTTATAAAATAATATGCATTTATTGTACCTTACTTTATGTAGTATTTGCAACAAAATGTAATAAAGAGTTAAATAAATATTTTTATTCTGAATTTGTGTAATGATGAAAATGTTTTTTACCGGACACAGAACTGGCTCCACTAGTTCTTCGTGGTGAGATGCTACTTCTTCTTCGATCATCCACATGCAGCTGTGATTCTGTAGTACCTGCACCTAATACATCCAATGATCTGAAAGTGTAATTATATTTTGTTATATTTAATAATAAAGTTTATCACTTATAGATAATAATTTAATAGCAGATAAAATTATGGGTAGAAATTTTTTCGTGGCAAATTTATTTAAAATCTCATAATGCTGGATAAAATTGTAAATAAAAATGTTGTAGCAGTTCATAAAATTGTAAATGAAAATATAGTAACAGTCCATGAAATAACAAATAAAAACATTGCAGCAATGCATAAAATTACAAATAAAAATATTGTAACAATCGATCATATAACAAATAAAAATACTGCATCACTGAATAAAATTGCAAATAAATGCACTATACCAATGGGTAAAATAACAAATAAAAATACTGCAACAGTCGATAAAACAATAACTGAAAATATTGTATCAGTGAATAAAATTGTAAATAAAAATATCGTAACACTTGATAAAATTGCAAATAAATGCACTGTATGGGTAAAATAACAAATAAAACTACTACAACAGTCGATGAAACAATAAATAAAAATATTGTATCAGTGGATAAAATTGTAAATAAAAATATCGTAACACTTAATAAAATTGCAAATAAAAGTACCGTAACAGTAAATAAAATAACAAATAAAAATGCTGTACTGTACAGAATTACAAATAAAAATATTGTAACAATAAACAAAAATTCTATTTGTGTAATAAAATTCAAAATGAAAAATTTAAAAAAATACAAAGACAGAAAATGAACAGATTATTTCACCTAGTATACAAGTGTGAATAAGATACAAAATTTCATAAAAACGTAGAAAAATTTGCAACAGCACAATGAAACAAATTCCAATTAGAAATTGTTATAAAGAAAGTAAAGTTACTTTGCAACCTTCTTTAAATAATCATAACTCTCTATTAAAACATTTTTGCTAAAATTCGCACTTTTTAAAAATTCTCAAATAAAATATATTTTACAGCCATCTAGGAAGTACAATAAAAAATATTCGAATCACAAAAAAAGATAGAAATAAATAAAGACAAAAATTATGCAAACATCCATAAAGAAATGGGTTCCTAATATGAGACCCAGTTTATTCCCAAATCTTACTTTTTCTATATTTTCTCATAATATTTAATAAAAATTAGATTGTACAAAAGAAAAGAGTACAAAAGAAAACAGAATATCTATGATTTGTAAAAGCTAGACTGCTAAGAAAGCAAAGTGGTGATAAACTGGGATGTAACATAAGGAGAGGTCACCCCAAGAAAAGCTTCATAGTAAAAACTACCCCTTACACGAGAGAACCCGTAGGGATTTCAGAATCCGGTGGTTCAGCTTCGTAGAACACTTTCTTCAAGGCTTCCAACACGGTCACACCATCGGTGAACACTCGATACGTTAACAAAAACGTGTTGAGAAAATCGATACTGAGAAATCGCAGATCCGTCAGACGCTGAAGTAGGCGTTCAGGTGTAGCGGATCGAATCTGCGGGACCTTGCAGGAATTCAAGGTCCTGCTAAATCTGATATCAACGTCATCTTTAAACAGCTTTGGGTCGTTTCTGATCGATTGAGGCATCGTGACGGAACTGGTGTCCGACAACGAGCCACGAAGCAAATCGTTGAAGTGTACGTTGTCCATACACTGGCTGATGTCGCTGATCCAGGCGGCCTTTTCCTGTGTTAATCATTTTATACATATTATTTACTATTAACACGGATAAAAATATAACTAAATATTTAAGAACTAGAATGAGATTGAGTAATGTAACATTCAACATGTAACATTTATGACTAATATAATTTTTCTTTGAAATAATAATGAAAATTATGATGTTCATATGACACAATAAGCACTTTAATTTCTGTTACTATGTTAATATTCATTACGTATTTTACTGACTAAAGAATTCATTTTCTTGTTATTTTGTTCAATTATTATATAGTATCAATATATAGTTTCAATTTTTTGAATGTTAACAAGTTCAGTTTCAATTCTTTCACTGTTAGCATGTTCAATTTCAATGACATAAAATTGAAATCAGATTTAAATATAAATCAGTGATACGAGATAGTAGTTGTATGAAATAGCCAGGCAACAATGTGTGAAATAAAGAATTGATAGAAAGAAGGATACCTGAATTGTAGGAGCTACAAGGTGCACCGTCACCTGAGGTCCACCAGATTTTAGATCAAGTATAATCTTAAAATCGCGGTTTTGTAGCTGTGTGCTGGTACTTCCGCTACCACTTCCGCTGCTCTCGCTGATACCGCTGGACATCGAACATACTGACAGTTCTAAAATCAGTTCGCAGTCATGGCAATACTAAGTTAATTATATTATAAATTATTGAACACTCTTTTGGCACAAGGCAGAGCAAATGCGTGCTGAGCTGGCAGTCCTGAAGCGAAAGAAGCGTTGAAGCGTTGCGGATGAACTAAAGAAATTGTTTAGAGAACTACGAGCACTGTATGTGTACTGAAAATTAAATGTGTTTGATCGAATTTGTATTTTCTAGCGATAGAGGCTTGATATGTCCAAATGGATTTTGGGAATTTGGAGATTTTGTGATTTGAATATTTGAAGAATCAGAAATTTTTAGATTTAGTAATTTGAATATTTAGAAATGTAGAAATTTAAAAATGCAAAAATTAAGAAAATAAAAAATGGAAGAACTAGGTATTTAAAATTTTGGAGATTCAAAACCTCTAAAACTGGAATCTCAGAGAATTCACCAATTTCAAAGTTTCGAAATTAAAAACTTTTTAACCCAATAGCTTTAGAAATTGCTAAACTTCTATAGTAACGTTCCATCCAAACATCGATCTAATTATCATGCGTGCACAGTGAACATAACTGTTCCCACTACACGTATCATACATATATCGTCAGAAGTCCATTTTGCAAATAATAACAGTGCTTAATTAACTTGTAACATATTGACCTTAAAAATTAGTTAAAGGTTAATGGTAGTCAAAACAACTACGTTGTTTTCAACACAACAACTTCCATTAAATGTCCCTGGATCGAATTAGGACCACGTACGAAAGTTTCACTTTTATGACTATAACATTATGTCATATATGAAAAATTGTCTTAGGTCAATTATTACTAAATACGTTGATAACGATACATAGCAATTTGTTACTAACGTGATAAATTGTGTGATGAGAATCGTGCGTTTATACAAGCTGTTATTTTTAATACCTACATGATATTAAAATACGTTTCGAGAAAATGTATTACTGACATAATAAAATCTGTCGGTACGAACAAGAGTGTATCGGATATTCCATTTAAATAATTAAAATAAACAACAGTTTGTAAAGTACCATCAAACATCGATATCATGTAATTTTTCGTGCAAAATAAACAAAAAAGGAAAACATCCGAGTTTTATACTGAAGAGGATTAATAGTTACTTAATTTTGAAATTGATGGCTTTTAAAATTCTGCAAATTATTGGTTTTTAATTAGATATGTAATTATATATGCATTGCATAATAGTAATAAGGTACTGTAAAGTAATTAATAATAATAAAGTAATTTGGTGTAATTTTTAATAATAAAGTCATTACAGGTTACAGGTGATTACTAGTTATATTTTCCCTACTTTGTGAGTACAAAATTATTATTATACTTTGTAACTACAAAAATATTATGATAATACTTTGCAAGTACAAAATTATTAGTATACTTTGTAACTGCAAAATATTATTTATATAGGTTTTCTTCTCTCCCCTCTCTTCTCCTGATCGTACCTTCCCATTGTCCCTGGTCTTGTTTAGTCTCTTAATTTCCCATCTCCCAAAGTCTCTTTGTAAGTTTCCTTAACCCCCTCTCCTTCCCCCCCTTCCTCGCTCTACGGCCCGTTCCCCCACTCCCTCACCCTATATCTCTTCCTCGCTCTCCTCTTCTTTCCCCCACTTTCTAACCCCCTCCTCGCTTTGCTCCTCTTTCCCCCACTACTCTCTCTACCCCCCCCTTCCTCGCTTTGCTTCTCTTTCCCCCACTTCCTCTCCTCCTCTTCCTCGCTCTCCTCTTTCCCCCACTTCCTCTCTCCTTTTTCCCCCACTCTCTTCTACTCTCTACCCCCCTTCCTCGATCTTCTCTCCTCTTTCCCCCACTTCCTCCCTCTCCTTTTTCCCCCCACTCTCTACCCCCTTTCCTCGATCTTCTCCTCCTCTTTCCCCCACTTCCTTTCCTCTCCTCTTTTCCCCCCCTCTCTCCCCTCTCTCCCCTCCTCCCCTCCCCTACCGTGATCCAACGTCATAACAACAATTCGATACGGAAAGGATTTTTTTTTTTTTCGACTCGCCGGTTTCGATCCCGGGACCGTCGGATCGTCGATCCGAGCCTCTACCGACCGAGCCACCGGCGCCCCACTCTTGGTTCTTCATTATAAGGATATCCTTCGTACAATACTCATCGGTACTCGATTATATTTTAATGTTCCCGATAAAATATGCGTCTGCGGTTTATTACACGCCCTCGAAAATTTATAAACAAAAATGTTTATACAAATATATTTGAAAAATTAACAAAAAGTTTTTATATACCCAATATATTCGATTTTTCTAATGTCCACGTCCCCATATATATAAAAATATAATTGAAAAATTAAAATAAATTTTATAAATGAAAATATATATGCAAAAATAATGTAAAAACAAAAACTGTATATGTATAAATATATTACAGAAATAAAAGTATGAATACAAATACATTAGAAGCAAATTATAGACAACTAAAAGTATGTACATAACAATAAAATAATTTAAAAATTGTGCAAATAATTTTACCTCAAGAGACTTGAACAAAAAATTCTTTAAAAGAGATTTGTTTTTCGTACAAATTATTTGAACAATTTCTCTAGTTACTCTTTTAGTGGCACACGTGGGTGATACACTTCGTGCTCGAGTATAGCGCTAGAGGTGAAATTTGGTGAATGCCATAGAAAATGTGTGGAGCCTAAAAGACTAGTTTACAACTCACCAACCACATTATCCGAGTTGAAAAGAATTACAGATATTTGGAAAAATAATGCAGATATAAAGCATATGATGTATACAGAGCATGCCACAAGCTGTGACCAAAGCAAAGGAAATAAAAGATACTGACATGTGTTAATGTTATATACAGTATCAAGGTAGCTAATAAATTATATCATTACAATTTGAACAGGCCAATTTTACGGAAAACATGTGAACATAAACATGGCTACGACGTAACGTAACATAGTCATCCATGTTGTTTCACGTGGCCATTTTGTGTACCATAGTAGATGGAAAACGTGAAAAATGCTGAAAGTGGTTCTAATTCGATAGCCAAGTACTGTAATGTATAACAGCGATTAACGGCAGCCATATTGCGTATTACTAGAATAATAACTAGCTGCAGAAAAAGCATAATCTAAAGAATAATATTATTGTAATACCGTCATCATCCGCAGTATTCTGGTCGTTGGGATCCTCCACTAACACCGCATCCGATAATGGTATTTTTCCAATTTGTGGAACCAGATTTAAACGACCATCGTCATCTGATTGACGTGTCGTTAGCAACAAATGATTCGAGAAAAGAAAGCACTGTCTCACTGCTTCTTTATCGCCGCTTCCTTTACCGCCGAATGTCGCGCTCAATCTACTTCGAGCTCCTTTTGGCTTATCTAAGATCTGAATAAGAGTACCTGGAAAACGAAAACAAGTGTTAATATAACGTTTACACATGTAAATTTTTCTGCTTGTTAATAAAATATCGAAATTTTTCTTTTATTTGTTTATATATAAATTTATGTAGAAATTTTTCTGAATATTCTTTTATTTGTTCACATGTAAATTTTTCTGAAAATTCTTCTATTTGTTTATATAAAAATTTTGTTACTTTAGAAATATAGAAAAATTGAGTATTTATTACACCTACATTTTAACATCCGCAACGTCGTACCTTTTTACATTGCCATTTATTTATTTCTATTTAGTATACTGTGCACAAAAATATTTGTCCAAAAATCTTAAACAATTTTTCATATACACCTACATTTGATCACCCTTAGCTAACTTTACAGCACTCTTTTTTTCTATTTACCGTATTATCTTCCTTAAAAATCCAGTAATTTCAAGACATTCGCAAATATCCTCAACTTCCTCCACCAAAAACAAATACCCTTAATTTCACCAGGCGATTAATGCCAACACATTCGTATCTGTTTACATATAACCGGTGCGTAATAACATCGCTAGAAAACGTGGCCGTCTACCTGAATGTCCTTTGTTCCCAAACAGTACAATTTGTATACTTCCTTGGTCCCCGTTGCACACAATATCTGAACAAAGTCAATCTCCCTTCAGACAAAACCGTTCACATCTTCAAACCCCGCCGAATTAGCTCGCACGTCATCATGAAGCTTGTGTTTGTGTTTCGTTCTTTGCCCCGTTAACCTCATGTCCGTGCACGTCAGCTCGCGACACGAGTCCCGCACATTCCTATAACTCAGTGTCTATCCCCGTCGATCGTCGCCGACATACAATGCCACTATTTTGTCGAAGAAAAGAAGAAAATGCTTGGCGGGTGGGGCTGCGCACTATAAAGATGAAAGGACGTTTGCGTGGTGACCATGTGATACGAGATCAAACACGAGGAGTCAGGGCTGTACATCCCGTCTCTCCCTTCCGCGACCTCCAACGAATTACAATTTATGGGAAAATATTTAACCCCCGCATCCATGGACACATCGACAATAATTTAAATGTGAATTGTAAACAAGATAGGCTGAAGATAGGTGGTAGATAGATTTATTTTAGATTTGTCTTTCGTGTTTTCTTCATCGGTTATGGTTCGAACGGGTAGTTGGTGAAAGTCATGGGAATATTTTTGAGGAATATTTTGGGCTCCCGTGACAGCCCTGAATATTATTCGTGCGCATGATCGAACGAATTCGGCGTAGATTGTGTACGCGAACGTATCACACCATCGATTCCGAGGGCGCGCTTGCGCCCCTGGCCACGAAATTTCCGGTTTTCACGGACTTCCTTGACTGAATTCAAACTGAAACGGTTTACCGACCGTGGGGGCGAATTACCCGTCGGTTCGGGGTAAAACAAGGGGATGAAGATTTGTTACCGACGCTGTGGAGATAAGGGCAAAGTAAATTCCTACTGAACTTACTCTTCGCCGAAATAATTTAACCCATTGACAGTGTATCACGTGATAGGCAGGGTTCAAACTGTTTACCAAAGTCTATGGATACCTTCCTCCGTTTGATAAGATTATTCTAATTGAAGAATGAACGTAGATATTTTTATAGATTATCTAAGAACTAGAGATTTTTTGGACCAGAATTTTACCACACTATGAAAGGGTTAATATACAATAGAAATGATTAACATGTTCGATATCGAAGCAGTCGAAATGTCACAATTGAAATTGGACTCGTCAAGCAAATGATATCATATATCATATATCATATATCATATATCATATATCATATATCATATATCATATATCATATATCATATATCAAATTGAAAATTGTTCATTATTGTTAGTTTTTTCATTTTTAAATAACTTGAGTATTTGTAAAATTACCAAAGATTCAACAGACACTCGAATATTCTGCTCTTTGTTCCTAAAATTACCTCCTGCACCCAATTATTAAAAATAAAATTGAAGCCGTAACAATCGGTAAACTATTTTTGCGTACTTTTTTCACAAGTATCGGCAAAATTTTGCCCGCAAATCTCGGCTTAAATATAAAACGTGCTCTGCATTGCGGAGGTATAGCATCGGAAAAGAGCAGAGATTTGTAAATGTCGCGAACGCTTGCGCATAAACCCGAAAACCAAAGTTCGTTCGAAACTTTGTTTACTTCGCCCATTTGTTGAAACTTCCCCGATTCCTTCTACGCGATTATTCACTAACTAGGTCGGAACTTTATCGATAAATTCCCTTAATCGTTCGCGAAACTCATCAGACATAAATGTTAAATGCACCAGGCAAGATAATAAGATCGCTCACCCTGTCGCACGAATACTTGATTAACATCGAGTAAAATGTCGCAACCCTCCACGATCATTCGCTCCACGGCCAGGTTTTTTCGTAAATTCTCCGTCTCGCTGACCTGAAACGAATTACTCAATTACTACATATTTTATAACTTGGTTACTACATAACTCGATTACTACGTATTACACATTATTTTATAACTGTTTGTACACGGAGTTGATTAAAAAGTTGATATCATTTTTGTCAGTAAATGTCTTCCTTTATTTTTCAACAAACATTTATGTATTTTCAGATATACAAATGACTTTGAGGAAGTTTATTAAAAAATACAGTACATTACTACAGAAATCAATAATTGATAATTACGATGCAAAATTATTAATTAGACATCTAAATTCACCCTGTACAATCTTCCTCTATATTTTATAAAACGTCGAAAATTCTATTGCAGAAATATAGAATTGAAATTGCAGAGAAACTCGTTGGCAATAAATAATAAAAAATTATTGTTGACATCGTTAGTTAAAAATTATTTGTTAAACTGAACTTTGATAAATGTACATATGTCTGCAAAAATAATAATCTGTAAACGCTAATAATGTATAAAAATAATAAATATATTTACTCCTATATTTAGGGGCGAATGTAGATAAAAATAATAAATAGGGTTAAAAATTCACCCCTAAATTTAAATGTCAGCTTGTAATTTTACAAGTTTTTATTCTTGACCTAATGAAAATAATGAAAATTATTAAATAATGATGTATTTAAAAATACCTCGTCGTGCATTTGTCTCGATAAATCCTCCAGTTGTTGCCTCGCATTTTGCAAACTTTTTCTTTCAACATGGTCATATGGAGTGTGCGCCAACAGCTCGTGCAGTGTAATAATGTATCTCGGAATCTGAAAAATTAATTAATTCTATGCAATTATTTGTTATTATTATATATATTGTATTAGCAAGCTTAGTGTTAATTGTTTCATTCTCTCGCAATTGTGATGGAAGTTATGTGAATGCAATATTTTCATTTTAAAACATCTGAACGGTGGAGTCTCTTTGTTGTCGTAAAATGATTTGGGAAGTTTGGAATTTGGTGAACTTGCAATTCGGGAAGTTTGGAATTTGGGAAATTTGGAATTTGGGAAATTTAGAAATTTGTGAAATTTGGGAATTTGAAAAATTTAGAAATTTGGGAAATTTGGGAAT
The DNA here is from genome assembly GCA_945859555.1 of Megachile ligniseca. Lineage (NCBI taxonomy): Eukaryota > Metazoa > Arthropoda > Insecta > Hymenoptera > Megachilidae > Megachile > Megachile ligniseca. Next base: position 4,270,730 of record OX243790.1, read on the forward strand.
TTGAGGAATTTGGGAAATTTGGAATTTGGGAAACTTGGAATTTTGGAAATTTGGAAATTTGGGAAATTGGAATTTTGAGAATTCGAAATTTTGGAAATTTGGAAATTTGGAATTCGGGAAATTTGGAATTTGAGAAATTTAGAATTTGGGAAGTTTTAAACTTGGGAAATTTGGAATTTTGGAAATTTAGAAATTTGGAAATTTGGAATTTGGGAAGTTTTAAATTTGGGAAATTTGGAATTCGGGAAATTTAGAATTTGGGAAATTTGGAATTTGGGAAACTTGGAATTCTGGAAATTTAGAAATTTGAAATTTTGAGAATTCGGAATTTTGGAAATTTGGAATTTGAGAATGTTGGAATTTGGAAAATTTGGTATTTGGGAAGTTTGGAATTTAAGAATTTTGAAATTTTTTAGTACTAAAACTAAATGTAGAATATTACAATTTAAAAATTGTATCATAACTTCGATATCTTAAAATCTTTTCTTCAAATATTGAGTGTAATTTTGAAATTTTTTGTTTTAAAGCCTCGAAACTGATATTTATGAACATTTTACTGAACTGTACCCGTAAAACATCGAAATTGTCGAAGGAATATTGAAACCACAAACGTATGTGATTATCGATTAGAAAGTAATTTACATGGAACTAGTAATTAACGTACCTGATGCATTGGATATGTAAGGAAAGTCTCTAGGGAACGACCTCCACAAGCATTCTTGTTCTCCAATCGAGTGAGCAATGCAGCAAACGAGGGTGATGATTGCTTGCATTCGGTTAACACCTGAAGACTATAATGATGATTCCTCACGTACTCTTGATAAATTGACAACATTGGTAATAACATGTCAAATAAATCACCTAAAAGAACAAAAATATATACAATCAACAATGACCATTATTTTATTCTAACAAACTTTAATATGAAAATAATTCAAAGACAATTATTAAATTATAAATTATAAAAAGTTATTCGAAGAAGAAATATTATATCATTTAATACTATATTTTTATAAATATATATTGTTACAAATTGTTTTGGATTAGAGAAAATCGTTTGACAAATAGGTCACCTTCAAAATAAACGACTCATACGTTGTATAGAATTAGAATTAAAATGTTTTGAAGGATAAATAATTAAAAACGTACCTAAAACTAAAGTGGGCCAGCTTTCCATACGCGATGTAAGACCTTTCAGGAAGATTTGATGGAGAAACAACACGGTTTCGCTATTTAAGAATATGCTATTCACGTCCTCGTGACTACAAGGGGGTTTCTTTGAACTGGCAGCCATCTTGAAAGGCCTCAAGAAACAGCTTACTAAGATTTCCATTTGTTCCGTGTACTCCTCTTCAGCTTCCACCATTTGAAATACTAAGCTGTAATTTCAAGAAAATTCCTTTTCTTTTCTTTTCTTGAACATTGTAATCGTTAGAGTGAATTTGAAAATTATTCTCACAGATTGTCGTACAAATAGTTACGTTTTTGAATTGTTAGCAAATTGCATTAGATTTTTAGATTTTTAGATACTTAAATTTTAAATCCTTAAATTTCTAGATTGTGGATTTCTAAATTTTTAAATTTCTAATTTTTTAAATTTGCAAATGTTAAAATTTTTTAATTTCCAAACTTGCAAATATTGAAATTTTCACATTTCCAAACTTGCAAATTTCCTTAAATATCTAAATCCCAGATTTCTCAAACTAATCTTAAATTCTAATGTCCATAAATTCCGAAATTTTCAACTTCTAAATTTACCAATTTCTGTGTTCCAAATTTCTAAATTCCCACATACCAAAATTACCAAATTTCAAAATTTCCTAAATTTTCCAAAATTTTTCAATTCACCAAATTCCCAAATTTCCAAAATAGTAAATCTCCCAAATCCTCAAATATCTGAGTCCACTTTCCAAATTCTCAAAATACTCAATTTCTCAAATCAAACCTTGTAAGTCCCACAATTTCCAAACTTCCAAATTTCACAAAACACAAATTTCACTCCCCAGAACATTAATTATTAAATAATATTAGTATAAGAATAATATATCAATAATATTAGTACACAAAGATTAATACTTCAACAATATTAGCACAACTCAAATTAACATTTCATTACGAAATCCATTTAATTAGAAGAGCTATTCCTTTTCATACGAACAAATAACCTTATTATTAATAAAAAAAGTGAAAAGCTATTAACAATGCAAATTCCGAGCGCTTTTACTCTCCGACATTTCAATTTTCACTGATTTTTCTCATTTCGCGAAATATATTAGTAGCAGACTTTTTTTTGTATATCAGCGTGCCGAAGTATCACGGTCACATTTGCACGGGAAGAGCAGTTTTTATATTAAAAAACAGTGAAAAGAATAAGTACGAACAGAATAGAGCGATTTTAATTATAAAACATGTCCGCCGCTTTTATCATGGCAATTTAACCTCCGCGACAAGCATATTAATTTCGCTTTGGCTTTAATTAGGTTGCCGAGATAATTAACGGATCTTCCTACCGAAGACAGTGTAATTAGCGAATCGATCTCTCATTCACAGCTAATGAATTTCCGCTCACCAGAATCATCATTCCCAATATGTCTGACAAAGGAACATGGGAAAGGATTTGCTTTCGATTTTCGCTTATTAGAAACACGAAAATGGCCAACAGGTCTTTTGGTGTACGTTCAGTTATGACTAAAATTATTCGCTGTTTAATACCCATTTACGCAAAATAAATTTATTAATTATTTCATCACGGAAAATGTAATATTTAAGGTAAAATAATGCGTTATTATCAAGCATGGAAATAATGCTTGGACTTATTGCGTGTTATATCGCCACTTATTAAGCTATCGAATAAAATTACTACGTTGAGCTGAAATGCGTTATATCACCACGCGGTGTGTTCCTAAGCGTGTAAATACTATGCTTGGACTTCTCTCGCGATATATCGCCACTCGTTAAATTGTCACAAATAAAATTGGTACGTGTGGAACTGTTACGCATTATACCACAACGTGTTATATTGAAAAGCATGAAAATACTATGCCTGAACTTATTTCGCACTATATCGCCACTCGTTAAATTGCCATAAATAAAATTGCTACATGTGGAACTGGCATGTACTATATTGTCACGCGTTGAATTGTCAAGCCTGGAAATAACTATGCCTGGACTTATCTCGCACTATATCGCCACTCGTTAAATTGTTATAAGTAAAATTGCTACATCTGGAATTGTAACGCATTATATCTCAACACGTTGAGTTTTGAAGCGCAAAAATACTATGTGTGGACTTATGTCGCACTATATCGCCACTTGTTAAATTGCCATAAGTAAAATTGCTATGTGTGGAACTATAATGCACTATATCACGTTGCGTTATGTTTTCAAGTGCGAAAATACTATGGCTGGACTTATCTCGAGGTATATTGCCACTTGTTAAATTGATACAAGTAAAATTGCTATGTAAACCATCATGCGCTATATCGCCACGCGTTGTATTGTCAAGCGTGAAGTTACTATGTCGTAGAATTTCCACACGCCATATTACCACTCGTTGTATTGCCACACGTGAATGGATTTATCTCGCGCTATATCGCCACGCGCTGTATGGTTAAGCGTGAAGTCATTACAATATTGCAATTTTTGTAATTACTACATGCTGGATCACCTTGCGTTATATTGCCACGCGTTATGTAACATCAGTCATATAAAGTTAGTGAAGTCAGTCGAAAATAATTCATTTTTACGTCTGATAATTATATTTCGACATAATTATTCATAAAAAAAACTTGAGATACATCTAGCAAAAGTAACCCAGATATTAAAAACCGTGATGGTAATTACTTTTGAAGATATTACGACTAAATTATTTGATAAATTTCATTAAACACGATACCGTTATTATTTCTACGTTAAATTTTTAATAAATTAGTGAATCAAAAGCAATTTTTTGTAACGACGTCCCCTATCTCCCTCCCTATAAGTAACAAAGAAATGAAAATTTTCTGTGAAACATGTAATCTTCGTGTATTTCCCTTTGACGTTCAGAACCACGGTATTTTTCTCGGAAAACGTAGAAACTTTTTAATATCCCTCCCGAGGAAAAGTAATTAGTCATTCTCAGCGATAACTGCGCCTTTGTAATTTTGAAATCTACGGTTGACCAAACGCACGTTCTATAACGCAAGATGCAAAACGCTAGCAGGCAAACAGTATTCCCGACGGCTGTGCATATTTAACACGGTAAACTTTGCTTTCAACCATTTCGCGATATTTCCGTAGGAATATAATGGGATGTAACAATATTATGGTTGCAACAGCCCTGCGGGTGTAACGAGTTCGGCCATACTTTTTACTTTTTTGTCGTTTTCTTCAAATTAAAAGTTCATTTAGTTAAATGCAAAACTCGAAACTCTTTATAACGTAACGAAATTTGATCGCTGCCACGCCAAGAAATTCGTACAATTTCAGAAATGAGGTATAATAATTTGATCGCGGAAAATTCGTATCATAAACGTCCATCCGGTAATTAAATACCAAACAAATTTCTGTGAAATCCATCGGTAATATTTGTTAAACAGGTGCATTATTCGAATTCAAATTTATAGTATATATTATCAGACAATTATAACATGATTATAATATATATCATAAAATGAAACATGTGCATATTATGTGGAAATCGCAAATATTATATAATAGAGATTATACAAGTAGGTCACTATACCTTTACATCCTTTGATTCCTTAATCTCTAAATGACTGTATTCCAATATACCTAAATACATCCCTACATCTACAGATTCCTAGAATTCAAAATTCCCAGACTCTCAGACTCCTAGTTTCCTAAATGCATAGATTATTATACCCCTAGATATCTAGATTTCTATACCTTTTTATATCGAAACCTTTACTTATTTTACCTTATTTTAAACCTTTTGTCTCGAAATCTCTATATCCTGAAATCCATATATCCCTATCACTATTTTCCAAAATCCCTATGTGTAAAAACCTTCATATCCCAAAATCCCTATATGCCAGAATCCCTATATATCAAAATCCCAATATACCAAAATCCCTATATCCCAAAATCCCTATACCCCAAAATCCCTAATCCTAAAATTCCTATATCCCAAAATCCCTATATCCCAATATCCCAATATCCCAAAATCCCTATACCCTAAAATCCCTATATCCCAAAATCCCTACATCCCAAAATCCCTATATCCAAAAGTCCCTAGATCCCAAAATTCCTATATCTCAAAATTTCAAAAGCCCAAAATACCTTAATCCCCAAATCCCTAGATACCGAAGTCCCTAATTCCAAAATACATACACCCCAAAATCTCGAAATCCCTAGTAATACAAAATTACTATTGTCATTTAACAGAATAATGTTTACTGTCTAAACTTTCAGCGTTAATTTTTACTGCCCTAACAATAATTTTATAAACGTTCGAAATAAATGATAGTAATATATTAGTTTACCTGTTCCGTTTCCGCATGCTCTCCGCGTGAGGGCTTTTGATATACTGTTCCACAATTTGTTTCCAACGCCTACGGCACAGCCAGCCCCTGAAGAAGCTCTGAACTTTCTTAATTTTCTGCATTTCAATGGAGCCCTCGGTGATATCTCGTAGCCCGAATCCGGAAACTCCAGTACCGTGCACGTCCATACCGAACGTGGATCCTATGATGTGCAAACTTCCGGTGCCCTGGGACATGGTCCTTTGTACACCCGGTCTCGATGCGTACGGTACCCCTACTGGCCTCAGTTCTTTCTTCAGGGCGCACAACTATAACAGATTCAATCGAATAATTGAACAATTGAACAATTCACTAATCAGACAATCGAAGAATCGATCAATCGACTAGTTAAACAATCGAACAATTGAATAATCAATCAACCGAATAATTGAACAATCGATCAATCAAACAACCGAACAATCGAAGAACAGAACAATCGACTAAATTAATAAGTGACTGATCGACTAATAGAATAATCAAATTATCGACTGATCGAATAATCGAGCAATAGAACAATCGACTAATCGAACAATCGAACAATCTTCTAATAGAACAATCGACTAATCGAACAATCGACTAATCGAAAAATCGAAAAATCGAAAAATCGAAAAATTCAATAATCGAAAAATCGAAAAGTTGAATTACTGAAAAATCCAAAAATTGAAAAATCGAAAATTGGTGAACTTAAACGCTCGAAAATTTGAATTTAAAAGTTTGTAATCCTAAAAGTTCGAAGTCTCGAAAGTATGTACATTTAGAAATTTACAGTTAAGGAAGTATGAGAGTGTAAAAATAACTTCAATGTTTAACTTAACCGTGACACAGCCTGTACAACCTGGCAATAAAGGTACTCGAGACTATCAGTACATCAATTTTCCATTAGTTGGAATAATTGAAGTTCTACCGCAGTTTCGTTAGATCAACAAAGTGCGAAGCCATTTTGAACTCACTTCTGCCCGGAGCTTCTTTATTTCCGAAGCAAGCTCCTCGCATTGCTGTGTGTATTGCCACTTAGCCGTCTTTTCGCTCTCCACGATCTGCAACAGGTGCAAGTGCTTCTGCTCGAGCTCTTCCTTTTGCAACAGCAATTTGTTGAAACTGTAATCAGTAAGCAAGGTAGCGGTGAGACAAATATCTGTTCCTGTTTGCCTTTTAATTGGATCGAGACGCGTTGCAATATCGCTTCCTCTTGCCGTTTCAGTGCAAACATGCTTATCGTACTTGGAATTCGGTCAAATTTGCATAAATACCGTTTTAAACTTGCCACTTGGAAATCGTCTTGGAAATTGCAAGAAATTGCAATTAATTTTCTTGAATTACTAAACAGAAATTCGATGGTAGCAAATTGTTCAAATTGAGACACTCTTAATTAATTGCATACTAAAGTGATATTTTTAGTGATAAATTTCTTAAATTCTATACAGAGTTTCTGAAAAATCAAATTGTCCAAACTGAGAGATTTTTATTTAATTATTTTTCGATTCATAATAAATTGTATACAGTTAAAGTGATTTTTTTAAGGAGAAATTTCTTAAATTCAAAACAGTTTCTGAAAAATCAAATTGTCCAAACTGAGCAATTTCTAATAAATTATTATTAAATTCATAATAAATTGTATACAGTTAAAGTGATTTTTTTAGTGATAAATTTCTTAAACTCAAAACAGAGTTTCTGAAAATCAAATTGTCTAAGCTGAAAATTTTCTAACAAACTTCTTTAAAATTGCTAAACAATTACATGCGTTAGAAGTAAGAATTTTTAAATAGAAAGTAAATTTTGGAAATTTCATAAAAGTCGTGTTGTCATGATGTGAAGATGAAAAAATATTAAAGATGGAATAAGACTAGCGAGAAGAGGAGCAACAATGTGGAAATAAGACAAGTCCACAGGACAGTCTTTCTTACGTGCGTACTTTGACAAACGAGGAAGGTTATTTTCTGAATTATTTGTACACGGTGCGTTGTGTAAGGCGATAAATTCCCCTTTTTTCACGTTAGTGCCTTAATGGTTTTGCCTGTCTGACAAACGTGATCGTCCTAGTAAATGCCTCCAGGTGTGTCAAACGATCTCGGTTGCCTTTGCACTCTGCGTGCGTCACCCGTATCGCACGTTGTTCATCAAGTGTTTGCTTTTTCTTTCAGAGAAGTAAAAGAACCGACTCCTGTCACGCTCCTCTGATTTTAATGTTACGGGAAGGTGCATAAAATGCAGACAGAAATCGCGTTTATATCAGTTCGAGATTTAATACTGTCGAGATAGACTGGATGATGGAAAAAGATTGTTCAGAATTTAATGAATGGACAGCAATAGGTCGTCCTTCATTAAATAGAGAGAGAAGACCAGATATGAATGTGGAAATTAATTTTTACACGGTCATAAACCATTCTCGTTGAAGTACGACTGAATTGCAAGTCTATAAATTTTCATACTTGCTAAATTAACAAGCTTTTCAATTTTTACATTAAAGTATATATGTATTTGTGTATCTGAGTATTTAAGATATTCTGCACGCTTTTATATCTGTACAATTGTACATTTGGAAATTTTTAAATAATTAGATTTTGAAATTTGGATAATTGGAAAAATGAAAAACTGAACCTAGATAAATTTATAAATATGTAAAAACCTATTTTCGTAAAATCCCTAAACGTGCGAAAAGACAACACCGAATGCAATATTCTAAAGGAAAGCACTATTCTTCACGAACGCTGTGCACACATAACGTCACGGAGACCGCAGGTAATTAATATCAGAATGAACAATATCATACTATTTCTTCGTTCCGAGGGAAATAATTTCCTGCGGTTGATGCACACACCACTGATAAAGACTTAATAAGGCTTTGCACCACGCTGCGGTCTCTTCGTGTAATTAACTTTTTTCATTGTTAGAAACCGTTCGTTTCTCGTTCCACACGCGTTTCCCTCGCGAAAAGCAAATCCATTCCACGTCGGTTATATCAATTCTGAACTCTGATTTGCACACAGAATAGTTACCTGGCATCGCGTATAGCATCGATCCACGTTTTGCAGTCAGACTCCGTGGCTGCTTTTAGCTCGTACTGCCGTTGATTTTCTTTCCTGTACGATATTGCGAAACAGTGCTGAAACGGAACGTACAAGAATTTCAATTAGCGTATCGGTATTCAATGTTTTTTAGAAATTCTTTCAACAACGTACCATTTTTGAAAAACTCGGGCAAAAAATTTATGTACAAAATTCGAGGGAAATAGGCCAACATGGTTGTATCGGTGTAACGTTCGTGTTTAAGCATTTTTACTGACTAACGAATCTTTGCACTGATTTTTAAAATGATCTAGTGAAGGTATTTTAGAAAATTTAATGTTCAATTTTATTTGAAATTTTGTTTAAATTTTTAAGTGTTTTTATTTTTATTTGGGAACGGTATTGTAAATTCATGCGATTTATTGTTATTAGATTTCTACCTTTTTCAATTCTTCAATTATTCAAATGTACTTTCATACAATTGTTCAAATGTTGAATTCTTAAATTTTCTAATATTTCAGTTTTTCAATTTAAAAATTCTTCAATATTTCAATTATTTGATTTTTCGATTTTCCGATATTGCAATTTTTCAATTTTTTCAATTTTCAATTCTTTCAATCTTTAATTTTTCAATTTTTCAATATTTCAATTTTTCAATTTTTCAATTTTTCAATTTTTCAATTTTTCAATTTTTCAATTTTTCAATTCTTCCATTCTTTAATTTTTCAATTTTTCAATTTTTCCATTTTCGAATGTTCCAATTTCACACTTTTTCCATCTTTCCAGTTACCAAATTTTATAATTTCCAAATCTGGAAATTTAGAAACAAAACTTGAAACCCTAATCTTTTAAAACTATAATCGAAAGTTTTACATAACCCTATACTTTAAAATAACTTATTATTTGTGATATTTTACGGCATTTTTGTCTACTGTATGTCTTTGACATTTCTGTTTACTGTAGTAATAAAATAGTAGCCATCAATTTTATATGAAGAATATCATTGATATGTTTACACAGTCACTATCGTCAAACTTTACGCTATAAATCATACTTGAGATGTAGACTCTCCTTTAAAAGAACTTCAAATTTCGAAGATAAGTTCTAAAACCTTATAATTTAAATTAATATACCATTTGTAAAATTCTGCAACATTTTTCTGTTATCAAATGATTTCACAGTTTATTTAAGAATGAGCTATTGTGTACTGCAAGTAGCCATTTTATATTAAGAATATCGACAAGATATTTCCGTAATTATTTCACTCAAGTATCAAATGAGTAACATTTTCTAATATTGTGTTAGATCTTATTAGATTTCTTAAATGTAAAGAAACTTAATATCTAACCTAACCTAACAAGTTCCTATTTTTCAATAGCATTATGAATGCTTCCCGTCGAAGAACTTTGAACATAAAATTATTCCGTTAGAACGATTATCTGATAGTTGAGAAATCTATTTCCCATCTGTTGTTGCCGATACACATGATAGATTGAAACGGTGCAATCGATGGTTTCGCGATCTACCTTTGACCTTACGCTTCGTAAACTTTCTATATATAAACAGGAAAAATGAAAGAACATTCTGTGCAGCTCACTTTTTCCCCGTGTACAGCCAACTTTCTTGTTGTATGTTGACGTTTCAAACGAAATTTCTTCAACCATGATCCTCGAGCACCATTTCTTCTCTTTTGTTCGATGTCAAAGCATTCGAACTACAATGAAAAGAATTTACTATGCTGTACGTTCACTGTGCCATTCCTGAGGAAGCTGTCGCGTTAATTTATCGATTTGCCACGAAAAATGTTGTTCCACTGCGAAATTTTTAGGTGGTTTGATCATTATTGTCCTGTTTAATCATAATTGATGATGTGGTAATTTAGTAATTTAATTATAATTCAAGATTTAGTACTTTAAGTAATTTCATCATAATTGAAAATTTACTATTTTTAATAATTTAATCATGAGTGAAGATTTAGTAATTCTACTAATTTAATCACAATTGCAAATCTAGTAGTTCAGAAATTTAATCGTAATTGAAGATTTAATACTTCAGTAATTTAATCAATATTGAATATTCAGTAGTCCAATAATTTAATCATAATTGATTTAGTAGACCAGTAATTTAATCACAATTAAATTAGTAATTTAATCATAATTTAACTGAAAGGATTTCTCAATTTGAATTACAGATCCCATGAAATATTTCAAAATTAATTATAATTATCGAAAAAATTTTCACACCACGTGACCTAACCTTGACCTCACATTTCACCCTAAAATACATCCATCACATAAAAATAATCTAACAAACGTCCACTTCTTATTTATATAACCCATCAACAATTCTTTACGTTTAATATCTCTGTCAGCTACATCGCCATATTTATCTGTTTCAATTTCCATTCTACTGGTATCTTCGGACACGTCGCCATTTAACACTCAATGGCGGATGTATGGCAGCTATGGATTGCACGATGCGTTTCGATTCTGCGGTCGTTAATCCGATTCGCGTCTATTATATGGTCGCGAAACAGGGTCACCGGTATTTATTGTCGACGCATGTTCAGGTAATCGCATAGCTTTTGTCCGCCTGTTGCTGTTACAATGCCAAGCTTGATATAATACCCGAAATGTAGCCAAACGTTACAAAGCTTCCCCGAACATTTCCTAGAAACCATATGATCTATTTCGATTCCTCTCGTTTCTACAATTTCAACCCCTCATTTCAATCTGACTTTTCCACTGAAAATTATTCCTAATTGGTTAATACGTCCATTTTACACAATTTATTCTCGACAGAAAATTTAGTGTTTGAGGAATTAGCGTTCTTTACAAGCAAATTAGCCTTTACCATAATTTCAAACATAATTGAAAATATGAGGTTGGTATAATGCAGTCTTTTGCAATCATCAAAGCTGATAGACCTTAAAGAGGTGACTATAAAATAAATAAAATAGACTTTGTGTAAGATAAAAAAATTATCCGTCAAACTATATGCAATTTAGGATTTATAAAGATTAAGTGATTAATATAATTATTTAAATCGAACGTATTAACTTCATTGAAATCTGAATGGATCGTGAAATATCGGAGATTTTCAACGAAATTCTGCGTTCGTAGATTTTCACGTCAACCTCATAAAACACCTCATTCCATTCGTTCTTCTCTACGTTCATTTCGTTTCTTTTCCGCGGCGGTCCTTTTTCATGCAGCTCTCATCTCATCTTCCGCGCTTATCTCTTTCCCTCTATTTTCCATTTCTCCCTGTGCAGCAGCTGTTTCAGATGCCGCAGCGGCACACCGTGCTAGCCAGCATACCATCAGAAGGGATAAATCGATTCTGTTTCGAGCTAAAAATAAGGTACTCGTGGGAGCTTATCCCACGAAAGCGACGCGCAGTTTCCCCGTTCACGCTTACCCCCTTTTATAGCAAAACAACCGTCTACGAGCGCTAACAAGAGAACCACCCCAATTGCATCGCTTCGAGTTTTACATTACTACTTTTAAGGACGATACCATATCTAGAATACTACTTTCTTTAACACATTCACTGCAATTCAAAATTACTGTTCTCATTTTTAATAAATATTAATATACCTTGTTATAATTATTTTCCATAGATCCATTAATGCAAGTATTTTTGATCAGGAAAGGAAACAAATGTTTTATAATACGTTTTAAAAAATGTGGACTTCCTGTACGACTTTGCAGGAAAATTGAATTTGACCATTTTTTAAATATTTGTAACAAAATTTGTTCACAGTGCAAAATGATGAAATCAACAAATTTCTTAATTCTACAGTTAACGAATATTAACAGATATAATTAATATCGCTGCAATAGGTTTATTATATATATTTTCATATAACCTCTTGTGATATAAGTACAAGTGACCACATAGAGAGAACTTGATATTAAAATTATTTATACAGAATAAATATTCTTTTGCAGGTAATGTAACTTTCTCTTGTAATATCATAAGTACAAGTGATCACATAGAGAATACTTGATATTAAAATTATTTATACAGAATAAATATGCTTTTGCAGGTCACATAACCTTCTCTTGTACTATTATAAGTATATGTGTCCACATGGACAGCACTTGATATTAAAATTATTTATATAGAATGACTATGTGTCTGTAAGTCACATAACCTTCTCTGGTAATATTATAAGTACAAGTGTCCACATGGACAGCACTTGATATTAAAATTATTTATACGGAATGACTATGTGTCTGCAGGTCACATAACCTTCTGTTGTACTGTTAAAAGTAAAAGTGACCACATAGATAGAACTTGATATTAATACTGAATAATACAGAATAAATATGGTTCTGCATGTCATGTAACCTTCTATTGTACTATTATAAGTAAAAGTGACCACTTGATATTAAAATTGAAATCGACCAGTTGGTATTCCACCCTTGATCATCAGAGAAAAAGAAAGATCAATAATATCTTCGTGTCCTCGGAATGAGAAGTCGCTAGACCAGTCCACAGACCAAGAGTGTCCATGATAGAACGAGACGTCGATTTCTCTCGGGGATTTCGTTTAATCATGACGGATTAACCGGCAACTTCTACCTTAGCGCCTTTAATCAACCGGCTGTTAACGTTCCTTTGGATTCCGTGGAGCACGGAATTATGCTTTCCTGTCCCTTGGGACTGATATTGACTTCGGACGTTTCCTTCTTTACTTATTGACTACTGATGAAGTTTTATAATGGGAAAAACTTCAACTTTTGTAACGTAATAAACAAGGTTACTTTAAATAACGTATGGCGGACTTCCTTTATTTCCACTTGCTGAGGAAATTTCTTACTGAGGTGCGCTAATTTGATATGTATGGAATTTTATTTTTGTAGAGCGATGTAAACAAGAGGTACTTTTATTACAGGGTATATTGTCATGTTAAATATGTTTAGAATGGAAATCTTAAAATTTTTGTTTTATCATGTGGTTCATATATCAATAATTATAAAAATGAAAATAGTAATAAATATAATGACGGCAACGAAAATATTAAAAGTATTAGAAGTAATAGGAATAAAACATAGACATGGAAGCATGAAAAGTAACAAAAATAACGAAAACAAATAATAACATTTAATATAAATGAAAATAATAACGTTTAATAATAATTATAAAAATTGTTGATATATTTATAAGCTGAGCAAAAGTGGTATTGTAAAATTCAACAATAAAGTAAGTTATTTCAAATTATTTAAAATAAAAGTAAGAACTTATCCTTAAATTTGACAATTCCAAACTTTCAAGATCACAAAATGAAGTACTAACACCTTAAAATCTCAAAGTACCAAAATTAAAAAATTTGAGAGATACATTAGTCGTAGTTTCTAAATCTCAGACTTGAAAACTTCAAGTCGTAAAATTTCAGGATAAAAAATTCTAAAATCTTAAATTAGAAACTTTCAAAGTTCTGAAGTATCAAGATTTCAAGGTCTGATGCCTCGAAACCCCAAACTTCTGAAGTTCTAACAACTTCAAATCTTAAACTACCAAAACTTACAAATTCCAGAAACCAAAAATCGCAGTTTCTAAACTTCAAACTTGAAAAATTCCAAAGTTAATTTTTTCCAAAGTTGAAGAATTCCATAATATAAAAATTAGAGGGATCTAAAATTCCAGGATGTCGAATGTAAAAGTTTCGAGGTCTCGAAGTTTTAGAGTTGTAAAATTCTAAAATCGTAGAGTTTAAAAATTGAAAACCCTAAAATCTCAAGTTAGAAAATTTAAAACCGGTGAAGTACTAAAATTTCAATTTCTAACGCGCTAAAATCGCAATACTTTAATTTCTAACGCGTCAAAATTAAAAAATTTCATTTTCCAACACGCAACAATCCCCAAATTTCAATTTCTATCACGCTAAAATTGCAATGCGTCAATTTCTAACGCAACAAAATCCAAAAATTTCGATTTCTAATGCGCCAAGATCTCAAAATTTCAATTTCTAATGGGCCAAGAGTTCAAAATTTTAATTCCTAATGTGCGAAAATTCAAAAATTTCAAATTCTAATGCGGTAAAAACGCAATATTCCAATTTCTAACGCAACAAAATCCAAAAATCTCAATTTCTAACCCGTCAAAATTGCAATATTTCACTTTCCAACACACCAAAATCCAAAACTTCCAAGATTCCAAAGATCCGAACACAGTGAAATGCACATTGAATCATTGTTCACGTAGTTAAGTACAATATAATGGCACCGTGTCACGGAAGGAGATACTAATGAAATTGTTTCGCACAATATGACAATGTCACGCCAGCCACGATCGTAATCTCGGATCATTATTAAACAGAAAATCATAAGGGAATAAATTAATCGTCGTTATGAAACCGCAGTAGCTTTCAGACATTCGCCAGGGAATTGCTATTGCGACTTGTCATTATCGAGGCTGAATATGGAATTAGCAGCAGCACAACCATAATCCGGTTGCCAATACACGCAAAGGAAATTGGAACGACACTGATTAACGATAAACGCCTTGAAAGAGCTTTTGATTTTGGAGAAAGCCTCTGTTGCGATCAATTGTTGCTTTTAAAGGAGAACCTCTGATGGCAACCATATCGGCGACTCTGCTATACCCATTTAGGTTAAATTAGGTTAGGTTAGGTTATATACACTGTACAGGTTATAATTTTCAGATACAGAAAAATATCGGTGAAGAAAAATTTAAAGAGTATATTCGTCGGAACTCACTAATAGAAGTTCCCTGGATAAAACTCAATTTGATCCGAATTATTTTAGGTTATAACAGCCAAAATAATAGGTTTATGTCAAAACTGTATATAACCTCTTTTATAGAGCTTTTTATCAGCTTCATTTTTTGGTTGAAACTTTTTTCTCTAAAATCAATATTTCCGGAGATATTTAGTAAGAACTGTAAAAACTTTGAAGGGTACTGAAAATGAGTTGGGAAATGACATTTAATAATGTTTGTCATAACACCCAAAATAATAGGTTTATGTCAAAAGTGTATATAACCTTCTTTGTAGAGCTTTTTATAAACTTCATTTTTTGTTTGAAACCTTTTTTTCTCAAATTTATATTTTCGGAGATATTTAGTAAAAACTAAAAGGGGTTGTAAGAGGGTTGAAGAGTTTGGAGAGATACCATTATCGGATACCATTAAACCACATGACATATTAAGTGTTCGGCAATCGAGAATCTTTAACTCGGTAAAATAGGGAATGAGAACCACTCCGGGATAAATAGACATTACCATAAATCAACCAACCGTTTCTCAGACCTTACCCTTGTACATTTTTACTAAGACCTGTCTCCCGCCTTTTCCTCGGCAGTACAATCCGTTAAAGCCTTAACAAATATACCCAGCAATCGTTCACCCTCGCATCCACTTCGACGTAACAAAAACAAGCAATCAGAAAAAACTGTTATTAATCGACGATGTTCGAGTGTCAATAACTCAGAGTACGTAATCAACGTACACGTTCGTTTATCAGTGTATTTAATTGTTCGATATTCAGAAATGTGGAGGATATGTTTAATATTGCACTGGGCAAACGGAACTAGTCGATATTCAAGGAGAAACAAATTAATATTAATTTTGGACATTCGCAGTTGCTAATTTAAATTTATGTTAATGGACAGTAATTTTATTTCATTAAGTCATTCAGTTTTCGTTTTGATTGGTTAGGTTAATTCGTATTGATTTTATTTGATTAATTTCGTTTTATTAGGTTAACTGATAGTTTTGTTTGACTAAGTAAATTAGTATTAGTTTTGTTTGATTAAGTAGTTTACTGTTAGTTTGAATTGATTAAGCAGATTAATATTAATTTCGTTTAATTAAGAAGTGTAATTTCAAATTTGGTCGATTAAAATAACTACATTCAATGTAGATAATAAAAACAAAAAAAGTCTTGAAAATATTAAAAGTAACCAAAATAACAAGAATAATAAAAATAACTACTGTCAATGTAAACAATAAAAATAGCAAAACCTTGAAAATATTAAAAGTAAACAAAATAACAAAAATAACTGCTCTCAATATAAACAATAAAAATAACAAAAATCCTAAAAATATTAAAAATAACCAAAATAACAAAAATAATTACCTTCACTGTAAATAATAAAAATTATAACGTTCAGTACAAATAACGAAGAACTAAACACTTTTGTACAAAAAGAAAAGTGTACGTACAGTCGTAGAATAATAGATATTAAAATGTTGAATGAAGAAAAATGCAAAGGAAAAAGCTATAAGTTTTTTAAAACCATTAGTGTGTCCTTTTAATTCTGTTTCCGAAGTGGAAATGTTCTTCGAGTCGACAAGAACGTTGGAATGCTTTTATTACTCGCAACACAGTCTCATTTGAAGTAGAGGTTATTTTCCGAGCATCAATACTTCATGCTACCAGCATAAGTAATGTCCCTAGGAGGTTGCGCTTTCCACCAGCTAGGGAACAGTTTTCTCCCCCGTTAAATATTTACTCTCGACATCCCTTCGAATTTACTTCGGCATCCAACATTTCCGCCCTGTTTACGTGCGTTCTTTCTTCGTGACTGTTTGATAACTTTCGCAAGCTCCGAAGCTTTGCTAGTTTATTCAAAGTACGTATTTTTATATTAATAATTTTATTTCTTAAAAAATTCAAGTTTTTAATGTAAACTTCTCTGAATAAATCGGTCGTTATTACTTAGAAATATTATGGGAGATGTTAGCAAACGTTAACAATTTTATTTTTGTTGGTTTATTAACATTTGAAAAGCTCAAATTTTTATGTGTTGAAATTTAGGACTCTAAATGTACAAATTCTTAAACTTAGATTTAGAAATTCGGAAGTTTACCAATTTCAAGTTTGCTAATTTATAAATTTACAAATTTACCAATTTCAAGTTTGCTAACTTATAAATTTACAAATTTACCAATTTCAAATTTGCTAATTTATAAATTTACAAACCAGATTTGGAAATATACAAATTACTAATTTACAAATTTTTAAAACTACCATCTCTTGAATGATCTAAAATAAATAAATAAATAAATATAGTTACAATTATCTAATTTATATCTATAATATAGACAGTACAAATTAAAAAGAACGTACCAGTACGTCATCAGCAATTAATTCCATTAAAACTCGCAGAGTTCATAAAATTTACCATCAACAACAAACGCGTCGTGTAACACACAGAAAAGACGTCTACTACGTCAGTGGCAGGTATAGATTTTTCGATGACGTAGTAGTACGTCAACGGGAACCAACTGCAGTTTATAAAAGACGTACTACTACGTTAACAGTTGCGAATGTGTTATGACAGGCAGGGAGCGAACATTTAAAGGGGAAAGAATAGGTGAAAGAATACAGTGCACGGACTGTAGAAAGGAGGGTGAAAGTACTTTATTGCTTGATGGTACTTCGTCATCGTTACATTATATTTTATACGAGGTACTAAAAGGGATGATTCAGGGATTTGTAAAGTTAAGGTATCCCCAGCAAGCGAAATAAAAAGAAGCTTAACCGATGGAGATCCATCAACATAAAGAAATCAACTACGTCTGTACGAATATGTAGCAAATGATTTTGATTATTGACTGTAATTGAAAATGGAAACAATTTGAGAAATATACAGTCACAGAAAGAATTTAATGAATACACAGTTACTGAAAGAATTTAATAAATACATAGTCACAGGAAGAATTTAATAAATATATAGTTATAGAGAGAATTTAGTAGAAGAAACAATTTAATAAATATATGTATAGTTACAAAAAAAATTGAATAAATTATACAGTCATCATTGAGCAGATGAACAGGCTTAGATTAATAACCTAACCTCCAAATTTTATTATCGTAACATTTCTTCTCTTTTCTCAGATAATTACTGTTTTCAATACTAACCTATCTATACAACCTAACCTCTAAATTTTATTATCGTGTCGTTTCTACATTTGTGTCAGATAATTATCTGTTATTATTACTAACCTACTTACATAACCTAACCTACAAATTTTGATTTGTATTTGGATTACGATAAAAATGTTAGAAAAATAATAATGAGCACCCAAATAAACTTGCATTAAATTATCTTTAATGGCTAAATTAGTTACAAGTTTCGTAAGACATAAATTAAACTTCCGACAAATATAGAAGATAAATTATTCACGAAAGTTCGTACTGGAGTTTAACATTGAATTATTTTGAATTAAGATAATATATCATCCAGTTACATGTTTGACAATGAAACTAAAAGTTACCGAATAACGATGAAATTTATATGGCACGTCAAAAGTTTGTTTATACACGATTATTTATCAAAATTACGTTTACGATGTTTTCCCGCTCGCTGAATGACGCAGTGAAATATGCACGCAATATTGGGGCCATCATGTCTGATTATGCGCTGACATATTCTACTTCAGTTGTAAACAGCAACTTCCAAATATCACTATTATTGTATTCCTCTGCTTTCATCGCGGTATTCACACGGTTATTATTAAGATTATTCTTATTTGTAAATATAATTTAGACAATAACTAATATTTTATTTAAAATTATTCTAAAAATCATTTAAAGCGATTCACATATGATTCACACATATTTAAAAAATACAGAAAGTCAAAATTATACGGGAACAATAAATATTATTTTACGTAAACTCATCACATAACAATTTATTAAATTATGTTTTCAATCCTACAATCATGAAACGACGCAGAAAAAGAGTTTTGATTCTGCGCCGTAATTCACGTTAAAAACATCGTTTACGAAAGAGTTTCTAAACTAATTAAATGACGCCAGCACGCGCAGCTTCGCTAATTTCAAAATAATTACGATTTAGCGTTCAATGCAATCCTTTTTGTATCTTCACCTGGATTTCGCTTGTCTTATTTCACAGCTGTTACAAACACGGCAACAAGCCCGGCAAAGAAAGAAGTAATCGCTTTTTCTTGCGAAACAAGTATACAGACAATTCACGATGAAATTCACTGATATTGTTTCGTTCAAACTCGCTCGTTTCGTGAGGATTCCTCGGAATTCAGTTTCAACGGGAGATTGAAAACGATACCGTGATTTCCAGCAAAACGAAGCATAATATGAACAATATATCGTAATAATATGAATTATTGTAAGAGTTCCATTGGGCAATTACGACCGTCGACTCAATTATTACGCGGTATGGGTTTCAAATATATTCTACGTGGGTTTATGTTAAGTTGACACTATTTTCTAGATTTCTTGCTAGATATTATCTAGATATTACTCGATATGTAGGCTCCTATTACAAATTTCTATATTCCTAGGTCGCTTTGGAGGTTTGACTGAAAGATGGAAGGGCTAAGGAAAAATGAAGGAGAGGGAAAAAGCGTCTTGTTCTTAGGGACTTTTTAGGTTAGGGACCTGCTAGTGGACTCAGTAAGGCATCCTGATGGGCCCCTGTCTTAGACGCGGAGATGGAAAGCTCGTTGAGTGCTAGCGAGAAAGTCAGTCGTATGCGCCATCTAGTGGCAGTGAGCAGTAGTGCAACCGCCAGAGACACTATAATCGCAGATCCACTGATTTCTAAGTCTCCAAAAAAAAACTACAAACAAAAGACTCTAAGGTTAAGGGTTCTGACAACTAGACGTGACAATAAACCAAAATATACTCGCCAGAGTGTAATCCTTTATTGCTGTCATGGATAAAGAACTATTGATTTGAAATTACAATGTATCTGAAGGAACGAAAAAATGTTAAATTATTATAACGCTAGATACTTGTACTGAGGTCTAATGCTCTCACTCTAATATGAATTCTAACACCTAATAGTTATATTAGAATTATACTGACGTTAGATTACAATTACTAACGTCTTTACACTAATATTATACACTAAGTAGAATAATACTGACACAGAATGAAATATGAGAGGATAATCGAAACGACCTTGTCCCCTTAACCCTCGTGAGACTGCAGAGTCAAAGGCTCACATCCTGGCTATAACCCCGTGCTTGCGAAACGGGCATTTAGTTCTCAGCGACGATCACTATTAATAGCCTCCCTTTCATTAACACGATGAACCTTTGCGTAGCAACCGAGCATCTAGCCCGGTTCGGTGAGATTTGTGGCTAACGAAAGATTTATGAGCGATCGAAGACCCTGGATGCGGTTGGAGTTCGCAACAATCTGCGTCGTTCATTTACAATTCCTCGTCGATGCGCGCTAATTAACACTGCAGCGTGTTTAGGTTCTTACTGTGACCTTTCTCAAGGAAGTAGGATCTCCTTTCTAGTTTATTTATTAATAATTGGTAGGGGGTATTAAGACCTTTACTTTCGGATTTATTTATTAATAATTGGGACGAGGTATTAGGACCTGGATTTTCTAGTTTAGTTAGTAATTATTGATAGAAGGTGCTAAGACCTCCACTTTCTAGTTTATTTATTAATAATTGATGCAAGGTACTAGGACATCCACTTTCAAGTTTATTTAGTATTAAATGATGCAAGGTACTAGGACATCCACTTTCAAGTTTATTTATTAATAATTGATAAAATATACTAGAACATCCACTTTCAAGTTTATTTATTAATAATTGACAAAATACACTAGGACATGCATTGTCAAGTTTATCTATTAATAATTGATACAAGATACTAAGACCTCCACTCTCTAGTTTATTTATTAATAATTGATACAAGGTACTAGGACCTCCACTTTCAAGTTTATATATTAATAATTTAAACAAGATATTAAGACCTCCACTCTCTAGTTTATTTATTAATAATTGATACAAGATGCTAGGACCTCCATTTTCTAGTTAAATTTTTAATAATTGAAACAATAATTGACTACAGGTTCCTCCTGCACCCCAAAGGATCTTAAATTATGAATCGAATTCGATATTAAATTATGGTTACTCATATCTTCAACATCATCAGTAACATTAGTCTCACGAACAGTGACTAGTTTTAATAATAATATAAATTGTACTTCACAATTCATTGATTTAGTATAATTTATAATTATTCAAGATTTATTGTTTGAATAAATAGTTTGAATAATTTCAATAGTACGAATTTTTAACGGGGACTTGCAAATTAAGGATTTGAGAATTGAAGGTTAGGAAATTAATGTAAAATATACTTCCTCGTCTTCTAACTGAAACAGCCAAAGCCCCAGATGTGAAACAACGCGTTTCGCACGAAATACGCCAGCTCTGAATATTGGATCCAACAGAATCAACCTAGGATTCCACAAATCCCGGTTTGATCCTCAACTTATCTAAATTGGAAGTAAACGACACTTAAAATTCGTAACTAGACTTTGATTTCCCCGCAAATCCCCATTCTGTCGCTGTTAACATAACCTCATTCAGGGAGTCACCGTAGTTTAAAGTTCGATGAAATTTTTTACCCATCTTGGTAACCCCGTTCCGATTCACCCGCAATTGCTTTCCGCTCGATATTCTTGAAAACAAGATGGTTGAATTGAAAGCTCGTTAACACATCGTAACAAGCTCGAAATTCACCGGCGGAGCAAACAGCGACGTAACAAGCTGAAGAGCCGGTAAAGGATTATTTCCGTTTCTCCCCGGAGGGTTTTTTATCATAAAACTTTGCCACCGTAATTGGCGCGGTGAAAAAAAAAAACATTGACCCGCCGGGAGAGGCGAAATTGCGAGAGCGGTATCGAGATTAGAGAGAAATTGTCCGTAAGTAACATTTACCTAGCACCGACGGGAACGCGGTTAACGTGCGGTTGATGGATTACCAGCACGGAGTTAGCTTACTGTAGATTTGCTCGACCGACGCCTTTAAAATGTGCACTGTCAAGTTGAATAAAGCTACCCGATATGAAGTCCTCTCCTAATATTTCACCTCGGCTTATCTTCGTTATGGAACTTTTAAAAGTTGCAGGGACGCTGTTTCGTTTGGTAACTGAACGCGTGCGCGCAATTTTTATCCGTCATTGGCACTGAGATCGATTGAATATCTCGAGTGTTCAGGTGTTCGTGAAACACGATGCTTGAATCTTACAGATTTATGACTTTACGGACATTTGAAATGATGTATTCTTAGGTTTTCAATTTACAAATATTTTGCTTTCATAGGCTTTCATGTTGGTAAATAGAGCAATTTATACAGACGTTCTGATCATCCAGATTTTTAAATTTACAGACACTGAATTATAAATTCTTAAATCTTTATGGTTTTGGAGTTTACAAAACTTTCGAATTCTTTTAGAGAGAAGTAAGAAATTGACAATTTAACAATTTGACTAACATATAAATTAAATAATTGAAGAATTGAATAATTGAAAAATTGAAAAATTGAAAAATTGAAAAATTGAAAAATTGATAAACTGATAAATTGAAGAATTGAATAATTGAATAATTGAATAATTGAATAATTGAAAAATTGAAAAATTGAAAAATTGAAAAATTGAAAAATTGAAAAATTGATAAATTAAAGAATTGAAGAATTGAAGAATTGAAGAATTGAAGAATTGAAGAATTGAAGAATGAAGAATTGAAGAATTGAAATGGTGGAAAAATGGAAAATTAAAAAATGAATAAAAAATTAAAGAATTGAAAAACTACGAATTACAAAAACTCAGCAATTATACAATTTAAAAATTGTACATTTGTATACTATAATAGTATAACTTCTAAAATTTATAAATATGAAACTTTCCAAATTTCGAAATTTTTTAATTAAAAAATTCGATAATTCTATGTTTGTAAATTGATGACTTTTTGATCTGGTTTCTGAGGTTTAATCTGTAATCCATGCAATTTCATGTAACACAACATGTCCGTAATGTAGCATGATCGATGAGTATGATTTATCGAAACAGGTTGCTGGTTCTCAAGAACATTAAATTTTTTTTTTAATTTCTTGCGGATTAAAGTGTTGATCGAGTTCATTAGTCAAGGTATAAATTTTAAGAATGAATAAACCCAGGTGCTGTTCATCCTTTGGGTGATTATAAGTAATCGATTCTGTCAACCTCGTTTCATTAAAACAACCCAACCGTGTTAGAGATAATTGAGTGTGTCCTGTTTTCTTTGTTAGTAACTCCCTCCTTCTTTCTTTTATTCCACCGCTTTTCTCTGGTTAGACGGCTACTTTCGAAGAAAGATAAATTTAACGGCATTTTTATCCGTCACGAAAGATTAAGTTTGACAGATATAATTTATTTGGGCTTGCTAAACGCAACAACAAATCATACATTTCTTATGTTACTTTTATGCATTTCTTGGTCAGAGATATTAACTTTTAGATTTATTTCACTTTTTGTTTCTGTACAATTTTAAGGTTTCTGAAGTCGAGAAATTTATGGATTTGGAACTTTTACAATATTTACATTTTTTATTTGCTTAATTCGAAGAATGTACACCGAAATTTTGTAATATTCGCAGATCTTTATTTTTTAATTTTTCAAAATTTGTGAAGGTAATTTGGAAATGGGGAAGTTGCGAAATTTGGAAATTAAAAATTTTGGTAATTTGGAATTTGGGAAATTTGGAGTTCTTGAAATATGAAAATGTGAAAATTTGAGAATTTAAGAGTTTAGAAATTTCCAAATTTGTTCATTGTTTAAAAAATTCAAAAATTCTTGAAACTCAAAAACTTCTACATTTCCGAATTTGAAAACTAGGAAATAAGCAAACTTGTAAGAATAATTTGAAAATTTCTAAATTTCCAAATCCAAAAATTTCTAAATCTCTAAATTTGAAAATTCAAAAATTATCAAATTAGAAATTAAAAAAATCCCAAATCCGAATTTGTAACATTAATTCAGAAATATGCAAATTACTACATTTGCAAATATTCCAATTTACATTATTCCAATAATAATAAAGAAAATAATAGAAACATACATATTTCAATAACATTAACATACACATTCACGTAACGTATTAAAAATTTAAAAGTCCCGCTAATTTCGTGACCTCAATTTCCGCCAGCCAACTAGCTACATTAGTTTAACTTTAGTTACACTGTTGCTCGTGTTGTTGAAACTTCGGCCCCACTTGAGTTCCGAACACCAGCATAATTTCATTCCAGTTGATTGTGCACACCTCAGTTTGTACATATAATTACGTGCTGTGGGACAGTCATCGTCCACTTCGAGCTTGGGTTTCGTTTACAATTAGCCGCATGCTGATTCTCGCTCCCTTGCATAGATTGCACGCATGACATCGTTTGCACAATGATATGTCACTATGTAGTTAAAACGGCACGCCCGAATCGATATGAATAAAACACTTGTAATTTTCAATATCTGATGGAAGAACACACGAGTTTATAGAGATTATATCGCAAATATTGTGATACGCATTTGATTTTTGTTTCCGATAGGACTACTTTATATCGCTTGTTATATAGCCACGCGTTGTTTACACGTTTAATTTCTATGTGCTAGATCACCACGCGTTAAATAACCACACGTTAGTTAACTACGCGTTAAATTGGTACGTGTTCAATCGTTATATGTAGATTACCACGCGATGTGTAGCCACGCGTTAAATCACCACACCGTCAAGTAACTATGCGTTAGTTAACTATGCGTTAAATTACCACACGTTGTATAGCCACGCGTTAGATAATTACACGTTAATTATCTGCGCGTTAGTTAACTATGTATTAGAACACCACACATTCTACATATAGGCGGCGTTAGATAACTACACGTCAACTAACTGCACGTTAGATCACTAGGCGTTCGATTACCACACCTTGTATAGCTACGCATTGGATAAATACACATTAATTAACTATGCGTTAGATTGTCATCCGTTAAATCACCACGCGTTAAATAACCACACGTTAGTTAACTATACGTTATTATAATCATTCACTGAGTAACCATGACGTAAATAATCACACGTTAGGTAATCACGTGTCAGTTAACCAGCTGTCGAATAACCATGAGTTTAATGACCGCGCGTTAAATAACCAATTGTTAAATAAGTACATGCTGCATAACTACATCCACCCGTTAAATAACCACACACTACATAACAATTTGTGAGAAGTAATTTATTTATTCATTCATTTAACAAGCATAAACAAATTTTTATTAAAATTCAAGATACAATAAATGTACAATAAATTACAATAAATTTAACTGTTAACTTTAGTGTTTTAACCTTCACTAGAAATTTTCTTTTTATTTGTCCTGTAAATTGAGATACATTTTACAATCACTATTAATATTGTGAATTATGTGATATATGTATTTGATCACAATTAATATTTATGTTGCATCTTCGTTGCAGTATGGTTGTGAAATATCCATAGGTCCTTTCTGTTTGAATCATCTTACATGTTGAATACGGTACTGTGTCATCTTTTATATGCAACTTACAGCAACATGTATCAAACATCCAAGAGCGGTATAACGCTAGACAGAGCTTGCACTTAGATTAATTTGCTTAACCCTTTTATCACAGGATGGTGCTCTGAACTGTAAATTCTCCCATCGTTTAATTACATTACTTCGCCATTGTGTACGTTACCGCGTCTGTTGCGTTTCTATTACAATATTTGCAACACTTGTCGAGCTCTGCTTTTCAAGGAATTTCTGGTCTCCCTGACAAATTTAGTAGTTAATTGGAAATTTGGGTAAGCACGAATTTAGCAATTTAGAAATTTAGAAATTTAGGAATCTGGATATTTAGAAATTTGGGAATTTGGAATTTGGAATTTTGGGAATTTGGAATTTTAGAATTTTGGGAATTTGGAATTTTGGGAAATTTGGAATTTGGGAAATTTGGAATTTGGGAAATTTGGAATTTGGGAAATTTAGAATTTGGGAGATTTGGAATTTTTAAGTTTTGAAGCTGGAATTTTTTAATTTTAGGAATTTGGAATTTTGGGAATTTGGAATTAGGGAACTGGAATTTTGGAAATTTGAAAATGTGAAAGTTTGAACAATCTCAAATGCAAAAATATGTAAAGTTGAAAATTAAAAAATTCAATAATTTGGAAACATAGCGACCAAATCAATACTAACCGAGTACAATAGAATTTCGTCTAACGCGCAACCAATTAACCGTATTATCCAAGGTCCACCCTCACAGTGTTAATTTGTTTCTTGTTACTGTCAGACGCACTTCCTGTCACACTTGTCACTAGTTATTCCTTTTATACAATATAAAGCGGTTCGATAAGTTTTCCCCTCGTTCAACTGAATTCGTAGCAGCCGTGAGCTGTGTGAATGCACAATGGCGATTTTAATAAATGATGCCACCCCAACGAATGACGCAGGATGAGTAGACTATTTTCGTTTAATCGTGGCGTCAGGTCGAGGATAAGAGACATCTGGAATATTTTCGGTCAAGGTGGATGAGTTCGGTCTTGTTCGTGGACGAGATAATCGTTTTGCTATTAAACGAATTCTTATTCATTAATAATTGTACTCGGTAAATTACCTTCCATAATAATTTCATTGTTGCTTTGTTTCGTGTAGCTTGGGGATAAGAAAAGGGACAATGGTTCATTAATTGAATAGAGGTACCGACCAATTAATTATATAACGCGTTAACTAACAGCGTCACGTTGTAGAACGTCTCCGATTGCCTATTTGTTACCACATTTTTTTATCTTTTCGATTTCAATTAAACGTTATATAACGTTTGACCGCCATCTTGGTTTAGTTTACAGTAGGTTAACACTTAATATGTTGTTGGTTGGCATTTTATAGGTTAACTTTATACAAACACGAAAATACGTTTTTATACATCACGATATTTCGCCATCAGTAAATAAATAATTAGAAACTAATCAGAGTCATGAAATGGCGGCAGCCATTTTGATCAGCGCCGCCATTTTCAGTCAAAATTCATAGCGCGAAACTTGATTTTGTAAAAGTGTGTTTTAAATTAGTAACAGAAGTTGCATAAATAAATTCGTATTTAACTGTCATTCGGATTTGTTTGTTAATATTTTGCGTTTTTATTGTGGAAAAATATAAAACTGATGTACCTAAGCGTTTGGTATATAACCAGTTAAAAATATGAGGTTGTACATCCAACTAAACCTAAAACATTGAATTAGTTTAGGTTAGGTTTATTTTTAAGCAATGTTAGTATAAAGTCCCTTGTAGCTTTAAGGATGTATATGTATATGAAATTTGATACATGATGTGTAGTTTTTTTTATAATTTATGTACACATTATACACTGAATTTTTAGAACAGAAATATCTGTCTATGTTTTTCTAATTTTTATTTCGGAGTTTCACTGCATAACTTAAGTAACCAGCTCCACATTCAAATACGCAAAGAATTTACATTATTCTCCAATATTTACTATGGCCAGGGTCAGAAAGAACGCTAAATTTGCATATTAATGTCACATCTGCATACCACGTTCTCAGAAATCATGTTCCCAATTCGAGATAAAACTGAACCGCGTACATTCACATAATTGAAGAAGTGTGTCACATCGTTTTCGTCATTTTTTCTTTGATTTTACTATCATTTGCATTGCACGCGTTTGATGTATTTTGAGAGATAAAGTATCAATCGTACATGTACTGAAAATTAAAATATAATCAAAGTTTTTAAATATTTTAACTCGTTGGTTTTTTCGGTTTTAAGTTTATGGTTTTCCAAACTTTCAAATTTTCTGATTTACAGGTTTTTGTAAGATTCAAGTTTCTAAATTTTCAAATTTTTATGGTATTAAATTTCAAATTTTTGAATTATCAAATTTTTCAACTTTTCAAATATTCCAATTCTTAGTTTCTTTATAAATTTCCACAATTTGAGTCGGTACCGTATTTGGACGTTTGTCTGAACTAAAAATTCAATTGTACAAAGTTATTTTTATTAAAGTCCGGTTATTAAAACGTTTCCGTGCTGTAAAATTTGTCTGTGCGATAGCTGTGTAAATATGAAAAGAAATCAAACAGCAGACGCACAGAAAAATATTGATGACTGCACGGGTTAATAGTTTTTATTGTTGATATAGATTTCAGTGAGCTTTATAAAAATTTCGCGTATCGAGGTCAGCAGCTCGTTTGATCGTGTTATTCGTCGATATTTAAAGCAACGTCCTCTATAAATACAGTATCACAGATTGAAATATCTAACTGATATATTTTCCTGTGTGCTTTTTGAGTTCAACGAAAACCAATTGTTAAAGTTATTTCTGGTATTCTACCTTTCGTTACGATCGATCTGTGTGTGTTTCAATATTTCCGTGTAGGTTATGTTCCCTGACGAGGTAATTTGATACATTGGAAATAATACAGTGAACGTTTTCAACGATATTTGCAAAACTTTGTGTTCTACAATTGTATACTCGAATTTACTGAACTCGTATTCAAACGTATTTGTGAGGTTAATTTTTAAGAGAATTTATGAAGGTGATTGGAACAGGAAATTATAATTAAGTTATTAGGGGACCGTAGGAATTTGTTGGAAATTATTTGATTTTTTAAAGGTAGTGTTTAATTACTGGTGGAATTTAAATTTAAATTTCAATTTTTAGGTTTGAACGTTGTTTTCAAGATTGACCTAGTGTTTTAGTGTTTTACTATTTCACTGTTTTCCAGTTTTTACTTTACTGATTTACCATTTTATTATTCTACAATTTTACCGTTTTACTATTTTTGATTATTTCATTACATTACTGTTCTATTATTTCACTAAAACAATGTTAGTAATAATGAATGATATAATACAAATGCATTAAATGTGCCTAAATTCCAGAACAGTCATACATATCAAAATTGCATCAAAATGGACGTATGTCGTTTAAATAACATCCGTTGTTTAACCGCAGTAAATTACGTTCCAACGTGCAGCTAATATAAAATGAATTGCACTATGGGCACCTCTAGGTCAGTTATCGCACAATATATTCAAAAGTTTAGCTATTTGCCAATAACACCTCAGGACCCCGTTTAATTGAGCGTGTAATCACAATATACGATCACGATAATGAAGCGTGGCATTCGTGTCACTAATTAACTTTAAGAGTTGCCGTTCATTAAACTTATAACCTGATCCCGTGTCTACAATTAACTGCGACGGATTTACGGAAATATATCCGACATTTAATTATTATAAGTACACATGAAATTTTATTTAATTAAAACTTCCAAGGGAGAATTTATATTTAACGAAACAGGAACGATATATCAATAGAACTGTTTGGATAAAACAACACTCAGTATTTTTAGAGTGGAAGAATATAATATAAATTATTCGATACCTTATTCTGCGATAATCAGTGACCTAATTTCTCGTATTGAAAAAAAGAAATAAACCTCTAATATTGAAATAACATAAACTTCACCTTTAACATTAAAATAACACCCTAACCTCTAATACTAGAGTGTAACAATAAACTCAATCTCTTATATTGCATGAAAGATCAAACCTAATCGCTACTACTGAAATAAAAGAATAAAACTAACCTCTAATATTGAACATAACCTTCGACATTGAAATAAAAAACAACTTTTACTATTGAAAAAAAATAAACTCTTACATTGAAATAAAATAATAAACCAAACCTCTAATAGTAAAAAATATATTTTAATAGTAGAAGAATACACGGAACCTCTGACACTAAAACAAAAAATAAACCTAACCTCTAATACCGACGGTGAATAAAAAATATGAAAGAGTGAATAATACATAAAACGTTTACTGCCTTGTAAAAATCAGTCAAAAGGATAGTTCAATAAGGCTTCTTTAGTTACGAAATGAAAAATTGATATTTGTACATGAACAAAAGTTCTTCAACAACATGAAAAGAAATTCAACTCTAACGAAGACCAACAGAAGACAAGTTTTATCTCTTGTGTAGGAAATGGAAACAAGCCACTAATAGGAGTTGCAAAGAAGCGCGAAAAGAAGAAAACTGCGCAATGGAAAGGCGGTACATCGTTGTTTCACAGTTTTTCCGCAGAATTTTCCCTCGAGTCTCGTATATTCTACGAGAACCGCTTTCAAGCAGATCTTTAATTAATTCCTGCTCTAGGGGGATACGCAGACATCGGACGGAACGGTTGCGAACATAACCTGAAAATGAAGTTGAATGCGTTGGAATTCTAATCTAATCCCCTGCAGTGTATTCTGACCATTCGAATATTGAAACAGTTCGCAAAATGTGGAAGACACGGGTAAAAGCACATCAACGCGTTTCATGTTGTTTTTACTAGGAAAAATAGGATTTCACTGGACAGTCTCTTTTCTTGACGTATGTTCTGATACCTCGTTCTACAATACACATTATACCTTTTTCTGTTTAAACCATTTTTTATCATTTGATCATATTAAATGAAATGTGTATTCGATAAACACTTAAGGTCAGTTAAAATTGATAAATTGTCAAGAATACTTATGTCTCGCTATTGTAAAGACAGAATCGCATCCTCGACTCAGAAATCAATTGCAGCCTTGACGTGGCAAGCATCTGTGAAACAATGACTATGACTACCGTCACCACCGTTCTTATGTCGAAGTGTTCGTTTTAGAGCAGCATTGTCTGACGTCCAGCATTGTCTCCTAGCTTTGAAGAAAGGCTTATGATAGTATCTGATTGGATGTTTCATGTTCTATTACAATGCTTATAATCATAAGCTCACAGATAATAATGATCTCCTAGTTAAAACTTGGAATATTTTGTCAAATACCTGTTGTACAACCTTAATAAATAAATTTGTAAAATAGAAAAAATTAAAAAATTAAAAATTAAATTATAAAAAATATTTCTTGTGTTTTACAATTTTGTACAACTTCACGTTTTATTTTTATGAAACATTAAAAATTTATAATAGTACATTTGTTTTGGAAGAAGAAATTTTTGTAATCAGCAAACTTATTTATAACAGTATTATGAATATTAAAATAATACTATTGTATTAATTACAATGTATTGATGTGAATATGAAAGTTATTTATAAATATTTATAAATAATAAATAAAGAGTACAAAAAATATTATTGATAGTTTTATATAAAGTACATCGTTACAATAGTACAATGACGATATAGTTTACTATTATATCACGTAAATTCTATACACTATTGATTTAACCACATAGTCTTGAGAAATTCATGGCAACTTTTACCAAGTTTCGTGTCTATCGATAACCAACGTTATTATTCCTCAAAGTAACATAACCCAAGGTTCGAACATATTATATTAGACTTTCACGTTGTAATGTTGTTGAAAAGTTTTCAAAGTAATGTAGAACCGGGTAGTAACTCGAGACAACGTACTTTGTAGTTCACTTTCAAAAGCTGAAAGTTAAGCTTACTTAAATAACACAAAATTGATGTACGATCAAAAGACAGGATGCTTATAATACATTTTATCCGTAAATATTATTTCGTTCAACCGGTAGACGTTTAAACCACCTTCTTTTTACTGTATTTTATTTTTCAAAACATTTACAATGTTTTACCGAAAAATTATATAAAAATGCCGCCATTTTCTAACTTGGAATTACAAAATTAGAGGTTACGTTTTTTCAATCGTGTTTCTTTCCTATATTTTCAAATAATAACAAATTATTTGATTTATTAATGCAAAATGACTGTTGATATTTCGCTTATCCAGCGACATTCTCGAAAGTTACAAACTCATCAAGCACACGAGACTGCAAAGTGAATACGGTTAAAAAGTTGATGTAAAGCGAGGTGCTTTTATGCTGTGGGATCATAAACAAAACTTCTAGTTTACGTATACCTACATTCATCGACTTTGCGAATTTATCCTTCTAACGTAACAAATTAATTCATGAAGTTTATTAACAGCACCTGCAAGTGTTTTATCAAGCTCAGTTTACCTGCACTTTTTCACGAACTAATTCCGTGGTTTATTCAGCTCTA
The DNA here is from genome assembly GCA_945859555.1 of Megachile ligniseca. Lineage (NCBI taxonomy): Eukaryota > Metazoa > Arthropoda > Insecta > Hymenoptera > Megachilidae > Megachile > Megachile ligniseca. Next base: position 4,303,095 of record OX243790.1, read on the forward strand.
AACATCCTTAAAAGAGGTTATGTTACGACCTGCATTTTTATAAACTGTGTCGGAGGTAATAACACGGTGATCTTCAGATTTTTAAAGGTATTTAATGTTTAATTTTATATAAGCTCATGAAAGAATTTTCTTCATTTGCTCATTTTATTTATTCAATTTGTTACAGTATTTTTTATTTAATTTGTTACAATTTTTATTCAATTAATTTATTGCTATGTTTATTTATTTAATCTGTTACAATGTTTATTTATTAAATATATTACAATATTTATTTACTGAATTTAAGACAATATTTATTAATACAATATAATTATATCATATAATTTTATTATTTTTAAAAACTTATATAATTAAATTGTTAATTATATATATTCTGCAAGCGATTAAATTAATTTTTCAGTAATTATTTTTTAAAATAAAATTAGAAACCATAATTCCATTTTCACTACCACAAAGAATTCAAATTATAAACAGAAATACTTTCTAGATTATATTATACGTAAAATATTCTTCCGGTAATTAATTTAAAAGCAGTTTTAATAGAATGCAACGTGGTCTGGTTTCATATTCGCATCACAGCCATTGTTCAAGTTGTTTTAATTATTTTAACACAAGCCGTGTCACAAACGCAAGCATTCCTGTCTGTTGAGTTGTCTACAAAACGTTTGCATTTTTAACGAAACCTGATCCTGTTAACTCTGTATGCACCCGAGTCACTTTGAGATAACATATCAAATTTCTGTTGTAAATTCAAAACTTTTCTTCCCCGTAATTTCACTGCGTACCGGTGTGACCTACATGTATCGTAACAAAACAAATTATAGGACACTGTTACTAAACGTGTCTACTTTATCATTTTATTTCTCGACACAGAAAATTAGACACGTAGAGAGTTAATAACTTTCGAAACAAGTTGTACTTTTCTAAAAAAATTGCCGAAAATGTGATACACGTGCTGCATTTGATGTACATTTACTATAATTTTTACTGTTCGTAATACTATTAGTTATACCATAATATGGTACCATATACCAAATGTTTTAATTCAATTCAACTCTTTTTAATATCGACATTTTATATTCGACCTTTGGAACTTGACAATTTGTTTAACTTTTCTACTACAAATTTTAATTGTTGCAAAAATAACGCACTACAAACAAACGAGTCCGGAAAACACACAATTTTAAAACAAAAATGGCGTCCATAAAATTTCTGGAAGTTTATCTACGTTCGTTTATTATCTGACATTTCATTCTCTCGGACGGAGCAATCGGAAGTAACATAAATGCGATCGGACTAAACGAGCAGCATGCAAACTAACCAACCATATCGATTATTTTCATGTGCATCCACTTTTCACGAGTTTATTTTCTAACGAATCGCGACGTAACTTCCTGAATACAAAATCGCACGAAAACCCCGGTTGTAAAATACGCGATGCTTTTGTTTCTATTTGTTTACGAGGATGGGTTGTTATCTGTTCCATTTGCACTTGTATGGAGGTTATGTCGGAACAAAGGAGGGCTCCCAAATGAATTCCTCTGTTCTCTGATATTTCGCGACGTTTTAGCTTGCGGCTAGTTTGTGAAACGTGTGACTCCATCAAGATAACAAAGCGTTTAATTCATTGTCACCGAGCGTACCACGGATCGATTTAGTTTAATTTCAACAGGTGATTTCCTGCGGAATCATATATTTCTTAACAGAGCTGTTTACAAAGATTCTATCGACACTACCGAACAAAACATACATTTCTGCACTGATATTGTTGTAATGTTCTGTTAAAAAACCGATTGATCGATTTTTTGATCGCACGTTACTGTGTAACCGTTAAACAGCTGCCAATTTCATGCGAAACCCACGCTCGCTACCAGCAATGCTGTTGTTACAATATGCACGGCGTTCGAAAAACGCCGTTATTAATATTAATGTTCCATAAAAATCTTTTTAATGGGCAGTTAATATTAATTACCGTCTATGAATAATGAAGTAATTAAACTAGTATTAGTTATTGATTTTGTCGTAGCATTGTAAATGATGAAGGATTTAGAAATGATTTACTGATGAAATTTACATATTTTAAATTTCGCGCGCTGTCCTTTCTCGCGTCGCCATGTTGAGGTGTGCGCTGATTAATGATGGCCGACTTATGAGCCATGGGGCATTTTAATTAATTTATTCTTACACTCACGTCGCTATTTTGAAGTACAATAAATTTCCGTTAAATATTTGTCTTATATTTCAAATACTTCCAATAAATCTCTATTATTAAATTTTTTTAAATGTTTCCATACCACACTCGCAATATGTCGTCACCATCCCCATCCCCAAAAACTGCGCACATATTCTCTACATAATAACAACCCTGAAAAATGGCTTGATAAAAGCGTCCCCATATATGATCATCGTAAACCAACGTGTAAAAAAATTGCGTCTCGATGCCTGTGTTGATTATGTACACCTGTGGCCGTACTACTTACTTTATTGCCGTGCACAACCAGAGAGATTGTATTAACGCGAAAACAAAGGACCACGACACGAATCACACATTCTGGGTCTCGTGTTCCTGTGGTCTTTGCAAAAGCTTACTCGACTTGCATGCAGCTTGTTTCGCATGACACTTGACCTCGATCTCGTGCGTACACACCGACTGAGCGATTTAAATGATAATGATAGTTGACCTTCGTCATCTACAAAAGACCAACTGGCAATTATCGCTGATGCGACTGTTGCTTACAAAGCGAACGTTAATCGAATTACGCTCTTTTCACCCTCTTTTCAATCGCGTTATGTGCCATTTTTCGCGCAATTTTGAAAGCTCGAGGAAATGGAAAATGGCTCTTTTTTTAAATACGAGTTTTTTGCTAAATAACTGTTATATCTATTTTTTTTAAATAACATTTTGTCATGCTTTTTTATTAGTCTGGTTGAAATGCATGTAAGTTTGTACATGTACAAACATAATAATATTATTGCATGTAGAGGGTGTTTTTGGAATGGTACAAAAAAGGGTGAATTTGCATGAAAAAATAAGGCATAGAATTTTTTCATATATCATATTCAAGTCTCTTGAAAATAAAACCACATACGGTCAAATTTTATTTCCATATTTTTTACGTATTTTATTTCATATTTTTTATTTCCATATTGATTTACCAATTTTTGTACCATTTCGAACATACCCTATACAATTATGAGTACCTGTTAATTAGTTTAGTGCATAATAAATTGTTGTTGAAAGAATTAAAGTTCACTGACTGTTAGTAGTGGAACGAATAGAGCAGTAGATTAAATATTGGAGAGACTTACCTGTTTATCCGCCTCTTTGCCTTTTGCGGTGATAAGACGATCGCAGTAACAACCCTCTAACAAAACAACGCCGCTGGGCCTCGTGCAGCTCTCATTTTCGTAGTAAAACAGTAAATTCTGAAACAGAGATTAATTATTATTGTCCACTTTTCGATATTTTCTATTTATACAAATTTTATAATTGATAAATTTCCAAGATGTCCAAAATCAACAATACCTCAGTTTTGATATTCTGGAATTTACTAAATTACGGATTTACTTCACAATCTTTTTGTGATAATAAATTTTCACATTTGCAAATTCTCCAATTTCTAAATCCACAAATTATTAAATTTTTTAATTCTTAAACTTCCAAATATATAATTTGGAAATTTGCAAAATTTCTCAAATTTTTCTGATTTCCTAAAATTCAAAAATTTACTCAATTTTCTAAATGGCAAGGTTTACAGACTTTCAAACTTCCAACTCCCTAAATTCCCCAATTTCCAGGTCACTAAATTTTCAAATTTCCCCCAATTATAACATCTCTAAATCCCCTAATTCTCAGATCTCCAAAATCCCAAATTCCCCAATTTCCAAATCTCTGAATTCCCAAATTTCTCAAACTTCAATTTCAAAAAATGTCCAAATCCCTAAATATAAGTAATCATTCCACTGAACATCGAATCAAACCCATATAAAAAGAAAAAACAAAAAAATGAATATAAAGATCAACCACATATTTGCGTTTCTGATATTATTACGCATAATCCGTATTATAATGTCCGACCACATACGTCAATTTCCCATGCGGTAGCCAACGTATTATCGAAACAACATCAAATACGTAATCGATAGCATCGTAGCAGCGATAAAATGGAACACAATTATCGTTTGCAGACGAGATTCGTTCTCGCGGAAGGGAATTATCGAATAACAAGAAATGGACGCACCGGGAATGAAAAGCCAGAGGAAATGGAGGTGGAATGTGCGAGAAATGCACTTCGTGACTTCAGCGAAACAACTGTCGAAAAGACTACGACTTAATCAAAGCTCTGGTAAATTTCTCAACAGTGCTCGAACAAGTTTTCAAACTCTCGAACAAGTTCCAAGAAAATACGAAGCTTTCAACTCTTTTTCAAAAGGAAACAACTCGGCCGATAACGCGCAAAGGTCGTTTGCATGAGTCTGCAGGGAAAAGTTTGTGTGCAGTCATGGCGGAGTGCAGTTTGAGCTGGGAACTTCGAACAATTGCGTTTGTCGACAAATTTTTTTTAAGCAATAGAGGCAATTTTCTTCTTCCGTGAGTTTTAACGGGAATTTAAAAGTTCTGCCATATATTTTGTACTGGGTGTTTTTGAAATGGTACGAAAAGGTGAATCAATATGGAGGTAAAAAGTATGAAATAAAATACGTAAAAAAATATGAAATAAAATTTGTTTCGTGGCTTTTCAGGAAAATTGAATTTGAACATTTTTGAAGGATTTTTAAAAAAGTTGGCAAAAAAACCGACTTATTCTTGTCAGATACGTTTAAATAAAAGTCCTTTGATATTATAGTTAACGTAGAGTTCATAAAGAACAGAAAATAAACATCTTTGAGATACCAAACGCTTCTAATCCATTAAAAAATTGCATGAATTTCTGAAGAAACGAGGTAAAACCAGTTAACGCGACAAAGGATTAATTGAATTTTTATTCTCTGTACGATGTAGTAACAAGCCTGCGGTATCGAACATCCCTGCAAAGGTAGTAGTTTTTTTTTTGTCTCGTTAAACCTATAATGAAAGATCTGGACAATGTTCGTTTGCAAGATCCGGTGCGGTTAATTTCTTTGACCTGTCTCGAAAAATGATGGCGTATATATCGATCGTCTATTTTGAAACTGATGTAAGTCCATTTTCTTGTGCTTCAAGAAAATTAAGGGTTAGCATATTGGTCACTTAAAAAATATAGGTTAATTATGTTAACTCTGACAAATTTGGTATTATAGAAGCTCATAACCTACAAATTTAGGAATTCTTAATACTGGAATTTAGGCATTTAGAAATTGGACATTTTGAAATTCGAAAATATAATAAATTTGAGAATTTGATGAAAATTAATAAACTTCTTTATTTAAAATTTTTCAAAATAATTAGGAGTTATTTCGATGAAAAATTGATTTTCTATTCGTAGAAGCGATCTTCGGAGATGAATTATGGTTCACTCAGAAAAGATTTCAATTAGAAGCTAAATCAAAATCGGCTTAGATAGAGTGTCAAAAGGCCCTAGCTATGAGCCTGCGTTGCCAGAAAGAGTATCGACTCACCTGATATAAAACGAACCATCGTAATTGCCACTTTCCCGAGTCGGCGGTCCGCTTGTGCAAATATCCAGTCAACGAGTGATCGTAATGAGCTTTCTCCGAAAGCATCACCAATTGCGAATCGTTCACCCTCACTGTAACATGTAATAAATGCTCCATGTGAAATGTGTGTACAGAGATACATATACATATGCATATACAACTATATCCAGGTGCGTTAAGCGAATTCGAATGCGTATTTCTAATTTTGAGTACCTACTGCAAACATACAGGTAGAACAAGGTGTAGAGATTTTAAAGTCGTTCAAACGATTAAACTTGTCTGAAACTATCGAAAACGATACCGAACACGATTATTGTTGATTTCACGACGACCGACGTCAATGAGGATCAAGTATTCTCGTCAACGATGAGTTATAGAGCTTTAACGTGCTTCCAGTCGATTCTATGTGTTAAAAATTACCGAAAAGGATACCAAAACACGGCTTTTATCGATTCGACGACGATCGACGTCGATGACAACAGGTTCCTGTCGTCAGATCGCCGCCAATATCTATACAGCAAATTTAGGGTGTCTCGCGAATCCACCCTCAAAATTTCAAGTCAAGGACCCAAAATTGCGGTCTGCAGCGTGGCACAGACAGACAAACAAACAAATGCAGATCGAGTCCTCTCAGGAGCCTCGCTACGTTCGGCAATGAAAATGGAAAATGTTAATTGAAAGATTTCGTAGAAAAGATAATTCATTTTTTGATGCTGTCATTTGATAACTATTACAGATTTAAGTATTACAGGTTGTATTATGACCGAAGCTCGTTATGTTGCATAACTACGTGCAGTTGTCGAGATCAACGGAGGCTCATTAGCGAACGTTTCCATGCAGCACATGAAAGTTTGCGAAGGAAGTTTGAAAATTTCATGCTCTCGATTTGGAAATTTGGAAACCTACAATCTTCTTGATCTGAGAATTTAAAATCATCTTAATATCTCCATTTGAAAGTTACTCAACTTGAAAATTTAAAAACTTCGTCATTTCACAATTTAATAATTTAAAAACTAGAAAATTTCTCAATTTGAAATTTTAAGAATTAGACATTTCTCTATTTAAAAATTTCAAAAGTTGACAGTAACTCAATTTAAAAATGTAAGAACTTGATAATTTTTCAGTTTGAAAATTGAAAACCCGACCACTTCTCAGTTTGAAAATTTCTCAATTTGAAAATTACATAATTTAACGATCTCCAAGCTTCAGAACTCCATCTAAAAATTTCAAAACTCCCATACGTGACAGTCGAAACGCTAAAAAATTAAATATATTTCCAACGAAGCAATTATTCAAGAAAAAGCTCGAAAAACCCTTCATGCCCCAGTAAAGTAATAAAAACTAACGTATGCAGTGTATCAATAATAAATGACCGGAGTGTCATAATTTTGTTTAACATATTAAAGTGTCGTGTGCAAAAGACATTACTCGTGAAATGATCTGATAAGTTAGGAGCGTGTCGCATTAAAAAGCGTATAAATACTGGTTAAAATAATCGATACGTAGTATTTCTATGAGAGCATGAAATTTTTTCTGAAATGATAATCAGCGAAAATCCCAATACCGTGTATTATTCGTGATGAAAACGTGCACGTAGGTTTAAGACTCTCGATAGTACACGTATTCGAAATATAGGTCTGTGAATCGCGTGCGTTCTGAATATTCTTGCATGAAATTAACACGCGACGTACAAAATTGCGACAAGTTTGCATACATTAACGTCGAATATTGGATTACGAACGTTTCGATAAAGTTTCACGGATTATCGAACCGCGAATTCTACCCGTTGTTTCTCTAGTAATATTTACGTTGACTATATTTTATTTGATCTGCAATTATAATATCGGCAACTTTCGTTACGGATTATTTCTAGGTACCGGAAATTAGAGGAATTAAAACGTATCGAGGAAATTCGATATGTGCTGAGATCGGAATATGATTGTGGATTTTGGAGATTTGGAGATTTGGAGATTTGGAGATTTGGAGATTTGGAAATTTGGAGATTTGAAGGTTTGGAGGTTTGGAGATTTGGAGATTTGGAGATTTGGAGATTTGGAGATTTGGAGATTTGAAGGTTTGGAGGTTTGGAGATTTGGAGATTTGGAGATTTCAAGGTTTGGAGATTTGGAGATTTGGAGATTTGGAGATTTGGAGATTTGGAGATTTGGAGATTTGGAGATTTGGAGATTTGGAGATTTGGAGATTTGGAGATTTGGAGATTTGGAAATTTAGAGATTTGGGGATTTGGAGATATTCAGATTTGGTGATTTGGAAATTTGAAAACTTAGCAATTAGAAAATTTAGATACTTGATAATTCTGAAATTAAGTAGTTTAACAATTTGAGAAAATTTAAATTCTTAATTTTAAAAATTTCGACAATTTTTAAGTTAAGAAGAAAAAGCAAAAGTTTCCGTTTGTTCTTGTCTATCTCGTTCATATTTGCTCCAGAGTGTTACTCGATTTAATCAATAGTTACCGTTTGATCATTGTTTCAAACGACGATTATTAATGGCAATCTGATTTAATTGAGCTTCACTTTATCGTGAATCAAATAAATTCGATAAAGGCAAGAGATTTCAGAGAGATCACTTCATGCGAATCCTTCAGTAAACATAACAGTTCACGGTCTCGATGTTTACGGAGTTAAGAGCCTTCATACTTGTATATTCATACTCACAAACCAGATAAGCTTTCTTGCAAGCCAATGTGTGCTATTATGTAACAACTTAAGCAAAAGTACTTTTCAGGTGTTTTAATTCGAAAATTGGAAATATTAAAATTTAGGAAATTTGGAATATGGAAATTGAGAATTTAGGAAATTGGGAAATTGAGAAAATGGGAAAGTGGAAATTGGGAAATTGGGAAAATTGGGATACTAAGACATTGAAACTGGGAAATTGAGAAACTAGAAAACTGGAAAACTGGAAAATTGGAAAATTGGAAAATTGGAAATTTGGAAGATTGAAAAATTACAAAACAGAAAATTTTTAAAATATAGAATTTTCTTTCCGTAAAAATACTTCAAGTAACAAACTTAAAAAGTACATAATTAAAAAACCTGCAAATTTGTATTGGACAATTGACAAACTTGCAATAAATTATTAAACATCGGTATTGAAATATTGCAATATAGATTGATCTTCGTTTAACTAGTTAAATCAACGAACATCCAAAAAAAATTTACACCAGTAACTTTCATCAAACTTCAACCATGAAATCATTGTAGTACACTTGCCATGTTACTGTTCTGTTATGTAGTTCAAATCTTCACGATTCAGTCACCGCCATACGGCATACATCAATACAATCTCTACTGTAAATACACGCTCCAACTGTAAATCCATCTTACAGATATAACTGCACTTGTTGAAACTTTCGTATGTCACTGTAACGATATTTTCCCGAGGAATTTTTACACATACTTCGAAGAATCTATCTTCAAAAGTTTCTATGTTTTCAACTGGGGTAACACAAGCCCCAGGACACAGATGAAAACAATGTCATACGTCATCGACAAGGTTTTACATGCTTTTTTCTTCTCCCGCTCGCTTCTATATCTGCTAGGATTTATTTTGAATTTCGCTAATGGAGTCTGTAAAACTATAGTTCCATTAGAAAAATTAAAAATTTGCTTTTGCGATTTTATAAACATGAACAGCTAAAAGGTCTCTTCACTTTTTTGAAATAGGACTTCAAAGGTCTGACATTTTATTCTGTCTATAGATCAATTCTATTTAATACTTCATCGATATTTTAGCAAATTGATAGTTAGTATCTTTTTTAATTTTGAGATTGTGGAGGTTCAAGCTTTTTCAGTTCCTACATTTCTAAATTATGATCAATTTGCAAATTTTTAAATTGACTGTTTTCCAAATTTTTTAGTTTCTCAATTCTTAATTACACGATTTACAAAATTTAGGACTCATAAATTCCCAAATCCCTAAATTCCCTATTCCTAAATTTCCAAATTCTTAATTTCCCAAATCTCTCAATTCCCAAATTTTGAAATTTTGACATTCTTAATTTCTCAAATTCTCAAATTCCCAAATTTCTAAATTCCAAAAATCCTAAATTCCCACATCCTTTAATTCCCAAATCTTTAAATTCCCACATCCCCAAATTTCCAACTTCATAATTTCCCAAATCCCTAAATTCCCAAATCCCACATTCCAAAAACCCCAAATTCCCAAATTCCCAGATCCCCACATCCCCAACTCCATCTTAAACAGCTCAGAACTTGAATCTCGAACTTCTCCCAATATTCAAACGCATTATTGCATTTGAATCTGAAATCCAAATAATTCCCAACGCAAACTTTCCTGCAGTCTTCAAAACTCGGTTTTTCGCGTTCTTATCTCGCGATACAATATTCCATTTCAAAGTTTCGTCGCGACCAAAGATCCCACGAAATCTTTCATTAAATCGGGCCGAGCCGTCTTGAAAAATGTATTTATTATCAGCCGAAGTTTTAAGTTGAAGCCGAGATTACGTTTATTACCCACCGGTTCTTTGCATCTTCGGGCTGAGCATGATCACAGGTTGTTGCCAAAGGACGCTTCCTTTCGCGATCTCCACAATAAATATTGATTGTCCAGAATACCTTGTATAGGATGCTATGGTGTAGAAAATAGCACCGTGCTGTTGTTATGGGCTGCACGGATGTTTATTGTGGTAAGTACCTTAGGAACTCCGATTTCTTGAGTTTCAACGTTACTCGTCCACGGATCTGAAAACAACAACACATCTCTTATTTTTCTCATAAAGATGATGCTAACTTTTCATCGAAGGTCAATTTTACACCCAACGTACGATGACATTCGCGAAACTATACATACTGGAGCAGGATTATTTTTAAACAATAGGTGAGTCTTATTTAAATTGGTTTATTCACGAGAAATGAATAAGTGAACATTATTTGTAATTGTCCTGTTCATTATTTAACTGAGTTTTGATAAAAGGGCTTCTCATTAAACGTTTAGACTGTCCCGACGCATAAGCGCTTGATCATGATCGCGCGCAGCTGCAAGGCTCGAAGCTGTCACTCTCGCTTCTGGGTGCGCGCAATTCTCGCGCTCTGATTGGTCCGTGTTTTTTCTTAATAATTCAAGAACGAAGCTTCAAACCCCATTTTTGCAAAGGGAAATGTTGTTCAGAATCACTTGCCCTATCACTTACTTGCGGGAGTTACACTAATTGTGAGACACCCTGTATAGTGGACCACCATACTGAGAGATGTCCGCGAAAGGCACTATAGTGGCACGTCATGCTTAAGACGTTAACATTGGGTCCCTTTCTATCATGAATCCTAAATCGTTCAGGAGCACAAATTTCCACTTCCAAAAACTTTCCTTCGGTATTCTACCCAGTTTTACCCGACGATTTAGTATTCCGAATCACCGTTTCTTTTCCTCCAACCTCGTTAAACAATTTTAGCCAATTGAAATTCTACAAGGAATTCTGTTCGAGAACTTCTCACCCACTTAAGAGTTAAATTTCTACAAGTACTCGAACGTGCTGGTTATATTTATCTTACGTTAAGAACTAGAGTAGAATTACTTGTGTGTTAAAAAAATTAGCAGTTCAAGAATTTAAGAAAACGTGCGACTCCAAAGTATTGAATAATTAAAAGGATTACACGAACGAACGCTTTCAAAAAAGAAAATAATCCCGGTTTATTAAATCGAGACGAAATTTCACGAATCGATCAGCATTCTTCCGATTCGAGCAACAACTCATCCGTGTAATGAAACAAATCATTCAAATAAGGGAATATTTATTTTAAATCTCGCATCTGTTGTTTGCCTGACTCAATTAAACATTCTGAATGCCTGTCTCGCTTTCTCCCCGCTGTGTCCGCGTCCCATGTTTCCACCGAATAAAATGCTTTTATCCTGTATCGAAATATTTCCAACGAATTCATGAAATTAACGCGTTTTTATTCATTCGAATATTCATACATTTCGAAGAGAACGCTCGCTGATATCGCCGCTGCGATTTGCAGAATTTCATTGTAGGCATCGTGACGTTTGTTGTAAAAAATTCTGCATTTCCGAGAATATAAGAAAAGAGGAATTGGGACGCGTCTGACTTTTGGGGTTTGAGGGTTTGGAAAAGAAAATTTTTAGAATTTTGGGATTTTGGAATTTACAGAAGAGGAAATTCTACAATTTTGTGATGAGGAAATTTTTTATTTGAAGATTTGCCGATGAAGAAGTTTGAAATCTAGTAAATTTAAAGGTGAGAAATTTGAGAATTTAAGAATTTTGAGATTTGAAAATCTGTCAATTTAGAAATTTAAAAGTGCAAATTTGGAATTTGAAAATTTTGGATTTGGAAGTTTGAAGAATTGAGGATTTAACGATTTACAAATTTGAGAACTTGACAACTGGGAGGTGAGAAAGTTTTTTCTCAAATTAAAAATTAAAAAATTTAGGAATTTATGAATTTTTAAATTTGGAAGTTTGACTCCTGAAATTTTGAATTGAACTTCATAAACAACAGTAAAATAACTTGACATGTCAATTTCACTTACTCTGAAATATCTTTTATTATACAAATTCATCCCACCTCTTATTTAATCGCCATTGCTGAATTTCTACTGCAATTATACTTATATTAATAATGGAAAGAATGAAAGACCTATGAAGAAGGTAATTATAAAAGTTCTCTTTGTTAATAACCCGATAGAAGACGTAATTATTGGAAACGAATGTAACTAAATACCTCATTATAACGAAACAGTACTTATATTTTAGAAAAGAATCGTTGATTATATCTATAATTATTCTCATTCACTCTTGATTGCAGTACTTTGATTACAGTACACTCTCGTTATATTGCCACAAACAAGGTTATTGTATATGAAAGTTATTGAAATTTACAATACAGAGTTACTGAAGAAATGTGCTATAATTTTACAATAATTTCTGTTGTATTAATATTTTTATAATATTATAACATTTGTGTTATTATTATATTATTTATAATATTTTTTAAATATTTATTTTTTATGACATTATTATATTATATTATAAAATTTAAATCCTATAATACTATCATATTATCACATCATAATATTAATTTCCTTGAATAACAATAATTCCTACACTTTACTAGAATTAATATACCCCATTAAAATCCACCTGAAACGGCAATATAACGAGAGTCTACTGTACTTCAAATTTACACAATTTACAATCTACGCTCCACTTGATATGCATGGAAAATATAATTAAAAATTCTTTGAGCGTACACAAACATGATTAAATTTTAACTGTATCGAAATTTAATCGAAATAATTGATTATACCGTATGTATTCGTTTAAACCTTACTATTGTTTACGGAAAGTTGTAGCAATCTGTGAAATTGGTACAAACAATCCATTGTTAGTTGTTTGCTTTCGTTGATCAAACGTAAACATGTCTCTTATATTTACAAGGGCATAATGTTTTTTTAATAAAAGTGTTGGAGAAATATGATGGGAATTTTTATACAAATATATGCTTGTGTTGATCATTTAGTGCATTTCGTGCATTTATTAAATTTTTAACAATTTCGTTTAGTTTCGTTTCTCTTTTTTTCATACACTAATAGTTTTGTATTTTTAATATACTAATTTCATTTTCAATATTTTTTATTATTTTATTGAATTAAATGTACTTGTACTTGTCATCATAAAGTTAGTGCAAAGTATATTGTATCTCGTATTAATACTAATTAATTATTATATTAACTAATTAATAATTGTAATTTCCATCATCTGCGGATATTTGAAAAACTGTTTCTGACATTATCAATAGACTTAGGGCACTCGGTCAATTTTTCAACTATCAATATATCCAAAATCGTATACTCTGAATATACTAAACCGCAAAATATTTTTCATGACAGTTAACATCAAATACACGTTACCACAGTTAAACGGATAAATGGACCACTTTCAAAATAAAGTTTCGTATAAATCACTGTACGCAGCGTCAAAACGAGTTTGTTCTGCTATTAAAACATATTCTGTTATTTATTTTTCTCATTTTTTCATTAGAATCAATTTGTAGCGCCAGTGCTCAGCAGGTTAATTCGATCGTGAGTTAAAAGTGATTTATACCTGGCGGCAGCTTAATATATCCGGTGTCAAGTTTCGATTTTCGTTAAATCCGAAAAAAAAACGACAGAGGAAATAGGCGAAAAAGAAAGAGCGAAAGTTCGAGGACGCCGGTACAATGAGAATCTGATCACCGGAAATATCCTCTGCTTCATCGCGGCAACCGGTGGACAATAGCCAATCAATGTTCCATTCTAAAAGAGTATCAATCTCGATTTATAACAAAAAGCTCGCGTAAAATGCAAAAATGGAAGTATCGAATGCGGGGCGATAAAGATTACCAACCGTTTTGATTTTAAAACGAATATCGAAGTTGAGGAATAAATTCAATTGTTTATCTTCTTTTTTTTCAACGTTTCTCTTCGCACTTTCATTGCCTTTGTACAGACGTCAAGTACTTTTGCATAAATAATAAAAAACAAAAGCAGAAAAATTTGTATCTTTGAAGCGATGGGTTTTTAATAAACGCTGCGAAGCAATTTCCGCTGGTAAACGCGATTTTTGAACGTATATTGTAAAGCAATTTTCATTATTCGAAAACTAGTAATTAAGTCTTTCGACAACTATGATTGAAGTGAAGTGTTCATACATCATTCGTTTATCACTTTTATTTACTCTTTTAATTCCACTGTTGATATTTGAAAAAAAGAATTTAACACATATGTTCTACATGTGACCATTGATGGTCATACATTTGAATTTACTTTCAATTGCGCTTATTAATGAACAAATTTATTATGTTCTATGTATAAATGTCACACAAATGTTGTTTCGGATTTAACTAAACTAATATAAATTTCAATTTCACCATAAACTTTCTATAATGTAAAAATGTTTAAATCATAATTTTGCTCGTGGACAAAGACTCAAATTAATCGCATTATAACGAAATAATTCACATTTATTAAAATACTTTTAAATTAAGCATTCTATCAAATTAATCGCTTCATAAAATTATTCCGTCAAAATTCATCGCAGAAAATCAATATTCTGAAAGCGGTGGATGATGGTTACAATAAAAATGTAATTTGAACGTGCACCGTGTAACTCCACAATTACCCAGAAACATAACTCTAATTAAATTATCTAACTCAATCAATCAATGAACAATGAAATTTGTGCTACATTTCCCTTGTTTGTTTTCCTCGAAATTCTACGAGCTTTCTAATTACAATAATAATTCAAATTACTCTTAATTAGAATAATGTTTTATTTACATTTTAGTTCAGAAAAGAAATAATTGTTCAAGAATAATTGTTTAATTGTTTAAAAATAATTTAACGTAATTTATGCATAAGTTACAAATTCTATAAATTCTAAATAATTTTTTTTTGTTAATATATCCCCACATTTTTTGTACGATACTTATTTTATTCGTCGATTTAATGTTATAAATATATAAACATCCGCCATCTAAATATTACTTAATACACACTGTCCTTTTTCCTGTTCTTATATATAAAACTTGTTCTTTTTCTGTATATTTATATACACAATCATCTCGGGTAGAAAATTATGTAAACTTTTTATATCGTAGGGGTAAACCTGTATACGAAGAATAAATAAGTAAATAATAAAAAGAATATCAAAATGTACTCCAAACGAGGATGGATTAAACTTGATATACTATTTCTCTAATAAATTTATTTATTGTTACTATAAAACCTTTTTTTGGGGGCAACTTTATTCATGAATTATTTTATTTAATATTGGTATGTAAATTTTTTCTATATTCTAGAGGTTTGTCTGTTGAATTAAATATGACGTCCATATTTTTACGAGAGAAATTTAAAAATTCTGTGAGATGAAAAATTAACCCTTTGCTCGAAGGGTGACTCTTGCGATTTAATTCAAGATTAAAAATAAGCACTTTTTAACACAACTGCAGTGTTCTACATACATAATGTATAGTGCTATGGTACATGTAATATACATATACATAGTGTAATAATATAGTACATATGTGTAATGTAGTTCTATACACATACATACATATGTTTACATACATACATATGTTTACATACATACATACATATACATATACATACATACACATATGTACACATGCATACATACACATACATACATATATGTGCATAAACATAATAAAACAGACAATAAGTGCAACTAACATTAGAAAAATAATAACTGCAAAAGAATTCATCAAACTTCAACTAGAAACGTTTTGAATTATCTGCTAATAGTAAAAAATTCGAGTTAAAAAATAAGAATTAACAATCAGTAAATCTTCTGCAACAAATATACAAAGTGTACATATAAATGAAACAAAATGAAGAAAAGCAAACGATTAAAATTAAAAATATACGAAAAGTAACAAAGTCGTTCGAAAATAAGTTAATGAAGAAGTCACGAATTTCCGGATAATTGCCGGAAATTGCACGTTCGGTAATTAATGGAAAGGAAAGGTCACGTTAAAGAGTTTCCCCAAAGCGACCACCTAAATCACGAAGGGAAACTTTCTTACGAGAGAAAGAAGCACGAGACAGTCTCCAGAGTACTGAAAACAGATCGATGTTTCGTGTACCAGCATAATTTAAAACTTTCCAGCGTACTCTCGTTTTTGGTAAACGAACACTTGATCCGAACAAATGCACTTTCAATAATCGAAAAGGTGTTTACGAAGTTGATGAGATGATTCACCGGATATTAGATTATTTATGTTATTCATTATTCATGGAGTGTGAAAGCTTCAGGAAACTCGAAAAGAAACCAGAAGTTTTTTATGCAAACCCATTAACTTTTTTTAATAAATTGTCAGTTTTTGTTTCTTTGGAAAGTTTTATAATGTATGAATTTTTATTTCATTGACTACTTTATTATGGGACTTTTGGTTATGGAGAGTTTTTTATTATTGAAAGGTTTTTATTATTTAGAGCTTGAGAGTTTTTGATTAGTGAAACTGAGAATTTTTTATTAGTGAGACTATGAAATTTTGAGACTATTGAGACATTGAGTGTTTTTGAATTTCGAGATTTTGAACTCTTTGAAGGTTGGAGATTTTGCAGAAATAATCATATTGAATTATAATCGAAAATTCCCTGTTCCGCGAGAACCTAACTTAAAATAAAGCAGCACTATACTTAATTAAAAGGAACCGAAAACGCTACGCAAAGATTGAACTATAATATTTGAGATTTAAACAACGTTTATAATTGTGCATACACATATTGTTTACTTTGAATTTCAACGCACACATTCTATAACAACATATTTAACGCGAGCATGAATTTAATTTAAATGCCTCTCCGGCGTTATTCAAGATGGCGCTTAAAACGTATCGAAACACTTAGCTTCATAATCCGTTATGAAAAAATCATTCATGGATAATAATACAGGACTGAACGTATCTGCAGTAACCTCATCCAAACCAAAATGTGTTTATCCCCGTGAGTTATGCAATAATAATCAGCAGACTGCGGATATTCATGCATTTATAACCATCCAGGTGTGCAAAGGATATACAAAATTAGAACTACCTGGGTCAGAAATAAAATAGAATATTAAACGTAACGTGTGTACAGTGATAGTTGCTTCGTACAAAGCTTGGAAGCTTGCGGGGTTAAAAATTTAAACGTTTGATCAGTTTTTAGTGAGGATTTTAAAGATTTTTCAAACATTGATTTAATTTGGGTATTTGGGATTATTTAGCTTGGGAGTTCTTGAGAATTTGAAAACTGGAGATTTTAGAGATTTTGAGTTTGAAATGTCCTTAAATTTCAAGGTTTGGTATTATTGGGGAGTTTTAAACTTCAAAATTTGAAAGTTGAAGAGATCTCAGAGATTTTTATTTCGAAAATTTCTAGCTATTCAATTTTGTACATTCAAAATTTCCAACTATTCAAATTTGTGAATTAAAAATTTCTAAAATCCCAAATTTACAAGTATCAAATTTCTAACGTCCCAAATTTGCAAGTATCAAATTCCTATCTTCCTAAGATAAATCAAACATTTATTACTTCTCAAATTTAAAACCAGATTTTTCTGAACAATTATTTTCTCATCACTTCGGAAATAAATCTAACCCCATTACGTACACTCTAACATAAACACGAACCAGTTACAATTCTGTTAATATCACGCTTCGAAATAATTTCACTCTTCCCAAAATATAGTATTTCGTCCTACATTACTATATTCCTATAATCATGTATATATTCATGTACATCATACATTATATTTGACTCATTCATACCACCTCATTCAATCTTAACTATACAATTGCACCTCAACATCCTAACTACAATTTTAATAATCGACAAAAATAAATAAGCTAGAAGCAGAGATGTCTAACAAATTTAGAGAATAATTATATTTTTAATGTAATATTTGTAACTTTATATAACAATATTCATTCACAAAGCAATCGTAGATGTACTGTACCTCAACAACCTAAGTAAAAATTGAGTAATCGACAAAAATTAATAATAGAGAAACAAAGATGTTGACTAGCAAATATATATGACAGTATCTTTCTAGCACAATACCTGTTACACATAACCATACTCATTCGCATAGCAATCGCATCTCCACAATTCTCCCTCAACCCCAGTACAAATTCACTAACCGCTAAAAATAACGGGGAAACAAAGATGTTGACTGGCAAATTTATAGAACAATTTTTCTAGCACAATACCTGTTACTTCATATAGTACTTATTCACGTAGCAAACGCATCCCCTCAATTTTCAACCCCAGTACAAATTCACTGAGCGTTAAAAAAGAATAATGTAGAAACAAAGATGTTGACTAGCAAATCTACAACAGTTATCTTTCTAATAGAATACCTGTTATTTCATATTGTACTTATTCACATATCAATCGCATCCCCTCAATTTTCCCCTAACAACCTTATTAGAAATTCACTAACAAATAATGTAGAAATAAAGACATTGACTAGTAAATCTACAACAGTTATTTATCTAACAGAATAACCTGTTATTTCCGGCAATATTCACATAGCAATCGCATCGCCTCAATTTTCAACCCCAGTACAAATTCAGTGAGCGTTAAAAAATAATGTAGAAACAAAGATGACTATGAAATCTACACAACAGTTATGTTTGTAATAGAATCCTTATTTTATACGAAGATAATTCAAACAGTAATTGTACTTTCATTCTCCCTTAACAACCAAAGAATTTACTAAGTATTAAAAATAAATATAGAAACAAAGATGTTGACTAGTAAATCTACACAACAATTATCTTTCTAACACAATACCTGTTACTTCTCCCGATATATCTCTCCCCAGTGCTCGACTGATGCCGCACCACCTGTTCGTGCTCCAGATTCTGCGTCCCCTCTCCGACGGTTGCTTGCCTCTTTAAATATATATTCCCTCTAGTGCGGATGTCCGCGGATGCAGCGATGTCCGTGGCTCCACCGTGGCTCAGATGGATAGAGAGAAAGAGAGATAGTGTGCGAGAGAGAGAAGGGCCGATTTTTAGCGGTCGATTTGATCGAATGTCTCGGCGAGCAAACGCGGTCCAGGTGACGATAAAGAGGACGGGACGTGTACGAACGAAAACGTCGAGACTGGTGGCCCGTTACCGGCACCCGACGGTCTCATGGCCGATGATGTTTCGGCGTCGGGGGTCGCGACGTGCCTAACCCGACGCGTCGCCACGGGTTAACGGGGCTTCCTCCTCTGCTCTGCCTTTTCTCCAACCCCAGAAGCTGCGCTCACCTGTCACTGCGCACACTCCTGTTCAAAGCCACCCCACACGCCATGGGCGGATCTATATGTGGGCTAATTGGGCTGAGAGAAACGGGATCAAGTTCAATAAGACCAACGCAGAATCGATAAATCGATGCCTACCCTCTGTCACAGTCTCGTTCGGGACAGATTATCGAGTTGAGAATGTGTCGGGTTTTTCAATTTTTTGATCGAGGAATTTTCAAAGTGAGGGATGGTGTGGTTACTCATTTTCAGATTAATTAATTGTCAAATTGAGGAATTTTTAAATTGAGAAATTGTCAAGTTTTTACATTTTTAAATTGAGAAATTTTTTAACTGAGAAGTGGTTGGGTTTTCAATTTTCAAATTGAGAAATTTATTAATTGAGAAAATGTCAAGTTGAGAAATTGTCAGGTTTTCAAATTTTTAAATTGAGATGTTATCGAGTTCATACATGGTTAAATTGAGAAATTTTCAAGCTGAGAAATTGGTAGGTAATTAATTATTTAAATTGGGAAATTGTCAAGTTGTTAAATTATCAAATTAAGCTATTGTCAAGTTTTTAAATTTATAAATTGAGGAATTTTCAAAGTGAGGGATGGTCTGGTTTTCAATTTTCATATTAATTAATTGTCAAATTGAGGAATGTTTAAATTGAGAAATTGTAAAGTTTTTACATTTTTAAATTGAGAAATAACTAAGAAGTGGTCGGGTTTTCAATTTTCAAACTGAAAAATCATCAAGTTCTTACATTTTTAAATTGAGTTACTGTCAACTTTTTAAATTTTTAAACAGAGAAATGTATAATTCTTCAAATTTCGAATTGAGAAATTTTCTAGTTTTTAAATTATTAAATTGTGAAATGACGAAGTTTTTAAATTTTCAAGTTGAGTAACTTTCAAATGGAGATATTAAGATGATTTTAAATTGTCAGATCAAGAAGATTGTAGGTTTCCAAATTTCCAAATCGAGAGCATGAAATTTTCAAACTTCCTTCGCAAACTTTCAAGTGCTGCATGGAAACGTTCGCTAATGAGCCTCCGTTGATCTCGACAATTGCACGTAATTATGCAACATAACGAGCTTCGGTCATAATACAACCTGTAATACTTAAATCTGTAATAGTTATCAAACGACAGCATCAAAAAATGAATTATCTTTTCTAACGAAATCTTTCAATTAACATTTTCCATTTTCATTGCCGAACGGAGCGAGGCTCCTGAGAGGACTCGATGTGCATTTGTTCGTTTGTTTGTCTGTGCCACGCTGCAGACCGCAATTTTGGGTCCCTGATTTGAAATTTTGAGGGTGGATTCGCGAGACACCCTAAATTTGCTGTATAGATTTTGGCGGCGATCTGACGACAGGAACCTGTCGTCATCGACGTCGATCGTCGTCGAATCGATAAAAGCCGTGTTTTAGTATCCTTTTCGGTAATTTTTAACACATAGAATCGACTGGAAGCACGTTAAAACTCTATAACTCATCGTTGACGAGAATACTTGATCCTCATTGACGTCGGTCGTCGTGAAATCAACAAGAATCGTGTTCGGTATCGTTTTCAATAGTTTCAGACAAGTTTAATCGTTTGAACGACTTTAAAATCTCTACACCTTGTTCTACTTGTATGTTTGCAGTAGGTACTCAAAATTAGAAATACGCATTCGAATTCGCGTAACGCACCTGGATATAGTTGTATATGCATATGTATATGTATCTCTGTACACACATTTCACATGGAACATTTATAACATGTTACAGTAAGGGAATTAAAAAATTCCCCAACTTTAATGTCTAAATTTGAATTTCCATAAACTTGAAAATCTCTCAATCCTTAAATTAACTCACATAAAATTCACAGTTTCAATAATTCCTAAATGTGAATATTTAAAGTTGCAGGATTCGATAATCTGAAAAATTAAAGACTTCTAAACTTGAAATCTTTCAACCCCTAAAAACCAGACTCCCTAACACAGATTACTAAATTCCTAAATTTGGAAGATTGAAATATCTACATTCCGAGATTGAATAACGTCAAACTATGATGAATTCAGATTACTAAATATCCAGTTCAATAAATTTCCAAATTTACTCTGCACTTCCTTTTCCCATATAAGCTGCGCTCACCTGTCACTGCGCACACTCCTGTTCAAAGCCACCCCATACACCATGGGCGGATCTATATGTGGACTAATTGGGCTGCGAAAAACGGGATCAAGTTCAATAAGACCGGAGAATCGATGAATCGATGGAACATTGCGTGACAGTCTCATTCGGGGGTTGAACGATTATCCAGTTGAAAAATTTGGAAATTTTCCTATTTTTAAATCGAGAAATTTTTTTTAACCACAATAACACTAGACTTAACCCTCAACAACGTTAACACTGGACTTAACCCTTAACAACATTAACATTAGACTTAACTCTTAACAACAATAACACTAGATTTAACCCTTAACAATATTAACACTAGTCTTAACCTTTAATAAAACAATGCATTTTAGGTATAGAATACACTAACAAGATTTAACCGGAAAAGGCAAGGACACAGTATATAAACGACAGCCAGGGAGAGAAATTAACTCAGGACTGCGAAAAGCTGGCATCCAACTCTGCATAACTACCCTCCAGGCAATCTGACCCTTCTAAATATCCGCATCTCGTATCCTATGTTCCACAGCGTACCAAACTTCCCCTTCTTGTCAGTTACGATCCAGGTTGTGCCGGGTGGCC
The DNA here is from genome assembly GCA_945859555.1 of Megachile ligniseca. NCBI lineage: Eukaryota > Metazoa > Arthropoda > Insecta > Hymenoptera > Megachilidae > Megachile > Megachile ligniseca. Next base: position 4,325,265 of record OX243790.1, read on the forward strand.
GCACCAGGAGGTTTACCGAAGATATGTCGAAGGAATCTTGAACGTGACCGCTTCCCTGGAATGAGAAGGATTTCTGTTCCTGAATGGAACGGGAGAGGATTTTTCAGACGATACTTTCCCGATTTTTATACGCTTAAGTAGGTCGTTCGATCCTGACAAGCAAGGAAATTAATGACTCTATCAATAATTGTGGACGTTTTTTGAAAATTTGTAATATATCACTTTTGCGTCGATCTCTCGAAAAATGTTCTCTTCGAGGTTTTATTGGATGGATTTAATCTTGTTCGAGTAAAGATGGGAAACAACATGGCGGAGTGTGTGAAGAAATGAAAATTAAATCATATTTTGTGGTATTTTGTTAATGATGAGATTGTATTGGTAGTTGATTAAATTGTGTTGATGGTATTTTATTAAATTGTATTGATGGTAATTAAATTGTATTCAACTTACTGATAATACTAAAATTTTCCGTCGGGGATTTAAAAAATCATGTCCGAAATATTTTGCACCCCAAATTTAACAAAACCGAATTGTCAGTGTGAGACACCTTACAAAGGTTTAAAAATATAAATAAAGTGTTGCAATAATAATTTGATTAAATGTTCAACTTCAAACTGGGACGAGCTAAGTGTCATGCGAAACGTTTATGGCATGGAATCATGTCAGACTAGGTGTATTATGCAATCGGTCATTTGATCTGATACAACCTGGTATCATGAGAATTCGAGAAGCTAGCCAAGTCAAACCCTGCCGTGGTCTTCGATTCGATTCAATTACACATGCAAGGTCTTTAGGTCAAATATCATCTGAATATGTATAACTCTCGTTTTTAACCGTGTGGGGCAGGTAGAAGGCATGGTAATGTAGGACTACGGTGGTTTATTTGTTATGCATGACTTAATTGTGAGAAATAATACTAGGTACTGGGAAATTTGGAAATTGGGAGATTTAGATAGTGGAACGTGTGGGAATTTGGATGTTTGGAAATAGGGTGAATTAGAAATTGGGAAAATTGGGAATATTGGAAATATTGGGCAAATTGGGAAAATTGAGAGAATTGGGAAATATAAGAATTGGTAAATTTTTTAATTTGAAAATTGAAGACATTGGAAATTAGGAAACTGGGAAATTGAGAAATTGAGAAATTGAGAAATTTGGATATATGAGGACTTAAAATTTGGCAATTGGATAATTTAGGAATAGTGATATTTGGGAATTGGGAAATTTGGAAATTGAGAAAGTTGGGAAAATTTGGAAACTTGGAAAAGATTAGGGAAATTGAGAAAATTGAGAAAATTGGGATAGTTAGGAAATGGGAAATATAAAAATTGGGGAATTTGAAAATTGAGGACACTGGAAATTGGGAAATTTGTAAATTTGGAATTTGGAAAAACTCATGATCGAGAAATTCGGGAATTCAAAAATGGAAAATTAGGAAAATTAGGAAAATTAGGAAAATTAGGAAAATTAGGAAAATTAGGAAAATTAGGAAAATTTAGAAAATTTAGTAGATCTAGAAAATTTAGAAAATTTAGAGTTTGAGAGTTTCAGAATGTAAGAAGTTGAATATGTAAAAATTTGAAATTCTGTAACCTAGTTACACCATAGTGCTGTTCATACGTAGTTCTAGTTTTACGCGGTCAGAAACGAAATGAAACAAAATAAATGAGTCCCGTAAGGAGTTTTTCTACTTTAGCAAACACAGAAACTCAAGAATTTCTAAGACGCTATATGTTTTCCCAATAAAAAGCAATCTTCATAGTTGTTATAAAAACTTTACCGAATATTTACGATAATTAAAGTCAAGTTAAAAAAAATTCGCATCTAAACTTCATCCCCCTTGCTCATACTCCATTTTAAATAATTCTGTTAAATGATAAAACTTGCTTAAGTTATCTTTTTTTAGAATGTCTTATTATTTATCAATATGTTAATGATATTGAGTGCTTTTAATATCAAGCACTTTATATACTTTATTGACTGATTATCTAAAATGAAAGAAGCTGCTTGATTTTTATCGTGGAAAGTGTTTTCAAAGGCCTGAACTTTAAAGTCTTTTTTATCAGAACACGAGTAATTATTATATTACAAAATCCTCTTCGCGTGTATAATGTTTTGAATAAAATTAAATATTCAGAAATCATCTCATTAATCTTTGAGCAATTAATACATTTTGTTTAAATGTAATTCGATTGCTATTATTATAATAATTGATAGTATTATTAGTAATTATGTAGTGGTATCTTGCTGTTGTTATTATAATAATTAATATTACTTATAATACTGTTTTTATTGTTAATAATAATATATAACTACATCATGCTTTTTCTATTATAACAATTAACATTATTGATAATAGTATAATAATATCTACTATTGCTGTTATATTTTTATTGTATTATTATTGTATTATTTATATTACTATATTTATAATAATGTGATACTCTATTATTGCTATCATGATTTGTCAATATTATAACAAACATCAGGTAGATTATTTAAAAAAAGAAGTGTGATCATAAAAAAAGAACGACCCATTAGGATATAAAGCTTTTATCATAAATTTGCAGCTACGTATTTACCTTATACAAGTAAATCGATGTGAGATAGCTTTTGGGAGCTAAATTCAGTTAACGCTGCTATATTGCCGTTGTCTATATTCCTTCCACCCTTCGTCTTCCTAAACCCCTGTGCGAATCAGGACACTGATCCAGATCAGCTGTCGGGCTTTCATATCCTATTATGTCAACGTCCTTAGTTTTCCTGTTGTGATTGAACTATCCTTTTCTATACTCCCACTTCCTATAATTCTAATCGACTTCCACGATCGATTGATTTCTCAAAAGTGCACCGTTCTAGCCCTTGCAAATACTCAATTTTGTGTCTTTATGATAATAAGATGACTACCCGTTCATCTTTCTTGTTTCCTTACTATTTTACAAATACTCCATTTTGTGGCTTTATGATAATAAAATGGCCACGTGCTTAATAACCTTTTGTTTACTCTACGTAGTTATATTTTCGTTTAATAATATTGTTAAAGTACCTACCTTAAAATTTAACAATGGTCTTATTAATACTTTAAAATATCGAAAGTGTGTATTCAAAAAATTATTTTAAAGTCCAGTGGTATTAATTAAGAAATTGTTTAATTTTTTATGGTAAAATGAACGCGTTATCGTCGTTGTTACGATATTATACTAGATGTATTGAAAGAATAATTTGAATACAATATTGTCTATTTAAAGGTGAATTAAGGATACTTGCAAGGTAATTTTTTGCGAAACTCATTTTATCCGACAATACTTGCTTCATTATTTGATAATTTAATTGCAGACGAAAGACGTAACTGTAATTTTCTGGTTTCAAAACAACAAATGTTAATAGCGTTGTACTAATTGGAGCACCGCCAGAGATAAGTATTTCACGTTTCAATTACCGTAATCGCGGTAATTTCGGTGTAGTTTAGTGCTACGTCAGTAACTCTTAATTTTGTGAAATGTAATATAAGGTTTTGTAACGGAAATTAGCTGAATGTCTCTGTTATTTGCGGTACCTCAAAATCGAAAATTAAATATGTACCGCAAAATTTAATAAATATATTAATTTCGCAGTGAGCACATTGAAAATTTGCAATTGCCAAATATTCCTATTTTACGATGAGGTAAATTTTGCATAACTGAATATTTAATGGTGATTTGAAACCCAAATAACAGCAAATATAATGTAATAGCGTTCTAATGGAAGTTATAAATCATTTAATAATCTGTGGTGTCAATACAATATCAAACATTTATTTCTCATAAAACAATTTTTGCAACAATAAGCTCAAATTAATAATATTAGTAACTATAGTTTATGGTTTATATTAGTAGAACTACAAATATAAAATTAAACATCACTAACATAACTTCATGCTTCATGAACATAGCTTCAAACATAATTATTTCAGCATAATCGATTGTTAATTATTATAATTATTTCAGCATTAATCAAAATCAAATATAAAACCAAGTATAACAACAAACGAAACAAATATTCAAACTTTAATGGTAAAATTTATAATTTTGTATGGCGAGCTACATTTGAAATTTCCCGCCTTTTCTACATTACCCACAAACCATAATTTAGTTACTATTAAAAAATGACTGAGCTATAGAATAGCTTTTACAGCTATTATCAATTCACAAATCAAGATTACCAGTCTATTCATTAATTTTCTAATATATTTTTGCCCGGAGAGACTATATACCTTGAGTGTACATGCATACTTTTAAAGGCACGCTTTTTTATTGCACATTTTACACATATACAACAGAAGAACCACAGACATTCAATTATATAAGCAAGGTAAAAAAGACGATAATTTATTGTATAGTAATTAATTTAAAGAGCTGAAACGATTCTGAAAGCCTATGATTCGTAAATGTATTTCAAAATTCATATTTTCGCGCGCTGCCAGACAACAAAACTGCTAGTACCATCTAACTGTCAAATGTCAAACTATCGAAGCAGATTTTCTTCAGAAAACCGTCATGTTCTAACTCGCGTCAAATTTTGCAAATAAGCTCCTTCATAAGAAAGGAAACATCTGCGAGAACGGTTTTTGACGACTCGAAAAAGATTTTTTACCATTTGCATCATTCCCTACCTTACCGACGATATTCTTGAACATTATATGAATGGTTTAAAATTGATAACAGCTCGATAAGATCAGAAGCATTCTGAAGTTAATTATTCTTGCTCTGCGATTTAATTTGATGAATATTATAGTCAATTAAGGCAGTAAAATCATTATTAATTGCAGTTTTCGAAAATTGAACACGTGGCGCCATCTCTCCGGCGAACAGGGTGAACTACACGTTTTTGAAACTGTAGTTCCGTTAGTTCCCACGCGCTGCCGCTAGATAGCGCCACGTGTATCGTTTTCGGTTCAATTGAGTTTATATAGTTGATTTTATTAGCTTAAATGTCTATAATATAAATCGAATTACATCAGAGTGCAAGACCAATTAACTTCGAATTGTTTTGACTTTACCAAATTATTATCAATTTTTAACTATTCTCAGTCTAATCTTAACTAGCCTAAAGCTTTCTGTCTTATGTACCGCCATCTAGCGGTAGTAGATGCCAACTAATTAAACTACAGTTTTAAAAGTGTGTAGTTCACCCTGTTCGCCGGAGAGATGGCGCCACTTGTTCCATTTTCGTAAAAGCAATTAATATTGATTTTATTGATTAAAATGCTATATATTTATTATACATTTATTAATATTGATTTTATGCTGTTTGCAATATATTCCATGGGTCCGAAAATGTGGATTATGTGTTCATAACAAGTCGTATACTATACCGTACCTTGTCGGTAATATAGGGAATAACATTCGAATGGTAAAAATTTCGAAAAATTCTCATGTTTCCTTTTGAAAAAAGGAGCTTATTAGCAAAATTTGACGTGATTCAGAGTATGACAGTTTTCCGAAGAAAAATTCGTATTTCTTGAATGCGTAATTTTCATTGGGATTTTGATTTTTCGAAAGTTTTGTTTCGAATAAAATAAATTTCCTATGTTAATAGTCTTTTCTATTTTCAACAGTTGATTTCGGTAAGTTATTATATTGTTCACTCCTTTCGATCAAAATGCATCAACTGAGCATTATCTACCGCGAAACGACTAATATTTAAACGGTATTACAACGAGATGGAGCTACTTCTGGCAATATTCAGACCTATGGTGAATGCTGTGGAGTGTAAAACTAATTAAAGTTAATCTCATAAAGATATGATACAGTAATAACTAATATCAACAATGTTGAAACTATTCAACTCTAGTAAAATTGTGTACCGTACGGTTTGCAAAACAGTGGCAGAAAAGCGAACTTTTCTGTCTGAAGCATACCGGTGTGAAGAAGCATGGAAAGCACGTCTACAGTCTCCATTGTTACAAAAAGTCGACCCAGAAAGTTTGTTTTTACGTTTAGAACAACAGTTAAGCACAAAAGGAAAAATTAGCGCAATTGACATTGATATATTTGCGAATTCTGTTGTCAAGAAATATCAGAGCGAGGAACTGCTGTATTTATTACACCAATTAAGGTTAACTGTTGAAACAACAGACACTTTAGATTCAACACACCATGCAGTTATAAGATATTTGTTAGATCATGATTATACAGATGAGCTTATAACTATTTTACATGACAGACTCAATTATGGTATTTTTCCCGATCATGTATCATATAATATACTCATGGACACATATATAAAGAAACAAGATTATGCCAGTGCAGCTAAGGTTGCTGTTTTACCCATGCTTCAAGAAGACACTGAGAATCCAATAACCAATGCATTATCTGTATATAGTTGTCACAAATATCTAGAAAATCCTGATATTTGGAAAAAACCAGAACCACCAAAAGAGGATACTACAGAAGAGGTTAAAGTTCGAGTAGGTTATCTCAGAAATCCTTACTTTGATGATCACTTTGATCTTACAGATCCACGTGATTTAGTAGGAAAAACATTAGCTTTTCAAGGAAAAGCCATGGATAACGCATTAGGAAGAACTATTCGTTTAAGAGGTTTAATATTATATAAAAAATATGAAGATGCATTGAAATTTATAAAACAATTGCAAACTGAAATTGAGGGTGATGTTGTTTATAACGAAGTTTTTAATTTAATTGAAAAAGATAATGCACATATACCCAAAGAAGAAATACCAAATGAGTTAGAGAGTTTAATGTCTGAACTTAACACATTAAAAGAAAAAAAATTATGTGAAGATAATTTAACTGAAACATTGGAAAATAACATTAAATCTGCAATTAACACACAAGCTGAAATTGATATGAATGAACAGTTAAAGGTAATTAGTACACTATTAATAATTTGTATTAAAAATAGATTAAAATATTATTTTATTATATACAATTAATCAATTTTTGTTAATATTTTAGAAGTATCCTGAATGGGAAAAACAGAGGGAATTAATATTAATCAAACAGGCGGAAGAAATTAATCGACTAGCTAGGATAAAACGTATTGATGAATTAAAGAAAGATTTAGAAGAACGAGAAACTTTCATCACTTTCTTTGAAAAAGAAAATGAAATAGATCTAAAAATAGACGACCTTAGACGTGAAGATAAGAAACAAAAAGAGCGTCTTCGTGGAATACGTAATGCTAAAAGGAAACTAAGAAATTTAACACAACAATCGGAATATGTACCACCTGCCGTTTAAGTCAGAAAAATTAATATGTAATATAATTGTAAATAACAGATAAAAATTTGTAATTAAAAAATACATAATAAATCATATTTCCAGAAATTATTTTCGTAACGAATAGTAGGGTAAAAAATCAAAAGAAACACGTTAAGTGTAATGTATCTTTTATATTTTGTACATAATTGCTTAAAAGTATTCTTTTTTGTTTTTAATATTTAGTATATAGATTTATAACAGATTTCTCTGTAGGTGCTTATTTTTGAGAAATACGAAAATTAACTGTACAATTAAACTTTATACTAAAAAATTATTAGGCTCTGTAACAAATGCTATTTCATTTGAGCGTTAATATTAAATGAAGTCATGCTGTGCATTTGGCCCAATCGTAATCATATTTCGTATTTATAAATTTTTAGTAATTAGTCTTAATACGTTTACAAAAACTGCTGTACAAGTAGCAGTTCTTTAATTTCTGTTTTTATTTTTGCATTATTTATGACTATAAAATTTGGTCTTCGAAATCGTACTCGTTTATGAGGAATGTCCTATAAACATTACAATTTAATTTTGTTTATAATGTAAACAACTTCAAAACGAATTACACATGTACATATTTGTATATTTTTTAGTTTTCAGTTAAATTTTTACCTGGTCGTTGTTATTACAATTTATGTTACAATATCACATATTACATAACGATCACGAAGTTTTACTCTGTAGTTGTGCTGTTAATGCCGCTGTTTCTTGTTTCATTTGTTTCAAATCAGCGGTTATCCTCTCTAAGTTTGCCCCAACATTTTTTGTGGACTCAGAATCAATCTAAAACAAAAATATAATAGATTTAATACAATGAATTGTTATATTTTATATTACATTATGTAAAAATGGTTTCTGTTAACAAGATATATATTGTTTACCTGTTCTTCTAAATCCCTTATTTCTCGTATAGTCGCACCAGTTTCTTCTACTAAACTTACAAGTTCACTACAATCAGAATGAAGTGTGGCTAGTAATTTATAAGCCTTCCTTGATGCTTCGTTTGTTCTTGCATCTCGAAATATTAATTCATCAACAACCGTAAACGATCTTTCCAATCTGCCTGTAAGAGTGTTGATTTCTTTTTGAATTTCTCGTGTATCAGCTAAAACTTTGTTGATTTCGTCCTTTTGTTTTCTAACATTATTAATTATTTCTAAAATTCGTTGGGTATAAGCGGATCTATTTACTTCTTTAGGAAGTTTATGAACTTCTGTTACTAATTGTGAGTACTGTTGATCTTTGTTACGACATTCTTCTAGAAGTTCTTTTTCCTTCTCTTTTAACAGTTTGATTTCATCCAGCTTCTTTTGGCTTGCACTCTACATGTATTATAAAAAGACGTAATTCTATATTTAGATACATAATTTAAATATTATGTCCCAATGGTATAGCAATACTTACAGCTTTTGTCGAATGTTTTTCTCTTTCTTGCCTATATTTCTCAATTAATGGTACTCTATGTTTTTCCCACTGGTTACTTAAATTAATTAATTTATTTGTACTAATTTCAATTGCTGCTTCTAATTTCTTAATGTTTTCTTCCCCATCTTGTAACAGGTCATATATTCTTGCTTTAAATTTTTTCTGTTCTTCATTAATTGTTAATTCCTTTTCTTCAGTTTGATAATTTATTCTTATTTGACTCACACTGGTAGTTAACTTTTTAATCGCATCTTGTAACTCTTCTATATTACTTCTGAAATTTTCACATTCAACTTTTATTTTTTCTACTTTTAAATCTTGTTCTTCCAGTTTATCTAATTGTGTAAGTGGTTTTTCTTTCACAAGCGTAGATTCTGTAGTACCGTTGTTTTTTACCTGAGATTCCTATAATGGTAACAAATAAAATTGCACAGTATTACATTATCTATATACGATTTGTAATAATTTTTTCTTAGTCTTACTTTGGAGGGTAATGTTGCATTTTTTACCAGGATTGTATTCAGAACTTTAACATTACCAGGTGTATTAACCTGAGTGATTTTATTACAGTACTGCTCGTTCAACCAATTTATTCGATCAAGAATATTCATTGAATAAGAACAAGTACTTCTTGCATTGTAGGATATCAAAGAAGGTAAAACAGATGATGCACTTTGGATTTGTTCAGGAACAGACTGTAGATAATGTATGAAATATTCTTTATATTCTACAATGGACAACATTTTTATGAGATAAGTATTCTATAATATTGAATGCTAATAGAAATAATTAATATTACCTTCTCCATCTTCTACTTTTGGTATTTCTAAATTCACAGATTTACAAGGGATACTTGCTCTTCCCCTATTTCTAAATCCTTTTGTATGACAGTAATGCGGCAACCAAGATACTGACAAACTTTGATCTACTGCTGTTGCTATAGATTTTTCTAATAATGCAATATTACTAATCGGTTCGTTTAATGGCTTATCACTTTCTTTTGGTAATTTTTCAATCAAAAACATAAAAACTTTACGTAGGTCAGCTTCTGAGCTATATAAAAATGTTTGATAGCCAATATCACCTTTGTATCCTAGTTCCTAAATTTATGAACTGTGTGTCAACAAAGGTAAAATAATAATTACATAAGTAATTAGAATATTTAATCAATTCTTTTAAATCTTACTGAACATGCTTGAGCAAGTGTAGCACCCAGTCGAAAACGGGCTGCCATATTTATAGGTAAAACAGTAGATAATCCAAGACCTGGTTTTATTATATCCAAGCATTTTATTGTTGCATCTACCACTAGTTCCGTATTAAAACCACTGAGATTTGTTATACCCTCTTCTATGTCACTAAAATGTGGTTAATATTTATCTCTAATATAATGGTATCTGTTTATTGTTAACATTCTAAATAAGAAAGTATATCTACATAAAAATGAACATTATCATTAACAAATGAATCTTTGTAATTAAGTATAATGATCAAATTATTTACATCTAAATTAAATATTATTTAAGTTTATCAATAAGTTTTATAATATTCATAAACTTAATTTAAACAAAGTGGTACTTTTTATTACATATTTTTAAAATCAATTTGTAAACTGTCAAATTTCTACAATTTTCAATTAGTTTATAACTTTTTAAATATTCTAATATTTAAAAATTCTAATTTATAGCGACATTTTATATTCAGCAAAAAAAAAAAAAAAAAAAAAGCAATACATTGTTACTCAAGGTATAACAATGAATATAGATAATATTACCACCCACTTTATTTTTATAAAACCGGTTGTCATTAAATATCAAATATGACAAATACGTGATACTAAATTTTGAAAACTCACCAGCCTATTTGACGTAATGAATGAATAATAATATTGTCAACTTCCTCCATCATCTGTAAAAACGTGAAAATTCTAAAATTTTCTATAGTATTACCGTATCTTTAGAAATTTATGTTGAACTTCACAAATCTAACCTCTCTACGAGTGAACAAATATTTGTGCACTGAAGAATCATACAGATGGCGTGAGGAGTGATTACTTCGACATAAAATTTACTTTTTACAATAATTATTTTATACTTGAATATTTTATAATCTGAAACTTCTAAATTCATATATTTAAAAATTCGAGAATTTCTGAATTCCTAAATCTTTAAATTTGAAAGGTTCAAATTTAAAACTTTGTAAATTTGAAATGTTTAAATTTGAAAACTTTTGATTAAATTACATTCGGAAAACTGAGAATTTGGAAATCTTTTATTTCCAAATTCGAAAACTCGAAAATTTGTAATATTTGTATTTCTAATTTTAAATTATAAACGAGCCACATAAAACGAAGCTACATATCGTAGCTATACTGTATTCTTAATTGCATCTTTTAAAAGTATTATGCAGTTTAAATTTTCGCGCCATTTCACAATCGCGATTACGCGAATCGACCGACAGCCAACTTCACATGATAAGTAAAGATCAATTATTCGCGGCGAGAGGTCCGCACTCCGCGGAGTCGTGCGTTACGTTTGGTACGCGTCAACATCATCAGCTGTTGTTTCGCTCTTCCATGAAATGACAGTTTCGTGGAGGTTCATAATGTGGAAATCATTTTCGTGAGGGTGTTTCGTGTACCGCAGAGGCGAGCCGTATGTGATCTTTATTTCTGAGAAAGATGAACGGGAGCCTGGGAATAATGCGCGGACCAGAGCAACATCCACAAAGGTTCGCAGATTATTTTGTCATATGCGGACTGGATAAAGATTCGGGTTTGGAACCGGACAAATATTTCGGTAAGTCTATTTTGCATTCGGATGATAATGAATATCATCACACTGTACATATTTTGTCGTAACATTTATCGCTCATTTAATTTTCAACAGTGACTGTGCGACCGTTTGATGGTTTTTATAGTCCGATAGAAATGTTGTACTACATTGTTGCAGTTTTTGAAATCTCTAGATTGCGCAACGGCATTGATAATTTAATCTGAGATCAGTGAATTGTGCCAGTAACTGTTGTTTACGTTTAACGTGATATGTTTGTATCGTGTAATCTTATAAGATTAATTAGCAACCTTCCGTTCTGCTTTTTATAGCTTTCTCAGATATTGTTAATCCTGAAATATGTCTGTTTTAACGCGTGAAATACACGTGAATTATAATCGTTAACATACTGTTTAGAAAAGATGATTCTCCTTACTGAATATGTTAATAGCTTATTTCAATACAATTTTGAAATTCCTTTCATTATGTGTAATGACAGTGCAAGGTGCTCATCCGTCGTTTATGTATTTAGCGTATAAAACGATGCACGTGATTATAGTGATACTCGTAGTCACGAATAGATATTTCAGTCATGGTTTTTAAATATAAATAACCACCAATGCCAAATAAATTGTATAATAAATTAATAATGCCAAGGAAAGGAATATTTGATAAAAAAATTGAACGCTCGACAGCAATCAAGTTCACCGTGTGTATTTTTAACTTTATATTACTTAATGTCAGTTAAATCGATATATTCATTCGTTTATTTTTAATCTCTAGTATAAAGGATCCTTATTATGCGTTTCACACGATAAGAATATTATTAAATTTACATTGCGTCTGAGAATGTTCTATAATCAATTTTGAATTCGGCGGAGGTCAAGTCCATTGTGACCCGGACCTGCCGTACGCTTATATTAGTCCATTAATATAAATTAGGTATTGAAATTTTTCTATTGAAGAAACAATAACGGTACCGTCGTCGGCAACTGTCAAACGAGGCGAACGAGTTAAAAATTAAGAATATTATAAATTTTACAATTTTGAAAATTACAAATCATCGAATTAATAAATTTAAAAATTTATCAAATTTGCAAACTTTCAAGCGCATCATAAAACCTCTTTCTGTATTGTCAATTTCTACAGTTCTGTTTATAGCACTGCCGTGCATGTAAATGTATTTTTAACAGTAAAAGTCAATAGTTCAGAATACGGTAGGCGTTAGTACCGTTGAAAATGTGATTATTAACCCAGTAAACTTCGATGAATATTTGATTTCTCGGTGTTGGACGGTTAGTAGCAGCTGCCCGCGCAAAACTTCTTGAAACGTGAACAATGAGGGCACAGGAAGCAACGGATCTTCCTGAAGAAAGATGGTTCTCTGGTTCAGTCTGGCTTTTCCAAGAATAGCTCAAAGGATCGTTTTACTTGATGTGCACACTCGGGGTGCAATATGGGCTTCCTTTGGATTAGGACGAGGGGCAGGAACACCCTTCCAGTCCCTTCTATTTTTTGAGTCAAATATGTAACTTTCATATCTTCAAGGTCTTCAACTTCACAATTTCTAAATTTTTAAATTTCCAATTTCTTACATTCTCAAAATCTTAAATTCTCAAATTCTTACATACTCAAATTATTAAATTCTCAAATTTTTTAAATTTAAAAATCTAAATTATCAAATTATTATATCTGCAAATTATCAAATTATTATATTTCCAAATTACCAAATTTTCAAGCGTTCAAATCTTCAAACATTAAAATTTGTTAATTCACAAATTTTTAATATACCAAATCTTTGTTCTTAAATTTTTAAATATTCCCAAACTTCCAAATCTTCAAATTTAAAAATTAAGAAAAGGCATTTTCGAAATTAAGGAATTTAATAATTTGCTAATTTAAAAATTAAAAATCTACAGATATTAACTCTCAAATTTAATTTACAAATTAAGTAACCATAATTTGTCACTTAAAACAGTTATTCCTATTTGAAGTTAGATAATAAACTTAAGTGATAAAATGTTAGATTAAGTTTGAGTTGAAGTTTAAATCTTAATATCTCATGATATCTTCAAGTGTTAATAATTGATAATATATCGATCACTAGTGGCAGTACATCTAACTCAAACCTTTACTGTACTTGACAGTGAAGTAATTATTATTCTGAGTCTTCTATAATTGTACCAAGTTTGAACGTAATCAGTGTTCCAAAGGTCGAACGCTCCCCCTATGTAAACTGCGTACAATGGAATCCAGAATGATTATGAAATATGAATCGAAAACAAACAATCGCAAGAAATACGTGAGACTTATGTAAATGAACAATAAAATCACCTAAACTTCAACGGGACGTGTGGACGTCACTCGGTACGTACTTGTTTCAACGTACAATTTTCTCAATCATCATACTGGAAAGCGTGGTAAACTTCTCTAAAGAAAATGGCGACACGGGGGAAAGCAGCTTCAGCGTTGACTTCCGTTAGCCAATTTTCTGATTTAAAACTCTTCAGAGTTAAACGTTTAGAAATTTTCAGATTTGAAAGATTGGAAATTTGAGAATTTGAAAATATGAAAATTTGAGAGCTTGAGTATTTGAAAATTTAAAAATGTGAAAATTTGTATATTAGAAAATTTAAGAATCTGAGTGAGAATTTGAAAATTGCAAGATTTAAAAATTTGTAAAATAGAAAATTATAAAATTTGAGAATTTGAGAGTGTAAGGTCTTGAATTTGAAAATGAAAAAATTTCTAAAATAGAAAATTTAAGAGTGAGTATTTGAAGATTAAAAAATTTGATAATTAAAACATTAAAAAATTTGAAACTCAGATCTTCAAAAATTATGAATCCATCATTGCACACAGCGTGCACAGCAGTGCCGACGATCTCTTCGAGCGTTTATTATGCCCATCACTGATTTAAACAATCAGACTGAAATAGTGTTAGAAACCTCGCCCTCTCAAACTCTCCATAATCAATCGTTTCCGGTTGATTAGGGAATTATTATACATACTGGTAGTTTTTCAAGGTGATCGGATGTGTCCGTCGTAACTCAATCCTGCAAACTCGCGCACTGGTCGATGAAAGTGGCCGGTGTTGAATTACGACATTCTTATTTCACTACAAATTTCTACGGTTGTTAAATGTAACACGTGTGCACAACGGTGCATACGATGCATCAGCGTGCACCGCTGTTGCGACCGCACAATGACTTATCACCAACTCTTCTAGCATTACACTGACCTGCATTTTCTACGCAATTTTATTATATACAGGGTGTGTCACGTAATTGGAATGGCTTATCTCGAATTTCGTAACAGATTGAGACAAAAGTCGAGTGGTATAGTAATATTTATTTTTTTAATGCAATTGGATATATTGTGAGTAAACAAATCACTCTAACATAACTTCAGACTATCCTAACCTTACTTTAGATAACTGTAAGCTATTGTAATTTTACTTAAGATAATTATAAACTAGTTTAGTGTAATCATAAATAAGTTAACCTAACCTAATTCCAATTTATCCTAACTTTTCCTAAGATAACCATAAACTAGTCTAGTTGTTTGAATTAGAAATTAAATTTTTACTGTCAAGAAATTTCCATTAAAGATTGAAAATTATAGGTTAATTGAAAAAGTTTCACAATTTTCAATTCTAACCTGGAAAATCATTTAATGAACACTTATATTTTAATTCTGAAATAAAAGCATTTAAAAATGAATTACTTTATTATAATTTAACCGTTAATAATGGCATAATTAAACATTTTTGGAGTCTGCCGCTGCTATTTGTCCATGCAAATTGGAAAAGTACCTGAAACGAAGGCAGTTCATATTCATAGCAGTGCACGTGTGCGAGATGTGCAGGGCCACAAATTGAAACGTAATTTTGATGTGCTCTACAATGTATATACTGCACGCCGAACAAAGACTATTTGTGAACAATGGCAACAAGGAGGAGATAATTCCCGCTTTCGTTGAATTATGACCTTCAACCTCGTCCATTCGACATGCTTAGCTTTGTCAAGTAAAACGAATATGTATTGTGCAGCACAAATCCCTTTGCGAACGGTGCTTAAAGTAAATAAGTGATTCTCTAGAAATTTAGAAATTAAAAAATACTATTAATATATAAATAATATTAATTTCTGTTACATATCCTTAGAAATGGTCAAATGGTAATAAATTCATTTTGAAATTTATTTATTTTAATGATAATAATATTTTATGGAAATATTCTGTAAGTGTTAGGATATTTAAATGAAATTTTGTACATGTTGAATTGGCAACGTCACCGTAGCTGCATACGCACGTTAACAATTAGTCTGCTTTTTTAAATCATGAATATGCAACAACTGTACCAGCCGTAAGCCACAAAACGAGAATTATTCCTGTAAAAAGCAATTTTGCGTTTGCGAAAAAGGGAAAAAGAAAGGGATCCGTTTTTCGTGCCGCTGATCGCAGAAAAAGAGGAAAGAAAACGAGGCCAAGAAAAACGAAAAATGGATGGCTTTCCGCGAGTTTCTCTGGAAAAGGATGTTCTCGAGTAAAACGCCGCGTAACAAAGAAACCCGAGAAACTCTAAAGATACTGCATGCTGAGTGCAGCTGCAACAGATGCAGCGCAATGCACCGTGTGCATTCTCGAGAGTGATGGAATTAATCAGAATACTGACGGTTCTTCAATTTTTCTATTTTACGATTTTTATATTTAAACATCTCATACTTCAATTTTTAAATTCTTTAATTTTTCAACCTTTCAGTCTTTCAATTTTCAATTCTTCAGTTTTTCCATTTTTTAATTATCTGATATTTCAATTTTTCAATATTTTATTTTTCAATTCTTCAATTTTATTATTTGTTCAATTATTTGATTTTTCAATTTTTCGACTTTTCAGTTTTTCAATTTCTTATTTTATCAATTCTTTGATTTACCAATCTTTCAATTTTAAAATTGAAAAATCTTGTAATTATTAAATTCTGCGATATGTCAGTTCTTCAATTTTTTCAATTCTCCAATTTTCAAATGGTCAATTCTTCAATTTTTTCAATTTTTCAATTATCCAGTCCTTCAATTTGTCAATCCTTCAATTTTTTCAATTTTTCAATTCTCCAATCTTTCAACTGATCAATTCTTCAATTTTGTCAATTCTCCAATCCTTCAATTTTTCAATTCTCTAGTTTTTACATTTTACTATTCTGCAATTCTGCAATTCTTACATTTTTCAACTGTGTAGTTGTTTTATGTTTCCGTCCATAAATTTTCAATTTTTCAATTTTCCGCAATGTTATACAATAATTGGTGATTTTCAAATCCTGCTTATGATATAAATCCTACCTAGCTAAACCAATTTTGCAGTGGACTGATTTAGTAGTTCAAGTGTGATCGAAAAATGAATATATAGATTATTGAAAGAATTATTGGATATCCTATGTATAATCACCAATTTTTAAATTGTAATTAGTGACAGATATAACAGGTGATAATAACGTAGCAGTTCATTCAATACTGTTTTTAATGTCTAAAACAGTAGCAACAGTGTAAATGCAATGATCTATATTTTCTGATTATTTTATTAATATTATTTATTATATAGTTTATTTTCTGATTATGGAAGAACATGTTTGATCGAGTCTGACTGAAATTTCTTCTTTTTATGACGATGTTACTGCTGGAAAGTTAAATTACTCACTGGGTAGTAATTGCTTCGTACAATTAAAACGGGAATCACATTTAGAAGTAAAAGAGATAATAAATTCAGGTGAAAGTATAGTACCGTTTCAGCTATTAATTGAACGCCAACTTTATCCTTTATTTTGTTATCGAATTTTTTTCTTTCACATATATTTACCAAGAAAGTCCGTGTATTTTTACGTAAACAACACTTATATTCATAATAAGTGCATATTTGTACTACCGCGTAGAAGGAAACAAATTAAATTATTCAGAATAAGTGAAATATGTAAAATGTGTACGATAATAAAAATCACCCAAAAATATTTCGCAAAGAACATACCATGTGCACGAACATAAAGCATTTTTTAATGCACGTATAACAATTAGGATGATAATTAAAACGGTCATGGATTAAAACAGAAACACTGTGTATAGTACCAAAAATTACCGTTTAGTTCCCGTTAATCTTCCCAACAAGTATTTCTTCATTTCGTGCCAGCGAGTTTGATAAACGCCGTGTATCCTCAACCGAGCATAATTCAATGAACGCACGGTATAATACGAAGTAAGAACAGCATTAAAATGCAACAGCCCCCGTTGCACTTTAATTCAACGAGAAACCACTTGTTCCCGACATAACTGTTCAACTGTAATAATTCGGTCTGGTTGGAACTTTCCAAAAATGGTCTAGCTAAAATCGTCTATACGAGGTGTTTCAGGAATAGTAAGTATTTTAGAAAATGCCAGTGCAGTAAAGTCTCGCTTACATCGTGCAGTTCCTACATTGATTCAAGTTTGCCGAACGTAGAAATGCGAAGAAAACATTCGAATGTAAACAAACACTAACATATCAGTGGGACAAACTAATACAAGGATGAAACTATATTTTTTACTTTTTTGTTATGAAACGTTTACCAATACGTTTTTGTTTGTTGAGTTTTGTTTATATCGAGGCTTTACTGCGGCAAAATTCGCGGTAAACGGACGAATTGTGACACATCGGATAACTTCGTTCCTTTTCGGCGCTATTCGGATAGTCACGTGATACGTCTGCCAGTCAAAATCGAAGACTTCTATGGCTAAAATGTATAAATGCTATAGAAAAAAATTGTAAAGGTTATAATAAAGTCTCGATATAGATGAATTTTTTGGGTTTGAACTTTAGCTTATGTTGTACAGTTCGTACATTGATTAAAGTTTGAATGTAGAAAAGCGAGCGTAGACCGAACGTAAACAGAGTAACATATCAGTGAGATAATCTCAATGCAAGATTAAACTTTTTTACTTTTGACTTTCTTGTTGTGAAACTTTTACCAACATATTTGTGACATTTTGCTGATTAAAATGAGACCAAACACGACATACTTCGGAACATATTTATTTGTAATTTCAAATGTTTTGTTTGTAGCGAGGTTTTATTGTAGAAAGATTCACGGTAAACAGATGTGTAATGACACGTTGGGTAATTTCGTTTCTCTTCGGTACTATTCGAATGATCAGGTGATACATCTGATAATCTTCCATAATCGAAATATCTGAATGCGATTGGAAAGAATGGTAGAGATTACAGTATACATATATTGTGTAGTTCCTACATTGATTAAAGTTTGTCGAACGTAGAAAAACGAGCGAAGAAAACGACCGAACGTAAACAAACAGTAACATATCGATGGGATAATCCTAAGTCAAGGATAAAACTTTGTTACTTTTGACTTTCTGGTTATGAAACTTTTACCAACATATTTGTAATTAAAATGAAACCAAACACGACATAACGTGACATGTTTGTGATTAAAATGAAACCAAACACGACGTGATTCGGAACATATTTCCTTCTTGTTTCAAGCGTTTCGTTTATATGAAAACCACCGTATGAAATATGTTGTGTAAACATTTTCATATAAAAACGTGTTTGATTCAGTGTGTATGGAGCCATAGCTACATAATAGTCACATTCATGGACCACCCAGGTCTCCAAAATCCTGCAGATTTTTATCCAAGGATGGAAAGCGTACTTTAGTAAAAATAAACTCAACGTTCGAATTGATGGCTCGCATTACGAGTTGTGCTGCCCCCATAGATGAATACAAAGATGACCTCACAAGACCTACACGCGAAGAGACTCAAAAAGTGCAAAGCCGACAGTGGGATTTCTAACTGTTGTAAATTATCTTCGAGTTTAGTATCATTTATCTAATAAATGCTATCAGTGATGTTTCCTTAATAAAACAAACGTGATTAACAATATTCATGTAACATAGTCCGTACAGTTTCGAATGTTTCTTTCTCCCTCTTTGCGAGCGTGGGTGATGTCATCGTTCACAGGGTCATTTGTGCACGAAGGGGGTCCCCGTTACTTAAGCACGCATTTAAAGGGCGGAAGTATAGTTACAGAACAAAGTCTGGTGTGGTCCGCATATGAGCCACATATGCGATTGTTATATTCATAGATACACATCTTAACATTTCCTAGTACTTTCTTTATTCATTTATGAAAATTTTGTAGATGAAACCGATTAATTATTTGTACGCGTGGTTATGAAATACATATTTGCATATGAGTTGTACATGCAATAATTAGTGTGATATGCTTCAAAACATTTCCACTTCTGAATTGTATGGATGGGGCGTTATGTAATCCATAGATATCACGTTTACAGATCTACTGGTAGCTGCTTCAACTTCTTTTGGTCGGTGAAATTAATATTCGATGCTTATGAGAACTAGGGACAGGTATAGAGATATAAAGATATAGGAACATGGGGCTATAGTAATATAGCAATATGGGAATATAGGAACATAGAAATATTATAGCAGTATAGGGATATGAGAATATAGAAATATAAGAATGTAGAAATATAGGAAAATAGCAATGTGGATATAGAGATATAGAATGTAAATAATGGTTTATCATTTACCACAATTATTAAAATATTAATTTCCACATAATGTTATATTATAATGGTTATATTATAATGGTGCATTTTCAATGTAAACAATCTTCAATATCAATATTTGTAACACATTACTTTTACACATAATCCTTTAAAGTCCTATTGCATTTTTCTAATATTATTTTGAGATCAGAATGTTTGATCTTATGCTTTCAGTTACACAAACACTGTTGAAGCTGTGATATAAAATATCGACGCAATACACTATGCAGTACTTTTGCTTTAATACGCCATTGCAGAGACTGAGTCATTCTCTAAGAGAGCTTAAAATATCTTCTTGGTTTTTCTTGACACGAAATATCTCCGGAATAAAATATTTGTTCCTGAGGGCCATATAGAAACTGTATCTCTGTGTATTCTACACCCGTTTTAATAGACTTGTATATTTTTCTTATCACACTGTTACAACTGTTAAAACAAACACTTATGCTGTGCATCGTATGCTGTTCCATATTTCAGCGAAATCGTAACTTAATATGTACAACAAACTTATTTACGACTTGAAACATTTGTGTTGCATTATCAAACATCTAATGTGCGAATATTTCATGTCCTCTTTCTGTGAAATTTCAATTTTTGCAGGTGCAATAAACTTCAGATTATATTTCTATTTCTTGACTATTTCTTTTAGATTGTATTTCTATTTCTTGACTATTTTTATATATAAAAATAAATATACAAATTATGTGTAGAAATAAATTTGTTAAAAATAAAAATTGTACATTTCTGAATCTATTACTTTTGTAACCTAAAAATTTATTATTCTATAATAAATGACTAACAAAAATTATTCTGTTACAATCAATTTGCAGTGTTAATTAAATTCCTCAAATTATATTAGTGTATGAATAAACATAACACAACAAATATATTCTTGCACTAATATAATATTACACTAAACAAAATATTAATATTTAATAGTTCAATAAATGCACATAGACCCCTATTTTAATATTCTGCACGTTGTAAATTAATTAAAACTTTCACTTCTTTTTTCATTTCATTCAAATAATCTTACATCTATTTCTTTTATTTTTTATCTATTTTTTTATTAACGCATACTATTGCAAATTTTGTCAAAAATATGCATCGAATTTGAATGAAATTTATCTGAAGTGATTTAATTTAATGAGTTAATTAAGCTTTGCCGCAGATTTTCCAAAGCAAAAGTTTAAAAGGTCTGATCCTGAAGTGGCCTTAAATTAAAATTATTTTTTCGCTTTGCATTTGAAACCACCATACCGTGGCTAAAAATAACGTTTTAAAGTTGCGTGGTAATACAACCCTTTCGTAGACCGACTAGGGTGCAGTATTTCGACGAAAGGGGATGAAACATACTCAGCTCTATGGTAATTAAAAATTCTATCAATATCATAATTAACTTGTCTCGTCGAAATATTTAACTTTCGGGAGATCGACACAATTTGTCTCTTTATAACGTTGCATACACTTATTTACAAATTCGCGAGACGCGCAGATATTTTGCTGCATTTCTAACACTCATTTTTGGCCCTTTGTTAGCACAAGAATACTGCTTCGAATTATACTCATGCAAGTACACTATCGATCAAATCGCTCTATATTTTTGACGCTGTATATTCTTTTGTGGATGCTTGGTATGCGATTTTTCTTTTGATACGCGTTCATGTATTGCAAGTTTCATTTGGATCAAGGGCACCGACTACTTTATTCCACTTTACCCTTCAGAAAATTTATCCTCACCCCTTTCTACCCTTCAGAAAGTTGCAAGTTTAAAAATTTGTAAATTCAGAAATTTAAAGAAATCGTAATTCCATAAATTTTGTGTCCCTATAAAAAATTATAAAGGTTCGTAAAAATGAAAAATTAAGGGTCGCAACAAAATACTCCACCGAAAAATACTAGAACCGATTTGATTCAAACCGAAAAGTAAAACAGTATAGCAGAAATATTTCGACCGAAATATCGCAAAGGTTTCGTAAACGGAACATTTCGGAAGTTTGAATAGACCTTCCGAACAATGCAGTTTTTGAAGAATTTTTTTCGCATTGTCAACAGTGCCTTCTGTTCGATTTGTGCAAGTTTGCGCGAGTTTGGAACAAACCGGGAATGTTTCTCGTGAAGTTGAAACGAACCGTGTTCCAGTTCGAAATTTATTTTTAGCAGCGTTGAAGTTTAAAAAAAAAAAGGAGAGAAGATATCGACAAAAAATGGATTAACGCTTTCTATTGGTTTATCGATTGTGACGCTGCATTCGATGTGCTGAGTAAATACAAAAGGATTGAGAGCAATTTCGTATATCCAATGAAAATGAATGCAACGCGAATATGATTGAGTGGTTGAGAGCAATAAATTAAAAAGAAATGTATGCAGATGTGCCAGAAGATACGAGCTTTGGAACAATCGAAAATGAGGTGCTTTAGGTAGAATAAATTGAGGCTAAGGCTAAGAAATGACTGTTTTGCAAATTTCTTATTTTAACCCTTCTCACCCATTCATTTCTTTGACCTACCTTTTAAAGGGGCTCTCAGTAAAATGTATTGTGACAAATATATTTTTCATTTATTGTAAATTATTGTGATTTATTTGTAGTAAATAAGTGAAAATATTCAACCATCTGAATTATTTATAAGATGCAAGAGGAATGTGATGCCAAACTCCAAAGGTGACTCATTCAGTTTAATACAATTTGAAATAAATATTTTTTAACTGAATCTATAGTGTTATATAATTGTTGAGTTATTTATTGTCAAAATAGAAATGCTTCTAAACAATTTTATATTTATATTAATTAAAATATTATTTAAATAATATTAACAATTTTTGATAATCGATTTGGGGATGCAGGAATTTTATTCAGTGTTTTTTTTCTAAACATTAAGTTTATTTTAACTATTTAATTTGTTGTTAATAATACATGTTACTATTTTGTTAATATCATACATTTTTTTTAAATTTTGAATATTTCTTAACAATCTTTATTAAATGAACTATATAAGAATGTTATAAATAGGAATATTTATGTAACTATATTATGTAATACGAAAATGTGTGAGGTTGTATAATGTATGGAGATTAGATAAGCTGTCAATTAGTTTGCACAAACATGTCAATTTTTAATAATCCTTTACGAAATTGTTACAACAAAATAATATTATTATAACAAATAAACAAAATGTTATTTTCCTTTCTTCTTATTATTCGATAAAATTTCACATGGTTCACGTTTTACTGACGTACTTCATAAAATTACTTGAAATATTATACGTGTCTTTTCTGTTCGCGGAAAATACTTGTTATACAGTGTCTCTCACGCGTATAACCCTCGAATCAATACTTTCTGTAGTATAGGGGCATATCTAACGTTTAATGCTCGTTTTTCGTTACCGTCTTCCGTTATAATCTTCTTTTCTTCCTGCCTCTCATCCTTGTTGATACATCCTGAACGTGATCGCAACAGCAGTTTCATTATTTCACTTTGTATCTCACCTTGCCGACAGAGTGCTAAATGAAAAACTGGTTAATCGTGTTGTATCATTACGAGCGGATCGCGATATTAAGTATGATGACTCTCGGCGTGTTAATTACAAAGTTTACGTTGTAACCTCTTCGTAGTCTTTTAATGATTTATTAATAATTTCAAAGATCTTTTATAATTTACTGGTAATTTAGTAGATTTTTGATAATTTATTAATAGATTAATAGTTTTTTTTATAATTTAGTGATAATTTACTAGTATTTTATGGTTTAGTGATAATTTTGTAAAATTTTAGTGATGATTTAATACAATTTTTTAAAAATTTGAATTTAGTGATAATTTAATAGTATCTTAATAATTTGGTGACAATTTAGTAGTCGTTTAATAATTTAGTGATAATTTAGTAGTCGTTTAATAATTTAGTGATAATTTAGTAAAATTTTAGTGATGATTTAATAAAATTTTAAAAAAATTTGAATGTAGTGATAATTTAATAGTACCTTAATAATTTGGTGACAATTTAGTAGTCGTTTAATAATTTAGTGATAATTTAGTAGTCTTTTAATAATTTAGTATTTTTTTAATAATCTATCAATAGTTTAGTAGTCTGTCAATAATCTATTAATAATTTAGTAGCCTCTGAATAATCTATTAATAATTCAATAGTCTCTGAATAACCTATTAATAGTTTTGCAGTCACTCAATAATCTATTAATAGTTTCGCAGTCTCTCAATAATCTATTAATAGTTTAGAATGCTTTTAATAATTTATTAACAGTTTACAACTCTTTCAATAACGTAGTAATAATTTCCATAAACGCACAATCTTCTCTTTATTACCTGTTTGCTATTTAACTGTCCGTTAACTGTCCTCTTGCAAATATGGAATTTTTACATTTTATCAAACAGTAACTAGTTTCTGTACTAGTCTTATGTTTTTATAAAAATATATTTTATTTTGTTTTATTTTTATTTATTATTGTGTTTATTTTTATTTTTATTTTATTTTACTGTTATTTATTTTTATTTTATAAAAATAATTTTTCTAAAATACAAATGTCACGCGTTTAATCCAAAAAATATTTTGCTTCAACAAGAAATTGTTTCTTTCAAAAATTTCGTTTCTCCATTCACATTATTCAATTTCACTCTTTGTTTCAACACGAAAGTTTGTTATCTCTCGCGAACGTAAAAAAGAAAATAACAAAATTTGATTACATATTTTTCACTGGTAACATACAGAATTTAACGGTAGCGTATTATGTTGATTGGGGTTAAAGTCGAAGGTGAAAGCAGCAGAATTATTTAAAATAATCTTTTCCTCGGCAATAATTAAGTTACACGATTTCATGCGTAACGATTGTGCTAGAAACTCCAGCGAAATTTCTTCACCTTTCCTTATTTTATTATAAATATTCCTTGTGCAAGTCGCATTCACATTTTTTCTGTCAACGCCGGTTTCCAACGCTTCATAACGCAATGTATAATTAACTCAAATCGTACTGGGGTATGAAACGACCCCATCTAATATAGTTTCAAGTTTAGTTCATAGTTCATACTTCAGGTCAAGTTTAGTTCATAGTTTAGTTTCAATTTTACTTCTTTTTACTCTTTTTACCCACTTTATCCTGAAAACCTTTTACGAAACACCGATATTTTTTCTTTTATATCTCAAGAGTGTTCAGCTACAATTTTACCTCTTCACATTAAAATCGAAAGCAGTTTCAAATTTTTCTGTGAAAACCATTTTTTCAATTTTTCGTTCTTGAATTTTTTTTTCATATTCGACGTTTAAATTTATTGAAATCAACTGTGAAATATGTCGAAGCAACTTTCAAGGATTAACTGTAATAATTTATGTTTGTGGTATTTTTAGAAATTTCTCGACAGAGTTTTCGATACAATTTATCACAAATTTTGTGATAATTCACAAAGAGTGAAATCAGAAATTTTGAGACAATTACAAAATTTGTACCAATGTATAAATTGCACGACAAGCAATTTACATAATTATTTGCATATTATTCCATTTAACAAATTAAATAGGAAATATAGGACGTACGATATAACCACGGTATCTTCGTCATTCACGAGTCACGGTTCTCTCTTTAAATTCAGATATCTGTTTCACTTTTCAAACATGAGAGACGCTAATTATCTACAGCAGTACGCATGAAGTGGCGCTTAAAAAATGTCTATAAATCGATAAACTACTGGCACGGATCCGATAGAAATAAAACAATAGTAAATGACAGTGATAATTTAAAAGAAGTCGAAACTTTACAGGTTTGACCTAAAATTCCATCTCCTTTGATATTGCTTTTCTGTATCTTCCCTTATTTCGTATCCTTTGCATTTCTACCCACTTTGGGGTAGAAATTCTAACTTTTACGATTCTACTTTTTTTTACCCTCTTTTTTATCTTCTTTGATTTCAGGATTTTAGTACTTCTATTTTCTCCTGAAATTTTAGCTTTCTTGATTGTAAGATTTTAGATCCTTTTAAGATTTTAGTTCGGTCAGTTGTGACCTTTGGAGTTTTACCCTCTCTGATTTTTCCTTCCTTAATTTTCTTTCTGTTCTACTTTTCTTACCTCTTTTTAATACTATTTTCTTTGATTTTAACACTTCTCTAACCCCAATTTTTTCACCAAATTTCAGCTTGTTTGATTGTAGCTTTTAAGATTTTAGTTCGGTCAGTTGTAACCTTTGGAGTTTCACCCTCTTTGAATTTTCTTTCTTTTCTACGTTTCTTACTTCTTTTTAATACTTTTTCGATTTTAACACTTCTACTATCCCTATTTTGTCTTCCAATTTCATCTTGTTTGATTGCACTTTTTTTAGATTCTACCACGTTCAATTGTAACTTCTGCAATTTTACCCTCTCCAATTTTTCCTTCTTTAACTCTCCTTCTATTCTTCTTTAGTCAATTCCATTTTCTTTGATTCTGCTTTATTCAATTCTCTTCAATTTTGTTTCACTCACTTTCATTTTCTTTGCTTCTATTTTATACTCTCTCGTACGATTCAACCTCTTGCAATTCCACATTCTTCGATTTTTCCTCGTCCAACCACCCGCTTTTTGTACCTGTACAATAAACGCAAAAGAAATGTAAATTAGATAGACACCAAAGTTCGTGCGAGACAATCGAAGGAAACGATAGATTTCGTTCAAGTCGAGGGCGCAGACAGCACCCATCGTTTAACTAAGCAATCACCGTACAATTTTCTCCGGTCAATTAAGTTCACCAATGACAGAAGTGTATAATTTGCAGTATAGGAAACGTGTAGGTGCTTTCTCCAGCCAGAACTTTGCTAACTGCAATCTGGGCGATAGCACCATAATATAACACCTCACAGATTTAAGCTGAAATTAAATGAAACATTTAAGCTGAAACTTTGAGAGGACCTTTTTTAAATTTTTTTATAAATTTTTGGAAAACGATAAAAGATTGTTTTTTTGCCAACCTGATATACAAAAGTTAATTGTATAATTAAATTTTAATAGATATTAACATTTTAAATTTATAAATATTAACCCTTGTTTATTACTGACTTTTTAATATTAATTCTTGTTAATTACTGACTTTTTAATATTAACTCTTGTTAATGACTCATTATTAATAATTGATAATCCTGATGCAATTTCACGAACAGGGTATTTTTGTAACGGTACAATTGAAACGACGGTGAATTTACATGAAAAAATAAAGCAGAAATATACAATACAATTTTTCTGTCACTACATTTTTAAAAAAACTGTGTTTGAACAATTTCGAAGTGTAAAAAAAATTTGTTCACATAAAATGGTAAATGCAGCAAATACGTAAAAAATGTTCAAATTGAATTTTCTTCAAAAGTCACGTAACAAATTTTATTCCATATTTTTTATCTATTTTTCCATAGTGATGCACCCATTTTTACCGTTCTGAAAACACCCTGTATATAAAATACAAAAAGTAAAGGCAAAATTTACTAAATTTTAGTAAAGTCAAAAGAAAGTTAAAATTTGTTTGACAACGTTATTTACAATACTATAAAACTCGTACACGAGTCAACAGACGTAGGTACTCTATAGCAAATATCCGAAGGCCAGTGAATGCCAAATTGCACGGTCTATTGGATTATCGTCGTTACTTCGTTCACGGAATTTCCAAACGGAGATTAGCCGGTACAGCAGTTGATAGTGGTAATTAAAGTCACCGAGAGAACTTAATCTTCCAGCTGGTTCCTCGAACGGGGCGCAGTAATTGTGACCGTTTGATTACATCCAATTCAGTGTACTACAATAACCACTGAATAAGTTCCTAACCATAATTCGTATACTTCCATTTGTTGTAAATGACTGATTATTCCAAAAATTTTGATTGGTCTTTCAATGTGGAGAGCAAAATTATGGTACCCACATATTTCAACCCCTTATATCTCCCACATGTGACGCTTCAACTATGACCTTAATCAAATTTTTAATATGTTTCTATTTGGACTTTGAGTTCAGTTATAATTTTCATAGTCGAAGCTGTATACAAAATTGTATTCAACTTTTTTTTTAATGTAGCTTTAGTTGCGACACATGACAAATTATATGGCAAGGTTCAAACTAATGCATATACTGCCTTAGTATTTTTAAATTATATTTAGAATTGAACCCAAAAATTGCAGTAAACATACGAGTCTGGTTTATCACATTCCACTTGCAGTCACGTGTGTGACACGTTGGATAGGGGGTTAATCTCATGGTTTCCGCCATCTTATGGTACATGCTCAAACAATAATTTAAAATCCTATGGTTAACCCCCGAATGTTTGTTGCAAAAAAAAGTAGCAGACTCAAGTAATCGCAGCTGCCTGTATTCAAGAGGAATAACGAGTAAGGAAAAGTAAAAGAAGTGGAATGCACAATAGACGAACAGAATGAGAACTCATCCAGAAGCTCTTCCCAGGACAATCGGACGAAATTGTGGTCGAAAAAGGCCGGGTGTTTCCTCGGGAGGGGACGAAGAGCAACAGAAACCCTCGTCACGTAACCTTCCTTCGATCCAGCCTAAAGGAAATAAAGGTTTTTACGGTGTTGCATTGCCAATGATAACTGTCATGGCTGGTGCAGCAGCCCTCGAGTAATTTCGGCAGGGAAAGATGCCAAAAGTGTTCGAACGAACGTGCAATATTTCGGCGAGGAACAGAAGATGCCACGATAAGACGTACACGTATATCTTACACGGGAGAAAAAAAGCTGTCTGGACCGGAAGAATTATGCAAACGTTTTGTACTCCCCGTGGATGACTTTCGTGTCGTGGGGTTGCAACAGATTTTTCAAGATCGCTTGTTATACCACTAGGCTTCGAGTGCTCGTTCACGTTTTCAAGGATTTACGGTGCAAGTATGTTTTTCGTGCATACACTTTGTGATACGTTAGCTGCGGTGGTTTTGGTTTTGAACGATTATGGGTGTCTGCTGAAGAGCTTGCGGCAATCGAAGTGCTCGGAACGTGAAGTGATGGTAGGCACAGGAGGAATTTCATGTTTCCAGAAATTTAGAGGTTTGAGAGTTTGGATATTTTTGGGTTTGTGTTGGAAATTTGAGAATTTGAGAAATTTTGTAATTTGGAGATTGGAAAGTGGGGACATTTGAGATATGTGAGAATCTTGAGAAATTTGAGAAGTTTGAAATTTAAAATTTAAAATTTGAATTTTTTGATAAATATAAAATTAGAAAATTGATATGTGCAACAGAATCGGTAAGATTGGTTCTAGTAATTTTCACAAAAGTTTAAAAAATGTGTGGGAACAAACGATTCAAAAAATTAGCTGCCACTTCAAATGCAAGTGGAGTACTTTCTGCAACCTCTACAAGTCACTCGGACTGCAGAGCTCTCACACTTCAACTCTTTCACGTTTTTTCCTCTCTTTTCTGTAACCTTTCCAAATTCTAGAATACACGATGTGTGTTTTTTTTAAAAAGTGCCTCTTTGATCTCACGCTCCATTAAAACTGTAACTAAATACTTCTCACTTTGAATCAGAGAACGAGTGAAAATATTTGGAAATTTCGGAATTTGAAAATTTTGGAAATTTTGAAACTTGGAAATTTGGTAATTTTTGAATTTGGAAATTTTTGAATTTGCAAAATTTTGGTATTTGAAAATGTTGGAATTTGGAAATTTTGCAATTTAGAAATTTACTAATTAAAAAATTAGGAAATTTGGAAATTGAAAAATATAGGAATTTAAAACTGGAGAATTTGGAAATATGGAAATTGAAGAATATATAAAACTAGTCATTTAAATTTAAATAAAAAATGTTATAACGTAACAATTCGAAAATTTCGCTATAGTACCTACAACGTAAAGTTGCAAATCACTACTACCATTTTCCATAACTGTTCGCTGCGGCGCACAAATACAGTAGGCGTGTGAAAGTTTTGAACGACGCTGTACCTCCCGAAAGCTGTATCCGTATCTAATTATTTCTCCGTGTAATTATTCTCGCTGGACGAGTCTACATCGTATACATTTCACTGTCTCCTTGGGTGGTTCGATCATGAACGATTAACCCCGTACAAGGGTGCTGTTGTGTTCGCCGTACACGAGATAGCTGGAACCGTGCCAAGACTTCAACAGTCTCATTCAGGTCGAGTTGCTCTGGGATATGTACCACGTTCAATAACAAGTTGCCGACGTTGCTGTTGGAGAGATTCTAATTTTTCCCAGAAAAGAAGGAGAATCTTTTCTTCTGTATTTTTTTCCGTGTGTGTCCATGTGCGTTCAAAGTTACAGCTTTACTCGATGCGCTTAGGCAGTGTTTAGGCTGAGAACAATGTGCAAACTGGAGTGAATACACGCGGCTCGGTTACTGGAACACGTTCCCCTTTAAACCCGGATTATTTTTTTTTCTGCCCGTATGCATGTCACAATGTTCCCTTGGAATGTCTGACCGACTTAAATCTTCCTTGAAGAACGAGGACTAATTATCTTTTGCTAGAAGGCCGCTGTCGAGAAAATTTTTAGAAATTCTTCTTGGACCTCGTTAAAATTTTATTGTGTGATGGGTGGAAAGAGTCAGGCAGGAAATGCTGATTATGTTAACTGTTATATTATCTATATTTGCATATGGTGAACTTATTAAAAAATGTTGATTTTCGTCGTTAATTTGTCTTCCATTGATAAACATGTATATGGATTTTATGAATGTAATTCGTTAATTTTATTATCAATTCATCAATATTAATCATAAAACCTATGTCTAACCTAACCTACTTTATACTTATTTCAACCTGTACACAGTTAGGTATAGGTTAGGTCGGATTAAGCATATGTTAGGCATATGCTAGGTTGGATTAAGCATAGGTTAGGTCTAGGTTGGGTGGAGTTAGTCTAAGTTAGGTTGGGTTAGGTCTAGATTAAATTGGGTTAGGTTTGGGTTAGATTAGGTTAGATCTAGGTTAGTTGGGGTAGCATAAGTTAGGTCGGGTTAGATTGCGTTAGGTATAGGTTAGGTCATCTATGGTGTAGGTTAGGATGGGTTAGATGCGCTTAGGTTTGGATTAGGTTGACGCAGGTGCGGGTTAGGTCCGGTTAGACTGGGTTAGGTCTGGGTTAGGTTATCTAAGATGTAGGTTACGTCTGGATTAGGTCGAGTTAGGTCTGGTTAGATGTAAGTTAGGTTTGGTTAGGTTGTGTTGTTTGGCTTGTAAAAGTGCGTGGAAGTTAAAAAGAAGTAAATTATTAATATTTAAAATACGCGTCTCGTTAAACATAGTCATAGTATTTATACATATTGAAATTAATAAATTAATAATTATTAGAATATAGTAAACATAAGATGGGTCTCTAATGTAATTCTAGTAAATTTAAAACGAGTATCTAATATGTAAAGGAAACCGGCAGCTGCGCCACTCGCGTTTCCGGTGGCTGCCTTCTTGTGAGATGCGTTCCGACTCCGCGACAGGAAAGAAATGTGCATCCATGCAAACGGAGTTTAATTTTGTACTTGTGCAGTAGAAAAATGAATAGTTTTTATATTTCGTTATTTCACCGTAATTCTATTTTGTTATTCTAGTCTGTTCATATCACTTTGTGTTCCTTAAAAGGAAGAAGTATTATTGCATGAATAATTTATACGGGGCGTTTAATTTGAATATAAATTTATGGATATTATGAAAATTTGAACGTTATAAATACTTATAAATATTGTTGGAGCGTTATTGGATATTATACTGTAACGATATGAAAAACATGTTTACTATAAAGTTGAATTTTTAAGCTGCACGAACTGTATGCTTTTAAGCTTTATGCACTTGACCGAAAGGTCACGGTCTCGGTTTATCCTTAACGAGCATTACTGCTCATCATTTGCGATGCGTGTTGCTTTTGATTATAAATGTCACGCTATCAAGTTTCGTTTCTGAGTGATGCAATTATCAGATAAAAGATTGAGATGCAAATTGAAAGCATGTGTCGAGTTGAATTCGTTACTTGCGCATAATTAATTATTAGTTATGCAGCTTATTCCGTTAATTATACTTTTTTTTAATTACAAATTGGATACAATTCTATGCATGTCATAATTTTAATTTAATTTAATAGAGTTTAAACAACTTCACACTCTTCATTTTTTAAGAGAATTTATTTGTAAATTGATTTACTAATTAATAAAATTAAATTTAAACTTGTATTATGAAATTATGTATACCTAAATAAATATGTACTATTAATGCATAATACTGCATATTAATATTAATTAATATATATTTTTTTAAATAATTATTTACATGTATATGATTTATAATATTTATATAATAATCGTGATAGTAATTATATGTATACACTTATATTATTAATGTATAATTACTATAAATGATGAGAATAATTATTATAATTAAGGTCCAAAGAAATGAATTAGTGTCAAGGAATAAAAACATGTATATTAAAATGTAGTTATTTTTTATTGTACAATATACATGGAACTTTGAATAATTAATTAATAACAAAACATTATGGATTTTTGTTTCAGGGGACTCTTTGCAATGTACTCCTTTGGATCGAGCATACAAAAGCAAAGTTTTAGGACATTATCCGGACTCTGTACCATGGAACCCTTTCGACGAACATGCTGTCTGCATGGTATGCATTTATGGATAATTTAATATAATTCAACATTTCAATAAAAAGCACAGATTTTGTGGAATATGTATATTTTGACGAACGCTTTACTTTCTTTAATATTATGCTAAAATCAACGTGGAAAATTCTTCCAGTTCATAATGCGATTTTCAGTAAATCTGTTGCTAAGCTTCAAAATTTCAAAATTTCAATAACAAATACTTTAGAAGTTGCATGGTTCACTTCAAATGGGTCACCCAGTATACATTCCGCAATCAACGGTGTACACGTTATCGTCCCAGTTGCGGATGAAAAAAAAAAGAAAAAAAATTGTGTTGTATGTGTACATATGGATGTGTGTACAGCAACGTGTCTGTGTTCATTAGATATTCAATCTTTTGCAGCTCTGCTTACCGAGCGGCCTGAGATTCCGAACACAGAAACACTCTGTAGAACCGATGTTCCACTCGTTCGTACTTACCAAGGAAGACGGTCACAGAACGTACGGGTTCAGCCTTGTTTTCTACGAGGAGTGCCGGAATCGAAAGATATGCGCGGCTATGCAAACCCTGCAGGCGATGCATATCACGGAACTGAGCAGCGGTCAAAACGGTACACCACCAACGTGAGTCGTCTTCTAACTTTGTTTATCTCCCTGTATCTTCTCCTGGTTCACCGTCGCCTCCAGGCTATCTCTCCAAATATTTATTACGCTTTGTATATAAAACGGCGGATTTAAAAACGTTGAGAATCTGACGCACCTTCATCGCATAAAATAGATCACACAACATATCAAATTGGTGCTTCAAGGATACAGAAATGGCTGCATAGTCTTTTCGTTTCTAATCTGTAAAAATTGTTGAACTTCACAAAACGTAAGAAAGGAAACCGAATATAAACAAACAGTAAAGCGGTAAGAATGCGATGATGAAACTTTATGTTTTTGTTAGGAAATTTTTTCCAACGTATTGATGTCATTTTCTTGGTAAAAATGAAACCAAACACGACGTAAGTTTTCCATAAAAATTAATTCTGTTCTATTATTTGACAAGTTTGAATTAAAAATTTAACTCTAATTTTCACTTACAAAATTACTAGAACGATTACAATTTAATTCTTAACTAAACATTCGGTTAAAAATGATTGTTCAATTGTTGATTGGCTGAAACGAAGAATTTAATTATCTGAAACCCTATAATCATTTCATTTCGTCGCGACTGATCTGAGGTCGATGTCCATCATGCTTCATTTTTAGAGTTCATCACAGACTAGCGTGCAACGACGTGTAATGCGTGAAAGTCTCTAATATGATTACATTTTCAGGGTAAGGAAAGGCCAGGATGGACATAACACGCGATCGTTGCCACGGCATTTCAAGCTATCAGCGCATTCACCGAGCGCTGCGTTAGGCTACTATGACTCTACCAAAGACAAGCTGCTAGTGACTAAATCGATATCTTTGCTATGCCAGCAGCCTTACCTTCATGCCGCGAAAACGTTCCTCACTAATCTCTACAAGTAAGTAAACCTCCTAGATTATCATCTTAACGACGTGCCATTGTCGTCTGGCTTGATAATGTGGAAAACCGTTGGGAGAGACGACGTTCATCATCAACAGGACTTTCAGCCTGAAGCAGCTGCTAACACTAGATGCCATACATTAAATACCAACATAGATCTACCGTTCTGAAACTTTTATAATTTGAGTTGTACAGATTAAAAAGTGTATATATATGAAAATTTAAGTACTTTACAATATCACTTTTTGTTAATTAAAAATAATTATATATATAGAAAAAGATACATCTCATTACAATGACCTTGAAATATGTCTTCAAGAGCAACATTCTCAATTATCTTTCTATTATGTATTTGCTACATTATAGCTAATATAGTCAGATAAGAACTGAATGAAATACATTTGATCCTATTGTGCTTGAACCCTAAAGTATACTTGAATATATTATATTAGGGATATTAAGAAAAAACAAACTGAGTATAGTAGTTGCATGTTGTGTGTATTAATATATATTGTAAATTTAACTGAAGTTGAGTATATCTTATAAGATAATGTGGATCACAAATTGACCATTAATTGATTTGTACTTGTTTTCAGATGTGTTCCTAGACATCCAGGACCTGGCCTTAGCTTAGAATCCTACGTATACAGTCTCCTTTACAACGTACCGGTACCATTGCCTGGAAAGTCGTTGAAGTTCTTTGTTCCCAACGATGAACCGGCAAAATCACCATTGGAATTGGTGATACATCAGCCAACACCATCGCAGGAATTACCGATGTTAGATTACCCCCTGAAAGACATGTTCACATGGCTTGGCGCTGACTGCGTTATTCAGTTATTCACGTGTGTGTTATTGGAGAATCAAGTGTTGCTTAGGAGCTCAGATTTCCATAAGTTGATGGTGGTGTCCGAGTGTATAACAGCGCTTCTCTTTCCATTTTCTTGGCAACATGTATACGTGCCGATATTGCCCGCCAGTTTACATCATTTCTTGGACGCGCCTGTGCCATTTATAATGGGCTTGCACGCGCAAAGCGAGGGCGGCGTACTGAAAATTGCTAGCGAAGTGAGTGTTATCTCCTTCCAATTTGATGATTATCAAATTTTCTTTGTGAAAATAGCTGTTAATGGAATTTATTGTGAAAAGAAATTACCGTCTCGCTATATGGCCATGCACGAGGTTCTAAGTGCGAGAATTTTAAAATTAAACTGCTAATTTTATAATTTATAACTTTTTGACATTACATTTTTTAATTGCAGGCAAATCTTTGTTATGTAGATATAGATAAGCAAAGTAGTCAATTTCCAGAAGAGTTACCCGTATTTCCTCATAAGATGCAATTCATTTCTGAAATTAGAGCTCTCTTAAACAAGTACAAAGTACCACTTACAGGAAAGTAAGTTCAAGCATTATCCTCTTCGCCTTTCCTTCTTCGTTTGATATACATGTTATTTCTGAATTAAAATTTCTTTCAGGACTGATAATATGGTCATAAATCATTATAACGGCGACATCATGACAAGTAGTTTGACGCTTCCTGGTTCTGGATTCCATCTTCCTCGAAGAAAACATTCATTACATGATGTATTGGATTGGGATCGGCCGGAACCGACTCCGCAATCGGACACTTTGCAGAGGATAGTAGATATCGTTAAAAGGACAGGTATGTTGTGATTAACAAAATACCAAAACAAGTTTTCTTCACTTCCATGTAACAGAACTACGATTATTTAAGTACTTTTCTTACATCTATACATGTACAAAAATAGTTTATGAAATATGCAATATGTTATTTAAAAAAAAACGTATTTTTACAGGTGTAAACGTAGAAGATATTGAGTCGGTTGAAGATAATAATGTTAAGGAACAAATACTCACGCCTCAGGAAGAGTACCGGGAGATGCTTATGTTCAATAATGCCATTAGAGAGATTTTTTTGAATCGTTTTGTACAGATTTTTTCTAGCTATGAACATTTCGTTATTCAACCAAGCCAGGTTCGATATATTATTCGTGTAATTCATGTTGTGTCACAAAACTGCATTAAAAAAAAATTATTTTGTTTTGTAGGATAAGGACGAGTGGCTGAATAACAGGGATAGTATGCATGTTTTTGATAAAGCTACATTTTTATCCGATCAACCCACGCAGCATTTGCCATTTTTGTCGAGATTCCTGGAAACACAAATGTTCGCTTCTCTGGTCGATAGTAAAGTTATGTCAACGTGGAGTGAGTTAGACTTTAACATACGGGTTTTCGATCAAAGAATTTCTCTCTTAAGGTAAGTGCAGAGAAATAAAAGTATTAATTAATTTTGTTAAAATCGATTAATAACGCGTTACACCATAATCTTTCTACAGTATTTATTATTTCAATTTGTTATAGAAAAAAGGTTGGCGAGGGTATTGTACGATCAACACGTTACGAGCCATGTTCTAGCATAGAAGAGTCCCAAAAAATTTTGGAGCAAAGATTAACGAATGTGGATTTTGAAACAAACCCACCCACAGAGATTCTTCCTCATAGAGCGGCGTATTTCAGAAGTTTTCCGTTGTTAGACACCGTTGCTTTAAACAAGGAACCAGCTCAAAGGTATATAATTAAGCGCAAAAATATTAACATTTATAAATCAGATTTTCTTATACTGAATTGAAAAATATTGACATTTATTGTTCTTTTTCCTGCTTACGTGTAGTATACTTCGGTAAGAAATTGAACAACATTACGCATGTGTGATAAATAAGTTTGTATAAATGTATTACTATCCCTTATTTTGTTATATTGTAGAAAAATTTTTGAAATAGAATTTACAACTTATCTTTATTAGTTACTGAAGCTTATTCTTAGTTAATTTAAAAAAATTAGTTTTTATATATTTGAGAATATTGTAAGTCAGTATTATTTTTATTCACTTGTCTTATGTAACTATATTTTTAAATATTTTAAAAATAATTCTAATTAACATTTTCTACTTAATAGTAGTCGAAGAGGACAAACTCAATGGAAGTATAAAATGAAATCTATGGACTCGAATGGTAAAACAACGGCACCTCAAGAAACTCAATCGCCTCGACCACAAACCAAGCTCTCAGCAGACATGAGTCCAGCCTTGATAGCGCAAGCTAACTGGACGTTTGTTGAAAAATTGCTCAAGGTACAATTAAGAAACAAAAATCCCATGTAGTATTACGATTAACTTACACGAATCTATGTCGTACAATCACCGTTGATTAAACATATGAGAATATAGTAGAATATAATTTTATGAAACTTATTCCATGCTCACGCCATCAATTTATTTAAATAATTACAAAAGTGGAATCGAAAAATGGTTTATCCATTTACTATGAAGCTATCCCCAGTTACAGTAACAAGAAAATATGTTAAATCTACGTTTTCCTATTTTAAGGACTGCAAGTCAAAAACAAAAAGAATGTTAGTAGAGAAGATGGGTTCTGAAGCTGTTGCACTGGGTCATGGTGGAGAATCGTTATCCGACGTGGAAGAAAATACGTTGGTCGCCAGTCTGTGTGATCTTTTGGAACGAGTTTGGAGTCACGGGTTGCAAAATAAGCAAGGAAAAAGCGCTCTTTGGTCACACCTTACCATGTATCAAGCACTGGAAGAGTGTAACGATCCGAGTAAACCTATAGATCCTAATTTTCTTTCTCCTGGTAAGTGAAAGTTTGTTACTTCTCTTCAAATATTGTTGCACAATCATGTTTCATTTTCGAGAACACAAAGATTATTGAATTTTATGATATTTGGAAATGCAGCGTTAGCGTGGTGCGTGCTGCGGAAACGACTCGATTGTACGTGTCTTATTTTATTTCAAATAAAGTGTTAAAAAAGTAGAGATTAGTTTCTGATACGTAGATACTCTGCACTGTATTAGTTGTAAGTGACACATTATTGATAAATAATTATTTAATCATTCTACATGTTTATCGCTGAACTGCATCATATTTCAACAAGTATGTTTGGCTGCTTAGAAACTATTTATTTTTTACAATTACATATTCTACTGCTGTTAAGTATTATTTATAAATACAGTGCATATTCGGTAGAGAGATTTATTTTGTAAAAATAAAATTATCGTTACATTTTTTTGCACAAATTTGATAGATTTATTTTACTTGAATTATAATGTTCATTTGAATCCATTATTCTGTGTTCATAATCGTGTTACAACTCGAAAAGTTCTATTTTTAAATCGAATTATTCTTGTTCGAAAATACTTTGCTGCGGAAGCTTTTATTAGTTTAGTTCTATTATTCCTTTATAAAATTATAATTTTATATCTAATGTTACTTTTTGAGTCGTAACATTCTGTTAAATACAAAGTAGTTTCTTTTTCAATTGATTTTTATTTGTATTTCATTTTCTTTTCGCTAATAGCCAAGAAATCTTCAAATAGTTTTTTTGGATTACCGGACCGTTTAATTTCCACCTTAAAGGGCAGAAATATTTTTGAAATTGCTTCTTATATCAAGGAGAATTTTAATGGTAAGCCTTGACATTGGCTTGCCACAAAAAAAAACAATCCATTAGTATTTATTCTAACAATACAGTTAAATAATTTTTACATAGACATCAAAAACCGCATGAGTGTTGATAGTAAAATACGTTTTTTAATGCATATATATATTCAAATCAGAGTTGTAGTTCTAAAATTTATTTATTTATGTATTTTTATTACAAAATATGTAAATTACATTTATCATGCCAGGATACAATGTTTGGAAAATTAGCATGTATAATGTGATCGTAAACCATAAAAGAAGAGTGTACTTTGTGATTTGTTTACAAAGTGCATGCATTATGTTTTTGTCCAAAGCATGGCGTTATTATTTGCATGCATTTGTGAAAATACTGTTTCAACTGCGTGAAGGATAAATATTCTAACTGTAAGTTTTCTATCTAATTTGGTTCTTTTTATGGATAATAATAGATCTACCAAATTTGGCATTGGAAATTGATTCACCTACACGTGGGACAGATAAACATAAATCTCCTGGAGATAGGAAAATTGGTCCTGAACATTTGAGGCCTTTACCTGACTCTTTGCTTTTTGATATCCGGAACGTGCAAGCCATGACCGATATCAAAACCCACATTGGATATGCTAGAGCTTGGGTTCGATTGGCACTTGAGAAGAAACTCCTCTCGCGTCATTTGAAAACTCTGTTGTCAGATACCAGGTTATTAAGGTAAATCCACAAACTCTTAAAAAACTACACATTTTATATATGATTATTTTAAATTATTTTGACTTAATTGTTATTTTTTAGAAGTCAATATAAACGTTC
Organism: Megachile ligniseca; assembly: GCA_945859555.1. Classification (NCBI taxonomy): domain Eukaryota; kingdom Metazoa; phylum Arthropoda; class Insecta; order Hymenoptera; family Megachilidae; genus Megachile; species Megachile ligniseca. The sequence goes on from OX243790.1 coordinate 4,364,742, forward strand.
TGCATTTTTACGTTGCGAAGAAGAAAAGGAACAGTTTCTTTATCATCTTCTGACATTGAATGCAGTTGATTATTTCTGTTTCACTAATAATTATCCGACCACGAAACTGCCATATAGGGTAGTTATATTTCCTAGTCGAAAAGCAAGTGCAGCTACCACTTCAGCTAACAGTTGGATTGCTATCTCAGGCACTTTGTGTGAAACAAACCCTGTCCCAATTCCCAAGGGAGCATTGGAATTTGTGTTTCATGTACGTTCTTAACCAACATACTAAATGTTTTCCAGTTGTTCAAATATAAGTATTACCATGTATTACATTATAGTATATGCGTTATAATTTATAAGCGTTATTTGGAAAACTGGAAAACGTTAGATTACAAAAGAATTAACAACTATTAAACACAGTTTTTACACAATCTTATAATTATTATTTTAGCACAAAAATTTGGGAGTACTTTCTACATTACGTATAGGTCATGACAATACAGGTCTTTCACCTAAATGGATGGTGGAACATGTTGTAGTAAGAAACGAAGTCACAGGGCATACGTTCAAATTTCCTTGTGGTAGATGGCTTGGTAGAGGCATTGATGATGGTTCTACCGAAAGGTTATTGGTAGGTGCTCTAGTACCTCGTAGTATTGATAGTGAAGAATTAGTTGAGACGTGTTCAACACCGCCAAGATGTAGATCTCCTAGTATACCTAGACGTCCAATATTATCTCAAGTTGAATTGCAACATATGTTGGGTAAGTCTCACTGAAATATCTTCGTTAATTCAAGTAATGTAACATAAGTGCAAAAATAAAGTGTAATATTTAATTATAGGCGAATCTGTAAACGCAATTGTCAAATTTCACTATAGAAGAGAATGTCAAGATGGTTCGTTGACAGCATTGCTTTGTGGCGAGGGTGGTCTTGTGCCATCGTTAGAACAAATATTTTTATTTGGATTTAAAAATCAAAGGATATTTGGGAGGAACTTCTATGTTTGGGATTATCTTTGTAAGCCATCATTCATATTAATAAAATTTAATTGCAAGATATAGAGTATCATATTCAATGAACATATACCTTATATCGTATTATGCATACACATAAATGGGTTATGATAATATTACTTCTAATGGAATATGGTGACATTTCAAGTCTTCTTTTCAGTACGCGTGAAGGAAAACTTCGAAATATTTTTGTTGGAGGAAATGGACGAATATTCGCAAAGATTGAACCGAGATAGGAGAGTTCACTCAGCGAATAATCAAAGATTTACAACTCTAAGATGTTACTCTCACCTTATTGATCAGATTAACATGTTCAGTCAAACTCTTGGGAAAGATGGGAAGTTTCAGCTGTTCATTTGCTTAGCAGCGAGGTAAGATATAATTACCTATGCGTTTCCGACATATGTCATTTATGTGTCTACGGGCCTAATCGTTAATTTATACCTCAGAGAGCAGCTCCTTCATTTGATGCTTCGACCCATGAGCGAAGCCCGTTCTACGGCGGATATGTATGAAGAAAATTCCTTTTTAAGGAACGCAACATTATTGAATTTCCTCATTCATATTCTTGAACCATTGAGCGAGTTTCACATTGTTCTTGAAAAGAGTTTGACTCATGGGATTTCTAGTATATGTTAATTTATCATAAACATTCCAGGCGACTAGGTAAGTTATATTATAATAATTAATTTTTCAGATTTTATGTTATTATATATGTAATGTACTTCTTTCTTTCATAACTTCATCAGCATATTTAACTTATGGATTTTGAGATAATTCAGTCTTTCAACACCAGTAAGTTTTTATTTTTCGTAGGATATGTTTCTTCGAAGCGGCACAATTTACCAAATTCTAAATAATATGAGACGAAGAAAAGATAAGCATTATGGTATTGAAAAAATGAGTAACTTTGTAAAACCTATCATTAAGAAGTTAAGAGGAATTTAATAATGCAAATGAAGACTGTTACACAAAATGTAAAATAGTCGTTTTTAGATGACAAACTATTTGACAAGAAGTTATTACACGAGTGATAATGGAAACATAGATCTTGCCCTGTTCTGAAAGCTTATGATATTATGACAATGAGAGTTCAGTGCAAAGATAAACTATCTAATTTGGCCCATCTTGCCGTAGATATTAGGAAGCAACAGAGAGTTTGTTGAAACAGACGTATCGTGTACCAAAGATGTGATCCTATTAGTTATACTAATTAGTATTATTAATATTGTCATTATTATTAAGGATTTAGTTTTTCTACAATCTTGAACATAAGCCGACAAACGCATAAGGAGTGCGCTAACAACGTATATTGCAACAACTAACAAAGTAAACGGGAAGATAACACGAATTTTATATGTTTCATTGTTTAATTTTTTAATTGAGCTATAAAAACCGTGGACGAATAAAAATTTCTCCTAGAAAATGGAAATAGGAAAGAAATTTATGTTTTATTATTTTTAAATCTTGAATTATTTTACAGACTATATTGCATTTAAATATTCTATAATATTTAATTATATAATAATTTATCTGTATTATATTATTTTTATTATTTTCTATACGTTGTTTTCTTACACTTATCAAAAAATGCTTATACTATTGTCTAATACTCCTTTTTAAGCAACTGTTACGAAACTCTTATATTTATTAACATAGCTTAAAGTACAAACAATTAAAATTTTGTTTAATATTTTTATTTCATTACACGCGGTTTGCAATTTTTTTTTAATGAAAATTGGAAATCAATCGGCATAACATAGTTAAAATTTGAAGTTAAAGTAACATAATACGTTGTGAAAAATATTTAAGTATATATTGAAAAAATGGACCAAAAAACTTGATTATTTGTTAAACATTTTGAAGCGTGGCAGTTGGTTTTTAACATGCAGAATACATAGCATCGGTACTGATTGCTCTTTAAGATTTTAATGTACTTGATAACTGGAGTAGACCGATTATTATTAATAATGTTTTGAACAAATAGCTTTCAGAGTACAATTCTACTGCTAGTGTTCCACGAACATTCACAGTTCATAGATAAAAATCGTTCTACCGCATTATTAACTTGTATATCATTGCGAGCCGTTCGCGTCTGTGTGGCCAAATATAATAATTCATAGCATCGCCTTGCATATAAATCCATGAAAATAACATTACAAATTTTTAAATCTGAAACATTCATTAATTCAGAATATTTATTTATTTCTTTTTTAATTTAAAATGCACTATATAATATTGTAATATTTTAAGAAAGGATTTAAACGTAAAATTGTCATCTGTCAAATAGATCTTAAAAATTCTTTGTGTTTACTCAGATACAAATTGGATGACAAATAATATATTAAAGTATAGAAAAGTACAGTACACGAAAAAATCTGTTGATTATGTATAATTAGTTGCTTTACAAAAACTACGTGGCATTTTCATCTGTTGAATAGTCATGTTACTTTATATTGTTAACAAAATACTAAGATAATGAGAAATACTCGCATAATGATCTGATCTGATCATTCTACGGAAGGGTAGAAAAGTGTGTTTTGTTTAATTTCTATGGTAGTTATTGTAAATTTTGTTGTTTTAGCAATAACTGAAGAATGTTATTTTAAATAGCCAAGGAACGTGTATTGTGATTGTTCTAGACTGAGAAATAATGCGTAGCACTTTATCTTACTATACTTTTGTTATATTTTACGCGAGCGTTGTGTCGTCATGTTGAAGTTACGTTATGTATTCAATTTTTGACGATATGATTGTACAAATCTCATTTCATCTATTCTATAAAAAATAATGATATGTAAAGGATAAAATATTTTTTTACAAATATCGTGTCGTTATTATAATTTTTCTTAAATTAAAATTTATTTATGTGTAAATGTAGAAGTTAAAACGATTAGGAAAAATTTTAATTCAACAAACTGTTACTGCTTTATTAATTTCAATAAATTCATAATGTCACTTCTACATGACGTTAACATATGCTTCGATTTGTAATACTCAAAAATAGTTTATGTATAAATTTCAGTTAATGAATTTAAATCATGCCCATCTGATCACTATCCATGTTCGGTCGTTCTTCATTATGAAAATTAGATTATCTACCAAGTTTGTATATAAATGACAAATTACAAAGCTTGATGTAACGTGTAGGATCTTTTACAAGACGACCGTCGTATAACATAATTGTATATATACGAATTGTAAAACAAGATACTGTAATATTGTACAGTAGAATAAAGGATTGTCAAAATAGAAAGAAATTCCGTTGATATTCTGAATGACATTTTGTTACTTGCTGCAAAATAATCTACCATTATTTATCATTTAGATGGCATTTTTAACAATTACTAAATAATTTTAATTATTATTACAATATTTAATATTTAATTACCATTTACATTTACTTTTTATATTTAGAGAATAATTCATTATTAATTTAAAACATAATTTAAAATTATAAAGTGTAAGTGTTACTAGAGATTGAAAAATAAAGATATAGAATTATTAAATATGAGAAACTTGCATAAATCTGCTCTTTGTAAATGTGGAGAGAAAGATGTATGTTCAGAAAGATGATTCTAGAAACTGCATTTGACGTGATTTAGAGCATGACTGTCTTTTGAAGAAAAGATAAATTAATAGTCTTTTGGTAAAGTCAAAACATTCCGAAGTTAATTAGTCTTACATTCCGATGTAATTTGACGCATATTATAGTAAATTAAACCATTAAAATTGATATTAATTGAATTTTTTCGAAAATAGAACAAGTGGCGCCATCTCTCCGGCGAACAGGGTGAACTACACGTTTTTGAAACTGTACTTTCGTTAGTTCCTACACTCTGCCGCTAGATGGCGCCACGTGTATCGTTTTCGGTTCAAATCAATTAATGTAGTTGATTTTATTAGCTTAATTAACTATAATATGAATCGAATTACATCGGAGTGTAAGACTTAGTTATTTAACTTTGAATTGTTTTGACTTTGCCAAACTATTATCAATTTTTAACCCTTCGCTAATCCTAATTAGCCTAAGGGTTTCTTATGTACCGCCATCTAGCGGCAGAAGACTAGAACTAATTAAACTACAGTTTCAAAAGTGTGTAGTTCACCCTGTTCGCCGGAGAGATGGCGCCACTTGTTCAATTTTCGTAAAAGCAATTAATATTAATTTTATTGATTAATATGTTACATATTTATTAGATATTTATTAATATTGATTTTATGCTGTTTGCAGTATATTTCGTGGGTCCAAAAATGTGGATTATGTGTTCAGAACAATTCGCACATTATACTGTATCTGGTCGATGATATAGGGAGTGTCATAAGAATGGCAAAAAATTTTATATTTTCAGAAATATCTTCTTCTGTAAAAAAACTTGTTCCGAAGTTTCGCCAAATTCAAATATTATAAATATTTCTCAGACGAAAATAATAAATAAAGTACACCATTGTGTTCAAATTTTAGTTCCATTAGTTCCCACCTTTCACCGCTAGATGGCCGAGCATTTTTAGGCCCATAAATTTCAATAATTTTTATTTTCTTTATTAACGAGTTCAGCACAGAATTATGACATATTTTTACCTTCAGTAAAGTCATAGAACATTTCCCACACTTCACAAAGTTGTGAAAATGTCTAATTTTTAAGAAAAACGCAATTTTCTATTTTGTTAATTCCGCCGCGTACCGCTAGGTGGCACTGGCGGTACTTTTTTCATACAGCGCGCCCAAAAATATAAATTTCAAAATAAATAAATAAATTTATTCGTCGCAGGTATTCAAAATCTTCTCAACTTTTCAAATGAACTATTTTAAGACAAACTATTGCCTTTCCTACCTTTTTTACAGTTTAAATTGTTATGATACTTTTGTTATGAATATAACAAAATTAATTCGTTCTTATGTCGACATAGTCATATTCATAAATAAACTCGAAACACATACCCCCGTATGACATAAAAACAATGTGAACATAATAAGTTGCCATGAAAGTATGATATACAAAATATGCTTATATCTGCCACTAAAATATAGTACGCCAAATATATTTATTTATACAATAAATTATTTGCTCTTCTAACCTTTAAAATCCTTATTATGTACCAGGAAAACTAAGTGCATATTTACTATGAATATCCTGTAGAGCATACTGAGCAGTTCTAATGGCCATATAGCGGGACTGTCATCATTTCAATAGACATGCCATACTGAAAACATTCCCATTCCCCTCCCTTCCTTTACCAAAACAAATAAAACGGTATAGAAATGAAACACATCATGTGACTGTATAAAATACCAATACTTTATTTTTCAATCGACTGTGCGTCGCACCACGCACGGGATATGTACAAAGTTCGTCGTACCGTATCTTCCCCGGTACAACAGTCGCGCACCTACCGATTAAAAATGATGCTTTTTACGTGCTAGGTTTAAAAAGTAACGCATATAAGTGTGGTTGCTTCCATCATTTTCGTTCATCATCAACTCTTTCGTTTTTTTTAATATTATTATTATTATTATTTTCATCATCGTCGCCGCGAGCGATTTAAAAACTACGCATGCTGTTCCGAGCGGTGTACGCGGTGCCTGAGGTATATCAGTGGTATTTCTATTGCGCTGCTTTGCTTCGAACTAATATGGGGGAACAAACGACTGGTACAACAACAAATCATAGAAAAATCGATGCGAGTTTCAAAACGTATGTGCACTTTATATGTCTGTGTGTGTATGGGTCTGGCAGTGAAATATATATACGGGGGACTTCAACCACTTCGATGTGTAACGGTTTTTATATTAATTTTAAAATTCACGTCGAAGAAGTTCAAGGATTTCTGGTATGGCTCGCATCGAACGGGGAGAAAACGAAGTGTAAAAGTAACTAAGAGTCTCGCAGTAACTCACGGATCGCTGTGACGTTCGTTACAATTTCGCTTTTGTTCGCTGTTTTACAGATAGAAGTGTGTCGCAAGCTCGTCGTGTTCTTACAAAGCTAAAAACAAGTGGAATAACGGGGTTGTTCGATTGGAACGAGATGATTATTAGGAACAGAAAATTTAGGATCTCCCTGGTTCTCCAGCGATTTACTCTTGAGGGAGATTTATGGTCTTTTGAGAAATTTTATAGTCTGCTTTTTTGGTTAACTCTTCTTTGGATTATGGAAATCAGAACAATAAACGTTTAATTGTTAGGTGAAGATATTTAGAACAGTGATAGATTGTTAATTTTTTAAACTAAAAATTTGGAATATCTACATTTTTTAATTTTTTAACTTTTAGATCCTTGTTTGAATAAAGGTGGAAAATTTGTAGATTTGATATTTCGCTATTTTTAAGTTCATGTGTTTTTTAATTTGAATATTGGAAATTTTGGATATTTTTCTATTTTCAAATTTGAAACATTCTCTGTCCATATTTTTTATCGAACTGTCTACCACTAATTTGTAATTTCAATTGAATTATAAATTCATTTACATTCCCACTTTCTAAATTTTATACATTTTTCTTTACATATAATAATTTTTAATATATTATTTATCTAGTGCATTTATCTTGTTTAAAAATTTGATTGTCTAATTTGAATCATTGTAAAATGATATTTAAATAAAGTAATGACTCTATCAAATTACCTATGAAATTGAATTATCAAATCCTAAGAAGAGTTAATATGTTTGTATTATGATTATTTGTACAAAGATGTAATAAAAATATAACAGTAAAAAATTATTCTATAATAATAAATTGTGAAATGATGTAAGAAAGAGCTTGAATGAATGAAATCTCAAGAAAGACTGTGAATAAAATTAAAAAATTCAACTGAAGTCTATAGAAAAACAAGTATGAAATATTCCAACTAAATCAATATAAATAAGTTACAAAATTATATATAAAGGAACATAGAACTGCGAATAATCAGCAAGCAAGTATACAAACATAAAAATCTGACTCAAGGATAGAAACATAAAATTCTAAATCCTGGATATGAACATAAAATTCTGAATCATGAATACAAACATAAAAAAATGAAGGACCATCTATCAAAATTCAATCTCTGAACAAATAAAAAGGGTATCAAGTTCTTGCAAAATGAATAAAGGAATAATAAATATAAAGAGAAATCTAAATAATAAATGTAAATGAACAGTTTTAAAATGCTGAATAAACTTATTGAATTTTCTATTATGTACAATTGTCAACTTTACTTAGTTCTCAGAATGTTTCTCATTTCTTTAGTATGTTATGTGCTACAGTATGGCTATGTATCAGAACACTATGTAGTTAGATGGTATAATTGTAACCATAAATTCAATATAGTATCTTCAACTTCATACATTGAATGAAAATGACTGTCTAGTCAGTCACACTATAATTGTAATTGTGCAACTGCTAATTTATGAATTAGTCAATTTGCAAACTGTATGTCCAAATTACTGAATGTTTAAATTCAATATTTTTATTGTATATTTAAAATTTTCTAAATTCCCAAATTAGAAAATTTCTATACTCACAAATTACAAAATTGTTAAATTTATAAATTTGATTAATCCCAAAATTACAAAATTTTTGTATTCATAAAATTTATCAGTTTGGAAATTAGAAAATTTGGTATCACAAAAGTAGAATGAACATGCATATTTCCTTGATATCTGCTAATATAATGTTCATACAATTTAAAATTGTAAATGATTGTTTTCTGTTAATTAATCAATAACATTGAATTTATGGTGTCATTGTCTGTGTTCAACGTGTTAATAGCACATAACCTTTATAAAAAGAAGTCTCAATTTTTCCTGCCAGCCTGCACCTCGCGAGGAGAACCATGGATCCCGCATAAAAAAATTAATCAAAATGCACTTTATCGTCGTTTCATCCCTCTCGACGATATTCCCATTTTTCCCCAAGGTACATAAAATCATAAAAAATAAAAAAAAAACAAAACAGGTGCGTGCACATAGGACCTCCTGACGAACGGGTACTACTACTGCTAGTGGTAGAAGTAAGTGAATGGTCAGCCACGCGTACCAGCCGGGTTTATTTTTTATCGTAACGTTTATATTATTCGATCTGCTACGTTGTACTAAGATTTGGTTACTGAAGAGTATGCTACTAAACTAGTTCGCTTTGTGGCACTGGGACATCTCCCATTTGTTAATCGGAATGCGGATTCGAGTGGACGAAACACGCGGTTTCTTTCTTTTCGTTCGATTCTCAAAAACAAAAAGAAAGGAAACACGCGTTTTCCGAATTTTCGTCCTCTCTTTCACTCTCTTTCATTCTCTCTTTCTCTCTCGCTCTGTTCACACTATCGACGTATTTTTTTTTAAGTACTATTGAGTTAATATAATAATATATATATTTTTTCTTTTGGATGATGCTCGGACGTTGCCTCGACCTCTGTCGTTCGATTTACAACGATATTATGATTTTTTTTTTAAAACGATTCTTGTATTTTTTTTTTTATTTCTGTGCTTGAGTTTATATACGTATATAATTCTACTGTATAATTATTTTGCGATCTAGTTGAACGGGTACATACGGTAAATGTTAAATGCTTTTTCACGGTCAGGATTCAAGGGTACGATTATATAAATGCAGTAGTATAATTTGATCGAACGATAGCAGTGGAGGCGAACTCTCTCGGTGCTGCAAATTTTTTTTTTTTTTCATTTTTGGCGTACTTTTTCGTGACTTTGGATTTAAAAATTCTTCCAGTCGCTTTGGAGATTATATTTGTAACATTTTCGAAAGGTATGCGTTTATTTATTATATTTAATTATTTCTTTTGACTCTTTTTAAACATTGACAATTTTTTCGAATGCTATTAATTTTCAAGGAATATTCAGGCTACTTTGACCTAATTCGGTTTGTTACGATTTCATTTTATTTTGTACTATTCTCATCGAGCAGCTTTTACATTATAAAATTCTTTCTGTAATCATTGGCATAACTCGTATCAGAAATTTTCAAATTTGTAAATTCTTAAATTTCTGTAAACTTGGTTATGTTTGATACAAGATATCAACAGCAAATCTAGGGAACTAGAGCGTACGACAACGTTTGTAATTCACAGTACACTAAAAAGTTTAAAAAACTTGTATTAAAATTAGCATAAATAAAACGACTGCGTGCAAATACGAGACCTTATCAAAACGAGTATAGGTGAATCGAAAATCAATGTAAAAAGAATCAGTACAAACGAGCATTCAAAAAAGAAGTTTGACAATAAAAAATTAGAATCTTGGTGAACATGCAGATAAATTCAAATAACAATTTTATGTAATCGCAACTTTAAGAGTTTTGAAGGTGGTACAAATACGCCTTAATTATATCGATCACAGCACCGAAAAAGTTGTATTTTTTTTCGAATACGTCCGCTTTTATTCGCGATTAAGCTCCCTTATAACGTTCTCTTTCGGTTCTCGATTTTATTATTTTGCCATCTTATTTGTCGCAATATCTTACACGGATTACGTGGTTACTCTTGATCGTACGCCTCGTATAGCTTACCTACATATGTACAGCCGCGATTTATGGGGAAAAAGAGCGTGTGTACAGCATTGGTTTCGAAAAAGAAACAAAGTAGAGAAAGAAATTCATTCTAGAGAAAGATTATCAAACTGTTTGATAATCAATCAATTTCTACAATTTTCTCTTTTACTTCTATAATTGAGCTTTGAAGATCTTGTAATATATTTTAAATAATTCTTTGGATATTGGTTCTAAAAATTGACTCGGACCAATGTTGGTAAAATTGAGCAAAAGTTTGTATTTTGCTAAAAAAAGTGTTCTTCGTTATTTTCAAGAGTCTACAATTGCACTTGGTTTTGTTTAAATAGAGATATTGTTCCATAAGAAGTTTATAAATTATTCAAAAACAAGTTTCTTGATATAAAGCTAAATGTTCAAAATCATAAAGAAGGTATAAAGGTTTAGTCAGATAAAGATTATACAAATTGCTATTAAACGCTTGCTACAAGGTTCACACATATGGAACATCTGAGATCATCATTGTTTTGTGTGTTTTAGAACAAATGAAAATCAAACTGTATCTCAATCTTAAAAATAGTGTAATATACAAATATTGAATATTAAATTGTAAATAAATTCAGGTAGCAAACGTTTTAAGTAAATACCAAATGTTATCAAAAGAGAATATTTAAATAGTAAAGCATTTAAAAATAAAATAGAAATTGTTTTGGTATTATTCATATAATAGAACCAAATCTCTTCTCATGGAACAAATATTGACTTTCTTTTAAAACATCAAAAACGTATGTTTACTCTTAACAAATTTTGTCCATTCCTTTTTCCAATATTGTGTAATGTTATCCATGATACCTAATACAAGTATCTTTAGTTATGCAAGTGAAAGAATAATAATGTCTATGAAAATTCAAGCATCATCTGTATACGAATGATGTGACAGTGAATATATTAAGTTGAATCATTCTTTGAAATTAATATCTTGATTGTGGATGTTTATGCATTTATAAAATGCCTGCAAAGTATACATAAATCTGTGAATCGTGCATCTCAATATTTTGCAGACGGAGTACTTTACAAAATTTAGTACATCAATGCACAAACATCCACCGTCTAATAAAGTTCCATCTATTTATAAAATTAGAAGGATAATTCGACTCATCGTAAGTATCAAATATCTACAAATTTGACGAATCAATAGATCACGGATTTCGAAACCGATTCTTTATACAATCATTTCTTTTCCCCATTTTCACAAGACGATAACTCCGACACACAAGAGTGTACACGCACCCACACATATACACATTCATACACCGCGTTTCGTGCGTTTAATCGCGCATTGTGGGCTGGCACAACCGATCTTAGGAACCGACTGGAATACGCGACGGGTCGCGCCACAGCCCTCGGGAAAACTCATTTGGATAAACAATTAGCGTAGCGTAAATACAAAAAAGGGAACTACATTCTATCAATCTAAAACATTGTTTTTGTTTCTCTTTTTATACGCATACACGCGTACGCAATAATAAAGGCTCATTTATATTATCCATTTAGACAAGAAACGGCTCCGTTCACATAAAGATTATTATAAATAAAAAAAAAATACAAATATAATGAATCAATTACATGTCTCGTTTCAATATAATATGCGTTATATTCAGACATTTCTCTTGGATCTATTACTTTTATAATTGTACTTGGTTAATAAATAGATAGAAATTATCATAAATTACAAACTAGTAAACTAGTTTAGATATGCTATGTGTCGATACATCTATTACATTCAGTTCTTTCAACTTTGAGACATATTGCCATTGAAATAGTATTATGTTTGTTGCTGTAACTGTCTATTTCCCTCAAACAAATACGAACAAACAAATTGGCAGTATCAAATTGTCAAAGAAATTGACAGTGTCTGACCATAATATAAACACCCTTGACTTATGGTCAGAAAGAAACTATCATAAACGTTTCGTGTCTGAACAGATGATATAAACTAACCTTAATTCACACGCAACACTTTTCCTCGTTTTCTTTACACCATATGTCTCTCCCTCACGCATACACGCGCACACTCACACACATTTTGTGTACCATATATATATATACTCATTTTTTTCGTATGTATACCTATGTACAAAACACTAAGTGACTCGACATGACTATGTGCATTTCTTCCCTTTCTTTCCGGTCCTCTCTTTTATATATTCCTATCTCGTTTAGTCTCACGGAGGAGCTATAATCCGCGTTTCTCGTTACTTTCAAACTCCCCTATTTAAACTTTCGTTATAACATTCTCTGGCGTGGTAGTTTCGTCGTCCGGCTAAAAATTAAGTGTATAATTCTATTACGAAATAGATGCGTAAAGCGTATTGCATTGCCTTCCCCCAACAGCACGCCGCCTTCCGGTCTCTTCAGCTATTTCCGCCATGTTGATATCTTCGTTCTTCCTTCTCGTGGTCGCTGAACTTCGTGCATTAAAATCTTTCGCGATTCACACCGTTAACGAAGAGACGCTTTTCAAACGATTTACAATCATTTTTACAATTTGTTTCATTTTTTATCCTCGCATTTTCGCGCATACAAACGACCTTAGATTTCGACGTACCTCCTTTTTGTTTCTCTTCGTGGAATTTAACACTGAAATTAATAACCCTCTGTTATCTCTCGCATTCTGCATATCGAGATCGTTCGAAAGCGAGCCGACATTAACGTGAAAGTTCCACGGAATTCAATGTCGTAATCGCTCGGAGAGTCGAAAATAGCCTGAGTTTCTCAGGTCTCACCCTGTTAACATCATTCAAACGACGAATTGTATCTCTCCTCGAATTAAATTAACAAAAAAGAAAAAAAAAAACACACACACAGAGGGTTAAAACAGCGATCAACGCTCGAACGAAGAAACTTCGACAAGTTTCCGACCTTCTTTCGCGCATCTCCCGTATCGTCCTTCGAAACGGACAAAAAGAAAATAAAACAAAAAGAAGTCTCTGGAAAGTCTAAGATCATGATTCGAGACAACGCAGTGTCTCGACAGAACAAAACCGATACCGACCGCGAGGATCGGCCGCATCTTTCGAATAAAAACGCGTACAACTAAATAACAAAAAGGGGCCCCGGGAAATCGGGCCCTCTCGTTTACGCCGTCCGACCTTTCCACATCGTGTAAAACAAAAAAAACTCTGTTTCTCGCACGCGGGAAGCAAAATATAGTCCCGGATCAGTTTCAGCAGTCGTTCGCTTCCCGGTTTAAAAACTACAACAGCTTATTCGTACATACATAGTTCGATCTCGAGACTAAGAGAAAAGAAGAAACAAAAAGAAAGAAACATCGGGGTCCCTGGTGAGCGGAGAGACAGTCTCCTGACTCGAAAAATCACTCTTTGGAGCGGAGTGTATCCTCGGTTCCAAGTAGCGTCAGAAAAATGTCCATAAATGTCCCCTGAATTTCTACGAGAACGCTTTCCGTTGAGGGCCTCCCCAGGACACTCTCTTCTGGAGGCCATTCAGTTTATCGAGACGAAGGGAAACGATCCGTACGAGCAGAATTTGATCGTTTTCTCTTTCAAGAGTCCTCTTGTCGCGGATCTGCTCGGTCCGGCGTTTCGTCTTCGTTCATCTTGATTCGTTTTTTGGCCGTAGGTCCCTCAGCGTCCTCGTCGCTGCTGGCTAACCCTTGCTCCTCGGCCTCCAGGCTTAGCAGAGAGTCACCCTGGCCAGAGTTTCCCTCAGCGGCGTCTCTCAAAAATGGACGTCCCTCACATCGGTTGGGGTGCCCGCCTTCTCGTGTTCCAGGATCTTCTCCTGGCTGGTCATGTCGTCCCCCAGAGGCTTCTGGGGCGCCGAGATCGACATGTCGGACGCCTGGTGGCTGTTTCCACCGCCATTCGGACCCACTGCTTCCGAAACCATCTCCTCGATCTGCTCCAGGCAACCCTGGAGATAGTCCTGAAATGATAAATAACCACAGGTTAGGTTAGGTTATTGGTGTTAGGGTAATTAGTGAAAATTACTAATATTAAGAGGTAGGAAATTATTTTTAAAGGTAAGGTAAATTAACTTTTATGTGCTTACTGCAATTAGACTAGTTTTAGTAGTTATTGGTTATTATGTGGAACAAGGTGTCTTTTGATTAATTTCTTTAACCTCAAGTTTCTAGAAAATTGTAAAGATATTTTACAACATTTTAATGTAGGTTAGTTGCTGTATAATAATTATTTGAAAGTGTGACTGCGAAGTGGGATTGTGGGTAGATAATTAAACGTATTGCAAAGTTGGAAATTTACATGTGATTGAATATGCATAGCAATTTCTTAAAATGTAAATTCTTGAACTTTGAATTCTTAGTTTCTGAAATTCTACATTTTCAAATTTTTAAATATATTAATTCTGTATTTCTGAATAACACTTTCTATATTTTTATGTATTCAAATTCCTAAATTTAACATTTTCAAATTTTCAAGTTTCCAAATTCTACATTTTCTAATTTGCAAGTTTCCAAATTTTACATTTCCTAATTTTTAAATTTCTAAATTTCAAATTCAGAACTTCAACAGTTGAATCTAAATATCCAACTGCGAATCTGAAGATGGAACTATGAATTTAAAGATGAATATCTTCAAACACCGTTAACATTGCTGAGATAAATTTCCAAAGAATCTGTTTGAATGTTCAAGAAACGTTTCGCGAAAGATCATTCGCGAATCCAGTGGCGACGGCCGACAAAAAGTCCTGATGAGCGACGTAGCAGGTGTCGGGCACATGTTTATGGGGGAAAAAAGGGCCCAGAGTGCGTGACGAGAGAGGGAAAGACGATTCGAAACACGCGCAGACTATACATTCATAATGCGGTGAGTGCAGCTAAAGTGCACGCGTGAATGGCTCGGCATGGGGTCTACGCCCTGTAAGCGCAATATTTTCGCATGTGTTTAGAAACAGGAAGAATGTTCTTGGAACTATCTTGGCCACCTGACCCCTCTTCATTCATGACTTTCTGCCGTTTCTTCGTACAACATAAACGTTACGTTCGATTTCTTACAGGAGAAACAATGCTCAATAATTTTAGGTTCGGATGAATCACACTTGTGTATTCTCAAACAGAACATAAAATAGAAACAGAGTGCAATCGAATATATCCAGATACAGAATATAATGTAAAACGTAGGATTCTTTATTTGAAATTTAGTTTGGAATAAATTTTAATATTGTTTCGTTCATAATATTTGTTAATATTTAGTCCTACAATTACGAGAAGATGAGGTGTACAATGCACAACCTCTAAACGCACAACTGTAATTTAATGTAAGGATAATTTTCTTTTCTTTCAAATAGTAACACCAAGAAGTGGAATTTAATTTTAAATGAAACAAGAACCTTTTAAACTTAATTTCAGTAAACACATTTACAACACATCTCCGTCTGAGATATTCGACTAAAGTTTTTTAAGCGAGTCCGACATTTTTCCTCGACTACGGAAAATCTAGAATTAAAACTGACAGCTTACTGTCGAGCGTTTTCGCCGGTCAGTTTCTCAAAATTTACACGTCTCCAATATTTAACACTAACCAATATTATACTCAGTGTCTATTATTCTAATATTGCACGAACACTGCATTTTAGATTCACATTTGCATCACTTTTATACGCACTATGTATGCAACTAGACGCCGAAAGAACCCGCGTTTTTTAACGTTCATCGATCGAACTGACATAGATCACCAACTCGAGTTTAATGCCCATAGACGGCGTATTGAACCTAGACTACCAAACTCATGGTTTCTAATTTATCACTTTGCGAAAAATTTAGAAACGTCATCTTCCGTAGAAGGAAACTCATAAACTGAAATTGATCAACTTGGAAATTTATGAGATATCAATTTTGACATCGTCACGCAACAACGTTTGCTTCCGACACTTGGATGAGCCAATCGAGTGTAAGCAATGCGCTTCGCGATTAAATCTACTTGCGGACATAGCTATCCGATATTTTTCTGAGCTGTCATGCAATAATATCAACACAAGACAAACCTGTTCGATAGCTGTGATGCGAGTAAGCTCGTCGAGAAGGCCGGCTAACCCGTAGCCGCTTTTCCCGGTCCAATCGAGACCATGAAGAGCCGCCGCGACGCTCGCTGCCGCGATCATGCTAGGCGTGTACATCGAGAATTTGTACTCTGTAAAACAAAAACAAATTTACCGTTACCTAAGTACGTGTTAAGTCCAGTTGAATGATTTATTTCGGAGTAAATTGTCGATGAGATTAATCGAGAGCCGAGGAATGATAGTTCTATAATTGGTTTACTTTAAAAGTGGGTCCATTTTTGAGAAGATATAAGATAAAATTATGATAACGATAGATGACATTTAATTTGTTTCTATCTGTAAGCTATTTGTAGTCGATATTGAAATTCTCGGGTAATTGTCAATTATAACAATTGAAATATTTTATAATTTTATAAATAATATTTTATAATATTTTGATTCTTAATTATAACATTTGAAATTCCCTAATAATTGTTAATTATAAGAATACCGGTCTTGGAGCCACAGGCACCGTTATTATTAGCCTAGGGACCATTGAAACATAAATCCGGCACTGGCTCGACAGGACCTGGTTTCTTGTTCCTTCTAGCGGCAGGATCAAACTAGACCGTTCGAAAATAATGGACGGTGTTTTGAGATTCTTTGGTATGCTTAACGAGAACCAGTCTTTTGGTTCGTATTCGGGATGGACGTCGTTCAGGATCATTGCTGGATGTGGTCGGAATTTCGAGCGCATAATAGAGAATTATGGCGGGAATTATGACGTATGAGGGATCGGCTAGGAGATGCCATGGAAATGTTAATATATGACGCTTGGGATATGTTTCAAGTTTTATTTGAATATGTGAAATGATAAATGGTTTCAGCGTGGAATAAACGAGTGGTACTTAGATGATTATACTAATGTCAGATTAATAGCAAGGTTTCTAATGCTCTGGATATGCTTCCTTGGTTGTTTATGGGGAATGGTCTCATTGCATATGGGAGAAATAGTTGAACGTTGGCAATTTATATTTTTATGCAGTTCTAAACGGTTTTGAATAAATTGAAATTTTGTACTTAAAAATTGTTAATTTTCCTACTTTCTAGGTTAGTCAATTTTCAGGTTTTCAAATTATAAAATGTAGAAATTTAAAAACATAATAATTCCATACTGTAATTTCTAAATTATCAAATTCTTCGATTTCAAAAGTAAGTATTTAAATTTCAGACAGACCTACAGATCACCGCTCATATTGAGGTTATGCCACCAATATTATACAATTTGTAGTTTTTCACGGTATTGTCAGCGTTGAGTTTATGGACGTGATAAATAACTGAAACGAGCCGTACTAAACTAACTTTAACTTTAATACACTTATTTAACATAATATAAGAATACATACATTTACAAAGCGAAGAAACTGCATGCAACGGACAACGAATCTCGATCGATCATGAATCAAGTAGCACGCAAGAGGCAGCACTGACAACAATGTAGAAAAAGAGGGCGCAGCGATTTTAGAAAAGGCTGATTTCCAACAGTTAGTATTACTAAAATCTACCGGAGCTAAATTATACCGTAATATGTGAATCACTCAAACCATCGGCCAAATATTAGAGAATTTAAATTATTTTCATTGAATGGAGAATTTTGAAAATGACGCCAATTTGTGTTTAAGGAATGTACTGTCCAGTTTAGCAATATAGGTTTTGAATAACCTAAACGCCATCTTCAGTTAAAAAAGAGTAAATAAAGAACTGAACCGAACTTCTTTCAACAATGAATTTCCTCTATTTTCAAAATAAACGACTAGATTATTTTAGTCCTGTTGCCGAGCGAATCCTAGGTTGCAAAGACGTTAGTCCAAGATCGAAATCCGCTAATAGAAGCCGCCAGGTAGACGTATCCCAGGAAAAGGATTCGAGGTTTGAAATAAGATTTACGACGTAGAAAAGCATGGCCTTCAGAGGACCAAGTCCAAAGATTACCGACAGCAAACAGATCCACGCCATGCCACCTTTTCTTTGTTACGTCGGGTTCGAGCGTGAAAGCTTTTGCCACCTATTGGTGCAAGCAACGGTCACCGGTGTCCAGAAACCCGCCAACCAAATACAGGAGTATTCACATTTGTTAGAAATTTTCTTATAATATTGTACAATAATATATTGTATAAATTAACTTTGAATCTTCTGACAAATCTTGATAAGTGTTTCAACGCTTTATCATTGATTTTTTAAATTTTTGTATGAAAGCTATAATGTATAGGTTAAGAATCATGACGCATAAGGTTGCATATACGTCTAGCTATTACATTATGAATTTGTTAACTTAGCTAATTGGAAATGCTTGTATTAATTACTTGGATCTGTGAATTATAGATGAGTGTAATATATTGTGACTTAAGTGTAAGATAATTGTGACATAAGTGTAATATATTGTGACATAATACTGTAAGATGTGAATATATTTAGCAAGATTTAAAAATAAAATTATTTAACCAAATTTCAATTGTAAAATTTTGAACTCTTAAATTTTTAAGTGATTGTATACCTAACTTGACAAGTTTTACCAGATTATCAATTTTAAATTGTTAGTTACCATAATCCCAACTTGACAAATTCCCAAATTTTCAACTTGACAAATATGCAATTTTCCAGATTACCAATTTTGAGTTCCCAAATTTCCAAGTTACTGAATTGTCAGTTTCACAAATTCACAAATTTTCAAGTTAGCAATTCCAAATCCTCAAATTTCCAAGTTACCATATTCCCAACGTCACAAATTTCTAATTTCCCAAATTACTAATTCCAAATTCCCAAAATTGCGAAAATCCATACATTCAAGTTTGAAACTTAAATTTTTAAACCTGAAAAATTCTAAATTTCAAAATTTGAGAATTTCCTGCTACCAAAATACCTACATTCCTCGAAACACCCTGTACATTCGACCGGTGCGGTCCGTTCGGATTTTTCTGAAACGCGAGCACTATTCATTCATGGAAAGATGGGAACAGGTTTACGGACAACCAAAACGTCCGATGGACAAGGTGAAATTCAACGGGTACCGGCCGTAATAAAGCCATTAAGAATGGAATTCCACGAAGGCGCTTTTAAATTTGCAGAGGGAGAATGAACCATCTTGTGTGCAGGTGCGGTCTGTTCTGATCGTGAATTATAATTTGAGAATGAGGTGCCGAGATCAAAGGACCACACTCCTTTCGTCAATTGATTATCTCTTTGAATCACGATTAATTTTTCGCTATTTTACGAGATAAAAGCTGTTTAACATTCTAATCTTTATCGTTCGTTTTATTGCTGTAGTATCTTGGAAGCACTATATGCCACTTTCCAAATTTTAATTTTTTCAAATCATATTTAATTTTAGATTCTCTCTACATGCGGGGTATTTTTAATTTTACTGTTTTTAACAATTTATTATTATTAATTTTATTGTTTAAATTTGTAGTTTTAGGAATTCTTCCGTTCTTACAAAAAATTTCTTGTTTTTGACAATTTTTAATTTTGCAGCCATGTATAAATTTTTCAAATTTTAATTTTTTCAAATAAATTTTTACTTGCTATAAAACTATTGTTTCATAATCCAAATACATTGTATAATTGAATATTATATTACATCAAAATAATTGAAATATATAATTCTAAAATTTGTTCATTCCAAAAATGTTTGACACAGAAATTAAAAAAAGCATATAAATAAAAATGTTTAAATTACTAAAAAAAAAAAAGGTAATTTATTTCTATCGAATGCAGCAGAAGTCTCAATTAGGTTGAACATTTTTCGTATCATGCTGCAGACCGGTCAGAATAATGAAGTTTTCTTTTGCTTTGTTTTGGTTTCAATTTTCTTGTACTTCTCTTGAACTTCCTGTTCTCATATTCCGCTTCTTTCTTGCTGGCTCTCTTCTTGATCGCGATTCTTTTATTCCGCACGTCTTCCTCCTTCCATCCATTCTGAAGTTTCTTTTGATTTTGGTGCTTTGGTTATGTTCTCTTGATGGCTGTTTGTCGAGCTCCTCTCTTCCCTTTGGATCTTTCTCTTTCGTCGTATATTTATTCTCCTGGCTTTCTTTTCTTCTTTTCTTCCCTGTCACTTATGCTTTTCTTTCATACCTTTCATGATTTCTTTTCTCCTTATTCTTTCCCGACAGTGGTTCTTCCTGTTTCTGTGGTATTTATGCTTTTCAAATCCTTTTTCTTGTCGCGTTGCTAGGCGTCCTCAGGGTGCATCCTAATTATAAATGTTTGAAGAAGACGACGTGCCACGTCAACGATTGTTGCATTCAATGAAATACCTAGCTATGAAACAAACTATGGAAATAAATCTTCAGAAATTTTCTTCTCGTCACAATATTTCATCTTTTACGGATATCGCGGTGAAGAATGATAAATCGATGGGTTGTTGCAATCCGAATAATTTTAATGGAAATGTTGCGGACATTTTTTATTGTGGAATTCAACATTTTTTAATTTTAATTATTATAAATAATAATTATACTTCAATATTAGTAATTTAGTAATTTAAAATAAAAAATCTAAGATTCATTTTACAGGTTTCGTAAATTTAGTGTTAAAATTTGTAATTGGAATTGCATTTAACTGTATTTTAATAGTACTTCAGTTATTTATTCCCCAAATTCGCCTGATACCAGATTTCAAATTTTTGAAATTAAAAAATTCCCTAGATATCAATTTCATAAAATTGAAAAATTCCCTAGATCTCTTTTGAAATTTTTAAAATACCAAAATTCCCCAGATATCACTTGAAATTTTGAAAATTCCCCAAATTTTTTGAATTCTCAAATTCCTAAATGACTATCACCAAAAGGCGAAATTCCCAAATCCTCAAAATCCTCCAATTCTTCCAAATTTTAAATCTTTCAAATCCCCAAATTTCCAAATTCTTAAAATTCCTACCTTCCCACATTCCCAAATCTCTCCAAATTTCCAAATACCTTAAACACTCGAATCCACCCTCCAAAACCCCGTCCATTCTCTCCTCCACCATTGTCCCTAGAAAACCTCCATATTTGCCAGCGACTGTACAAGCACCCAGCATCCGCGCAGTCAGGCAGGCAACATAAGGGCGTGTAATCGAAAAAGTCGGCGGAGTTCAGGGACCTTCCGCGATTCAAGGAAGCGGTTGGAATTCGTGGCGCCGTTTGCTTCTCTTTTCGTCGCTGAAAAAGAAGGTCAAACGACTCGAACCGGGCACGTCGACTACCTAGTTTGGCTCGTGAGAAACAATCATCCTCCTCGGGTCCGCTTCTAGTCTTTTCTCCTTCTTCAAGCAGGGACCACCGAGCCGGCCAGACGACGAAGGACGATGGTCCTTGCTTTTTGCCGTCGTCACTTGTAATAACAACCGACCGGCAAAGACCAGAAGGGGATTTAAACGTGTCTCGCGATCCCGTCGTGACCGACGCCTCACCCTTCTTCTTCTTACTTCGCTTCAATAGTTTCTTTTTGATTCCGCGGTTTTTCAAGGTCTTTGGTTTCGATACCTACACGATTTTGATAATTGTTCTTCGACTCGTTAACGTTGCTTTTTTGTTCCGGTGTTTCTTGCGGCGGGGTGGATACAGGACTCCATCTTGGTTCATTTATCTGATGCTTGCGAAGTGGAAATTGTACAATGCACATGTACAATACAAATGTACAATACAAATGTACAATACAAATGTACAATACAAATGTATAATACAAGTATACAATACAAATGTGCAATACAAATGTGCAGTACAAATGTACAATACAAATGTACAATACAAATGTACAATACAAATGTACAATACAAATGTACAATACAAATGTATAATACAAGTATACAATACAAATGTACAATACAAATGTACAATACAAATGTACAATACAAATATGTAATACATATGTACAATGCAAATGTACAATGCAAATGTACAATACAAGTATACAATAAGTTTATAGACATTAACCAATTAAATAGACAAATCGAACGATAAAAAATGAACGTCCTTGCACTTTCATCGTATACTTCTATGGACAGTCCCACAAAGCGAATGCCCCATTAAAGAGGCAAAAAGTACACACACGTGTATGTGCATATATAGACTCGATCGAAAGTATGTAGTTACGTGATGGTCGAGTGCATTATACGATGCACCGGCATATTCATTAACGCGTGAGTTAACGATGCACGTTACCGATTGTTTACGATGCCGTGGCACGGTTCTAACCGGGCTGACAATGAACAGCAGCCCGTAGGAATTGCATTTTAAAGCGCGTCGTATTTGCTACGCGTTGAATGACGCGATTATCATTTCTAATAAGCGTCGAAATGCCTTCGATGTGTCGATTCGTTAGACGTGAGTCGATACCTTGGCTCCGATCGCTGAAAAAAATAGTTCTCGAAATATGTTTTGTTGTATGATGGACTTTCAAAATTATTGTAATCGTCACATATATTTTCGTGCACGATATTATCACGCTGTGTAATTCATCGCGTCATAATTTCACGCGTTGTAATCCCTTGCGTCGTAATTTCACTCGTTGTAATCCTTTTTGTGGTAATTCCACGTGCTATAATCCCTTGCGTCGTTATTTCACGCGTTGTAATCCCTTGCGTGGTAATTCTACGCACTATAATCCCTTGCACCGTAATTTCACGCGCTGTAATTCCTCGCGTCGTATTTCTACGCGTTGTAAATCCTTGCGCTGTAATATCACGTGCTATAATTCCTCGTGTCGTATTTCCACGCGCTGTGAATCCTCGCGTTGAAAATCCTTGCGCCATAATTTCACGCTTTATAATTCCTTGCATCTCATTTTCTAGCGCTATAATTCCTTGCACCGTAACTTCACGTGCTATAATTCCTCGCATCGTATCTTCACGCGCTATAATCCCTTGCGCCGTAATTTCACGCGTCGTAATCCCATGCATGGTAATTTTACGCACTGCAATCCTTCGCACCCTAATTTTACGCTCTGTGTTTTCACACGACGTACCTTTACTCGTAATTTCACCGTAATTATGCATAATTGCTATACAACAATATCACATCTTATATACTGCATGATAAAGATAAAGAAAAATCAACCTAAGGGCTTGCACTTTCATAATCTTTTCAATACCATTCAAACCATATTGTCTGGTCAAATATTAAGGAATTTCAATTATTTTCACTGCAGATTGTTTGCTGATAAATATATTTAGTTATTATTTTTTATTAAACAGCGGACTTGATCCACTTTTAAAATATGTATTGCTAATTTGCGAAAAAAAGAGCGTGTTATCGTTTCATTGAAATATTCAAATATGACGAGCAGTTATGATTGAAAACTAGAACACAGATAGAAATTTATGCGCTACTCTACGGTACGACCTTTCTTGTTAATTATTCTTATCGCGTCTACGACAATTACAGTATTATGAAAATGATGGCTGTTAGGCGCCACGAAGCTTAAAAACTTGTCAGAAGGATTTCCTGTCGAAAAGTAGAACGAATTGTAATAAGTTCTTTTCAATGAATTCAACTCGTTACAACGTTTTACAATTAGTGCAATATTACCAAGCTGTTATTTCTTTTAACCCAATAATAGTAGTGTATTAACATGAATTAATATTATTTGTACAATTTTTACTCAGTGTATACACGTTATTTATTTATTCATAATTAAATTATGAATAGTGTGTGTTATTTATATTTACATTCGCGGCCCAATTTTAATTAAATTTTTTTTTATTTATTTAATGCAATTTTGTAAAAAATTATGTTTCTCAATTACCGGAAGTAACAAGAAAATAATTTTAACATAAAAAATTTATTGATAGAAAGATTGAACAATATCATAAATATCTGAATTATAATTGTAAAAAGAAAAAGGTTCTTTGTAATAATAAAAAATAACAAATATTTTCAATAATTTAAAACAGTACAAGTTTTATTTGTGTAAGATTCTTTAAATATAAATTTTTGAATTCATATTTGTAATGTATTTGAATAAAAAACACTATACCGCATTTCACAAAATTAAACAATAAACAGGAATAAAACTCAAAAGATCATATATAAATTCACAAAAGTACAGCGTTTACATTTTATAATTAAAATTCTAACTTCTAAGAAACTTTTACGTTGCCGCTCCATAAATAGTGTGCTAATGTTAGATCGTCTATTTTTACGCGAAATCTAAAACGCAGAAAATTTTACCATGATCAAATACACGATATCCATTTTAGCGTATCCGCCAGCTAAACTAATAAAATTAGAGAAACTTAAAATGTGTTTACGACCGTATACTTACGAAGTGCCACGTCATGTGTGGACACACTATTTTTTCACAAATATGTTTCTCAGCAAGAAACTTCACTTTACGATAATATAAAGTAATTTTATCGTTGAGTAAAATTAGAAAACAATTTAGAAGAAAATTGATTCAAAACTGTTAAGACTGGACTTACGAGAGTGATGGGTATGAACCGAACTGCGATCGCAAACAAATCTACACATCAGTAACGTATTCATCGATGTGCATTAATAAAATGTGTCAACACTGAATGTGCTAATATTTATAAGAATATACCTAGAAAGCTAATTTAATGAGAGAAAATAGAATAAAAAATCAAGAGTCGAGGTTCTTGTTCACAATCAACATCAGCTCATAGCCATCACTACCGCGAAGCAACGGTTTAATTAATAACTCAAAAATTCAAGCTTGTCGAACATTTTGGTAGAGGAAAAACTTGTTCGGTATCACTCCAGCTATCATTTCCGATTACGTCCACATCCTGTATGTGGTAAATTTTTGATTATTTCTCACCTCTGGCGCTGAGGGCGATGAAAGTCTGCGCGTGCCTCCTGACCATCACCGGGTCCCAGCTTCCGGGCACGGGCAATCTGCTCAGGATGTGCATCAGGAAGTCACCTGGTGTCACCGCAGATAATTCCCATTTCAGCTTCGAGACGACCAGTTGTTCCCACCTCTGCAACCATCGAACAGAATGCGATTATGATTCATTGCTCCACGATGTGGAACATCGAACTGAGACACGTGGAACGTGTTTTACAGTGGATTTGTGCTTGATAGTGGGCGTTAATGATGCATAGGTATTATCATACGATTTTTCTTATTCCTTATATGTGCTGTCTCTGTACACGCGATTTCGAAAAATTAACGCACTGTGTGATTACTGTGGAGCGTATGGGAATTTTTGTTAGCTATATTCTTCAATTTTATTGGTTAAGAATAGTGGTTCAATTTTTCTTTTTTGCGAGTGTTCAATTTTGACGACCCTTGACTGAATTTTTCTATTTTATTGCAGGTGAGTATTGATTAAATTTTTGTATTCTATTGTTAACGAGCATAGTGATTAAATTCTTGTATTTTACTGTTAGAGAGTACTGATCAATTTTTCTATTCATGAATATTATTATTCATACTAAGTTCCCATACCCGTAAATCCCCAAATCCAAGGCTCCTAAATACGTAACGAATCTAAAATCTTTCAAGGTAAAAAACTGAACGATTGGCTGATTTCTTCCCCCGTCGGTTGCCATATTTTCCATAAGGTAGCCAGACATGCTGGTGACTGTACACGCTCATTTCCTCCGCGTGTATCGCGCGTGATCGTAGTAAACGTACACGTACGCTTTCTGCTTCCTTTCCGTCTCGCGGATGCGCTGCTCGCTCGAGTACGTCGTAGTACCCTCGTTTTCTCTCGACCGTGAAATTACACGGCGGCTATACTACGTGGAGTACTACGCGTCCTTCGGCTTGATTAAAAGTCCATTGAATTCGGTGGGTACGATACTCAAGGCTCTGAAAGTCTCTTACGAAACCGTGTGACGTGGCTCGCGTCAACTCCCAAACGAATCAACACCTCCCTCCGTGACATTTTCACGTTCCAGATGAAATTAATTGTCTTGTCAAGATTACACTTTGTTCGCGTCACAAATGTACGATCTTTGTACGTAAAATATACGATGGACATTTGAAAGGGTCCATATGAATATGTCGGTTGCTGTTCGTGATAGATGGAAATATTTAGTTTCATGGGTTTAGTTTTCAAGCTTGGTTATTATAGGGGTTTGTGATAATAGATAATACGGGTCTGTGATAAAGTTTAATTTGACAAGTTTAACAGATTTGAACATTCTGATCAATTTGATTAATTTGTTGAATCTGGTAAGTTTGACAAATTTAATAAATCTAGTAAATTTAATACATTTAATGAACTTGATAAAATTGATATATTTGATCAATTTGGTAAACTTGATGAATTTCATAAACTTAATAAATTGATCAATTAGAAAATATTGACTTAATGAAGGTCTTCATCCAATTAATCACAATCAACATCTACACTCAATCTAAAATTTTATTTTAGTATGACTAACGTATATACTCGTCAAAAATAAAAAATTCGTCATCAAATCAATAATAGAAACATTTATAACAAAATTTATAATAGCATCTGCAATAAAATTCATAGTCGTTTTGCGTTTGACGTATATACTCGTCATTTGATTCTAATTACGAACTCTTTCAAACGAAATTCCGCAGTTAAGTAGATGAAACCAAGAATATTTTCCTTCACCCTCATTGTATTTGTGCAAAGCATATCGTTTTCCTCTTGGTCTCACCTCCTCGATTGACCTCTCATCCTTGAAGAGGTGGAGCTTCATACTCGAGTGCGTACGTATACGCTCGTAACGCGACACGTAGTGCCGGTGAATGAAACAAAGACGACCACGCGCAAGTGGTATAGGCGTGATTTTTACGCGACCGTAAGTCGATTCTCGAGTGGTGTCGTAGTCGATAGTTGCACCGTAACGCGACGATGCACAATTTATCTTGTCGAGGCAAACGAGGAAAACGATTTACGATAGAACCACGGTTGCGCGGCATTCGAATATTTTTAAACGTACGATTAATGTGCATTTGTATTCAAATTGAAAATTAATAATAGTGAACTGATTTATCATTAAAGGTTTTGACAGAATTTCCGTAATTTGAGATGAAAACTAAGATCCGCCATTTTGTCTCGTGTTATGAAACAAACATTGTGTGAACTAACCTAAGTTTCAATATTTCAAGTTTTAGTAATTCAGTAATTCGGAGAACTTTAGGTACAACACAAATTACAAATTTACAAATTCAATTAAAGAACGAATGTAAATTAATCCGTCAAGAAATGTTCAGACAAAAATACTACAATTCATATGTACATATAAATATATTATTTTTACGTGTACTATAAACTGAGAATATTGCAATTTATATGTATACACATGCGAATATACTATTTTCATATATTATATATTTCTTCTATAATATTTTATATATTTTAATATTTTTATATTTTTATACACTGACAAAATACAGTTAATATGAAAATACATATAAAATATATTATTTTTAAGTAAAACCATATACTCCCTAAGTACACCCTTCGCAAAAACAATAAAATTCCAAAATAGCTTAAACAACTGTGTCCACATAAACAATTTACAACAATGACAGGCAGGAAACAAATGATTCCATTTTCAAAGAATCAGACAAGTTCAGTAACGCGTAAAATTTATCTAAAACGGAAAAAGTTAACCTTCGTGAAGAACGTGCGCGCTATTAGCGTGGTCAAAGCATCGAGTAGATTTAATAAAAAGTTGCTCGGAGAGCGTAGAAGAGGGGCATGCTCGAGCATAGCGAAGAACAACGTCGACACACGTAGTATCTCGTCGATGGTCGTATAAACTCGTCACGGAATGCGTGACGGTGCAACGACGCGGTACACACGACGCTGCTACACACGACACGGTACGATGCGTACGCGAGCGTAAACGTAACGATTCCGCGATCGAGGCCAACGATCCGACTCAGGGATACGCCGTTTTACTATTTATACAGGGTGAACACTCTCGTTTTAACCCCTTCATGCATCATTTATTTATACGGTGCGTTAGACTGCGATTTTACTGATGCAATATTCGAACACTGATAGTATGTTTTGTTGGTCTATTTTGTACAATTTTTTATTTTAGCGTGTAGTCGGCGAGGTTGGAAGTTTGGAGATGGAATTTGTACATTTCAAAATTTTATAATTAATTTTATAATTTTATAGGTTAAACTAGTAACCTAACCTACCACCCCGTAAAATCACCCTATTTTTTCCTCTATAATTTCCTCCAAATTACCCTTAAAGCTCGTTCCAGTTAACAGAATCACCGTGTATATAAAACGAGTTGGCCCGTTGCGGTTTTCTGTATCGTCGACGACCGGCCGAGTCCGCGTAGACCATCCAGTAACACAAGCTTCTCGCAACTCGCTCGCTCGTTCGCGTCTTTATTATTTTCTCTTGAAATATCTGGTATCTCGTGATGCAGCGTAAGAGCCGGTGTGTTAAATGATGCAACGCCGGGGCGGTTACACTTGCGCGTTTGCATTTTTACAGAACGGGCTAGCCGGCTAGCGAGTTCTCACGAGAGGACGAGTTCGTGGTCCTCTTGGAATGCTTAGAGGGCCAGTCGTCCCCCTACTTCTGACCCCCTCCGGCAGCCCCATCTCGATTAAATGGAATCGAATCGGCGCAGTCGATGCTGCGCCGTTCGCGAACGGTCACCGTTTCTGGGCAACTTCTGGGAAATTTAAATCGAATAACTGGTCTACTAATGCTATGTCCTTAAAGAACAGTTGTGGACTGTTTGTAGGAAAATCTTGTCGAGATATTTAGCGTTAACGCTCGTGATAATGCTGTATATCCCGTTTTTATTTGTGTGATAGTTAAACCCTTCAAGTTTCTAAATTTTATAGTATTTAATATTTCTATTTCTGGTTCCATTTCTACATTTTCTAATTTTTAGATTCGCGAATTTATGAACGTGATCTAGCAATTTTGGAACTGTAACAAAATTATTAAAAAATGTTTACAAAATTTACAAAATTGCAGTATTTCGATTTTGTACAGTACTGAAGTTTTGAACTTTATGGATACGTAGAATACAACCAGAAGTAGCGATTAGTGCAAGATTACACGTGTGAACATGTGTGATCCAGTGTGTACTGCAGGTTGAAAATTTGATTAGGCAGTATTTTGTTTAACAAATATCACCAAATACACAGTATTCTGTCACAGTGATAGTAGTGAGAGATTTTTGAATTAAGCGAACAAACTTTTAATAACATTCATATGTAAATTCAAGTGTCGTAGGTGACAGTCTTAAATTACTGTTTTGTACATAATTATTGCAAAATTGAAAGTCTTTATGTATACGGATATAAGTGAAAAGGAAATTCATTTTACTCTCATTCTCACCATATTCACCACCTGTTGCACTGATTCCACCCCCCGCCATCTGACATACAAAAATTCGTCATCCCAAAAATGATGCATCATCGAAACACATGGATAATTATGACAAATTACTGTAATTATCATGCGGTTCATGTAATTCGATTTCACACGATGTCTTATCATACAACATATGCTCCAGTAATTAATCCTGCGTTTTTGACACACGATGTACAATTTTGTCATGAGATAACAGAGTTCTCAAACATAATTGCGTACTCATATAGCTAATTGATAATTACGCTTACATCCTCACTGTATTAATGTACTCAACATTCTACAAGATTTAATGAATTCAACATTCTACATGATATTAATGATCAACATTCTGCACGATATTAATGATCAACATTCCACAAGTTATTAATGAACGATTCAGTTTCGTTTTTATTACATATGTTAGCGGATGATTAAGCAGTTATGAGATTGAGACATTGTGATGTGAACTTCATATCGCTTGAAGTCCTTATATTTATGGACTGTAGAATAATTGTATAATTGATAGGTTTATAATTTTGAACAATATTCCAAAGTGAACGACTGTCTATCCGATGTTCCGAACCCTGTGAAATATTATTGTATCAATACAAACTTGTATCGTGGTCTAAAACTCCATTCTAAGACCTAACAATCCTACAAATTTCAAATGTACCAATTTGATAGTCACAGAAATATCGAATGAACAAATTTGAAAATAGTCACAGAAATATCGATTGCAAAAATTCCGAAATTTGATAGTCGCAGTTTCAAACCTACCACCGTCGAAATTTGATAATTACAAAAATTCCAAAGGCACGACTCAGTTCCGTTGTTTATTAAATTCGATCCGGAGACGATAATGGTAAAATACGGTATCGGGTCGAGACCGCAAAGGGTTAAATTGCACGTGGATCAGGTATGCACACCCGTTGCGTCATACGTGCGTGCGTAATGTGTGTACGTCGACAAAATACGCGTACACACGATACGTATGCACTACCGCAATACCATGAATACCCAAGTGGCGTATCAAGTTGTCGACGTGCCCTTCGTCTCTCTTCTTTTTTCCTTAAATCAAGAGTAACTTGTTTGAAAATCGATTTCTTTTACGACGTCGATGTGTATGTATATTTTATTCTTGCAGTATACCGTAAGGATTAGGAGGAAGTGCAATTAGATGTGACCGGTAGAATTATCCCACACTACTTAGGAATTTCTTTCTCTGTTCAAAAATTCAAAATTTCCCATAAAAATTAGAGCCAATGAATTTTTCGAGCAGGTCGTCTTCGGAATGCGTGCATTCCGGACGTTAGCAATCAGCTCTTCTATTCTCACTTTGTCAACCGGTCCGAACCAGTCTGCGAGATTTTTGAAACGGCGATCTCTTCCTGGTCACCCTTTTTTCCATCTATGCTTGAATTATTACCAGCCGTTATTCGTGTTTAGTCTTTCTATTTTAAAATTAAGTAGAATATATGCATCATACGACGTAGATTCCTCGGTCCTGAGATCTTGTAAATGGGAATATTATATGGAAATTATTAGGGTTATATTTCATAGCTGCTGGTTTCGGAATTTTTTAGACGATTTTTATTTTCGAGAATAGTCAAGTATATTAGAATAATATAGAATTATTATATGGTAATATTTAACACATATGGACCACTTTCAAAATAAATGGCTCAATTTAGTGATTATGGTTTTATTTTTGATACGTGGTCCTTGTATTCGACGTTACACTACTGTTGCTCATTTACAACACATAAGTTCGCACCTGTGGATACGGGCATGTGTGTAGGACTCGAATGTTCCACGTCTTACGCTTTTCGTCTTCGTTCTTTTTACGAGGCTGGTATCGACTTTCCCTCTTTCGATTTCAGGGTCGATAACGCATATCGAACGCGATAGAAAGCTAACAGGAAGTCTGATTTAATGGTAATAAAATGATACGGTCCCTACTGTAATATTCACTCGGTCGACTCCTTTGTGAGTTGCTCCAGTTTCTTGGAAGTGAACTTTCGGCATCCATTTATTAATTACAAGACAGAATATTATTCACTTATTATACCTCTTATACGTACAGTTCTGCTGTATCATTTTTTTAAATCACTTAAAACAGGTTAATGTAATGGCACGTAATTATAATAATTAATCGTAAGTTTATTTTTCAATTTATTTGACATATAAAAATATTACAATAAAAATTAAAAATAATAAAACTTGTCAACAAATCAACTGAATTGTTAATCAATGAATAGATGTGAAGACTTCTGCGTTAATTTCATTATCCACAGCCTTCAAATCGAACGGTGTTGCGTAAAAATTCAAAGGAGCCTCTTTGCAAAGATCCTTGCAATCAATTTTCGCAAACAAATGTCCGACCCGAATTCTAGATAGACCAAGGAACCAGAGCGAAAGCAGCCAACAAATTCAACGGACAATAGCTTTCCTTGAGAAGAGAAACACGGAGGGTTACGTCCCTGCCATTACCTGGCTGGTTCTGAGAAATGGGGGTCCGATTTATCTGGTTCGCAATGAGGAATCGATAGGAGGTGGTCTGCAAAAGGTAGATGCCGAAATATACAACGTGTCCAAAAAACAGCTACCGTGTTTGCGATCATTTGGCAAATTGATTAATAGATGTAAGGAAACAACTTTGCTAAGTCCTCATCTTCAAGTTCCATATTTTTAAGTATTCAAACTCCCAAACTTTTAAATTTCTAAATCTTCAAATGGGCAAGTCCAAATTTTGCAAGATGTACTCTGAATGTCCAAATTGTTTATACTCTAAATGCACCTATCAAGTTTACAAATTTCTGAATCCTCAAAAGGTGGAACCTCCAACTCTATCTTCCATACTCTTTAGTATACAAATTAGCAAATTTCCGAATCTTCAAACTCCCAAATTTCTAAATTTCTAAATCGTCACATTCCTAAATCTCCAAATTCTGCAAGATATACTCTGAATGTCCAAATTACCTATGTTCCAAATTTGAACCACCAAATCTCTTCCTATATTCCCTAACATCTAAATTCACAACTATCCAAATCTCCAATTCCCCAAATTCAGACTCACTGAACTCGTTCTCCAAAAGACACCTGGTAGCTGCGACGGTTTCGAGCATCCCTCGAGAATCCTAGTAACCCCCGATTTTTTTCTGAAGATTCGGGCTCACCCAGTGGATGGTCGGCGAAAGAGAGTAAGAGAAAGTGAGAAGAAAAAGTAGAAAACGAGCCGACGGGAATAGGAGCGGTGAACGAAGAAAGAGGGAAGAATGATGCAGGATCGAAGGGCGGCGCCTGTGAGCAAGGTGTTTACCATTCCGGCCAAAAATAAAATACAAAGACCAGGGAGAGCTCCTTCTCTCAGCGTAACTGGCAACAAAAAGCAGAATCACCGTCCGTGCATTCCTTGCTCCCCATGGGCGTAAGGCATTCCTGCCAGGGAGAGAAGGTTCCTCGAGGAACGACCGGGATACGAAACGGTGCTCAAGGGGTCGTTTTCAGGTTCTTCTAGTAGCCATCTATGGCTGCGACAGCGCGGCGGTCAGAGCATTGTAAAAATATATTATACGAACCATGTGAAACTTGAAATAATCAAGAAACGAATTTCAAGATAATTACGCGAATTAAAATAGAAACAGTACAGTTTCAAATACCGTTCTCTTCCCAATAACTCTTAAACGGACGCACAGTGATACATCGGGTAACTTCGTTTCTCTCCGGTGGAATTCGGACAATTACGTGATCTGCCGGTCAAAGTAGACTTCTATGGCCGAAATGTCTAATGTCTTGGTAAATTCAATAAAGCAAACGATCACTTTCCCTTATATCGAGGCTTTACTGTACTTCCAGGAACCGTGTCCACTGCAGGACATCTGCTTCCATTATACGAGGGATCCTTTTTCGCATGTAACAGTCCCTCGTTTCGTTGCACCGGAATTATCTCTTTTATCACCATCGTCGATTACAGGAAAACGTAGACACTGTGTCGTTCGGAATAAGTGCAAAAATGAATTTGTATTTTCCTCGCTCTTGTTTCTAACAATTATATCGTTACGTTCATAGTGTCCACAAAGGTAGAGGTGAAAATTAGTTACAAATGCAATTCTAACTAAAAATAGCATAAATGAAATTTATAAAAACGTATTCAAAAAAACTAAAATTTAAATAAATTTAACTCGAACTAAAAATTCTCGGAATGAAATTTATAAGAACATTGTATTCAGAAAAAGTAGACAGCATCGTACAATGATGATGTATAAAACTTTCTTTTTCTTCTCATTGTTATTTATGCTCCACGGTAATTTCCCACAGGTTTCGCCCTATTCTAGTAAATTCAAATTGAAAAGGGCATTTTTTAATACACATATTTATATGTATATTTGTTTAGGACCCTGAAAGGAGGCTCTGTAGTTCCTGCACTGTGTACAGAAAGAAGCATCATTGTCCTCCTGTCGATTCCTTTCCAGGAATCGTGTGGGACACATCTGCTTCGACTGCCGACTTCTATTTGTGCATGTGCTTATGCATTCTCTACAACGGTCAAGCATATAGCCCCTAATTCTCCACACCATCGCCAGAAATATCACTGATATTCATTTTCATCACAGTATGGACTAATTTTGGGCTTCATTCTTCTCGTAACACGTGTACCATTCAGATACATGCTTCTTTAGGGCTCATCCGCGCTTTCTTTTCTTTTGTGTTCGTTTTGGACTTTTGATGTAACACTAATTTATTATTATAATTTACTAAGTTATTTATTATTTCTGGAAATACATTTGATGATTTAAATATATTTACATATTTGTTTATTTTTGTGGTTTCGTTTGTGTGTTTGCATACTCATGTGTACATTTATATTTGTATAATATTATGTTTTTATACTTGCAAATTGTGTACTTGTATATTTGTACATTTATTCTTATTTATTAATATTTGTAACACTATTTAACACAAACTATAAAATTCAAAGAACATCGCTTATGAAATAAATTCAAAATTCAAAATATGAAAGAAATGTGGGAAAGTATGAAATAAAAATCTCAAACATACTAAACTATTTTCTAATGTTCTAGTTTTAAAATAAAAAAATTATTTTTGTTGTCAAAATGGTAATCTTATTCTAAATAATAGGAAATTATCAAAATGTAATTATTAAATAAGAAATTATCAAAATGTAACTATTAAATAAACAGAAATAAAAATATAATTATTAAATAATCATAAATTATTGACTAATTAGAAATTACAAAAAACGGATCACTGTGTACTCTGATTTAAGTATCATCCCTCATTTATTTTTCCACTTTAGTTTCGATTAAAACATGAACATTCACCGAGCGTTCAAATATCGAGCGTTAATAAATTTGTAGAAACGAAATAACCGAACAAGGCTATTTTAAGATAATTTTTAGAAGTTTGGATATTTTCTACGTAGAAAGGCATTACTGAATGATAGAATTTCTTAAAAGAACTCGTTGCAACCTTGTCCGACTTGTTTCTACGTTCACTTTGGAGAAGAACGGCGGTGACCTCATCGTGCGTGTCTGACGGCGTACTGGCAGCGACTACTGATTCCACTAGTCAGCCACACGTGGTCTGCTTTTTCTCACAATTTTCCTAACCTTTAACTACTTTTTTATACCAAAAGCTTATACTTTTTCTACCTTAAAATAACGCAATTTTCTTTTCTTCATATATACAGTGTCAAATTAATTATTGTTAAACTTCATTTACTATTTAATTTAATTAAATTGTTGTACCTTTCTTCACAATTTTTCTAACCTCAAATTTTTTCTTAACAAAATATACTTTTTCAATCTTAAATAAAGTAGTTTTATAAATTCTACTGTACAGGTTCATTAAAATGGATATATTCAAGATTTTATTATGCAACCTACACGCTCAAAGCTTATATAACAAATTATAAAATGAATCATCCGTTTTAAAAGTTAATTTACAATTTAAATTTGAATTAACTAAAAATTAATTTTTAAAATGAATGACTAAAAGAGTGATTTTTCTCATAAATGATTGATTCGAAAAATTAAGTTTTTATGAAATGATTAACTCAAATATTAATTTTTAATAAAATGACTCGAAAGTCTAACTTTTTATAAAATTGCCAATAATGATTGATACAGGCAGTTCATATAAGTTTTATAAAGTAAATTCATACAATAAATAAATGAAATTAATTTATAATGTATTCTTACGTAAATTTACTTGATGAATTCACTTCAACTCCTTAATACATGAAATAAATAAATTCCTACATGTTTATTTAAATGTATAAAAGTGTAAAAACTAAATATTAACATCTAATAATCAAATAAACCGGAAAATCCAAAAAAAAATTAATATTTAAATCGCGAATCGAACAGGAATGCACACTTCCAAGAAGAATAACTAAAGGTCCAACCTATTCGACAAATTGAATAGGAAAGAAAAATTGTTTCCACGGAATGAAAAACAGGTTCGACAAGTATTCAACGCACGAAAATCGTGGACGAGCGTGGAAGAAACGTAACTGAAAAGAAAAAGCCATCTTCATCAGTGAACAGGGCATGTAAACGCGGAATTAAACGGATCGTTTTCGGAAAAAATTTCGAGGAAAAACGTCGACCCGGGGGCTACGGGTACCCGTATCCTTAAGGTCCCTGTGCATTTACATTGTCGTTTGACGAAACTGAAAAAGGATCGTTGTATTTTCGAGGGTTACGTTCGGATACACGGAAAACAGTAATTAAAATTCTCTTTGTGTCCTCTTTGGCTTCCATGGGTTTCGGGAGGATCGATCGTTTCCTGTTTCGACTTTATGATCCCGCTTTTATTTAAATTTTCACGGTAATTTTTGTTATCAGGTCTAAGGTTCGTTGCAACATAAAGATAATAATGTTGAAATGCATCTTTGTATTTTTAAGAACATAATATAAGAACATGACATAATAAGGTTCATTGCAAAATGAATATAAAAATGTGAAAACACATCTATGTATTTTTACGAACATAAGATGAGAACATAACATAATAAGGTTCATTGAAAAATGAAGAAAATAATGTCAAAATGTATCTTTGTAGTTGTACAAAAATACCATAACATGTGATACAACATATGTGATCAAAATTCCGATTGTATAAGATTACACTTATAAAAGAAACTATAGTAAAATTTATTTCTTAAAATTTTGCATCTATATACATTACAAAACTGTGCAACTTCAACTGAAGGCAATAATTTCATTATTTAGTATTAAAGTTAATTTAAGCTTCGATAAAGTACGAAGAACGTTCCAGTTTGCTCGGCGCAGTCGGCCATTTTGCGCTCGCCTTGAAGCCGAGGTAAGACTCTTTCATTGAACGAGCAAAATGTTTCAACACGTGGTCCGAGCCATAGATCGGCCATAGATACGTCACATCCGTATTCGAGGCCGAACGAGGACGAAAAGAATCGAGCGGCTGTTGCTCTTAGAAGTTAGAAAGCCAATTCTCGTATCTGGCCTTGGCTCGATCAATATTTACGAACATCCGGTTTACGAAGATCAAATACCGAGACGTGCCATTTGATCGAGCTGCTACAAACGATCTTGTGACAAATTCTGACATAACACGGTAGTCTGTGCAAACGGAAGTGTGGATTCGATTTCGTGTGCTCGAATTTCGTCGCCCTGTGACGTCACGTGTGGGCTCACTTTATGGTACATGTTCAACGCATACGGTGAAAATAATTTTAGGGACGAAGAATTTGAAGATGAAAAGAAATTAATACTTCTGGAACTAGGTCGATTAGGTTTCTTTTATGTATGGTAGGATATTTTAACCCAATTCGAAAAAATTCACGTTTTTGTGTTAAATAATTCAAACGAATATTCTTCCATTTGTTCATATTAAAAAGGAATATTATGCAACTTTGGTTTTTCTTTAAAATACCTCAAACAGTTAAATTAACACGCGTTGATCGAAGAAGCTTAAATATCTGAAAGTAATGAATATAATCACGAACATCCTTTTAATAAATTAAAGTTTGCTATGAGTAAAAAAATATAGAGTAAGCGATGGAATTTTTTCAGCCAGAAAAATGAAAATATCTGAATTTCATTTTGAACATCAAAAAAGTAATAACGAATAAATTTGCGTAAAAAATTAGCTTAACTAAATAATCGAACATAAAGGAAAAGATACGCTAAATTTAGAAGACAATGAACAATAAATAGCGAGTTAAGTTACTTTTATGTTTCGTATTCGCCACGATGTTGTTATCTTCGAGGAAGAATATAGCTACCGCGAAGATGGCGCTTAAAAGTCAGAGGTGCAGAAACACAATGGCGGTGGTGAACGCGAAAAAAAGAGGCACGGTCATTGAAAAGAAACGCGTAAACACATAAAACCGCTTCCTGCAGGTTACAATGCGTTACGAAATGTTAACGAAGCAATCTTTGTTCGCTCGTAAAACGATTATTTTCGTGGTCGACCCCATTGTTTCTCATACGACAATATTCAGCAAGGGGACACGCGCGAAACATTAACCCGACACTCGTGTACTTATTTGCCTCGAATTGTTAAATTATTTCTCTGCCGGAAGTGTAATGCCTCTCTGTCATTTTTTAACAAACGCGCTACGTGATCGTTTCTTCCGTGAATTTCGTTTGGTTGTGGATATAACGCCTCGAGGCGCCATTTGTGGGTTTAAATGGACGTTGAAGAAGTGGATAGGAAAAGGGCAGTGGCGTAAATGTACAGGGACTGCAGTGCACTTTCAAAGCATTTTCAAATTTTCTAAATTATACAATCACTTTTTAATTCTCAAATTTACAAATTTTCAAATACAAAGGTTATCTAATTATTTAATTTTTCAATTTGTAAATTTATAAATTACGTAATTTTAGAAATTCTTAAGAATAAATTTCTTAATTTCTAAATTTTCAAATTTTGTAATTCGTAAAGTACCAAATTTCTCCATTTTTTAATTCCCTATTTTCCAAATTCTCAAATTTCCACATTTTCTAACCTCCAAATTTTCAAGTCACTAAATTTCCAAATTCCTATATTTAAAAATTCCCAATTCTCAACTTTTTAAATTCTCAAATTTCGAAAAACTAAAAATCCCTAAATTTCATATTTTCTAATTCCTAAAATTCCCTAATTTCCCCACCTTTTCTAGTTCCCAAAATTCCCTAATTATTCAGATTTTCTAATTTCCAGAAGTCTCTAAATTCCACATTTTTTAATTCCCAAAATTCCCTAGATATCTTCATTTTCAAATTACCCAAATTTCCCTAGTTATCCATATTTTCAAATTCCTAAAATTCCCTAGTTATCCACATTTTCTAAATCTCCCAATAAAAAAATTTTCAAACTACCGAAACACATTTTCCACAATAACAACAAACTGTCCTCGCAAAAAAGATAAATTGATTCGTCTTTCTAAAATCGATACACTGAACTGAATGCATAAAAAACCATTTTCTCATGAGAACTTGAAGCGTATAAAAAGAATTTTTTAAATCAAATGAGGTCAGATTAGCATAAATGTCACTTTAAAATTATGCTGTTCAAACAATCATCGTATCATTAAGAATACTATGTAAATTTGTCATTAAAATGCACAGTTAACGTTGCAAACAGTTGTCACATTGTAGCAATGTATGAATGTAAATTACGAACGACAAATAATCATCTACTGTGTTCTTCATCTTTATGCAACGTCTCCGATGCAATGTAAGAAAATGCAAGTGCTTCGTTCATAAAAGATGTCTTCATTTCGCTCCTATGAATGTAACTCTTTCAATTTTTCCCTTTGTATTCAACGTTTCCATTGTACATGGTTAATTGTGTGTTCCATCCAATACAATTTGGTTCTTTATGAATTCACTGTGTGTTTCAATTTTCTTACATATTATTATGTTTTCATGTATCTTTTTACCAAATAACATCTCTACTTTTCTCTAATTAATGTAAACTCTTCTATTAATTTATCTAGATATTAATCTAGATAAAAAATTATCTAAACATTTATCTAGATAAGAAATAATCTAAACATTTATCTAGATAAAAATATTTATCTAAACATTTATCTAGATATGAAATTTAATACAGACTAGTCTTTATCAAGAGCAAGAATTAATATAAACAGTAACTCAAATACTTATACGTAAATACAAATACTTTATCTAGATAAAAAAATAATACATTTACTCTGTATCTAAATAAAAATACACTAGTTTTCCATGAATTAGTGTATTTTTATGAAAAGAGAGATTAATCCGATGTCCGAAGAGACATCAACCCCAATATAAAGCAAAGAATTTGTGAGAGTCTTACGTTGGTTCTCGACCAATAGGAAACCGTGAGAAATAACTAGGCATCCAGTGACATACCGTTTAAAACTTTCTCTGACCCGTTAGAATCGTGACCGAGGTGCGTGCAACTTTTTGTCGCCGCTCTAAAGAGAGGAAGAAAAAAAAGGCGGGAAGAGAAAAAGCGAAACGTAATGGCGGCATCGTATCAGGCGTTAGGTTATTCCTTGGTTGTCCTTAATTCAGCGAGGTTCGCCTATTGTTCGAGCCGTCACGGAGTCGATTTTGTCGGCTCTAAGCCGACTATTAGAAATAGTTTCGACGTGAACAAGTCGGATGGGGGCGGTGACCAGCCGGAGGCCGCATAAACTCGCTCCTCTGGCTCGTAAGAGCATGCTTGCTCTTTATCGTTGCCTTCGACGGAAATTTAGGCGTGACGTAGCTCCGTGATGAAGCTTCGACGTTTTTCTCGAAACTTCTCGGATCGCTTCGTGGGTGGCTTTTTGCGAGCTTACGGCGAAATTCGCCAACTATGCCGTGGAATTATATTCACCGTTCCGGACGGAATTTCTTACCGTAGGGAGAATATGACGTCACGTAAGGTGGTGCTTAAAATTCAACTTTTGTAATATCATGGCTTTCGTTCTCTATTCGTTACATTTTTAGTATATTTTGTTATACTGATTTTTTTGTATTTTATTATTATTTTTTTTGGTGATGTTATACTGA
Organism: Megachile ligniseca; assembly: GCA_945859555.1. Lineage (NCBI taxonomy): Eukaryota > Metazoa > Arthropoda > Insecta > Hymenoptera > Megachilidae > Megachile > Megachile ligniseca. Next base: position 4,405,601 of record OX243790.1, read on the forward strand.
TTTTATGATTTATTCGTAATTGCAAATCGATGAGATTGTAAATCAGAATATTTTGGTACAATTGTAACATAGTTATAGTATTTTTATAAATTTTATAATTACAAATATGTTACATTCTTATTTATAATTTTTATAATTATTAATTCAGTGAGTTATTTTATTTTGAAATGCATTGTTCAATTTTTTTAATATTTTACAATATATGATTTTTTTATTTAGAAAAATTAAATGATATATTTGAAAATTGCAGAACATGCATAATGATAAATGTTTTCTATAATATTCTATAACATTTGCTTTAAATATAAATAATTTTAATAGTTATAAATATAGCATGTTTTAATAATTCCTTTTAATTATGAAAAATATATAATTGCAATTTCATTATAATATTAATATATTCAGCATCGACATTACAATTTCATAAAAGTTTGTAAATAAACACTAAAAAAATATATTTTATTCTATGTATACGAGTTACATTAGTTCTACAGTCATGTTTTCATATTTTTTCATTTATTATGGCTGTACTCACAATTTTTATTCGTGTCAAGGTTGTAAACAGATATCCGCCTCTATCTGTATGAATTTCTAAGTTATGGGAATAATTATTTTTTAAAAGATATAGAAGTTTATTATGTCTCAGTAAATGTTCGAAAACACAAATATCCATATTTCAATGACAAAAAATATAAAAAGTTGTAGAAACGGTTAAAACTCAAGAAAAATGTATAAATGATAAATTGTAAAAACAGTTAAAAATAATAACAATTAAAACAATTTAAAATAATCACATAAAGCACTCAGGATACAAATATATCGAGAATACTTCAAAAATAAAAAATAAATATTAACAAAAATTCGTAACAACACTTTTTTATCATTCTAGATCATTTTCGTGATTAATTTAAGATTTAACTCAACAAGTCTCTGAAATAGCACCTGATCGTTATCGTTAAATTGATAAAAAAACCCAACTGCACGTGCGAATTTTATTAACAAAATAAAAGAATGCACAGATTCAAAATTTTCTTTTAAATACCAAAACCACCCCAATTACAATCGAAAAGTTCAAGTTTTCAATCGTCCAAAAGTTCCTCCAAATCTTCAAACTATAAAAAAATATCTTCAAACAGTAATAAAGTGCCTGCAACTGTAACAAAGAAAAAGAACTACCAAAGTACCACAATGGCGGTCACTCAATCAGTTCCCAGATAAAGGAATAAAGAGAACAGAACGTTGCGAATTCCTCGATAAGAAGTCGAAGCATAGATTGAAAGGCAAAGCAACAATTAACTAGGTGGATTCAATTTCACGCGATTTACGGGGGTCGATTTAATTCCCGGCTGTTTTTTCTCGCCGGGCCAATTTGCCGATCCTTTCGTCCCATTTCCATCGCATCGAAACGAAAACCTGCCGGCAGAAGCACCTGTCGTGTGGCTACTTTAAGGTAGGCCACGTCGATGATGAACGAACCATTTCATTGGTGAAGGGCTGCAAGGTGTGCATTACAAATGTTGCAACAGGTTGTAGCATGTGCCGATAATGACCCAGTATGCTTGCATACCACCTTTCTTTCTTCGTAATTTCATCCGGTATCGTTTGCTACGTTTGTAACGATTAACCTTCGAGGTTAAGGGTGTGTGCAATTTTATTTTATTCTGCAATTTTTGTTGGGGAAATTTATAAAAATTCGTACTTTCTCAAATAATTATTACTAATTGTTATATTACTACTACTTATATTATAAATTTTAATTACTTTTATTCAGAAAGTAATTGAATCACTGTTAATAATTATTACTAAATTTCTTTCTGATAAACTTGTAAAATTGTTAACAATTATTTTGATATAAAATATTAATTTCATAAATAACTGACAATTTATGCTTTTGATCAGTTGAAAGTGAAGTTGAAGAAAAATTAAATCTATCACAAATGATAAATATTGTGCATTAACTTCTATTTTATTAAATTTCTATGATTCACAAATAATTATTATTGAACAATTTCTACATCATTAAATTTCTTTTTGACAAACTTATTAAATTATTAATAATTATTAGTATCAGAAAAATGAATTTCCTAAATAAATTTACAATTAATCTCTCTTATATCACGTTGTAATTTAGTAATTTAATCATTTTTATATTACGAAAATAAAAAAAAAAAATAGAATAAAATTTAATTCTTTTATAAATTATTATTTGAAATTACCTTTTAAGAATGAATTGGGTTTTAAGAATGAATTTGAGATAAAGAAAATTGTTCACCCACATATTTTCTTTCTAAACGATAGACAAACGCTTTACAATGATTTCTATACAACGGGGATCCATTTCGTGGCGTTTGTATTTAATCAATGACACGGTACAACGTTGTTCTTATACGAGTCACGCACTACGAGGAATTTAAATGCCAGGAAATAGCGGTCACCAAAGGCAGAAGAAGAAAAAGGGGTTTTCAACCCGTGACAAAAGAATAACAATGGTAAACGATGGAAAAAGAAATTGCCGTGAAGATATAAAGAAGTAAAACAGGTGGAAAGCACCACCTTTCTGTACTGTAATTTGATTGATTAGCGTTGCAGGGCTTAATTACTATGACAGATGGCCACTTACACCAATTACGCCAAGATATTATTGAGATTATAATTCAAGAGATATACAAAAGTTGATTGCCATGAAATAAATAATTAGTGAATTTAAAATTTGGGGGAGAAACATTTATTTCACCTGTTCGTTTCATATTTATTTATTTTGTAATTAATATTTATTATAATTGTTAATTAAACAAATTTTCTTAATGAAAATTTATAATATTGCTAATTTGCAACATTTTAAGAAGGTACAAACAATTGTACTTACAATTGAGAGTAATTGCAGTGCTATTTTAATATGCAATTAAATGAATTTTGTGTATCAAAAGTTGAGGTTCAAATAATTAATTAAGCATTTCTTTTAATCGAGAATTAATAATTGACGTGTAAGTCATAACTATATTTTTTGTAACCAATAAGTAGCAAGTTGAAATAATTAAAAAAGTTAAAGTTAACAGTATAATAATTTTAAAAAAACTTTGAAATTAAAAGTGAAATAATTTAAAAAGTTGCAGTTATAGGAGAAATAATTAAACAAGCTAAAATTAAAAAAGTTAAAATTACAAAAGTGAAATAATGAAAAAGGTCAAAGTTAAAAGCGAAGTAAAGAAGTTAAAAAAAGTGAAAGTTCGATCTTTGATTCGAACAAGCCAAACGAATGTCTCAAAAATATATTAAAATTAAAAAAATATATACAAGAATATTAAGAATAGTAGCGAGGATATTTTATTTGAAAAAGAAGGAAGGTACAAACAAAACGGGCTACATAAAGCGTGTCACGAGCGAAAGGTAGCAGCTCCGAAGACAGCTGTCTGACTACCAACGGTATTCATCTACTGCGAATTTCACTCGAGCCGTACTGTGAACTTCTGGCAATTTACATATGAATCTCTCGGGATGAGACTAAAATAGCACCAATATGCACTTCTGTACATGCAATTTATTATATTATCAAGTTTAAACGCATTTAATACCATTATAATCATGCGGTTAATTAACCTCCAAATAAATAAGTCTCTAAATTAAAGAATTATCGAAAAAAATTTATGATAAATATGAAAGTAACATTGTCACAAAAGAATTAATATAATTTTAACAGTATTATTACATATGTTCACGTAGAATGCGTTGGTTAACAGAATTATTGAAACGTGAATAAAATGAGAATAAAATATTAAATGTTGAATTTACCGCTACCGACGATATCATTTCCATCAGACTTGTACAAACATTCCACGTTATTAGAACTATTCGCAAAAATTGTCAAATACCAAGCACCTGCTCTGACCCGCATAAATTTCCACGAACGATCAAAATGGAAGTGAACCAGTTGCTCAGAAATTTCACTCGTCGTTTTACTCTTACTTTTTATTAATTTTATGATCACAACAGGTTTACCTTAGGAACGTCTATGATATAGCTAGCATCGCTTTTGCAAAAGAACATTTCGTTCCGCGTCCGTGCATCCATGCAGCCGATGGCCTTGAGGTATGATTAAAAATCGTTGTGCGGTTTGACCGCATAATTTCGTTAGCATTTACATCATCCACTTTCTTAACATACAGGTTATTAGCGAATTAATCGATATTGAGACTTCACATAGGACAGATTTGGGCACTCTGATATTTGCGAGTAGAAAGCTGGAAATTCGAAATGAAATTATCGATTTGGAAAGGCTGTAACGGGACAAAGTTTTATTTCCATATTCCGTCGACTTGAGTTGAAAATAACGCGACTGGGTTTCAATTTTAGATCCTGTCAAAAACGGTTTCAGAAACTGTGAGAAACGAATAATTTTTAAGTTTCAAATTAAACAATTCATTTGAGGAACAAAAAATAAATATAAGCCAAAGTGAGACTTCTAACCTCAAATTAGAAATAACTAAAAAGTGCAAGAAAATTAAGAATAATTTAAAAATAAATATAAGCCAAAATTAGACTTCTAATCTAAAATTAGAAATAAGTAAAAAGTGGAAGAAAGTTAGAAATAATTAAAAATAGATATAAGCCAAAATTAGACTTCCAATCTAAAATTAGAAATAAGTGAAAAGTTATAAAAAATCAGGAATAATTTAAAAATAGATATAAGCCAACTTCTCATCTTAGAAACAAGTGAAAAGTGGAAAATTAGAAATAATTTGGTGGTTTCATTGAATTCAAGTTTGCAATTTATCCTCCTTGTTGAGTTCAAGGAACAAAATGGATTAAAAGCAAGGCGGACGCACAATGATTAAGCGTTACTGAACTATCGCGTGCCTAACTGGTGGATTCAACTTGTTATCGGTTAAAATCATCAGGCTCGTGAACATCCGCATCGGCAACCAACTATATCGAGCCCGAACACGTTCATGGAACACGACGATCGAGAATTATACGGGATAGAAAGGCCTAATGATCGACGAAACATAGAAAGGATTAATTAATTGCTGATTAATAGTCGAAATAATTGGAGAGAAAAACAAGAGGAATTGCCTGGATCGTTAATCCGGCTTATTAATACGGGAAACGCGACAAGATCTGCATGCATAATTATCAGCGGGCAGGTGATGGTTGACTCTTTTTTTCGTATCGTACGTTCTTTGTGTCCTCATCAAGCTTCTCTTCTTTTTACTCGGGGTTTTGTTACATCGCAAGGTTTATATTAGCTGAGTTTCTAAATTTTTTTGATACAAATATGTATCTAGGGATATTTGGTGGAACAATGTTTCCATAGTTGGATACTGTAGTTTAAGTTACTGTAGCTTTTTTAGTTGTCGGTAAATTGTTGTCATTTGTCTGCGATTTTGATCAAATTTCAGTGATGGGTTGAAATGTAATTTTGATCAAATTTCAGTGATGGGTTGAAATGTGATTTTGATCAAATTTCAGTGATGGGTTGAAATGTGATTTTGATCAAAGTTCAAACTTCTATGCTATGCATACTAGATATATGCAATTTCATCATATCACACAACTTAACCTAAAATTATTAAAATATGTAAACTTAAAAATCAATGAGATGATCATATCATATAACTTAACCTAATATACCAACCTAACAATCCAAACGATCAAGATTTGTGTTTAAAACAAACTAGAGTACCACAATCCTCTTTATATTGACAAGAAAAAATTTTTGCTGAATAATAAAATTCACCTAGTAATTATATTAGTACAATAGTTACCATATTAGTACGATAGTTACTATATTAGTATCATAGATACCATATGAATACCATAGTTATCATGTTAGTGCCATAATGTAATCTATACAGTACACCAAGAGTACCAAACTTAATTGTACCAATTAATTGAATATTATCAGATGCAAAAAAGTGAAAGAGTAATATAGCAAGATGAGTTATCACTCTTCAAAAATATGGAATTTTATCTTAAATCTAGGACACCAGTCCAAGGAAATCCTCTTATTTCAATTACCAATTTCAGCCAACCTGGTGATGGAATCAGCTCAAGTAGCACCTGATATCCAACGATCAACAGGTGACGCTTTCCACAGCAATTATGAAGCACCTGGCACACATTCGCGCAAACACACGTGCTATGTGCATTCAGATCGCTTTCACAGCTTCCTCTTCTCAGGAAGACGAGAACGGAAGTCTTCTTTAAGGATCTCTCACGAGGTCCGCTTGGGTGCAATGTACGCTTCCGTTGAATAAGGACAAGTGGGAATACCTCTCTAACATTTAATTTCAAATTTAGAGATCAAGCACTTGGGAATTTTAAGATTTATAAATTATAGTTATAGCTCTGTGGATTTATAGATTTTTAAATTATAGTTATAAGTTTGTGGATTTCTAGATTTCTAGATTTCTAGATTTTTAGATTTCTAGATTTTTAGATTTCTAAATTTCTAAAGTTTCAAACACAATTTTCAAACTCATGAATTTTCCCAAATTCTCAAATTTCCAAACTCCAAATCTCTAAATTCCTATGTCCCTAAATTTTCAAATCCCTAAATTCCCAAGTTCCCAAATCTCCAAATCATTAAATCACTAAATTTTCAAATATTTAAATTCCCAAATTTCCAAATCTCCAAATCTCCAAATCCCCAAATATCTAAATCTCTAAATCCCTAAATTTTCAAATCTCTAAATTCCCCAAATTCTCCAAATTTCCCAAATTCCAAAGTCCCTAATCTTCCACATACCAAAAGTCCCAAATGTCCAAATCTCTAAATCCCCAAATCTCCAAATCCCCAAATCTCCAAATCCCTAAATTCCCCAAATTCCAAAGTCCCTAATCTTCCACATACCAAAAGTCCCAAAGTCCAAATCTCTAAATCCCCAAATCCCCAAATCACTAAATTTTCAAATCTCTAAATTCCCCAAATTCCCCAAATTCCAAAGTCCCTAATCTTCCACACACCAAAAGTCCCAAATCTCTAAATTCCCAAATGTCTAAACCTCTAAATTATTCCCCCCATTCGCTAAATCTCCAAGCATCTACAAACGCATTCCGAAAACATTAATCCAAAAAAAATTAAGGCAACCTAAAAAAATTGATTATCTCCGCAAAGAAGATTCTATTCGAGTCGCATCGTCATTTTCCCCAGTGAAACCAGATTTGTTCTCGAGTGTAGAGTTCGAAGTCCCCGGAGCATCGGTCCGGCGGGGTTTCCTTGGCCGCGGACGAAGAAAGGGGTGTTCGCATTGAGAGATGCAGCTGGCAGTAGCCCCGGGCCCGGTGCAGCCCTCAAAGAGCCAGGATGCCGTCAGCGACGACGACGATCGACGCACCTGGCCCTCACCTGCTCCCTTCCTTTCTGTGGCTTCTGCAGCGGACACCATGCAACAGGACAGCCGGCCGGAATTCGCTTTTATGGGTATTTTCGCGTGATCCAAAGTGTCGCGACGCAATCCCGTATCCTGTCTAAGAGCATGGGCTTGCGAAACCTTTCTTTTTTTTTAACGCGACACAAACTTTTAGGGGCGCATGGGAAGCGCCTGGATTTATGCTGATGCTTGGGAACGGGGATGCTTCCTGTATCACGTGGATGACTCTTTTTTTATTAGGTATTTTTTATTTATGAGAGTATTTAACAATTACTTGAAGTAGTATTTACTTGTTTATGGGGGTATGTATTTGTTTTATGTAGTATTTATTTGCTTAAGGTAGTATTTATTTTTTTAAGGGTTTTATATGCTGGGGATATTATTTATTTTTTTTTAGGATATTATTTATGTGGTGGAATATTATTTATTTGCTGAAGATAGTATAATGACTAGTATAGTAATTATGAAATATCATATAATGTAATAATATTATATTTCCATGTTAAAAACGTTTATGAAAGTGGAGTAAAGAGGTGTCACCTCTGTCTCACCCCTAACCAATTTCAACCCCGAAAGTTTCTATTTTGTCACCGTCGTTAGCACCCCAACACCCTCGAAATGTTCCCCCATTTCCGGGGTGGTCGGTGAATTCCGTCATTTTATCCGGTGTCTGTCGATCGATAAACTTTTTCGTGCCTGTTGCACGCGTGCCGGTGCATGTGCATTCCAGCGTGGTGCAGGTGCACCACGCCCTCAGCTACCACCTTCCTGTTTATTTTCCAATGATTAGTCAGTGGTCTCTCCCTATCCCTTTCCTTTTTTCGCTGTTTTTACTTTTTTATTACACGACTGGACGAACGCGGGCAACAACACACCGTCTGCAACGAGTTTATTGCCGCAGGGGTGACGGAATTGGCCTCAAAACAGCAATTACCCTTTCAACGTTTCGACTGTTTTACGCGACGATTATCTGCTCGTGTTATGCGTTTTTTTTTGGATATCTAACTACGTGTTTAACTCTATCCGGTTTGCTTCTGCGAGGGGTTGAATCAAGGTGTTTGGACAAAATATGACCTTTTATCAGTTGACTGCGGAATTTGATTTTTGACATTTAAGCACATTTTTATTTCGAAAATTTAATTACAGTTTTATTTCGAAAATTTAAGTAAATATTTAAAGGTTAAAATTTAAGTAAAAGTTTGAAGGTTAATTCATTTCAAACTTTTGAAGAATTCTTTCGATTTCAAATCTCATGTTTGGATTTGAAATATTTGTAAATTAAATATTGCTATATTTTCATATACCCATATTATATCCCTAAATTCTAGATGTCTATACTAATATGTATACTTGCACTTAACATCTGGAAAATTTTCCCAAATCCTTATAATCTTTACAAGTAAATTTTTATCTAATTTGTTTACATTCGTAAAGGTTGAATATCACACGTCAGTTGAAATTAATTAAATTTCGACCGCACTGATTATCAGCAATCATTTTTCCAAGAAACAAACAATTTTGATTACGCTCTCATTGATCGTTCTTCAAACGAGATGGCAGATACTTTTGTGTACAATATGATAATGAGATATCGTGCACCATTTTAATACAACCGTCAGATTTGGGTCACTAAGCTGCTAATGATCTAAAGTCATCAAACGAATAATGCAACTCTGAATATCCATCATTTAGATAAATGGAACAAATATGCGAATGTTTACCGTTACAAAGAGAAATACTGTATCTGTACTATATTCCATACATTGTTCTGCCCTAATACATTGTCAAATTTCCGAATACTAAATTTATCGAAGATTTAGCTTTTAAACCGATAACCTCGCACATTCTCATCGCTGATTGCGAGATACGTAAACAAAGACATTAAACAGCTGTAGTTACGCAATTAGTGTCAAGATTAGTGGAACCAAAACCTAATTTTAACAATGTTAATTATATTCGTAACTGGTTGTTAAACTAACCAAAAAATTTCACGTATACTATTTACTTTTCAGGTGCGTCACTCGGATCTAATTATAGCTACAATGTTAAAACACAGAAAACAAGTTGAAATGTCAACTTCGATACTTGACTATGCAAATAATTGGTCAAACTCCAAAATGAAACGTGTTCAAAATTCGAGCAAGATTTGTCACACGTGAAGAGGGTGCGTCACGTCTCGGAGATGTAAGACAAATAAAGTAACATTAATATAAAAGAAACTGATTAGCTACATAATTTTAACATTACTAATAACAATTATTAACAACATTAATAATACATGTATTAAACCCTTGTCTATATCGTGACGCACTCGTGACGCACCTTGTAAGGCTAGGGTTGTACTATGATAAATAAAGTAACATTGACACACTAATAACACTTATTAACAAGATTAATAATACATGTATTAAAGCCATGCCAATATCGTGACGCACTCGTGACGCACCATGCAGTTCATACGTGACAAATCAGACTTCATTGTAACTGGATTTTGCGTTCAATTCTAATTATAATCTTCACAAGGATCGTTGCATACATACGTGTCTAACTTTCCAACTTTTTTTTATCTTCACGTTGTGGCAATAATTAGTGAACTGTGAATGACACAACTGTCTAGAAAATTGTAGGTTAGGGGTATTCATAATACCTTGTTGAATTTACCAAAGAATCGTTGAAATGATTATCTGGTGATGTAAACAAAATTACAAGAAAATTCTTGCAATGTTCTTAAAGAATTTGTAAATTCAATTCCGTCAAAAGCTGTACTGAAAATATTTTGTATGTTCTTTTCTAGGAAATGTCCACATTTACACGTTATATCAATGTATACCGCATGTTTTGAACGCGCGGAACATTCCGAAGTATCGCAGTGTCAAATTCAGCTGGAAGAAATCGCAAGAATTTTGCGAACGCAGCGTCGAAACGCAAGAATTCGGTAAGGAATCTTCTTTACGTGGTTGAGAAATCGGAGACAGTCTGGAGGGTTTTAAATGGCCGTGATGGCCAGTGTCTCGGCCTGAATATCTTTTCGAGTACATATACGTACACGAAAGCGTAACCGGGCAAGCAAGCGATAGCCTGAGCAAGCCTAAATAGATAACAGCTGATAGGAGGGCACGTTATTTAATTTCCAGCCATTTTTGAGTGTCTCGATTGCGGTCTCGGTTGTGGTATCTTGGAAATTCTAGGGATTTTTCACTGATTCTGTCCTCGAGATCTTCGTAGTTTGTGATTAAGAAATAGTGGGCTGGGCACGATAAGAGTCTCGAGTGTGGAGAATTTGAGAAATGTTGCTCGGTTGAATGGAGGGCAGGCATTCATATTTTTTTATGTACAGGGTGTTCGGTTTATTATAATGCAAAGATAGAAGAAAAATGTTATACTAACACATTATCATGTCATCTACATATGAATGACGTTTAAATTTCCATACTTTTATTATTAAAAATCAGATCATTTATATTGTTATTTTGTATTATTCACCATATTATCACCATAGAATAGTAAAATTGTATAAAACAAACGTAACCTCACATCTTCAGCTACTTTTTCGTCGCCATTTTCGAACAGTCCGATAATAATTTTCATCGAACAAAATAAAATTGTATATCAACTTTACCATAATTTACTAAATTCTAGCTTCTCTAATAGCAAATTCTTGCGACGTCCGAGACTAGACCGAACGTTGAAATCGAAAGAAACGCGAATTCCAAAGACTATTTTGGGACGAAGACCTAGTAATTTTTCCACGGTAATGATTCACAAGACTAGGCAAGTTATATTGGAGCCTCCTCCGTCGATTTAGAACGCGCAAAATTATTCAGAGACACGTATTGTCACCGTTCGTTTCAATTTCACCGATTCTGAGTCACCGTGGCTAAAAAAAAAACATTCGAAATTGTAATTTTGTTCGAGTCCCTTAAGCTTATAGATTATGTAACTACACGAAATCCTTTCGATAACGGTGTTTCCTTTTATCTGATAAGGAATACATTTTGTACTTCGACTTTTAACAAAATGACTGTGAGAGATTAGATAATAATGAAATGCGTTTTGAAAATTAATTCGCAAAATTCGAGGTACTCGAGGCACGCGATTTCGATCAGGTTCTTTAAATTAATCCGAGAAATTTAATCTTTGATATTTGATGAGAAGCTGTAAATATATTTATCGGAGGTTATGTAAGCAATTTTAATAAATATCATATATTTATTTACAATTTGTTATAAATATACAAGCTTGAACCGTCGAAGCCTCGTTGCCTCCCTTTTGACAGGTTTTATTAAATATCCCCGGAAATATTGATTTTACAGGAAAAAGTTACAAACAAAAAATGAAGCTCTTAACAAGTTCTACAAAAAAGGTTATATACATTTTTTACGTAAACCCATTACTTTGGCTATTATGAAGAAAAAAGTAATAGAAGTACCCTAGGCAGAAGTCAATTTGACCACACCGATTTTAGGTCACAACAGCCAAAATAATAGATTTACGTGAAAAATGTATATAACCTTCTTTGTAGAGCTTTTTATGAGCTTCATTTTTTGTTTGAAACTTTTTTCTCTAAAATCAATATTTCCGGATATATTTGATAAGAACTGTAAAAAACTTTGAAAGGTCCTAAGGAGCAAACGAGGCTTTGTTACCAAAAATCCTTTTAAGGACTTTCTTCCCTAATCAAGGATCAGCTTTGGTTATAATTTCAACGAATGGGGGCTTGCGCTTTTCAGTACTCTAAAAATGGACTATGCAACTTGTAGAAGGTATTTAAATGTCAGGTTCACGTGGCTAGAGATACCTGTACTTGCACAAATAAACACACATCATAAACACACGCATGTACACATAGCAAACACTATCGAACAGTAGATTATTTACACAAGCGATTGTTGTGCTACGAGAAGGGCTATGAGTGAATGACCTCTTACTGTTTTGTAACTGTTGTCTCTCTGTACGAACACACACGTGTACATATGTCATGTGCGTCCTGATTGTGAGTCAGCTGTTCGTTCAATTGTCTATACTATGGATTATACAGAGCACTCTATGAACACTTATTTTTCAATCTTTTATATTATACACTGTTATATCTGAAATTTTTTATTTTTCATTTTTGTTATATTTTAAACTTGATATATTTTTATCTTGTTATATCTGAAACTTGTATTTTATACTCGTTATAATTTAATCTTGACATAGTCTTATCTTGTTATCTTGACATAACTTGTATTTTAAACTTGTCATACTTGAAGTTTGTTATGTTATGTTTTTCCCAATTTTTTAGAATTTGTTTCACCTTTCATATATACGATTCTATTTATATCAATAGAATTTATTATAAATAACATTATTCTCTCCGAACATCACACAAAACACAAAACTGAAGCCTATATCACAAGTATGCAGGTTAACTTTAAATACCATGAATGTCAAACGGGACAAATAAAATAAATCCAAAACACGTAAGAAGGTATGATAATCGATAATGTTATCGACGGTACCGTTTATCAGTCGTTCAAGACTCGATAATTTAACGGTTCCGTCGAGGAGCGACAAGAAAATATAATAGAATCAGTATTCTCTGTCTATTCAAAACCGTTTTGCCAAATGGTCGGGAAAGAAGTGTACCGTAAATTTCTCCTATGAAAGTTTCATGGCATTAACATACGAGCACGCGAATCGATACAGCTTGCGATACATTTTAACGACAAGAGGGAATTCACGGTACTTCGCACCACTGACTGCGTGTTTGATCCAGCTGACGATTTGCTTCCGATCGTAAACACGATCATACCAAAATAAAAAGGGGACGAATGTCTCGTACATTTCTGACCTTTAGAATGTTCCAATTTTCTGACCTGTACAAAGTTCGAACTGAATGTTATAATTCGAATAACGATTACATATTGTTTCTCTTGATCAGTTAATTTCAGGAATTAAATGTGGAATCAACAGTTAAGTCCAGTATTTTAGCTCTAAGCTCTAGGTGGAACACCTCTGATCCTTTCCGTATCTCGACCTCTAAACCTACTGTGCAAAACGCGCACATAATTTGAAATTAAAAATGAATAAACAAACAGCGGAACGTGAATTGGTGCACACGCTGATTCTTTGTCTCGATAGAAACCAACTCGGATGTCGAGGAAATCTTGACAAATTTTGTAATTTAAAAAAGAAAACTTGCGAAGGGTCGGTGTACTGTGCCGATACTTACGTCCACCGGTGTACGGTAAAATGCTGGTTATAACGCGTGATTTCACGTAACGATAGTAATGTATTCGTGGTTTCGTTCGATCAATATAAACTAGTCCTAAGGGACTCTACCGTCGCGCTGCATTGTTTCTATCACCGATAAGTACACTCGGCTGCAACGTAGGCTTCCCTTCGATCAAAACACCTATGTAAATTTCACAATTTTTTTATTTCTAAATTTTCTAGTTTCCAAATTCCTAAATTCCTAGATTTATTAATATCGCAGTTCCTATGTTTCCCTAGACCGAAATCCTCGAGGTCTTCGAATTCCTATGTCCCCAAATTTCTGGACTTCTGGTTCCCTTGAATAGTTAAATACCTGGATCGCAACATCCCTAGATTCTCAAATGCTTAAAACGTAAAATTTCTAAATTTCCAAATCACCAGATTCCCAAATTCCTGATGTCAAAATGCCTAGACTCGAATATCCCTAGACTCGAAAATCCCTAAATTCCAAATTCCCGTATCCCAAAATCCCTAGATTACAAATTCTATACATTCAAAAATCCGTATATCCCCAAATCCCTATATTCCCAAATCACTATATTCCCAAATTCCTACGTCCATAAGTCACTAGATCCACAAATTCTCATAATCACAAATTTTTAGGTCCATAAATTTCTAATTTCTAATTTCTCAATTTTTGAATTCTGTAAATTTCTTGCAGTTGGTAAATTTGCTCGAGTTTTCGAAATTGGTACATTTGATAGTTTCGTAAATTACATAAGTGTACAAAAATTGTATCACTCTTTTAACATTTTAGTATATCTTTATTTTTTAAATCAATTTTATCTTTAATTGTTATCGTTACTTTAAAACGTTTCTATGTTAGACTCTGATTAATCGTATTTTATTTTTAATCGAAAATTGCATTTTAAATCACCGTAAACCTAGCGTTAATGTGTCCGCATATTCTACAATGTTATACATCTGTCTGCGGCTGAACGTGTTAAATTAATTTCCTAGAACAGAGTCCCGTTTCTTTGTTGATTCGGCAAAGAAAGCTGAACCGGTTTTTATCGCTAATTTATCAGACGGAGATCTCTTTTTGTAGAGCAAGAAAGTGGAAGATATCAACCACATGATTGCGCCGAAAACCTACTCACGACTGTTCAACCTGAGAGTTTATCGTGCAAGGAGGTGCAATTAACGATAAGCACGGCGCGTTTTCATTAACGCGTAGTCTTTTATCAGTGGAAGGTAATAGTGTGTACCAACAGGATTTTTGTCCTTTCCGTTATTATCGATAGTCCGGGAAAACGGGACATAATAATTAGTATGTAAAGTGACAACCATCTTGTTCTGCATTACGTGTTAAATTTTGTAATGAAAATGTATAAATGCATTAATTTATTAATATGTACTCTATGTCAAAATATGTAAATTGTTTAAATTTCAAGTTCCAAATTTTCACAGTTCTAAATTGAGTTTGCTAGAACTCACAGTCCGCCATTTTGTATTAATAGAAGCCGTGAATCTTTTATGCAGCCTCTTTTGTCACACTTTAACCTTGAAATTGATGTGTTACAAATGTCATCAAACCATACTTTTAATTCATGAAATTATTTCAGACTTAACACTCTTCTAAATTGACCACAGTTCGCTAGAACTCACAGTCCGCCATTTTGTTTCAGGCGGAGCCGTGTATCCTTTATGCTACCACTACGCTTTAACCTTGAAATATTCTACAAGTATCAAACTATAAAAGTATGAATTAAAAATAATTCATCAAATCATCAGAATTCATACAATTTCGCAACTTCATATTTGAAAATTTGCGAAATTAAAACAAATATTCACATGATTCGTGTGAAATTTAGTTTTGAGACGTGCTGTGATAAACTTGTTAGTGACACTTACCCACAAGTCGTCCATGGTGATAGAGTTATCCGTGTAGAAAACTAACACCTCGGCGGTGAGTGGCGATGGTTCTCGCAATTTCGAGGCGAGAAGAAGGCAAGCGGTTCCGAGCAGCTGCAGCTGCGACTTCCTGATCGGGCAAATCGAAAGGAACCTGTCGACGTAGTTCATCGAAAGGGGAAAGACCTCGTCCTGGCATTTCTGCTCCTCGCATACCTGTCACCGATAATCGAACAGATTAGAATCCTGTTGCTCGCTTCAAATGGATGAAAAGGGTTTCGTTTAACAATTTGTTCAGTCGCGAGGGGTGAAATCGATGTCCTTAACTGATATCCTTTGAACTGAATATCACGCGAAATTTTAATAGCACAATTTTGTGAAAGGATTTAGAGATTCTTTTCACAGTAAAGGGATTTACAGGGTTTTCCTTTATAGTAAAGGGATTTTGTTGAAATTTTGAATTGAGGAAAACGGAGTCTATGTTGATCGATTACTTATTAATAAATATTTGAAAAGTTGAGTAGTTTGGTAATTTTTTTAAGTGCAATCCTATAAAAATATCACAAATGCAACCCTCAGATTCGTGAATCTCCAAATCCCTCAATTCTTAAATACCAAGGTTCTCAAGGTGCCAAATTGCTAAATTTTTAAATTAAAAAATTATGAATTCTACAAGTATTCAAATTCTCAACCCCTACAATTCCCAAAAGTTCAGTCCCTCAAATTAAATTTCCAAGTCCACAAATTTCTAAATTTCTAAATGTTTTTAGTTTGAAATTTGCAAACCCCAAAACCTTACATTGCCAAATTTTCAAATTCTGCAACCCCTAAAATTTAAGATTCCCAAATCCCCAAATTGTTAAATTCCTAAACTATTGGAAAAAAATTAAAAAACTCAGGAATATATTTTATTTAAATTAAATAATTCAGGAATATATTTTACTTAAATTAAAAAATTCGGGAATATATTTTATTTAAATTAAAATGTTCAGGTATACAATTTATTGAAATGTAATTGTTTAAAGTAAGATTTGAATCGTGGTTCGTTACGAGACCAGTGAAAATACGAGGGGTTTGTATTACTCCATTAACTGACGCAAGGGTTGACCGAAATTTCGTAGGAAGGGTTCACAGAAATCCCACCGGTTGCTTTCAACCGGTGAGTGCAGCCATACGAATCGATTTATCGAGCGTGACCAACGTTTTCTACCCTTTTCCAACAGCCCTCTACTCCTAATTGCTTCATGACGCGTATACCACGACCAATTAGTACCGGCGACTTAACGAAATAATTGTCTGCGCCCTATCATCGATTAAACGTCGTGTCTGGAGGGTGCGCAGGTACCACCGCTATTTAGACTTCTGAAAAGAATTTTTTTATCCATTTACTATCGCGATCCTCAAATAAGGTTTTTAATATATATATTTTTGTTATTATCAATAGGATTATATTAACCCTATTACGGTCACACTGGGGTATGAAACGACCCCAGCCAATTTAGATTCAATTTTAGCCACATCAAATCTTGAAAATCTGAATAAATATCTTTTTCGAAACACAGGTATTTTTAATGTTATATCTCAAGTGTTCGACTGAAATTTTAGGTCCTTAAGTTAAAATTTCTTCAAAGTTCAAAATTTTCAAGTTAAAATAGTAAGTAGCTTTTTTGTAACAAACAGTTTTAGTAGCTGGGATCTTAAATGTTCCAGTATGTCAAATTTAGAAATATTTAAAATTAAAGAATTTAAATTTTGCAAAACTGAAAATTGAAGAATTCAAATTACATAAATTCAAAACAGTCAAATTGAGATTTTGCGAAGGTGAAATTTGAAAAATTCAGATTTTGAAAAATTGAACATTGGAAAACTCAGATTTTATTAAACTAAAATTTAAACCATAAAAATTTTGTGAATCTAAACTTGAAAAAATAGTCATTTAATTATTTTTAATCCGTAAAACCCCTTGAAAATATATGAACGTTCGAAAAATGTACATTTATGAAAAAAAAAGCCGTCGTATCGAGCACATGTTTCAAAAATAAAAGTTTTCGGTTACGTCGGGCATCTGTTCAAATATTGCAGAAGGTTAACTCGAATTGGTGGTTCGATGTCTCGATTCAATGACATTGGGAAGTTTGCAAAATTGAAGTCCGAAGAATTAAGATTTTAAGTTAAAATTTCGACAATTTTTCATTTAAGGAGCAAAAATTTGTCAAACCACATTTTACCAAATTAAAATTTAACTAATACGTAATATGTAATATTATTAATAAGCAAAATATGTTAATATGTAATATTATTAATAAGAAAATATGTTAATATGTAATATTAATTAAATTTTCCCTGCAAATAAAAATTTGATTTAATAATAATTTTAATAACTATAATATAAATTTTATCCTCCATCATAAAATGTTATAATATTAACAGTGAACAAATTACTAATAAACTTATAAATAAGTTAATAATTAATCTAATAATTACATTTCTGCCCAAATTATTACTCACTAATTATAATTTGTGCAATCGTTTTGTAATGATATACTTAAAATAAAAAATATCTAACATGACACGTGGCATAATGCAAATGTTCCGGCGTTAAAAATAAATTTTTGTCCAGTGGTGTAACAAATCATTGACAGGATGTCGTATTTTCGTCGCGGATAAACTTAGAAAATTCCGAATAAAATTTTAACCCGTTCTGCTATATTTAATCAAACGACGAAGTACTTTCATCCCAGTTTGCACTATCGCAACATTTAAACGTTAGAAATAAAATACTTCTTTGTTATTACAATTTTTGCCTTAAATTTGCAATGACTCTTACATAAAACTGAACTTGAAACGTGTAAAGCAAAAGCGATAAAAAAAAAAGAGAAACAAATTCAGGGAGTAGTTAATGAGCACACAGCCATGATGTTTAATAAAGTATCTTGAATTAGAATAATTAACGTTTCTGCTCTAAAAGGATTTCGTTCTCGAAATGTCATGGCATTTTCGAAACGGGCAAACTGACGTTCATTAACGCACTATAGCGATAAAATCGAATTTACTGTTTTACATTTCGATGGTACATTAAATAACGTCGAGTTTTATCATTCAATTTGTTTCTGACGAGAAATTGATAAATTTAATCATTTACAAGTTTAAAATTTTGTAAGTTATAATTTATCGTTTAATAAAAATTAATTTTATACTAAATAAGAATGTTTCAGATATGCCTAATTTGGTATTGTTAAAAAATCTTTTTTTTATAACGAATTTGGGAATATTAAAATTTTGGGATATAGGAATTTTGGGATATAGGAAGTTGGGGACGTAGGGAATTAGGAACCAATGGTATAGGACTTGGAGAATCTAGGGATTTGTGGACGTAGAAATTTGGGAACTTAGGGATTTATAAACGTAATAATATGGGGAGTGTAGAAATTAAAGGACATTTGAATTTGGGGAATTAGGAATTTGGAAATCCAGGTATTTGGACATCTTGGGATTTCGGGATCTAGAGATTTGTAGACAATATGGGGAATGTAAAGATTTGATGACATCTGAATTTGGAAATCTAAAGATTTGGGGATGTAAGGGTTTTGAAATCTAAGAATTTGAGGATACTGAGATTTGGGGAACCTGTGATTTGGGATTCCAGGGATTTACACATGGATTTGAAGATCTAGAACGTTTCGACGTCCCTAGACCTTGAGAATCTCAGAACCTAGACAATTTAAAAATCCAAAAGATGCAAGGATATAATTTGGGTATTCGAAAGTTTGCAAATTTCCAAATGTGAAACGTGAGAATTTGATATTCTACATCTACAATTTCCAAAAGCGAAAATATAGGGATCGATAAATTGTTAAGTATCGTATGTATAGTAATCTAAAGGGAGCGTTGCAGCCGAGTTAAAGCCAGAGTCCGGTCACGTTCTCATCGTAAGCCGTGTGTGCTTCAAGGACGACTTTACAAACCACTTTGATCGTTGCAATTAATCGTGCAAAAAATCAATCGACGCCCGAATAACACCGGGCCTTGAACCTCTAATCACGGGAAACTGTCCTACAGAAATGACCACACGAGTTCGTGGAACATTTAACCCTTTGCTCTCGAACGTTTGATCGATCGATAATAATTTCTTTCTTGATAAGTTCTCTGATGCGGAGGCGAATTATTTTGTTGAAGTTGGGGACACATAATTATATAACTATTCAATTTAAAATAACTGAAGGTTAGGTGTCTTTGTTATGTTAGATTAGATCTTTATTTAGGAAGATTCCAATGTTTATTTTATTTATTTGTTCTTTATTTTCTTTTTTGATGTGGATGTTTTGTAATTTTTAGTATTTAGTTTTTGCTTGCGTGGATTTTTTAATGGGTAGATGTTTTATTTTATTGGGAATTTTATTGTTTTATTTTACTGATTCATTATTTTAATATTTTACCGATTCGCTATTTTACTACTTCATTTTAATATTTTACTGATTTACTATTCTACTATTTCATTTACTATTCTATTTTATTATTTTACCATTTTAATACATATTTTATTGTTCTAATATTTGACTACTTCACTACTTCAATACTTCACTACTTTGCCATTTTACTATCTCATTGATTTACTATTCTACCATTTCTCACTGTACTATTTCACTATTTTACTATCGCATAAATTCTACTTTTTAACTTCTATTATTCCACTAATTTACACAACTATAATTCATCTTAATATTCTACAAAATTGCTATACTACTGTACAACAATATTATTGTATTATTTCACTATTTTAATTTCTCGATTAATAACTACTCCACTAATTTTGTTACACATACAACAAATTTATTAAAATAAATATTATTATAAATTAACAATATTTGATCCGTTCATTTTGAAAGTGGCCTAAGTCCATTCATGTTTAAATTGAAATATTGAAGAGTTTGCTTTTAAATGAAATTAAAAATACATGGTACATGTTGCTTTACGTGGTACATAAATTAACTATAGCAACACATGACACATATTGCTATAGTACAACAAATGACAAATTACGCCACTTTCAAAATAAATGTTCATTTATTAAATCGAGCTTGAAACTGCGAGTCGAAAAATTAGTATCGATTAATAATTAAAAATGAACAAATAATAAATAGTAGATCCAAAGTTATTGTTCGTTAAAATCTTGTGACAAGAATTTTATATACGTCCTTGACAAATAATTTCGTGTTTAAACCAGCCAATTATTAGATGTGAAAACGATAAAAAGTGAAAGTATCGCATTAGAATTCGCCGACACATGGTATTTAAAAATCCTTTCAAACTGTCTGCAAATCAATTACTTCCGCGAATCTCGAAAATTAATCAACCATTCAGTCTTTAATCTAATGATTTACAGCGAAAATCGATAAATCGTATAATTTCCGATTAAAACGTACGGTTTTTACGATAAACCCGATGGGTTACTAACGAATGAATTAATTAGAATTACTAAACGATTTATAACATACAATTGGATTTTGCAACGAGCATTTAACAGAACGTATATTTATCTCGAAAACAGTGAATGTATTACATAAGAAATTAAGGCGTTATCTCGGCTCGTAGATTAGATAGGTCCTTGTTATTCTTATCAATATTTATAAAATGACCTATACAACCTCGGATTTTTAAATATCTCAGTCTAGTTTCGTGATGAAACGAGACGTGACTCTTTGACGGTTAATTATGAATTGAATGCGACGATTTTCAACGATTTCTAATTTAACGAGAGTTACATCATTAGAAAGCGTATACAGGTTCTCCCACTTTCGACTAATCGATATCTTTTATAAATTTGATTCTGTAATAAGCTTGTGCAACGTTCATTTTAATTCTACAAATTTCCTTTCCAAAAGTTCATTCAAATGTAATTAGTTTGTGCATCAAATTTTAAGTTTTATTAGCGAATGTAATTATTTTATAGAATTTTGGTAAGTACAAAAATAAATATATAAATTATTATTAATAATTATAATAAATTATAAATAATATGATAAATTCGAGAGATTCATACTTTTATGATACATCATGTTAGATTTTTATTTAAAACTCCCAATTTCTATTTTAAAATATACTACAAAAATAAAATATAATTAAATGATACTCGAAAATTAATAAAACTAGAAACTATATAAAAATAAGTAAAAACAAAACTATATGAAAATTAATAAAAATAATATTATAATTTGCTATAAAACTAAATAACCACCGATGCAAATTTACTTCCCAAAAAATCCTAAAATCTTCAAACGTAGCACCACAAAATTATATAAAATCGTTATCGCGTATCACAGCGAAGCCACATAAAATATCATATAAAATACCGCGATGTAACGACAAAAAAAAAGCCTGAAACTAAAACGATACGATCAACGTTCATCAAAGTCCGTTTCATCCAGCGTCTCGAATAGCGCGTTAAAAGGCGAAAAAGAAAACGACCGACGTCTATTAAACCTGCTCGTTCAAGTATAACAAAAGTCGGCCGATAAATGGCTTGGCAGGATATTAAAAAAAAAAAAAAGAAGCACGATTACCGTTACGAACGTTAGTTTAGAAAGGAAAAAACGAATGATACTCTGTCGCGTGAAACGCGCATATTTCCGTCGGAGCATGCTCGGAAAGCGGGCATTTAAATCGTTCGCTGGCCAACGAGGCTACATTGTCAGCGGGCCAGAGTCACGTTGAAAGGAAAAATGAACGTGGAATCGTGCAATTCGATCCGGAAGCGGGGAATTCATTACCATAGTCGTCGAAGGAAGTCTGCCGTACAGCGATTACACGACCAGAATCTAAGGGAGCGTCTACATTATGCTGGTAACTGGTGCCTGTAGCCTTGACAGTAGGTAGACGAATTTTTACGTTCGTCGCTTTGCCTCTACCAGGTATATCGTTAGACAACGAAGACAGAAAAGGAAGAAACCATTTTTATTTTAAGAATTTCGAAGTTTGGAAATTTAGATGTGGATAGGATTCCAAATTTGGATTTGGATTTAAATTTAGACAGGATTAAACGATTTGGGTGTCTAGAGATTTGACAATTTGGATATTTCAGAATTTAGGAAA
This sequence comes from Megachile ligniseca, assembly GCA_945859555.1. Taxonomy (NCBI): domain Eukaryota; kingdom Metazoa; phylum Arthropoda; class Insecta; order Hymenoptera; family Megachilidae; genus Megachile; species Megachile ligniseca. The sequence goes on from OX243790.1 coordinate 4,428,172, forward strand.
TTGGGAATTTACACATTTGGTGTAGAGTATTTATCATTTGCATTCCAAAATCTTCAAATACCAACATCCCCAAATCACTAAATTCCTGAATCCCTAGATTACAAAATCCCTACTTCCCCAAATTCCTAAACCGCCCAAAATCACTAGATTGAAAAATCACTAGATCCTAAATCACAAAACCCAGACCAAACCTAGACCCTAGATCACAAAATCCCTAAATCGCAAAATCCCTAGATTGAAAAATCACTAGATCACAAACCCGTGGACCGAAAAATCACTAGATCTCAAATCCCCTAGATCTAAAAATCTCTAGATATCAAAATCCCTAGGTTGAAACCCCACTAGATCACAAAACCCCTAGACCGAAAAATTCCTAGATCGCAAAATCCCTAGATTACAAAATCCTTACCTCCCCAAATTCCTAGATTCAAAAATCTCCAAATTACCGAAATCCCTAGATTCAAAAATCTCTAAATTACCGAAATCCCTACATCCTCAAATTCCTAGATTCAAAAACCACTATAAAATGATAAATTCTAAAACCTTTTTATACTTTGATAATTAACGAATGTCATTAAAAAAATAAATCTAATCATTAATACTACTAAAGTTCGTTATCAGTCATTCTTCGTAACATTATTGATGTAGATATTAATGCGATGAATTCAGTCGATGATAAGAACACACGTAAATAACAAACCCAGTCAAGTACATAAAGTAATAAACCTATTTTAGCGATATTAATTATATCTGTTGATTTATATTTTACTGTAGAATTAAGAAATTTGTTGATTTTATCATTTTGCACCGTGAACAAACTTTTTTACAGATACTTCAAAAATATTCAAATGTAATTTTCTTGAAAGAACCATATACGAACAAATCTGATTGTATAGTTTTTCGAAAACTCCTTGTATAGTAGTACAGCTACGAAAGAATTTTATGCAGTTTATCGATACAGGTGACCTCAACGGCAGTTAACGCGTTAATCGTCGAAAGTGAAATATTAATTATGAAAGTGACCGCCGTTATCGAGACACATTTGGCAAAGGCACGGTGACGTAATCGGTGAGTGATGGTAACCGACATGATTCGTTTCGTCAATGATCGAGCAAAGAACCGCAAGAGCGCCGCCAGTAAAACGCGTACCTACGCAATAAGCGTGTTTTTTAAATTTTAAAGGGACCCACACGCGCTCTTGTTCGACGTCATCGAACGTCTCCGCTTCCTCTGCGCAGCCAAAAATAATCCAAACCGTTCGTTAACATTTGCTAAACGTTTACGTTTGCAACGTGCCGTTACAGACCGAAAAAATACCGCAGGGCAGGTATATCAACATACGAGTTTAGTTTCAAAGTGCGTCCATTTTTTCTTACTGCCAGATATTCGAGGGTTTGCATTAGAATACATTTCAAAATATTTGTATAATTTTTTATTTATATGAACACTGTATTTTGTATTATTAGATAATTAGTTAATTATTTTAGCTAAAATGGACTTGTATTACACCCAAATGGATTTGCACCACTTTCAAAATAAACTCTGGTCATACGGTCAGTTGAAAATCTAGTAATTTAGTAATTTGCAAGATTTATGATTCAGAAAGCTGAAAATTTTGGGTACAGTGCTTTCTTAATTCGATAGTTACAAAATTCAGTTTAGTAATTTAGAAATTTGAAAATTTCGATATTTAAAAATATAGAAATTTTTTAATCTAGAATTTTAGGAACTTGAAAATTTAGAACTTTACGGCTCGTATATTCGATGTCTCGACGCTACAAAGTTGATTTCCGTTACGCGATCAATCGAACGTGAAAAGGAAACTATTTAACGTAGCTTTACATTGTATGTCTACTACGCCAGACAACTCTAGTGTTAACATTGAAACTAACTCTGTTACTTTAAAATCTAAAATAGTTTTATTAAGTCAGTTCAATTTCCTATTTATAATTTTAACACAATTATTTATAATTTATTTCAGATTAAAATAATGGGTAGCTTTTTTGTAAGAACCATTTTTAGTGACTGAGGTCATAAACGTCCCAATGTGCAAGGTACGTTATTCTCATGATTTTTACCGTTAAGGGTTAAATAACGAAAATTAATTTGTTTCGTCTCAATTTTGGTATTCCGCGACTCATTGATTAGGAAATAAGCACTTTTTACACAAATAACGAATGATTTTGCAGAAACGAAGATAGCGGCTTTGAAATATGATATGTGTGCCATTTTCGATATAAGAACTGGATATTATCGAAACAAGCGTTTATTCGATACAATTTGTTATTTTCTTTATTATTTGATCTATCGCTTTACATTGACTGATAATATTTGAATAACAATGAATAAATTTCAGTTATTTGAAAACTAAATGCGTATTTTCTCCAGTTAAATTAAATATTATAAAATCTGTTCTCAAACGTGTATGTACATAATTCATCCGAATTTATTAATCCTCCGTTTGTCAATTTCGAAAAATACGTTTTTGAACTCTTTAAAGTGATAATTATAATAAGAAAACACGGTTAAAAAATATTTTGGAATTCTTGGAAGTGACAACAGTCAGAAAAGAGAAATAAACAATAAAAATTTATTAACAAAAAATTATGTGATCTTACAAATTTGTAGCATTGTATCAATGTAAATAATTTATTAACCCTTCGTTGCATCAGATTTTGAATTTTGTAAGAAAATACGTTTTTGAAACAAATATTTCTATATTACAAATTTATTGAACGAAAAATTGTATAATACAAATTTACAATGTACGTGAGAAATTATTAAATGTAATCAGAAAAGACAGGAAATTTTTTTATAATCTCAAGAACAGTATAGGAGTAATAATGTTACAATATTTTATTTCATTTGTATTCGACAGGATGCAAGAATTACTTTATGTATTTGCAACAGGTTTGGACACCTGTTATTGCAAATGAAAGTAATAATCAACGAAATAATCTGTTTAATAAATATATATTGCACAAACGAGGGCAATATAAAGGGTGCGACATTTGAAACAACGATTTCATTCAAACTGCGTGTAATCATAAAGGACGCTAAAAGTAATAATTCTGTACAATCACTACGCGTACCTCTTCAAAATAATGGAGAAACATTTAAAGTTCTCATAACGTATGTTTAACCGTTTAAGGAAAATACTAACTAGATTATAGTGCGGTAGAAAAATTATAGGTTTATAAAACTGAGGTTTACGAGTACAAATGTAACAAGATGTATTTCCTTTTTAATTTTCTCTATTCTCTTTTACTTCATCAAAATTATTAAAACAAATTTTAGAACGAAAAGTAAAAACTGAATAAAAAGTTGTATGTAAATTCACCGCTAGACTAAATTTGTTTTTTTTTTAATCTCATTACTTTTTAGAAAATATTGAGAAAATCCACTGTTATGAAACATTCGAAGCATAAAACACTGCAACACTATAAATTATTTCTTTGTTTGTTACAAAATATCAAATTTTTAATCACGTTTAAAAAAGAATGAAAAAGGTACGTCACAACTTTTGAACTTGCAACCGTCGAATGTATCACTTTTCACGAGATTAGCATTTATAATTTCGCGCACTTTTCTAATATACGATAAAAACTTTCAATATAAATTTCTGTTATTTTGAAGAAGTGGGCTCAGTGATTTTGCAAAATGTCATTGTGCACTCCCATTGTAAGATAAAATAACGGAATCAAATGATAAGAAGAATTTCGAATAAAAGACTATCTCGATAACACTCGGTTTCGATTTGCACCACGATGCAACGGAAGGTTAAATTTACTCGAAACAGAGCTTTTCATTTCTTCGAAGTAAAACATTTGACACGCACAATTCGACCGAGAAACGACGCTATCTTCGACAGTCATTTACTTTATATGGTATTTTTCCGTTATTCAAAACTGCTCGAACTCCTCTACATGTCTCACTGTGGCACTAGCAATTACAACTTATCCAGAGATTGAAATCCTCAAGATACCGGAAGTCGTATTCTCGAATCTAAAGCAAATAATTTCGTCTAGCACAGCAGAGTGCTCGTCACGTTCCAATTACGTAACGCTACTGATTCAATTGTTTGTGTTTAAACAGCGAAAACGATGGGTTTCGATTTTGTTTCCCAGCGAGCACAGAGCGTTAATCGTCGAGCATTATCGAATACGATTGCACACACTGACTGTCAACTTGACAAAACCAAAGTTCGGGATAAATAAATAACGTCGGGCGAATCGAGCTCCGAAACTATCGTCGATAACCCTGCACAATTTGCACACGTTCGTTCGACGACACGAGACGATCATGGGGGACGAAATCAGAGAAATTCGGGAAAATTCAAGGGCGACACGTGGACCGGAAACGGTAGCTCACCTCCAACATCCACTCTGCGACGATCTTGCGCATGAGCGGCGAGATGTCCCTCTGCACGCACTCGAAGTAAGAACTGCTCGGCGCATATCTCTCCTCGGTTTTCAGCAGATTTTGCAACACACGGTCGTCGCCAAGTAGAGCTGGATCGGCATAGGCTCTGCACTCTGTCTCGGTGGTCTCGCAGCAAAGCAAATCCATGGTCCCGTGGCGTTTCTAACCTCTAGAGAACGCGACAACGGCACAGCCTCTCGTCGACGACCAACAACGATCCTCTCGCCGTAGAATTCCGTTTCTGTCAATTCGAACGACGCTGTCAGATCGGCTGTTTTTTGTTTCCCGAACGTTCGTGTTTTTCCCCGTTTCTTCTCTCGCAGCCGTCGTCGTCGTCGTCGACGTCGCCGTCGCGGTGTCACTTTTATTCACGCGCCACGTTGCCAAACCGTTTTTCGCCGCCGCGACCAGACAGAGCATGCACGAATCGATCGTAAAGATACAGACAGAAGTTCACACGAATTCGCGCGACCGGGACACTCAACACTTCACTAAATAACATACATATACACACGCGTATTTACGGGTGTATACACGCGTGTACCAACAAGGGGGACCTTGGCTTCGGACGATGACTCCGAAATATCACTCACCTAAAGGCCGTTTACGCGAAAAACAATATATTAGAGACACGGGACGACGAGAAAAAAACCGGAGGCCTCGTACACAACACTATCTTTCCCGTTTAATACGTTCCTATCTTTTCTCTTTCTCGTAGTCTTCGGAGCTGCCTCTCGCGGTTTCAAAATAATAAAAAAAAAAAACGGGCAACGATACACACCGAAACGGAATAAAGAACGATCGTTCACGAAGGATCGTGGGACGTTAGGATTCTAATAAATAAGCGTAGAAATTATTCGGGCCCGTTCGTGTATCGTCGGCTAGTGTCGTGCGCGAGTTATGTCCACAATTGTTGCGATAAGCTGGGCGGCCGGTGTACGCGTTGAAACCGTTTCCTTTTGCAGCCGATGTCTGCTCACGGTCGATTTAAATGTCCTGGCGTATGTAGCCTAGCCTCTCGCACTCACTTTTCTCACGATCCGACACTGGCGACTTACCAGGTCAGAATGCCGGCGGTTTTCCTGTCTTGCCGGTTCGCTCCGGCCGAAGGGGTGGTAGGTGCGTCCCCACCACAGCGGCGCCATGGGTCACGTGACACCCCGATCGATCCCTACCACCGAGGCGCCAACGTGTCACGTGAAACGTAACTGTACCCCCACCAACGCATCAGTGACTGGGGCGCCAGTGCCGGATTCGCATCGTGTAACAGCAACCCGAACGGCGAGACTGCCACCTACAGGGCCTCCACATTCGACGTTTTAGTACAGTCAACGGCAAATCTGGCTTCCCTAACACGGAATATGATAACCATACTGAAACAGACTTACTCGTTCGTTTTTAACGCTGGGTTTACGGAAATATGACGGATCTTATGCTTCTTAAGAAAGTTATTGACCCTTCGAGTACTGTGGGCGCGTTCTCAGAAGAACCTCATGACTTATTGCTAAGCGTATGCAGTTGGAGGTGAACGTTCGTTGATTTACAATTTTTACACCTTACTATGACGCCACAAAATGGGAAATGCATTTTGATCGATAGTGATACGGAAAGTGAATCGTTGACAGTTTATTATGTCGTACAGGGTTAAGAAGCTTTTTACAAAATTGGCAAATGTTAATTTCGTTGAGATGAGGATATAAGCTGGTTTACGTATTATTTAGTTATTTTTACTGCGTGCTTTAAATTTAAATGTCTGTAAAAGGGTTAAGACTTTTTGGAGATTTAGACGGGGTTTTGGAGACTTTGGGGGTACATGTGAGCGTCTTGGGATATATCAAACTCTTAATATAGGAATTTAAGAAATTTAGGGGTCTTAAGATTTTAAGATTTTGGAAAGGATTTAGGATTTTAGGATTTAGTAGAGATGTGGCAATCTAGATGTTTGTGGGCTTATTTGGGGATTTATGAATTTGAAAGGGACTACATTTTGGGGGGTTAGAAATTTGGGAATCCAGGAATTTGGTCTGAAGATTTAGAAACTTTGAGATTTAAGAAGATCTAGAGAGATAGGAATCTAAAGATTTATGAGACTAGTAATTTAGGGATCAAGGAATTTGTGAATTTGAAATTTTGGAAATTGAAAAATTTGAAAATTTGAAAATTTTTGCGTTTACAAATTAGAGCCCAAATTTCTAATATTTAACAACTTAGGTATTCATAAACATTAGAAACTGGAAAGTAGAAATTCCTGCGGTTCTACTATGAAGGTCGCTACCTTCGCCGTTCTCGTGTTATTTCCAGGGATGGTCACGGAAACGACGTATCCCAACATGGTAGCGTTTTAAACCTGCTGTCTTTGGGTTCGCAATGACCTAGGACGGATTTCCGAACGTGCATTATTTAGCGTGACCACTGCTGTTCAAAATTTACGATTTCCGGTGGTACTTAGAAAATACACAAGAAATATTGTTTTATAGCGTCAAAACGTTCGAAGGTCTGTGAAAGAACTTCAGTTCTGTCTTTAACGGATGTTTAAACACAATAGGTGTTCCTCATTTATCTCTGAACTTTTAAGGCAATAAAATTCAAAATCAAGTTTAATTTAAATTTTAAATCAAATTGAATTTGAATTCAGACAATTTTCTAAATTTTATACAATTTCTTTAGGAAGATGTTTGGTGCATGTGAAATGCATTTTATTTAATTATTATATATCTTATAAACTTTGCAAATATATAAATGAATGAATTTATATACATAAAAAATATTTGATAAAAGCATACATATGCATGAATAACCGCAGTCTATATACGTAAAAGAGAAAAACGAAGAAGTTAATAATTTTCATGTTATTCTGTTAATTTTAATACCTTCGTTTATAATTATTTATAGGAAGTTAAAGTAGAGATATTTGTGTGTTTCAAATTGTGACTAACAGTATAATTATCGAAAACTGACCACGTTGTGTATGGTTACGTTTAAATGTCCGATGACGTGGCGTAGGGCGCTATTTGCACGTGACCCGTGATTGCCTTGAAAGAGGTTCGGACATGTCCGGATTTATTCGTTTTCGTTCGTTCATACACGACGTCGAAAATCTTTCCATCATTCTTTGCTATCGAAATTTCAGCTTTTTAAGAGTACCTTACAACTTGTTATCTTCATTTCATAACTTAAGAACTGACTGACATATCTCTTGAGATACCCTTAATAAGAACAGGGACAATTGCTGAAAAAAACTGAGAAATGTCGAAAATAAACCTATTTCGAGCTTCTTTACACGCGTATCTTTGTACGCACGATGAAAAGTGAAATAGCTTCTATTCGAAGAAAAATCTGTAAATTATGTACACTGTATGTAATATAATATGGTTAAGTATTTAATTCACTAAGTGTAAACAATACTGTTAACTATAGTGTAAATAATACAGTAAGTATAAATAATACCATTAACTGTAATGTGAATAATACACGACGTGTAAATAACGTTATAATATAAATACAACTATAATATAATTATACTGTAAATAATACACTATAGTTAAGTATTTAAAACGGAAATGAATCACGAAATGACACAGGGGTCACCTTGACTTTCAGAAATAGCATTCTATATCTTCCTGTGGTGAAATAGCTTCCAAGAAATAAATCTCAACATTTTCAACTAGTTCAAATTAAAAAACAAAATTAATTAATTTTTATCTGAAATCGTCCTATTTTACATATTTTCTGACTTGTATTATCTTTTTGCTGTTAATTTATGTACAGTATCGTGTAAAATTTTCGATAAGCATCGAACTCAATAATACGTTTTATTTGATTATTATCAATTGCACCTTTGGACGATCACGCGACTTTCTTTAAAATTTCATAACTTTTGACCGGAATTTTTTAAATCATTATATCGATTTAAAAAATACTATAAATACTGTATTAATATCATAGATTGTATAATATGATAAACTCGTTAACTCAAATTTTAAAGAACAATGTTTACCTCAACTTTTGTGTCGTTTTTATAAATGTGTACAATTATGAAACAGATAATCTGATACTTTTTTTTACTTATCTAATATTTATATACTGTTTATAAACATATTATTATTCATTATTTGTATTATTTATTAGAGTTACATATTATGTTTTATTATAGTTACAGTTTATGTAGTTACAAAAATATTACAAAACGTAATAATAATATTCAAGCAAAAAGATGTGTACGTGAATAGTTAAAATTAATAAAACTTATTGTTAGTAAATATTAATTATGTGTGAGAATCCTTGAAGAGGTCCTTGAAAAGGAATCTTCTCCACTATTCACCGTATTATCAAAGTCTCTATAAACGTATTATTACCAGTCCCTCAATAGCAGAGTATTAATGAATAGTTATAAAACAAACGTTTTTGCAATTAAATTAATCACTCAGCTACATAGCAACAGCACGTAATGATACTTTAACATAATCAAACATTTAAATAAAAAAAATAAGGAACTAGTACTTGAACCTTAGACCTTTCAATCTATCAAGCGTTTAACCACACAGCGGCTTTATATGTGCTAGTCTGGCATACTAGAGAATTTAAAGAGTTTAATTGTCAATATCTTCTAAACAATTAGCAGTTTGCTTTCAAAATACGGTGTACAAATGTTCTTTAAAGGGCAAAGTGTTATAAACGAGTAAATACATTTGTAGAATTCTGTTCATTAAGCCACCTTAAAATTCACCTATTTTGACATGTGAGTGTTTTTAGTTATGATAAACCATGCATTAGAATGAAGAATTTAACCCTGTTAGTGCTAAACTACGGTCTAAATAAAAATAGACTATTTAGCATTAAGTATGTAAGGTGTACAGTTGGCTATTAGTACGAAATAAGGATATAAATAAAAATAAACAATTTAGAATTAAAAATGCTAAGTGCACAATTGACATTAATTTATTCTCCTTTTATCTCATAACTTGTTCCCTTTAGAATTTAACCCTTTCGACTGTCTCCTCTGAGACAATTTAAATGGCAAAATGAATTTTCGGAGTGTAAAGTATTAATATCGTCACTTTCAGAATTTATATTTGTTTCAGTTTAGTTTTGGTATCAGCATGCTTCGAGTATTCTCAGGCTATTCTCTCTGCCAGACAGAAAGGATTAAAAACACGTAACCGATCCAAGTCATCGCGTCATTCGATCGATTACAAATCGAACAATCGTATATCCGGTTGGCACGAAGTCCCCTCATACGTGTTGTCCGATATCATTCCGACTTACTCGTCCGTAGTACTCGAGCGTACCACTTATTGTACAGTCGTTACGACGTCGTCTGGTACGCGCAACGCAACATCCGGTCGCGTAAGTTGCACGCGCGTACGATGACCATCCCGTAGTAGTAAAAGCGTAGTACACGCGAACAAGCCGCGAGTTTCGTGCACGAACAACATTCCCACTCCTACACGGCCCGTTTCTTTCTCCTGACCCGTTCAAATTATCCACCGGAAGTGGCCCTTACTTTCCCTGTACACGCATCAGAAATTTCTTCGTTAAACCGGGTTCCTTCGATCGACACGAGAACGTCAGGGTCACCGGAGCAACATTTTTAGACCGCAGGGTTACGTGGAATTTCGACGTTTCAAGATTTCGTATTTGGACGTTTGGGCATTTGGGAGCTTGGATATTTTGTTATATTACAAAGTTAGACATTTGGATATTTGGGAAGTTGGATATTTGGTTTTGTTGCAAAATTAGAAATTTTTGCGTTTGAGGATTTTGGACTTGGTAACTGGGACTTTAGGGATTGGGACTTGGTAACTAAGACTTTAGGAATTCGGATATTTGGGGATTTGAGGAGTGGATGGAAGAATTTAGAGATAGAAGGATTTGGAGATCAAGGAATTTGTAAACGTGGCAATGTTCAAAATTATGTTAAGAATCGAACCCAAAATTCATTTGCGATGAAGTATGAAAGAGATTGAAAGAATTCAATCTAAAGCTGCCGCAATTGGGACACATTCGATAACAGGAAATATGTGACGCTGGTCACAGGTGGTCCCGCAGGCAGTCAACGCGTCAATAATTAACAATAGGTTATGTATCAAGCTTTAACGACTATTCTCCAACAGCGAGCGCAACGAAAGGATTAATTGTGCAGCTGGTCCCTTCGTACATGTCCGTCCAATATGACTCGGGGAATTACGTCTGCGAGCAATGAGCATTATTTTCTTAGCATCCTGTACATCCAGCAACGACACATGAATCTAAGTAACACCGCGGGCTGACAATCGACCGTAACTGCCAGACAATCCCCTAAATCGTACGAACAACCGTTCGCAAGGCATCACGCAACAATTCCCTTCGACGGGACTGCGACAAAGTGGCCAACAACGTACCGGTTGCACCACGTGGTCGGCCAATGTCGGCCGAAGATTTATGCTGTTGGAAACCCGGCGAATATCCTCGCCTCCGGCCGGTTTAAATGGCTTCGAGGCGGCTCTAGACGCGTTCTCGTTGCTTTAGCATTTAATTTCGCTAGAGCATGAATGTTCCGCTCGGTGCTTACCCATCTTTTACGATACGCCTCGCAACTTCTTCCCCCTCGAAACCGACCGGGTTTTCCCCGGCCATATACTCGAATCCTGCCCGAGAACATACTTTTTGACCACGTGGAACTTGACCACGTGGAGCTACCTCTCACCATGTGGAAGCTTTGTTCAAGAACGGACGGATTGTTTCGCGGTGTTTAGTGCTCATTTGGGACAATCTTAGATTTATGGCTGGATGGACAGGCTTTTCGGACAAATATTTCTTGTAACCATTGTGACACGGATGTGTTTAACCTTACTGTGTTGTACTTTTTTTTGGGGAGGTAAAGTTGTAGTTCAAACGTGTTTATCATATTTGTAGGTCAATATGCATCTTACTTTCACACTGATGCAAGTCTTCATCAAATCTCTAGGTTTAAACTGATGTAAGCATTCTTCAAATTTTTAGCTTTAAATTGATGTATGTATTCATCTTTCTAGCGTCGAACTGATGTAGTGGGTTACCTTCATCAAATAGGACTCTCTATTTTCGAAATCGGTCATTTCACCATAATCTGATATTATCTTCGTGATACATAATTTTTAATTACTTTCAAAGATGTACAAATCGAAACCTTGATATTTCCATCAAATCTAAATATTTCTATCGAAACCTTGATATTTCTTCAGCGTCCCGATGTTGCAAACGAGTGCAGCAAACACTTTTCGTGTTCACAGAAAAGAACAGGAAGGGTTCGCGTTAATTTCCCCCCGTATTGTTTCGTTAACCAGGCCGAAATTGATGGACACGCTTCTCGCGTGGAAGCGCAAACACGAAACGGCATCGTGACCTGAGTCTCATTAAGCAATTATTAGTTGCTTTGCGTTTTGGGCAACCGGCGACTTCGACGGATCAACGTCCCCGTTTCGGCAACGAACAGTTCCAGACAAACTGAATTGCCGCTCGGGGCTAATTAGTGTTTAACTAGCGAAATGATCTTTTTTTTTTAGGATCACGCCCCTCGACACAAGCGTAACGTCTCTGCAGGCTCGTTGAAGAAGGCTCTGCGTCGATGAAGATTTTTGGACGGTGACGCGTGCTGTTCAACACTGTGAACACTGTTTTCAGTGGGCTGTTTAACAACTTCCTGTTTTCTTTATGTTGGAGATCTTAATTGAAAACGGTATTAATTTTGAGGTATTCTTTAATGTGGACGGTTTTTTGATATGCTACTGATGGCTACGAACAGTGTTAGTAAACAAGTAATAAATAAAAAAATTAAATTGAAGACGTTATTCATTTTGCTGTATATTTTATTTGTGAGGTATTCTTTAATGTGGATTATTAGTAAACTAATAATAAATAAAACAAATGTAAATTCAAATGAAAAAATAATGAAACAGAAATTAAAATTTAAACAGTTATTTTTATCAATATTAATTAAGATTTTTGGTAATAGTTTATTAATTACTAACTTTGCTATACAGTTTACTTATTTAGTAAATAATTGTTAGTCACAATTAATTTTGATAATTATTATTTTTACTGAACTAGCTAATATTTCACAATAGATTATCGACAATTAATTTTTCAAATTACTGTTATTAATTTGTAATGAATAATAGTAATTAGTTTACATATACCTATAAATAGTTTAGTTTTATAAAAAATTTTATATATTAAAATAATACATAAATTAAAATATTTTTATTGAAATAATAAATAATATAAATAACTTTGAGGCTCTTTCGATTGTAACAAAAATTGTCGACATTAAAAGCAGTAAGATACTAGTATATCGTAATCGTGAAAAATTGAAATAATTGCAGCAATCTTGTATTTAAAACGAGAATGTAACGTGAACGTAAAGTATACCTGGTTTGTGGCGCCTATAATGATCGAAATCCCAGATAACCGAGGTAATTGTATAACCACGATTAAGATCTTCTAGGAAGAGTGATATTTTAAGAATAACTGGGATTGCAAACGTAGAGAATACCTGTAATAAGAACACAGTACCAAGAATTTAAAACGAAGAAGCAATAAATACGTACAGTGTGTTATAAAAATTATATTCAGTTATAAAATTATATTGAATAATATACAAATTTAAATTAGCCTTAGAATCATTTGTAGTTCAATGAATACAATCATTAACTCTTAACGATCACCCTTCAACGGAATAATATACCTGGCACACTGGGTCGTCTAAGACCCCGGCCAGTAAAAACGTTTCTTACAAAGCTACTCATTATTTTAACTTGAAATAAATCATAAGTAGTCGTTTTAACATACCACAGCTGATTTCAGTAAATTTAAATTTTAAATGTAAAAAAAATCAGAAAGGTGAAAAAATTGAAAAACGGTTTTCACAGAAAAATTCATTTTTATTATCACGATAGTAACAAATTGCTATGTATCGTCATCAACGTATTTAGCAATAATTTTGCATGACCCCAGACAATTTTTCATATATGACATGTAGCCATAAAAGCGAAATTTTCATACGTGGTACTAATTCGATCCACGGACTGTTGAAGCTAAATTCGTTGTTTCATACATCTGTGACTGTTAATGGTTAAAATAACATAAATATCTAAAATTGCTTATTTGACACTTTGACTGCCACCCATATGTGTGAATTTATCACCTATTATATTCTTAAAAATTTGTTTCCTTACCTCATGGTTAATACTCATGTTAACTACTTGAGACTATGAGTAATAAATATCATAAAACATTGAGAAAATGCAGTCAACGTGTTGATAGTAAATTGGAAATTGAACTAACTTGAAATGATTTTACAGTTCTGAAATAACAGAATTATTTTCATTGTCAATACTAGATTTGTAGAACTCTAAAATGACGGATCTTAATTTTGAATTACAGTTAATATTAATTTTAAATTGGCTGAGATTGTTTTATACCAATTTGTGACTTAAGAGTTGACAATAAAAATAGTAACCAAAAATTTATATAAAAATAAAATAATATATTCAAGCATAACCTAGAATTCTATTTCAATCCATAAGATTTACTTCTAAAAATAAAATAAAATGTAAAATAAAATAAAACAGTATAATAATAGTTCACTATGAACTGAAAAATTGTTGAATAAATCCTCTTCCATAAAATAGAAAGATTATTAAGTTTAATAGAAAGATCGTCATAATATTTGCTAATGAATTTGTAGTCGAATGGTTGCGGTGAATTTTCAAACGAAGTTTATTCCACGTGTTTGCCAAAAATAAGGGATAGAGGAAACAGGTGCAGAACGAGAGGCGAATTTATCAGCGAATTATCGAGTTCTCGTCGCTTTTGGTTGGTTCGGTTTGCTGGAAGGATCGTTGGAAATGTCCGTTAAGGTAAAAGTGGCATTCCATTCCTCAGCCACCATTGCTCCAGACCCTGCCCTCGAACTTGTCTCGATTAGTTAGGAACGAAATCCTGGCGAGGTCTTTATAAAAATACCGAAAAGAATCCCCTAAAGAAGCTATCTTATTCGTTTGTCGCAACTGCGTTGACAATCGATGGGAGAAAGTCCACTTTAGATGAAATAAATTCTACTCTTTTCATTGTTTTTCTTATTTCCACGATTCGAAGTAAAACTATTTTTACTTTTTTTTTATTACTTTTTCATTCTTTTTACTTTATTTCATTATGATTAGTAGAAAGACTTCAATTCTTTATTATTTAGTTTTATTGTGCAATATAATTCATTTTATTATGGGATAATTAGTTTTCTGGGATTAATAGAAAATTTTTAAATGTTAAACATTTTTTTTTCATTTTTTGCTATATATAATAAGTAGAATTTTAATAAAGATTGTAATCTAAATTTTGATGGATTATGTAAATTAATTTTATTATGATTAACAGAAAATGTCTAACTCCTTAAAAAATAGAATTTTAAGAACATGAAAAAAAGCTGTTTAATTCATAAAGATGTTGAGTTATGTACATTAATAGTTCTCATTACCGAGTTACGACTCCTCTGCAAATGAGATTAAATTAACTAATCATTTAAAAATGATAAGATATAGAACATAAAGCAGTGTTTTTAAAATAGATATGTACTATTTTAGACACAACTATAAATACTTCAAGATTTTGATATATCATTAAAAAAGACGTCACAGTTTATATAATCGATATTTCAGAACTAACGTTTGTTTCTTAATTCTCAGCACAGACGTGAGTTGAAATTGTTGCAAAATCTTTGCTGATCAAAGAGAGAAAAATAATTGGAACGAGAGATTATCAATGAGAAGATAAATTGGCATTCGTGTGCAAATATATCACCATGTTGAAATATCTAGGAAAGTAGTATTCGGATGAATAACACTTTTTAACGTTTATCTTATTCGCTCGTAAAAAATAAACAATTCATACGAATATGTAGAGAAACCTTACATAAAGAGTTCACACTACTGAAGAGAAGACGAAAAATATACTTGATTATACTTGCAGGTCAACATTTCGCTCGATTAATGACGTTAATCGTGTCAAGTTTTTTATTTGGGAAGATTTATCGTTCTATTCCGTTCGTTTTTAAAGTAGAAAAATTGTATGTTTAATGGAGATCTCAGATAAGGTGTAATAAATTAATGATAATGTTTATATTTCAATTTTGTGATCAATATTTTTTGGATATTATAGATATTTGTATATTTGTATATTTTCACGTTTCCATATTTCCACGTCCCTATATTTCCAGGTTCCCATATTTCCACGTTCCCATATTTCCACGTTTCTATATTTCCACATCTTCATATTTCTACGTTTTCATATTTCCACGTTCCCATATTTCCACGTCCCCATATTTCCACGTCTTCATACTTCTATGTTTCGTACATTTCTACATTTCTATATTTTTGTATTTCTAAATCTCCATCTTCCTATTTATATTACTATATTCTAATGTTCCTTTATTTCTACATTTATACATATATTCCTCTATATCAACATCTCTACATCCCTATATTCTTACATCTCTATATTTCTATGTACACCCCTATATTCCTATATCTGTGTCTTCCTCTATTCCTATACTCTGTATCTGCAAATCCCTAGATTGCCAAATTGCCATATTCCCACACCCTACATTTACAAATCCCTAGATCCCTACATCCCTATATTCCCATATCCCAATATAACTATATCCTTACATATCCACATCCTGATATCACTCACAGTCCAATATCCTCATATCCCTAAATCTTTAAACCCCAATACTTTCGCTTAATTTACCATAAACGAACGTATCAAAATATTCGAACCTCCTTAACGCTCAAACAATTTCACCCAACCGTAGTCATCGAATCAATAATAACATTGACAGGATCGAATACGAACATGAAGAGTCTCGTTCGTGAAGTGTTCATCGAAGCAAGTAACATCGAACGTGTTCTTCAATCGGCGAATCGAGCAACGACAAAATCCCACGAAACTGTTCGCCTCAAACAGTCTGCTGACCATGTTCTCGATCGAACAACCCGCCTTAGGCCAACATTATTTGGCTTATCTGTCTGTAAGTGGG
Source organism: Megachile ligniseca (assembly GCA_945859555.1). Taxonomy (NCBI): domain Eukaryota; kingdom Metazoa; phylum Arthropoda; class Insecta; order Hymenoptera; family Megachilidae; genus Megachile; species Megachile ligniseca. The sequence continues at coordinate 4,444,646 of OX243790.1, forward strand.
CGTGCTCGATAATTCCGATGCCTGCAGTCCTGACCGTATGATTTATACGCGGCTGCATAATGTGTCACATCCTTCGATGAGCCTTCCGATTGCATAAGTGACTACGGGGTTGCCGTCACGACCGTTGAAAGACCCGATGTGGCGCCAGCATCTCACGTTCTGTCACACGTGTACAGTCACAAGCAAATCTGGTTTCCCTAGGGAGAATGCGTCGGATAACTGGGGGAACTCGTTCGTTCGTAGAAATTTTGAGAAATTTTAAAAATTTCGGGGTGCGTCGAGAATTTCGGGACTTTAGGTGTCGGGGATTTAGAGATACGGAGGTGTCGGAATTTGGTTCAGGAATTTCGGGGTCTAGGAATATGACGATTGGTATTTAGGATATAAAAATTTGGGAATTTAGGGATTTCACAGTTCAGAAATTCAGTAATCTAGGGAATTCACGGTTTAGGATTTCGCAGATCTGGGGATTCGACAATTTGGAAATGTGGGAATCTAAACTTAGAAATTTGGGAATATAGGAATTTGTGAATCTAGGGATTTTTAATATGTGTGATTTGAGCATAGGGATTTGAATCTGGGAATATTTGAATCTAGGAATTTTTATCTGTATAATTTACATCTAGGGATTCAAATTTGGGAATATTTGAATCTAGGAATTTTTATCTGTATATTTTACATCTAGGGATTCAAATCTGGGGATATTTGAATTTAGGGAGTTTTGAATCTAAGGATATTTGAATCTAGGGAGTTTTGAATCTAGGGATTTTGAGATCTAGGAATTTTCATCTGTATATTTTACATCTAGGGATTCAAATCTGGGGATATTTGAATTTAGGGAGTTTTGAATCTAAGAATATTTGAATCTAAGGAGTTTTGAATCTAGGGATTTTTATATCTAGGAATTTAGGGATGTAGGGATTTGGAACTTTAGAATTTGGAAATTTAGAAGTTTGAAAATTTAGGTATTTGGAAATTTGACGTTTTCGGAATTTGAGAATCTAGGGATATTGTGGTCCAGGTATTTAACAATCAAGGGAACCAGAAGTCCAGAAATTTGAAGACCCTGAGGATTTCAGTCTAGAGAAACATGGGAACTGCGATATTTATAAATCTAGGAATTTAGGAATTTGGAAGTTCGGAAAATTTGAGAAACTAACAATTTTGAGTTTCGAGAATTCAGGAATTTGGAAACTAGAAAATTTAGAAATAAAAAAATTGTGAAATTTAAGTAGGTGTTTTGATCGAAGGGAACGTTGCAGCCGAGTGTACTTATCGGTGATAGAAACAATGCAGCGCGACGGTAGAGTCCCTTAGGACTAGTTTATATTGATCGAACGAAGCCACGAATACATTACTATCGTTACGTGAAATCACGCGTTATAACCAGCATTTTACCATACACCGGTGGATGTAAGTATCGGCAGAGTACACCGACCCTTCGCAAGTTTTCTTTTTTAAATTACAAAATTTGTCAAGATTTCCTCGACATCCGCGTTGGTTTCTATCGAGACAAAGAATCAGCGTGTGCACCAATTCACGTTCCGCTGTTTGTTTATTCATTTTTAATTTCAAATTATGTGCGCGTTATACGCCGGTAGGTTTAGCGGTCGAGATACGGAAACGATCAGAGGTGTTCCACCTTGAGCTTGTTTAATAACTGGGAGACGATGACAGCTGAGATAATTGGACGAGGGGTTATCTTAATTTAGCCCCCGCAAATTTTTGGCCAGACGCGTTTCACGTTAGGGTAATCAGCGATGATTATGGCTCTGATACTCTGACACTTGCGATGATTATTCTGAGACAGTTCTTCGGACGCGCTGGCGCGTCTGTTACGCTTCTTTTATTTTTATACAAATCCAATGGAAGTTTTTTAAGAATTCTTGCGGATTATTCACGCGATTGACCGTCGGGAAATGTCACTGGTGAAATTTACGAGAATCGAATATAATTTACACGTGCATAATGTTGATAAAAAGATGGGATAGCGGTTTGAATGATTTCAAATTAATAATTTTTAGCTATTAATTTTTGTGGCTTAATTTTTAGCTTTCAATAATGTAGCTTACTCTAAATAATAAAATGGAAGCTAATTTTAAGTCTCATGAAGGTTAGTGACTTTTCATCAAAATTTAGATAGTTCGAATTTTCGTTCATTCTTTATCTACAAATCAAATAATTTAATATCTCCATATTCTTAAATATCTAAATCTTGATATCTTTAAATACCTAAATCTCTAAGCAGACAAACTTACGTATTACAAAACATCTAAAATTCTGTTCAAAGAACTGTCTCAGAATAATCCTGTAACGCCTAATTCCGCACAGCCCTGCAGACCCGTATAATACCCATAAGCACTCTCCCAAACATTTCCAGTGTCCAAATAAAATATTGAAAAGCCTCGTAAAACCCAATAAACGGAACAAACGTGTGAAGTGTATCACCCGAAAGGTCGTATTTCGAAAAGCCATCCATTAACCCCAATTTCGCCAACAAATCACATTATCCATTGAATCACAATCGTGCCGGAATATCTGAGGACGTCGGTAGATTGTTTAGACACCTCGGGACCCGTGAACCGTAATCATGATACCGTTGAAACGAACTTTTGCCTCGAACGAGGGAGGAGCGGCAGGGATAAAAGGGACGAAACCCAGACCTGGCCCCCGAACAGAGGAACAACCTTTCAGCTGATGGTACACGTACCTGAACCGTTAATGACCAGACCTGTCCCGAACATCCTGAAGAAACGTCGGACATTGTTTCTCCCGTGGAGCGCGCATCCTCAAGGGTTGTAGCAGGATAATAAACCGTACAATGGATGCTTGTGGGACCACGGCGTGCTTGCTGGCCATTCAGACCCGACGTACTTTCGACTTACCGCCGAATTTACAGCCTGAATTTACTGCGGAACCGGGCCACGGATTTTTCGCCTGTTTTCAATGCCTTCTGATCGGTTAACGGGTCCCTGCTGCGACCAATTCTACCTGGGAGAAGAGCTCCTTGTCAGCAAAGGACACCGATCGGACTTTCGGGGTTTGTTGATTTTCGGAGCTTCTCAATGGGTACGCGCTCGTAAATTGTTCTTGCCGAGTTTATTGGCCGCTCGAGAAAATTCGCTATTGTCGGATCATTCCTGTTGCTGTTTGACAAGATGGACGTTTTAATGGGATGTAACAACCCCCTTTTCGTTACGATTTTTGGCTGGAAATATGACGTAGGGGGTAAAATTACTATTCCACTTATTTAAGTTAACTAGTTAACTTTGACTTATAATATCGTGACGCACTCACGACGCACTTTAGATACAACAAATCAATATATTAGCAATCATGCAAACCATCGAGTTTGGAGTTTAATACCAATTACTAAATTCAGAATATACCTAACATTTTAATTTTTCTGTTTTAACATTGCAGTAATAATTAGTTAGCTCTGACTGACGCAACTGCTGAAAGAAATTATAGGTTAAGGGGTTGAATTAAATTTTACCAATTAGATAAGTGAACAAATTCTTAATAATACAAGTGATCTGTATGGAAATTTGAACGTCATATGTGGATTAAAAAGAATTAAAAGAATTAAAAGTATTTAACACTCAACCTAACCTACATTTCAATATGTACGATTATTTGAAAAACCGTACCAATATTCCCCGCAAATTTTCCATAGGATCAGTATAATTTTTTAGTATTTCAACTTTCCCTAGCAAAGCAATAAATCACAGGACTCGATAAAGCCTAATCGATGCAAGGGTCCATCAACAATTACGTTATTGTAAGGATCCATCCCCAGGATTTGTGTTGTCGATGTTTACATATCGATTGAATGATTACAGACAAGCTAAACCGGTGGTAGATCAATGTTTGTATTTATCTAGAAAAATACCGTTGTAGATGCGATAAAACTAAGCTAGATTGTGGTCCGGTAATGAAAGCCCCTATTTTTACAAACAACACCGTTATGGCTTTGTATTGAGCGTTCGTTTATCGAAGAGGAGCGGAAGCAGTTATCAACGTGGGGTACGATAAGCTATTTGATAGATTTAGTTAGGAAAGATCGTTAAAAGGGTGTGGTTATTTAATATCGCGCTATCTAACCATCCCTTTATTTCGTAAGCTCGTTGAACATCAAATCTCAAGAACCAGAGGTGTAAGAGCTCATTCAACAGCTCTCTTTTTCATATTGTTAACAGATGTAAAATGTCTATATGTTCATAACTTTTGCAACTGGATTCGATGAATCGATACCGATCGAAAAATCATGCAAAATTTCAATTTCAAAATTTTGCACAAAAAAGGACAAAATAATCCTGTTTTCTACAAATTAACAGTTCATATCTCATTATCCAGCTGGTCTCGTAACGTTTCCAATTACTCGTCAGACCTCAAGCAAGAAAAAGCAGTCAAGGTTCGAGTTTGCATGACTGAAGGTAATTAGCAACAAACGACAACTCTTATGCAATGATGCATGCAAATTAAAATCGCAGCTAGTAGATAGCGACGATGATCAGGCAGCAATAATTGCCCCCTTTGCATTATCGCCGGACACGAATCCTATCTCACCCTTCCTACCTTTTTCTATCATTTTTTGGGGGATCTATACAAGAGTATCGATCTTGACAAACGACTGTGTAGTGATAACGGGGGACTTCCCGTCATTCTCACTTACGAAGCATGTAATATTTTCGTGATGACGTTATATGTATGATTTGCAATATAAAATGTTATGTTTCTTAGGTATTTAAAAATTCAGGTAAATTCGGAGAGGTACAAATTTGGAGATTAATAGATTGAAATGGTTAGAAAGATAATTTGGGAATTATTAAACTGTTAACCTATAATCTTTTCGACAGTTTGTCAGATCTAATTATTACTAGAGTGTTAAATAAAGAACGTTGAAATGTTAGCTGTCTTCAATTGTACAAATTGGTATCGAAAACTCTGTATGCAAAAAGTTTGTCACATTTGAGCTGCGTCACGTGCGTCACGATGTTGCAAGCCAAGTTTCTCTTTGTTTTCCGATTAAAACTTCAATTTCTTCGTTATACTACTTTGTATAAACTCACCCCATAAAATCAAAATAATCCTAAACGATGAGAAGACACGTTAAATCTTGTCTAATATTACATATCGTTTTGTAGTCGCATAAAGGAACAAATGAAAATAAAATACGAGGTATTTACGTTCAATTTATTAGAATAGAATGTTGATCCAGCAGTAAAACGGCTACCAGACAACCGTCGAAGCCGGGTGTCGTGTTTGAACTTCACATTCTTGCCGGTAACACAAGTGTTCTTCATGCAAGGCGTGTCCCACAAGCGTTGGCCCCACGGATCCACGTTTCTTCCGTTGAACGAAACAACCGAAATCTCGCTTATCTTTTACGTGGTTATACACCGTTTCCCCTTAAAAAATAAAGGAAAAGAAACGGTGTCTCTTTCACGGTTTCCATCGCGAGGACACACATTCGGAATAACGCGTGAAGCTATGCGGGTTTCTCATTTAAATTATAAAACAAGACGAGCTGCCTCTGTCTGGCCTCTGTTTTCTCGTTGTTTCGTCGGAATTCCGGAGGATATTCGACTGGAAAATACTGAATGGACGACTCTGCCAATACGTGTTACACGTTCTCTAACCCTTTCGCTTTGAGTGACACGTATACAGTTACTTGTCTTAACCTTTTCGATATTTCACACGCGACAACCGATTATATGTTAGACGTCGGATATTTCGTCGAACGGAACGTTTTGTATTTAATTTCTGATGCGGTTTAAAACATGGTTAGCTAATGTAGTTACGTACTTTTGAAATCTTTTTGATTTGAATACTTAAAATTTGTAAGATTGAAATATTTGAAGTGGGAAGATTTTAAAACTTGAGTGTACAAAATTTGAATACGTAAAACTGCTGAACTTGAACATTTAAAATTTGCAAAATTTGTAAACTTTAAGCTGCAAAATTGAAATACTTGAAATTGCAATTTTCTTGAAAAAACCATATACGAACAAATTTCATTGCATATTTTTTACTTATTTTTCAACGTTGTTTCATTTTTTGGTTCTTCATTTCTGAAACACCCTATGCATTTAATACACTTAAACTGTTTTTTCTTTCTAAGAAAATTCTGTGTCAACGTTACGTTTGCAACCTGAAAGCACTATTTAAACGTCCGACGAAAAAAAAATTTCGTTATTGACCATGATAGGTGTTGAACGTAATAACTGTACACGAAGGAATCTAATCTTCCAAATAAAATAAAAAAAAACGGAATGTAAAGTAAGGAGCGGTCGAATATCTACGATGTACGATGAAGTTTCTGAACGCAAACACATGACATTTAAAAACCACGAGCCAGTTAAAACTGTGAGATATGGTACCCGTATCTAGCCATTTAAACCATATGGCTATTTAAATTTCTTGTAAATTAAATAACTTATTTACTCTTGTATAGTTGTGTTACTGTTTGTCATTGTTCTTTGTTAAATACGAAACGTCTATTAATACATTTATCAATTACAAATTTTTGAAATTCTCCAATCTTAAATTCTGTAAGTTAATGTAAATATAAACGTGAAATCCTGTGAATTTCAGTGATTCAATTTTCTGATAACAATATAGTAAAATATATAGGGTGAATATTTGTAATATCTATTGAATGATATAAAATGACCCTTATCCTCGTATTCAATTTCCTTACGCTATATGAAAACTAAAAATCAATAGATGTTACAGGGCCCGCATATTAGAGAATATATTGAACGCTAAATTAGCTTAAGTGATAGATTCAGATATAAAAAACACCTAATTAAATACATCTTACTCAATCTGTTACAAATTACCCACATTCTTATCGTATTGAAGTGCTTAAATCTCGAGCAATCTAGAGTAATAATTGCTTAATAATCGGATTCATTTTGTCGATTATCGTCAATTTAGGTTTTTGAATAGTATGGACGTTTAGGGGTTCAATGGTTGGAGCAATTATTGCAAATTTGGCAATTTGGGAATTTAGGAATTTGGGAATTTAGAAATTTAGGAATTTAGGAATTTAGGAATTTAGGAATTTAGGAATTTAGGAATTTAGGAATTTAGGAATTTTGGTAATTTTGGGAATTCGGGAATTCAGGAATTTAAGAATTTAGAAATTTAGGAAGTTAGGAATTAAGGAATTTAGGAACTTGTGAATTTTGTGAATTTTCGGAATTTTGTGAATTTGGGAATTTGGGAATTCAGGAATTCAGGAATTCAGGAATTCAGGAATTTAGGAATTTAGGAATTTTCGGAATTTTGGGAATTTGGGAATTTGGGAATTCAGAAATTAGGGATTTAGGAATTTTGGTAATTTTGGGAATTTGGGAATTCACGAATTTAGGAATTCAGGAATTTAGGTATTTAGGAATTTAGGAATTTAGGAATTTTGGTAATTTTGGGTTCCTAGAAGTTGATATCATTGGTATTCTGGAATACTGGAAATCTGGAATTTTACAATTCTGGAATATTTTGCAATTCTAAAATTCCAGAATTCTAGAACTATAAAAATGTGGAATTCCGGAATTCTGGAATTTTTGACTTTAGGAATTTTGGAACTCCGGAATTCAGAAATATAGGAATTCAGGAATTCAAGAATTCAAGAATTCAAGAATCGAGTGATTTTGGAAGTCAAGAATTTAGACATATAGAATTTTAAGAATTCAAGGATTTGGAAATCTAGAGATTTCGGAATTTATGAATTTATGAAATAAAAAATTCATGGATTTGAAGATTGAGGAACATAGAAAATCATGATATTCATAAACTGAAAAATTTAGATGTTCAATCATTTTTTCATTTATAGATTTGAAAATGTGGGTCTAAAAATGAAATTTTTTTATTCACAAAAACCTAGAATTTAGAATATCCAGAAGTTTGTATAAATTCAAACTATAAGAACCTCTAAAAGAAGAATTTATAAAATATTAATTATATCTTCATACTGAAAAACGTAAAAACCTGTAAATTTAAAAATCTGAAAATTCAAAGACAACAAAATTTTGCAATTTATCAACTGACTAATATTCGAAATACATTAAATTTGCACCGAGAATAGTCATCAAATTCATTTCGATAAATTTCGTCCATTAAAATCTAAAATATCGAAAACTGGAACGAAAATTGGACTCACAAATTTCGTTCCGAGAACAGAAGGTAAAAGTTAAGAGCATCTCGTGCCCGCATCGGTCTTCCGTTCTGACGCTTCCTTTTTAACAACGAGGCGCCGAGACGAGCGTCGCAGGCAGATGCGGGCACGTTAACCCTCCACGGGGTCATTTTGACCCGCGTGAACTCGGCACGAGCTCGTTTCTTATCACTCGAATGTAAACAACGATGCTTAGAGGGCGATGCTTCGTACGATTTACTTAGCGATAACTGGAACGCTGTATTCTTTAAAAAGCGAATACGCATCGTCTTAACATACGATTATTCTTATAATTGCATTTTTTAATTTTGTTTAATCGCTATTTAAATTCTATTGAACCTCATTGTTATTGATGATCACTTGACGATTATTAAAATGGAAAATTTTTTACGTTAGTCAAATTAGGTTCTAACCTAACTTTCGGAGTAACTGACGCCATCTATCTATTCTATGGCGATATATTATCTATACTATAGTAATTGTATTAATTGTACTATAGTAGTATTTTATGTTAAAACTAATAATTTATAGAGATACGTTAACGTTGAAATGTGTGGAAAGTGTAACATGAAAGTGAAAGTACAAATTAGGATTTGTAAGTGGTAGTTTTTAGTCAAAATTATTATTCTATCATTATAGCTATTATTTTTTGCTGTATTTCAAATTTAGAGTATCTACTACTATATGTACAGCATACTACAAGCATATAGGTACAAGAATGAGATGCAGGGATTTTAAAGTCGTTCCAAGGATTAAACTTGTCTGAAACTATCAAAAACGATACCGAACATTATTGTTGATTTCACTAATGGAAATTTTTGAAATTTAAAAATGCAAATTTTTAAATTTGCAAAGTTGATAAAAGTTTATAAATTTTCAAGTTACATTTTAATATTTACAAATTGTTACATTCTGAAATTCACAAACTTCAAAATTCACAAATTTTCACTCAAATGCACAAAACTTAAAATTTTCAAAATTCGAAATTAGTAAAACTTGCACGTCAAATTTAGAAATTTAAAGACTTCCATGTTAACTGATTTTCAATCTGAAAATAACGAATAAAACTTGCAAATCTACAAACGTAGACATACAGAGACTTTCATGTTACCAAGTTCTCAGATTTTTAAGATTAAAAATTTGTAAAAATTGCAAATTAAATACATAAATTCAAAGACTTCCATGTTATCCAATTTTCAATCTGAAAATAACGAATAAAACTTGCAAGTCTACAAATGCACACATGTAGAGATTTCCACATTAGCAGATTTTCAGGTATATCGCGTAGTGTTTACGATACCCACCCTTGCTACACTTTGTCACGGACGACGTCCCAAACAATTTTTCTTCAAAACCACATCAAGATGTTTGATATCGATCGAATCAAACGTTAGATCTACCTGGACAAATGCTCGCAATTCCAAACTGGCGTGAAATTAGTAGAGAATTTTTGCAGGCAACCGTCACCCGATCGTTCGCAAGATCACGCCCCTGAATAAAAAAATCCGTTCACGCCAAGGAGGGTAACGAGCCGTTAATAAATAAGCAAAGAGACCAAGGAAACCTTGGAACGGGGGTTAACAAACGCCTGTTGAAGCTTCCCCACCAGAAGTTCGAGCGTTTCGTGTGCGTAGCCGTCGGTGAACGGTTTCTCGGAAACGAGCTAAACCCGAAGAGAACGCTCACGAATAGAAAGAACAAGGAAGATGGTTGGTCGGTTACGTTAGGATAGGTTCGACCGTTTGTCTATGGGCCCCGTAAAGGGCCCGGCGCTTCGTGGCTGGGGTCATGTTCGAAACTCGTCTGGTAGCTCAGCCTCTTAACCCATTTGCATCTAAAGAAAAAATACACTATTATCGTGGAAATAAATAAAAGCGAGCAATATTTTTCCGATAACACCAGATAAGGTCTCCATAACTCTATTTTTTTTGTCGGGGCAATTTATGTAATAGATACAGTAATTTATTTACGATATCGAACGGGGGTCTAACAATTTATTCAACCGATTGTATCTTGTAATTCATTTAAACGATGCTATCTTATAATTTACTTATGACGTCAAACGATGCTATCTGATGATTTATTACGATATTAATACTGGAAATGAGCTTTTATTATCCTGTTACGATTTTATTGCCGAAATATTTTTGCGAGAGGTAAAAAATTGTAATTGAGGCTTCTTCGAAAAGTCTCGCAACAGTTGACAAAAGTTGCGGTTTCAAGGGTGCACACGGTAAATAACGAAGTGCTCTTTGTCGAGTGCACGCTCTCCGGTTCGTGGCTGCACATTATACCGCGCTAACTCGAGATGACTAGGCATCGTGGAATGTGCTTTTTAGCATAGAGCAAAAATCGAAGGAGGTGTAGACTAAAGTACTTTGAACACAGGTTGTACAATAACCGCTTATGGATTCTCAGGAAACACCGGCGATGCTGTAACTCGTTTCGCTGACCATCGATTTTCTTTCTGACGCGGGGATACGCTGCAAAATTTTACGCTAAACCGCTTCGTGATTTGTGATATAATTTACAGTCGCTGCTTCTGTCGAATAAATGGTCGGGAAATTAATTTTAGCTGCTAGAAATTTTTTTTCTCAAGTTTAAATCATGTTTCTAATGTTCATATTTATGCAGAAATTAATTTTTTTAATAAAAATTGCGTATTATTTTTTTATGATTATAGGAAGTTTCTTGGTGTGTATAATAGCAAATTCTATTACTGAAATTGTTAGATACATTTTTTTTATGTGCCTTGTTTTGTAAACTTGTAATATTTATGCAATAAGAATTAGTCATTTAAATAAATTTGTTTAATAGAAAATACCTTTGTATTATGTTCTTAAAAATATCTGTAATATTTCAAGAGTACACATTGTTAAATGTAAACGAATAGCAATTTCTATAATTAAAATTATTAAAAAAATAATATCTCTAGAAAAATTAGTAATGTACGTAATAATAAAGTAGACTAAATTTTTTAAAGAGAAAATGCGTTCTCAAAAAAAGTTCCAAAAATCCTACGAAGAAAATAAGTCCGGGACAAAATGGTCGAACGTCGGATTAAATCTCGTGCAAACGGCAGAAGCCGATGCAGGAATGCGATAAAAATTTCCGAAAATTCTCGAAAGATAAATATTCCGTGTAAGCCTCTATTTACAATACAGATGTCGCGAAATTTCGTAACGTCTCATTGTTCATTCGTCGCATCGCTCGTGAACGTTTCGTCCGATCGAATCTCGAGGGAAAAAAAGACGAAAAAGAGAGAGAAAGTGTTTCCCAAAGTCGCAACGTGATCCCTGGAATGCTTAAGCGGGCACCCTCTCGTCTTTTTTAAAGTCATACGTTTTCATTTTGGCTGCAGTGTCTCTAGGCCTTTCATTGGGACGCGGCCAGATTAAAGGCGCTACCCGGTCTAATCTGGCTAGATTTAAGGCCTAGAACGCTTTAGGATTCTAGCCTACCCCAACACTCAATCTTCTTAGGCTAGAGTTCCAATCGAGTTCCTCGAAACGCTTCTGAAAAATCTCTCGCTGACACGAAACCCACCACCTGTTCCGTTGCGTCGGTCAGTCTACAATTTCTGTTTTCACGGATGATGGCCTTTCGTAAACAATTTTGAAAGCTCTTTTGTGCGAACCTTCCTAAACTTTTGAATATTGGCGGAGTACACGCGTTAACACAAATAACGACAATAATAATTTTGTTGTCACCATTAGACTTTATTTTATTTAAATTTTAGCGTTTCTTACTTTTACGTTGTTGAATCGTGCATATTGTATTTTATGTCTTGAATAAACTTTTCTCTTGATATATTACATCACGCGACACTCACACGTGTTTCAAACTTTTTCAATATTTAGATCTGAGTCTTAACCCCTTCAGACGCAACAGGTGCGTCAGTCGGAAAGTAGAGAAATAAAGAAATGTTATGTCAATTTTGTATTCAGTACTTGACTCTGCAAATTGGGCAAACTCTAACTTGAAAATTATTAAAAATTCGAGCAAGATTTTTCACAGTTGAAATGAGGGTGCGTCTGGGAAATTCTCAAATTCACAAATTTACAAATTTTGCCACTTCCACAGGTGCAAAGAGCATAATTCCTAATAATCCATAAACATACTAACAGCACACCAAATTACATTAAGTACATTAAAAAAGCTAAAGTATTTTATAAATAAGCATCACTGTTAAACGTTATTAATCATTTTTCTAAACATAGCACGAAAGAGCATCGTATACAAATGAATTCATCAACATAGAAGCTGAGTATTATTTTTCACGTCAGGCGTAATACCGCCTCAATCATTATCCAATTAATTAGCCAGATTCGATCGTTTCCTCGGCTGAATCTCATCGGCGAGTAAATGAAGGTCTTATGAAACGTTCACGGAAACGTGATGAATGGACACCGATGAAGAGGCAGTGAATTATTTCAGGAGAATAATCGAAGGTCTTGATCGAGGAGCAAAAGTTGAGAACTGTTGCGTAATCGGAATAGTTTATTCAGAGGCTTTCCTACGGCAACCACTTCCTATAACGTTAATTACTCTTATCAACGCCAGTATCGTTTGCACTATCGGAAACGTGCTTGCTGAGTGAACGAACTGCGGGGAACCGCAACACGTTCAATGTACTATGTTACCTTCGTAAAAAAATACATTTCACTTCCGTTTCCATGTCGGTCTATTTTTCTTCGACTACTGAATGTTCAGGCAGTTTGATTCATTAACTTTGAGACGTTGAAGTAGTATTTTTTTAGAATCATAATGGTACTCTAAGTATTTCGTAACTTTCTAATGTGGACTTTTGGAAATTTCGAGATTTTTATATATGGAAATTGGGGATTTTTGAAATTTTGGAATTTTGGAATTTTGGAGCTTTAGGATTCTGAAGTATTGGAATTTCATATTTTAGGAAATATGGAAATTTAGAAATTTGGAATTTTGGAATTCGGGAATTTTTAGATTTTGGAACTGGAAATGTGGAATTTTTGAATTTTGAAATTAGGGAATTTTGGAATTCTGGAATGTTGGAATTTGGGAATTTTTGAAATCTGGAATTTTTAAGTTCTGAAATTTTGAATTTTTGAATCTTATAACTTGTTAAATATTTTAATTTTGGTATTCTGGAAATTTTGCATTTTGAAATAGTGACATTATGGAATTATGAGTTTAAAAATTTTTTAATATTAGAATTTTGGAATTTTGGAGTTGCAAGGTTTTTAGTGTTATGAAATTTTGGAATACTGGAATTGTAAAATTATGGAATTTTTAATCTTGGTATTTGAAAGTTTATATATCTTGGAATTTTAAAGTTACTGAATTTTAGAATTGGATGGTTTTTGAATTTTTGAATTTTGGTGATATGCAATTATGCAGTTTTAGAGCTGTATTTTAGGATTATTGTTATGAAGTTTAGAATTTTGGGGTTATTCTTATGGAACTTATTAATTCTGTCACTTCAGTCCAATGTGTATGTGTACATATTATATCCACATATACGTATAAATGTACCTATATACCCACATACATACATACACATATGTATACGAACATACAAATATGTCCAGCCATATATATACACATACGTATATAAATATACGTAGCAACATCCAAAAATTTCCATCCCAGTTCCACACTTTGAATTATAATTTTTAAATTGTTAACATTCCAATCCGATTTTATAAATAATAAAATAAAAACTTCGAAGAATTATAATTTACCAGGCTGACACCTACAGTTCCAAGGGTTAAATTACATTTTGTTCGAATAAATGATGGTTAATTCAGTTCACGGACTCCTTTACCCAGATTCCCAGCACTAATTTATATGGTTGGCCACATATGGTTGAACACGTGAATCGTGAACGAATTCGTGAAGGGAACGATCCGACTAGAGAAACAGATGTTTTCGCTGGCTCGACTCGTCCTTTAAATATTTTGACGGCCACTCGAAATCCTTCTGAGCTTGTTGCCCTTTTCATGCAAGCTGCCGTGCATTCGATGCACTGATAATCTTCCTTGAAGGTTTACGAATGAACGAGCGAGTGATTGGTGGTCATGAGAAACAATTTTTCTACCCTTTTTTTCCGACTTCCTTCGCGTCTTTGGTGGGCTTCGTTCGTGTCACTACTGTGGTGTCGAATAATTTCTCTATAAAAGAAGTTTTTTCGGAACACATGTAATTTCATTAACTTTTCGACTGCGGTCACGGACCTTGGCGCCATCCTTTCTTTGGGGCACATGTGGCACCTGTCGTAGACACTGCACATAACCGAATTTGCATATTTTCGAAATGAGAAGCTAAGAAATTGAAATGTTGAAGCATTGACAGATTAGGACATTAAAAAAAGCGAAAATTTGAAAGGAGCTGAAGAATTTAAAGAAATTGAAGAATTGGAGGAAATTGAATAATTGAAAAATTGAAAAATTGAACAATTGAACAATTGAACAATTGAATAATTGAAAAATTGAAAAATTGAAGAATTGAAGAATTGAAGAATTGAAGAATTGAAGAATTGAAAAATTGAAAAATTGAAGAATTGAAGAATTGAAGATCTGAAGATTTGAAAGATTGAAAAATCGAGAAATTGTAGTATCAAAGAATGAAAAAATCGAGTAATCCAAGAATCAAAAAATTGAAGTATCGAGGAATCCAAGATTCCAAGCACTGTAGATTCGAACAGTCGTCAAATATAAACCCCACGAAATTCCAAATGGCAGCAATAATGTTTCTGCAGTTCGCGATAAAACATAAGATTAAAACGTGGCTACGAATGTAAAGGTTAAGTTCACCTGTTCGGAGATTCCCAAGGCAGAAGAACAGCGCCGGAGAAGTTGGAATGGCCAAGAAAGAACGACTGGTTGGTCGACGAATTCCTTTTCTGTCTCTATCGCAGCCGAATTGTTCGTGATGGTCTCGGCCAGTGAGAAATACAAAAGGGGAGTGCCCAGACAACGTGGACGTCGAAATCGAAAGGGATAGCCGACGCAACGGCCAACCGGAGTGGCATTTAAAGTCATCAGCGCTACGTGACGTAATGCGTGGCTGGTCTGCGGGTACCGTGAAGGACCACGAGGAACGAAAGGGAATTTAAAAGGGGATACGGGAAAATAGAAACACCCGGGAAAATGATTTACGCTCGAATTTCATGGAACGCAACACTTACGAGCCTGATATTTTTTAATATTCCGCTTCATTTTAACAGGATGCGTTACTTCCTTCTCTTCGTACGATGATCAATTTTTCACAATTACAGTACTGTACGGATATATAACCGTGAATGTATGTGCGATGCAGCGTCAACTCTATTAGTGACGATTGAACACCGCGTAGACTAACGACTAAGTGGACTGTAACTAGTAACTTGATGTGACTTCGGGAGAATTGGACTTTATTTTGATGCTTGCTATTTGCTTTTTGGTTCGAGAGGTTGAATACAATCTAACGTTTTTCCGAAAAAACACTGGTTTTAAAAACTTCTGCCTGAGGGCTGTCGATGGGGGTGACTTCCTCATTGGCTGATTTTTGCGTGGTTCATCAGGAAGAAGGCGGTCATCTTCCCTGTCATTCGTTTGACAATCCACGCCTCCAAAGTCCTGGTCACCGTTAGCTAGATTACGAGTGACGCGGCTGGAAAGTCCCAAGACCTCTTAACCCTGAGACAGCACCCCAGGAACCATCTTGACAAATTTCAGATGCTTAAATTTATGGCACCACTAAAGCGATTTAGCTTTTAACGCTGTTTTCGCCAAACTGCCATAAATTAACGTTAAGAGACCTATTTTTTGTGTTGCACGTACAAGGTTTACAATGCAACGGTTTTTCTAAAATATACAAGTCCAAACACTATTGTGTTGCCAGAAACCCGACCGAGGTCCAATCCTCCCGCTGGAACATGCATTCCAAGACATAACATGCCGCCCGCCTTGAACGGCTACGTTCAAAATAAACAAAGACTAAAACTATGTGTAACTGTATAAATCACAAAACGCAAGTGTAATGTATCATAATCTAAAAAATATGAGTAACTATACGCAGTAATATGTGTAACTATACAATAGCTTATGTGTATTATATACAAGGGTATGTATGCAAGTATATATGTTTGTGTCTATTCTAAATCTAAATGTATCAAAGTTCTATTGGCAATTAACTTGTATCGATAGGTAACGGTACTAAATTTTTCAATGCCCGTTTATAAATTCCCTGCGGAGTCCTGACGGTAACTACTCGTATTACACCATCTTCTCCGGGGTGAACAGCAACAATCCGTCCAAGTTGCCATTGGAGTGGAGGAGAGTTGACATCTTTGATTGTTACCAGAATGCCCTCCTTGATGTTTGTGTGGTTGCCATTGTGCCATTTGCTCCTAGTGTGCAGCTCCTGTAAATATTCTATGTGCCACCTTTTCCAAAAGTGCTGCTTAATTTTCTGTATGTGTTGCCAGAGTGACAGCTTATTGGATGCTATATCGATTAAATCATGTTCAGGTAAAGATACCAACGAATCACCTATAAGGAAATGACTAGGTGATAGGGCTAGAAAATCATTAGGATCAGAGGATAGGGGTGTCAAAGGGCGTGAATTGAGGATGGCCTCAATCTCAACAATTAATGTATAAAACTGCTCGTACGTGAATACAGCATCGCCTATTGTTTTGTGTAAATGTCTTTTGAACGATTTGACAGCAGCCTCCCAGAGCCCACCAAAATGTGGAGAACGGGGAGGAGAAAAATGCCATTCTATGCCCTCTTGGGTCAGGAACTGCCGAAACTTGTCTCTATAATCACTGGAAAGTAAAAACGCCTGAGCTTCCGCGATTTCTCTACTGGCGCCTACAAAATTAGTGCCATTGTCCGAATAAATATGACGCGGTTTACCTCTTCTAGCGAGGAATCTTTTGAGCGCTCCTATACATGACTCTGTAGTTAAATCAGTTGCCAATTCCAAATGTGTAGCCTTTACCGCAAAACAAACAAAGACTACAACATAGCATTTCAACTTCTTTTGATTTCTAAATTTTTTCTCCTTGATGAGAAAGGGTCCACAGTAATCGATACCTACTGTTTCAAAAGGACGCATTTGGGTGACTCTATCCTTGGGCAAATTTCCCATTATATATTGCGGTGTCTTTAAATCTATGTCTAATTGTAGCTTACGCTCTAAACTATAAAATCTCCTCAAAGCTATTGCTCTTGAGTCTCCTAATGACTCACGTCTATCATTGAAAGGTAACCGTACAACATTACGCCCCTCTTCATTGCGTGTTATTGTTTTTGTAAAATAGCTTTCACAATTCCTTTCTTCTAATGAAAAAGATCTCTGCACTGGCATTTCTTCTATTGCCCGAAAACGCGAGATTTGTGCATCTAACGACGTTGCCAAATGACAAACTCTAGTTACCCTTTGCTTACTATGGGCTTTGCTGTCTACTTCCCCGGTTACAATCCATCCTAGTTGTGTATTTTGCAATATTACCGAGGAATTACCTACTTTGAGTTGACCTGTTTCTAGTAATTTATAAAATAGTGCATTCCCAATAAGCGCATCTATTTCTCCCGGTATATGAAATTCTGGGTCTGCTAAATGAATATGCCTGGGTAAATCTAATTTTCTAATATCAATGTGGTTTAATGGTAATCTACCCGTTATTGATGGTAGTGCAATAAAAGTTACCTGTGCTTTGTATGGACCAATTTTCGATTTAATGTTTGCTTCTACTATATAATTTGCATTAACATTAAGCTGTCCTAAACCGGAAAATGATAAGTCAATGTTACGCTTGTCTAATTGCAGTAATTCCGCGAATTTATGTGTAATAAAATGTGTTTGTGAACCGCTGTCAAGTACTACACGGCACGTATGTTCCTTATTGTATTTGTCTAAAATCGTTATTTGAGCTGTCCCAAGTAATATTTCCGATTCACATGATACTGTCAATGTTGTTTTAACTATTTCCGCGGACGTCGAAGGTGTAGATGTAAGTGGCGTCTTGTTCGTCACGTCTTGTGTTTCCGTCGGAAAATGTAGTAATGTGTGATGTTTTTTGTCGCATTTGCGGCAATTTCCTAAACGGCAATTGGCTACCGTGTGGCTTGGACGTAAACAATTTAAACATAATTTTGTCCTCCTAACTGTATTCAAACGCTCTCTAATGGGTAATTGTAAAAATCTATTGCACAAATAAATCGGATGTTCTCCCTTACAAAGAACACAAAGTTGTTTCCGATCATCCGTCGCTATGTATGATTGGCTTCTAATTTGTGTTTTCGAACGTAATCTATCCTGGATTCCAGGTGACCTTGATGAATTTAAATTGTCTAAAGCTAAATCATCCCCACGTGCATGCTTATTAATGAACTCCAACAAATGTTTAAATTTTGGAATTTCCTCGTCCTCTAACGTACGCTCCCACGCGCGACGAGTGTTTCTATCTAATTTATTCGATATAATGTGTATTAAAATAGTATCCCAATGCTCGATGGGCTGATTAATCGCTTGCAAAGCGTTGACATGTACCTGAGCCTGTTCCGCTAAATTTCTAAGGCTTGCAGGCGTGTCGCGAGTTATTTCTGGCAAATCAAACAAAATCTTTAAATGAGCGTTAATAATCTTTCTGGGTTTGTTGCATCGCTTGCGTAGCAAATCCCAAGCTACCAAATAATTGCCTTCCGTCGCGTTCAAGGATTCGATTACTGCGGAAGCCTCCCCACGGAGTGCATTTTTTAACAAATGGAATTTCTGAACACCAATTAATTCTTCGTTTTCATGTACTAATGATTTGAACGTGTCATGGAAACTATGCCACTCAATTGGATTGCCGTCAAATGGCTTAATCTCAATCTTCGAAAGAAGTGAACTAGTTGCTTTTACAGTGGTCGGTGATTCTAATAATCTACTTGTAGACGCAGGTCTACCTATACCACGCAAATTTTTTAACTTATCACTAATCAATTCCGCGGCTTTGTAGTATTGTTCTTCAAAAGATTCCCATTCCGCCGCGTGGTTCGCGTCTTCTTCTCTAATCTCTATCGCGGTTTGAATATCACAAAACGTAGTATGCATTTGTTCTAGTTTTGATTGTCGCGTCTCTAATGCAGTGATGACAAATTCTGTGTGCTCTTGTAAATACGACACTATTCGCGTTATCTGAGCTTTGGCGTTAGCTCGCTGTCTTTTCAACAATTTTACATCGTTAGATTCTGCCGAAGTAGCCATAATTGTTGAGATTGAATCAAGTCACAAGGAATAAACAAAAGGAAAGTGATTCGTTAGCACTTACCGAACGAAGTTTCGATATTGCTGTCTCTGGTTGATGTTTGGATGTTGCCGTCTCTGCAACACCTTCCTGAAGCTGCTGAGATGAATCCTCAGCTTCCCTGGATTGATGGTCGATCACCGTCGGTCAGAGGTCTTCAAAAACCCGCCTGGCTGCAACAATCTTCTTTCTATCCTTGAAGCGCTGCTCTCTGGACCAGCTTCCAGATCCGCGTCCACCAGTGAATCTCGTCAGCTGCTTCCCCAATGGAGCACGATGATTTCTTTTTGTGTGTCACAAATTAACACTACAAATGTCTCTTGAGTCCAAATCACTACTGATTCGCTATTCGAAATCAGTCTCGAAGTCACCAATAAAGGTCAGAACAATTATCTGCCTTGATGATTCTTCCAAAACCGGAACCACTATCCGGCTCGAAGGACCAAAATGTATGTGCGATGCAGCGTCAACTCTATTAGTGACGATTGAACACCGCGTAGACTAACGACTAAGTGGACTGTAACTAGTAACTTGATGTGACTTCGGGAGAATTGGACTTTATTTTGATGCTTGCTATTTGCTTTTTGGTTCGAGAGGTTGAATACAATCTAACGTTTTTCCGAAAAAACACTGGTTTTAAAAACTTCTGCCTGAGGGCTGTCGATGGGGGTGACTTCCTCATTGGCTGATTTTTGCGTGGTTCATCAGGAAGAAGGCGGTCATCTTCCCTGTCATTCGTTTGACAATCCACGCCTCCAAAGTCCTGGTCACCGTTAGCTAGATTACGAGTGACGCGGCTGGAAAGTCCCAAGACCTCTTAACCCTGAGACAGCACCCCAGGAACCATCTTGACAAATTTCAGATGCTTAAATTTATGGCACCACTAAAGCGATTTAGCTTTTAACGCTGTTTTCGCCAAACTGCCATAAATTAACGTTAAGAGACCTATTTTTTGTGTTGCACGTACAAGGTTTACAATGCAACGGTTTTTCTAAAATATACAAGTCCAAACACTATTGTGTTGCCAGAAACCCGACCGAGGTCCAATCCTCCCGCTGGAACATGCATTCCAAGACATAACAGTGAATCTGTCCGCTTATGTGACCGCCAGCTATCCCCTCCAGTTCCTGGAACTGTTTACCCGTGGCTGGCTGTTGAATCACCGGACTAACTGAAACTTCGTATTTTTATACTGGGCGTTTTCGAAATCGTACAAAAAGGGGTGAATTTTTATTTTCGACTGAGTTTGAACAGTTTCGAAGTATTTATAAACAAAATTTGTTCACGGCACATAAAATGCAACTTTTCATTACTTTGAGAATTGAATGTTATCGAACAACACTCCCACATAACAGTACATACTACGAATAAAAAAACCAAACTAAACTAATTTCTGTTTTATCGTCCTCAGAATGCGTACAACTGCACAGAATTCTTATATCCACAATCTCGCAGAGTATCCATCAGATCCAGTAAATTGAATGAACACTGTAAACAGGAGTAAAGTAACACTTGTGGTACCTACAAATGACCCAATTAACGGGTTAAAACGAGTAAAGGGGTCAGGAAGTAAAACATAGCGAATGCGAGTAAACGCGATTGAACAAATGGCTGGTTCTCGGTGCATCGCGTGAGAACCGGTGCACACAACAGTCGGTCAATCTCGGTGAGTAGATTCGTTATACGTGGATATATACGTACATATATGCAGAGGCGAGTTCACACACGAGGAGAATTCAAGGTTCGCGGTGTTCCCGATCCAAGGTGCGCTTTGTCGCGACCGTGTACACGCGTGGTGCCCCATGAGTTATAGACTTAGTGGTTGCACGTGGGTGCACAATATTGCATTCGCTCCCACACCCACCAGCGGAACCCTGCAAACAACTGCATCGATGCACTTTCGTCCGTCACGAACGCGTTTTTCTCGCGCCTACTTTGGTCCTCCTCAGTTAACCACTTAACTAAGCTTTCATTCTAATCCTTAAGTTCTCTGATTTCATACTTCTATGTTTGCAAACAGACACTGCACATTTGATAATGTATATGTTTGAAGTTGGACAATTTGAAAATTTTAACAGTGGGACATATTGGAAATTTAAAGATTTAAGCAGTCAATGTAATATTATTGTATAGTATTCGTAGTATTATGTAATATTAGTATTTTAAAGTAAATGATATTAGGAAATATTAGTATTGTAAACTCAATTACTTAACAACAACACAGTAGTGTTAATATGGTAGAGTATTAGTAGTATCACATAATATTACTATTGCAAGTGAATTAGGCTTGCAATACTCTATTCTCGTAATTTCTAGTAATTTCTAGCGAATCTAGTGATTTCAGTCGATTTCTTTTGGTTTCTAATGATTTCTAGTGATTTTTAGAGATTTCTAGTAATTTCAAGTAGTTTCAACTACGTTTTAGTAGTTTTTAGTAGTTTTTAGTAATTTCTAGCCATTACTAGTAACTTGTAGTAATTTATAATATTGCATTGTACTAATTAATTACTATTATATTAATGTATCCTATAACATTAGTACTCTAAATCACATTACCGGTAAGGAAGTAGTAAAATTACTACTGGAAAATAAATTATGCCACACCATACACTACTCATGTATTCCCACAAATAAACACAGACCATACAAGAACCGAAAATTTCACGAATTTAAAATATGCAAAAGAATGCAGTTACAGATAATTTATCAAGCTCAGAAATGACCAGAATGCACGGAACGCACAAGACCTGGTTCCTCTTTGAAGTTAAAAGACATTCAGGAAGAAATTTCCTGAACAATAGCATAATTTCGCGGGATCCCGACTGTTAAACTTTTCAACGCGATGATTTACTGATATTTATTCGTTGCCAAAGGACTTACGCACGAACATTTTTCTTCTAAAGAAGAACGAACCCTTGAAAGGCAACGTAGGCGTGGTACCCTACCAGGCAGGAGGTCTTCAACTTGTTTCGAATTCCTTCCTATCTCTTCGGGAACATTAAGAGGGAATCACAAGATTCTCACGCAGTGAAAAATCAGGCTTTAAGAGGGTTAAGAGGGGAGAAAATTTCTTTCCGTCTCGTCCAATTAACCCTTCATTTACAGAATTTCTTAACAGTTTTTACAATTTTTTAAATACTTATGTTTCTGTTCTTGTTTTATTTTACCCTTAGTGCTTTTTTTCAATTTTTTAGGGGGGATCTTGATAACAGACTTCCTGTGATTCTCACTTGCAAAACATTTAACAGCTAATATTCTATATTTTCGTGGCTATGTTATATGCAATGTTTAAAAATTGAGGTATTTCGAAATTCGAAGAGCTACAAATTCGTTTAATTTTAAATGTTTCGAAATTTGGTAATTTATATTATTAACTCTTTACAAGTTTTTCTGAAATGTCTGGTAATAAGCTAAATTAACAAAGTGAACAATATCTCAAACCATGATACTTTGCATAAAGGTACAGCAAAATATTTTTCAAATGACTTCTTCTATCACCCATTGCAAACTTTCAATCGACCTAACAGCTTGTATATGCAAACACGTGGACGATTTTCAATCTAGGCAGCCATCTTGGCCTTACATCTTACGTACTCGTCTCTAGCAAGCTTCCGAAGAGAAATACGCTTGTGCTGCCATTCAACAATTGAAGAACGAACTTCATAGTGGACTTTAAGTCCCAATGGGTCTCAATACAGTCCTATTGTTATATACTTAAATTAAAGAGTTAATATTCTAACGCAACAATTTGTAACATATTATGAAAATAATATCGATTTTCACAACATATGAAAATATTAAAATTTGTTTAACACTAAAGCTACCGATGTACAATACAAACTTTAAAATGAAAAATGAAGTTCAAAAATAAATAAGGAAATTATAAAACATAAATTAATATACATATTCTTTACCTTCATGAAGAGTAGCAGAGATTTTAAAGAAAGTCTTAATTTTTGTAAGTTAAAATGAAAAACTTTTAAAAGGGTCATTTGACCTTTTTGGTAGTTTTAGTGTTAAAAAGCTTAATACAATTTTGAACTGTATGGCGATGAATGTGCTAAGAAAAGTTGAAATATGATGATCGAATACGTAGTTTGGGCAGTAAAAATAATTGGTGCGAGACAATTAAGGTTACACGGTACACCATAGGAATTCGCGATGTGCGGTCCTCGTCCTGTGTGCCTGAGCTTCTTCGTGCACACAATCTATCGTCCCTGGTGCCTGGGAAGAGTAAAGAGCACCGTGCTCGGGTTCAGGGCCAAGTTTGTACAATCGCCATTGCGGCTTAAGCAAATATTCTAGGTCAAATTTGTCTCCGATTATGAAAGTGGTCTAAAAAGAAATCGGTTTAGTTAATTATTTCGCAGTGCATTCTATTACATTATCTGACATAATCTTTGTGAAATGTGTCTGTAATTATGAAGGTGGTTTGAGAATCTAAAAGGAAATCGGTTTAAGCAATTATATCACGTTGCATTATATTACCGCATTCTGAAAATTTTCTTGAAATTGTCCAAATTAAAAGTTTAGATAGATCTTGAGATTGTCTTGAAACCGATTTTTATTGAGATAAAAAGTTTTATCGATTGTCTACCTTATTTTTTATTTTAAATTATGTGTGCAGTTTAGTGTCAATTCGTTATAATCTTTCAAAGTTCATTGTCAAGTTTAATAATAACAAAGTCTTCAGATTGAACAATTGCAAAGTTAAAAAACGCTAAAATTCCAGTTTTTAACTAAAAAATTCGAAAATTTCAATTCTTTATTCCACAAATTAGAAACGTAATAACCTCCAAAATTTAAAACATTCAACATTCGAAAATTGCAATATTAAAAAATTAAGAAATTTCAATGCACAACTCCACAAATCGCAAAATTAATAACTTCCGACATTTCAAGGTCCACCGGTTAAGAAGTCCCAAAATCTGATATTATCAAAGTTCCAGAATTACAGTCCCAAAATTATCAAAGTCTCTAAAATTGCAAGATTCCCAAAGTCCTAAAATTACAAGTTTCTCAAAGACCCAAAATTTCAAAATTCACAAAGTCCTAAAAAATATAAGGTTCCCAAAGTCCCAAAACTACAAGCTTCTCAAAGTCCCAAAATTACAAGATTGCCAAAGTCCCAAAATCACAAGCTTCTCAAAGTCCCAAAATTACAATCTACTGAAAGTCCCATAGTCACAAGATTCCCAAAGTCCCAAAATTACAAGATTCTTAAATTCCAAAAATCACAATCTTCTCAAAGTCACAAGATTCCCAAAGTTCCAAAATTCCCAAAGTCCCAAAATGACAAGATTCTTAAAGCCGAAAAATCACAAGCTTCCATAAGTCCCGAAATCGCAACCTTCCCAATGTCCCAAAATCACAAGCTTCTCAAAGTCCCACCATTACAAGATTCTCAAAGTCCCAAAATTACAAAATTCCCAAAATAGCAAAATTATAAGATTCTCAAAGTCCCAAAATTGCAAGATCTCCAAAATCCCAAAATTACAAGATTCCTAAAGACGCAAAATCACAAGCTTCTCAAAATTCCAAATTCACAAAATTCCCAAACCCCCAAAACGACAAGATTCCCAAAGTCCCAAAACGACAAAGTTCCCATCGATCATACAACGCATGTAACACGTATACAAGAAATTACCGAAGGTCATTAACCTTTGCAACACGCGTCAAGTTCACTGAAACCGGTGAGGTATACCGTATTCGATGGTCATATACAGGCGTATAGGTGTTGCTTATCAATGAAAATAGTGGAAGAAGGTGGTCGGTGGAGACTGGTTGGTTGTCGGAACCGAATTATTGCAGCGGAGCGCGATCGTGCCTCGTTGTGTACGCAAATATGCAGGGCCTGATGACGTCATATCCGGCGTCTCGTTTTTCGCGGTGTGCACTTATCACCCCGCTGCGAGGGAAAGACGAGGAGAGGCCTTTATACGCCCACACGCAAACGCGACTGCAACGTCTTGCAGGGCGAATGCAACTTTGCTGTGTTACGCGTGTCAGCAACGATCGTCAGCCGGATTCTTGATAACGAGACACAATTTTTCCTCCTATTGTTTATCGTTTAATTGACGTCATCGAATGAGTAATGCGATGTCCACAAATAATTATTTCAGCCGTTTACTTTGAAAAGGACTTAAGTCCATGTTTGAATCAAGATATTTTTGACTTTGCATTTCCATCCAGGTTACTTTCAAAATAAACGTTGTCACAATAAGTCTTAAATATCTTTGAAAGCATATATCTTTTCAGTAAAGTATTTCTGAATGTTTATAAAAATTTTTTTCATCAATTCCTCAGTATGTGGTACAAGTTTGGATCAATATTTTTGGACACCCTCTATATGCAGAGTATATACAGGATATCCGACTTCGCCAACAACTTAACGGAAATGATTTTCAACATCGCATTACTTTTTGCCTCGTAATGTGATTAATGAAGACACTTTTATCGTTGGTTCTTTTTACTCCATTTTTCTATTCTGACCAATTGCTCATTCCGTAAGGATCTAGCTTACTGTATTAAACCGGTGTACAATACACACGAAATTAAAAATGAAGTTGACAAATAAATAAGCAAACGATAAAACATAAATTAATTCTTCACCTCCATGAAGATTAGCAAAGATTCTAAAGAAATTGTCTTAATAAATTTTGAAGAACCGACAGTATTTAGGTTGGCTCTTCTAAACACTCGAGTCAGCCAACTCGTGTATCGGTAAAAATCGACACGTATCAGCGGGGTGCCCTTGTTAGAATGCAACTTCCATAAACGTCTTCGAATCATCTTTCCACAGTGCAACGCAACAAATTCGCCGTATAATTACACGCGCGTCGGGACAACACGCGATCCGATCTCGCGCGACAAAAGCCATGAACAGTCGGGCAGGCGTTGGTGTCGGCCAGGGTGCAGCCTCCTCGCCATTACTCCTTCTTGCTGTATCGACGGACCGGACTGACCTCTCCTGTGTCCGTAAATTACGATGCATTCCAACCGATGTTCCACGGTGATAAGTCGTGCAACTCGAAATGTTTCGTCGCCAGCGGGCATTATTTTTGCCGCTCGCGAGCCGATCGCTCCGAGATAGTCTTGGACACCTCGCGCTGGAAACGAGCTGTCGATGCATAACGAACCACCCGGCGGATATAAACGTCCCGATCTACATATATTTACGCAGTCGGACGCTTCCTTTATTTTCGAGGGCAATTTGCCGCCAGATGTTATTACGCGATCGATTACCGATCGGTAATGTGACGGTGTTTATAGCTCGGATAACGATACCACCAGATTGATAATCGTTCCGTTTTGCTTTCTGTTTATACTGCCACGTTATGAAGTATCCCAGTGTTTATGAATCGATTAACATCCTCATTCAGCGCGGTTCAATGGATCGTTTTTTAACCCTTCGACGTTTTAAATTTTTCTTTCTGTGACACATTTCGAATCGTAAATGGGGATTTGAATATTTTTTTTATCACTTGCTATAGGATTGTATTACATGAAAAGTGTGTAAACACTTTTGAAGGTGCCTAACTTTAGGCTTTGTGTGTGCAGGGAAAAGGTATATATTTCAGAGGATATTAACTGTCTAAGTAATTCGGAGCAACGCGGACTTTAACTGTCGAATGCCTTGGAACTGATGACTTAACGCTGACAAATACGAAATAGTCGGGACGTTTACGTACACATATGTGTACATATGACTTTCTTACGTTGAACGTTAACGTAAGACACTTACATTCTAGTTTTAAAAACTACTTTTCTCTAATGTTGCCTAACTTGTAAAAGTGACATAGAACCATGCGGTAAAATTATATTTTGATGCTTAATTTTGTTTTCTGGTGAACATTTTGTTTATATCTTGTTACTCTCAACATATTTGAACTTCTAACACTTTTAGTTGATAGCACAACTAAATAACATATTCCTTAATTAACATGTTAAAAAATAACTTATTCTTTAATATACCATAGTAACCTTTTCATTATGTAATTTCATTTTAAACCCTAATACACTAAAATTAGAAATAAAAATTTAATGGGTTAACTCAGTTGTATACAATTTTTTTATCTATTACTTAAAAATTGTTGAAGACCAACAAATGTTGCAGTAATCGCAAACGATTTCAGTAAAGTGCGTTGAAGAAATGCAACCCTTACGTTTTTAACACATTGACTGCCACGTCACATATAGTTGACACCTTTTCATATTAATCTACCACATATGTTATTAAGAATTTGTACGTTCATTTATTTGAAAATACTCGAATTAACTGCTCGAAATTTTGAATAATAAATGCAATAAAATATAGTGATTTGTTAAAAATAAAAATATTCAATTCATTTTTCAGTTGCTTATGGCAGCCAATATGTTAGTGATCTTCTAATAGAAAATTGTGGTGAGTAATCTTTAAAGTAGCATGTAATCAATTAAAAAATTTTGCAATTTCTCCGAGTTCAAAGGGTAATATCATACGCAACAATTTAATATAAAAAATTCTATTCTGAGAATATAAGTATTCTCAAAATTTGATAATTTAATAATTTATAAAATTTCATAATTCGTAACTGTATGATAAAAGAATGAAAACGCGAATAGAAACGGTAGAAAGAAGATTATTTTTTAGAATTCTAAAGTGTAGATCAGTCAATGGTTTTGAAATGAACTTCCAGAGCCGTTAGAGGTGAAGCAAATCTAACTGTAAATTCATACATTGCTTGCTGTTAAAATTCAGCTACGTTAAGTGGAACGCGTTAACACAGAAAACAAATATCTAGATAGAAATTTTAGTACTGTTATATAAGGTGTTCCAGAAATAGTCAAACTCTGACGTTTACTTTGAAAATGAAAGCAGGTTATCTGCGTTTTATTTGTAGCGTAAATCTGTGCTATTCGAGAAATTACGTGAAGTGAATTTTTTATGGAAAGCAACAAAATAATGGTAGCTCCGTTAAAAAAAGGAATATACTTTTGCACAAAATTTTCGAGTATATGATTTAAAGAAATAATTTTACAAATTAACAATAATATTATTGTGAAGTGATAAAATTGTAAACTACTTAATTTTAGAAAGTCTACAAACTACAATACAATCTAAATAATCTAGAGAACCTACAGAATCCAGATCTAAATAGCCCAGAAAATCTAAAAAATTCCAAGCAGCTTATAATTGTACAAATTCTAAAATTGCAGAACTACAAATCTCCAAATGTTGAAAATTAAAAAATTCACAGAAACAAAATTTGCACGTATTTGCTCCTCCAGGACTTCCATCATCTTGAATCTCCCCAACTAAAAATTCCAGCAATTTTTGTCCGCGTAACTATCAATTACTTTCTAAGCTCGTTCCATATGTCGCGTTCGTGGCTGTTTGTTATCGCTCATTTGAATGTTACGGGTTAATACGGACACAGTCGGATTAAACCACCTACCAGGAGAGGCGTGCAGACGTGGCAGGTCGAGACGCAAGTTTGATCGAGCACATGATAGAATTCCTCGGCCGGTGAATCGACGTTTGCACGGTGATGCGATGCACGCCTATAGCTAAACAGTCAGAATGGTCAGTTATGCAGGATCAAGATAAATGGCGGCTCGTCGACGAGCGTTCTCGTGCATCCTATCTCCGAGACGACTCCGCTGGAACATCGTCGACCTTATGGCTCTATGAAACGTTTCGTCTCGTGCATATTTTCCTGCACGGAATAACTCCTCGCCATTCTTTTTTTCTCCGGTTGCTTCAGGAAAGTTGTACCGATGATACCGAGCTTTTATTTTCCGATGGAATTTGCTTCGAGATTTATAGGGAGCGTAAGTAACGTTTGGTCTATTTGTCAATCACCTTTCGAAGGTATAACGTCATGCTAGAAGAAAATTGATCTATACTCTATTATTATTTTACCATTTCACTACTTCGCTATTAGGTTATCGCACTATACTGTTATATTACTATACAATTATTCATTACTGATCCTGCTGTACACCTTTATAAATATACGATTCTCAATTACCAAACTGTCAAATTACCAAATTCAGAAATTCTTCAATTTTCTAGTTCTCTAACACCTTATTTGCTTAATTCCTCAATTCCAGAAGACTCACAGTTTTACAATTCCACAATTCCACAATTCCATGACTCTACAATTCCATGATTCTACAATTTCACAATCCACAATTTTGCAGTTCAACAATACCACAATTCCACAATTCCACAATTTCATGATTCTACAATCCCACAATCCACAATTTTACAGTTCCACAATTCCACAATTCCATAATCCCACAATCCTACAAGCCCACAATCGCACATTTCTTCAATTCCACAATTCCACAATTCCCCGATTTCACAATCCCACGATTTCACGATTCCACGACTCCACAATTCTATAATACCATAATTTCATAATTCTACAATTCCACAGTTCTACAATTCATTGTACTTCTTGTAATTCTACGGCTGTATAGCTCTACAATTCTACAATACTACAGTACTACAATGCTGCAATTCTACAACTCTACAATTTTGCAATTCCACAATTCCAGAATTGTAATTCTACAATACTACGATTCCAGAATTCCGCAATTCTGCACTTCTATAACTGTACAATTCAGTGAAAATTAAGTGCAATTCCAACCGTTCTAAATTCATTCGTACTTTTAACAAAAGTAACATTTTCTACAAGGGGCATATTTGTTAGTCACCTTTTGAGGAGATAGAAACCAGAATTGTACTACACAAAAATATGTTTATCTACCTATCATTTTACAAATTTACGTTCTGTGAATGTTAGTCGCAATTTTTTTGCTGCATTATACGAGAGTCTACTGTTATTGTTTTCAATTCTTTCATTACGATGTTTAAAATTTTATTATAATTTTTGCGATGCTAACTTTATTATGGGACGTACGTTGTATATGTATATCTTCATCATTCCAGTTAGTCTCGACGGTATCGTAACGATATGATTGATATATCATTAGTATCAATAAAAGATCGATAAGTTATCAGTAATCAATAACAATATCTTCAGTTTCATCTCATTGTGTTTGATTAAAAGAAGTATACTTAATCAATGATAGAATTCTTTTGCATGGTCCGTCATTTAATTTTTCAGTTCTGAGTATCCTAACATTTTCCAATTTTCAAGTTTCTCAAACTACCAAATTTCCAAATTTTCAAGTTTGTACATTCTCAAATTTCCGAGGTTCTCAAATTCTGAAATTCTGAAATTCACAGATTCCTGGATTTCTCAAATCCCCAAATTTTTTAATTTTTAAATTTCTGAATTTCTAAATTTTCATATTTCCCCTTTTCCCAAATCTCAAATTTCTTAAATCCCTAAATTTCGCAAATTTCCCTATTTTTCATATTCCCAAACTCCCCAATTTTTACATTTAAAAATTTCCAAATTTCCAAATTCCTAAATTCCAAATTTCCAAAATTTCAAAATTCCAAAATTCCAACATTTCCAAATTCCCTTCTCCTATATTCTTAAATTCCCAAATTTTGAAATTCCCAAATTCCCAAATCACCAAATTCACAAATTCCCGAATTCCCAAATTACTAAATTCCCAACTCCTCAAAATCCAAACATCCCAAATACCCAAATTCTCAAATTCCAAAAATCGCCAAATTCCAAAATTTCCAAATTCCCATCTCCCATATTCCTAAATTCCCAAATTCCCATCTCCTATATTCCTAAATTCCTAAATTCCCAAATCTCATTCACCAACACGCAACCTTTCACCACCTACCTCTCCGTCAACCCCCCTCTCCCGAAATCACCCAATTTCAAAATCCGACCCGTCCAACTAAAACTCCCTGAGCCCGCAAGATTCCCCCAACCGCGCAACAGTTCGATCGCCCCATCCCGCGACTGCAAATAAACATCGAGCGAACTTCCGTTTCGCGAAACCCTTCTTTCTTGGGAGGACCACCGTGTACCGATGTCGATACCTGTCCCTTCGATCGGGCTCATCCTGGCGTAGGCAACATGGTAACAAAATCCCGTGGCGGGCCACGGTTGATTCTTTTCCAAAAACGTTGCTCGAAAGCACCTGCGCCGTGAAATTCCTGTCCGGCATCCGCGCTGCATTCTCTGCACCGCGGGTCGGGGCAGAGGGGCGGGGGCAGCAGAAGTGGGAGTAAATGGTGCCGACGAGGAAAGAAAGGACGAGGAATTCGCGGCGGTGGAGGGAGAAAAGAGGGATGGCTGTCTCGCTCGTTCACAGGGCCATCCATTGACGCCTTCGAGCCGGCATTTATGAATGAACTCCCCCTCCCCTCCCACTATCGTCGTCGGTTACTCCGCGCATGCGCACCGCGGACCCATGCACACGCTGCGCTCGTTGCAGATCGCTCGGCGATGCGTTTGCGTAACGATGCGTCCGCCACGCAGAGCTGCCGCGTTTTCTTCGCTGAGCGGCGTACGTTTCGGTACTAAGCCCTTACGCTGGGTAATTTCTTTCTTTGCGGACATCGTGATTCTTTATGTTAGTATAGGTTTATATTTAACAGGTTATAGGTTAACATTTTGACTGCCACGTCACCCACATATGAGAACATCAATGCACAAATCGATTGACTCGACATAAAGCTCGAATTTCTGAGTCCAAATTTTGAGAGCTCAAATTTGGAAATTCGTAATTCATGAAAGCTGAAATTTGCAAATTTGTAATTTATGAAAGCTCAAATTTACAAAATCGTAATTTACGTAATTCGAAATGAACAAAAGCTCGAGTTTGCAAAATTGAAAATTAAGAAACACGAA
The DNA here is from genome assembly GCA_945859555.1 of Megachile ligniseca. Lineage (NCBI taxonomy): Eukaryota > Metazoa > Arthropoda > Insecta > Hymenoptera > Megachilidae > Megachile > Megachile ligniseca. The sequence goes on from OX243790.1 coordinate 4,476,861, forward strand.
ATTTAAAAATTTGAAATTTTCGAAAAGCTCAATTTACAAATTTGATAACTACAAAAGCTCAAGTCATAAATTCGAAATCGGCAAAAGCTCAAATTCATAAATTGTATGTCCACGAAAGCTCAAATTTACAATGCAGACAATTGGCAGGACTTAACATCATCTCACATATCTTTCATGTGTGTACGTGTAATACTTTTGAAGGTATATCCTTTTCAGAACGAATCACTTATGCTAGCCCTGTATAATCGTGTAAGTTAAAAAACTACCAACACACATAAGACTGTTTCTCAATCAACAGACGTTTTCAATAAAGAAAGTTAAGACAAAAGAAACAAGGAAACAAAAGGCGATTTAAAGTCCACTGAAAGAAGGGTACATTACTCTTTCCTTTTAAATCAATTTCACCTGACCACCTTCCGAATTACCCGACAGTGAAACGTTGAAACATTTCTTAACATCAATTTCCCTTTTCGCTACCTTTATAAATTCGATCATTATCGCGAGAAATCGTACGCCCATGATTTTATCATGGCGTAATATTTGCAAAAGGTTACAGCATCTCCGGTCATTTGACGACACGGTCCATTTCTGGCTAATCGATCCAAATGATTTCGATTGCGCCACAAGTGAAAACATCTTTTTAATGCACGCAAGAAGCTAAACGAAATCTGCGTTGCCGTCGACGATGCCCGGATGAAATTATGGGAAGACCGCATTATCTCTCGACGAAAGACAAACGGATCACAAGCGTTCCGATGACATTTTACGTAACGCCGTTTCGACGAACAGTTTCTCGCGAACGAAGGTGATGCCATTTTTCGGTCAAATTATATCGCGATGATTGCAGAAAATTGGGCTTCGCTCCAGATATCGCACCCTTCTTTTCCCTCTCGAAGTGATACGGCATTGCCTTGATAAAAAATTGCGGTCACGATTTTGTAAGATGCTATTGCGTTTAAAGGGACAGGATTTTTATTTACCGGGAGATTTAACGACCTTCGGTACACCGGTTCCATTTAAACTTTACATAATTTAGGCTGATGTCCCTGTTTCTAGTCACGTCTCGACTTCTGCTCTCTAAATTTATTTCTCCTGTTACAAATGTTTAGTTGAAGGAATTTATACTATCTTAGTATTTCTACTATTTCACGTACATATTTTTTGGTCTCGTTTTTAATAATATTACTTAATATTTATGTTTCCTAGGTTTCTAAATTGAAGAATTTTCGAGTGCGAATATTTGTGAATTCTAAAAACTGGAATTCTTCGTTTCTCCGATTTTTCGAGTTTCAATTCTTCGTCTTCGATTCCTTGATTCTTTGATTCCTCAGTTATTGGATCCGAAGCTCAATTCTTCAATTCTTTGATTCAACGTACCTTGCTTTCACGATTATTAAATTCTGTAATTCTTTAATTCCTTAATTCATCAATTCGGCAATTCAATTCTCAAGTTTTTCAATTTTTCTATATTTCAATTTTTCAATTTTTCAATTTTTCAATTTTTCAATTTTTCAATTTTTCAATTTTTCAATTTTTCAATTTTTCAATTTTTCAATTTTTCAATTTTTCAATTTTTCAATTTTTCAATTTTTCAATTTTTCAATTTTTCAATTTTTCAATTTTTCAATTTTTCAATTTTTCAATTTTTCAATTTTTCAATTTTTCAATTTTTCAATTTTTCAATTTTTCAATTTTTCAATTTTTCAATTTTTCAATTTTTCAATTCTTCAATTCTTCAATTTTTCGATTCTTCGATTCTTCAATTCTTTGATCCTTCAATTCTTCGACACATCAGTTCTTCAATTCTTCAATTTTTCAATTCTACAAATCATCAATTCTTGGATTTTTCAATTTTTCGATTCCTCAATTCTTTGACTCTTCGATTCTTTAATACTTCAATTCTTCAGTTCTTCATGTCTACAATTCTTCAATTCTTCAATTCTTCAATTCTTTAATTCTTCAATTCTCTAATTCATCACTTCTCCAATTTGTCAATTCTTCAATCCTTCAAATTTGAAAAATACTCAAATTTTCAAGCTGCAAAATTCTTCAATTCTAAACTTAGCGGGCAAATAATATTATTTATAAGAAACATATTATTCTGAAGTTACTTAAGGCTCTGTCCCCAGTTATTTTGCAATATCATTAGTGTTCAGATATTATTCAGATGTTGTTAACCCTTTGCGCTCAAAAAGCGTCTCTAAACCGCCATTCGATATAATACAATAATTTGAAATAACCATTTTTTAACTGTTTCTATAATATAACACATGTGACGTATAAACACAATGAAACAGTCAATAGTGGAAACAATAACCTCAAAAGAATTCATTTAACATTTCAAGTAGTAAGTTTTAAAGTTGCTATTTGCAAACAGTAAAATTACCTTCGAGTGCAAGGGAATACGTACATCTATAAAAAGTAAAAAAATTTGCCAGCAAGTTGGTCGTACATCCGCCATAAGAAGAAAGAACCGAAGCATCGAAGAATTTTGAATGCAGTAGCAGTTCATTCACGAGCGTAGCAGTGATCCTTGCGCCAGTTTAGACGGAGACAGCTCTGAATGATATTAAAAAGAATAAAAAAAAAAAAAGAGTTCGGTCTCTTTAAACGGAGGATGGAGCAGCATCTGTAGGAAAGAAGGAGAGGATTAATCGAGCACATGATGCGAGCATGCGAGTTCCGATGGGCACACATGGAACGCCGCGCGACAAACTGGGACCAACGCGAAGAAGTACGATTCCTCGTCGCGAGAACACGTGTCCAGACTGACAAAAATGCTGGCCGCCCCTTTTTTATTCGGTTAAAGAAGCATTCGTAGCAACAGCGAGGATCGCATTGTGGCGCGAGGCCGCGTTTCCGCTGCATTCGAGGAGGAAAAAAAATGGAAAAAAGGAAAAACAGAACCGGGAACACGCAGCGCACCACGCACCAGACTGGAAAAACGGGCACGTGCACTGCAACTTGCGACCCTCTGCTTCACCCTCGCCCTTTCCTGCCGATGCGACTTTTACTTCTATCGCTAGAAAATCATCGAAATACGTTATACATTGCGAGTATAGTTTAATAACGTGTAATAACGGATAGCTTGTAATTATACAATTCTGTAATTCATAAATTTGTATGTTCGGAAATTTGGGAAGTTGAGATTTGAGGATTTTGGAAGAATTAAATTCCAGTTTTGTTTATAGTTTAGGAGAGCAGAAGCTTGGAATGTTAGACTTTAAGAGTCTCAGAATTTTAGGACTAGGATTTTAGGATTTTAGAATTTCAGGATTTTAAGATATCAAGAGTTTAGGATATTAGGATATCAGAATCTTAGGTTTTTAGGATTTTGCAATCTAAGGATTTCAGAAGAAATATGAGGATTTCAGAATTTAAGAATTTTTAAATATTAGAATTGCAGAATTTATAAATTTTGGAATTTTAGAATTCTAGAATCTCAGTATTTGAGAATTCAGAAGTTTAGAACTGCTGAATTTTAAAATTCCAGAGTGTCAAAATTCTACAAAGTCAGAATTTCAGCATGTCAGAATGTCAGAATGTCAAAATGTCAAAATGTCAAAATGTCAAAATGTCAAAATGTCAAAATGTCAAAATGTTACAATGTCAGGATGTGAGAATGTCATCGTGTCAAAGTATCAAAGTGTCAAAGTGTCAATGTCAAAATGTCAATATGTCAGAATATCAGTATTGCAGTATGTCAGAATGTCAGAATGTCAGAATGTCAAAATGTCACAATGTCAGGATGTGAGAATGTCAACGTGTCAAAGTATCAAAGTGTCAATGTCAAAATGTCAATATGTCAGAATATCAGTATTGCAGTATGTCAGAATGTCAGAATGTCAGAAAGTTAAAATTTCAAAATTTTTGAAATTACCTAAATAAATTTAGAAGTATCCACATTTTGAATTAGTCGATTCCTCGTTTCCCAAATTTTTCCACAAATGCGTTGAAAAATTTGACGAATGAAAAATGATGAAATGCAAAGAAATAAAAATCTAACTTAAATTCCAAGAGCGCGCTACTCAACTTTTCACCGTGATTCGTTTAATCCGACCGTGCGTCGCGGAATGCAATCAAGTAAGAGAGAAGCAAATCAATCGTAACGTGATACACAGCAAAATGGAAGTGACACGCAAGGAAATTGTAAGAAAACAATGTACACGAGGCGTGCAGCCCATCACGAACGCTAATGGATAATAATCGCGTAATGAACGTGAATTATTGCATAATGCCGGTAAGCACAGGGCGTGGTCGTATTACGCGTCACGGGGTGAAGGGACGAGGGAAAGGGGAGAAAAAAAAAATATTAAATCAATGTTCAGAGGATCGTTCCCTTTTAAGTGTTGTAACTGATAATCATACCCTTATCCGTGGCAATTTACCACGGTGCGTCGTATATCATCGTCGGCTGTTATTTACCGGATGACGGGGAACGCGTCTGAGTCGCGATGATGTTCGAGCAAGAAGCACAAATTCACCGATTTGTAATTCAAAGAAAAGAAGCACCTGAATGGGAACACGGAATATATCCACCGTTTTTTCTTCCTGCAGAGCAACTGATCAAACTTATTTCGAATTATTGGAAATGGGTTGTAATCGAATGAAACTTGAGTTATTTATTTTTTTAAGTCCATTCTTTGTCACATATTATAACACATATGAGTTTCACATATTGTACCACATATGAGTTTCACATATTATTTCACATGTAATATTATACCACATATGAGTTTGACATATTTCACATAAGAGTTTCACATATTGTACCACATATGAGTTTCACATATTGTACTACATATGAGTTGCACATACAATAGTATTATACCACATATGAGTTTGATATGTTATTTCATATAGAAGTTTAACAAATTAGTACACATAGGAGTTTCATATATGATTTCACATAGGAATTTCACATATTGTACCACATATAAGTTTCACATATTGTTCCACATATGAGTTCCACACAATATTATACCACATATGAGTTTGACATGTTATTTCACATAGAAGTTTCACAAATTAGTACACATAGGAGTTTCACATATTTCCCACACATGATGCCAAGGTACCCTGTATCCTCCACGTAAGTGATATTTCATTTGAAATTCGAAAGAGAACAAATTCTGTTCAAGAACAGAAACAACATTGAAAGGAATGCAAAAGAAAGAAGCAAAGAGTAAAATTGAAGAATTTTCGGCTAAAGACTCGCACGTACTTCGGAAGCTTCAGTTCGCGTTCCTCGCAGAATGTTGACCCTCGTGGAAAGACGTACGAAGCCGAAGGTAGGAAGGGAAAGATGAAAAAATCGGCAACGAGTTGATTAAACCGGGGAAAAAACAGGCACAATGCATCCGGCCGAAAAAGTTGAACTGCTTCGACCAGTCATCTTTAATTCTTCAACGATGATCCAGTAATAACGTGCCGCCAATGAGACAAAACAATGTTGTCGGCCAGAAGGGAATATATGAAAATATCAATTTAGGATGGGATCAAAAGCTGCTTCCACTTTGAATTTGAAACTTAAAAAACAGGAATCATGCGTTTTACTTGCGAACCAATTACTGTTATCCAACGCTTTTTCGATAATTAAACGAAACTGTAACCCGTAACCACTCCATTAACCACCTCACAGAAATTTTTGTGAATAACGATATTGTCTGATGATGTGAATCATGTGAGTCGGATTAAAGGGAGTATTGGGCGGCACTGTTAATACTATTTCTACCAAGAGGTCAAAAGACACGTTTCAAATTTTAACTTAAAATTATTCTCTAAATTGAATCATTTCTCCAGTAACAAATTGCTATGTATTTAGCATGACCCAAGACAATTTTCCATATATGACATGTAGCCATAGAAGTGAAATTTTCAACGTGGTCCTAATCCAGGGACAATACTCGAAATTCGAATTCGCGTGAGGCTGGTCCCACTGTCAGCTATCTGGAAGTGAACTGATAATTTCGAGCAGCATAGAGAGGTTCACGTTTGAAAGTTAGCAGCATTAAACGTCGCTGCCCACCACGCCACTTCCTTTTCTCAGGAACAGCCGGCGCGGCGTTTTGTGGTCCGTTTCAAATATTGGCCGTCCACTCGTGGTATGCGTGATACCCCGGAGTGCGCTTAAAATATTGAAATAAGATGCTCGTACGCGGCTCTTCGAATTCTCCCTCGATTCCTCGTCTCCTTTTGTTGCTTTCCTTTCGCCGCATTCTTCCTCTTGCATGCGCACCACTTTTCTCTTCTCCCCTATTCTGTCATTTTCGACCTGCCTCCCTTCGTATTATCTCCGCACACCACTTCATGCACCATCCTTTCCCTTTTTCAATTTCTTTTTAAATATTTCTCAACATTTGCTTATTCCCGTTTCTCGACAAATTTCTAATTTATTTTAGTATTATATGTTAGTACAGGGGTCGGCAACCTTGTTAAGAGCCATTTTCCCGATGTGATCATTTTTTTAAAGTGCCAAATATACATCGGTAATATTTTCACAAACCTGCACATCCAGAAATTTTCAAATTGTATTACGATGAAATTGACAGAGTATCACGTTTTGAAAATTACAAACTTGTAAAGTTGCAAATTTCGGTAGTTTATAAATAACAATCATATCCAAAAATGTTAAGGTTTCTAATTTTCAGCTTTTTCAATAAAAAATTTCTGAGCTTCTATAATAAAATTCCCCAATTTCTTAATTAAAAAATTTGTCAATCTCCAAATTTTCAGATTCCTGTTTCCAAATGTTCAAACTACTAAAAACCAAATGAATGTCAGTAGAGAAATGAATATTTGAATTTTGCATTTCTTCGAATTTAGTACTCTCATGAACTTCGTACTTTCATGAATTTTGAAATTTGAAAATTTTCAAATTTCAAAAACAATGAATTGAAAACAATCTGCCATATCAATTAATCACCGTACGAAGGCGCATCGTCGCCATAACCGGAGGCAATAACATTTAAATGCAAATGTTCACAAAAGCGTGTCCCTTTTGAGTCAGCCTGTATGCAAATAATTGTGCGTGTTTAAATACATAACGCGTTCGTCGTAATTTTGATAATATCGACGTTAATGCTCGGCCGGTATACGCGAGAATCCATAAATAAAATGAAAATAGGTGGTTTAATTTCTCGCGTAAAGTATAATAATGATAAAAGACGTTCGGACGAAATTGAAATTCCATCAGATTTTGATACTGGTCCCGGACACATTCAATTATTCTCCCTGTAACTCGTTCGATTCGAACCGAAAAGATACATTCTGCGCTTGTTAGACCGAGCGATAAAAAGTCCTTCTTCCCGGTTACGGGCCTCTTCTTTTTTTCTGCGAACCTCTCCAATTCGTCGCGGCGTTCTTCGTCAAAAAGCTGAGCTCGGTGCTCGCGTTATCGAGGAAGCGATTCCATCTCGACCCATCATGGGCTGCGTAATCGCTCGAAATAAGTCGGCCCGACAATAAAGCGGTCAGGACAGCCGAAAGAGGTGGTAAGGAGAGAACGAAAAGAGGAAAACGACCAGTGGCCTCCTCTTTTTAATTTCCTACCACGTCAATCAATGATATAGGAGAATGATGGCCCACTTTTTAAAAAAACGATTAGCACATTATCAATTTAATCTCTGTGTACGCGTCGCAGCGTCGGTAATATTTAGCGACGATTAAACCACGTGGGGAGCTTCGATCGCTTCCAGTCATAAGTGGACGTCGAATAATTCCTACTTATTTTTAACGACGTTCCACACTATATGTACGTTCCGAACAACGTGTATCCGATGTGTCTATTTCGTGTTCGATCGCTTATTGCAAGATTGCTCGGTACCTTTCTAACCTGATACAGGCGAAGAAACGCAAAAATTCGACCAAATACTGGCAAGGCTACTTACTGGCATAATATAGGCGCCCTGAGGTAGTCTAGGACTGCTGACAATTTTATGGATACCATTTTGACATGGGCCACGTATGTCCTCAGGAGCAATATTCAGCGACGATTAAACGTAGGACACTTCATATAGTTTGAAGTCGATAAGTGGATAATTGTATAACCGATATGTTTCTTATTTTTAACGATGTTCTAAACGACTGTCTATCCGATGTTCCGAAGCGAACCGTCCATTTTGTGTCTATCTGTTCGATTGCTTATTTCGGCGTTTAAAATTATCTTTCCACGAGTATCTCCACACTTTCATCTCTTACTCCAACAATACCACTCATCTCGAGAAAACTCTCGCCCAGTAATCCTAGTCCCGCAGTTTCCCCGAGAAAATGAAGCTATCTTCACAGTTGGGACGTCACGTCGAGACGTTCCGGGATGACATCCTCTGACAGTGTCCCAGCAAAAAGGAAAGAAAAGAGCGAAAAAAAAGCAAGAAATATCCGGCTGAGAGAGGCTAGCCTGGCGGGGGAGTAAAGAGGGAATGAGTCAGAGGCTAATAAAATCGACTGGACCCGAAGACTCGTCTCAGAGAGAGGGAACTCTGCTGTTGCTGTTCGCGGGCATGGGAAAAGGCCAGCAGATTCATTGACTGCGAGGCCCACAAGTTGCCCTCCTACCCATCCTCCGACCATTGTTCCATTAAGCTTCACCGAGGACTGACACATGCTCCAGGGTTTACGTGCCACCCTGGCAAATCGCTTTTCCCTTGTCCCCCCCTCCGCCAGCCGTCCCATCGACTAATTAAAAACGACGACACGTAGACAACAGTTGCTATTTGCGTAAGGACTGTTAATTAGTTGCACGATCTTTGGTGTATTCTTGGAGACTGACCGCCTTTATGGCTGTGTGAATTAGCGGGACGTCCGATGAATAACGATGCATTCTTGGGCTGTTTCTCGTATTAATTGCCGCTGCAACGATCATTGAGAGTTGCGACGAAAATTTACTTCTGTATCGGGTTCGATGGAATCATGATTATTTAGGATGATGCTTAGATACTAGGATTATTTATGTTAGATGCTAGGTTGATTAGCCGATGTTTGTGTATACTACTTTAGTTTTATCTGTTCATGTTAGGTCATAAGATGGTTAGGATGATGCTTGTTGGGTGCTAGGTTGATTAGGTGATGTTGGTTTATGTCACACACTAGTTTAGTTTAATTTGTTCATGTAAGGTATTAGGATGATTTGAATGATGTTTATATATATTGGGTGTTAGGTTGATTAGCTGGTGCTTGTTTGTATCACATACTATTAGTTCAATTTCTTCATGTTAAGTATTTGGATGATTTTAATGCTGCTTGTTTATATCAGATACTAGGTTGATTAGATGATGCTTGTTTGTGTCAGATGCTAATTATTGATGTTAGGTATTATGATGATTTGAATGATGCTTGTTTATACCAGATACTAGGTTGATTAGATGATGCTTGTTTGTGTCACATACTAAGTGATTCATGTTAGGTAATAGGATTTGGATCATGCTTGTTTACGTTGGCTACTAGGATGATTATTTCTGCCAGGATGATTAGATGATTTCTATAAACGAAATTATTAAAAATGATAAAATTAAATGAAGCACTCTACATGTGTGTACATGCGTGTACAGTTACATAATTAGATGGGGACAATAATAATGTAGTGTTACTATCAAACAAGGTTAAAAAAGTCGCATGTAAACCCGAAATTATGAGCACGAGAAAGTCTAATTGAGCTTATCGATTCTAATGAATTTTAATGAACGATATTGCCGATGCTCGTCGGACGAATGGAATTCCTCGCGTTTGTCGTGCTGGCATTCGGACGTGATCGAAAAATTCTCCTGAATTTTTTGCTCGAACTAATTGTAAATAAGTACTTTTCCGTCGTTGATTCACGAGGCTACGTGGTGTTTTACTACGTATGATTTATTACGTGTCCCTTTTTCGGTGATACAGAACTGATGGACTGTGCTCTTTCTGATCGATTACCGATTAAATATTTATCTCGTGACGGACAATAATTTACTGGGTTTACAAATTATCATTTTACACCGCCACTTTGGAAATGTAGATAATATCTGAAAAAGTATATTCTTCATCAAGAATATGGTTCAAGTTGTAATATTAACGTGGAATTTTTTTCTATAGTAATGAACTATTTTCATTACTATATTACCTACTTTTTACAAATTCAATGGTGTATTACTAAATCAATTTTTGGGCAATAACTGATTATCGGACATTCGCTTGATTCAAATGACTATTAACAGTATGTGAATAAAGATTCTCAAGAGAGTACTCTTGAAGGTTCTCCAAGTGGTTGCAAAATTTGTATTAGTTAATTTTTTACTAAAATTATATTTCTTTGCATGTAAGCAGGAAAGAGATAAATAATCCATAATGAAAAATGAAACAAATAATTTTTAGACAGTTTAGACTTGAAGGTGTTTGTATTTAAAGTGAATACCGTACAGTAAACAGTTATTTGCACACTATAATATTAGAACATTCGTAAATCGCGACCTGTAACCAGATTAGTCGAATTTACCGTTGATTCTAAAGCCCTTTTGTATTTGACCTTCATGAAGCACCTTGCTAACAAAGAGAAACAGCGAAGATGGCCTAGCAACCTGCGAGCACCATTGTCGTGTAAATAGGAAAGAATCGTCTCGGTTGAACCGAGCGGACCTGTTTGTCTCGATGCAAACGATCGTGTGAAAGTCTCGCCGGCTCGTTAACGCCACCCTCCGAGAGGGAGGGGTCTTTCTAACCCAGAATAAGAAGCTGGCAAACCCGAGAGGCAAAAGAGACGAAACGATGGGAAGAGCAAAGATTCCGGGGAACGGAGAAAAATAAACGGACGAAGACCTCGTCCCGGCAAATTAGCTACTTTATCAACAGTCCTCCTCTTTGTTGCAAACGATGTCGGGTCTGTTTCGTCTCGGGACCCTTGTTTATTGCTTTTCCTTTCTCGCTTTTTCTGATTTTCCCTCTGCGCGCCGCGAACTTTCTCGGTGTACCCCACTGGGTTGAAACTTTGATTGCAACTGGCAAAAAGTTCGTTTTTGTGGTGGCTGGATCCTGTGATCCAGCTTTATTCTGTGAAACATGCAGATCTGAACTTGTTGTGTAAATTAATTTTAAATTTATTTAAAACTTGAGTTAAGGTAACAGGGTAAATATAGAGTAAATAAATAAGGTAAATACGTAGGTGTATAGGGTAGCAGTTATAATTCTATTATGACCGGTACAGAAAAATACAACAAAAAGCAGAGAGATGAATCAGGAAGTATATTCGTGGGACCACGTTTTTTTAGAAGCTGTGCAGGTATATATTACATTGTCTTTTTACATGTACAAGTTTTATACCTTCGCTGTTCTACATAAAAATTGTGGTACAATAAACACGTGATAAACCGAGGTCAGCCATGAATCGAATGTCTAAATCGCAGATGCTTCGAACAGAAGTTAACCGCGAATTAAGCAATTGTAAATTAAGGGCTGTACTTGGAGAAAAGTGAATGACATTTAGAAACACCGGAAGACGGTTAGGCAACGCACAAGTCGACGAAGGTGTATTAGTAGTTGTACGAAGGACACAACTAAATATTTCCGTGCATGTGATTTTACCGTTGAACGGAAAAGAGCATTCAAATTACAGGCCCTTTTGTTTCCACCGCGTCTCATTGTCAGTACACACATGCCGTTGCTCAGCGGAATTTTTTACCGTAAGATATCTACCGATGTCTACCGGTACCATTTAATCGCTATCGTTAATAAAGATATAGAAAAGGGTATCGATCAAAAAGACTCGTATCACCGCCATCGCTAGTGAAGCCTCCGTTCGAAATCTCGTGGCCCGATTCTGCCGGGAACTTTTCGTGGAAGGCTGGGCCCCAGGGATGGGAGATTTATCGGATTTGCAAATAATGAGACTATGTTTCAAAGGGGCCCGACTCGTGGCTCCTTTTGTCCCTGCCGGATTCCAGAGGTGATTCCGCGTCTTTTTTCTCGGCCTACTCGCGTTTCCTCGCTCCCTTGGGACTGGTTTCTGAAGAGGGTGGAGACACCGCAGGCGATGGAGATGAGAAATTCGGGAAAATCGAGGCGACTTTTATGGAGAAAGCTCTTTCTCTGGAATGTCAGACGTTCGAGAAGGTGCAGGCTTATTTAAAGGAACGGATGTACAAGGGGATTCAGAAATTGCTGGTCAATATTTCTAAGGGTGCTTTGCTATCATATGGGATGGGCTTCACTGACTATAGTTTATCTGCGATTTTTATAGGGTTGGAAAATTGTGGAAATTCTTGTACGGTGTGGAGAACAACTTTTCTAAGTTTTGGATATGAATTGTTAACGTCTTAACATGATCCGTTAACTTTCAACCTTAAGAATGTATTAATCAACTTTCAGTACACAAGAATATTTACTAAATAGATTTAACTGTTTAATGCAACTCAATCCTTTTGTCAAATCAATAAAGATATTTGACAAAATTAAGACTTAGTTTATAATATAATTTAAAAATTATTTTGCCCTATTTTTAAACAAATATCCTCATCAAACTTGTCATTCTGTAAATTTTTATAAATAATCTACATATTATAATTCTATATATATTATCTTCTATATATTATAATAATCTATGTATGCATAATAAAAATTTCATTTTATAAATAATCTGTAAATTGCAACAATTTACGTGGAAAGTCGTTGATTCTTTATAAAGCCAGTATCAAAATAATGGTATTACTGAACATGATTCACATAATAAGTAAAAAGGAAAATGCAAAAGGCAACGGAAAGTTCGAACAAAGTTAAGACTTTAAGAATTCGAAATTTCGCATTTATGTAAATAAGTGGCAGCCTCTGAACGATATATGATTGGCTTCGATAATATAGTACAATTAGTGCAGTCTGTTCCCCATAGCAAATTGTTGGTTCACGCGTGCTGTACGCCTGGGCTGAAATCTCTGCGTGAGAAACGCAGGCGATTTTTTTCATGCAACTTCCTGCTGATTTGCCGAAAGCGTAGGGAGGAGTAAAAAAGGTTAAGATTGTTGCTTACTTTGGATTAATGGTTAGGTTATTTTGAATTAAAGGTAAGGTTATTTTGATATTATAGGTTAGGTTATGTTACATTATAGGCGGAGTCATTTTTAATTAAAGGTAAGGTTATTTTGATATTAGGGGTTAGGTTATTTTACATTATTATGCAGTTATTTTTAATCGAAGGTAAGGTTATTTTGATATTATAGGTTAAGTTATTTTACATTAAAGGTAAGGTTATTTTTAATTAAACATAATGTCATTTTAAGTTAAAGGTAAGCTTAATTTAATTTGAACGTACCGTTACTTTGAACGAAAGATAAGATTATTTTAAATTAAATAATACCGATGACAATATATCAGGTGATCGGAGGTGGCATATTCTAAATACCCAAATCGGATAATTTTCACCCCGATAAATAAAAAAGGGTTGATATTCATGTAGGTAGATCAGGCATAAAATGATAAGCAATCCTCGGTAAAGTTTGAAAGAGCATCGTCCCACGGCCGGTATCAGCGCGTCCTCGAGATGCAAAATCCGATGCTCCATTAAAAGCAGGCTTTCAATTCCGTCGGGCCGAAACGAACCCATCAAGCCGGCCCATATTCCAAAAACCATCAGCCGGGCCCCGAAAACAAGCTCCGTGAACGCGATCGTTCCTCGCAATCTTTCGGCGTTCCCGCTCTAAACGCGGCCCGAAACCCGAGCTCAACATTTTCGGCCCTCTCTTCGTGGCCGATCCCTCCGGAGCAAAAAGGATCTCTCGCCATATCCTTTGATCCTGCCAAGGAGCCGTTCCCTTTCTTCTTCTTCTTCTTCTCTCGGTTCCTTCCACCACCGGCCCTCGAACGAAGGACCTCCCTGGACTTGGTCGCCGCTTTGGAGGTCCTGTTCCTCCCTTCTCGCCCCTCATAGGCAAACGGGGGCCATCCGGAGAGGAAGGGGAACGAAGACGGAGAAAAACAGAAGGCCAGAAAGAGAGGACACCGAAGACAAGGCCTTCCTTTGCCACTCTTACAAACGAGTTGCTTCGATGGTCAATGAATTTTTGGAATTTTCGGACGGGAAACTGGGTAGTATGAAATTCTTTCGAAAATTAGCCTCAGGTGGACTTTTCAGGTATTTTGGTATCAGGTATAAGGTTTTTCTATTGAAATAATTACGAAAGGATAGAGTTGAAAGTTATTTTGTATTTGTTCAAGCATTATGTCAACTGTTGTGTTTTGGATGGAGCTATATCATTTTCTAGGGTTTGATACTGTTTGATGAGGTTTGCTGAGAGATATAATTGTGAAATGATCAGATCAAGGTAGAGTTGAAGGTAACTTTGTATTTGTTAGAGAATTACGTTCATATGGACTCTTGATGTATTTTGCATCGAGTTGTATTTTAGAAGTTTGATCCTGTTTGATAAGGTTTGCTGAGTGAAATAATTGTGAAACACTCAGGACAGGGTAGACTTGAAGGTGACTTTGTACTTGTTCAAGAATTACGTTCATATGGACTCTTGATGTATTTTGCATCGTGTTGTATTTTAGAAGTTTGATCCTGTTTGATAAGGTTTGCTGAGTGAAATGATTGTGAAACACTCAGGACAGGGTAGACTTGAAGGTGACTTTGTACTTGTTCGAGAATTACGTTCATATGGACTCTTGATGTATTTTGTATCGAGTTGTATTTTAGAAGTTTGATCATGTTTGATGTCTACTGATTGAAATGATTATGAAACGACCTGGACAAAGTAGAGTTGACAATGATTTTGTGTTTGTATGAGAATTATGTTCATATAGACTTTTCATGTATTTTGGGTGGAGTTGGTTTTTAGAGGTTTGATCCTGTTTGATGAAGTTTGCAATTGAAATAGTTATAAAACGATGTGAACAAGGTAGAGTTAAAGGTTTTGTGCTTGTTCGTATTACACATGGCCTTTTGTAATGAAGTTTATTAGATGTTTATTCAGGTTTGTCAAGGTTTATTGAAGTTTATTCATGTTTGTTAAGGTTCATCGAAGTTTATTCACGTTTGTTAAGGTTTATTGAAATTTATTCATGTTTGTTGAAGTTTATTGAAGTTTATTCAGGTTTGTTAAGGATTATTGAAATTTATTCATGTTTGTTAAGGTTCATCGAAGTTTATTCATGTGTGGTAAGGTTTATTGAAATTTATTCAGGTTTGTTGAAGTTTATTAGAGGATATTTGAACTAGACATGTAAGATTGCTAATTGTACTATAATATGTATTGTTGACACACTAATAATTTTCTATAATTTTAATTTATTTTTCTAGGTTTTAATGTGCTGTCGTACTTCCGAATCATGAAATAGATCTTGAAATTTTGCCTTCATAGTTCATTGGTATCCCAGCTCGTCCCATTTAAAGGCCCTCTGAACCAGTTTCTGAACTTTAAAGGTCTAACCTAGACTGTGGCCGTAGTCTCTGTTAATTTCTCAACTCAACAGATCTATTTGCCAAGATATCTAAGAGTACCGTTTGAAATTTCATCCTTTCTTCGTTTTTTCTAGCTACTGACCCAGTTATTCAAATTTCATTCTTCACGACGTTGCACAACTTAATAGTCAAATTCGTTGTAGAAAATTACACGTGCTTCAGAATAATGTATATATTTTATTATAGCCGATTTTTTATTGGGAAATTATCTAATTAACGGAATTAAAATTTGAGAATTTGAAAATTTAGAAAATTGTAGGTTTGAAGAGTAGGATTTGAAAATTTAGGATTTTAGGAAATTGATAAATTAACAAAACTACAGTTTGAAAATTTTTAATAGAATTTGAAAATAATGAATAATTATCTTTCTTTCTCTAAACTCTATCATTCTATCATTAAATATAAATCCGAATTAATAACTATATTAATAAACTAAATAAATAAATATACCCACCGACGCTGTAACTATCGAAATTCCATAAAAATTTCTCGAAATTTTTGCGCCATTAAATTTCAACCACAAGAATTTCTAAAACGTTCCAAATTTGTAGCAACGATTTAATTTCGAAAACACAGGAAGAACGTATAAGCGCAAAAATGTCCATGTTCGTGATCACAGCGTGTTTAAAAACATAGTCGGTACCGAAGCTACTAATCCTCCGAGCGTTAAATCCCCATGGTCGAGTCCAACCCGAAGGAAACTGTCCATTACGATCTCACCCCCCGATTCCGCATTCCAGGCGGCACTCCGTCCCGAAATTTCTCCACCTCGGTCAACAATGTTCGCGAACGATCGTTCGTTTCGACATGATCGAAAAGCATCGTGGAAAAAATACGAGGTTGCCGGTCTGTGTGCGATTTGACGTGGTTGCGGTGTGCCACATGCACACGCGGGCACATTCATGCACACAACCACGAACCCCGTGGGCCCGTAGAACCGCATTCCAAGCTGGCTTCACGGACGGGCCCATGATCCGGCTGGTCAGGGAAGGGGGCAGGGCAAGGAGGAAGGGCAGCACGGGGAGTAAGGGCCGCGGAAGGGCGCGAGAGAGACGCAACGGGCCGGGGAATAACTCGATAAAGCGAAGGACCCCTTCTAATTAAAATGAGTTCCGCCGTGGGTCCTCGTGTACGACTCTCGCCGCGGTCTTATTTCGTCGCGAATCCTCCTCCTTGCCCTCTCCAAGCACGACTGGCCCGTGAACGGGCATCTTCCTGGTCCCCTGGAATTCGAGTGACGGACACGTGGGAATTTCTGGTGGGGAGAGCTTTTTCTACGAGACGGCTTTTTCCAAAGAGATCGCTGATACAACCCCTGTGGAATCGCTTCTGTTTCGTCGACGATAGAGTAACTGTTTTTTATTTGTTACGCGTGGTTTAGATGATTGCTTGATGGTTCGAGTATGTTGATATGGTGCTCATATGTGGACGACTTGGTTGAATTGTTTATAGGGGAAACGAGGGAAAATTATCTTGGTGTTCAATGATAGTGGATTAAAAGATGAAATTGCAAGCTTAAGTATTCTTGTTTGTATGTCGTATGTGGCATATGTGACCGAAGTTGTGAATTCAATTTAATCAATTATTTTTAAGAAAAGCAAACGAAGGTTGAGGGTTTTTAATGTTGATATACACTAACATTCAATAATATATTAAATGAAATTGAAAGATTAAGTACTTATGTTCATATGTCATATGTGACACATGTGACCACATCTGCAAATTCATTTGAATTAATTATTTATAGGAAAGGGCTAACGAAAGAAACTTTAAAGACTCTTAATATTGAGACAATGACATACACTAGCATATTAAAAAATAAAATTGTCAAAATGAGGATTC
Source organism: Megachile ligniseca (assembly GCA_945859555.1). Classification (NCBI taxonomy): domain Eukaryota; kingdom Metazoa; phylum Arthropoda; class Insecta; order Hymenoptera; family Megachilidae; genus Megachile; species Megachile ligniseca. The sequence continues at coordinate 4,494,121 of OX243790.1, forward strand.
TTGTTCATATGTCATATGTGGCATATGTGACTGTCATAGCAAATTCAGTTAAATTAATTATTTATAGGAAAAGTGAATGAAGAGAATTATTTGATCACATATTAAAGAAACCATAATTACACTCTCAAATATATTTTCAAAATTAAAACGACAAGAAATGACAGAAGTCCCAAAAACCAAAAAAGATGCAGAAGCGCAATCATTTGGCATCTAAACGGTCGATATCCAGAAGAGGACAACCTCCAGCTGATTCTGGTGATTCCCTAAACACTCGGAGCGATTAAAACCGACGAGAGGTTGTGCACCGACGTGGCATAGTAATTAAGACTTTATGGGGCACCCAGAACAGTCATTTCGGTGCAGCGTTCTGTATCGCACAATACATCCAATTTAATGACCCGATGCGTAAATCAAATCCCTCCATCGAAATAGTATTCTCTCTCTCTCTTTCACCGTTCGTTTCTTTTCTCCGCGTAGTAGGAGGTTTCTTTGAAAGCAACCAACCACCACCATCGCCATCACCATCGGCACCATCTCTCGCAAGGTGGGTTGCCTTGGGTGATACATGACGTTTCTCACGGTGATAATTATCGCCGTCTGCGAGGCCCACAGACAGACAGTCTTTCCCTTTGTATAAATACGCGTCATTAAAAATCCGGCGATATAGGAGGGGAGGGAGAAGCGAGATAAGGTCGCCTTTGACATTGCACGTTCGCAGATTTTTCTGGACAACTGACAGCGAGCGTCGATTGACGATTATTTTATGAAATGCGTCTGATGGAGGCGATCGAATGAGGTGGGCGAGACTTTTTTGAGAATTTGGGGATTTAGGGATTTGGGGATTTGGGAAATTGGGGATTTGGGGATTTGGAGATTTGGGGATTTTTGGAATCTGGAAATTTAGGGATTTGGGAAATTGGGAATTTGGGGATTTGGGGATTTGGGGATTTTTGTAATTTGGGAATTTAGGAATGTGGGAGATGGGAATTTGGAAATTTGGGAATTTGGGGATATTTGGAATTTGGGGATTTGGGGATTTTTGGAATCTGGAAATTTAGGGATTTGGGAAATTGGGAATTTGGGGATTTGGGGATTTTTGTAATTTGGGAATTTAGGAATGTGGGAGATGGGAATTTGGAAATTTGGGAATTTGGGGATATTTGGAATTTGGGGATTTGGGGATTTGGGGATTTTTGGAATCTGGAAATTTAGGGATTTGGGAAATTGGGAATTTGGGGATTTGGGGATTTGGGGATTTTTGTAATTTGGGAATTTAGGAATTTGGAAATTTGGGAATTTGGGGATTTAGAAATATAGGAGATGGGAATTTGGGGATTTTTGGAATTTGGGAATTTTAGAATTTGGGAGATAGGAATTTGGGAATTTGAGAATTTGGGGATTTGGGGATTTGGGAAATTGGGGATTTAGGGATTTTTGGAATTTGGAAATTTAGGGATTTGGGGATTTGGGGATTTGGTGATTTTTGTAATTTGGGAATTTAGGAATGTGGGAGATGGGAATTTGGGGATATTTGGAATTTGGGGATTTAGAAATATAGGAGATGGGAATTTAGGGATTTGGATATATGTGAAATTTGGGGATTTCAAAATATGGGAGATAGGAGATGGGAATTTGAAAAGATGGCAAATAGGAATTTGGAAATTTAAGAATTTGAGGATATGGGAATTTGAGAATTTGGAAATTTAAGAATTTAAGGATATGGAATTTTGGAAATTTGAGATTTATGAATACTTGGATTTCAAAATTTTGATATTGACGAATTTTGAGGTTTGGGAATTTAAGGAGTTTAGAGTTCGTAAATTTAAGAATTTTGTGATTAGGAACGTGAGAATTTGGGAATTTAGGAATTTGGGGGTATAGAAATTTGGTGTTTTCGGAATTTAGAAATTTGATGATTTGAGGATTTAGAAATTTGGAAATTTTAAAAGCTAGTAATTTGAGATTATTGAATTTTGGAATTTTGGGATTTGTGAATATTGACTTCTGAAAATTCTGATATTTTGAAAGTTTGGGAATGTGGGACTTTAAGAATGTTGGAGTTGAGAGTTTTAGGAATTTAGGAATTTGGAAACTTTGTAGATTTAGAACTTTGGTAATTATGGAATTTGATGATTTAAAAATTTGAAGAAATTTGACAATTTTCTTAATTTTCTAATTTCTTTCGATCATCTCAGTCCGCATTGTCTCCATATTTAGATCTTGACTCTACGATTCTTGTTTTCACTACCAGTTCTCATGAACTAATCTCTTAAAAAAATGAACTCCACTTTCAAAATAAAGGGTTAATGCGTTAAGAAATGTTATACGTTTTTCACTAAAAAACATTGTAAGCTGTCTTAATGTATTTATGACACGCGTTATGGCGTTGCATTTTGCACTGCGCCTGTCATTGCATTCCACCTGTTATCGTCAATTGCGCCGACAAATGTGCAAACTTCAGCGTGCATCCACGCAAGAACACATTCCTTCTCCAGCTTCCTAACACGGTGATAATTATCCACATGAGATACTTGTATTCTCCTATTCCTCAAGCTAGAAGCTCTGCTCGAAGCAAAAACAGTAAGAGTCTTCACGACTTCGTGAAGAACAACTGTTTGTTTCGATGAAATTAAAACCTGTAATCTACATTTACGAGAATTACATTTTTGCACTTGGGAAGAGAAATTTATTTATTCTCTGAAAAATTGATGGTAGTTTAAAATCTTTTTCATTTATAATGTATTGATTTTAATTATATTAGAGTATAATAATTTTGATTAATTGTATGTTTATTTTAATTAATTTATTAATTGTATGTTCATCTTAATTAATTTAGTGTGTTAATTTTAATTAATTTTTAGCATATTAATTTTAATTAATCTAAAGTATATTGATTATAATAAATTGATAGTATTCTACATGTATTGATTTAGTTCAAAAGTGACAAAAGTCAAAACCAAAAAATTAAAAAATCAAGAATAAATGTTTCTCAACTTTTTACAAGTGTACCAATACATCAAGAAGTTAAAAAATGAAGAATAATTGTTACATAATTTTCGACAAGTTTACCAACACCAGAAAAAGTGAAAAAGTTAAGAATAATTGTTACACAACTTTTTACAAGTGTATCGATACATCAAGAAGATAAAACATCAAGAATAATTGTTACATACTCCCTTATGAACGTATCCATAAATCAATAAGTTAAAAAATGGTTGTTACATACTTAACAAGTGTGTCCTAAAAATGAAAAAGTTAAGAATAATTACATACCTTTCTTCAAACGTATCAATAAGTCAACAAATCAACAGAATTAGTTAATTATAACCTTATTAGCACGTTACCGTCTGAAGAAAGGGAAAACGAGTTCGATTGACACTCGCGTTATCGAAACGTCATCGAATTGGTACCAATTTTATGCTCATTAAGAAACATACTGTTAACGTGACACGAAATACAAGGTGTCATACAGGGAAAGGTAAATATGACGTTCGGATCGAGACACATATTTATGACACGCCAAAATTCTTGTACAGACTTCTTTTCTCGTTTTTCGGACATGGCAATAATTAATCAGAACAAGGTATATCGTTTTCCAAGGTGATCGGCTCAGCGAGAAACGTCGCCAATGTTATTTCATGTGAACTGCGTTCCACGGAAGAAAAAATGAGAAAACAAATTTTAGTGGTTTCAAACTTTTTTTGTGTTGTGAACACGCTGGCACTTTGTTGCGATCATTAATTTTGATTTTACACTTTTTTGTTACGCAAATTTCAGAATTATTTTTGAATTTGGGAATTTGGGAGATGGCAATCTGGGGATTTGGAAATTTGGGAATTTGGGAATTTGGGAATTTGGGAATTTGAGAATTTGGAAAGATGGCAAATGGAAATTTAAGAATTTTAAGATATGGAAATTTGGGAATTGGGGAATTTGGGAATTGGGGAATTGGGGAATTGGGGAATTGGGGAATTTGGGAATTGGGGAATTGGGGAATTGGGGAATTTGGGAATTGGGGAATTGGGAATTGGGGAATTTGGAAAGATGGCAAATGGAAATTTAAGAATTTTAAGATATGGAAATTTGGGGAATTTTAAGATATGGAAATTTGGGAATTGGGGAATTGGGGAATTTGGGAATTGGGGAATTTGGGAATTTGGGAATTTGGGAATTGGGGAATTGGGGAATTGGGGAATTTGGGAATTGGGGAATTGGGGAATTTGGGAATTGGGGAATTTGGGAATTTGGGAATTGGGGAATTGGGGAATTGGGGAATTGGGGAATTGGGGAATTGGGGAATTGGGGAATTGGGGAATTGGGGAATTGGGGAATTGGGGAATTGGGGAATTGGGGAATTGGGGAATTGGGGAATTGGGGAATTGGGGAATTGGGGAATTTGGAAAGATGGCAAATGGAAATTTGAAAATTTTAGAATATTAGTATATGGGAATTTGAGAGTTTGGAAATTTGGGAATTGGGGAATTTGGGAATTGGGGAATTTGGAACGATGGCAAATGGCAAATTGGAATTTGGAAATTTGGGAAAATGGCAAATGGGAATTTGGAAAACGCTGCATTCAAAATAGAGATGTGAATTTGTAAATTTGTAAATTTATGAAGATAGCAAACGGAAATTCGAAAACGCTACGATCAAAATATCGAATCGATCATGGTGTTACGGGACGCAGCGACAAGATCAAAACCGATCGAACGCGGAAGACCAGGAAAGAATTCCGAAACATAAATTTGGTGCTCACCGGAATCGCGTGAAGCAATATTTTTCCGTGCAAGCCAGGCAAAAGACGTGCAAGAAAAAGAAGAAAAACGAGCCAACCGTCGGGATATATTTCGTCTCGGATCTCAATAAAGCAACGGTCGCCGGTTTTTTTCACCGGTCGAAAAAGTAATCGGTAATCCTGCAACGGAGAGCACTCTAACGAGAATTAATACCAGGCTCGAGTGTTTGTTTTGTGTGTCCGGCAGCCGGGCTTTTAAAGATCCGAGTCGCACATGAGAATCAGTTCGCGAGGCCACGTCTGAATAAATTAAATCCTTACCAGGAATTCACTAACGACCTGTACCTCTCCGGCTACACATCTCTTAATGCATGTTCTATGGTCTGCCGTGTGCCACCGACGTTTTTCTACTTTCTTTTCTCACCCCTCTTCTTCCTTTCTCTGCTCTTTATCCTTGCCTTTATGATCACGATTGTGTAACAAGCTCGATGTTTATTGGACTTTTATCGTGCTTCCAAATTTGCCCTTTTTATTGTCTTCATCAGTCACTATGGGCACCCTCTGTTTACACGCGATATTATCGCTTGTTTTATTTTCTTCTTTTACGATTTTATCATGTTTTTCATTTTTAACCCTTTGCACTCGAAGTTTTGATTCATTCATATTACTGGGAACTCGAAGCATTTTCAATCATATTCACATATAAGTACATGATATGTGCATTAAAAAAACAGTCATTGTCCTTATATTATGAACTGAAAAATATTTGCATAGTCTCCGTAGCGAAACCCTCGAGATTGAAGACTTTTAAATGGCTTCCCCAATTGTCCAAACTTGATTATCCATAAAACCTGAAATTCCAAACTGAGAAACCCCCAATTGTTCAAACTTGAATATCCATAAAATCTGACATCCTAAACTTTGAGAAACCCCCAATTGTCCAAATGTAGAAGTTCCCGAATTACAAAGAAGAGGCAGTAATGTGAGAGTGGCAGAAGAAAAACGAGGAAAAATGTGAAAATTGTTGGAAGGATCGATCGATCGTTTCAAGGCGACATATCGTCTGGTCGCGGAACCTCCATTTTCTCACGCGTGTAACAATAAAACGTGCTATTTTAAAGGCGAAGTTTACGGGCACGTTCGGCCGAAATTCTGATCGGAATCGAGCGGACCGGTTGGCCTTTGCATTCTTGCGATTGAGAGCCTTTGCAGGGTGCACCGACACGCCTCGGGCGGTTCCCATTGCATCGTCGCTTCGGACGCCAACACATTCGTTTCTCGGTGCAAGATTGCACCGGCGGGACTTATACAATCAAACTGTAAACACGACCGAGGTGGTTCGATACCACCGAGACGCGATAGAAACAAAAAGACCGTGCATGTAATTTGAATGCCTCTTTTCCCTCGTTCAACGGTAAAATCATATGCACGGAAATATTTAGTTGTGTCCTTCGTCTGACTACTAATACACCTTTGTCGTCTTGTGCGTTGCCTAATAGTCTTCCGGTGTTTCTAAATGTCATTCGCTTTTCTCCAAGTACAGCCCTTAATTTACAATTGCTTAATTCGCGGTTAACTTCTGTTCGAAGCATCTGCGATTTAGACATTCGATTCGTGGCTGACCTCGGTGTATCACGTGTTTATTGTACCACAATTTTCATGTAGAACAGCGAAGGTATAAAACTTGTACATGTAAAAAGACAATGTAATATATACCTGCACCGCTTCTAAAAAAACGTGGTCCCACGAATATACTTCCTGATTCATCTCTCTGCTTTTTGTTGTATTTTTCTGTAAATTCTGTTGTAAATAATATTATTCAGATATACTTCTTTCTAATCTGTTCCACCTGGAAATTAGACATCGTACTCTTTTCTCCGTTCGAAACCATTGTACAGTATATGACCGATTCAACCAAATATGTTCATTGACAACGTGACGCATTTACTTAATTCTTTATTTATCTTTAAAAAACTGTCACTCACGTTTTGATCGAATAAATCTAATTTTTTGTATACAGGATGGTGCAGCTATATCAGACAACTCCGTTATCAGTGCCCATATAATAAAATGTCGAATCAGAAAAATGAATTGTAACAAGTGTTGGACCATGTTCAATAACGATATTTTATAAAAATACCTCGATAAATAATAACTTTTTTACTGTCGTACTTTTTTACGTAGAGCAGCAAAAGGAATTCAACTGTGGACACATGAACAGAATCTTATAGGTTAAACAGAGTTTTGTGGATGACGGAATTTTGTCAAAGGAGAAAATATGTTTGCAGGACTTTTTATCTGTGGTGATCAATGTTTGGGCACTCTATGCACAATATGGAAGCGTCTGGAACATTTCAACGACGATTCGCAAGTACGTAATGGTTGAGCACAACGCGTCGAGCTGGCAGTGAATCACCTTGTGAAGGTGGGCCGCCAGTTCCCTTGCGCGTACAGTCAACAGCAAATCTGGTTTCTCTAGGGAAATATTGCAACCGAGTGGCGAGAGGTCTCGCAACCGTTGACTTTTAAGGGTTTGAAAATAAGGTAGGAAAACTTGAGAATTTGGATATTTGGTGATTTGGAAATTTGGGAGCTCTCGAATTTAGGTATTTGGGGTTTTGGAAGTTTGGGAAATTTAGGAAATTTGGAATCTTGAAATTAGAATTTTGAGGACGTGAACACTTGACATTAGTTTGTAGATATGAAGACAAATTTAAAAATTTGGTATTTGGGAATTTACGGGTTTAGGAGTTTTGTAATTTTATAAATTCTCGAATTTAGGGATTTGATGCGACGAAATATAAAATTTTAGGAATTTCGATATTAAGAAATTTGTGTATACGCAAACACAGAAATTTAGAAATTTTAGAAATTATCGAACTTAGGAATTTTGAAATTTAAATATCTGTAGGAGGTCTCAACCTTAAGGGACTTATCGATACACAAATATAGAAATTTAGAAATTCGGTGATTTAAGAATTTTTGAATTTTATAAACTTAAATTTAGGAATTTTAAAATTAAGTATCTGTGGGTCAGAGGTCTCAGTAAATTTACAAATTTAAGAAGTTCTTAAGAATTTTTAAATTTTAGAAATTCCCGAGGTTAGGGATTATTAAATTTAAAAACGATCCTTATCAAGTTCTAGTCCTTATCGAAAGGAAGGCTACGTTGCTCCCGAGTGTACATACGCCAGCGTGTAAGTGTACACGCGTGTATACATGCGAACACCGTCGCAAACCATTCCCTCCTTCTTCTTGTCCCAACCAAAACCACCTTCTGCCCATTCTGGTCCCTCGCGTCTACCAGCACCCTCAACCACCGCCTACCATTCGCCTTCGTGGCAGACCTTTAATCCAATCTGTGTAATAAGCGCTGCCCTTTAAAGCGCGAGAACCCCGCCATTTTCATAGTCAGCTTGCTAGAAACTTTTCTTTCGATAGTTCCTAGAGAGGGGGTGAAATATATTAAAATATCAACCAAAATATATTAACACTAGATTTACGGAACCCGTCAAAATGACGGGTCATACGTCTTTTAATTTAAATAACAAAACTTATTAAAACATTTTTGTACAAATGTACGTCAACTTTCGTAAAGCTAAAGAATCAATGTTTTAGGCAGTTCACATATCATCCCCAATTTATTTATTTTTCCACTTTTATTTCAAATTTAAATTAAATGACCATCAAACGTCCGTAAACCTACTGTTAAATATCAACATATCGTTGTTCTAATCGTCCAATAACTCCAGAAGACGAACATAATCCAGTCTTCACTCACCAGCACATTCCAATCCCCACCAAAGAGACGTCTCCCTCTCGACTTCCCATTAAGGACGAAACAAGCGGTCATAATTACATCGCAATTATCCCGCGACGCGAATGACGCGCGGCATCTGGTCGAATCCGCTACCAAAAACCCTTCGAAAATCCTTCGAAACCGTCAGCAAACATGGTCGTTGCAGCATCGACTTCAAGGCGAACCGACTGTTAGGATCGCGCATCGTTTAATCATCATCGAGACAAGGCCGGAAGAAAATACCAGGCCACCGATTCGCTCATTCGGGCTGGTCTACCGAATGCAACAAGAAGACACGAGAAACCAACACCGAACGCATCAGCATAACAACAACAATAACAACAACAACAGAATAGGGCCGAGTGCGAAAGCACGAGCTGTGGGCCGAGCCGACAATGCGGCAGGTACCTACCCCGCAGGCATTCCATCAAGATGCTATCGAAAGTGGCCGAGCACGAGGGGCCCAGAGGGAGGGGGCTGGGAAAGGGGGCCCGAACGAGCGACAAAGAGGAAACACTCCCGAAGGAGGAGGCCGCCGAGAGATATTAAAGGATGCTGAGCCGCCGACCGGGAGAGGCATCCCATGGCGTGGTGGGTCCCAAGGCACGAAGGATCACGGTCGGGGCCCACAGACCCCCACACCTCCCCACACATCTTCTACCACCCCACCAAACTCGTACGCGAACGCCCTCGAAAATGCGACTTTCCGAACGACGCATGCCTCTCATTTTTCTGCAGTTGATAACCCTGATGAACTTCCGTACGCCTCATGATTTTTAACCCTTTAGTTTAACCTTTTGCAATTTGTAAGATTCAACATTTTTTTTTTAACATTTGCAATTCTTTGGTTTCTGAATAAGCACATTTTGAATTAGATTTGTGAATATTCAAGTTTCGAATTTCGAAATTTTCGAGTTTTTAAATTCTCTAATTATCAAATTCCATAATTGACAAATTTCGAAATTTCCAAATTCTCTAATTCCTAAATTCTAAAATTCCTAAAACCTCATATTCCTATATTTACAAATTCCCAAATTCCCAAATTCCTAAATGTCTAAATTATCAAATCCCCAATTTTCCAATATCTCAAATTCCTAAATTTCCAAGTTATTAAATCCCCAAATTTCCACCACCCCAAATTCCTAAATTTTCAAATTATCAAATCCCCAAATTTCTCTCATCCCAAATTCCTAAAATTCCAAGTTATTAAATCCCCAAATTTCCACCACCCCAAATTCCTAAATTTTCAAATTATCAAATCCCCAAATTTCCACCATTCCAAATTCCTAAATTTCCCAATTATCAAATCCCCAAATTTCCACCACCCCAAATTCCTAAATTTTCAAATTAACAAATCCCCAAATTTCCACCATTCCAAATTCCTACATTTCCCAATTATCAAATCCCCAAATTTCCACCACCCCAAATTCCTAAATTTTCAAATTATCAAATCCCCAAATTTCTCTCATCCCAAATTCCTAAAATTCCAAGTTATTAAATCCCCAAATTTCCACCACCCCAAATTCCTAAATTTTCAAATGATTAAGTCCCCAAATTTCTCTCATCCCAAATTTCTAAAATTCCAAGTTATTAAATCCCCAAATTTCCACCACCCCAAATTCCTAAATTTCCTAAATTACCAAATTCCTAAATTTCCAAATTATCAAATCCAAATTTCCAAATCTCAAATTCCGTAAACCTCACATTCTCAAACCCCCAAATTTCAAAACTGACTAATTCCCAAATTCCCAAATTCCCAAATTCTCAAATTCCATTATTTCCCACCTATCAAATCCCCAAATTACCAACATCCCAAATTCTAAAATTCCCACATTTCCAAATCCCAAAATTGCAAAACCGAGAAATACATCATACTAACACAACAGTAATTAAATCTGATTACTTTGTATCGTTGATCCAAGTATTACAATCCATAAGTGTTAAGAACGTTTCGTAATTATCTTTATCAGCCCTAATTATCGAAGCAACTGTCTTTTTCGCGTCCCAAGAATCATTAATTATTTTCTGTAATAAGTATTTCAGTGAGGTCCTTTAGCTTCCATTATTATTTCGTACTCATTGATTACGCGTTGTATTACGAATCAAAATATCAATTACAATCTTTCCTTTTACAGAACAAAAGGTTTCGATGATGGATAATACTTGTGAATGACTATCAGTTATGAGAACTATCGTCATACATGATTTATGCGCTTAACACATTTCTTCAAATCGTTACAACTCTTACTGATAATGATCGACATTAATCATTAACCCATTATTAATTGCTTGAATTTATCTGTCATTTATTCTGTATTACCATACATTTATAATTAATAACAGAACTTTTATAGTTTCAGTTTCTTTGGATTTCAGTTTTTAAAAGCTGTGAGAGGAAGGTACTAATAAAAATTTGCGTGAGAATAATTCAGCTATTAATTCAAGCGAAGTTACCATTTTAATACGCTGCGTCAATCCGCCATTTGTATTAAAAACAAATATAAAAACAAATAAAAATTATTCAGCTATTATCTTCATATGAAAATTGAAATTACACTTAATTTACGAACAATGACTAATTAGTATTAACTACGAGTACATATAGAAATTCATTTATCTTCTTTTATCTAGAGTATTTAATCGGATTCTTATCTCTATTAATTCAATTAATTTTATCGATTTTATATTCAACTAAATTCGAAGCGTCGAAATATAACGTAAACGTTCGTTAAGCTGTCTTGATATAATTGAAACGAATTCAAGATTACATCTTATTTGCAGGAATATTATCTTGTAATGCCCTGGAGAGAATTTTAATCGGCTTATGGTTGATTCATAATGGCGTTCCGCTCGTTTCTGTATCAGAGTTGCACGATGGTCGCTTGATGAAACCTTGTTTTCGTCACTGTAACTTTGTTAGATTCTTTAATATATAAATCTATGTTCAAAATTTCTAACGTTTATATTTTTCTTTAAATGTGGAATGTAAATAAAAATGCTATACAAACGGAATATAAATTGTTTATAAATGGAATACAAATAAAATAGAACTGGCATAAATATAGAACATAAAAAAACAAATAAAATAAAAGTAGGAATAAAAATAGGAATACAATATAAATGGAACAAAAATGAAATAAAAGTAGTATAATTATGAAATATAAATAAAAAGGAAATAGAATAAAAAGAGAAATAGAAACAGAAATAGAATAGAAATAGAATAAGAAATAATATATGTATATAATATAATATTAATAAAATAATAAGAAATAGAATAGAAATACAATAAAAATAGAATAAAAATAAAAATAGAAATAGAAATAGAACAGAAATAGAATAAAAATTGAAATAAAAATAGAATACTAATAAGACAAAAATAAAATAAAATAGTCCAACTTCTTTTTCTACTATCACTCATAATTCAAAATATTCTCTCATCCACACACATCTTCCCAATTAACTTACACCCTCCGATCGCATTCTAACATTCTACCACATCGCCCACGGAAATCATCGTCTGATCACCTGATCACCCGACCAGCGCCGAAGAGTACCGTAGTTACCCGATGTACCACTACTCACCGCTCATCTTTCCTTGGCCTGTATAGATCCATGGATCCGAGTGTACCAATCACATGGAACGTGTTTTGTCGTGAATTAGTGTGGGTGTACACGTGGTTTGGGTCCGTGCTCTGACCATAACCTTTCGATTTCGTCTCTCTGTCGGCGTGGCATTCGAGGAGCGTCGTTGCAAGCGTCTGCGGCTCTACGAGGATCAGCCTTAATGGGGGGTAACCGAAGAATTCCTTCGGCTCGTAACCCGCGATTTGCTCGCCGCGAAGGTGGTTGCTTGCGTACGTGCGTACAATATCAAAGGGAATAGCCTCGACCCTTTATTTCTTTCCTGTTAATCGTTATCCTCGTCTCGTTGCGAGATACTACTGCTACTTCAATCTTACGGTTATGGCTGGGTCGTTTCACGTTAAATCGATCACTTTTTACCATCTGCCATTTTGTTTTAATATATGTTGTAGTCCGTATGAAATTAAGGGGGGTTTAAGTCATCATTTTGGGAGTTTCAAATTTGTTAAGAAGCAGTCTTCAAAGTTTATAATTTTGTTATTCTTCTGAAGGACTTATTTTAAAGGGGAAGCTTCGAGGAATATGACTAAATTTTTTTTTAATTTAAACCCTCATTGAAAAAGACGGAAAACAAGAATTTGTTTAAATTTTGTGACTTAAAGTTAAAACTAATTCCAAATTCCCAAATTCTAAAATTAACAAACTTTCAAATATCAAATTTCCAAATTTCCAACATCCCAAATTCTTAAATTTGCAAATTATCAAATCCCCAAATCTCCAATATTCCAAATTCCTAAATTGCTGCATTCTCAAACTCCCAAATTTCAAAATTGACAATTTTTCAAATCCCCAAATTCCAGTATTGTCCACCTATCAAATCCCCGAATTTCCTACATCCTAAATTCCTAAATCCCTATATTTCCAAACTCCCAAATTTCAAAATTGATTAATTTTGCAATCCTCAAATTACTGATACCCTAAATTCCTATGGGACAAAACGGCTTTTTGATACAGGATTAATTCAGAGAACACTTTAGAAAATATTACACTAAATACTATAATAAATACTACTACTAGTAGTAAGGAGATACTGCCATTTTTCCTTAAATTGATTTTTTTTCTTAACTAATTTTTTCGTTTCTCTCGAAACGTTTTCCATCGTCAAACCTGAGCATTCTAAAGAACCATCACTTCAGCGTCAGAAAATTCTTGGAATATAAATTCTGATAAAATCTTCGATCCTTCCTAGATCGTCCGATTCTACCAGAATCGTTTGATGCTGTATCGTTCGATTCTGCTAGATCGTTCGCGAATTCCACTATAGTTAGTTGCTTTTGCACGCCGTCGATAACCAGCAATTACCACGTCACGATTCTGCCCTTAGAACTCGCTTAATAAATTGTCTACTTTGCTTCGTACAGCCAAGCTAATCGAAGTCGAACGAGAAAACAGATCGTTTCCCGATCGATTTGAACGAAACTCTAGCCTTTAAGCGTTAAACTTGAACAATTTGAAAGAAATGATGGAACAAGGTGTAACGGAGGAAACAACATACCTGTAAGAAATATTTGCTCTAAATTCAATAAGCAATTAACGGATAATAATAACCTAAACCGTAGTGTATGGCCACACAGAGAGAAACACCTCGGGCTTCTTGCGTCTACAAGATGGCGGCTGAGGTCACGGACAACTTTCATATAACTTCATTCAGAAGTTTATTTACAACTTGTTCGTTATTTAATAATTTTTTGGTTAATTGCAACTTCTTTGTTATTTAGTCATTTTTTGGTTAATTACAACTTGTTTGCTATTTAATAATTTTTTGTTTGATTACAATTATTTCGTTATTTAGTCATTTTTTGGTTATTACAACTTGTTCGTTGTTTAACAATTTTTTGTTGAATTACAACTTGTTCATTATTTGACAATTTTTTGTTGTATCACAACTTGTTCGTTGTTTAACAATTTTTTGTTGAATGACAACTTGTTCATTATTTAACAATTTTTTGTTGAATGACAACTTGTTCATTATTTAACAATTTTTTGTTGAATGACAACTTGTTCATTATTTAACAATTTTTTGTTGAATTACAACTTGTTCATTATGAAACAATTTTTTGTTGTATCACAACTTGTTCATTATTTAAAAATTCGTTGATTAAAAACTCTATCCAACATATATCGCAATTACGTTTCGACAAAAAAGCCATCGACATCGAACCAGTTAACAAGTTTACATTGTGACCGAAAACGAGATGTCCTCTTTTTCTAATGCAAAAGAAGAAGAAATGAATCGAGAAATTGCTCTGCAAGCGTGAAGGAACTGCCAAACACCTATCTAATCTCGCAACAAATTACTCAACCCATGTTCTGCGGCTTCGTTTTAAAGTGACCCTAAAGAATTCGACAAAATATTTCGGTTATCGCGGCCATTATCAGCGGTACACATACCTTTCCTCGTTGGCCACGTTAAACGGCGTCATTTTTCAGGGTAATTAATCGCGTGCTTGTCCTGTAATTCCATTTATTCGTATTCACCGGCGCATTCGTAATCCGCGCGAAATTTAAAACTCGCGGTTACCCGCTGCGATCTCGCGACGATTTATATCCGCACGATCAGCTTTCGAGTCCCACGTGTATATCTCCTTCAAAATACCAACATTGGTAGCATAGCGTGCAAGATGCGAGAGTACTATCGATCATAAACGAGATAGCGACATTGTCGAAAAAATCTGATTTCTTTTGGTAATGTACTCTTTTAGTCTTTAAAAAATAATACTTTTTAGAAATAATATACTCATGCTCTTTATGGTTTATTCAATCTGTTTATAGTTCGTTGAAATAAATGAGTGGCATGTATCTAAGAAATAAAACAAATAAATTATGTACACCAAATATGTGTAACAAATAAATGTCATATATCGAAGAAATAAAACAAACAAATTACATACATTAACTAAATAAAATAAATGACATACACCAGAGAAATGTAACAAATAAATGATATGTACCAACTAAATAGGACAAATAAATTACATACACCAAATAAATAAAATAAATGAATGACATACACCAAAGATATAAAACAAATAACTGATATGTACCAAATAAATAAAATAAATAATGACATTGACCAAACAAATAAATTACATACACCAAATAAATAAATTAAATGACTGACATACACCAATTAAGTAAAACAAATAAATGTCATACACCAAATAAATAAAACAGCAAATTACGTGCCCTAACTAAATAAAGTAAATCACATACTCCACCTAAATAAAATAAATGACACACCAAGAAAATAAAATAAATAAATAAAATAAGCAATATCCGATATCATTCGCGAGCCCAGAAACAAATATGACGTCAGGCACGCCTCTTCGCGCGACATAAGATTGAGTTTTGTTGAAGACGGATAGTAATTATGACACGCTATGAACACGTAGCGACTCATATCTTCATTCCGTGCTATCATAATTCAAAGGACGGAACACGAGGACGATTAAAGCCGACAAATCGAGCCGCGTCGGTACACGTCGTACGTTTCACCCTGACACAGTTCTGACAAGGCTTTGGCTCTTGTACCTTTTATTCGATCCATGCCCGTTTTTATGGCGGGAATTTCGCTTGGGAACTCGTGGGTGCTGACGATCGAGTGCCGGGCGTGGGTGTTCCCGTCGTGGGATCCTTGGTAGCTGATGATCGTTTTGTGGAATTAGCCTACCGAATATTTTATCTCGGGTATCGTTAATATCCCGGACTTTGTGGGTGTTCTAACAGGGAATTTATAGGATACTTCGGGCTGCTGATCGTATTGTGGAATTAGACTTTTTGGATATCTTATCTCGGTTACTTCTGTGGAATACAAAGAACGCACGGTATGGCGGTGGCAGATGTACGGATATTTTATTCTCAGTTGATGTCGCCAACTTTATTGCAAGTGTAACAGGAATCGAAGAGCATCCGGTTGAACGATGTTATCAATGTTTTTACTTTTATTCCTCCACATGACCGAATTTTTAAAATGTTCCTACGTTCGCAATACAACTAGTGAACTGTATCAACCCCTTGCCTTATGACTTGTCAGGTTAGTCGGAACTAATTATAGCTACATTATTAAAACAGAGAACAAAAATTAAAATGTTACGTCAAGTTTGCATCCAGCAATCGACTATGCAATTTATAATTGGACAAATTCAAAATTGAACTATCAACCCCTTGCCTTATGACTCGTCAGGTGCGTCAGTCGGAACTAATCACAGCTGCAATATTAAAACACAGAGACAAAGTTGAAATGTTATGACAACTGTATTTTCTGCAATCCTTGACTGTGCAAATTGTAATTGGACAAATTCCAAATTGAACTATATCAACCCCTTGCCTTATAACTCATCAGGTGCGTCAGTCAGAACTCGCTAATCACAACTACAATATTTAAACAGAGAAGAAAAATTAAAATGTTACGTCAATTTTGTGATATTTACGTTAACATGTGAATCTCTAAATTTGATTTCCAATTACATTGCAATCGGTTGTTTCAAATGGAAGATATAATGCGTAGGATGTATGCACGAGGCAATTAATTATCAAAAGATCGAGTAGAATTTCGTAGAAATCAGCGAGTCGATTTCAACGAAACGGGAGACAGACGACGGAAGAATGTGTAACCGAGTGCACATTCTCCGGCGATATGCAGCCGTATGCAACGCGATGCACCGGCTGCACGTGAATCAAACGCTGCAAACTCGCGGAAGTGGCTGGTTCGCCCGCGTGCCCGCGCGCCCCGCAAGTTGCATAATATTTTGTCGGGACATTTAAATTCTTAACGCACCGTGCCCACCGGACACGTGCTAATACGTCCTTCATTAACCCTCCGTTCGTGCAACTTTCAACTGCGGTACGTTGCGTGAACCCCCTTCTTATACCAATCTGAATTTTCGACTATATTTAAAACTAGAACGATATTAAATTTAACCCTTTGCCCTACAACAGCGTGTTTCAAAAATGGTATTTACTCAGATTTAGAGGGTAAAAAATTTAAACTAGCTAAAATTGAAGCTAAATTGGTTGTTTCGTACCACAAGTGTAATTGTTAAGGGTTAAAAATAAATAAATACCGAAACATCAATTAACATGCATAGTTATTCTTTGTTTCTACGATAATTTCGTGGAAAATAAAATTTTTTAATATAAAATGTAAAGCCTAAAACCAGTCATCTTGATAATTAATACTAACAATTCTAAGCTAATACCAACATTTTCTATCATATAAACAAATGAAATAAAAGTATTACAAACAATGTTACGTTATTAATGAAGAAACAGTGAAACTAAACTACTACAATCGAAACGTCTAAACGTGAAGTCGTTATCAAAAAAGAATTCTATCTCGAGCAACGAAAAAGTTCGAAATTTTCCAAATTGGTGTGAAGAAAGGCGGCGCTTCCGCTCGGTCAAACGATAATCGTCCGATTTTGAAAAAGAAGAATAAGAAAAACCTGATTCACGACGTCTTATCGTAGCTCGTTAAGCTTCCACGAGATTAAATTATCGAGGCTGCGTCTGTAGCCGTCTCTAAATATAATAAATCGTCGATCAGCAGCGGTTGATCGAGTGAATGACCAGCTCGGAACAGGGTGGCCCGACTTTCCTTCTCTGATGATTTGTCTGGCATACCTTATCTTATTAATGAATGTCCCGTTCTACGTCAAAGACGGACAATTTAAAACTCCCTTTTGTGTCAAACTAGAAAACGAGTCTTTTATAATTTTCATTTGTTATTGAATTACAAAAAGATTGCTTTGTGAAATAGATTTTACCTTCATATGTACTGTTGCGTTCAACAATCCCCTCAGTTTTTTTTTTTAAATAACAAAAGTACAATTTATTGACAAATTACTTTGTCAATTTTACAAGAGATACGTTTTCAAGCAACAGAAAAATATTTTATTAAATTAATATTGTTTCTAAAACAAGTATACAAGAAAATAATCTGCAATATTCTTGAATTTAAAAAGAATTTTAATTTGAATAAAAAACGAACATTGTATCCCTTGTTCCTTTTACGCAGATTACACATTTGTTTAAGCAATGACGCTGAAAATTAACAGGTACAATAATGCAACCTTGTGGCGTAGAGAAGATTAGTATGTAAATAATTAACGACGTAATTAACACGATTCGTTGGTCAACTATCGAGCGGGATCTACAGCAGTCGCGATTTAAATGTTAGACCGCATTCAATTAAAATTCAACGGGAATTCTTTTTTATGGCCATTATGTATACGCGCGATCTGTGGATCTTGTTGTAAGGGATCCAAGCGTGAACACCTTAATTGGCACGTACAGAATAACTTTCTGATTAAACGTGTATCATGAAAAATTCATATCGTGGTTGAAAGACTCGCGAAATTGTGTTGTAGACTCTTAATGGGCGCACAATTTTCACGGTTTCATTTTTGAGGCAGTTAAAAATATCCATTGTTTCTTTCTTTATTACATTGTTTCTTACATCGTGATTCAGTGTTTCAATTAAGTGGCTTTAAATCAGAGATGTAATTCAAGTATTCGACATTGTTGGATCATTGTTTTTTATTTGGACTTTTAATACATTGTGTACTCAAGTATATTTGCGTTTAAAGCACGTTACAATTAAATCTGAAATTTGACGCTTTCAATATCTGCAGTTTTCATCAACATAACCTAAATTAAATTCGTCGTACGCCGTACGTCACTAAATGATTTTTTAACGAGAATTCTATAGAATCACAATTTGTTGGCAATTTGCCAACATTAAGGTGCACCGTTGAAAAAAATTCACTTTCGCAAGGACGATGATTATCGAGCTGCGAGCACCGCGGCTCGAACAATGAAAGCTCGTGTTGTGAGAGAACGAGTTGTAAAAATGAGACTCCTTCGCTCAGGGGTAGCCATATGGCGTGAATTTGATTAATTGCATACGCAGTGTGCTGGAACCTCGCGTTCATTTGCAACGATATAGAGCACCGGAACGTTATTATTCCAGAGACGAATAGCTTTGATGGTCGATGCTTTGGCACCGGCGACCAGCCGCGTTATTTAATAATCGCAGAGATCGCAGTTGCATACGATTGTTTAACAACAAAAATTCTTCGAAATTATCTGTTAGGTCCTAACAAAAAAATCCTAACTGCAGACATTTGACTAAAAATCTGCGTTAATCTCACTCTCATTTAAAACTAGATTTAATTACATAATTCAAGTACAGCAAAGAGGAGACTTCCGTGAAATTCTAAAAATAGTTGAAAGTCTACGTTGAAGAAAATAACGAGTTTAAAAGGCGCGCAAAGGAGAAACAGGAAGTTGTGAAACAAGAAATTTAAAGTGATAAATATTACATACATGTTTGACACAAAACTAGTCGAGCGTTTTTTTATTTTTCTATTCCAGACGCAACGGTAAGACGAAAAATATAACACAAATCTTAGGAAATAGAAGTCCTGCATGTCAGATAAGTTTCCTGAAGCAAAGAACCTGGAACGAGGAACTTTGAATATATTAAATTCTAAGTTATTCCAGATTCCTTAGAGTAAAGGAACTTAAAGCGTGGAATTTAAAACAAGTTTCCACGAATAAGAACCTTGACCATGAAACTTAGAACGAGTTCTTTGAGATAAGGAATCTGGAATAAAAAGAACGACAAGAAAACGTTTTAAAGCAAATTTCTTCGATCATTTATTAAATTCGATCCAATTTCCATGGTTCGATAATTTTAAACATTCTATTCGCTTAATCTGAATTAATGACACGTTGTTTCATTACGGTATAGATACTGATCGACAGGTCATGTCGAAGATATATCTTCTTAGTCATCTCTAGATGATATTTTATTTATTAACTTTATCTTTACACACATATAATTTTATTATTTAATATGTCATTTATCTACTTACATATTATCATATTAATATTGTAACATATTAACATATTAACATATTAACATATTAACATATTAACATATTAACATATTAACATATTAACATATTAACATATTAACATATTAACATATTAACATATTAACATATTAACATATTAACATATTAACATATTAACATATTAACATATTAACATATTAACATATTAACATATTAACATATTAACATATTAACATATTAACATATTAACATATTAACATACCATCATAACGTATCAACATAAAATCATACAGTTATACTAGCATACTAGCATACTATCATACTATCATACTATCATACTATTATACTGCCATGCTATCTACCATCATACTATCATACTATCGTACCATCATGCCATCATACCATCATGCCATCATGCCGTCATACCATCATACTATTATTGTATTAACGTGTTAACATATTATCTAATATGGCAAAAAGCAGACATGTTTAGAATAACTGTGTTATTAGAAAATAATATGTTTTTTAATATGTAATACGGTTCTTAAATGTAATATTTAATGAAAAAGTAAATTAATTAAATACTGTTTAGTTTGTAATAGAAAATTAAACTTCCACCTTGCAAATTTGCAAAACTACAAAACCTCCAAATTTTAATTTAGCAAAATTTCCAATTATCAAAACTTCCAAATTTCTAATCCAGTACATACCAAATTTCACCATTACCAAATTCATAAACCACTAATCGTAGGAAAATGACTGTGCTTTGTATGGTAGGTTAAGTGTTAATCGCAAGATGGATGAAAGTTCGTCGCCCAGGATCAGCCAGGTGTTGGCAATCGTGAAGGATCGTACCCTCGCGTTTCCTTTGCTTCATTACGTCGTCGAAGATTATCCAAGCAGGGCCGATTTCGTTAAGGGTGGCTGGCCAGACTGGCTACGACTTGCACCCTTCGCAAGCTCGTGCCAAGCAGATGTCTTATTGTCATGCTAAGGGTGATCCCTTGTGCGCTATGTGTAACGTCTTTCAGCTCTGTCGCCGTCGGTTTCTTCTTGTTTGAAATTATTTTTTCGGAGGTCAACGGGGAGGAAGGCCGTTCCTAGGGCTAACGTACTCCTGCGAACAAGATTATGCGATGCTACAGTTTACTGTCTCTTGCGTTTAACATTTTTCTTCTATCAATACTTTTATACATCTTTTACATATATATCTTTACATATTGTATATCTTTTGCATATTCTATACTATATCTTATGTGTAGATAAATCTGAGTTCAATTTTATGTATGTCGTGTCATCTTGCAAAAATAACCAAACGTAACGAAAATTAATGGAAACCGAGTCAATTATTCGCATAGCTGCCTACGAGTTAGGGAGAACTTGTTAAAATTGAAAATTAAAAGGTCTTTGATTAGATTTTGATGCAGTATTTATGAATCATTTTGTAAGACATTCTGCGTTAGGTTATAAGTATTACTTAAAAAATTACAAATTAATTAATTGTTCTTGGAACAAGTTACTCTTGGAGAGTTAATAAATTTTGAAAAATACCTGTTTTAAAAATTCGTCATCTTTATAAGTTCATACAGTTAAATGAACCCTATACAGTTTGTAGGTTCTTATAACCTACAAAGCTACACCTAGGTTCTTATAAGCTACAAACTGTAGGTTCTAATTTTCTGCACACTCAGTACACTCTCCACATGAAGAGTTATCATTTAGTTTCTCGTATTATCAATACACCCTGTATATCGTATTTCCTTGGTAATCGTTCACGGTGCCCGTTGATCCTTTATCGATCGAAAGTCAGCGGCGCAAAGGTAGTCGAGCCACGACAAAGGCAAGGTAACAATAAAAGTCTAGCGTCTAGCCCGTGCCGTGAAATACAAAGAGCAAAAGCAGCTGCATGGATATTTTTATTCGAAATCGCCACCGTCAACGAGCTAAGAAAGTATTTGCGAGTTCGAGGACCTGCGGGCGACTGCAGGACACACAAGGAATAGGGGGAGTTGGAATCAAAAGGCAAAGGCACGAGACCATTGCCGCGTGAATTCGGACTATTGCATTCATCGCCGAAATTTGCAGTTATGGTACACCCTGAGGGGCATGCAATGACCGTTGACATCGAAATCAATGTGAGCTCGAATCGTCATATTTCCAAATGTTAACCCTTTGGAAGGTGACATGTTTAACATGTTTATCGTCATTTGAATTATATTCGAATAAATTTATATACGAGTTAGTTACTCATGTTATAAAGGACATTCCATGATAAATAATATTATTCAGTTCATAAAAATATGTTGTTACACAATGATAAATAACAGTTTATATCTGATAAAAATGACTAAATATTATACAGAGAGGATGTTCAGAACAGTGACCTTGGTATTGCAAAATATTCAAACCACATAATAGTCACCGCTTAAATTTAAATTCAGCTCAAACTTACATCATATACCAAATTTTAAGAAAGTGAAAAAAAAAATTGTGATGGTCAGAATTTCGAGGACAAATATTTTTCTACCAAAAGATCACAGAAGATATGGATAGCAGTTAAAAATAGCGATCATTTTTGCAAGCTAATAAAATCTACCCATCACACTTCAACTGTAAGGTAGGCCAGGTGCCACAAGCAAGCTCGAGTGCAGTCACCACCTATGGAACCGATCCGAACGCGTATCGAGGTCGTCGTCTGACGGTACTTCTTCTCCCCTTCCAGAAACCGTTCGACCGGGATACCCTACCGTTTTCTTTTCATTTCGTTTCTTCTCCTTCACCCCCGGCCCACTTCATACGCCACGAAATACTATTACGTTAGACGATAGACGGTAGTCGATCGCCAGGTGTCCAAGTACCCGTGCTACCCCTGAAACGCAGGTGTGCTGGCACGCGTTCCATCTTCCTCCTTTTCTAACTAGCGTTGCACATGTTCGATCCTCTTTGTTTATCGCCGACGGCAGAGATCGCAAGAAACGTGGTTTCTTAAACGGTGCAACGCACTTACGTCAACGGGTTCGATTACCTGGACCAAATTCGTCGGGATCAAACTTATCCAGAGTGCAGAACTTCCTATTTAATTTTCAACGAAAAATTTTGTATGAAAGTTTTCATAGCACAAGACACTATTGTAACATGTCTTCATATGTATGACGTGGCAAGGAGTTAAATACGAGATGAATTTTTCAAACGCCATCTCTTTTAAGCCACTTTCGTGACGTGGATTACTATTGCTATAAGGACAATCAAAAAACCTTAAAATGTTAGGTATACTATTCAGTGATCTTTGATTATGCAGATGATCAGAACTAGACCCAAACTTCAATTACAATGAAAATACAATTTTATCATTCGAACGCACAGGGTGCGTCACAAGAGACATTGTAGAACAAGGGGTTAAACATTCTTCTAAATTTCTTCATATTAAACAAAAGGCAAATATAAACCTAGTAGAAGATAAAAAAGCTTTATCTAAACAAATAAGAAAATCGTGAAGCGCAATATCTAAATTCAGCTCACCACAGCTAGTTACGGTTTTGTTTCATCCATAAAACTAGTAGCTAGTGTTCTGAACAGCCCGGTAAGAAATAACGATTGTCGTCGAGCATCAGGGATCAGCAGAGTGACAGCTTTCCGCTGAAAAAGTCCCCATCTTGAATGCACAACCGTCTTGAACATAAGGTGCTCCTTATTACGCATACCACTCTGTTGATACGTGAACGAGGTGCATATGCTTTTGTGCCATTAATGCACAAAAGGCACGTGCCAAATGTTCTTTAATTAATGCCTCCTTGTTCTTACTTATTGTCCGGGTTGTGGCTGCATAAGCAGGGGGATACTTATATGGGAGCTACCGGCATGGACTCTCGGCTATTAAGGGTTAACTTCTTCAAATGTTTCTTTTCTTCTCCGTGTATTTCATTTCCATTCGATTATGTTTCTTGTACGCGCCGGTTTGTTCATTTTTCTGGAGTCGGAAGCCGCGGTGAATGGTTCGAAACGTGAGCTGATTTTGAAAATCCGAGCGTAATTCAACTTAAACGCTATTTATTTATTTATGGAGACTCGATAGTCGGACGCTGTGGTACTTTATTAATCACTTCGTTTGCACGCAATTATATTAACATAGTCTTCTATTGTAACATATATTCTTGACGACGATGCAAATTTTATTTAAACTAATTTGTCGGATCAATTTTCATGTCATAAACTTAACCCACATGTGTAAACATAGTGACTGAAATAACTCGGAAGAATCAAATCTTTCATATAAGTTTTAAATTTGCTATGTGTGAATAGAAAAAATCTTCGACTACTTCACAATCGAGAAACTAGGAATAAAGGATTCTGATTTAAATGCATTATTTGAAAAGTCAGGTCTTTCTTAAGTTCTCCCAGACACGATACATCAAGTGTTAGAATATGGAGATGATGAAAGAGTGGCGCCACAAGCGAGGCGCCACGTAAGAATTAGCATTTAAACAGTTTATTAGCAAAGAATGATGAAGTAACGTTCAAAGTAAATTCAATTTCCAGATGAAAAACAGTGTGGTGCAAACAGAATCAAGAGTTTAGTTTTAGAAATTTAAATCCAGCCATCTAACAAGGAGTTGGGGTTGTATAAATAAATTATGGATGAAAATAAGTAAAGATAAATATTTCTATACCCAAATAATCCACCCCCAACCAAAATGCAACCTAAATTCCTAACCTTACTGCAAGCTGTAAAATCCTAAAAAAAAAAAAATAAACTAATGACCTAATAGTGACCTACAGCAACATTCTTCATAAGAGAAGTCAGATTTGTCACTGACTGTACGTAACGCCTGCAATTTGCTGGCCGGGTACAACAATGCTTGTTTCGCCGACACAATTCCGCTTTTCTTCCCCGGAACAACCGTCTTGAACATAAGGCGACGGTTTCCTAGAGCCACCCCTATTGAACACAGGGTGTATAAGTATGGTGGCACGTCGCTGGCATAAGGTGCGCGTGCTGCACGCGTGCCATCACGCCAGATGATTTTCTAATTGAATTATCGTAATCACCGAGTGAAAATTTCTGGACGAGTCTTGCTTCAGAGACTTCCAGACGATCGTTCGAACGATTATCAACCGTAACGGTGGTCGCTACCGAATTTTTATTAACGGCACCCCATAATCGACCCTGCGAGACGTTCTTAGGGTGTCTCGACCGACCGCTTTAACGACGAAAAAACGAGTAACGTATTTCAACGTTGAGGGGGTGGAGCTGCTTTTAATTTGGAGGATTAACTGTGTTAACAGGGTACAGTTTTTTCGGGTATTTTATGTGTAAGCCATGTGAAAGTCAGGTTATGATGCGGTCGGCAACCTGCGGCAAGAATCATACTTGTGGCTCTTAAGTAGCTTAATACATATTGAAAAATTAACTGCAATATTGCAATTGCCAAACAAATATAATAATAGTACTTTGAATTTGGCGAGACATTTTGACGCAGACAAAATTTCAATTGTTCATAGATAACGTATACAAAAATTTGTTCATGAAGGAATAAATATATCACAGTATTCTTGAAAGGAATCTAAAATCATTTCCTTCAAAGCAATTTTTGAAAAAATTGAAGAAATTTGAAATCTTTGTTCAAAAAAGAATAAAAATTCTGAAATTATTCAATTTATCTACAATTCTTTTTTCAACCACTTTTAAAAAGTAATCTTTTGCTTAAATAGTTGTTCCTCTATATTTAAGCATTCTTTTAAGATTACAAATTCTTTGAACCTTCTATATTTAACGTGGATATTCATTTCTCTGACAGTTTGCTATTCGGATAAGTTAAAATACGTTTGGAAATGGCAATATCTTAAGATTAGAAATCACTGATAACGTGTGATGTTTGCTAACCGTTGATGTTCGAGGTCAACTAACAACCGACGTTAGTGCAACATTCCTAATCCAGGTAGGTTACTACAAAGTAACTGTGAAAAGATGCACAAGGTTTTTATCTGTGAAGCGTGGAGATAAAACTGATATTCAGTCGAGTCGAGTGCCAACTGTTGAGCTATTCAGTACAGTTTGATTTGATAAAATCGAAAAGATATAGAAAAAGAAAAAAGATTCGATATAAGCGAAAATTAGCTATACGATACAAACGAAAGTTCAGACCCGAGAGATTCTTATATCGAGTATTTACTCTAGTTAGTTCAGTCAGTATATGTTCCTCTAGAGAAAACGGCAATATAGAGAGAGGAAGTCGCATAAAGATTCTTCTCGAGTCATTCAAGTGAATTGAAAAATTTATTTCTGAGCACGTAACAATTTTTTAATTCAGATTTCAAGTCTTTTATTTCACCGTTCTTGAATCATAAAAATTTTCAAGATTGTAAAGTCAATAATTATTCAAATATACGAAGAAGGTTTTCAAAGTTGTACAATTTTGAGTGTGGAAATTTACAAACTTGAAAATTCATAAATTTTGCTATTTTCCGCTCATTTATTTTACAATTTTGTAACTTTCGATATTGCAAGTAGAAATAGTGTTAAACAATTTTTCATTTTTACTCAAATTCACGACGCAATTCCGAATCGCGTGACGCAGGGTGTATGCGATCATACAGAATAAGAAATTGCCAGATTTTCGAGCTTCTTGCCGAACTTCGATCACGTATTTCGCCGAGGATTGTTACGAAATTTGAGTACACTTGCACACGAACAAATAAAAACAGTTCGCCGGCATAATGACCGTCGAAAAAATTCTGCATGATTATGCTGTTCGTGCCGATATACCGGTGCGTGACTCGAAGTTACCCGATGGCATCACAAATCGTTCTTTGTGATGCACGCGTATCCCATGGAATACCGTGTTATCACGAACAGCGAGAACCACCCCTTCGTGTTTCACGTGTTTGAATCTTATTGACGAGCGATTACGGGACTTTCGTTGATTCGTGTTCGAACATCGTTCACAGATTGAAAGTATCGATTTGGAAATTCGTATAAGTGTAATTTGCAATCTTTTCGGGAACATGATTTATCAACTCACAAATTACGCTACATTGTTGCAACTCGTGGAAGCCGGTGTTTCTGAAAGAAAACACGTCGTTTCGGATTTTTGGCAAATTTTAACTCTTCGTTGATTTTTACAAATATGCAAGATTTTGCAAAAAATTAAAAAAAATGATCAGTTAATGCTTACAAAAATGATGAGTTAATATAACCTTACAGAAATGATCATTTTATAGAAATTTCTAAAAATAATGAGCTGTAACAAGATAACAAAAATAATCTGTTAACACAATTTGTTAAAAATGATCTGTTAATGTAAAGTCACAAAAATGATCTATTAATACACAGTAACAAAAATCATCAATTAACATAAGATTTCAGAAATGATGAGATAACATAACCTTAAAAAAGCGTTGAGTTAATATAAGCTTACAGTAAAGATCATTGAATATAAGCTTACAAAAATGATGAGTTAATATAACCTTGAAAAAATGAGTTAACCTAACCTCCAAAAGAAGTTAGTTAATGTTAATTTACAGAAATGATCAGGCAATATAATCCTAGAAAAATGACTAAGAAACCACTGCTCTATCAAAAACAAATGAAGAAAGCAATGGAGCAAAGCGCACCAAGTAAATATGCAAAAGAAAGAAAATTTTCCTGAGGCTGATATGTACAAGAGAGGCAATAAGCTCGATAAGAGATTAACAGCAGTTTCGAGAAGAGCTGACGGCACGTTTGGTCTGTTATTCGAGCAGTCCTGAACGATTTTAAATACAAACACCATACAGATGGACGGATGTGAATGGAAGGTCAGGGACACGTCGTCGCAACGGAATCGTTTTGGCGAGGGCAACCGATAAGTGGGATAGCTTGGCAACTGTCTTATCATTTCGTCTCAGCTGTTCGCCCCACGCAGTGTTTCGATTCTCGGAAGGTCCTCGTAAAAATATCACAGGATGTAACCGCCTGCTATACCAAAACCGACCTGCTACATACTGGCGTAGGACTCACGTTTCACTGTGTCGTCCCTGCGAAGCATATGCCTCGATATAACGGAACAACGAGAGCTCGTTTCTCTTCCATTTTTTCGTGCTTTTATTGTTAACAGACGATACAGATGTAGAATGTCTATATGTTCATAACTTTGGTATTGGTTTGCAGGAGATATGAAATCAGGTTTGTAACAGATCGGAATGTTTCAGCCTGGAACTGGATTTGATGAATCGATGATACCGAAAGGATCGATCGAAAAGTCATACCCTGTCGATTATTAAAATAACCAGTCAGTTAGAGCAGTTGATCTTTTTCACTGCTGATTACGAGAATGATCTAAAGTTGTAAAATTATACAGTATGCCGCAAAACGGTATATAATAAGGTGACTCGTCCTCCTTTAGGACGGTACTTTCGTAAGTTCTGTCCTCTCTCGATAAGTGTCCTACATGTCCTCTTCGATATTTCAAGACTAATCTGTAAATCTCCGTACTCGATGCCGAGCCGATCCGTTGCGAGTGATTTCACGTTTTTGTATTCGACACGACGATTCGAAAATTTATTTATTCTTGTTCGATTTACGTTGCCGCCCTGGAACTGACGCAGCGGTTGAAAGAGTTTTTTCAATCTGATGATTTTTGGACGGGTGAGAAATCGAGATTGAATGTTGATACTCTGCAGCGCTCGCCGTAAAATTCGATACGGATATTTCTCGTTCAGATATTTCCAATATACTGTTAGAAGATACATTGACAAAAAATATTCGGTCGACGGAAAAGTACTCATTTAAATAATAATTAATAGGCATAATCTCGGTATAAAATGTTACAAATGTTATTATTTATTTAACATTGTCGCCACGAATAAAATATTTTTTTCATTTGCAATATTTATTTTCTTCAATTTGTTTCATTTTTGTTGCAACAAAATAGGTTATCATAGAATTCGTAAAAATGAATTGGTGGTTATAGTGACTGTTTTCATTCTTAATTTTATGCTTTAGCTTTCGGTAGGTCAGGCGCCATGTGACAGGAGGCTGGCATCAATGGAACCCCATGAACTTGCGGTTTATCGGTGTGTTTCGTGAATCCTTGATTCTTGGCCCGAACGTTCATCCTTTTCTTTCCTTTTTATGTAAATATACAGGAATTTTGTCCGGCGTTTCTCACGCTCCGACAAATGTCGTAGGCACCGTGAAATGAATTCTTATACAAGTTCAACGTTTTATTATTTTTTGTTTTTAACTTACTGTTTTTTTTTTCATATTTATATTATTAAACATTATTCTAAATAATAATTATTAAAAATTCTGTCATTTTTCAGATGTTCCAGTGTGTTCGGTATTTTATATTTGTTTCTGTAAATATTTCATCAAAGTCTATATTAATTTTGAAGTGAAATAAAATTTGAGAATTATGAACATAGGAAATATAGAAATTTATAAATGGAGAATTAAGAACATAGGAAATATAGAAATTTAACAATAACCAAACTCTAAAAAATTAATGCTTCCAATAATCAAAATCGAAAGAATTAATGTCACTACTAATCAAACTCCAAAAAATCAATATCACCAATAATCAGATTCCAAAACATCAATGTCAGCAATAATTAGACTCCAAAATATCAATGTCCATAATATATAAACTCCAAAAAATCGATATCCCCAATATTCCATCTCCAAAAAATTAATATCACCAAATATTAAACCCCAAGAAATCAATGTCACCAATATCCAAACTCCAAAAAATCAATATCCCCAATAATGAAACCTGAAAAATCAAAGTCTCCAATATTCAAACTCCAAAATATCAATGTGTCCACTGATCAAACTCCAAAAAATGAATATCGCCGCCAATCAAACTCCAAACAGCACATTCCATCAATAAACCCAAAGGAAACAAACTCGCCGCGTTCGTTTTCCAAGTTCATCGAATCCGACCCACGACTCGCTGTTGCGGGAGGCCAATTAAAAAAAGGAAGTGTGATAAGCGGAAAAAGAGGCATCGCCGAGAGAAAGAGAGGGTATAGTTCGGTAACGGACGGAAAAAAAAAGGCTGGTTCGAACAGCGTGTAGGATTCACAGGAACCGGAGGGCTGACAATTTCGTATGCGATCATTATCCCTTTGGAAGGTTTTCGGTCTCATTCGGAATTCCATTGACAGTTCTCGGTCCGGGTTTCTCGCTGGCGGGCATTATCGTCAGATTAACCGTTTCATAAGCAGGGTGGCCAGAGCCCTGGGTCCAAGACAATCCGCACACCAACATCGCTGGTTCTTCTTGTTCTGCTGGTCCTCTCTCTTCGAAGCAACGTAGCCGAGTACAAAGACCTACCAGACGGGAATACTCGTTTCTTTCTGTTGCCTTTCATCCTCCTCGGCACTTCCTTCCCACCGTCTGCTCCCTCGTCCCCTCGCGTTCCTCCCCAGTGGCCAGCATCTTGATGGACCGTGCTTTAAATTAACCTTTTCTCGCGATAATATTTTTATCTGCGATAATATTTTAGCCACGTTACGTACAATGTATAGATTCGGTAATGCCGACTCATCTCATCGAGATAAGACACATTTATTACGGGGATACATTGGGACGTGTAAAACTAATATCATTAACCCCTTTGATATGCCGGGTATGAACATTTATTAATTCAAACACTTGCTTTATACTCTTGGTACTTTCTTAGAATGTTCTCACTCTTGGTAGAGTGATATTTCTAGGCTTTGAACTACAGGTTTCTACAAGTTGGTCGTGAAAAACTATTAATTGAAACACTTCTTTCACCCAATACTCTTGGTATTTGATTCAAACTACTTAGCTAGGTTAGGTTAGGTTCTCTTTCGGTAGAGACATATTCCTAAGCTTTGCACCACAAGTTTCCATGAATTGGTTAGACGAAAATTAATTGAAATATTAATTCCAGTAAAAAACTTCTCCTCGTAATAATACAAAAAATGTTCATTATTGTTTAACACTTAAAAACCTTCATTCATTGTTCCACATTCAGAAATTTGTATTCATGTTCAACGTTCAAAAACTTGCATTCATTGTTCAACATTCAGACACTTTCATTCATTGTTCAACATTCAATCACCTTCATTCATTGTTCAATATTCAAAGATTATTATTAATTGTTCATCATTCAAAGATTCTTCGTTAATTGTTTAACATTAAAGAATTGGCATTCTTTGTTCAGAATTCAGAAAGATTCGTTCATTATTCAAGGTTCAAAAATTTTAGTTGTTCACCATTCAGAAAGATTCATTCATCATACCAATATTAAAACTTGCATTCATCGCTATTAAAAGTTTCATTCATACTGAACATTCACCAATTTTCCTACATCATATCCTTTCAAGCTATACGATTAGAACGTCCAAATAAATTGCAAAACCCTTAAATAAACGTTGTAATAATTTCTAAAAGTAACGATCATCAATAGTTCGATGCTTAAAGAAATTCTGAAACCGGCATTTCCGAATGGTCGCAACAGGACCGTATTATCACGTTACACACGAAATATCGTGTTGCAAGGTTGAACATCGAACAAGTCGCGCCATTATCCTCCGTTTTCGTTCTGCAATTTAATCTACGACGCGGAATACCTTTCCCCTTATTGCACCGGCTGATTTAAGCACACCTCGAATAGACGCGCGAGGAGTCCTTAAATTAAGCATCAACGGATTAACGAGCCTCGACGAATACGAGGCTACCCCGTATATCGAGCCAGGAATTATATTCTGTTTGCAGCAACAAAGTACAAGCTTAATCCTCGGGATGGAGTAGTTCACTGAGGATCTCGCCTACCGAGAGAGGAGTCGGGTTTCTTTCAATGATATATGACTTTCGTGCAAACGCAAAACGAATGATTCGATATCGTAAAAAGAAACCTTTTCACTGCAAAACGGTGTCATCGTGTGGATAACGCTGAAATGTATGTGTAAAATGATTATCACACGGAAATTTTAACGTTTAAATAACTTGGGTAGAATTATGTGGGACATTTGTACTGGCGGCCATTTTGTTTGTACTGCGTTGCGTAACCTATCATGTTTTCGATGACTTACTTTTTTGTTAACATTACAGTTACATTTTTATCAAATATTAATTTTTGGTAAAGAATAAATTATGGAGGAAATATTACTGTATTTTTATATTTAAACACGATAACACTGTTTTTGTAAAACAAGAACTAAAAATGCTAAAACAAGATTGGTATATTTATGGAAGGCCTGGAAATTAGTCTTTATGTAAATTGATTAAATATTTATACTAACACTACAGATTTTTGTACAATTTATTATTTATCTATAAGTTAATATTTAAAGAATATTGGTCATAATTTTTAAAAAAGTCAGATTGATAAAAACAAAGAAGTATTATTTATGTAACCGAAGTGTGATTGTATTAACACAACAGCTACCAAAACGATCAAATAATCGTTCCACAAGTTTTGAACTACAGGTATATTAAAAAAATTAATTTGTGTACGTTTTTATGTTTAGTCGTTCATATTTTTTAACTTCACAATTTTGAATTAAGTGCAGGTTTAGATAACAAAAACCTGAACATATTCTTCCAAAAACAATGTACTGTAAAAGAACATACTTGAAATAGCTCTATCCATCAAATCTTATCAAAAGAGATCACCTATGATAAATACTAGCTAGCATTCAACACAGTCAACAGTTACTAGCTAGCAATCAACAAAGTTATCACTATCATCCCAGCGTATCTCACAACCCCATCATCATCCCTCACAAGGGTCTCAAAAATCTGTCGGTTACCAAACCCTAAAAAAAGTCCACAGAAAAACATCATGATCGTCCAATCACGGCATTAACTTCGGCACCCAAACGATCGCCCTGCAAAGGATAAGTCAGCCTGTCTCTTCGTTTCGACCCTACAAGACGATCATCACGAATAGGATCAAGACATCGACCTATCGGCGGCGCACTATCGATACGAGCAACCTATCGATGGATTCCACGAATCCATAGGACAACACGATGCCCGAGAGGGTAACTTTTCACGTGACACTAGTGTGACGGAGTCATTGGCGTAACTGGGATTTTTTGTTTGTGGAAGTAGGGAAAGAAAGTTTACTAAATTGTTTTATTGTTTGATGAAACTTTAGGTTCTAAAATTTTTATATGATCGAACTTACATTCTTTTGGCTTTACAAATTTTTAAACTTGCAAGTTTTAATAGTTTCAGACTTACAAGTTCACAAATTTTCAATAAGTTCTTTTTGTACAGTTTCAAATTTTTTTTTTCTGAATCTAACCTTATAAAATCATAAATCTCCGAATAAACCCTTGAAGTAATAAGTTTGTAAATTTGTAGCACCCCAAATCCCTGACTTAACAAATTTGCAACCCTTATGGAACCCTACATCCCTGAATTATCAAATCTGCAATCCTTTTAGTTCCCTAAACTGCTAAATCATCAAATGTTAAATTTCTAAATTCAAAAATTCTTAAATTTCCAAATCTCCAAATCCCCAAATTTGTACACCTCTAAAATTTCTAAGCTTCCTAATGTTCACATCTCCAAATTTCCAACCCCCCTAAAATCCTAAATCCCCAAATTCCCAAATAAACAACCCAAATCCCAAAACTCCGATTTCAACATCACAACCCTTACCCTGATTTATTTATCGCATACATCATCCAGAACTACCCATACACAATATTAAAACAAATAAATTTAAAATGTTACGTCTACTTTGTATTCATCGCTGCTTGCCCATGCAATTCGTAATTGGCCGTAAACTTCAAATTAAAGCGTATGATTTATATGTCAGATGCATCGGATCTAACCATGCAGCTACAACATTGAAGCAAATAAAAAAAGTTAAAGCGTAATATCTACTTCATATTCAACCATGATTCACATTCTGATTCGACTTCAAATTGAAACGTATTAAAAATTCCAGCAAGATATTTTTAGTATTCGAATACAAGTACGTGATTAAAGTATACGAATGGAAGAATGATTTTCAAAGTGACGAAACGAAGTATTGAAAGATGACTATTGGCTGTCAAGAAGTGGTGATGAATGATAACAGATTGAAAGAGTAAAATTCGAAGATTATTTTTAGTCAAACAACATTGTGTTACACTGCCACTTCGATTCCGACTCCGGGGTTAAGACATGAACGGCTCGATAGAACGACGGGTCTCCGCCAAAAATGGTGGCACACAGCGTGACGGCATTAAAGATCGCGATTTAGGTGTCGCGTGAAAACGTGAGCTCACGAAGGAGCCATCAGGCAACAGAATCGAGCGTGTGCTGCTTAGCTCGCGTGTGTTTATGTTGGTGCACAATACGAATCGAGTTCCATTGAGACAATTGGCAATTTTCGACGCCGAATATCCGTCGGAAGTGGCGGTAGCGCCCACGGCCACTCACTTGGCAAATTGGAGGCCAGACAATAAATTGCAAACGGTCGTACATACGTGTACACAGAGAGGCGTACACGGCCTGGGCTTGCGCTCGCCTCGTCATCGGCATAAGGACCGCACGCAGTAACATTACCATACGGTCGCAGACGAATTCATTGGCTATGCCAGGGCGTCTTCCGTTCACAGGCAGAACGGTTGTCAGTCCGGTTTGACCCGACTTAGATCGTACGTGAGGAGCTGTTATGGTCGGCACTCATCAAACGCGAGGAGAACTCCGGGACCCCGAGTGCCCGTCTCTCCTCACCCTTTCGAGCTCTCCGGGAGAGACCGGACAGAGGTTACGTGTTCCGTTTCGACCTGAGAGCTCCGGTGCACGTTAACGGTGCTGTTTTGTCAATTTGTTATGACTGCTTTCCTTATGACCGACCGGAATAGGCTTTTCGATTTCAACCCTTACTTTCGTGTGTTGACTCGCTCTACAGACTCGCTCCGAATAAATAACAATTCTATAGAGGTTTATTTGTGGAACAAGTCCTTGTTTTGCTATTGTGAGATATTTAAGGGTTTGTATAAATTATATCTGTAGAATGTACGTCTAGTCCTGACTAGATCGTTTTGTATAAATGTGGTCAATCTTTCTATAGGGTAGTACACAATTTGAAAAAAATTGTGTATAGAAATATTTGAAAATATTGTGAACAAATGATTGAAAAAAATTGCTGTAATTCTATTTCTCAATTATTGTTAGAGATCAATTATCGAAGAAAAACCTTTAAATATTTCTTGAATAAAATATGGCGTACGTATGCTCAATGCGCATGCGCCATGCGTATCACGCGCATGCGTATTGCGTATCTGTATACGAAACAATAATTCTTTATTGTTTTTCAATAAATACGTTGACTTTTAACAATATTTGAAAACTAAACAACTAGAAGTGGACTCATAACAATTTTTGGCACTTAGAGGAATTTCAAATAATAGATATTTTAAGAAATATGATGACAAATGCGCGAAGAAACATTTTTATATTGTACTTTTTCTTTTGCAAAAATAAAAGCTCTATATAACCTATGTAGGTTAAGTTACATAATCTATTAGGTCATTAGATTAAGTTATAATCTATATATCAGCAGCATTTACATAAGCCTTACTCATCCTTTAGCTAGTCATTTTAAATAAATATGTAGATTGATCTACATAGGCTGTTTCCGATCTAGTGATGCAACTAATGTATAAAATTTATATAATATAATCTATAACTCGTATAGATTCTATATATTTATGTCAGTCAGTAATTCCGGATAAGTAGGATGAATTTCTATATAAACTGATCTGGTTAACAATCTACATAAAAATCTATGTAACCGATATAATCATAAAATCTGTACAATCTGCATAATCTTAGGTTATGTTTAATAATTTAATCTCTTATATTATGAAAATTTAAATCTGACCATTTCAAGTACATGAAGGTAGAACTCTAATTTTATATAAAAATATATAACACATACTGCTTTTCATAAATAAATCTAAACGTTTGAAACGCTCCATTTTAATATAAGTACATGAGAAATGTATTTTTGGAACGATGAGCAAGTATCAATGAACCCTGTTCCAATTATTTGAACAAGAAGGCAGCAAGCAACAAGTTGTTCAACATCCCATTGATTCCCCTTGTGTACAGGATTATCGATCGTTCGGATTCCCATGCTATCTGGCCATCGCTTACCCTGAGTCAAAGGTATTCTCACCGTGGGTCTATGGAGTCCATATATCGTGGCATCGTGATGCCATTAAAATATGGGGGTACGCACGATACGCATCTGCCTGCTGCCTCTATGTGCAATTACGATGAAGCTGGCATTGCACCCCAATGCACCGATCCCGGGAAGCCCACGAAGAGACGTTCTTCTATTTCGTGCCTCTTCATGGGGGCTTATTCACCGGTTCTCGATATATATCTTGTGGGAACTTCCTACGTGTCACATCAAACCCATAATCTGTACCCTGCTACCGATACGGAAATACTGTTTCACCGTGACTTAGCGTGCTTCGATAGTCTCATTTCTATCTTCTTTGTGATACTTTATATGGCAAACCACGAGACTCTCGTAAAATTGTCGGTAAATATATAGTCGATGAAGGATTGATAATAGAATGTATGATAAGAGAGTGTGTTCTTTCACGTATGAACCGAAGTACCTTGTATTTAAAATACTTAGTGTTAACCACTAATTATTTACAAAAGGAGCGTTTGTTAGTTTCGTGCATCGGTATAGAAACCGTACACAAAACATCCCCGTCGCCAGAGTCTTTCACCGGTGAAGAAAAAAGGAAAGAGCCGCCCATTGAAAATAAACCCGGCGCAAAGAACTCGAATTTCGGCAAGTAGTAGAGAGGAAGTCTCGCTCGGTAGGTGGTCCCAGGCGTCACAGTGTTTTCAAACCTAAATATTATTGGAATGGCTGCACAAGTAGAGGACAAGTGCAGACAGGTTCCAACTTGTTGCCGCGCTTCTTAGGAAATGGCAGCAAGTGTTCCCGTTTTTCCAAGGATCCCGTTTAAACGCCGCTCCTTTCTCGAGTGTGCTACGCGCCGAAAACGAGGGTTGCCTCGAAAGAAAAGAAATTCCCATGAAACGGGGCTTTTCTCCTGCCGATTCGACCGATAGGACCTTTTCCTCCCGTTTTCTACATCGACTTCTTTCGACAATTTCCAAGTTATGCACCGAACACAGACACACGCTCTGTGAGAACCACACGGACGTTCGTGTTTTTCAGAATACACGGGAATCCCTGGAGACACGTTATTTATGCCCCTTTTTTACTGTGAGCCTCCTGTTTTTCGCTCCTTCGGGACCGGCCAGATGCAATTTAGTGTGAAAAATTTAATTTATCTCGGCGGAGATCGAAGTGGGACCAATAAATCGTTCTTAGTTAACTTGATACATTTTGGTGACTGAGTTAACGAGGGTTGAAAGGTGTTCTCGTAGAGTTAGTGAAAATTTAAATTGAAATTTTTAGGATAAGATAAGGTCTCTTTACTTTTAAATAATAGATTTTGTGATGTTTTGTCATTAGTTGATTAGAAGTGTTAAGGCAAAGATTATAAAATATTGTATTTTTGTTGAAATAAAAGAAAGTAAAAATTTCAGTAATTCTATTACTATTATCTTGAATTATCTTCAAAATTATCGAAGAAAAACGTAAAATGTTTCTTGAATAAAGTATGGCGTATGTATTCTCAATGCGCATGCGCCGTGCATATCACGCGCATGCGCAGTGCGTATCTGTATACGAAACAATAATTCTTTATTGTTTTTCAATAAATACTTTGATTTTAACAATATTTGGAAACTAAACAACTAGAAGTGGTCTCATAACAATTTTTAGCACTTGAAGCAATTTCATATAATAATTATTTTAAGAAATATGATGATAAATGCGGGAAAGAAACATTTTCATATTGTACTCTTCCTTTCGCAAAACTAAAAGCAGGGAATTTAAATCAAATTCGTAAATAACAATTTTATAGTTACACATTAGTATACATATCTATATAATTTCATATTAATATACTAGTAGAGTGTTGTAACAATACGAAAGAACGAATAAAGCACATAGTGTTATAATAAAATAGAATACCAGAGGAGCAAAATTGTAAAGGAGTGAGAGTAAAGCAATAAAATAATAAAATACTCGTTTAATGAACAGAATTTTCGTGTTAACTCATTATCGTTTCCTTATTGCTACACTGTTACATTGGTTAACCCAATATACAACTAACTGGTAGAATTTCCCACCCCTACAGTTCCATCGGTTGCAATATAACCGTATTTTATCGTATGCCAAGTAGTAAAATCTGAAAAACACGTATCGTTGCCGACACTGATATCAGTTGCGAAGTTCAATCGTCGCATTTCAGGCAACAAATTTAGGTTCTTTAATTGAATATTGCGATAAAGATTCGCAAGTGGTGGGAGCGGCGCATCCGGTCCAATCATCTTCGTCATTATATGCAGATTGTAGCCGAACATAAAAATTCATGTGACTCGTGCCACATGAATACCTTTGTCTGTCAAATCACCAACAGCGCGAGAAAATTCTAAAGAGTTAAACTTTATGCGTTCAGATTTGCGTTGAAGCACCTTGCGACGAATATCAACTAGAATTATTAAATTAATTTTCGTTGTTCGACTTTAACAGTTGAGTAATAATCCATTGGTCTAACGTTGCAAATTTGTTAATCACTTAATATCAGTTCAGTCGTTATAATTTATTCAGTAATTTAATTGTTTAATTGAATTAATGAAATCTCGTCACAATAATGCATTTCAGGTAATTTTATCTTCAAAGAGCTAAAAACGTTGACCTTGCAAATTAACATTGTCACTTATGTGGGCTAAACACATAAAAATACAAAAGGAAAATAAAAATGTATAGTGCAACACAACAAAAACTGCTCGTAAATTTTTATGCTTCATTAAATTGCAAGCGTTTAGTTTCCCCTATAATGCAATGGTGGCTAGTGGCCAATAAAGGAGAATTTGTTCCCATGGTGTACAGTTAACCCTGATATTCGAGTTTCGAGGAAAAGTCCGCAAAATTTTTGGAGGATCAAAGACCCGTGTTTCCCACACGGGCTTCCTGTAAGATTTCGTTCGACAGAAAGTTAGCAGGGTCGTGTCAGGTAATGAAATCCGTTGTATGGGTACCCATATGAGTGTATCTGCGAGTGCGTGGCCTAGTTCCGAGAACGGCAATAGAAAAATCAGTGTCAGTGGGGAACAGATAGGAATTCCTTGGCAAGCCGTGGGAGAGTCCTTCAGGACAACGATTAGCCATTGAAATCTCTTCTTCCGGTCTTTTATCTGTTCGAAGACACGGATTTTCTGATTGCCTCGCAACTCCTTCACGAGGGGAACATTCGCTTTTATCGTGCCTCTTAAAAAACAAACGAGCATCGTGTGAATCTTATTCACTTGCTTTATCCACGTTCTTAACCCTTCAATCATCTTTTGATACGATCAATCGGAACCAAGTTTCGTTTTGAAGTGCTTACGAATCTCATTCGCTAATTCGGATTCATACAATTTCATGTTTTGAGATTATAACGTATGCTAACATACACATGAAACAAACGAAAACCACAATTACGACGCATTAATAATTACGTGTGATAATTATTACAACCACCTTCATCAATCGTTACACACATGTGTGAGCGGCCATTATGGTGTTAATTTTAACTGTATTTAATTTAATACAATTTTGATGGATTTTCTTGGCATTGTACAATTAATCGTGTTTAGTTATACGTATTATATACAGGTATTTATTGTATATAGTTATATGAACAAACAATGTTATGTATATCTTACATGTGATGTAATACTTATTACATGTATGATTTATTATGTATGTTTGTTTTTTAATTTATTATACAAATATAACATTTATTAGTACACGTGTTTGATTCATAATGTATTATAATTTATTGTACGAATATACATATTGTATTGTATGAATATACATATTATTTATGTCTTATATTAATGTACATATTTGTTATAATTTCTTGCACACATGTACATACCATACATGTGTAACATTAATATACATATTCACTATAAATGCACATATGAACATACCATACTTATGTGTTATATTAATTACTATAACTATAACTATACAAAATTAATTACTATAACTATAAAGCTTCGACAACCTGAAAAGCTGAAAGTCATGAAACTGCAACAGTGAAAGGTTCTCAAAAAATATTAAAAAACGGAAGAGTACAGTGATAAACGAATTATCGCGCAATTAACCTTCGATATTCGTGTTAATTAACATCTCTCGGTCGGCTGAATTATCGCGAGGAATATTTCAAGCAAAAGAACTTGCAATTTAGAAAGGGCCACGAACGGTTGATTGGCGAGCTGTTAAGGGGTTAACCAAACAATGTCTTCCCGTGCATTCTTGCCGGTAATTTATGGCAGAATATTAGGGTACCATGAGCCACCCGAAACTTCAGCCACGGTCAATGCACTGTCGCACGTGGGCGTGCTTCCATTAGGAACACTGTGTCGCATTCCATCGCGAATTTCTTTTTTTCAAACGCCTTCGGTCGTTCTTCTCTTTTTCTCGATTCTCACGCGGTTTCGTAATCACGCGCATAATAGGAAGCGTAACGGAGAGAAACGCGATCCGAGATGCGTAGAAACGTAACCAAGTTCTGTGTTAATTATTTCCTTGCCGAATAAATAAATCAACCTGTACGTGATCAGAGTTTTGCGTTAATTACATTATTTCCGCACTGCATAAACAAATTAAGCCGCGTAATACGAGGGGAACGTTATCGGTGAAGTTTAATCAAGCTTTGTGTCGATTAGATTATTTCCTTACTGCAGAAACAAATTAAACTGTACGAGACGAATACTATCGGAGAAGTGTATGAATGTTATCAAGTTTTGTGTCGATTAGATTATTCCCCTACCACGTGAATCCAGTTAGAAACGATCACAGAAGTGAGCAGGTAGAATGTGATGGTAGTAACACTTTTTCTAACTTTCACCAAAGTTTTTAGATAATTTTCATAGTTGCATGTGAATGATATCTGTTTTGCTGATCGACACCGAGCAATGACATGAAACGCATGCGGTGGTTGAACTGAATTAGTAATTCAGGTCACTCAAGTTAATTTCTACCGATTCGGCTTTCTTGTTAATATTCATCGTTAAACTATTCGTATTAAATCACTTGTTAGAGCGTTCTTAGATATCTTATAAGTTCCCATAGTTAATTTCAATAAATCGTGTGTCGAAAAGAAAATCATATTCTGCGTTACAAAAGGTATTTTTTAATTCTCTACAAAATGATTTCGTCCTGATGAGTCAGGAGTAAAGTAAGGAGTAAAAATAAACAGAGTATAAAACCACATACGGTAATTTTTTATCTCGATAAAAGTCAATAAATCTTCCAAGGAAAGAGTTAATAAATTTTGAAAAGTATCTGTTTTAAAAATTCTGCATTGAAACACATACATAATAATAAGAAACAGCAACCATATAAACGTTTTATTTTGTACAGCTGCTGATGCAGATGTTCTACCGTTATATTACCACCGAGGAATCGTCTTCTACAAGTATGTACACAGTTTTAACATAGCCTCTCAGCGGGACGTATAAAATTGGGGAAGTTCTAGGAATCGGTTTATTTTTATAGAGCGTAAACAGAGAGTAAAATGTTGATATGAGACGGTCATAAAAACCGTCTCCTAGGGGATTATTTGTATTAAAGATGTGGAACACTTGTAGATTCCTGCAGGCTTGCGTGGCTAACGAGGTAATTTGTCAATTGAGTTGTAAATAAAGAACCCATGATTTATCTGTTCTAAAAGGAAAGTAACTTCCAACTCAGCAGAAAATATAATAATTAGTAGTGTTGTTAACGTAACAAATTTGTAATATTGTAATAACTTGATCCATTAAATTACGAATTTAGAAATTTGATAATTGATATTTGACAATTCGATGATTCAATAACTCCATATTCGATAATTCGATAATTCGATAAATCGATAAGTCGATAACTCGATAATTCGATAACTCGATAATTTTATAAATCGATAATTCGATAAATTAATAATTCGATAAATCGATATCTCGATAAGTTTGATAATTCGATAAATCGATATCTCGATAAGTTTGATAATTCGATGTGTCGATAAATTCTATAAGTCCATATCTCGATAATTCCATAATTTGATAATTCGATGTGTCGATAAATTCTATAAGTCCATATCTCGATAATTCCATAATTTGATAATTCGATGTGTCGATAAATTCTATAAGTCCATATCTCGATAATTCCATAATTTGATAATTCCATGATTCAATGACTTAATAATCCAATAATTCAATAATTCACTGATTCACTGACTCAAAAAATCAATAATTCAGCAATTCAGTAGCTAAAAAATTCAATAATTTAAAACGTAAAGTACCTAAGTAAAGTAAATTGTATTGTATAACTTATATCTCGAATCTACCATGCACAGAAATTGTTGCAAGAAATGTAAAAATCGATAACAACGAATAAAAATATCACTTACAAAAAATACTTGTTACTTTGAAGTATTTAACAAGTAAATATTTCAGTACTCGTTACTTTTATGTAAATACTTCTCTAAAGGTCATAATTCAGTCGTAATTAAATCCGTTCATTTGCACATCGCTTCCCACAATTGAATTGGCAGAAAAGGAGAATCTACTGCAACTATCCGATATTATCTATCATAATTACAGATCTACGAGACATGTAGTCTTCGGGATACAGGAAGATTGTCACGTGCCTAATTGACGTGGTATCCCCGTGATTATGGCTGAATCACGCGAAACTCGTACTTGGCTAAAGATAGGCAGGATGGAAGAAAGCAAGGTTCCCCTTTTCTTCGATAGTTATCGTTTCTCGTCCGCGCGTAGTTAAACACCATATGGCTGGTTTTTGTTCCGTCGAGGAA
Source organism: Megachile ligniseca (assembly GCA_945859555.1). Taxonomy (NCBI): domain Eukaryota; kingdom Metazoa; phylum Arthropoda; class Insecta; order Hymenoptera; family Megachilidae; genus Megachile; species Megachile ligniseca. The sequence goes on from OX243790.1 coordinate 4,537,061, forward strand.
ATGGCGAAGGGAGGCAAGGTTATTTATTACATTTACCTTCTTACCTACGGAAGTCTGGGCTATTGCACTGAAGCCTATTGTCGATCGAAGAGCAGGTTCAAAGAAGGGAGAGCCTGTCTTGAAACAACACGGGTCACATGCCACCCGTGTCGAACCACCCTTTGTCTTTTTCGAACGGACAAATCCTCGAATTTGTTTACGACCCCGTAGGGAATTAATCGCACGCGAACTTCGTCGCAGAAAATTTGACGAACGCTCGGTTAAATTGCCGGCCATTACGAGGGTTGCGAACCACCGTTTCTCTCCGGTAATTTGTCTTCGTTGCACGAATACAAAGGAGAACACTGGTTTTACATGTGACCGACAAAGTAGCCTACGCTTCGTTCGATTAAGAAAAATTCGGAACAATTTTCGGACCTGTTTCGACCTGGCGTGGTGAAAGGGGGACCGAGAAACAGGTGATTTTCAGGAATATATAAAGAGCATACAAGTCAGGAACAAAAATATTGCATATGTTTTCAAGAAGGTGAATTTTTTTAAATTTCGATCCTGAATCGCAACACCCTTTTTCAGAGGGGATATTTTCTATCTGAATTTCTGAACTTTCAAAAAGAAATTAGTGATAGTACCAATATTACTAATTAGTAATAATATTAGCAAGAATATTATTAATAATAATAGTAATAAAATTACTAATTTTGTGATAATATTATAGCAAGTTATAGCAACATATAGCAAGTAAATTTAACAAAACGAATTTCTCAGGAAACTCTTCTCGCATGTTGCAGAACGTTAAAGGGTATAAGAGAGACGACGGAAGTCGTTGGTGAACGGCAATCTACAATGGAGGAAGCACGATCTAAGAGTAGATTGTTCATTTTCCTTAGAGCAATCTAGCAATACGGATGTAGTGTCGGTCAAAACTCACGAAACGTCACACAAGACTGCCTACGCGTTGGATTTCATCTTCCACGACTTCCTTCACCACCTTGCGGTTGTACCCTGCTTACTCTTCTTGCTTGTGACCTGATACACCACTAATTTCGTGATTACCCTCGTATAACGAGTACGGTGACATAGGAAACTCGATGGGCCCTTTGTTTACCGATAAAAACCCCTGCTTCCACAAGGGAAGCCAAGTTTTCTCAGCCTTGTCCTCACGGTAAATACTGTCATTTCAAATTCTTTGCCCTCTTTAAATATTCTCTTTTGATTATCTTTTTTGTCTTATTCGATTTTCTTCGTCATATTTGGGAATTTTTGTATAAAATAAATTTTTGTAAGATAAATTTCTACGAAACAAATTTTCTTTATCATCTTTAGGAAGTTTTCTTCAAAATGAAGCTTTATAAAATAAACTTTCTTCTTCATCTTTGGGAATTCTTTTATGTATTAAAGTTTTGTAAGATAAATTTCTGTTATATAAATTATCTTCCTCATTTTCAGAAACTTTTCTGTAAATTAAATTTTTGTAAGGTAAATTTTTATAAGATTCTTTTATAAAATTATTAAGACACTTCTGTACAAATGTGTTTTGATTTTTGTGGAGATAAAGGATGATTGTATTATAGCTAGTGTATGTATCATCCATTATTTATTTTTCTACTTCAGTTTCAATGTAAAAAGTGGTCATCAAACGTCGACAAATCCAGTGTTAATGTTAAATTTTGAACTATACCCAAAAATATATTCTGCCAGAAACGAAAGTATTTCCGAGTAACAAGTGATTCGGAATTTTCGATTAATTCTGTAAAGTATTAGTAAACAATTAGTTAGAGGATCACCCTGTATATCAGTGTCGCAAAGGAAGTGAAGATTTCTGTGAATGCATCTGCTTGCCATGCAGAAGCAGCACATCTTAGGCTCGGCATTCTCATTCTTCTCCTTATAGGCTGATGACGCGAGCAAAGGAAGTTGTAGCATTCCTTCTTGTAAAAATCCCGTTCCTGATGCATAATGCACTTGCAGAAATTCAAACGCGCGCCTTCAATTTGCATGTGTCCATCTCATTTAGTTTTCGTTGCTACCAGAAAATGAAATTATGCAAACGAAAACAGCATTGCTGATACTGACAATGAAACTGCTAAATGATTGTTCGTTAATGAGCCCTCGAGCTTCGTGTAGCCTTAACGGAACTGCTCTCGTTTTTACACCTCATGCATGCTGCATTAAATATAAATATCTGGATTCCTGTTCAGCCTGCAATTATTAGAGGTTGGTTATTAATATTTTTCTACCTTTGTATTTTTCTATTTATCTATTTCTATATTTCTCTGTTTCTAAGTTTCTATATTTCCAAGCTTTCAAGTTTCTACTTTCCCAAATTTCCAAATTTCTACATTTTCAAATCACCATACTTTATAAATTTCCATACAAAATTATCACAATTACTTCTGTTATTTATAACAAACATTTTTCAACTTCTAACACACTTAATAGTACATCTTTTTTCCGTTAATAAATATTTTATTTGATAAGAATTATTATAATCTTCAAGCTGAACAAATTTAACTTGCATTATTACAATTTTTACGGCAATAAAATTAGATTAATAAAACATTCTAATAATTACTTATTTATATAATATAAAATAGTATCAATATTTTGGTTACATTCTATTTCGTATAACATTATAATAAATATACAAGAAGTTTTATTAAATCATAACACAGTAATTTTTATTTACCTTCAGTTTTATTTACCTACTGCAAGTGCTTACTTTTCGTTTCGCTTTCATTTTATTGGCGCGTAATTTAAAATTGTTCGAAGTAATTCTGTAACTCGAGAGGTATGCGGCAACCCACCGGTAGCAGATGCTGTGAACCACAAAAGTTTATTGCTCGTTAAATTGCAACATGCACTTTACAGCTCAATGCATATCGTAAGCTTTATTGTTTTCAAACTTTTTTTTTTCTACAGCACAAAGAACATTTGTCAGTTCCTATTCGAATGTACTGTATTCAATGAATACGTTGCAACAACGTTTATGTGAGGTTTCGATGCATAAAAATTTTCACATACTGAAAAACGTATTTTAATGTAAACAATAATAATTGTTATTAATTCTTGATATATAATACATAAGTAAATATTGCACTATGTAATTGATTGAAATTGGTGTGCAACTCAATTCGAAAAAGTTTTAATTTTAAATTCCTACATTTTCAAAGCTCTACATTTTTATATGTAAGATTTATTAAGATTTTTGAATGTACGAGTTAAAAGTTCTTTAATACCTATAATTCACAAGGGGACTATCCAAAGATCGTTAAAATTATTACCAAATTATTAAAAAGAATTGCAGTCCCGAAATGAACGTCAGTTTACATTAATTCGCTTCATCATTCAAATTTAACTCATAAATACATAATGTCCCTGTTCCTTAACATTATTTTCACTCAATAAAGTATGCTCGTAGCGTGCACCCCCTCGCGAGCTTCATCAATTACGCGAAATTCTCATCCCATTAATGCGCGATGGCGAGTTAAAAATAAGCGAGTCGCGTTAATTTAATCTTAACGACGACAAACGTGACGATCCACGTTGCTAGTAATATACAGGCTCAAAATGATGCTACGGGATCGTTAAATTCAGCTGCTTAATACGGAAATACTGCTTAAATATGCAAATATTTAAATGTAAGTTCGAACGACTCAACGTTCAAATTATGGTTAATGTGACATAAAAGCTGTGACGTCATTCGGAACAAATTTTACTTTTATCGCTCGTAAAATGATTTACTTTTATCCTTGTGAATATATTCTGGGAACAATTGTAGACATCGATGAGCAACTATTGATTCGAATTTTGTTATTTAACATTGTATTTTTGAGTTCACTCTATTCAATTATATCTTTTTAAATCATTAGTCTACAACTGACCTAACTTTACGTCTCGAGTCATTATCTTGATGAAATTTAAGTACATTTTTAGTTACAGTATTTTAAGTTCCATTGCAAATGCATACTTATCTTTATCCATAATTTCGTTTATAGAAACAACTTTTTACAAAACCACAGTACTTGATAAGTGACAAAGTAAGTGACACTTGTAAATGACACAGTAAGAGGTTATTGAGAGCTTTGTTCACTGTCATGTGTTGTTTTGGTCTATGCTTGAGTGGCGTACTCGGCGCTGGTTGTTTCTTTTCTATGTTAAAATCAATGACAGAACGTATGAAACTTTTTTAATTCGATATTTTGTTTCTTACACACATTGTGATCTGTCATTCTCTGCCACGCAACAATTATAAATAACAGATACTGTTCGCATTATCGACGATAGGAAGAAAAGTGGGTTAATTCGCGACACGTGAAAACCATTAGCCTCTGAAACAAGGGTGCTCCCCTAGTTCGCCATTTATCCTCGTGTGCCTACACACTGTCACATGTTTCAGTTACGGGATAATCCGATCGAAATGGTGTTTACAATGTTAAACCGCTGTCCTGCATCTGTTGCAGGGGAGCTTTAATCTGTATAATGTTATCTGCAGCAAGATAACTCAAACGAAAAGGGAAAGTTGAGAAGATGAAGTAATACGTTGTTGACCCGTTATTAATATGTTATTAACACGTTGAATACACGCTGCAGTATTTATATTTGATCGATAACGGAATATGTACAACAGTGTTTAAATAAAATATGTGTGCTTGAGAGATTTTTTATTAGATTGTAAGCGTTCTTTGATATTCTGTTTCAATCTTGCTTATTTAAATATATTAGATAACGACTCCATTCTTTTTCGCAACGTAGCTGATAAATTGTCTAAAGTTATTTCACGAATTTTTGTAATTCAACACATGAACATTGGAACAGTAATTTTGTAAGAATCAATTTTCATGCATTTTAACTTCATGACAACGTAAAATTTACTCACACAATAAATGAATAAGCCTGAAACGATCTGTAAAATGTTCCTCGTCGAAGCAAATACCTTAGTTTACAAAATGAATTCTCGTTATCAGATTCTTCTGAAATCATTTCTAACTTCTTCATACTTTTTTCTCTTTATCTGACCCCTCCTTCTACATGCTTATACTTTTTATTTTAGATCGTCGTTTTCGAAAGAATGCTGTTTGGTCAAGATCGACTTGTATGGGTGTGTACCTGTGTTGCACCGACTAAATGAAGTTCAATAAACCTCCGTGGACTTCGACTTCGGCGTTCTCTTTATAGTGTTCACGAATGCATAATTAAGCAATCGGGAAATTAATTAAAAACATTTGGCACTAGTTGCACGACACGTTGCGTTTTCGAACGAACAAAATTGAAGTTGCAGTTTTATTCATCTTGCAATAATTACAACGACCTGGTTTCTGTCGAGGCAATGAAAAATTTCCTTTGGGAAATTATTTATTATTCCTGATGGAACTACAAAGAGAACGTGTTTCTTGCTTTAAATTAAAAATAAATGGCAGACCATTTGTAGTCACATTAATTTTTGTATTTATAGTTGATACGTGTAAAACGTTTAGAACTTAACCATTTGTTAATATTACTTGTCTTATGAATATATGGGGCTGTTCGATTCTTTTATTTTATCGTGTTTTGTTTTTTATCTCCACTTCCGGTATGAGACGTGTAATGTATCTGCAGAGATTAGATCTTTAGTTTAATTATCGATAAATCAATTATGATACTGTTAAACAGTTCAGCATTCTCTTGTCCATGTGTCAATAATTATTAATATAAAATAATATTAATACATTATTTATTTAGTAATTACTTGAATTATTATGAAATTATTTATTCAGTAATTACATGAATTATTATGGAATTATTTATTTGATGAATTTATGTATGAATTATTATAAAATGATTTATTTATGAACACATAATTGATTTAAAAATTAAATATGTAAATTTGAAAATGTTAAAAATAGGATATTTGAAAATAGAAAATTTACAAATGAGTAAAATTGAAACACGACAGTTTAAAAGATATTAAAGTACAAAACAAGAAAGAATTTAAAAATACTGAAATATTGAAATCAATATGGGCCACAAATGATTCAGCGGCCACAAACAGGACACATACCCCATTAGGTGTCAAGACGTTCAGAATATCTGTTAAATAATAATAAATTTAATTCCAGTAATTGGTAGCTTCAATATCGTTGCTAAACTTGCATCGATGCTCGTTTAATTGAAGTAGATGAAGTTTTCCACTAGCGCAGAAGTGCGATTTCGTGTAATTTAAACGGTTTCAGGTGCGCCTGGAAACATGGTTTTAATTGACGAGAAAAAAGTTTCTATTCGAAACGAGTGAGTTGTAATTAATCTCGCTACTTCAAAGGGTGCTACGTGGAAACTTTCTTTTAATTAAGTTTTATTGAAGCCTCGGATCTCATACGATCAGGATTTATATTAAACGACTTACATGCTTTAATTGCTCGAAACATTTGAATGTTTTCTTATCTTTTCAAGTATTGCCTCGATAATTGCAATTCCGTGTACTTTTTTAACTGTGTATTTTCAACAATTCTTTGAATGTTAAGCATATATAAAATTAAATATTTCTTCGAGCATATAAATAACATGGAACAATTTTATTTAACACTAGATTTACGGGAACAAAATGGCGGACCTTAGGTTTCACAGGACGTTAGCTACACTAGTGTATAGCAATTAGGACGTTTAAGATCTGTCACTAAAAATTCTTACAAATTCTTACTCATTTTAACTAGAAAACAAATAAATAAGGTATCCATTATTTATTTACTGTTGTAGTTTAGTTTCGATTTATGTGGTCAACATTTAGGGTTGAAACGTAATCATAACCTTAAAAAATACGAAAAAATTGGAAGCGTCTTACAAATATCCCAAAGCCAAGTGACTAGTTAAAAAAAGGATATTGAAAATACCATCTAGAAGAAATTTATAGCAACCATAACATCCTGTTAGAAGATCACAAAAATCGGTAAGAAATTGATAAAGTAATCACCGATTCAACGGATATTCAAACTAACATAAAAGATATTCATAATAATCTTGATAACCTATTTGCAGGTCACAAAAATCGGTAAGGAATCGATATAGCCACCGAGTCAACGGATACTTAAAGCAACATCTGCAAGATATTCATAGAATCATTGATAACCTATTTCTAGGAATCGGTAAGAAATCGATAAAGTAAGCACCGTATCAACGGATATTTACAGTAACATATAAAAGATATACAGTAATCTTGATAACCCATTTGCAGACCACAAAAATCGGTAAGCAATTGATAAAGTAACCGATTCATCGGATATTCAAAGTAACATCTAAAAGGTATTCATAATAACCTTGATAACCTATTAGAAGATCACAGAAATCGGTAACCGGTAATCTCGTATTAATACTTTTATTTGTAATTTCGTGTCCGGTCTCTCCGTTCATTCTTTACCCATCGTTCCAGCTCGGTCTCTCGGTCAGTTCATTGAGTACACGTCTGGTATGCGAGGACTTCTTACCCTGGATCTGGCTGGCAGCCTAATGGCCGACCAAGGAGCAAAGCAGAAGGCTCGTAAGGATGTTCGTGAGCGTGAAACGGGCCGACGAGATAGCTGGGGATGGCCTTCAACTTACGGAGCCAAGGTTTGGTAGCCGACGGGGGCCTCCCATCAGCCAGGATACGCGTGCGGAAAGGAAGCGAACCAAAGTCTCTTCGAACTTTGCTCGCACAATAAGTATATACAAAATGCCGATGAAAGGACACCGCGAATTTATGATTGGCTGACAGGTGGCTGCAGTGGGTCCACGCCGGGAACCAGTCCCTGGATTTTAAATCCGACTGGTTGCTGGAGGATCGTTAAATATTCGCCCGGTTCGTTCCTGCTCGAGATACAAGAAACAGCAGGAGTTAGGAAATCTTCCCTATCGCGATATCTTCATCTTCCTACTCTTTTCTTTACTTTGTCTTTTCTTTTGAAAGTGGGGCAAGTCCATCTTTGAAAGTGGGACAAGCTCATTTTTTGAAAGAAGGCTACTTGTGAAAGAATGAAAGTACATTTTTGAAAAGAATGAAGATAATGATAACTATGGATGAAAATATAATAGTTTGATCTGTAACGTATAATAATTAATATAACTAATATAATTATTAATATAACTAATTAATATAACTATAATCAATAATGATTAATGTAAACTTATCCTGTAATCTATAATTAATGCAAATTCATCCTGTAATCTAATTAATACTTTCTACAATAATTAATATAACTGGAAATTTCAAGTCCTCCACGAAATAAGAAATGTACTTGCCATCGTGAATATTCAAAATATGACAACAAAACGCGGAAACTTCACATTGTATCGAGAATCATGGAATTCCATCGCGAATGACCGAGTCGACGTTGCTTTTCTCGGTTATATTAATAACAATAAATTATTTCCAACAGCAGACGAGGCGTATCGCTGTCGAAACGGCTTCATCGCCACGAAACGACTTCTCCCATGGACACACGCCGATGCTGAGAAACGAAATGAAAAATGGTTTTTCAAGCACGCCATGGAATTTTTCGCCTTCACTGCGCAGGAATTCTGCAAGCCGCGACATTTGCATCTTTCCGCAAGCGGCAAGATTGTTCATCGTGGCTGCACATCACGACCTACGTACAGGACACCCTGGCACGTCAATGATTGCAAGCGACTTCCTGAAGGCTGTTCACCGAACATGGAAAAAATAAAAACAACAACCGGAGAACACTTTTCAAGTATCCTGCCTCGCCATATTTCATCGACCACGGAATTCGTGTTTTGCTCTGTTCTGCGTTGTCGCGGAAAACGGAAACGGTGAACGTGTAAACAAGAGGAATTTTCCCGTTCCTCTGCGGATTTTTAATTGAATAAAGTACCCTGCTTTTAGGAAATTATTAATATATTTATAGGGCATAGTAATGTTTATAGTTGTATATTAATAAGTTTGTAATGAATAGCAAAGTTTATAATTGTATAATAATAAATTCATAATGTACAGTAAAGTTCATAATTGTATATTAATAAGTTTATAGTGATGGTTGCATAATGCCATTTTTAAGAAAACTTATGTCTGTATATTTTTTAAATTGCTATGTTATGATTAAAGATGAGAGAACTTCAGTGAATTTCAGTTCCTTAAACTTGTCTAATAATAAATTTTTACAGAAGTATGAGTATGTAACATCCACAAAATAATACATGTTTTGTACATTCAACGCATAATTTCCTTTTCCATAAAATATCTTCTACAAAACAGTAACATAAGATGTCTTCTACAACTCAGTTGCATTAAATGTTTTCTAAAAAACAATAGCATAAAATGTATTTTATAACCCGGTTGCATAAAAAGTTTTCAACAACACAATTGTACAAAACGTTTTCTACAAAATGGTTGCATACTTGAAACGTAACCCGAATCGATCTACATACAATGCATATTCCGCGACAAAAAAGGAAACTGCTAGAAGAGTACATTTTGATTCGCAGAAGCACGCATGGGAAAGTTTTGCAGTAACGGTGTACACAGTGAAAAATATTTGATACAATATAAACTTTCCATATTCGTTATCTCGCCATTTATCATGTTTTGCGTATCAGAGCCCACGTTGTAGGTATAAACTGGTACCTCGGTGATCACACAGGACCACCCGGGGCCTGTCTCGGATACTGAAACAAAAAAAGGAAAGAAGAAACGTCCTCTCCCCCGGGATTTCTTAACGAATGCCTCCAAAACTTTCGTACACCGCCTAAATCATCTTCGATACCTTTATCCCATTTAAATGTTCTCCGAACAACGCGTAGGGTTGGTATAGTACATTTGAAATAGTAGTTTGAGAAGCTTGAGGGAAATAGGATAAAATAAACGGCTATTTTTAATACGATGCAACTATTCATCATGCCTGCGCATCACGGGTCACATATAGCTGCGACTTCTAAAGGCTGTATCGCAGACGAAGAGAAACCGAGATGGAGGATCTCCTTTTCCTTCTGTCTTTTCCTTGCAATTCCTTCACGAGCCTCGCCAAAACATCCTGCATCGGCTGACGCCTGTTCCAGGTACAAAAGCTACAACGATCGCGATGATTCCGTCCGTGTGTATACACCGTGGATCGTAAATTGTCGTACAACAAAAGTAGAAGTTCTATGATGAGGAATCAATTGAAATGATACAACTTTTTGTTGTGAGAGGCTGCATCTGGAAAATGAGACTTGAAAATTGAACGAACATGCATTATTTCGTGTTTAGAGATGGTTGACGACATTTTAGATGTGGAGTTTAGGTGAGGAGGTTTAGAATTCAGGATATACATATATGAATTCTTAACGTGGAATTGCAGAAATGTCGAAATCGGAGTATAGAATTTTACGCACGTGAAAATCATTAATTTACATATATGATAAAATTCACATATATGAAAGTTACATAGATGAAATCGCAAGAATTAGAATTGTACATTAGAATTTAAATATAGAATTCCACACGTATAAAAATTCCTAAATATATACTCCTAAAAATCGAAAACAAATAACTCCACACATACTTAGACCATGAACTATATGAAAATATTATCAACAGTTTAAATAATAATTTGCAATACAAGAAGATACAAAACAAAAATTTCTTAACAATCTATAATTTATTTGAAAAGAATAGTTACAATCATATGCATAATAATTACTGCAATGCTTAACCTTCCTTGAAATAAAAAGACTGGGGTGTAACTTTGTTCTACTTTGAAAGGACGTGTCAACTGTGCGAATTAAAATTGTGAATCAAAATGTAGAATCAACATGTGAATTAAAATTGATCTCCATATTCGTACGCAAAAGGAACAGCAAAAAGGGACATATTGTTACCTAAGTGATAGAAACACGTCGCGTAGATCGAGCGAAGTTAGAATGCATACCAATTGCAAGAATGCATCCGTTGTAAACCGATGAGGAAGATCGTAAAGTAAACAGAATGACGTTTCGTGTCACGATACGTGAACCTTCGTATAAATGGTATATTTGAATAATTACTAACGTCTTTATGTCTTTCTCAAACGTGTTAGAAAAATTAATTAGTTGCCTTTGTGTCCTCCCGCTGTCTCTACTGTGATTCGAGATTGAACGTCAAAGTATAAAATAAAAAATTTGAAAAAAAAAACACATGAAAAGAAATGTCAATATTACTTGGACTAATAAATCAGAGTCATTTCACCGATACTGGTTATTAAAGTTGTATTCGGGTGTATTGGAGTGGACTCTTGTTATATTGCCATTTTCAATCCGTGGAGAAGTTTAGGCTTCTCAAATTTATAGGGATTTATTTAGGGATTTTATCAAATTTATTTAGGATTTATATTTAGGATTTAGACACCATGAAATCCCTATACTTCACAATTTCTATATTGTAAAATCCCTAGATCCCGAAATTCCTATATTATAAAATCCCTAGATTCCGAAAATCCTATGTCGTCAAATCCATGGATCCGAAAATTTCTATACTGTAAAATCCCTAGATCCTAAAATTTCTAGACAGTAAAATCCGTAGATCCCCAAATTCCTATATCGACAAATCCTTAAAATCCTCAAGTCTCTAAACACCCAAATTTTCACACCCTGAAACCCTCAATCCGTCCTAAAATATTGAAACCCTAAAAAATCCCTAGAAACAAACAAACGGTAGCCCTCTTCTTTTGCTCGTTGTTCTTTTACGGAAGGCAGAGTTGCCGTTGATTGTACAGTCGTTAAAGTAAAATAAATTGGTGTACCTCGATCCGAAGTGTCTCTCCCCGCTGCCGAATTAATAAAGACGTTCAGTAGAAGATGGCAAGCTGCGGTCGGTGTCAATTAGCCGTTGTCTGGCCAACGGCAAATCACGCGAAACAACCCTGGAAGAGTGACGCGTGTGCGTGCACGCGTGAATGACGCCTGGTGCTTTTGAAAGAAGGCATCATCATCGATGCAGCGTGCATAATCAAAAGCAGAATTCACCGGACAAGAGAATGGCGCTTGTTCGATTAGCGGCTCTGTCTCTCTTTATCGAAACCCATCGCATACCCCGACGTGTGCTGTACGACGGCTGCCATTCACCAACGAAATCTCGTACCGACGATCTGCGAGAGATTCGAGACGAGGCATCGTCGTGTCATCCGGTGCAACACGCGAAACAATCGTGCACACCGGTATCATGTTTTATTTACTAGCTCCGCCAGCTGCCACACGCGAATTCGAATGTTTATTCAAAATTTAGAGTAAACATATAGGACAAAAATTTTAAAGCCGTTCCAAGGATTAAACTTGTCTGAAACTATCGAAAACGGTACCGAACATTATTGTCGAGTTCACGACGACTAATGGCGACCAAGTATCGTCAACAAGCTTTTAACGTGCTTCCAGTCGATTCTATCTATCAAAAATTACCGAAAACGATACCAAAACACGGTTTATATCGATTCGACGACGATCGCTGTCGATGACGACGTCCGGTCGTCAGATCGCCAACAAAATCTATACAGAAAATTTAGGGAGTCTCACGAGTCTACCCTCAAAATTTGAAGTGAAAGACCCAAAATGGCGGCCTGTAGCGTGGTACAGACAAACAGACAGACGAACAAATGCAGATCGAGTCCCAGGAGCCTCGTTCGGCAAATATTATAAATACGAGGTTTACGGTAGTTCAATTATTTTGACCTTGAGATATCCTGTCGAGGACTATATTCTGAACAATTTTTCTTTATGCAGACATTAGTCGTTTGGTCTTAGTTTTCGAGATATTTGCAAAAATATATTCGGTATATGTGGAGTTTAGGGTCTCTCCAATGGCCTTGACCTTGGGATATGTTGTCAAGTATGCTGTTCTGAACAATTTTTCTTTATACATATACTAGTCTTTAGGTCTTAGATTTTGAGATATTTGCAAAAATATACAAGTGGAGTTTAGGGTGTCCTTGACCTTGGGATATGTTATCAAGGATGCTGTTCTAAACCATTTTTCTTTATGCATATACTAGTCCTTTCTCAGATTTCAAAATATTTGCAAAAGTATAGTGATACATATAATTTTCAACATATCTGCAAAAATACATGTGACATTTGCAAAACAGAATTAATAAATAATCAAATTTAATATTAAATTTCAGAATTTTTATATGTCTGAATGTTTCTATCAGTGACACCTTTATATTTAGAAATTATCATATTTTCAAATGTGATAATTTACGAACACATCCATAAATTTTTTAAATTATAATGTGCTAAAATTCTCAGATTACGCAGTTCAATATTTTTCAACGTTCTCGCTGAACGGACCAAACTCGCTCCGGTGGTCCACGGCCTTGCCACATCGACACCAGTCACGCGAATTCAACCTGAGAATCCGAGTAATTCGAGTACTCGAACGAATTTACCGACCATTCGGATCATTGAGATGTTCCGAGCGAGAGGAGTTACCGGCTGCTTGTGAACCGCCCTTTGAACAACTACCCACATGCCTCTTTTGAAAGTCAATGAAACTGATCGAAACTTGTGCTTTTTTATAATTGCCGAAGTGCCGGGATAAATACAGGTTCAATGTACAGTTGCACGAAAGTAACCCTCTTTGTTTTTGTTCATTTTTAAGCTGTTAAGATCGGAGTTTCGTTTTTGTTTCCCTCCGAATCGATCGAAGTGCCAATGTGAAGAAACGGGGATTAGTGGAACCACAAAATTCCTATATTCGCAAATTCTTAGGTCCCTAAGTCGTTAGATCCTACAATTTTTAAGTCTCCAAATCCCTAGATCTCCAAACGATTGCATCCCCAAATTTCTAAGTTGTCAAATTCCTAGACTACCATATCCTAATATTGTGAAATCCTAAAATATTCGTAAAAATGCACTAGTGACAGGCTTCTTCATCGTTGATTGCGGTATTTTTCGTGGGGAAGCCAGATTTGCTGTTGACTGTACCATTCAGGCAATACCGCTTTTTCTTCGGTCTTTTTGCAAGGACTCTCGATGTGGATCATCCTTGCTACGTTCCTTTCCCGATTCCCACGTATATTTTATTTCATTATAATTCCTCTCTTAATTATTCTGTGATTACTTTCAATCATCATGACATTCCTAAATTTCAAGTGCTTTAAATTCCAAAGTTTCTGAATATCCAATATTTCGAATGTTCATATCTCATGAATTCTCAAATTTGTAATCACATACCCAAAGTCCTAAATTACCAAATCTCTAAAATTCTAACTTACCACATTTATAAATTTAAAAAAGTAAAAATTACAAAACTCCTTTTCATAAAAATTTAGTGAGTTCCTAAAAGTTCCAGAAGTTCAAAAATTCCGAAATTCGATGATTTCAAAGCCTTAAACAGACGAAATCAGAAAATTCCAGTCTCAACAACACCAAAACCAACATAAAAAGCATCGTACAAAAGTTTGTCGTAAAAGCAGCCAAGCAAACTTGTTCAATCCACTGAAGGTAACCTTTGATCAAATTACAAAACGACAATCCAAACTGTTGAAAGAAACTTACATCCTCGTGTATCAATTAAAATGCAGTCGGAGAGCGGTTGCTGAAGACGTCCAGCAACAATGTACTTCATCGAAGTAACAGAATGCGAGGTGGAAAAACTGTTTGATCGACGTTCAACCTGTTCCACTTGAATAGCACTCTAGCTAGAGGCGTGTTTCTGATAGTGAACGGCTGTCTCGATCGGAATGTTTCAACCTAGAACTAGGACTAGATTCAATGAACCCAACAATCGTTCAATGATACCGGAAGGATCGATCGAAAAGTCGAACCCTGTCGATTATTAAAATAACCAGTCAGTTAGAGCTGTTGATCTTTTTCACTGCTGATTACGAGAATAATCTAAAGTTGTAAAATTATACAGTATGCCGCAAAACGGTATATAATAAGGTGACTCGTCCTCCATTAGGACAGTCCTTTCGTAAGTTCTGTCCTCTCTCGATAAGTGTCCTACATGTCCTCTTCGATATTTCAAGACTAATCCGTAAATCTCCGTACTCGATGCCGAGCCGATCCGTTGCGAGTGATTTCACGTTTTTGTATTCGACACGACGATTCGAAAATTTATTTATTCTTGTTCGATTTACGTTGCCGCCCTGGAACTGACGCAGCGGTTGAAAGAGTTTTTTCAATCTGATGATTTTTGGACGGGTGAGAAATCGAGATTGAATGTTGATACTCTGCAGCGCTCGCCGTAAAATTCGATACGGATATTTCTCGTTCAGATATTTCCAATATACTGTTAGAAGATACATTGACAAAAAATATTCGGTCGACGGAAAAGTACTCATTTAAATAATAATTAATAGGCATAATCACGGTATAAAATGTTACAAATGTTGTTATGCATTTAACATTGTTGCAACGAATAAAATATTTCTTTTATTTATAATATTTTTTGTCTTTCATTTAAGTCCTTTTCAGTGTGAAAAAGTTGGTTACCTTATGTATAATTATTGTCTTGAAGGACTCGTGTAGTGTTTTATCAAAATCGAACTGATTTCTTTGTTTTCGATGAAGTTTAATCACGTACGCCATGAAAGCGTTTTTATACGATGGTATCTTATACGATATTTTATACGATGAATTGAGAGATTGTTGATTGGAATGGCAAAAACTTGGGCAAATCTAATTCTGGACTGATTTCTTCCGGTATGTTCAATGCAGTGCTGTTCTTGTGACATTTTTGTGGCTTGAGAACTGTTTTTCATGATTCGTGTATTTGCAGTGAATTATTTTTGAACGGCTTGAGTTTCGCATGTAATGAAGTTTGAACGTTACAAAGTTCCAGTAATTCGAAATTTTTAAACTTTAGAATTATACAGGATCGGATCTGTGTAGCACTGAAATTTCAATATACAAGAGTTCTAATAAAGTTCTATATTTGAAAAATTGAAAAAATATATGTACTCATACTTCTATATTTCTATATTATTAATTTTGCACACTTGAAAGTTAGAAATTTTTGTGGCTTTTGGTTTATCAATTTCTAAGTGTAGAAAATTTTTAATTTTTTAATTTTTTAATTTTTTAATTTTTTAATTTTTTAATTTTTTAATTTTTTAATTTTTTAATTTTTTAATTTTTAAATGTCAAGATTTCTAGATTTCTGAATTTCTAAATTTCTAATTTTCTAAATTTCTAGGTTTCCAGATATCTAGATTTAGAACTTACCAAATTACCAAATTACCAAATTTATAAATTTAAAAACTGGCAAATTGTAAAGTTAAAAAAAAAAGAAAATTTGAAATACCTATACTTCGAAATTTTTGTAAATTTCTAAAGGCTCCAAAGACCACAAAATCACAAAATCCCCTAGTTCAAAAATCCCAAACTCCAATATTCCAAAAATCCGTAAAGCCCAAATTATATAACCCCATTTCTAGAATTCCAAACTAAAAATCTCAAAATCTTCAGTTCCAAAATTTCAAAGTTCAAAAATCCGATTCTCCAAAATTCCAAACTAAAAATCCGAAAATCCCACAGTTCCAAAATTCCAAAGTTCAAAAATCCGAACTCCAGAATCCGAAAAATCCGTAAATCCCAAACAACAATAATTCTTAATCGCAAGAGCCCCGAAAGCCGGAAATTCCAACGTGCAGACGAAACAGCCGAGAATACGGTGAAATGATGATTCAGTCGGCGACTCGTTGATTGAAACGCGGAAAGGTTATCGATCGGACGGAGGCAAGGTTGTCGAGTCGACTATTAATTTAATTGCAGGATCACCATGGAGGTGTGCTCTGAATGCAACGGCTGTTTCGACAGTACCACTTGTCCCTTGGAATTCAGCAATGCGGGAGGTGCAATTCTGCCTCTGTGCACGCCTCGGAATCCCGCGTTCGTACAGGCGGATCGAACAAGCCCTCCAAAGAAAAAGGAAGCAACTTCCTCTGTGAACCGATCCCATACACTGGTTCGTGCATGAAAATATTCCAACGATCCACGTTGCTGCCGTAATAGGTCAAAACCCGAAAATATTTCACGTCACTGCTTCTTTTATCTCTTCGACGCCTCAACGTTTTATCTTCTTCAACGTACTTCAAAATAACATTCTTTCATCACCACACTTTTATTATAATTTTGTTATAATTAATACTATTTATGTTGTTACAAATTATCACGTGTTTTTGTAAACATAGAAAAATCAGTTTTTCGATTCTTACTATGTCTGAAACGTTGTGGTTGCAGAAGACCTTTGGTGACGCTGTGTCGCAAAAAATATTTACAAGTGGTACATTTCAAAAAAGGTCGAGTTCAAATAGCGCTCCAATCAACATGTACTGATCTACACGAAGGAAATCAAAGAAGTGCTTGGAAATCGTCGATTAGAGATCTTGTTGATGCTGCAGACATATTTGGATCAACCGAAACCATTTTAACCCCTTGCACTATTTTGACGAGTCTGACTCGTGACGCACTGGTACTTCAGTTGGGATCAATTTTACTCGAATTTTGAATATGCTTCAATTTGGAGTTCAAGTCCAATTATAATTTGCATAGTCAACGATTGCATAATAACAAATTGACATAACATTTCAACGTTCTTTGTCTGTTTTAATATTGTAGCTGTGTTTAGTTAGTTCTGACTGACGCACCTGACAAATAAGTCATAGTGCAAGGGGTAAAAGATGTTTTGTTCCTCAAACTCGTGCATTGGTTCTTCGAGAGCATTTCACCAAAAAATCGACCCATATAATAAATAAAGATTTTTCATTTTATAAAGAAATTCAGCTGACTTTTTGATGACAGTAATCCTCTTAAGGTCCCCTTCAATTACGCGAAGTTCCGTATAACTCGGTTAAGCGAAAGGCACGCGCAACATTGAAAACATTGGAAAAAAGCGAGGTTTTTGCGAAAATTGTACGAGGAAATCGACGAGGCGCGTTTTTGCACGGCAACATTTCGGAACGGGGGAAAGAAAGAACGGTGCAGGAATTCGATAATCTCTTTACCAGGGTGTCACGTAGGTGCTGCAGTGGCGAGGCAAGTTTTTTCGTTTATCACGTACGAATCGGGGAGGCCTTCCAACGGACCGTGGGATCAAACAGGATTTCCGACAAGGTGCGGTAACCGAATACACGCCGATCCTGTTCGGAGCTTGAGGTATTTCGACCGAGGAAAGTATTCTTTTCCAATCCATTTAACGAGCGTTAGCTTAGGCCAACTTCGACTGGACTTCGAACCCGAACACAATGTAGCAAGAGAAATCGACAGATCGGATCGCTCGACCATCCCGTGCTGCTACAGCGTGTTGCAGAAATCCCTCACACTTTCTGAGCTTTTGAAATTTTTATCAACCCCTATGATTTATTTGTCAGGTGCGTCAGTCAGAACTAATGTTACAACATTAAAATAGACAAAGAAAGTTGAAATTTTATGCCAATCTGTTATTGTGCAATTGTTGACTGTACAAATTGAACTCCAAGTTGAAGCGTATTAAATATTCGAGTAAAATTGATCACAGTTGAAGTGTGAGTTCGTCAAAATAGTGCAAGGGGTTAATTTATAGTGTGTAAGCAATTGTGGAAAATATTGTATTAAGCTGGGTTAAATATTCTGTTACTAATATACCAACCTTGTATACAGGGTGAAATGGTACAAAAAGAGGGTGAATTTACATGAAAATTTAATTTTCTCGTATGTCATCTTTAAAAAAAAATGAGTTTAAATAATCTACAAAAAATTTAGCAGGTATTTTAGGCACTATTGATAATAAACATCACAATATTTTTAAAATTGAACTCTTAAACATCTCTCAACAACGCTCGAGCACTTTATGATTCCAAAAATTAAAAACACAAAAGTTCCAAAATTGTAAGTCCCCAAAGTTGCAAAACTAAATTTCAAACGACCCTAGGTTCAATAATTAAAAAATTCCAATATTCTGAAGTTGAAAAATTAAACAATTCCCATATTCCAAAGTCTGTACGAATTATCGACCCTAAATTTTTGTTATAACAATTTTAGTGGTCTATCGAATGTATTTTGCAATTAATGTATTAGTAAAATTGTTGTTCGAATATAAGAACATACGCCAGGAACTTTTTCTATTAATTCTTCACGTCTTAGGTTGAGAAATTTATGAACGTGACCAGATAGACTGCTTTGTAAGCTGTTACCACATTCTTCAGGGGCCACTCATTTTCGAAGGAACTATAGTTACAATTAATTGCAGATTAAAATGAAACATTTATTATATAAATTTGCTATTATAATATTAAATAGATTCTTCATTTATTTATTGTTTATTGTATGAAGCATTTGATCAAATTAAAAGTGAAAATTTTTATTTTCTATTTTCATCTCAAATTTGTATTTTTATTATCAAATGCTTCATATACCTATTGAAAAGTAATAAAATTAATTAAAAATATTACCTATTGAAAAAGGTAGTATATTACTTCAAGTTTGGGTCACTATTCAATCTTAAGGAACTCAAAAGACATTCAAAACAGATATTGTCACAAAAATATGAAAATATTAATAACGAGTATACTCAGAAATTTACTTTCGCTATTCAAAACAGAATTTAATGCGTTAACTGCTGCATTAAGAAGCAGTTGAAAATTTTGTAAAATAATATTTTTATTTTTAACAGATATTACCAAATGACTGTTAGATAAATAAACAAATTCTTAAATAATATAGGTGATAGATTCATAAGGAAACTTGAGCATCAATCATACGTATATGACGTAGCAGCTAAAGTGGTAAGCAAGACAAGTGTGAAAAATTTAGGGAATTTGTAGATTTGAAAAATGAAAATTAGGGTCTTAATCATTTTCGTGACTGAAGAAGTTAAAGACCCGTTCTAACAAGTAAATTTCGCAGAATTCTCTGTTTCCTCTCTAAACATTTAGTGTCACAAGTAAACGATGAAACCGCGGTATACTTTTGAGCGGCAGTGTACATTCGCAGTACTGCAGGGTTGAGGAAGCTCGAAACTCGCCAAAGGAAGCATCAGGAGCATCGAATCGAGAAAAGGAGCAATTAAAAGAACCACTTATCGAGCTGTCCATTGGAAGCTGTTCCGCCGTTCATACGTGCAACTTTGTTTCGCCTCCGATCAAGGAGACGGAGCATGGCGGTAAAGGATTAAAATTTCACGACACCGTTCCTCGAGCGACAATATATCCGCGAGAGGTGAACACCAATTAAGACGTTACCTGCGCGGCTGAAACTCGATAAGGGCCAAGGAATGGTCCTCGTGGCCATTTAGACGAGCCGAAGAGCACGCTGTCGCAGCTAGAAGAGGAACGAACGACGAGGAAAGGGAACGAACGAGGAGGAAAGAGAGAATTGGCCACTGAGGAATGGCGGTGATTCTCCGGTGTCACACGCGCCGCCGCCCTCTTCGGAGCCCGGGGCCCGGGACTCGGGGCCCAGCTCGTGTTTCGCTTTTCGGTTTTCCGAGAAACGTTTGCCACCCTCTACCTTCGCGTCTGTCTACCGTCCAGACATTGTCTTCGGGGCACAATGAACCAGCTTCTTACCAGAACACGCTAGGTGATCGACGATCCCACGAACTCTAACCTTGCTGGGTCAAACTGAGGACGCAATATCATTTTTTGGGACCTCTGGCAAATAACTGACACGGTGGTTCTTGTTTATCTTATTTTGTTTTGGTCGGGAGAACCTCCTATGTCACATTTGGACACGCTTTATAGCTGAAATGTTATAAACTGGACTTATCATGTCACTCTAGTGACAACACCTTGCAGTTTAAATGAACCGACTCTTATTTTTAACGCAACTGAAGTTTGGATTTTGTTAAAATTTAATTAGGTCCACAAGACTTGGCTCAGTTATCAGATTTTTGAAGGTCTCGAAAGGGTAACCTTAAGCTCCATGTGCTGTTAATATAAAACAGTTGAATAGTAGCAATGTGTCCAAACGTCCACATGAGTCATAGAAAAATAGTTGATTTTTGATAAGATTGCAGAAAGATATCCTCAGGGTAAATAGTGCTTTTGGACCCCACTATGAAATGATAAAGTGAAGTAAATGATTTCAATCATGTTGCATGTGGACCTTAAAGATCTTGTGATTCCAATAGTATAATTCGTATGTACCTAAAAATATTAGTATTTTCCATAAAAGATTGAAACAACCTCCATTTAAATTAACTTTTACAGACCATCTAATTTCAAAGGATTTTAATAGTTAAACTACCTCGAAAAAGTGAACATGGAATTTACAGTAACTGTCGAAAGAGATCCTGTTAATTACAAGGGCAGAGTTCACTCATTCTAAGATCTGACAAGATCGTAAAAGAATGTTATGCATCAGGAGTCATATTGAACGTGTTAATAATTGTATAGGAGAAAATGTGAAGATTGCGACTTAAGTAGCAAAGTTAAAAAGAAATAGCGATAACAACGTGTCGCAAAAAGGAAGAACCACCGGCGGTGAGCGTTTCTTTAGGCTTGGAGATAGCATGGTATCACGTCGAAGGGAAAAGAGAGAAAGAAAGGGAGAAGAAAGGGCAACTCTCGTCTGGTGGCGCCCGCAGACGAGTGTTTTTGTTCCCTTATAATTTGGCAGTAGTCGAGGGTTCCTTCACAGAAGGACAGGATGCTCTCGCATGCCTTGCAAGGATCGCGGAGAATTCGGTGCGGCGTTCGCTAAGAAACTGTATCGTCTGCCTTTTAAGTACTTTGGATGTAGGATTCCTATTCAACAGTACACTTCAGTGCAATGTAGGCTTCCTTTGGATAACAACAAAGTACATTTTGATTTTTACTATAGTAACTTTTTAAATTTCTAAATTTCCGAATTTTCTAGTTTATTGGTCAAATTGTTTATTTTTTGAGGTTTTGAAATTTAGAACTTTTCACTTTTTGAAATTTTGAAATTTTCAGCACTGAAGTTTTCAATTTTACAATACACAGTTTCTCCATATTTTAAATTTTGAAATTTTAGAATTTTGGAATTCTGAAATTTTGTAACTTACAACTTGACAAATTTACGATTTTTGAAGTTTGAAATTTGCAACTGGGCAATTTTGAAATTTCCAACTTGACAATTTTTAATTTTTGATATTTCCATCTTGACAATTGTGAAATTTTTTAATTTCCATCTTGACAATTGTGAAATTTTTTAATTTCCTACTTGACAATTTTGAAATTTTTTAATTTCCAACTTAGCAACTTTGAAATTTTCAATTTGGAAAATTTTGAAATTTTGAAATTTACAACTCCAATTTTCAAACTTCCCATCTTTAAAATTTTCGATGAAACTAAGAAATTTGGAGGTTAGAAAATTTCGAAATTAAATAACCTAACCTAACCTAGAAATGTAGAAATGTTGAAATTGAATAACGTAGAAATGTAGGAACTGAAATTTCGAAATTTACTAACCTAGACTCGAAATTAAAAATGTAAGTAACCTAGAGATACAAATCTAAAAAAACAAAAATCGCAAACTTAGTTTTACATTTATACTAATTAAGAAATGTAGAAATCTAAAGATATAAATGTATGAAATGTTCAAAACATTAAAAAATGTTCAAACGTTCAAATTTCCAAAATTTTTCATTCTTTACAAACGATTTAATTGATCAAAGAATTTTTCGAAATAATGTTTGTCAGTGATCGTATTATTCATCGGAAATCAATTTAGACGAAATCGATGAACGTTCTGAGACTCATTTATCGTTCCTCTTAAATCGCGGTTCGAATTACAGCAAAGACAAGAAAACCACGTGAAATTCGACGATGAAAAGTTTTGTGATGGTTGAAAGAAAGCTGCATTGAATGCATCGTGGCACGCATAATAATGTACGGCATACCACGATTTGCGGTTGCGTTGGGATCAAAGTGCGGTGCAAAACGTTTCTGAGAAAAATTCGGCCAAATCTTCGGGTAGCCTACTTCTTTTATTACCAACAAGAATCTTGTGAATCCTGCTTTAACCGTGGAAAATTGTAAAACTAAGCAAATACAGATAACTCGTAATTATTCGTATGACACACGGCGATATAACGCTCGGTGATTTCTCTCGGATAAAAGTCCTAGTTACGCCAAAGAGGGCCGAGTTTTACATTGCGATAAAGTGCGTAAATTGCGTTAAAATAAAAGGCCCTCATTTAAAACCTGAAAGTTCACTTTTACTTTCCACTTCGCTTTTTTTCTCTCGCTTTCAGGCTCACTTTTTCTGCAAATCTCGTAATCCTTTTCCGCGCAAGGAACTTGATTCCAAGCACTGTGAAATATTAAGATGTACCGTGGGAAACTCGCCTTTTGTGTTCGCTCTAAAATTTCGCGATTTCAAGACCTGACATTTGTTATTCTTTTCTAACGATAACATTTCTTTCGAGTGTATCATTTTGAATGCAAATGAAGTAAAAAAAGACATTAATTAGTCGTGATTACTTAGTCATTAAAATACAAGTTATGTCCAAAATTATTAAATTGTGACATTCTTATCATTTTATGAAAAGGGAACAATAAATCTATAACGTATCAAAGTTTTCATAAATTAACATAGAAAATGATAAATCTGTATATTACATTTGTAATATATATATCAATTCCTAAATCACACATCATTAGATTTACAAATCCCTAAAACCTTAGTTCTCTAGATCCCCAAATCACCAGATACCTAAATCTCTGTATCCCTATAAACCTAGATCGATATAACCTTGATACCTCTAATCCTAGATTACTATATCCTAACATCCTTATTTCCCCATATCCCAAAATCTCTACGTCTCAAAATCCCTAGATCCTAAAATGCCTAGACCTCGAAATCCCTGAATCGACAAATCCCTAGGTCGTAAAATTCCTAAATCCCAAAATCCCTAGGCCATAAAATCCTTGCATTTCAAAATCCCCAGATCCAAAAACACCGATATACCAAAATCCCCAGATCCAAAAATCCCTGGATCAAAAATTCCCTAGATCGAAAATCCTCACCTCTCAAAATCCCTATGCCAAAAATCCCTAGGTCGAGAAGTCCCTAGATCCAAAAATCCCTAGATCGAAAATTCCCTAGATCCCAAAATCTCCATTTCTCAAAATCCCTATATCCCAAAATGCCTGCACCAAAAATTGTTAGATTCGTATATCTCAAAATCCCAAAATTCTCAGATCCAAAAATCCCTAGACCATTATATTTTCAAGTAGCAATGTACCTGGCTAAGTATAAATTTTAAAACATGATTTTAATTATAAGTAATTGTACTTGCTACGTAATTGTAAAGTTGTATTGCAATGTGAAAATGATTAATTCAGAAATAAAAGTAAACTGTGGTAATATTATGAAAATAGGAAATGTCAATAATATAAGTACTAGTTTAATCAATTTACATTGCCTATAAGGTTAAATAATATAATACAGTACAGTTCTTGTTTTCATATTATCAGTGTTCTTATTATCGCAGTCATTGGTTTAAGTTATAAATACTAAAACCGTGGAATCACAGAATGAATGAACGATAAAATGAAGTTCACTGACGCCTACAACTATATTTCCTGGTTCTAAATTCGTTGTCACCGAACGCACACACGAGTTTCAGTCATCATTGAGATATAGTAAGAGGCGAACGAACAAAAGTTCCGGCAACAATTTTGCTGCTACTGTCTGATAAATTTTTAGTTAAAAATGATTTTGATAACAGTTTCCTTTCACACTCGAATTATTTTCCACGTTTTATTATTAGCATGAACGTATCTAAATATTTCTTTTCAGTTATATTAAAAATTATTGTTTGTAAATAACTAATATTTAATTTCATGAAGTTATGATTTGTGTAATTTGTCTGCATTTATTTAATTCAATTGTACCGTCATTAATCGTAATTGATCAAAGTTTTATTACAGAACAATGTTGCATTTAACTTGTATGTATGTTTATTTTAAAACTCTTCGTATAAAATGGAAGTAGAAACAAAGTTGATTAAGATATTTCAAGCAATCTGTGCTCAGATATGCTATAAAAATTTATAATGGCCCATTAAAAAGTTGTAATTTCTTCCATTTAAGATCTTTCGAAATTACGAAATTTTACGACTTATATTCATAAATCAAGGATAATCATTAACCATAACATCAGATGTCAATTAAAATTTTACGACTAAAAACCACTACACCTTTAATTACTCTATAAAAGTAAATTCGATATCCAAAGTACCTACTTATCAAAATCCATAAAATTTCATGAATATCATTCGTAAATAAAGTTTTATCAGACCTCGAAAATTCGAAACAAGAATATGTACTGATTAGAAAACGTCGTAATTAGTTTTTTAACGAACAGTACAGAAACAGGATGTTCGGTGGAACAGGAAGTAGAATTTACAATCGTTTTTTTTCCACAGGTCGAACATCAGAATGAAAATTCATTTCTAGGTGGAAAAGAAAAACCAGAGCCACAACTGCAATAACAAAAAGAGCTTAATGAAGATCGGATGTTCAATAAAACATGAAGAATATGAAACGGGTTTATAAATAAAGGAAGTATAGTATTAGTGAAAGCAAGCAGAACGATGAAATAGAAAATAAAGATTACAAATATTTCGTTGCACACAATGTCTCTTTCAGTTACACCAATTACAATTGGAAAATCATTTTGTAATACTATAACAATATCACTTGACTGAAAATACATCCACATTGTCTATACGGTGATTGTAAATGAATAAATTTTATAAAATTTTGTAAATTCTTTGAAGAATTGATGCTTTTAAAAAATCACCTACAACAGAAAATAATTTTTTAAATCTTTTGGAGAAAATTTTTATTCTTTGTTTCAGATAAAAATAATCGATATTGAAGTTATTCAATATTATAATAAATATTAATATTATATTATAGTATAGTAATAAATATTATAACATTGAAGTTATTAAAAAATCTATTACAAGTTACTACTTCTGTTAAAAATTATTTATTGTATTCAATAAATTCTGTACGGAAGAAAAAGCGAAGGTCATAAATTTAGTTGTTAATATGTATTTCCAATAAGTAGATCGACGACATAACAGGAAGAGCCGAAGTGAAACGGGAAAGCAACAGTGAAACAGTCGGAAATGAGAATACACGTAATAGAATTTACAACTCCGTGATTCAAAGATGTGTGTACTTATCTGTGCATACGTAAACACCTCCACCGTCCCACAAAAGGGACGTGGGATAGTTGTGTGTCTTTAAGGCTGTTCTTTTTACGCAAAGATTCTTGTTTGGCCGTTTTACGCGCTTGACTGACCCAAGTCATGTACCCATGACCTTGCATTTAGCTGAATAACCTTTATACAGACTGTTTCAAAATGGTTGCACGAAAATTTGGGCATAAATTCTGTGCATCGAAGGAGAAACTGTTTATGTAAACGTGTGTATGTCAGAAAAATGAACCCGTTAATAATATTGATTCAATTTAATTTCATAAGAATAACTGGTTTGTAAATATTAACTGGTACGAAATATGATTTAAAAATGTTTGAAGATTCTGTTTTTTTAAACACTCTGTATACAAACGTACGCACTCGAAGACGAATTGAATCCAGTTCTACGAAGCAAGACAGGCTGCTTCCTTCTTCTGTACGCTTGCTTTCATCGTTCGGTCAAATGCCCGCATTATATTCACGGATATTAAATTCACGTTAGAGAGAAGAAGCCGGGGAAACATCCGGGGAGGTCTTGCCACCAATTTTAATTCGTCCCATGTGAAACGAATTTACTCTAACTCTACTATAACGGAACATTAATTTCACCGAGGATAATTGTATAATCAGGATATTTTAGCAAATGTCATCTGTTATTAATAATAGCGTGTTGATTACACGCTATTACTATACGGAAAGAATTGATTTTTTATGCTATTATTAATTGAACTTTAATTACAAATGCTCTGATTATTATTAAAAGACACATTTGTCAAAAGTCTATCCTTTACACCTTTTGCTATTAACAATGAAACATTAATTAAGATGGGGTTAAGTTAAAAATCAGCTATATTTGTCTATTCTGTATGTCATTAATAATAAACTTATTATAATTATTAGTTATACTTTTATTTGAATTAATTTGTTAATAATAATGTTAAAAAGTCACCCACAATCTTCTGAAATGTTATTCAAAATCTCCTTGTGTATATTAAACAAATTTTACATAATATGATCCTTCATCCCTATAACGTAACATGAACCAAATTCCGCCATTTTGATTTAAAATACTTGAAAACCGATACCAGTAAACAACATTTTAATATTATGTCTTATTTTTAAAAACACATTAACAACTATGAAATAAACAAATACACTTCATATTAACATAATTTGCTTATAAAGATTTCTTTACGAGCCAGAGAACATAACATCACTTGATAATGATTATAGAATTGATAACAATAATTCTTTAGCAATTTCTGCTTTCACGATAATAAGTTGCTAACTACTTTTAATAAATAACGATTTTAACTTACCTTTCTTTGTATAAATAAATTTGAAATGTATTAACTAGCAACACTAATTTACACTTGCTGAAAGTACAATGTCGGTATCACAAATAAATAGCAAATTCTGAAAATTTCATATTTGCTACGAATCGAAAAATGTCAGGTCTACCAATGCAAGATTCTTGCACTTGCGTAGATCGTACAAAGTTCAAATTATAATGGTGGTAGCATTGCACACATGCGCACTCATGAATTGTCACCCTACTAACAAACTTAACCTAACTTGTTCCTGTTCTTATATGTATCTAATATAATACATATTTCTTGAAAGATAATTGTATTAAATTAAAGCAATATGTCCGAACGTAAAGTTTTAAACGTAAGTAAAATTTTGTATAATTGAGTACGTTAAACTATACATAAGAACTATTTATGTTATTGTTTATATTGATTATGCATGTTAAGTTTATATCTATTCAACATGCTAATTATAATGTTTACATTTTAGAAATATTATCCACCGGATTTCGATCCGTCGAAGATTCCTCGTATGAAATTGGCCCGAAATAGGCAATATACGGTACGTTTGATGGCTCCTTTCAACATGAGATGTAAAACTTGCGGAGAGTATATTTATAAAGGAAAGAAATTTAATGCTCGTAAAGAAGACGTAGAAGGTGACGACTATTTAGGAATACGAATTTACAGGTTTTACATAAAATGCACTCGATGCCTTCAAGAGATAAGTTTTAAGACAGATCCGAAGAACACAGATTATGAGATTGAAGCAGGCGCTACCAGAAATTTTATGGCCTTAAAATTGGCTGAAGAGCAAGCTCAAAGGGAAGAAGATGAAGAGAAAGAAGAGGAAGCTACCAATCCAATGAAACTATTAGAAAAAAGAACATTACAGTCAAAACAAGAATTAGAACTATTAGAATCCTTGGAGGAATTAAAAGATCTAAATCGCAGACAGCAAGCTATTGACTATGATCAAATGTTAGAACAATTTGATACAGAGACAGCTAAGCAAAGGACAGAAAAAGAACAAGAAGAGTATGATGAAGAATGCATTAAATCGATATTTGGTAAGAAGACTATTGTGGAGGAAGAAATCGTTGAACTAGATGAACAAGGAACTAGTGAACCACCAAGAAAAATTATCAAAATAAAAGAAGATAAGAAAGAAAATAGGAAAGAAATTAGCAATACAGTGTCAACAACAGATACAATAACAGTAGACAAAGATAAGGTAATTATAAATTAGTTTTTAATTCACATCGAATTATACATTCATCAAAATTACAATTGTTTTCTTTTTCTTAAGGTGAACAGCAAACCGAGCGCAAAACCATCTAACTCATCATGGTCTGAAAGTGTCGGTACATCGTCAAATAAAAAGAATTTGTTGGGTATAGTTAAAAGAAAAACAAATATAGGTATTAAAACAAACACAGAAAAGCAAAAAACTGAAATTGTAACAAAAGATGAAACAAATGCTTCGAGTAAAGAAAGTAATAGCAATACAAATGTAAATACAGCCGAAAGTACAAGTAAAACAATAAGCAATACCAACAGTGGGCTCTCCTTGTTGGGGGCATACTCTGGCAGTAGTGAAAATGATAGCGATTAACGTATTGTTCAGTATTGTAAATATAATTTAAGTTCATCAAATTTATTATAAAATAAAGTGTATAAACACAATATACAGATATACAAATAAGTCTTATCAAATATATATGTAAATTGAAATACATAAACAATTTTTGTTAACTGTTGCTAACGAATTTAGGGTATGACAATCACTGTTTAATTTATACACCTTTTAAAATGTTGCGAACAATTTCTACTTCACTTTGACCATGTTCAATATTAAACCAGAAAAATCTTGCAAATGTAGTAGAACGCTGTTCATCAATGATGTAACGGTTAGTAACTAATCGCTTTGATTTTGATGTAATTTGATGGAGACATATACGTCGACGATGATTAGAAAGTTCCTTACAGGATGCCGAAACCTTTACCCCTAAAACACAGAAAATACAATCGATCAGAGAGACAAAGGGATTAGAAATCGGTCTGTTTCAAAGGCTAGGCACTCTGTAAGAAACTTTTCTATCAACAATATGACATTGAAAACTTTGTAGCAGGGAGTACCTAGCCTATTAAATCAGACCATATTAACAACATTCAAATTTATTTACAAAGTTATATCACAGATTGCATGCAGTTGAAATTACCATTAAAACTTATATGAATTTACAGTCACTGGTAGACGATAGTAGCACGCTTTGCAATATTTATATTTAACAAACACCATATTTTTACAATTATTATAGCAACTCCATAAAATTTGATCAAATTGCATCTCATCTGTTACTCATAGTCAGTTGTATTTCTACAACAATGAAAGTTTGCAACATTACAGCAAGGTGTCTTTCTTGCAAGTGCCAAAAGTTCCTTAACAGATGAAACAACGAAATATCATTTTTATAAATTCATGCTATGAGATTCTGCCCTATTTGTTGACGACCAAAAACGACGACGAAGATCATTACGTAGTTGATATTCTTTCTGATAATGCAACTCCCTGCTACTGTCGTCCACGGTATCCGAGTCTCCATCCCGATTGCACATCATCGGAGTATAATTTCTACCCTTAACCGAAGGTAAGTTATAAAGATAATCGTCAACACGATAATCACGATCATCGACTGAATCTTTTAACCCTTCCAGATTCTGCCTATTCCTGGCCCAGTCAGGAAAAGACTCAGAGTTATTGTCGTCAGAGTCCGGTCTCAAGGTTTCCGCTTCTCGTCGACAGCGTTCACAGATATAAGATTGGTCTTCGTCGGATGAAGTCGGTCGCGAGGTGTCGTTTCCATAATCGTGCACCAAACAACGACCATCTTGCAACGGCACAGAATGAGACAAATAATTTGACCTTTTGGCAACCGGTTCGTGCGAGACATACTGCGAACCGTACGAATTTTGCAACGGAGCTTGTTCAGAATCGCTGTAATAGTCCTGCGACGTGTCCTGTTCGCTGTCTACGCAAAATTTTGGAGGAGACGAAGACGATTCCCTAACGTACCGCTGTTCCTTGCTCCTTTGTATGGCCAGCTCTAGTTGGGCAATGCGATTCTCGAAACGTGTGCGCTGTGCCTGGGCACGATCTTGCTGGTCCTCCATCAGCTTCACCATCTTCTCCAGACGCATTATTTGCCGCTGCTTGTTCTCCAGAGTCGCGTACAGCTCTTGGATCACTTCCGCTTTGGCGGCTATCTGTTGCTGAACCTACATAGTACCAGATAGTTTGTAGCAATTACAGAGCATAGTGTAACAGTTTATTTTGATCGAGGAATGTACTCAGAGTCCAACATTTAAATTTCTAAATTAGAAAATTTAGGGATATAGAAGTTAAGTCTGCAAAATTTTAAACGGTTTTCTGTATTGCTAACTTCTATAACCCTGTAGCGATATAACAAGGGTGAGTAACGTAGGAAATAATATCGACTTTTGCCCCAGGCCTCGCATATTCCAACGAGTACGAGTTTGGTATGCTAACATTGGCATAACTAGGATTATGTAGACAGTAGATCAGGTTCTTATATTTTCAGATACAGTACTGAGCACAGAGGGCTAGATTAAGGAAAAGATAAAGGAAAGCATAAGGAATTATTGAGTATACTATTCCCAAGATAAAGTAGAGGTAGAAAGGAGTGCTATAGTACTCGTGTAAATTAGTTAATATTCGGAATTTTTTAATTCTGAAATTCCCAAGTATACAAATTCTCAAAGACCCAAACTTAAGTTTCTAGATATTAAAATATTTCAAATGCTTAAATTTTGAAATTCTAGAAGATTTTAAAGTTATTAAATTGTCAAATTATTTAACATAAAAAGGAAGAAATATAAAATTACTTGATCATATTCGTTGTTTTCGTCGCTGTTGGACATTTCCCCATTTTCTCCTTGCGTTTTCCCCTTCAGAATATCAAGCAATTCGTCTCTGACCTTAAGGAACTTGCTCTGTTCACGCATCACACGATCACGCTGTTCCAGCTCCAATTGCTTTTGAGTCAATGCAACTTCTAGTTCTTCTTTTTGCCGAACTATTTCCGCCAAATTGTTACGGAGATCGGAAACCTGTTGTTGAAGCTCAATCGCATGCGCGCTCGACCCAGCTTTGCCACCCTCTTTTAAATGTGTCTGCAGCCGGCTCTGAATCTCCGTCAACTGCCTTTCTAACATTCCATTTCTTTCTTGGCTGTTTCGTAGCAGAAAAAATAGAGAAGAATGTTGTTAGTTGCGTTGTTCGACTTCTCGGACGTGAAGAAAGTAGAGTCATTAGGGCTGAATGTTCTACGCTACGTCCGATTTCTATGTACTGATGTAACTGGCTCTCAAAAAGTCGAAATATCTTCACGAGATCTTTACTCGAATCTTTCTTTGATTTGAAAAAGTGTGAACTGAAATATTTATTTGGTAGAAGAAATATATTGAATTGAAATTTTCATTTGGTAAAAAAAATATGTTGAACTGAAATTTTTGTGAAATTGCACAGATTTTCATTCCAATTTTCTTTTTAAGCCTTATAGTAGTTTTTTAATGTAATATAGATGGATATTTGAAACCCGTTGCAATATACAAGGTGTTAGCATTGTTCGACTTTTCACGACTGATACTTTCAAAAATAAAATAAGTATTAATTGATTTGCAGAATAAAGTTTGAGAGCTAGTAAAAATTTGTTCAAAATATTTTGAGTGAAAACCGGACATAGCGTGGACATTTCATTAAATTAGATATAACTTACGCGTTTTTTGCAACCTTTTTCAGTTCCGTATTCTGCATTATCATGTTTTGTAGTTCGTTAGTCTTGAATACCAATTCCTTAGCCAATCTCTCTCTCGAGTCTTCTTCTTCTTCGTGACTCTGGCCCACGGGAACAGAAAAAAGGACGCGGGAAGAAGATGATTAAAAGTTATCGTCTTGTCATTGAAATATACAGAACTCGACTGAATTCGTGGTGCTTCAAAATAAATTGAAAGCGAATTATAATTTTCAAAGTTTTCCCTTTCAAGATAATCATTGATTCATTGAACATTTAGAAGTAGAAACAATTTTATTTAATTTTTTATTACTATATTTACCAATGAATTCGGATTTTCTAAATAATTTGTGTAAAATTGAGCAGAATGTTAGATATAATTTAAATTAAGTTCTGCTATGAAAGTTAATTAATTTTGAAAATTTAGAAATATAGACATTTAAAATTTGACACTCCAAAATTTCTAATTGGGTTTGTACTTGAATATTGACACTTTTGCAATTAAAAAAAAATGTTATATATAGACAATCTAGTTATAAATTTCTGAAGTATATTTCCTCATCCAGCGTTGACAACAAAAAATTCTATTGTAGATTTTCATTGTACATGTCTTCGTATAAAATAATTTTTACACCATGCGCCACGAATTGAATCAGGTTCTGTATAAATGTATATCTAACGAACGAAACGATCGCATTGAGTAGTTCTTAGGACTTATACGAGGACATATCCCGAAAGTAGTGCAAACTAACGGCCGCTTGATGCATCACTGCAACGATCTCCTCTTTCTCCTGCTGCAGTTGAAGCATCATTTCTCTCTGCGTCATCAGTTCTTTCCTAGTTTCTTCTAGTTCCTTGAATAAACGAACTTCGTTCTCCGAGTGACTTCCCTCTAACATAAACAATTTATTTTTTAATTATAACTCCAGCTTAAGGATTATAGCTTTGCTCAAATTTTTAAACTGAATTGTTATTAATTGTTTTTCGTTAAAATTCCTTGAAGGTGAACTGTTTAACAAATCATTACTCTCGAATATTTTTATTCATATTTTATACTCTTATAGAATTAAGCTTGTTCTGTAACAATGTGGCTCCTTCATAATTAAATAAATGTGCAAACACAGAGGAAACAAATTTTTCAATGATTTTGAGTTACTTTTTCAGAAGTATTTAGTAACATTTTATTAAATACTTCATTTTGTTGGTTTTGTTTAAAGTTACTAAGGGAATATTATATTAGTGTTTACTTGTTTAAAAGTTATAGTTTCTAAGTTTGTTATATTTCGTACCTATAATCGTGAAATCTTTATTCTTTTCAGCGAGTTCGCATAATTGTTGACTCTTCTCTTCGAGGCTCTTGTACCGTTCTTCCAGCTCACCGAAAGCTTCCTCCACTTGTTGTCTGTTTAAAAATAAATGTTTAACGAAAAAAAATGACAAATTAATTAAATATTCTGATGCATCAAAATAATAGCGTTCAAATTATTAATTAGATATTATTATTTAGGTTAACTTTAATTTATTTCATATAGATTCAGTTTGAAAATTGTCGGACTATCAAATTACTACACTTTAATATTACCAAATTTCTAGATTTAAAATTATTAAATTACTAAATTACATAATATATCAAAACAAGTATTAGAAATAAATTTAAACTACCGGCAAATACGTCCTACGTATCATGCATATAAAAATATGCATCCAACCGTCATATTATTTCAAAGAAAACTTTGTATCTACTACTCCAACGTGTCTCAATTTGTTAAGAATTTTAATGGAAACTCGTATTTTTGCCGAGAACAAATTCCCAAGGTACATTTTGACCCAGCCAAGATCTAACCTCTGAACCACTTTATTCGTTCAAGACGAGAAGGATATTTTTCAACATTCTCCCTTTATCTTCCTGCAAAAGAAGTTTCCTCGTTACCTTTTCTCCCTTTCCACTGCCACTTCATTAATGACCTCGTTCAGCTTCTCGGACAGCTCCTTGATAGTGTTCATGGCGTCATTCTCTTTGGCGTTCATCTTCTCCTTCAGTTCCACCAGCCTAAAGCAGGCCAGATCAAGAGGACACGAAAATCTAGCCTCACGATTACAACGACCGCGAATAATTCGATAGCTATTAGAGAAAACAACCGTGTTTCCAGTGTGTCCCGCTGTTTCTCCACCTTATCGACCAATCCCTTGCTGCTCTTCATCGTTTTCTGCATGTCCTTTAACCTCACCTCCATCGATTGATCTTTCTGCTTCATCTGCGTCTCCAGATTCTTCACGCTGGCCTGCAGCTGCAGAATCTTCGCGTCGTCGTTAGCCACGTGTGCTTCCAGCTCCCTTATCTTCGCGCGTGCCTTCAGCAACTTGGCCTCCATGTCTCGTACACGTTCCTTGCTCTGGTTACTCTTCTCCCGTTCCGTTTGCAACTCCTCCGCGGTGCTGTTCAGCTGAGTTTCCAGCTCCTTCTGGTTCTCGATCACCTTCAGCTCCTTCAGCTTGATCCTGTAACTCTCGTAACCTTTCACCAGATCGTGCACGCCGTTCATCAACTCGACCATCGAGTTCGCTTCCGTTTCTTCTATATCGAGCAGCCGGCTCCTCAGGACGTCGCACTCCTTCTGATGAGCCTCCAGCTGCATCGTCAACACGGAATTCATTTGGTCCGGCTCGGCACCGACCTCGCTGGCGTTTATCAGACGCGATGTGACGAAAGCCACGAACTCCGACTGCTTGTCCAACAGCTCCCGACAGAGAGCCTGCGATCGCTTCGGGATGTCGCGCAGCTTGTTTTCGAGGCTCCTCAGGAACTCGCCGCCGATGGCAAGCTTCTCGAGGTTGCTGTCCATTTGCTCTTTCGTTTCGACGACTGGCTTCGGGGATCCTACCTCCACCTTCACGTCCTCTAGTTTACCTGGATCCTTGCTACCGGAGGAGATCAGCTTCTCGCGAATCTGCGTCATCTCGTTGTACAGATCTTGCGCGTGTTTCTGCGTGAATTTACGACTCGTTAGATCACTTACAGACACTAATAGGAGTTTACCCTTTGAATCGAAACCCCGGCACTATAGGTTGTACTTGTTACTCTACAATTAAAATTCTACAGTATCAAAATACATATATCTAGTCTATCTAGATCTGATTTCTAATCTTATAGATTGCTAATTTGTGCAAGATAAAACTATTGCAACATCAAAATTTAATCCATGATAAGTACCTCAATTTCTATTGAAACGGCATAAATTGGTAATGGGAATAATAGCTTCAAAAAAGTAAATTTCAACCAAAAAGATTTGGAGATACTATTTGAGTGCAAGGGGCTAAAAACATCTCACCCTGATCGAGTTATATGTCTTTGATGTACCTGCTTGTCCAGTAAGTCTTTCTTTATCTGCAGGTAACGTTTCTTTTTGAGACTATACTGTGTTTCGAGCTTCATAGATCCAGTGGTTAAAGCCGAGGACGGTCTTTTGGACGAAGGGGGGCTGACCGATGATTTAGTCAATGTCCGACGAACAGAACTGACGTGCGGTTTGTTGTCGGTGAAAGCATCTTCCTTCGAATTACTAGCGGAGTCTCCCTAAAATTGTATCTCACGATTGCATTCGATTTTATCGTTATCGATCGTCAACTATCCGAACAGAGCTTGATACGATTTCGATTTAAATGGTTAGACTTAGTCACTTCAAGCTCGTTAGAATGATACGTAATTCTAGGGGTTGATACAAGTTTAAGATAAAATTTCGTGTGTTTTGAAGTTTGTTCTGATCTGTTGACGTTTTTTGAGAATTTTGATATGAAATGTGCAGGAAATACGTACAGGAGTTGAACTGCGGCCGGATTGAAGCGGTGTTCGAATTTTTTGAGATGGGGTTTTACTTCCTGGACTCTGCATCGCGCTTTTTCCGGTAACGCTCGCCGACTCTTCGTTCTCTGAGGTGTTGCAATAAATGAAATTTTATGAGCAATTTGGGATTTTGGTTTTGGAGATTTTAACAGTTTGAGGATTTGGGGATTTGGGGGTTTGGGGATTTGGGGATGTGGGGATTTAGGAATTTAGGAATTTAAAAATTTAGGAACTTAGGAATTCAGAAATTCAGGAATGTAGGAATTCAGGAAGGTAGAAATTTAAAAATATAAGAATTTATAAATCTGAGAGTTTATGAATTTTGGAAATTGCGAATGTAGAAATTTGTAAATTTGTAAAAATTAAAATATTTAGTAATTTAGAAATATAAAAACTTAATAATCGAGGAATATAAGAATTTACTAATTTACGAATTTAGAAATTAAAAAATTCCGAAACAGTTGTCAATAAATCAACGTCCCTCAAAATCTCCCCAGTTACTCGCAACTCAACATATCCCACCTTTAACCTTCACAGAAAATCAAACAACCAATTCAGATCTCCCAATCTCTCTTACTTCTCTTCATCCCAATATCTCCCCCCCTCAAACATTGCGATTAAAATAAAAATCAACAAGAAGCTAATTAATTCGATTATATAATTTCAATTAGAAAAATTAACGAATAATTAACCATGTTGACAACCTAACGGATTGCAGGATACTGTTAATTGACTCATTATGGCAAATAATGATTCGGCCTCGCAGCAACACGATGATCGGTGAGTAGGTTTCGATGTTCAGTATACGGGGAGGATTTTGCGGCGTTATTGTGAAAATGATCAGATTTCGATTTCATGTTCCTGCTGGTCAGGACAGCGAGATCGTACGACAGTCCACTCGTTCAAGAGACAGTCGACGACTTCGCGACATTGAACACCATAAAGCACTCGAATATTACTGAACGGCCGAGATTTATTCGCGATTTAGACCATCGCGCTCGGCATAATCGATACACGAGCTAGTCGGGTGAACCGTTCGCTCCCGTTTGTCGCGAACCTCTTTTTTTCGGGCCGCAACGCTACGATTTACCTGGTGCCACGGAACGTCAAAAAAGGAAAAGAAGAATTGACGAACGTAAAGTTGACAGTCAATCATTGGCGTAAAAGTAAAGCGGACATGTCATACACGGTGACACACGGACGCATTCGAGAGACGAATTATTACAAGTTTCGAAATTTGAGAAAGAGGTAGCATGAAACCTACGAAATCTGAAAATTAGGGTTTCACACTTTCGAAATTTGAGAACAAACAAATTTGACACTTTCGAAATTTGAGAACTAACAAATTTGACACTTTCAAAATTTGAGAAATAGGAAATTTCTCATACCCGAAATTTGAGATCTAGGGAATTTCACATTTTCAAAACTTAAGAACTAGGGAATTTCTCAATTAAAAAATTTGAGAACTAGGGAATTTGACATTCGAAATATGAGAATTAGGGAATTTTGGCATTTTTGAAATTTAAGAACAAGGGAATTTGACATTTTCCAAATTTGAGAATTAACGAATTTGATACTTTCAAAATTTGAGATTTAGGGAATTTTTCATTTCCGAAATTTATCTCTCCCGAAACTTGAGAACTAGGGAATTTGACATTTTCAAAATTTGACATCTAGGGAATTTGACGCTTACGAAATTTGAAGACCCGGAGAATTCGAAATTTCGACATTCGAAAACCGGAAGTCTTGAGAACTAAGATATTTCAAAATTTCCAAAAGTGAACTAGGACAGAACCAAGAAATTTATAGTTGACAATTATCAGTGAAATAATTGCAGTTTTAAACAAAATTTTAATAATATAGAACAAGAGCACTGGAAATGGAGATCATTTAAAGTTCTTTGTTTCCCAAAATATAATTAACAAACTATACAGTACATTAAATGATTAGTAATTCAGTATTTATCACAGTCTAACAATTTCAGAATCGGTTGCTTATTCTACTTCTTTCTGAACCGTGTGTAATAAAAACGAGACCTCGTCCAGTTGAGTGATCATGTGTTTGAACAGAGACGTAATTAACCCGCGCAAAAGAAATAAAGAACATAACGACAAAACATAGGCGCCACCATAAATGCCAAAAACTGCTGATGCAGACACATCAAACAGGCGAAACAATTTACCAGGGAATACGGTTGACCTAATTAATGGGCACTGTGTTTATAGAGGCCCTTCTAGAATCATCGTAAATTGTCTCGAATTTTTTACTCGTGAACACTGCCCGAAGGTAGCCTGTTTAACCCTGTTAATTAAAACGAGTAGTAGAAATTTAAAAAAATACAATATTCAAATGCGAGGGTTTGTGCGCATGCGAGTTCGCGCAGCTAACGGGTTGATGTTCGCGCGCCTCGAAAGCAGCGGTCAGTTGACCGTTGACTCGCGAACTCGACGGATGTTTTACATGTGCAATACAATTGTGATTTACACACGTGACATGAAGCACGAAAATCAACCGCTTTAAATCCAGTGCACGTGTTTCCTGTACTCGTGTGCGACTTCTTCATCCGATCATCATTATGGTGAGTACTTCCTTTATTACAAATGTACAATTCGTGTAATAATTTGCTTATATGATAAACAGTTCACTTATATTGTAAATGAGTTACTAATATTTTTTGTACAGTTAATAGTAATTAAGAATGTTTCCGTAATATTTTGACTGAATAGTAATGGAGTTCACTTTCGAGAATATATTCGAAAGTGTATCTGTTATATCAATAATTAATGATTTATGAATATCAGCTTAGAATGACAATGTGACAGCTCCATCTTTTGAGAAAATATGATTAATGTGTTTTCAAGTTTTTGCTTCCGTTTATATGAAATTTGAAATCTAGTTAAATCTATACATATAATATTTTAACTCTAGTTAAATTATTTCAGGTTTTATATATTATAGAAAATAAAAATTCTATTTTTGTTTTATTGTGTCATATACAAATTTTACTTAAGTATATATGTAAACATAAGTACACAAAAATAAATTAAAAATTGTTTAAATAAATGAGAATTTGTGGAATATTTCTTTCGTAAAATATATTATACACAAAATGCCTATGTAAATCAATAATTCTTTCAATATTAAATTTATTGATTTTCAATATATTTATTAAATGTGCAAATGGAAATAATTTTTTTTATATTAAACTGCAATAAATATACCATGTATAATTTGCAAGTTACCATGTAATTTTAACGAATTCTTAAAAAAAGAATGATTTATAAACCAGCGCATTACCGAAGTAATGTAAATTTTTAGTGAAAAAGAACGCCGAAGTTTCATTTAGAATTTCGGCGCGTTATTTCAGCGAAGATTTCAGCGATACCTGTAATAAATGGAGGTAAAAAAGTGATGTAACGTTTTTGTGTACGAGCTATGTAAAAGCTATTGCCTGAGAGAAACGTTGATAAATGTAGGAGAGAACATTTCATTCTTCATTCTACACTACTGCGTGTTATATTGAAATACGAACACGATGATACCGTGTTCATTTTTAAAACTGGAGCGATATTTCCTATAAATCAAGTATAAAAATGTAGACGTTTTTTTCGTAAAACAAGTTTGCAGTGCAATACAATTTTTTTTTAATATTTCATATTTTACGCTACGTAAAATTGATTGATACACTAGTTTATTAGTAATGTGATAATAATGCACTCTGTTATTTAAGTATAATGTTTAGAAGATAATTTTATTGTTTTAATTAATGTAGTTGGTGCACTCTAATAGATTTAAACTTGTGCAATGAATTATAGTACATCTGTGATGGATGAATTAAACGTCTAACAAGCTCACGGCATTTATGTGAAGCTGCATATGTGTACATACATATGCATATATGATCAAACTATACTGATTAAATTTTGGGGATTTCAAATTTTGTAATTTTGAAATTCGACAATTCGATCATTTAGAAATTTAGAAATTTAGAAATTTAGGGATTTGGAGATTCAGAAATTTTGAAATTCGTAACTTCTAAATTTGGAAATTTGGAAATTTAAGAATTCGAAAATTTGAGTTTGACAATTCAAAAATCCAAAATTTCGGAAATTTACAAATTTAAAAATTTGTTCGTAGTCGTCCACAATTCAATTGCATGGAATGTTGAAATTAAGGAACATAACAGTTTTATTTCAAACCAAGTGTTTATAACATCATGTCCAGCAAAGTTGAGTATCTTTCGCACAAAAGTACGATGCAAACATCAATTAATTTATGTAATACGATTAATCAACCTCGTCTGGCAAAAATCATGACATTTCCTGACCCAAAGTGTTTCGAGGTGATAAATATCGATCTTTCGAACTTCCTGCATCATCAATGCAGATTTCAATTTTTCAATACTTTCATTCGAACAAAAGGCAGTTTAACTTATACATACTACCAACTGCGTATTTCTAACATTTAACATGGTCACAGTGGTCTAAAACGACCCCAGCCAGTTTCACAAGAAACGAGGACATGTTTCCAAAAACGTGCAAAAAGACTTCGTTTTGCCAGGATCTTGAAGCCAAGAATTTTATCATCATTTCTTTCCCAAAATATTCTTCCTATAATTCTTCGGTGCGATGAAGAGCTCGATTTCGCAATTTTCCCCTGAAAACTTCACGAGAAGGAAACACGCGAGTTTTTAGGGAAGAAATTTGTACACGTCCCATTTTCCCAAAAAAGCTCTTTACCGCGCCGAAGAATTATACAAAATTCTGGAAAAGAAATCCTGACAAAACATTGCTTCCTGGCTTAAAAATCTTGCAAAAACAAAGTCGCTTATTTGTGAACCAAATATTTACTGTCCCTGTCTCTCCAATACACTATAAGATAAATCATCCAAGTTCATCAATTTTCCACTAGAGGTCCCAAAAATACTGGGACTTCAATCACCAAACATAATTGTATTATTATTGTAATACCTTGAATTTCAAAGAAATGATGCTATTAAAAAAATTCTTTATAACGTTAGAACACGATATTCATTTATTCAGAATTTTTTAAAATACAAGCAGCGGAGGAGAAAATAAAAATGCTCGTATCACATTTCTCCTCATGTTGAAGCTTAATCTTCTTTTTTTTTAACTCCATCGCTGTTATACCATAACAGGTGGAAAACAACGGTCGTAAGTACTCTTTTTCTTCCGTTTGATCGCGTTCATCAATCATTTTACGTTGAAGCCATTCATCTGGTATCCCATCTGGAAACTGCGTTGGTTAAGTTGCGGGAAAGAAAATATTTTCTTTAGTTTACCGAGGCGTTTTAGATGTGACAATTTTGAACTGCCGTTTTAAAGTGCTTTGAATTTTTAATGGTTAAAAATATGAACACGAGTATTATCTGTGGGAATAAAATTATCGGCTGACGATATTCTTTTTTAGACGAAAATTATATTACTGTTATTTAAATAGTGAATAATAGTCGAATAAATTGTCTTACGTGAAAGTCTTAGTTTTGTGTTAATATTTGAAATGTTTGTTGCTATTTAAATAATGTATATTACAATATTAATATTAATGAAAATAACTATAATAACAACAACAACAATCATAATAATATTAATAATGTATACTAATATATATATACCGACATAATAATATTAGTATCAATTATTAGAATTAAAAAGTAAAATTAAGAAATTGATTTTATCATTTTACACCGTGAAGAAACTTTTTTACAAATACATGAAAAATGTTCAGTTCAATTTTCTTGAAAATGGGGCTTTGTACGAACAAATTTCATTCCATATTTTTTACTCATTTTTCCACGTAGATTCATCCATTTTCCGGTTGTACAAGCGCATTGCAAGATAAGAAATTTTCTTCGATCAAGTAATGAATGAATTAACTTAGTTCCGGTGAAAATTTCCCTTTTCTCTTGTTCTGCATCAACAATCATTTCAACGGCAATGTTTTCCCTCTGATTTGCGATTGGACATTCATTCGTTGAATTTTACGTTCAATCGTGGCTCCCTTCGAAAAGTAAACGCAATCAAGATCTTATTAGACTTCCCTGGAATATCCGTTTCCGTTCAGATGGAAATCTGTGTTTCTAGGAACCGACGTAAATACACAAATATCTGTATGCAGTGTGGTGTATCAAATGAAAAACAGAATACACAAGATTTATAAAGAAATTTATGTAGTGATTTTTTATAAACTATTACTTAGATATTTAAAAAATGATTTACAATTTTATTTATGTACTAGTCTTTTATGAATATTCAAATTTCAGAACCGTGTTCAAATTTTTATAGTTGTCTATATGTTTATAACTATTCAATTACGAACAGTTGATTTTAGATACTAATTAACGTTGGTCTAATACCAATCAATACGTAATCAGAATCTGGTTCACGAAATTCTTGCTCATAACATTCGTAGTTTATAAACATATCTTGTACAGAGTCGAATAATGGTCGACAAACATTGGCCAATGTTATATTCCATCCAATATTGATTACTGTTGATCTGTTTCGTCAATACCTGAACGTTAGCCAATATTCGGCCAAGTGTTTGCTACAAATGCCATCGAACCAGCGACCAATATTTACATTACTTTATGATGCGGTTAGACAAGGGTGAGAACTTATTTAACCAGCAAACATTTGACAATTTAATTTAATATTGATAAAAATTTGGTGCAACTCGATAATTACATGTGCTTTTTTAACATATACATTTCTTTCAACAATTCTTATGTTAAGCATATATAAAATTAAATATTTTATTTTACTAAGCTTGTGTAAAATTAAATATTTCTTCAAGCAGATAACAAGACAATTTTATGTAACACTAGATTTATGGGATCCGTCAAAATGATGGACCTCAGGTTTCTTATTTTTAACCCTTAACACTTCATTAAAATAACACTCTTGATATACTAGACGTTTAATGTCTCAGCGAGTAAAAATATTTCTTACAAAGTAGCTACTCATTATTTT
This sequence comes from Megachile ligniseca, assembly GCA_945859555.1. Classification (NCBI taxonomy): domain Eukaryota; kingdom Metazoa; phylum Arthropoda; class Insecta; order Hymenoptera; family Megachilidae; genus Megachile; species Megachile ligniseca. The sequence goes on from OX243790.1 coordinate 4,580,092, forward strand.
AACTAGAAAAAAATTATAAATTTTTAATAATACATATGTTACAGTTAATTTCTGTCTAAACATTCAATACGAAAAAAGATTCGAGAAAATTTTTCACAGAAAAATTCAAAACTTTTTTCGATATTAATATAAAGAGCTAGAATTTTAACTGAACACTTGAGATATGACAGTAAAAATACCAGTGTTTCAGAACAGGTAGATATTCAGTACATAAAGTTGGTAAAATTGAAGCTAAATTGACTGGAGTCGTTTCATATTTATGTGTGACCGTTAACATTCATTTCGTTCATTTTGTACTGCTTATTAAATAAATTTTAATGTTCTTGATACATTTTATTATGTCACCTTCGACCACGGATCTCACCTACAACAAAAGAGACTGAAAATGTGCGATCGTTAAAGCGTTAATATGTAATAATGAAATATTGGCAGATCGCACCCCCATAACGATGTCCCTAGAAATATTGCTGCCATTTGCGGGCTAGAAATCTTCCATCCTCGACTTATTGACATTCGAATGACGTATTGGCAGTCCTCACAATCTGTCGTTCGCAGTTTCACTCGGCTCGACGGAATCCCTGAAGCCTCTTTCCCTTCCATTCTTTCTTTTTATTCCGCTTCATTCGTTTCCTCGCCCACTGTCGCATAATAGGGGTAATCAGCCTCTACCCCCAATTCGGCTAGAAAAAATTCAATATGCTCTTTAGAACTGAAAGTTCTTTGGGACACAAAAGGGTTTTCTATCTTCTTGAATTATTGTCCCTTGCAGAAAGCGTTACCGTGGCGTTGCTGCAGAGACAGGGTTAATATACCTAACATAAGCGCGATGTCCTGGCGAAAAATAATTTTTCGCGTACATTAACCCTTTGGTTTACCACTCGGTTTAACATTTCGAATGAAAAATTAACTTAATAAAAACTATTAATTTTTAGATTTACGAAATCTATAGTTTTCATGTGTGATGCATGAAAAATGTTTTGAATTTTTTTATATTTTTTTATATTTTACAGATAAAAATGTAATATTAATTTTATCTACTTTTACTTTTTAATGCAATAACTTTTTTTCATTAGTAGCATCAGATAATTAAAATTTAATCAAAGCTTTGTTCTCCGTCGGCTCTTATTTTCGTCTTCAGAAACGTATGAAATTTTCCGGCGGAAATTACATGCACAAACAATACTAACCCTTTGGTGAGCGAAGAAAACAAAAGAAACGAGATTCACACTTCGCTATTGTAAATATGAAAGTTTAACGAATATCTGTTACCCCGTTCGTGAAGCATGACGTGAAAAGAAGTTAACGAGTGGAACGGGGATGGTGGATAGGTGATTCGTGAAAATGGGAACCCACGTCGAATGCCAATGGAATTCGTGAACAGAGTTGCGTAAACTGTGGAGTAATGAGACAGGAAAATCATGGTCTCGTGGCTTAGCCAGGTATTGTTTAAATTCCTGCCGTTGCACTGCGGTCGAGGATACAACGTGAATGGCAGAACGCCAGGACGAATCAAATACCCTGCCTTATATGCACCTTCTTCGCCTAAGACACTCAAAAAATATCGATACCTTTTTATCAATTCACCGTTACAGTCGCATTGTTATCTACATATTGATCGTTTGAAAATTTGAACATTTGGAAAATTAAGAATTTAATTATTAATGAAATTATTCATCAATTTTTAACGCCTTGGCTACCTAAATTTTTACATTTATCAATTTTTAAAATTTTTAAATTTCTGAACTTGTACATATATCAATTTCCAATTCTCCAAATTTTTAAATTTCGTAATCGCCAAGTTTGCTTTGATACCTAAAATGTTTATACAATCAATAAATATCGAATTGATATCACTTCTATCGCTGGTAACGATATGTTACTAACGCGATCACAGCTATCCGTAGTATGGCGCCGAGAAACAAAGAAGAAAACGAAAAGGCGCCAAGAAATCGCGTGGGCTCGTTTCAATTGCACATTTGCCAAGATGACTCAGCCAGTAGTACGTATGTACGTGTAAGCGTACAGTCAATAGCAAATCTGGCTTCCCTAAGGAAAATTATAGCTAATTCCGAGAATGACACGTTTCATTCGTTCATTTTTAGGAATTTTTGATGATTAAAAAGTTTGGAGACGAGTTGTGAAATTGGGGAGAAAGAAATTTGTGCATCTACATATGTGGAAACTGGAGAAACTGGACATTTGGAAAATTAGAAATATAATAAAAATTTAGTAATTTGTAAAGTTAAGAGATTTGAAAATGTAAAAATTGAGAAGTTTGGAAATGATTTGAAAACGTAAAAATTTGAAAATTCCAAGCCGAGAAAATTAAAAAATTGGAGAATATAAAAGTTTGAAAATTAAAAAATTGTTATATGTACATATACGTCATCCAAAAGAAGCCTACGTTGCGCCCGAATGTACGAGAAGTAAAGTAGTACGAACACACGTTTTCTCGCACGTGTTGGCGACGCTTCAGTGTCCGGCACTCACGTGCTTCTCCGTGAAATACTCGTATTCTAATTTAATAGAAGGTGGCATCCGACAAAGTGACATTTCGCGTTTCAAACCGCCCGTTATCCACCGAATTCATCGTTATACAATGTACACTTATTACATAATTAAAACACGTTATATGTATGTAAATCACGTCCGAACACGATACATCACTAACGATTACGCGAACATTGAATAGTAGTTTGTTAATCGTTATCGAACTGCAACGAGAGATGGAAAATAAAAAGTAAAACGAAACGTCTCTCTTCTATAAAGTAATATGTAGAGGCAAGGATCCCCCTAAACTTCTCAATTTTACCGCAGGAGGCCCGTAAAGTCAATTAAGAGTTAATTCTCCACTCTATTACACCTCTAAGACCCCTTAACGTTATCGGGTATTCCCCGCAAATGAAAATATTTGTTTCGGACATTTGACGATATTTGATAGCGCGTTTTTAAAATTGTATGCTTCATTCTTTTTTACCATCTGGGCGATCTTTTTGCTAAAATCCAAAGTTCACCGATTAAACACAATGTCTCTAGGCTGAAATCAAGGAGGTGGCAACTCTGGAAAACATAAACCGATCAACACTGACGATTGCGTCGTATCTAAAATAATGTAGCACCGCGTGGCGGTGTATATGGTCTTCTGTTGGTTTCTCGTTCCATTACAAAGTTTTGTGATTATAGATTCATATATTTGTTTAACATGGCATATAATAAAAGTGACAGTTTCAATTCTAACAGAACGTCTACCTCTTCCACATCAAAAGATCTCCGGACATTTTGCTCTTACCCGAATCTTTCGTTATTTGATAATGCACACGAGAATTACGAGTCTGCTTTCAACTATGGATTTGCAGCATTGGATGATCATGTTTTTGAATGCCTTGTATGCGGCCAAAAATTAAACAACAGTAGTATGATTGTAAAAAAATCAAAGAAACACTTTACTGATTTACACGGTAATTTAATAAGTAAATTACTATACGACTATTTTAGTAATTTGCATTATTCAAAGGTACAGTCAGTGGAACAGACAGTAGAAATGATTAAGAACAAACAAATAGTAAGTTACAAAGTAGCTGAAATGATTGTCAAGGAAGTGCAGCCTCATACGATTTCAGAAACTTTAATTCTACCTGCTTGTAAAGAAATAGTTAAATCCATGTTTGGAGACAATGCAGAAAAGATATTGAATATACCATTGTCAAATCATTCTATTTATCAGTGCATAAAAGAGATGTCCTCTGATATCCAGAAACAGTTGATTGAAAAATTACACGACAACAAATTTTCTCTTCAATTGGATGTATCTGGGAATTCGCAAGTGCTAAGCTACATAAGGTTCATAGATAGAGATTCTATCGTGCAACAGTTCTTTGCCTCCATAGAATTACTTACAACCTCAAATATATTAGAATTTTATGATGCTATGACAACCACATTGATAAAACATAAACTATGTTGGAAAAACTGTGTTTCAATATGCATAGATTGTGTATTCGTTGAAATTGCACAGAATTTTGTTATGCACTTGAAGAAAGTTTTTCCTAACATACAGATTACGCATAATTTTTCAGGTAGAGAATATTTCATGAAATATACAATTCCAGCAAGCTTAAAGAGTGTACTGAATTCAGTAGTTAAAATGATTAAGTACATTAGAATTAGACCAGCTGACTATGAAGCTTTCAGCATCCTGTGCCAGGAAACAGGGAATTATACTGAAACATTGATCTTTAATAGCTATTCTCGCTGGATGTCTAGAACTAACATACTCGCAAAGTTTTATGACCAGAGAAGTGAATTATTAAAAATTTTTATGGTGGAGAAACCTAAGTTCGCTGTCCTGATCAAAAACAAAATATGGTGTTCAAAACTTGCATATCTAGTTGATATTCTTGAGTATCTAAACAAATTTAACATAAACATGGAAGGGGACCAAGAAAATATTTTTAAATTTAACGACAAATTGCATGTATTTTTGATGACAATTACGGTATGGATAGAAAAAGTTAAGATGAAGGACTTTACAATGTTTCCTCGTACAGATAATATCAATGTAGATATTTCTAGTTCGATCATAAGTCACCTCTCATCTTTGGAGAAGGAATTACCAAACTATTTTCCTTCTTTCGAAGTGACTCAATATGGTTGGGTTTGCAATCCCTTTACAATTACTTCTAAAGCCAGACAATATTTATCAGTGAAAAAAACAAAGGAATTGACAGAGCTTTGGACTAATCAAACTCTTCAATTGAAGTTTAAGGAAACAACCTTATTCGAGTTTTGGAATGTGGTAAAAAATGAGTACCCGCTGCTTGCAGAAGATGCTTTATCTACATTTATACACTTTTCGTCAAGTGAATTATTAGAGCTGGGTTTTTCTATATTTCTGAACATTACACACAAGAAAAGGGATGGACCATTGTCCATAGATGAGGAACTACGAGTACGTTTATCTATGATTCGACCTCGTTTTGAGTTGTTGTGTAAAAGCAAAGAACCCAGTAGTTGACTTATAAAAATGTAATATTTTTTACTCTTTATTTTGAACTATTTTTCAGTCTTTACCATTTATAATCTACATGTTTCTTTGTCATTAATAAATCAAGTGTGTAATCATTGAAAATGTGTAATATAAATTTTATATTCTTTATTTTTTCCTGTTCCTTACTTTTGTACAAACATCCAACATGTGCTTTCATAAAAAAATCATGCGGTATCAGCTAATGATACAGTTACCCTATGTAAGATTTATTTTGCAAAAGATAGTGACTCATCGCCACTTGTAATTGGCGTAATGCGGTTACGACATTGATTCTTTCTCGGCCGCATAAACGGATTCGTCACAATCGCCACGGCCAAGATCTTCATCAAGGCAAACGTCAATGATACGTTCAGACCCTCGTCATTATGTAAGAGAAAATTGTGTTATCGGTCGATTGAATGGCGTGTATACACTGTTGGAAAAAAATTATAAGTTCACTTAATTTTTAGGTAATTTATGGACAATATTACATATTGTTTTCCTTTCTAGCATTAACAGTGCAAAAGAATATTGCTATAAGAATTCGCAATTTTTATACACACAATTATTGTTTTTTTCTTATGAAAATTCTTTTTATGAAAAATGTTATTTGTATGTTTAAAGTACATTTGAAAAAAAAATCATTTATTTAGCAATTAATTACAAGAAGAACTGTATTCAATTATCAAATACTATTCCATTATGTTTGACTAACTGGAAAATTCATGTTTTAATACTCTTAGCAAGATATGCAATTAAATTTTAATAAATTGAAGAATTAGTTTGGTATGTAGATATCCATAATATATGGTACTAAAGTTATGAAAATTACATAGGAAAAATAATTATGGCGTCTTATACACTGTACTTATACATAAATTACTATCTGAGATATAGTCAGACTATCTGTAAGCATCTGTAAGATTTATCTTATTTAATAAAAATTGTTTAGTTTCATGTTTATTATTATCTTTATAACGGGCATAGTTTGATAACGCTCCAAGTCCGACTATCGGAGGATAGTTTTAAGTATTATTGAATATTCTTAAAATTTTTATAAGATATTTTCTCGTCAAAAGTAACAAAAAAATAAAAATATTTCGATATTCAAATATTTTATATAGTTTACTCTGCAAGTTAATAATACTGCCGACAGAGAAAAATACCATAAACTACAAATATCGGTTATTTTCTAATAATTTTGCACAGGATTTCTCGAAAATATTTTCCACCTTTCGAAGGAAAAAGAAAAACGAAGTAACCACCACATTCACGTGAAACGAAAACTCATCGTGTCCCACCATCTGTTGTGGGTGTTCATGGTTAAATTGGGTCAATCGGTTTCCGATCCTAATCCCGCCCGTGACGCATCATTCTTATTTACTGCGCCAGTTTTAGACAATTTCCTCGCGAGCCGTGACTTTGAGAATTAATAAAAACAACAGAGGAACGTATAATTCATTCGAAAAATCACTTGCAGCTTTCCCCATTCGTTAGCTCAGTGGTTCTCAGCTTCTTCAGTTACTGGCGCTTTTAATATACCAGAATTCTATCTTTTTTTTGCAGAGGATAAAACGCTTGAAGGACGTTTGCAATTTTCTGTTGCTGTTGATGGCAATATGCAGCACAAATGCGTCAAAATGCAACAGACTCATAGACGGAACGACGATGCCTCGTTCGAGTGCAGATGGAAAATACCATTTATTCATGACATTGTTCAATCGAACGGAAATGGTCTTCTCCTACATGCCAAATACCAGATACACTGGTAAGTACTTTTTCATAATTACTAAAATTTAATCGATATCTACCGTTATATTTCATTTGAATATTAGTCGAAAGGAATATAGGGTGTTTTAAATTGTTATTCGACTAATGATGGACGCTATTTTTCTTGATGCGTATTTTATTTCGGCTCCTCGGCTTCTGTGCAACGGACGCGCACGTAAAAAACAATAGAAAGGCGGGGTAAGGGTTTAACGCATTTCCGCGCGACATTCAAAAAGAGATAAAGGAAAGATTTATTATTTACAACTATATACTACACAAATAACTGAAACAAACTATATTTAAAACAATCAGAAACAGAAAACAATTGTAAAGGAACAAGTTAAGTGGTGTATGATGAGTTATACTTCTGTGATGTTAATTGTTAATTACATTGAATATTACTTTCATCTTGAAGGGCAAATAAAGGGAAATAAATTTACACGTGGTTTAACTGATACGACGCGGACATAATGAACTTTGTCTTGAAAAGTTAGGAGAGACTTGAATCAAACTGGTGGAAGTTTTAATTCTCTTCGTGACTACTTTGAATAGTTAAATGGACTCGCAGTTGAAAGCACCGGAATGCAAATTGCTCGTTTGTTGTCCGCGATGAGAAATTCACTCGGGTAGGGCGTTTTCAATTATTGGCCAAACAGCAGACACTACGGAGGGAAGTATTGATGATATTTACGAAATTACACGTTCATTATAAAATTATAAATTATATGAGAGGTTGGAGAAACCTTAGCCTAATATTATTTTCAATTAATAACTTTTTAAAAGTGACACTTTCTGATTCAGAAAATTACATTTAAAATTGTATTATGATATAAATAAATTATTCTCGTTGAAATTAAAATAAAAATTAGCTGTTTATTTGATGAGAAATTTATTTTCTCAAAAAAATATTGTAACCTAAATAAGCTATTGTTAACATTAAAATAAGATTTGTTTATTTGATAAAAAATTGGTCCAAATTTAAAATTAACAAATTGGGAAATTGTAGAAGTTACAAATTCACAAAATTGGAAAATTCTGTATTTATATTTATAAACATAAATATAATATTTAATATGAACATGATTCTTATATATTTTTTATATAAATATAAATACAATTTGTTAATATAAATATAATTGTAAATCTTACTTTTGCTAGTATAAAATTTTCAGACTTCGAAACGTACATGAATAAATTGAAAAGCACAAAAACGAAAAATTGTCAAATTAAAAAATTGACAACGGCCATTAACACGTCCACACACGACGCAGTCGGCCATCATTGATACACAACGCGCGTTCTTGATTCGAACGTGCAGTAATGAAACGGTTAAATAACTCGATACTAAGTTTATCCGAGAAACGATTCAAACGATGCAATTCTTTATTCTTCGATCGGAGATGTTTGTCCGTTGGTTCATCGTCAATTAACGTCGATCGATCGAACGTTCGCGTGTCTTGCTCGCGATTAATCGGTCCCCGAGCACATTTAATCCACTTTGTCGACTATCGAGCGAAACGTGCGATGCAATTATCGAAAACTAAGCCGAACAACGTGGTCCGGAGACGATCCATGGCTACTAAAGCATGCAAATCCGGCGAGTCTGTGAATTAATGCGTTACGTAACGTTGGCCAGCAGCCAGGTGCGAGTTCTGCGTGAATGCGGTTCGACGAATGCACCGGTTGCACTCGATGCAATTCTAAGCCCCATGAAGACGTTTAACGGGAAGAACAATGAACAACCCGTGCTAAAGAGCAGTCGCGTTTCGAGATCGTTGTTGTTGCGAGAAATTCGCCGAACTTCTGAGGTATTTACGTAGGTACAATACGCGCACCGTTCTTCCCAGCAATTTTGTCGTGCCGTCGAATAATATATCTTGCCAGTTACCGAATTCTCGGATTTGCAAATTTTCACCTTGCTGAGATTTCACCTTGAAGATTTTTTGATTTGCGTAATCGTCATTTTGAGATTTCCAAAACGCAGAGGTGATTTTCAGATTTGCAAATTTACGCAGATGTGATTTTCAAATTTTCACTTTGACGCATTCGTAATTTTCAAATTTTCAAATCTGCACGTTTCTAATTTACAAAACTTTTTAATTTATGCAGTGTTAATTTTCAAATTTACACAATTTACAAATTTTTAAGTTTTCAAATGTACCAATTTACTAATTTATCCATTTTTCAATTGATAGATTCACCAATTTATTAATTCATCAATTTGTCAGTTCACCAATTTATCGCTTCATCAATTTATCAATTCACTAATTTATCAATCTATCGATTTATCAATTTAACAATTTATCATTTCATCAATTTACCAATTTGTCAATTCACTAATTTATCAATTTATCAGTTTGTCAGTTTGTCAATGCACCAATATATCAGATTGTCTGTTCATCAATTAGGCAATTAATCAATTAATCAATTTATCCATTTGTCAATCATCTGTTTATCAATTCATGAATTTATCAATTTACTAATTTATTAATCTATCAATGCATCAATTCATGAATTTATCAATTTATTGATCAACCAATTTGCTAGTTTATCAATTTATAAATATACATCACGCTATCACATGAAATTTATGTTCCTATTATTAATAATCTTCATAACCATTGCTTATTTGGCATAAAGAAATGACTGCACACAGCATTTATATTTTTTGCACCAGTTGAAATTGGAAATCAATCGGGATTTGAAAATCCAATGCAAGGATTATTCCAGAACGGGTTTTCTTGTTGTCTTCTTGTTACCATTCGTAAACTACATATTTTCGCTTTTATTGAAAGCACGGTTTCCCTTTTAATCAGAATCCTAAAAAACAATATCGCATCAACAACGCTCGATTCAGATATGTAACAAACCACACGAATTTCATTTTCCTGCCTATTGTTTACTTCTTTTTGCACGTACATTTTCATTCGTACTTGTTTTATAACTTCATTGTTCTGTTCAATACGACATGAATCGAACTCGATAAATAACCATTTTGCAAATTTCCTTGAAACTGTAGAATTTATTTTAAAACGGCTTAAATAAAATGGCTTACCTGTTTCTTCTTTTGCTTCGCACTCGGACTCGGTGGGTAAAGACAATGGAAACGGGCAGTGGAAAATGTGGTTTATGATCATCCTTCAAAACCAGGTACCGCGGTGATAAAAAGAGGATTTAATGAATAATAAGAACGCGACGCTAAGAGAATACCGCTTTTCATCGCTGCAGTGGAAGCTCACTGTTTCTAGTAATTCGTTTTCGAAATTTATGTTCACTATACGAAGTGTTTTTTGATCAAAACAATTTTTTCAAGTATTTTTATGCAATTTGGGAACCGCAGAATGTGAAGATTTTTTAAGATTTTATGAATTTATGAAATTTAAAGGTTGTCTTGAAAAGTGTTGTCGCAAATTGATAGATTTGTGAATTTTGAGAATTCAGGAATTTGAGACATTTGATATTTGGAGGTCAAAAATGTATTATTTAACAAAATTATTTAACAGTCATTTTGTATTATTATAACTAATAAAAATATAATTTTTTATTACTAATATTACAAACGTTACATTTTATATTTTCAATATTTTTATAAACCCCATTGTGTCAAATAGTACATTTACATTTACCCTACATTTCTTATAATCATAGTTACATTATCCTTGACACAGACTTTTATTTCTTCTTCAACGAAATTAACTTGATAAAAAATTGGTATTTAGAATTCTCAAACGAAAACTGAGGTAAAGCGAGTTAGTGAATTCCGTTTCTTTTAATAAATTGCTCGGAAGCTCGTTTTTAGATCCAGGCTCCTTTCAATCGAAACGCATCAAACGAAGTAACTAAAGTTTAATTGAAAACGCAAACCCTCTGGCGATAGGAAGATAAATCCTTTTAGCGGGTTCTAAAAAGAAAACAAAGATACAACTAAAATCGTTTCATTTTCTAAAATATCGACGATCTTCTTCGATACAATCGAAATTCAACTTTTGTAAAATATCAAAGGTTTTCTTCGGTATTATTGATATACAACTTTTCTAAAATATCGAAGGTGTTATTCGGTATAATTAAATTACAACATATAAAAAATTCTACTAATAATTAATTTTTAGAAACATGAAAAGTGTTCTTCGGTATAATTGATATGCAATTTTTTTAAACATCAAAGGTTTCGTTGGATACAACTGAAATGTAAATTTTCTAAAATATTATAAGTGTTCTTCGGCATAATTGATATCCAACTTTTCTGAAGTATCAAACGTTTAGAAAATCGACGACATGGAGAAGGCGATCGAAAAGAAAAGAAGCCTAATGAATAAAAAAAGAGCGACAAAAAGTCGCATTATCGGGAATTCGATTAAACCTTGTCGTGCAGACAACAAATCTCGTCGATTTATGTCGCAGGGTTTCTAAAGACGTAAACGGAGAAGCGATCAAGCAACGTGAAAACTAAATTCTCTAGACCGAGCTTCGTTGCTTTCAATGTTAACTAAAACCGATATCTCAGTTCTTATAATTCAACGGTTATTCTTCCTCTTTTTTTATTGACAATCGATCTATCGATGTGTATTAATGATTTTTCTTCAATTAACTCCTCAGGACTGTTAACCCTGGATTTACTATAAAATTGAGCGATTGAAAATTTTTACTATAAAATTGGACAATTAATGACCACTTTAAATTAGACGTAAACTATGAAATTGGAGGATCAATCATCGCATACTTAAATTGGAAGTAAATTATAAAACTGGTGGATTAATCTCCACATATTTATGTTAGAAGTAAAGTATAGAACTGAACGATTAATAACCACATATTTACATTAGAAATGAACTATAAACATTAGAAATAAACTGACCAATTAGTGATAAAAGACCACAAAAAATAGGAAATATACTATAAAAACAACTAAATAATGGATAACACGTAAAACAGTTTATACAACGATAAACATTAATGAATTGCATTATTTAAATATTAAAATATACGTTATTCGCCGGATATAAATATGATTGAAAATGCATGGACAATGCTCGTGAAATGAATTCACAAAGAAAACAGTGAATATTCGAGGTATCATGAATAAAAAAACAGTGATTGGACATAGCGGGAAATTAAACGAAATTTAATTGGAAACGTTATGAACAGCATGAAATTCGGAATTTTTTTAATTAATCAATGGCACTTGATGGAAAACAATTTTTCTTGTAGTTAATTAACAAATACATGAATTTTTACAAATCAACACACGATTTTATCGACATTTTCTGTCAAGAGTTATTTTTTATGTAAAAATTGCAATATTTTTACGTAATATTGCAGGAAGACAAAAGAAACTAACTAAAACTATTTTGTTCAACGCTACGTTTATACATTTTGTTAATAATATCGTCGAACGTTAAAGAATTATTTTATTCTTCCCTTAAAAGTTATTAGAAATGATCGATTTTGATCGGAAACCAATCGCTTCCTTTTACATTATCGTCTTTTTACATGCACACAATGGACGTTCTACATATTCTCCTTTTTCATTATGAACTCTGCATGTCCTCGATTTTCGAAGTATAGTAAGTTGGCATTATTGAACGACAACCCTTTGAAATCACTAGATGTATTATATCCTTGAAATAAGTATAACGCTTAATATTACTTTATTAGGTTTATTATTCACATTCTCATCATCTAATAATACAAATTCTTCATATTATATCATCAACGATACGAAGAGTTAGGTTATGTTATGAAGAATAATTGATAACAAACTTTAGTCATATTAATGATTAAATTTATTTATTCAGTAATATTTATTAATTCTTCATTAATGCTGGAAAATGACTGACTGTGTCTTGTTAGGAAAAATTACTAATTGTTTTATGTTATGAAAAATGACTGACAATCTTTAGAATAATGACTAGATTTCTTTATGCAATAACATTCATTAGGTCTTAGTGCTGAAAAATAACAGACAAACTTTAATGATATTAATAACTAGATTTATGAAAAATAATTATTATTATGAAAAAGTACTAGTTGTGTCATGTCATTAAATATGACTGATGAACTTCAGTAATATTAATGACTAGTAATATTAGTAATACTTATTCATTTAATAAAATTAACTCGTAATCCAATAAAAAGAACTCGTTAAATTTTGTGCAATGAAATGTTACTTTCTCAAAGCTGTTCAAATTATTCAAAAATGAAGCTGCACACGAAATGTTATATATTTCTAGCATATTTTTTTCGTAGATGCCTTTGTACCAGAATCCTGTACAGGATCCTGTAGAGATGTAAGAAGTTACCTAGCATGGAGATATCGCAAGTAATTATAGCAGCAAAGTTACAGTGGCTTAAACAAGATTTTTCCAACGTGCAACTACAAAATTAACGAGCCCGTGTTTCTTTCCTATCATTTCTGCGTGGCATCGTGGGAAACACGATACACCGACGAAGGTTTCATTTAACGTTTTCCCCCCTTTTCTGTTAATTCTTCTAATTCAGGGTTATGGGAACAATCATGGGAGGTCATGAGTCACGGTTTGCTGACGCAATTCGGAATTTCAAGACTGGATTTATCTCATTTCGCGCTGTACGTCTCCTAATGTTTATCAAATTATTTTCACTGCTCATCTGGATAAAACCAATTAGACGAAAGTTCCCTAATTTGGACTACATCCTGAATTGGTCCATAGTTTTCATTCACGTTTAAATTCACTTAGCCGACATCCCTTGGCGCGGGGTTATAACTCACGTATTCGATAATCGAAAACGGAATAACTGCAGTGTAATGTTTCATTTTCATGTAATTTGTGTAAGCTGTTGACTACATTTCGAATTTTCGAGGGAATCTTTTAGTTTATTTCTTATTTTTACATCTGATACTTGTGCTTATAGCTACATTTTGAAATAGGGTTCCTTTAAGGATCCAGTTTGTTAAATAAATTGTATCATTAAATTTATACAAATTGTTAAATTATACCATCTAGTTCTTTAGTTGGACTTCCTCGAATTTTTCTCCTTTTTTAAGAACTTTGCACTAAAAATGCAGAGAGTATAACTTCTCTGTAATTAAGTTTATTTTACAACGCAGAAGATTAAATGTGAAATAGGTTTAATACGAACCTAATTAAATTATATTTGAGTTTAAAAAAAGAAAAATTTCATATGTAGTAACTTAGTAAATCTTTTGAATATCCATAATTTTAATAAAGATTCTTGAATAGAGAGTTTCTAAAACGTTGAAAATCGCAGTGTATGATGGTTAAAAGTGTGTAACCTAGACCTAACCCAGACCTAACCCAGACCTGACTCGTTATTATTGTTTGTGGCAGACATAATCAGATTAAGGCTGTGACAACGAGCCTATGTCTGTGTTGAGTGCAACCACTTATGTCAATATTCCCGAATTCCCATATTTCCATGTACACGAATTTCAAATGTGCATGCTGCAGAGTTTAATGTGTACAGAATATTTTAATACAATATTTTGCATTTGTGTATTGCATATTTTATTTGAAAGATACAAATTAATATGTATATTTAATATGTTGTTTATTTTCACTAAAGTACATTTATAATATTTTGTATTTGTATTTTATGTATTTTGTCTGAAACATACAAATTGTACATTATATATTTTAATTAAATGTGCAGTTTATATATTTTAACTAAATGATATATGTAGCTAATTGAATGTAATATTTTTAAACATTAATTATACATACTTGTAGTATATTTAAGTATTATACTTATAATAATTACAATATTGTTAAATATTTAAAATGATATTATATACAATGGTGTGGTATATTATTAGTAATAATATTATTAAACATTATAAAATATTGTAAAATAGTGCAGTACAGTATAATAATAATAATAATAAACTTTAATAATAATAATAATATTATTAAATATTGTAAAATAATATTATATGTATACAATAGTATTATATTACTATAGTGTAATAATATAGTATAATGGTATATTAATAATAATAATGACTAAATTTTCAAATTATGAAATACATATTTTGTCTTAGAGTGAAGCCCGAAAATATTCCAGTCCTACACACATAAATCACGCCGCACTGTAAATTTACATCGCTTCGTACAATTTTTTTGTTGGCCATCGATCAACAATAAATAAGCCACAATGGAAAGGGCGATTAAACAACTACGAGTTCAGCTTTTTACGAGGAATATTTGTCATAGACGTTTAAACATTCGAAGTAGTCGCAGTTTGCGAAGACCCGTAATACTGGAAGCCATAAATTCTCTAAACATCTGCGTGTTACGTCCATGTTGTACACGCACTATAGTTGAAGCAAAATCGACTGGAAGGGTAGCTACAATTCGTGTATAGGATGTTCAAAAATGTAACCGGGCGTATAGTATTCGTTGAAACTGGAATATTTAATTGTACAAACACTATAAATACTTGATAACGTAATTTTTCATTCAAGAATGGTGCGAACTTGCATTTACGAAACTTTGCAAATTTACAAATGCAATATAATATTTTTTATTACAATTTTAAGGATATTCTTCTTATAAAAATTTCGAGTTTCTAGCAGAATATTTCGTTTATTACAATTTTAAATTTGAAATAAATTAGAAATTTGAAAATTTTTTAATTAGAACTTTTTGATAATATTAGGAAAAAATAATAGGAAATATTAGACATACTAGATATATTTTATATAGAAATATTAGAAATATTTTAATTAAATTATTAGACATATTTTAAATAGAAAATGTTTTTAGTAAAAATAGGGGAAATATTACAGATATTTTAAATAGTATATATTATTAATATCAAATATATTGTAAACAAAAATTGTTTTCAACAGAAACATTAAAACTATTAAAAGTCTCAGAAATATTTTAAGTAGAAAATATTTTTAATAACAACTCTCATCACAGCTTTTTCATTTCCCTCAAATATTTGAATCAAAATATAGAAATAAGAGTTTCGATAAACTTCAAGATAAAAATGTCAATTAGAATATTAGGACATTTGCGGACTATTTCGAGTGGAAACAATTTTTCGAAAGCCACGAGATAAAAATCGTGTTTACCTGCGATACTTCGCTAGATTCACGGTATACCGTGTTTAATCGAAGTTATATAAATAGCGGGCCAGAGAGCAACGAGCCACTATATTTCTATTTCAGGCACACGAATATTCCCTCCATATAGAAAACGTGTACGTAAATTCAATTTAAACATCAAAATTCTCGCCAATTTGTAAACTTCAATTTTTCTCCGATCCGGAAATGAAACGAAAACAATGTGCACGAACGACAATGGTGTACTTTACGAAACAACAGCGAGTTCCAAAAATTTCGTTTTGTGCAGGAAATTTATGAGTGGGAAACATTTTAACGTTCCAATAACAAATCCATGTGTAATCCGACAATAGGATGCTGCTGAAACGCTTGTAATAAAATGATGCTCTCGAAGTGCAATTTATGTACTTTGATGGCGGAATTGCACGTATGCCCAATTAACATAGTCAATGCGGATAACGTGTATGATTGGTGTTTTACAATTTTTCAATAATACGGACATCGATTTGCATTTCGCATATTATATGATTCCAACAAATTGCTCATGAAAATTTCATCTATTTCTCCTCCGACATTTCCATAACGCCGATTTTAATTATACTTTCGTTTGCGGTGGATTAAAGTGAAAAGAATTTTAAGGTTTTAGATATTTTTAGGTTCTTAGTTATGAAATTGACAAATTTTTGAATTATTCCGTCAAATTTACGAATTTTCAAATTATCAAATTCGCAATTTGGTAAATTTTCAAATCCTCGTTTTCATATTTTTAAATTTTTTAATTATTAAATTTTTAAATACATAGAGGTGTTAAGAGTTAATATTAATATCCAAAATCAATAATAGTATTCATTTAAATAATATCAATGTGAATATGTATAACCAATATCAGTATTAATAGCAATACTAATATTAAGTTAATATCGAAGTACACACGAAGACAAAAAGGAACGTGAATTTGTGTTTCAGTAACGGTGCAGGCTGACACAATCGGCATCATTCCACGCAAATTCGTCAGGTTTTTGATATCCAGCGAGGCTGAAGCCGAAGGTGACTCGATGGATAGTGGCGTTTTCGATCTTCAGGATGAGTCGTTGACGAGGTACTCGGAAGTTTGTCCAAATGCCGTCGTGGAGACCTCGAAAGTGCCCAAAGAAGAGGTTTCCGTCGCCTGGACCAGCCCTTCCGAAGGTAGCGGTTGCGTATTTATCAGGTGAAGGGATATTCTAATAACATGCATGAATAATTGTCTGCAGGCTCACGTTTGTCACTAGACATAATTGTACAGTCCTTGGCCATCGAATGACCACTACAAATTTTCAGCATTTTGCACGTTTTGTATTATATACAAATTGTAGTATATATTTTTAGTATATTTTTTTAGTTAATTTTTTAACAAATATCACACTCAATATTGTATATACAAAGATCCCCGACTTTTATTGTTTATACTCTCACGCGAAAAGCAATTACACGTTTCCCATAAAAATTTTATACGAAAAAGAAATATCGGTAGCGTCAAATTGATTGCGTTACACACAGATGTAACAATAAATCGCAATTGCTTTTATAACTGCCTTTCCATCGTTATTGATCTTTTATTGTAAATATTTCTCTGTTACTGTTACAGCCGTGCTTTTTCAAATTAATTTTAACGTAATTTCATTTCTTGACTCCATATTATCGACGTAATATTAAAAGCTGGTTTGATTAATATCGAATTTTTTTCATTCTTATTATCCAATATCTCCGAACTATTACTGGAAAATTAAAAAAGAAATTACCAGGGAATATTCTGTGACTATTCCTTAAATTACTCGTTCAACTACTCACACAAGTATTAATTTTAATTAAAGTAATTAAAAATTATTTGCAACTTGTAATTAAAAAATTACTTGTGATTTTTTAAATCTTATATAGCAACTATATTTTACATTTGAGCTTACTCTTTTATAGAATTAGAACTAACATAATTGAAAACTTTAACAATAACTTTACATCCCCAACTTTTCGCTTCCATTCAAATAACTCGTCTAATAAAAATCCTACATGGTCAATTTTGTATTTCTTATTACTTAACTAGTTATTAACATAACTAATAATTAGTAAAAAATATTATTGGATAGGGTCCGAAAAAACAAGTTATACAACTTTAAGTTCAACAACTATTCTAAATTATAATGCAAATTTGTTTGTCAAGCCTTTTTTCCTTTCACCATATTTCACGGTGGTAAAATAAAAACTCCGATCCGTCTTTGACGCGAGTGTTTTTACGGTTAAAAGAAATTCTATGCACTTCGCAGGATCGTAAAGTGGTTGACTTCCGTTAACTTTTTGTACATGAACGACAGACTAATTTGAAGTTTGACAGGTTGTTTTACGACTTCACGGGTTCGCAGCAATAGAGGAGGCCTCTAGCGGCGAAGCCGTGAAACTCTCAACAAGAATTTACTGTCCTCCATTATTCTGCAGAAGAAAGAGGATAGCATATTGGCACGCAAACTTCAATATTTAAAGATTTTAGGACGATGAAGCAACATTTTCGAAAATGTTCTTCGTGTAATGAAGATTAAAAAGTTCGTCACGAAAACGATCTACGGAAAAAACTCATAGAACCTTTCTTGCAGAAAATTTCCTAAGCTATAAATTCCGTAATAACTATTTTTACGGTAAAAATGCCAGATCACGAGATATTCGCGCAGAACCGTTTATCTTTGACTCGTAAAATTTTTGCAGATAAGATTTTATGTATTTCAAATTTTATGACTTTAGTTATTAATTTTGAAAATGATGTCCATGTAAGAAACTTCACTTAATAATTCATATTATTTTAATAAGAATTATTTCAATTCTCTTAAATGCACTTCAGGAGTGCCATCCTATTTTTAATTTCACTGAAATGCAAGCTTTGAAATATAAATGAACTTAGTCCATTTTCAAAATAAACGGCTCAAATGTCCATGAAAAATACATTACTTTTACTAGATTAATATCTAAATTACTAAAAATTATTCCATAGATTCATCTTATCTTTCATACATTACAAAGCATGAGGCTTTTAGAAACCGTGAGTTTTTAAAAGCTGCGATCTTATTAAATTTTAAGAAAAATTCCACCAATTTTCAACGTAGTTAATGCTGTTAGTATACACAGGGTTTATCAATTTATGCGGTAATTACAGTGATTTACTCTCTCAGTCAAGTTTCCCCTATTAAGTTCGTAGTGCCGGCTTCCTAATATAGACATTCGACGATATATGATATTAATAGCATATATCGTCGAACAAAGAAATTGCTGCTTCCTATTTAAACGAAAAAATATAAAAAAATACAATATTATTCATAAGGGTGCCTGACAAAAAAATACAAAGTTTAATCAAACATCATACAGTATACATATTTGCATAGTTGCATTTATGTTTTCAGTGCTTATTTGCATGCTTATGTAAATATCGGACGATTTTGCATATCTATTCTGCATATTTTCAATCTAGTAATCAATGAATTTCCAAAACAAGGTATTCAAAACTTAGTTGATCTTTTTCGAGTAATTTTTGAACTGCACGGCTGATTTTTCTTAGGAATATTTAACTTGTAACGCGTGTTACTTGACATTTTACAGAGCAACGATATTGGAGACGCCGGATACATGGTACATGGATGATCCGAACTTAGTTTTGAAGATATGTCAGGACTCGAAAGCGGAAGCGGACGATCAGGGACCAGTGTTGCAAGAGTGTTGCGCTTGCGATGAGGCAAAGTACGAAGTTACTTTCGAGGGACTTTGGTCGAGGAACACCCACCCCAAGGCACGTAAGAACTCGTCAAATAAAATCGACAGTGAGCTGCTATCGATCTCGAGTGAGTTTAAGCTTCCTATGGCGGTTGTGCTGTAAAAAAGGAACAGATAAAAGAACGAACGGAGGAAGGAAAAACGTTTTATCTTGGGTTTGCTGGTGGACTCTTCGGTGAAGCTGAACATGGTCGGTTCGTACTTGAAGTATCCGTCAAAGGATGCTTCGGGAACTTTTTGTTGTTAGTTGTTGCTAAAAATAAACACTATTCATGTAACTATAGAGAACTTTTGTCTATGCTGGATGAGATCAATATGTCAGGACTACTTCTGGAAACTTTGGGGTTTGAACGTTTGGGATTTGGGTATGTGGATGTTAGGATTTGAGGAGTTGAAAATTTGAGGATTCGAAAATTTAGAGAATTTAGAGATTTTAGAATTTTAGAATTTAAGGATTTGATAATTTGAGAATTTGAGAATTTTAGGACTTGAAGATTTGAGAATTTTAGAATTTTAGAACTTAAGAATTTTGGAATTTGAAAGTTTTAGAATTTGAGAATTTTGGAACTCGAGAATTTTAGGATTTGAGAAGTTGAGAATTTTAAAGCTTTAGAATTTGAGAAGTTGAGAATTTTGGAACTCTAGAATTTTAGAATTTGAGAACATTAGAATTTGAAGACTTGAAAATTTGAGGTGTGCAATAAAATTTGTACATGGATCAACAAAATCCCCGACAGCGACGGTAATATGGTGGCTTTTAAACACTTTTTTGGCACCAATTTCAAAGAGTGCAGATTCAAATGAACGTAAACCTTTATCACGCTTGTAATATTCAATAATAATTCTACTTTAACTGTATTATATTAATCTTGTCAGAGTTATTCTTTCGAAGTTTCAAAATATTTGTATTTTAATAGTTTGTTCGCTCTTGTAAAAATTGTGTTTTAAAAAAAATTCCATTCCGTTGGTATACTTCGTTAACAGCCGTTTCTTTTTTTTGTTTTGTATAGGATTTTCCTAGTAAAGGGTGGACTATTCGATTTTCCGACGTTATTGGAGCATCGCACACAGTAGACTACAGATTTTGGCAATACAATGGCATGGCTAGTGCGGGCCTGCGACAAGTGGCTGAACGTGGATCAACTAGAAAATTAGAATCTGAATTGAAAGATCAGGTAAGTATTAATACACTTTTGTTAAAATGGTAACTTTAATAAAAGAATGATTTGAATATATTTTATTTTGATATTCTAAAAATTAAAATTACAAACTTTACTAATTCTGTAAATATGAAACTATAGATATCTATTTTATATTTATGGAAAACTATACATAGAAATGAAGAAATAGTTAAATATAATTCTGTTATTTGTTTTCAGAGTGAACATATCAGGACGATTATTAAAGCCAGAGGAATTAGCTATCCTAACGTTACTGGTAAAACTTTTGCAGTCTTCCGTGTTGACCGAAAGCATCACCTGATGTCTTTGGTATCCATGCTTGGTAAGGTTGTTTTTGAAGTTTGAGAAATTACGATCGATCGTCGAAATTTTTGACGTAAATGACCGGAGAAAAAAATCATTTTTCAGACCCTTCACCGGATTGGATCGTTGGTGTGTCCGGTTTAGAGCTGTGTACGCCCGACCGTACTTGGATAGAACACAAAGAACTCAATTTATACCCTTACGACGCGGGTACTGATGATGGTATCACTTACTTAGTAAGTAAAACTAATTTTGTTGTTCTTAATCGTTAATAATTTACATTTACTATTTCTGTAATCTTTTATTTAAAACTAATTTCTTCTTTGAGCTTTCACGTTCAAAAATTAATATCAGAACCAAATAAGATTATACACAACTGTGTTATATTATTTGCTTAAATAATTAAAAAGAGCTGGTACATTATGTACATGTATGTATAATGTATATAATACATGCACACATGCATACATGCATATATTAATTATATTGTATATGTGTAACAAGTAATATATAATAGTATACAACAAAGAATTATTGTGTATAATTATTAATATACATTTATTATTGTATAATAATTAGTGTATAATTATTAATAAAAGAAAATATATGTATTAAAATTAAAACTTTTAAAATTATGTATTTCATAGTAAGGTTATTTTGAACGCTATTTTTAAAAATAAACGTTTGAGTTACCCATTTTATGTGTCTCATCCTGTATACATATTTATTCATCAAATACAAATTTTATGCGACGTTCTCCGCATATGTCAATAAATGTTATATTTATTACAGTCACCAGATTCGCCAACGGAGCCACAAGAACCCATCCGTCGCATAACATCAACCTATCCAAATGACTCGAGATCTCCATTTTACGACCCCTCCGGTTTGGATATGAAACCCCTTGCGAAACTTTATTTGAATCGGCAAAGGCTTTATGAAAAGTCCTGCGAAGATGCCCCGGGAGATGCCGTTGACACAGGTGCACCACCTGCTAATAACAAAAACAGCAAGTATTGCTTTTTTATATTGTCTTTTTCTTTTCTGATCACGATCATGGAGGCAAACTTGCAAGGATATGTTAACGATTAATTTAACGATTAAGTGTCTTGTAAGCGGAGCACTTTTTGTGTTTGGCAATTTTCGATTTTAGGGATTTTTAAAATTTAGGATTTAGGTGTGTGGAAATTTGAGAATTTGGGGATTTTGGATTTGAAAATTTGAGGGTTCAGAAATTTGGAATTTTGAATTTTTGAGTTTGGGAATGTAGAAGTTAAAAAATTTAAAAATTCAGAAATAGGGAATTTGAGGGTTTTTAGCTATTCAGAATTTTGGAAATTTAGAAACTTGAAAATATGAAAATTAAAAAATTTCACATTTAAAAGTTTTGAAATTTGGAAAATTAAATATTTGAAAATTAATTCTATTAAAGACACTATAAACAAAATAAATCAAAATATTTGTCACTAAATTCTCTATTACATAAAGATTATTAATTGTTACATATACACAATAAATTTGTTACATATTGAAAAATATAAATTTGTAATCTCCATATCGTGATCATAATCTGTTTACTTAATTGCTATTAAAGATGCTGATTGTTTTTAAGGAAATAGAGGTAAATGAGATTTGAAATAAGTTGATTTAGTTTTAGATGTGAACTGTGAATAATTTTTGTTTGCATTTCTCAGAAGAAAATTTGGTAAAAAACAAGAAATATTAAAAAATAAATTGTTTTTGTTTTTTGAGTATTGCATTGTTATATATTATTAAATAGTCGCTTTAATTTATTGTTGTTGTAATGCATAATTCTGTACTCCATTTTTATTTACAATTAGAATTTATGTGTATTATGGATTTACATGAATGTGTGATGCATATTTAAACATTTCATGCTTGCTTTACGTGGTGAAATTAGATTTTGCATTGTTTACAGTAAAATATTATTTTAAATTATAGAAAATGTAGAGGAATTTAGAAAATGCAAAAAATGTAGAAAATGTAGAAAATGTAAAAATACTTTGTCATTGTAATATTTTGCAACTCAATAACATTACTTACTTGCAATCTAAAATGAAATTATTCTAATAATAGTATATATTGTAACAAATAATTGGAATATTTTTTAGCATCAAAATTTAAAATTTCATGATTAAATTAAAAGTTAAATAATTCATGATTGAATTAAATACATTATATGAACATTTTCTTAACGAATTTCGAATTAAAATATAACTTCGACCACATATCATTAACGAATATATATTATTTACAATAATTACCGAAACATCGTTAGCAATAACGAGCACGCAGGTCCTCGATTTATTGTGTAATGTTGCTCGTTAGTTTATTCAGTCGTTAAACGAGAATTCCATAAATTAATTATTTATGAAACACATCTACATAAACAATATTCTGTATAGAGAACTGCTCACTTATTGGTCACAAATTTTGTCCAGTTAATAATCGGGAGCCTCATAATAATATCTCCACTAATTTCTGGAATTTATCGTTTGATGCCATCGACCACCATTATTTACAACAATTTACACAATTTATCGGAATAAAATGTGTTAAAGTTTCATACAAAATTTCGTACGAAGTTATTGAGATATTTACAAGGAATTTGATATCGAACACGAAAATTTGAAAATTGGCCTCGTTGAAATCAGTCTTTTAGCAACAGTTTCACAATAGCGAAACAAGTGTTATCACGATGTTCTTGTTGTGAAACGAGAACGCAATTGTATCACTTGAAGGAAGTGATATTAAGAAACAATATGATTTCTGTCGTATGTAGAAGCATGCAAGGTGACACAATGGGGTCCTTGGGATGCTTGTTCCGTGACATGCGGTCGTGGAACTCAATTCAGACAAAGGCATTATCTCGATGAAGCTGTTGCCGTAGGGAATAACTGCAATGTTCCCCTATCTGACAAATTGACATGTTTTGGAAAGAATTCGCACTGGTAATTATCATTATTTTATCGGATTATTTGTTACATCTCTTTATTTGCTATTTGTTATTAAAGAAACTTCAAATCGTAAGTAGTATAAGTCAAGCATAAAGAGTCCTGGTTTTTAGCGCGAAACTTTATTAAGATATTTTATTGGTAAAAGTAAACATACGGATTTTAACTCTTTATTCCCAAATTTCTACATCTGCAAATCTCCTAAATTTCATAAATTTCCCAAATTTATCACATTTTCTAAATTTTCCAAATTACCAAAAATTCCTACATTTCCCAAATTTTCTGAATTTCCTACATTTCCCCAGTTTCCTAAATTTCACAAATTACCAAAAATCTAAATTTCTTAAATTTTTCAAGTTTCCTAAATTTCCCAAATTATCAAAAATTCCTACATTTCCCAAATTTTCTAAATTTCCTACATTTCCCAAGTTTCCTAAATTTCCCGAATTACCAAAATTTCGTTGAGTAAAGCCAAGTTTTCCTACGTTACCATCTTCCCTAGGAAAGCTTAGAGCGAACTTCCGTGTTGGCCACTATACATGCTAATATCCTGAATTTACACAATTTTGCATTTTCTCAGTCCCCGAAGCTGTCCGCGTCGGACAGAACGAGCCTACTCGTCTTAAAAATTTCAATCATCAGTTCGGGCCAATTTTATGCGGCTATAAAACCACTTAAATTTTGATACGCGGCTCGGTTAGCAATTTCATACTGTCCTTCGGCGAATTCGTGGGCAGTTATGTCCTCGCGGTATCTTTCTCGCTGTTTAAGAACCGAAATCGCTGGAAAACAAGATTGGACGTGCTGGTTCGTCGGTTTATAATCCGTGCGAATGCAAACTGCTGGAATTTTAACGAGCCAGCATTGTGCCGTTCCAGCGACACTTGTCCAGCTGTCGGCTCGTTAAAATCCTCGAGAGCTTGTATTAGCTGAAAGTGTTAGGAAACCGACCGTGTTAAGGTGGCTTTATAGCATGAACAAGCATTCCGAAATTTAAACAGGACTGCGAATTTACCAACCTCGCATGGAATTAACGGACTGATCAGATTCCACGAATTTTAGGGATTATTCGTGTTTAAGAATATTCCCGCGTTGTATAATGTTTCAGTTCGTACATTACGCAACTCTAAATTCTTAATTGTCAGATTACCAAATATTTAATAACTCTTCCAGAGTACCAATTAAACACTTGAATACCTTGAATAGTTCTAATTTTGACGATTCTAATAATGACGATTTTGACTGTCAGACGTATCACGTGATAATCCGAAGCGAAATGAAGTTACCCGATATGTCATCCGTTTACCGCAACTCTTACTACAGTAAAATCTGGATATAAACGAAACGTTTGAAATAACAAATAAATATGTTCCGAATTACGTCGTGTTTGATCCTACTTTAATCAGGAAAGTGACACAAATATTTTGGTAAAAATTTGGCAAAAAAAAATATTATCCTTTCGTTAGGATTGTCTCACCGATCACTGTTTACGTTCGATTCATTTTCTTCGCTCGCTCTTCTACGTTCGGCAAAATATTAAGACCTATACAATATAAGTAAAAGTTCATACCTAAGAGATTCGCTTATATCGAGACTTTATATGTTTTGTAACAGTATCTGATTAGCGAACAGATTAAAGATGAGTGGATTTTGTATCGGTGCAGTAAAGGAGAACGTCACTCACTGGCGAACTCAGAAATGTGTGCTCTCGACAATTGGAGTACCTGGAGCTCGTGCACAACGACCTGTGGACCAGGTCACAAAACCAGATCAAGGAACTTCCGCGAGAAGAAACATCGCAAAATATGCAAAGCCGGCATGGATAGATCGGAATTTCAACAGACGATCGACTGTGAGAACGAACCGTGCCCTGATGAGGATGCGGATGAGGTAAGAGAACCGTCTAGCCAGGCGGACGAGAATGATGTGGAGCAGGAGGACAATGGTGACGGAGAGGATTACGAGGGAGAGGAACCGGTGGAGGTAACCGAGGAATGGCAGCAGGTACAGAACCTTCGAGAATTTCATGGAATTTACTAATTACCGCGTAACTGTATCGGCTTATCTTTCGATTACCTCACGTGCACTTCGACAATAACAATTTCAATTCGGTCGTAAAGAGAACAGAACGAAGTAATTTTGAACTGGAAAGTAGTATCTGAATATTGAAGCCAGGGAGGAATATGCATACTTAATACTAGATTTATGGACGTTTAATCACCACTTATATATCAATTGAAATTACATTATAAAAATAAATAATTATATAATAATTTGATGTAAATAATTATTATACAATATACATAATAACTTATCTTGATTTGTAACTGAAAATAAGAAATCTGAAATCCGTCATTTTTATAGATAACGTAAATCTAGTGTTAGAAAGCTAATTGTGTTCGATGTGTATCTATGTAGATTCAAAGTTTACTTCGATACATCAATATATCTGAAATATAGTATTTGTTTATTTTGATTTACTCATTGAGTAAAATTTTGGAATCTTGAAAATTTATAAATTGAAATCGAACTACGTACCTAATTAAATGATAATCTCTATAAATCTCGAAGAATTCAGAATGGAGATACTCATTCCTTGTTCATAAAAATAATTAACAAATTATCGATCATCGTGTAACAAAGACCGTATTGAAAGATTGCCTTTCAAATAACACAGAACACACGAATCGCCACTAACGAATTTCGACGTGTCAAAATAATCTCGTTCAATTCGCTAGTTAACTGAAAACCATACCTGCACCATTTCTCGCAGATCCATCGATGGTACTGGCATCCTCACGTAAGTCGAGCGATTTACTCGTGAGAAAATTGAAATCGACGATCCACTAATTCAAGGTACGAGTGAGTTAGAAGCAACGAAGAAAATCCTCTCTTGTATCGCAAATCAAATTTCAAACGGGTAATGGTTTCGATACCATTAAAATTTCAACTGAAATACTTCTTACATCTCCAACAATTTCACAGTTACTTTGTACAATTGATATTATTAAATAACATATTTCGATACTTTATTACTTCAATTTTTAACGATGAGTTTATGATTTTGAACATTTTAAAATTTGTATTACTTGTTTTTACATTTTTTACTTTTTTTATATCTACATTTTTATTTAAATGCGGGTTATTTTTTAAGATTAATTTCTCCGTACTTGAAGTATAATTTGTTACAATTTAAATTGTGACGGTATGAGTTGTGAATAATAATATTTATTGTTAGTTTCAATTAAGATTTAATTTCTCTTCTGCTCACTCAATATAACATGTATGTACATTCATCATCTCATGTTGTGCAAGTGAAGTGTTAATCAATACATTAATTCTATGAATTAATTATTACGGCGTACATATTATGGCATCGATTAATTCATTCATTTACATATACTGTCTATGCAATAGTAAGCTGTAACATTTTTCACGAAACGTTACTAATTCTTTAACGTCATGAATTTAATCTAAATCATTTATTGAAATCGTTTATTGTAACTTTATGGTAAACTTGATTTCAAAGTTATCCTGATTATTCTATTATCTTTATTGTTTTGTCGATTTAACTGTTACAGATTTTTTGTAGATACATAAATATTTCAAAGTACATACAATTCGTTTAATATTTAAATTCCATGTGAATATTAAAGGACGTAAAATTATTTTAAACTAAATTTTTAATTAAAAATGTACAGTAAATGCAGTAATGAAGGCAAAGAAATTACAAGTGCAAAAGGTTATAATTAAATTGTTATATATGAATTGAGCAAAATATTAAGTAATCAATGCATTTAGTGTCAAACTATTGCAGAATTATAACAAACTCAGCAAGGTGTTAAATAATCCATGCATTCAATGTAGAATTATAATAATTACAAGTTTATGATTATAAATGATTAACAATAATCAAGGTAAATAAGTCTGTTAAGTCAGTTGCTATAAACAAAAGAACTCGTGTTTGTACGAAAATTTAATTTTTTTGTCGATTGATCCCACAATTAGAAGTGTCCTGAGGATCGTTACACACAGTGGTCAGATTGGTCCCCATGCAGCTCAAGTTGTGGTCCCGGTGTCCAGCTGAGATCCAGATTGGTGATAAGAAGTTGGAGCAATGTGGGAGACAGCAACGAAAATCTGAATATTGACGAATGCAAACTGCAGCAGACTGCCTGCGTAGCAAATATTCCAACCTGCGATTTTACCAAGAAAGATGCTGAACGTAAGTCAAACTAAACTTATCGACCTATGATGCACACAACGGATCTGTCGAGCGACAGATTTCATGGAACAGATTTCAAGAAAAGCATCTTAATAAATTTTAATAAATTTTTCTGAACAGTTCAAATGACGGGTTTAGGGCTTCACCTCAATTTTAACACCGTGCAAACTATTGTAAACTAGTGTAAACTGTTGTAACCTAGTGTAAATCTAAACTGTGTGTCCCAACTACAGAAGCTTTAAGTCAGTTTGCGCTATTGTATACAGTGCGTTGCAAGTTCTTGATTATGAAAAGATAAAAATTGAAATTGATTACAGAAATCTGCAGCGAACCGATGCAAAGAGGACGATGCAGTGGAAACTTTATACGTTCGTATTTCGACAAACAAGCAGTTCGTTGCCGTATGTTCAGTTATTCCGGTTGCGATGGAAATCGCAACAATTTCCCAACAGAACAGGACTGCATAAATGTTTGCAGAGACTTTCAGAGTGAGTTTCGCTTCTCGAACATTTTCCCTATTCTCGATTTAAAGAACTCGATATCCACGTTCGAAAAGTTATTTCGAACACGGAAATATATTTATAAAACATGGATCGAAAAGCGTGCAACTTCCTTTTGTCCTGTCAAGGTTGCTTACTGTACTAATCTTATTTTTCTTGATAAAGAAAATGAAGGTAATGGCGGTTAAAAAATAATTGTAATAAAACGACAAACTTAAATTGCAAAAGTTTGCGAACTTAAACTGTGCTATCGTCTGAAATAAATTTGGTAGTCATTTTTTAAATAAAAAATTATTTTTACTGCTGCAAATAACTTGTAGGTATGAACAACATTAACTAGTTTATACCAGATTTATTAATAACGAACTCGATTTTTCATATTTTCTGTAATTCGAGATATAATACTTTGAAGATAAAAAATCAGGAAGTGTCGAGTTGAAATATTTTATAGCTAAAAATAGTTTTAATTGCGTTAGCAACATGGTTTTTTCGTGGCTATTTTTTAAATACGTCGGTATTATAGTTACAAAACGCTGTAACAAAAATTACAACGTTGTTCATACCAGATTTCAATATAAAACCATCAACAAAACTTCATCCACTATATTCTGATCGAGCCATACACGTTAACGAGCTGCACCTGTGCCGTATTTCATAGTTTTAGTCAAATTTATCATAGATAACGCACGTGTTTCTGACATCGTTCACAGCCATTTTCATCGTATAAAATTAAGTACTTCGGTACGTTAGTAATTAAATATATTAATGTATTAATAATTACATTTTAATAACGTAAGTTATTATTATAAATTCATGTTTTTTAAATGAGCCTAAATGAAAATTTGTTCAGATTAACAGTAAGATATTTCATGTATTTACAAAAGATCGGGTCAAATGTAAATTAATTACATGATTAATCAATGTTGCACTTGGAAAG
Source organism: Megachile ligniseca (assembly GCA_945859555.1). Classification (NCBI taxonomy): domain Eukaryota; kingdom Metazoa; phylum Arthropoda; class Insecta; order Hymenoptera; family Megachilidae; genus Megachile; species Megachile ligniseca. Next base: position 4,609,865 of record OX243790.1, read on the forward strand.
AATTATTTAGAGACTTGAAGTTAATATTTGAAGAGACTATTTTTACAGCGATCACACTCTTGTCCTATTACATGTACCTTATTAAATATTGATTTTATTTTAACGAGATCTTAATTCTTGCTCTGTGCACGCTTGCTCGTAATACTAACGCAGGAGACTTTAGGACAAACACGTCGACAGGGATGAAAAACTATAAAGTGTCTCTCAGCAGCGTTCTCAGCTATCACATACCTGCTCAGGAACAGCGCAGCACGAAGATAAAACGAGCACACCACGGTGATGCTAACAATCAACATATTTCAATTGATGTTTAGCGATAATTAAATTAATTTTATATAAATTCCATTCATTTATTAATTTTAGTTAGAGTAACTTTGAACATCAAAACTAGAACGTACAATTTTAGGATATATTCAATTTCATCGATTTTCAAATAAATTAGGATTTAAAGAAGTTTTACTTTTTAAAGATACAATTAATTTTCTAAAGAATTTTTTTTTCTGTAGAATTTCTACTGTTTGACGATCAGTCATTTCATGTGCAACAACTTAATAGTTTGTTAATCACTGAAACTTTTCGAAAAAAAATATTTTTGTACATTATTTTTATATTTTCATATATTGTTCGTATATTGTACATATATTTTTGTACATGATTGCTTTTATAGATTACATATGATATGTATTATATAACGTGTATTGTCTTCTTTCAGAGAGTTTAGAATTCAAAGGCATACAAACAGACAGTCAAGTAATGGAATCACCTGAAAATACGGAGGACATCGATTGTCAAGTATCTGAATGGAGTAATTGGTCGAAATGCGTAGGATGTACTGGCTATACAATCACTACCAGGAAAATTTTGGTAAATAAAATCAACGAAATAAGCAGTTTCACATTTTATTTAGTTTTTAATTTATATGAAATGAATCATACTGAAAGAAAATGAATAAAATTCAGGAAATAAAAATGAAAATCAACTGATATTTATATAGCAGAAATTATTTAATTTTAATAATCTAGGTGCTTCCCAAAGGAAATGGTAAAAATTGTCCAAAAAAATTGCATCGCAAGAAGAAATGCCATAAAATTCCACCCTGTTGTAAGTACCTCCATTGTTAACATAATCAATAGAACTAATGAAATAGTTCAATTTCATTAAAAAGAGAACAATTTGAAATTGTTAGCTTTGCAAAGGGATGGGCCAAGCCGACGCATGTATCGTGATCGAAATTCCGAAGCAGAAGAAAATCAGAGTAAGTTTTAATTAATTATAGTACTATAATCTGTCAAAAATAATTTCTTTTAATGTTAACTTCAACCCCTCGTATAATAAATTTTAATTGTCTTTTCATCTCAATAGTGATTACACGTTAAAAATAGATTAAAATATTAATGAGTAGCAATATTGAGTTATACAAAATTTGATAGTAATAAAATGTACAACAGAATCTTTAATATTCTATGAAATCATAAAAGTATTATATAAGTTATATATATATTGAAAACAACTTAAGTAAACTTGCAAAAATTAAGAACTACAATATATTTTTGATAACAAATACCTAAGGTTATACTTACATTATTAATAATTATTTTAGTGATTGTTACTTTATAAAGGCAAAAATTCATGAAATGACTTTATAGTGCATAGTGATATTACAATATGATATGCAAACTATATAATATTAATTATTTATAAGGGGTTATTAATTATAAATTAATTAATATTAATTAGAGATTATTAATTATTATTAAAAGAGAGTTAGTATTAAAAGTTATTTTTACTCAGTTTCAGTTGACTGCAAAATGACACAATGGTCATCTTGGTCACGTTGTACAGCCACCTGTGGAGATGCATCACAATATAGAACAAGGATAGTAAAAGTTCAACCCTCTGGTCCTAGAGGCAAACTATGCCCTGCTTTAGTAGAATATAAGAAATGTCATACAGTGAAATGTCCATAAAAGTACCGAAGCTTTTAGCATATATATTTTCTACTTTATTCTTATTTTAAAGTTGATTGAATCTTGGATTCTAATTGAATTTTACTTATGTACTGTGAAATCAAGCGTAATAAATATTATTTTAATTCAATTCTTTAACATTATATTGCACCATAAAATAATTATAGAATGTAGTAATTCTTTGATCAATTATTGTAATATTTTTAAAAGTTACATAAATAAAAATGACAATCAATGTCTTGAAATATGCTACAATATTGGCGTTTAAAGCGCTTGATACACAGATACATAAAAATGCAAAATTTTACTTAATCTTTTAGTAATTTCACTTAAAGTTTAGTGAAAAGGCTATTTTACAATCGACAATTATATCCTGGTAAACTTATGATAGGTATAGAAATATTACCATTAAATTATGAAATACATTGAAAACAAAATTTTTTGTTTGTCAATAAGTAGTACTACTTAAACTCATTAAAATTAACAAAAACTATAAATTTCTAATCAGTGCAGATATGTTTATAGTAACATTTTGAAATATAAATATAACATAACGCACAATAAGTCATGCCATATTTTTAATCTGTTCCTCCTTTCAGATGTTTTGAATTATAATGATAGAAATATATTATCAAGCAACATTACATATGAAAAAATCAATTAACACGTTATTGTCACATCTTGATAGTTTTTTTAGTTAAAAGGAAGCGCATTCCAGTTACTTGTAAAGGCAAACAAGATTAATAGTTAGATTTAGTTTTTACCCAATTAGATTATATTAAAGATTCTGTTCAAAGAAATTTTATAATAAATTGAATTTAAATTACTATTATAAGAAGTACAATTTCACAAATGTTTTATCAAGAAGAACTAACTTGTTTATCATAAATAATTTGTATTCATCTGTGCGAGCGTCATTATGGAACATATATTTATAGCATTTACAGTGTAAGATTTAAGAAAATATAGATCTCAGTTTAAGACCAAATACTTCAATTAATAATTATTAAAATTGTACATTTAAGATTTAAGTAAAATCAGTTTCAATTGCCATAAATAATGAGAAAATACTTATAAGTGTGAAATACTAATTGTTTTTATATATACTTTTGTCCAAAAGTTTAATCTCGAAATTTTATTTTCTGAACGAGGTAGGATAAACAATATGCATACAACTTATAGTTTACATGTTATTAGTTGTAAAGAAAACAAATGTGTCTAGAATTTTTATAAATTGAAATATTTTGCTCATCAGTTTTACTTGTTTTCTAAAACATTCAGTGAATATGAAGTACTTACATCCATTTAATTTTAAAGTTGTTATTGTATAATATTTTATAGATATACTTATTTAACTTCATTTTAATTTCATACTACTACTGTTGCTTTTATAATCAATCAATTTCTGTATTGGTCGAATTGTGATGAATATAAATATTTTTTGGAATTTGTTTATTATCATTTCCTAATATAACATTTGCTGACTGTCATCTACTACTTCCTTCAATTTTGAAATAGGTGACTAAACTTTTGGATAATAATATATATGTTACATATCTCTAGATAATAAGATGTTTATTTATTAATAACAAATCATAGTTACTATGTTAGTTTCTTCACTTGTATCTGACAATAATGATATTATATGTATACAATATAATATAAAATGAACTTCGAAACTGTGTTCCATCCTATTATTAATAGAGTTATGAATAAAACTGATTACAAATTTAATGCTGATTATATTGTAATTGATTGTTTGAACACTGTTAAAATATATGCTCTATAATTTTTTTAATTGCAAATAACTTAAAATGAAAAGAAAAGTAAGTTTTGTATCACACTCTATCAAAAATGTAACTTGATTCATGTAGTTATTCCATATTTTAAATAAGTGTTTGAAAATAATTTTTTATTTAATTTGAAATAAAATAAATGAATAATCCAATAAAGTTTATGTAATAATATTAATTTACATCATTTATTTTTCTACTGTTCATATTGATACAAAACCCATATTCTCTTAAATTAGAAATCATCCTTCTCATCATTTTTATTTTCTGAAGATGAATAAACAAATATTGTAACATTTCCCTTTGCCTTTTCCATTGTCAGAATTCCATCTACATTCTTCTTTATATATTGTCCTACATCCACCTAAAAAATCGTTATTATCTTGTTTTCACACATGAAAAAATCTGCAAAATACTGACTAACATTCTAATAAAACTTAGTAATCAATTTGGAAATATAAGTATAACATTGAAAAAGACAACTAACCATGCTATTAATCATTATTACTTAGTTCTTATAATTAGAATGTTAATATTTTCTTCTTCATTTACAAATTATTATATAATCTTGTTTAATTTTAAGTATTCACAAAAATATAGGTTTTAATTAATATTTTCAAAATTATTTATTACAATGATTAATTACTTTCTTTTACTATATTAATCACATGAAACATTAATATATTAAAAAAACTTAAACATTAAATGCAAATGTATATTTAGTATAGTTACAGATACTAAGCAATGAATCTAATTATTTTGATGAACATTGATTTCTTCTTTTACCTTATTTTTATTCTGGGGAGAAGTAGTTAATACAATGGTAATCTCATGATTTTTTTTCAATAACCTGTTTATATTATTCACTTTTGTATTTAAATCATGTTCATTGATTTTAGTAGCTATAGTGAAACTTTTACCGCTTTTAGTACTCTTCTCTTTTTTATTACTCTGAACATCTACTTGGTTGTCTTTATTAGTTTCCTTAATATATGTTCCATGATCCACAATTTTGTAAACAAGTCTAGAACCTTTAGTATCAATGTACGGCATCCGCATTAAAAACTTATTATATCGTTTAGCCATCTTAATTGCTTCATCAAATAGAACAACCCTTGTAGATCCATCCGCATTCTGAAGTGTAATGCTGGGAAGCGGTGTAGTTTTTTTTCTTTTTTTTTCCCCACTTTCCTCATCACTCATTTCATCATGAAACTTACAATCTGCAGTAAGCTTCAATGTTCTTAACAGTACGAAATTATTCTTTAAACAATTAACACGACTACTCGAAAGCAAATTATTTGCATGATGTAAAAATTTCATTCCTTTCAATGGTCCCAACATGTTAACTTCTTTCAAACGACATTTAACATAAGCTGAATACTAGAACATAATGTAATAATAAAAACTCATTATTAATTTAATACATAAAAGAATGATTTTTCAAATTTCTTATTAATCCTGAAATACATTGTAGATTCAACTCTGTTACAATTAAGTCTATAATTTCTCTTTGTAAAATTAAAGATTAATAATACATAAAAATTTATTTTAATAGATCAATTTTTTAATATACCAACAACATTTTCATATAACTTAAAATACATTAATTATTATTAATTATTTTTTTAATATTAATTTTTAAAAGATACTCTAAAGACTGGTAGAAACCAAAATAGTTTCGAAGTGAACTATAGAAATTAGTACAGAAAAGAAACTAGAATTAAACAATCAAAACAAAACTCACATCAAAATAATACTTATATGGAAATCCATCAATATTATTAGCTGTATAACAATATTTCGATATCGTAGTAAGTATAAATTAGAACGTCACATTTGCATTATTTCAATTACATCACGTATAAAATTATTTAAAAAGTGTCTATAATTCTATGTTTAGGTTATAATAAATGTGCGGCAGATTAACCATGTACTATTGCAATTTAGTATGGAAACTACATACAAACCACTATAAACCACGTGCATAAAAAATGACGCCATCTTCTGAGGAAGAGAACCAATAACTACTCTGTGCCAATAAATTAAACTAAACTTAGACACAAATTTTGGTTTTATTTATTGAATTCTTTCACGACGTACATATTCCTATATGTTCATATGGCTAATAAAATCAAATAAAGCAATTAAATTGAACCGAAAGATACACTTGACGCCATCTAGTGGCAATGTGTGGGAATAAGTGAAACTGCAATTTCAAATACGTGTAGTTCACTCTGCTCGCCGGAGAGATGGCGCCACTTGTTCCAGTTTGTGGCGTGTCTTCTGAATTAATGATTTTTATTTACAATAGTTTTTATTGTTTACAATTTTGATCTATTAAATTATTTTAAATTCACACAAACTGTAATATTTTTATTTATAATTAGAAATTATTATATTAATGGAAAGATTTTAGAACAAATATTTTAATGCTTTCGCAATGCCTGACCGTTTCTAACTAACTATTTACAAAAAGAATATCATATTTGTAACAAAAGAATTTTGATCTGAAGTTTTAAAATTAATTATAAATAGATTTTATCTACATAAACAAAGAAGGGATTGTCTTTACCGACAGCAAGTTAGCTACAAGTTTTGTGAAAATTCAATTAACATTGATTTTATTGATTAATATGCTATATATTTATTAATATTGATTTTATGCTGTTTGCAATATATTCCGTGGGTCCGAAGATGCGGATTATGTGTTCAGAACAGATCGCACACTATACTGTGTCTCGTCGGTAATAGAGAGAATAACATTGGAATTCAGATGGAATTCAGAATAACATTGGAAACACAGATGTTTCCTTTTGAAAAAACGTGCTTGTTTGCATAATTTGGACAGAATCGGAAAATTACGGTATTCCGAAGTTTCCCAGTTTTTAGTTTTAAAGAAAAACACAACTTTCTATTTTACTAATAGCACCGCGCACTGCTTGGTGGCGCGAGAAGTATTATTCTCGACATCGCGCGTGAAAATATACATTTTAAAATACATGTACGAATGAAGCTTAAATTAATTTAGAATAAATTATTCGCTTTTATAGCTTGTTTATATATTATATTATCAGAAAACTTCCGTTGTAAATGTAAATTTGAATTTAAAATTCAATTATAAACGAACGTTAACTTTTGTTTTGATGTAGTTCCTAGAATTACCTGTCTAAAACGTATACTACGCGATATAACAATTTTTAAAAGTAAAAATCTATTCCTGAAAATTTTAGCTTTTGTAAATTGGACATAATGCCTGTCAATTCGCGAATGTTATTGCCGGTAGTAGAGGTTTATTTCCCTTAGCTGCCATTTTCCCCAGTGAAACTAGATTTGCACTTGAGTGAATATGATTTTAGTGAAAGCTATAGTATATGTATATGACATACATTGTATTAGTTTTATCTACATTCATAAACAGAAACAGATTTGATCGCATGCAGTTATGCAATACGTAGATATGCGTAATTGCGTAAAAAATATCTTTAATAAACATGTACACAATAATTATTATTGAAACATGAAACATAAAGGAAAAATCAACTTTCATAAGTTATCGGATATAAAAAAAAACCGATATCTCCATACAATATTTTTTTCAGTAGAAAGTAATTTTTAATAGATTATCTAATAAATATCATATAATAGATTCGCTAATAGATATCAGTTTATTTTGTGTGATTCATTCATAGACACATTATAGTACTCAGTTTATTGAAGACTCAATACCGTAGATTACATAAGTAAAATATTTGCTCTATAAGAAATTAGGAATGATATTTAAACTCGTATTCTAACATTACATTAATAGTAATAATGTATATTATTTTTTATATAATATCAGAATATACATTTAAACATATGTTTAGAGTTTTGCAATGCCAACAACTCCACAAGCTTGACGAGCACCAGCATTTCCTGTGGTTTTTGATAATTCATGACCACCTTGACCAAGATCATCCGGATCGGCATGAACCTATTATTACATAAAATAGAAACAATTTATATGTACATACATATATCTACACAGAACAAATTATCTTAGATATATAGATTACCACAAGAGTTCTGCCAATTATGTTATTGGGACCTTGAAGCTGAATAACTTTATCAGTTATATTAACTTTGGCAACACCGTCAGCACCTGCTTCAATATTTCCTAAATCTCCAACATGACGCACATCTGCATTAGGAGCACCATGGTCCTTTCCTAATGGATTGAAGTGTGGACCAGCACTTGTACAACCTATTAAATTTATAAAAATTATAATACAATAATGTGTTTATAATATTTATATTGAATATCATTCATTCAATGAAAGAGATAAGATTTGTATTCAAAAATAAAAATAATGTTTATCGATGCAACTTGACTGAAGGAGTTTATCAATTTTTGATAAAATACTGAAATTTTTGAGGTCAAATGTTAATGATACGTAAAGCTTCTTGTTGAATAGTCAATAAAATTTTATAATATTTATTGCCTATTACTGTAAAGAGAAATGTGATACAGTTTAACTTCTGATTAAACAAAAATATTTACATATTAATTAGTTGACCTCTAAATTTTTTCAAGTGTCATCAAAATGCTCATTTAACACCTTCAAAATTTAAATTACACTCGTTAACTAGTTAAAGATTTTTAATAGAAAATTACTTGATTTTAATCATCGTACGTACCATTAGTGTTATCACCGAACTCGTGAATGTGAAAACCATGCAATCCCTTTTTCAAACCAGATACTTGACCTGTAACCTTTACAGCGGGGCTGTTTTCCTATTTAACAAGAAAAAATAACATAAATAAGATGCTGTTATTGAATATTACGCGACAAAAACGACAGTAAAAAGTGGATACCGGTTGTTCGAAGTATAAAGTGCCCTGGGCATCTCCTTGAAGAACGCACACAGCTTTAACCATTTTCGAAAATTTGTTAGATACTCGGAACGACAATCGCTACTGAAGTGCAGCTCTCCGGCAAAAACTATACAGTTAAATTACAACTTGTAATTATCGTTTTGCTGAATCACGAACGCAAATAAGCTGACGTATCGTACCTCCAGTACTTCAGACGATAAAATGATGACCTTACCGTTCAAATGAAATAATGGCGTATCACACAAAATTGCATTCGATGACCATTGAAGATTGTAAATGATGAATGGAAAACTCACCTAGAATTTCATGAAAAAGAGAAACAATAAATAACTTTTTTAATTTAATTTTTATGCTTCATATGTTCTTACAGTTTCAATTATTTGTTTCGTAATTTTCAAAGAACTTGCATCATTAATAATAATATTTTAAATTATTTACAATAGTTAGCAACGCGACTAACTTCAGTAGGTTCTTCACTACTTAGCATACGTTTTTCATTTCGCTGGTCATATACATGGTGTTATAAATATACGAATAATATAAAGGGGAATAGACTGGCCATGATCAAATTTGAAATTTTGAAAATTTAAGAATTTCAGAAACAAAGGAATTTGAGATTCAGGAATTACGAGTCGTTCGGACTAGTTAAATTACTTGATACGTGCAAAATTACAAAGAATAAATTTTGTATTTAACAAATAGTTTTCAATGCATTTCATTTTAATTAAAATTTGAATGATTATAGCTTTAAAAATCCATTCTCACAAATTTGAATACAGTTCGATTTGTACAATCGATAATTTTCGATATATCGATAGTAGGACAGTCAAATTGTTCAAGTTACGAAGTGAAATTTTGTTTGTGATTTTAAATCACTGATTTGTACTGGAGGTGATTTATTTACAATTAAATAGTTAATTAAATATTAAAAATGCCGAGAAAAGTGGAGCATCGTCAGGTAACTCCACTGTTACAAATATTTCGAGATGTGATACGAGGTGTAAGTAATATTTCAATAGTTTATTTAATCATTTCATGCTGTTCATTTTATAGAAATTACATAACCTTTTGCTTTTTTATCGAATTTTAGTAGAAATATTTATTATATGCATTGTTAAGAATGATCATTTGATGAATTTCCTTTTTTTTACGTTACGAATATTGTGTAATTGATTAAGTGTTGAATATTGTTAATTATACACATACATATATAATTACATATTATCTAAGGAAATATATAATATATATTCATTTAAGAAATTTATTGAATATTATAGAAACCTATTAAAGAAGGACTGAGATTTACAGACGAATTAGCTGCACGTACACAGCCAGATCCAAAAATACCTGGTGGGCCATATCACAAAACATCAAAAGTATATTATTTCACACGTGATGCTAGACGTCTTGTTGAACCTCCAATTGAAGTGGTTTCACGTAAACAACTAACAGCAGGGTAATTATATTTTATATTTTATATAAATATTGCTACAGATTCATTTTTTTTTTTGTGCAAACCAAAGGCTGTGCTGATCTCAAAAACTACAGTGTTTGCACTTATAAATTATCAAGTGAATGTTCTTTACTGATACTGTAGAACTAATACTATTGAAGTGAATACAATTGCATGTATTTATTTATAATTATCTTATATAATTTAAATGAAAAGAAAAACTTTCATTTATTGTAATCTGATATCTAATACTCATTATATTTATTTCAGGAAAGATGCTCCCAGTGAAATTAAAAGCTTTACTCCAGGTAATGTTTTTATACCAGAAAAGTGAAATGTGATAAAACTGTTATGAATTATACTCTCGATAGTAGTATGTAACAAATAGCATAAGTATTAGGTAAGCATCTTGTGGATAATAATATTTTTAAGATACATGCGAGATGTATAATAAATTAAAAGTCACTTAATTACTTTCCCATTTAATATTTAACTGATAACAGTACATAGATAATAAACAGAGGAATGTTTTTCATGTACATGTTTTCTGCTCAATAGCAGATATATATATAATTATTTTTTGAGTTTATAATACATTATTACATACATACAAAGCATTAATGCTTTCATAAAATTTATGTGAGTGTAAGGATAACATTGACACTGAGGAATTTGTACAGCCAGCAGATATTACACTGCTGTATCTAACAATATGGTACACAATGTACTCTTTTAACAATCTCTGCAGAAATAATGAATTTCTCTGTTATAAACTAACAATTATAAACAGAGGTCTCTCGGAAACAATTAATTTAATAAGGAATTTGATTCTGATAATACTGTATCATGTCATAAGTTTTCGTACGGAAATTGAGGTAGCTGTTACGTATTACATTGAGCATATAGGCCGCTGCTTCACGATCGGTAGCTGTCGGCACAAATCTACCGCGTAGAAGCTTTATTGTTTGCCCACGGAAACAAGGCAATCCAGTATCCAGCATAAGAGAAACCAGAGAGATAATTGCCTCTTGGTAGGGTCTGTAAAAAACGTTACTTATTAATAATAAGTATGGATAAGTAGTCAGTTTCTCAATTTTAAGAATTAGAAATCTCTAAATTCCGAAATTCTTGAATCTCCAAATTCTCAAATCATCAAATGTAAATTATTCAGGTCGCTGAAATATTATTTTTGTAAAGATCATCATTTACCTTACTGCTAGGAAAGCCTGCACGCATAGCTCCATGAACCAACGGAAAGGTGCAGCTTCCATTTTACCTCCCATTACAAGCACCATCTCATCAGTCAACTTAATATCAGGTTCAAAGCCTAAGTTACCTCCTGGCGAACTTTCGAACATGAATCCAAAATCGATATGTATGATGTGACCTTCGGTATCCAACATAATGTTACCATTATGACGATCCTTAATTTGTAAGAGATACGTGATCACGCTGTAGGCAGCCATTGATTTAACGAAATTGCGACGAACATTCTGAAATTCCTTTGTCGTTTCATCCCCATAACGTGTAATGAAATATTGATGCATATCAATGTCAGTGGTTCGACCAAGCTGGTCACGTGATGTTGCATTCGGTACACATTCTATAACACCACACTAAAAGGACGGACATAGTTTAAAATTCAGTTTGTGCTGTTTTTCAAAAAATTATATTGTAAAAGTGAAGTTACCCCGGGTGCTGTGGCTACTACTCTATAGGGGAACAAGAATAAGTTTAATCCAGCTTTTTCGAATATATTCTTGAAAATACTGATCACTTGTAGCGCCAACATGTCTTGCCTAACATCGTCGCCAACTTTGAAAATAGCAGCCTGCCACGTTTCTTTCTCTGGCTCTCTTTTCATATCTACTTTTCCATTAGTCGATACCGATAATGCAATATTTTCTAATTCATTAATTCCATACTTTTGTACTTTAAAACGCGCCAAAAATGGAGCTTTCGCAGCACTGTAAATAATGATTATGTATTAGTATAAAAAAAATCACACATGTGAAATATCATAAGTAGATAATAGTACCTCTGCATAGGAGTTCCGCTATCATAATCGATATCGACAACCATAGCCTCAGGATTAGATGGTAAATAACAACCTGGTTGTACCTGAATTTTCGATAAAGCTTTCAAGCACGCTGCTTTACGTTCAGGACCCTTAGGATATGGCCTTATTGTACCAGAAATAGTCGTAATCTTTTCAAAGAATTCGAATTCTCTTTCATAGAATTGTTTTGCAGGGCCAGATAATGATCCTAAGATACTTTTCACTAACGAGTCCAATACATCAAACAGAACTAGATCCTTTATCTGTTTATCTTCATCCATGTACATATTTGTATGCATATTCCAAATTAGTTGATGTGCTACTGCCTGTATAAAATTAATAATAATAATACTTTGCAAGAAGCTATTAAATGATAGCTTCATCATCATTCATGAAGTACTCACTTGGGAACGTTTAGCAATCTTTTTTATAAATTCTATAACGTAACCCATTGTGTCATGGCGTACAGCTTGTACAAGTTGTGGTATATAGAAAAGCACAGCATCCGCTGGATAACTACTTAGCACCTCTACTGCATATTGAGCAGAAATTGGATGATGAGGGAATTGACGAGAGAAGTATGCTAACGCTTGAATAGGAGATACCCTCTCCCATGTAAGCATATACACCAACTAAAATAGATTGAGTTAATGAATTAGTACCTGTTACAAAATTGTTAACGTTAATGTTACTCAAATTGTATCTTACTTCAGGTACATCATTAAGTAACGTATCAGTTGTAACCAGGTATTGCAAAGCTTCAGGGATATGCATGACTGGCACAGGTTTGAGGCGAACAAGGCCACATATTTCCCTAATAATCACGTCCGAATTCTTTAATCGTGCTGGTAGAAATACAGCAAAAGCAGGACTGATCTCCCACGCGAGACGTGTATATTCGCGCCATCGATCATTCATACCTTTAGCACGCCATTCTGCGATGCTTGACTCACCCGCAAGTGCGAGCTCTTGTCTACCACTAGGATTTCTCCATACCTGTAATTGAATCATGATTATCAAAACTCTGATACCGGAAATACAAAATACAGAACTGAACTTACCAATAACATTTCTATCTCGACTGCTAATAGCTCAAGAATCAAATTTCTCTTCTTTATGTAATCTTTTACGAAGACATTTGCGTTCATAACGCGCTTACTACGATTACTACGTTTACCCAGCGTATTACTACTAGTGGACATGGGGACTGTATTTATCCAAACACTGGAAGTTGTTTTTGAATAATCACTGTTTGTCGTGCTTAAGGCTGTACTTAAAGAACCAATTGTTTCGCTAGGTCCAAAACCACCAGTTGTAGATTGAAGTGTTGGCATTTCAAATTCACTTTCGTTACCAGTCATCACTAGATATTTCTTATCGCTATGCATCACCTAGGATATAATTAAAAATTGTAAGAATTAAGGAAAAATATTCGATCAGAAAGCATCCTTCGTTAAGTCTATTATATTCACCTGCCAGAAACGTATGAGAGTAACTAAATCTTCACGTAATTGTTCCAATTCCTGAGTTGGTACCTGGCGATCCCTACAGAAATAGTCCAAACAATTGCAATACACACGTTCTCGTAGCACATTTTTGCTCAACGTCCTGAAAATCAAATTCATTGCCTATCTGTTTATTCACTAAGGTATATCGGTTGCTTCATCCTATACGAAACCTTGGTAAAATATCCCCTTGAAGAAGAAGTAGCCCGCAAGAAAGTAATTTAAAGCGTACACCAACAGCAGCAACGTGACGACTCATTCCTGGTTCTTCACCAGAAGCACCGACAGTCATAGGTAGCGACCGATGTAGCAATGTGACAATCATCTCGACTGTCTGTTGGCAGCAGTATTTAGCAGTTTCAATCAGTTCCACGATAAAGGTAACCCAGATATCATGAGGTTTCACTTGCGGAGAATTTGGACCAAGCTTGCAGCCTTCGTATACCGCCAATGGACTAACTTCTTCTTCGTCTGGAGCAAACAGACCCATTCTCTTATCGACGGTATACTGCCATGCAACGAGCATTTCTTGCAGGAAACGTAATTTGAGATCTGGTCGAACAGTGAGTATCCACTGCCAACATTCGACAGTTGTGGTCATAGCTGTTGGGGTAAATAATTCAATTTGCGAAGAAGCTACTGTGTGCAACAGACGCCTGTGGATTCCTGAAAACACGAATTTGTATTATAAAATGTGTACGTTATATTGAGAAGTATATTCCGAGTAATACGGTTAATTACCAGGCATAGAGATTAGCAATGCTGTAGCACGCCAAAGAGCACTGCGATGCTTAACATCGTTCCGAGAACGACAAGCCATCCACACAGCATCGATTAATAGATCAACAACTTTATTCCTACTTTCTTCAAAAGATATTTCAGATGTGGAAGATTCAGTCTGAGCTAGTGACAACATTCCAGCTATTTCACCGGCATATCGTGCCCGCGTGGACATCATCGATAGGAGCCACGAGCTGACTCCTTTTGGACCTCGTGGTCTTTTGTCTAACGAGTTAGTCTATAAAATAAATGTTTTGCTAATTTGAATCAAAGTATGGTTGACAACAATATTAGAGGCAATCAAATTACATTTGGAATAACTGATGTTGGAACAGCAAGATCCACAAATTCAAGAACCGAGTCCGTAGACAAACATAAGCCAGAATGTTGCTTTAATCCGGAAGAGAGAATCTGATTTACATATTCCTGTAAGTGTGACCTGGTAGCTTGCGGTGCCCACTTCATAGCTTCCTGTACTATGCCCTTACACCTTGCAGTGAAATCTTTTACGATAATCTGTATTACAAAATTTGGTATTATATTGAAGAAGAACTTACATACATAATATATGTATATATATGTATATATGTCTGTACCTCTCGTGCCTCAAGTGTGTCCATAAGTTCAATACTGTATAATGTGCCAGGTATTCGTAAAATTGGTGTTTCTTCGTTTGGATCAATTTGTAAGGAGAATGATAAAATCTATAAAAGTTACTTTATGAAATACATTGATATATAGAGATAGGATTAAATGAAATTCATACCTGTAGTATGTCCAACATACTCCAAAGCACTTTACAGTTCCACAAAAGATGGGGGAAGGCATCTACCAATGCGCTAAGGTACTTATCTGCTATTCGCCTAATCTGCTTATGTACATGATTAAAATGCACCAAAAGAAATTGAGCATGATTTTCGAGCTCTTTCTCGCGCGTCTCATCTTTCGGTTTGCGCTGCATAACGTCTTTGAATTTCACAAACACGGAATCAGCGACGCAGCATATACATTGCCACATACCACTTTTCTCCTTTTGTAAATCAGTGTCGCACAAGTATTCCATTATCGGTTGTAAACTAGGCTCAGGACTATTTGCCACCCTCAACGTTTCTAACCAGTAGACTGATAGTAGATATGTACATTGTGCAAACTGTAATTTTGTCACGTACTGCGATATATCGTTGGTCCTATGAAAAACATAGTACTTTGGCTGTGGTTCTCCAGTGTAAATTCGTAAAGTAAAAATAGAGGTATTTACCGAGTACTTAGTTTTAATATTTGACTCCTTAATTCTTGTAGTTCGTTTAGAGAAACACTGTCGTTGCGTACAGCAGAGGTGTACTGCAATTCCCTCATCTCAAGCCGTGCGCTCGTTTGAGAGATCAGATACGGTGATTTAACAGCGATTTCCTTGACACCTTCGTACCACTCCGCGGGCCATAATCTTGATGCTTGATCTCCAGCAAAACCTATCACGACGCAGTAAAGCCAAAAGTCTTTGAATAGCTTCAAGAGCCTTTTTTGCGGATGTCTGATTGGTGGAAGTCGTCGTACTAGTATAGCAATTACAGGAATGAGTACACCCAAGTTTCCTGCGCTGGTTGCGGCCTTCTAGAATAGAAGGAAACAATTAAAATCAAGTTCTATAGCAGCAATGAGGTATTAGAGATCCGTGGAAATTAAAAAATTAAATATAAAGATATTTAAAGAGATCATTATCAAATTTTCAATTGGAAAACTAGTCCATTAATGCCCACGAGTTGCTCATCACTGTTCCATAGGATCTTACATAACAATTACGCAAACTATTAATTTTAGTTACCGTAAAGGTGACATTGTTGGATGCTTTATCACTGGCGCGTTTACCCTCTAATCCAAGTTGAACGAATAATTCAAGCAAATGAAGTAGTAAGTCGTTCAACTCTGTTTCACCATATAAATTTGCTGCTATGTTAGCAAGGGCATTCGTGACTGCTTTAGCTACATGACAATACTGTTTACGATCATCGTTCGAGGCGTATGTTGCTGTACTCGAACCCAACGACATAGAAAACATTTGCATTATGCCTTCATAAATCTGAAAAGGTACAGTATTAATTTTTACAGCCCATTCGACTACATGACATTTAAAAATTTAGCAACTGATTCAATAATAGCTAATCAATTTTAAACTCAACCTTTGATTCGCATTTTGCGATGATCATGCATCCTAACTGATCGACGATTAGAAAATCAAGATCACTCGGAGTGCGGCAAAATAATTGCTGAAAAAATGGGAATATTGTGCGCATAGTCTTTGGGGTGTCTTTCAATGCAACGGCAACGTGTCCCAACATTATTACTATGTTTTTTGAAATTAATTCGCTATTTGATCTGTCATCAGATTCACTAAAATTATTGAAACGAATAATTCAGCTATGGTAGAAGCCAAGGTATAAATTAAAGAAACTGATTAAGATGGTATAACTTATAGAATTATGTGACAATACCCGTCGCATATGTCAGCAGCGAATAATCTATTCGAGACACTGGCAACCAGTGCCGGCACACAATCAGGATTAACAGAGTGGGCAGCTTCTAATGCAATACAAAGATTTCCAATAGCTGCGTCTCGTAATTTTTCAAAGGCTGTATGTATCGATGATGTCGTTTGTTTTGGATCATGCATATCTTTTCCTATATAGAGTATTTTCTTCAATTAATAACAAATAATACAACATGTTATATTAGCTAATTATTTTATATTACCTTTCTCACTCCGTTGACGGTGTAGTTTAAGAAGTATAGGCGATGGGACAACGAGAAAATCTCTGAGATAGTATATAGAAGTACTTGCTATGTTAGGAAATTTCTGTGCTAGTTTTCCTAATCCTTCAAGGCAAACCATTAATAAAGGCATATGTGCCAGCACCAATTTTGGTCCATGATTAGAATTGATCTTTTCAACTAGACGACCGCATAAACTATCTGCACCTGTAAGTAATTCCAGTTACATAGATACAATTCACAAGTGTGGATTAACAATCATATGTAGATTGAGTAACTGTTGTTAATTATAAACCCTGTCAGGGAATGGTGAAATCCGTATAAAAAATAATGTTAACATTGGCATGTTTAACATTGGCATGACTAGCTAAAACCTGATCAACCCAAAGTATGGATTGGACCTCTCCATGTAGCATGGGATACATAGGATGCAGAATAGCTCGTATACCTCATATCAGAAATTTTCATAATTACAAATTTTCAAAAGTTACTCAATTATGCCTGGTGTGTGGTGTTGCACTATTAGTAAAGCTAGGAGACCTGACCCGTCTTGATCAAAAATCCTAATTATACCAATGACTTTGAAAAGTATAAAAGTAATACATGTTGTAAAAACGATTTTGGCTGTACAAAGTTCATTGATTGTTTTAGCAGACAGTTAGAATGAGGTACAGAAATTATGTACGTTTAGTGGAATAGCAATTAAGCCAACAAGGTTAACGGGAAATCCGCGTTAACGCACTGTTGGGTCGTAAGGTATACTCGTTAGTTAAAACTATTGAAAGTTATCATTGATGAGGATAATCAATCGAAATGCAATATAAGCTAAATTCGAATACCATCGCCAATCAGCATGGAACTGATATCTGCAAATAGCGCAGATAAATCATACTGGTTTCTCACTGTAAAAATAACGCAACGATCTATAGATAATTTAACCAATACAGATTTTCATTTACTTCATGATTTTACTAGTATGTAAAAAACAAAATTAAATTATGTTTCTGTGGTTCTCTGAAGTACATAAAGTTACTGCTCTATAGTTTTATCTTTTGCTTACCAGTTTCATCGCCAATCGCCCAAACAAGGAGATCGACGCAGGCAGAATTAGCCATAACGTTTACTTTAAACCTATTTACAGTTCGAAAATTAGTGTCCATGTCTTCGCGTTCGCTCGCATCATGTTGACGAGATTGTAATTCCGTTTGGCCGGACAAAAAGAGGCCCTTTACAAATTCTTGCACATCTTTTGTGAAAGGAGCTGGCAAATCTCGTTGATTTTGCAACAATTCCCGTAAAAGAGCAACCATTACTAAATTCATGGTCTCGTTAAATGTTCGATAAGGAAATATCAGCACCTGTCCCGAGTTATAAACCTAAACAGATTGTAATAGTTAGATAAGGTTAGTAACAAAATATGAAGAATTTATTACAAAACAGTAAAACTGACTTGCTGAGCTTCTTCATCGAGAAACATTAAAATTTCTTTGGTAAGCAATTTTTTTGCCAAAGCTAGTACACTTTGCAAATGAACTACACTAAACTGCAGTCCAGCTCTCCTCTCAGGACTTTCATTGCACCTCATTTGAGGAAACTGATTGAAACTTGATCCATATCTACTAAAAAAATATGTAACTGGATCATAAGGTATTGATGAATATGAATTTAGTGACGGTCGTTTGTCACAGGGAATATCGTGATCCCCAAATAATAGGCTTGGTGCATTGTCGATAGCTGGATGAGGATTTAAATTGCCACTTAAAGACCGTGGAATGATAGGTCGAAAGTTTGAAAAACTATATTGCTTTCTATCCGACATTACACGTGTTTCTGTGTTCGGTATTGACAAAGGTGGTACTGGTTTCGGAAATATGCGGCAAAGAAGAGGTGGATCCGTGCACGCGAAACGACCCATTGATCGAGCTAGACCAATCAAAACTGGAACTATGCATTTACATAATGACACTGAAAAAAGTAAAAATTAAATTATTATGGTATATAATCAAATCAGGCAATAATAAAAAGAAAAAAGCTTACATTTTGCTTGCATTCCTCTACTTCCATTTTGATCTCTGTACCCTCTTATAAGATTCGTTAAAACTGCCAATATCTCTACTTGAGTAGAAATTATTTCTTCGCGTACAGGTTCACATCTAGCTGCAACATCACTAAGCAATGTGTTTAAACAAAAACTAAAGCGTTCTGCCACAGGAATACGTTCGCTAGGTGAACATTTGACCTCGTCCAACCAAACAGCTTTCGGAAGGCCACGTAGTAACCTTAGAAAATAAGGCAATATCCGATCTCGATGTTGTAAACCAGATTCCAAAAAATATATTCCCAGTGCAATGGTTGCATCTTGACCTCTTTGATCTAACCGGTATATGCCTTGAGCAGATTCTTGTGGGCATAACTTGAATAGTTGCATCACCTGTATCAATCAAAATTATATTTAATTTTATTAAACTGACATAATTTTGTTTGACAATAATGATATAATAATAAGAACAACAGTGATTAAAAGAAAGTGTTTGTAACTGCTTAATTGTTGCATTCAATTTATGTTTAAGTTCAGTTGAATGATTCTTGTAAATATCTTTATATCATATGAGGAAGGTACATTAAACACTCACATAATATATTTTGTAACAAGAAATGTTACTTTATTTAAAATAAAGATACATTAAAAATAATTACATAACAACACTAATACAAAATAATACATTATTTAAATTAAAAGTAAAGTAATATGTTAGTTACTTAAATAAAATGACTAAAGAGTTATTTTTCCCAATTTTCATGCACACATGTCATGTTAACATTGGGTGTAAAATTAAAATAAAATATTATAAATTAACAAATATACGAAGAAAATTTATTGACTCATAGAAATATGTAAGTTTTATGATTTTTAAATTATCTGCAAAAATAACTTGATAAACATTGAGTTATGTATAAAACAAAATGCTTTTATTTACAAGTGTCGTGACATTAATTATTAACTACGAACGGTTCATTAATGTACAAATTAATTAGCAGATTGTCCTTCGAATTATATCATAAGATGACATATCAGGATCAGCTGACACGTCCTTATGATTAACCTAATCCTGATTAAGTAAATGTCAAACTTTTAGCAACGTGTGAATAACACAAAAACGTTATATTAATTTACAATTCATAATCACTAATTAACACACCTTTTCCCATGGCGTTGGTTTAATTGCCGCCAGACATCTAGCTAAATGTTGGACGGCTTTCGAGAAAAACAACCTCTCGTCCGCCACCATTTTGCCCACTGACTACTTGCTGTACGCTTCCTGTAAATATCGTCTGCTGGAATCGTTGACAGATCGTTTCGAGATATCGATTCCTCAAACTCGAAATTTAAATTCAGGCAGTTATACGAAAACTTCAATACAGTGTTTATATCGAGTACATAATTATTCAAAATTAAAACTATTATTCATTTATGATTATGTACAAACTAATTAAATAATAAGAAAATCTTAAACATACAGGTAGAAGAATGACTGCTGATAAAATTGTGGTATATGGACGATTATTTTAGAAGAAATACATCTTTTGCAGAAAATTTCTAAGTATGTAAATTTTATTTTAATATTTTATATTATGTCGCTGCGGGTTACATCGCGCGTTATATTACCCAATCGTTTAAATTTAAATCAAAATTTTTATTTATCTCAATTACAAATTATTTATGTACACATGTTTATATGGCAATTTTTAGTCCATGATAAATAATATTCTAATTTTTTACAGTGTAAAAGTAGAACTTTCTTTGACAAATTTACATTGTTTATATTATATCTCTGTGCAAATTTTGTTGAAAATTCTCTATTCTCAGCTTTATTTGTGTTTTTGGGTATTGCTTCTTTAGTTGCCATTAATAATCTATGTAATTCAGAAAGGGCAACAGCAATATAAAGATATTTGTTTCTATTGTCTGGTCCTTGCATTATCAAATTTCCAGCTTCTTGAAAAGCTGATAAAATTTGATCATCATGTGGTAACCAAGTACACTAAAACAATAATAATGTCTTTAATCTTTAATCAACACATATATAAATGTAACTGTGACATTACTTACATTGATAATATTTTGAACAACAGAAGCTATTGCTGACTCCGAAGTTTCATAAATTTTATTCACTTTTATGTTGTCACAAAGATCAAGAAAGACAATTGTAGCTTCTATTGGGCAACTTAAATAATCACCATTATAGTAATTAGCTATGTATGCATATGCATATATTACATTCATTATGTTGAAATTAATTGTTGGAGAAGCTTTCTGTAACAGATGAAATAATCTTTTCATTATTTATAATGAAATCATTTTATTTAAAAATCTTACTTTGCAAATTACCTGTAATTCATTAAATATTGGAACATCAACTAAAGGAGGAAGTTGCTTTGTTTGTTCATCGTCTTGTTCATCCATGTCTTCTACAAGTTTCTTTTTAATGTGGTATGTCCACCATGGAACCCACTGCGGTAATAATTTCTCTATTTCACCATTTTTTATTAAAGCTTCAAATTCCTGTCTTTCAGCATCAGTTAATGCAGACCATACCTCATCTGCATTATCTAAATTTATTTCACGCAGTCGTTTCTCTAAGTCTGGTACCTAAAAACAACCAATGGAATATTAAAAATAATTGAGATAAAAATTAATTAATATGAATATAGGATTTGTTTACATCTTCATCATCTGAATCGAGCTGCTCATTTAACTCTTCTTCTTCTTCTTCATCTTCGTCGCTTCCTAAGAAATCAGTGCTTTTTAAATCTTGTTCATGCACCCTTTTAAGAATTTCTATCATTTTGTTTCTAGTTTCTGGATCTTTTTCTTGAGATTTTAATTCTTCTTCTACACATTGTTTATAAAAACTTTCTGAACATTCTAAATGAGCTTCTGACTTATAACAATTAGTACTGCAGTATCCTATATCACATCTTGGACAAGTATATAAACGAGGACGAGCGTTGCATCTAAAATCGAAGCAATTTATTAGAAACAGAAAATAAATAGCTATTTAATGACACAATAAATTTATGTAATTGAATATTATTTACAAACAAATTTTTAGGTTAGGCACATAACACGTACAATTTACAAACGTTATTTGAACTCGTTGCACTTGTTCCTGGATTGTCCATTATTTTTCTGTAAATATATTTAAAACTTTGAACATTAAACTTATTAATACTTGCTTTTATATAAATTTAATTGACTTCAAACAGAATACGTTTCTAACGTTGTAATTATCTTCCACGAGCGTACAACGTATTATGAGAATAAAAATAATTTTGTATTGAATCAGAGATTCTTATAAAAAAATTGGTGTACTACAAAATTTCAGTTTTTGTACATAAAATCATTTATTGTTAATTTACAAAAATAAACACATATAAAACCTAACCTAAAATTAAGATTTTTCGATTAGAACACCGCTCTTTAATCTTTTATATTTGAATTCAGGTTCTTTTCGTTTGCTTGTCCAAAATTTCGTTTCTAGTTTCGACAATATCCATTCAGAATCTACAGCAACTTCTTTACATTTTAAATAATTCGTTTCATCATTTAAGTCTACAATTCTCCTTTTCTGAGGTATTTCTTCTTTTTCTTTAGTTACTACAAATTTCCCAGAGGAATTGAGTAGTTTAATACCACAGTCATTATCCTTGCTCTCTTTTTCATTTACTGTATCATCTTCTACTTCATCATCGATTTCAACAGATCTAAAAAAACAAAATTGTTATTCTACATATGATAACAGGCATATTAAAAACAGATAAAATATTGTTAAAAACTGTATACTTCTCTAATATTTCATTTAGTTTCTTTGCCACATAATTCTGAAACGTTGGAGTGACACCAAAATTGGAAAATTCACTTTTCTGTGACACATTTTCTCTTAGACTTTTAGAGGAAGTTTTATTTTGTTCTATTTTATTTAAAAACAAAAGATATTAGTTAAATCAATTATGCTGTACGCGATAAAGAGCAGTTTCAAAAATAATTAAAAGTGAGGTTATGATATTTACTACCTTGGTTGCTATCAGACTTTATCGTGGATTGATTTACATTTTCAAAAAATTGATTATCCACCGCTTCTTTTAATGCATTTTGCAACGTTTCATCTTCAGAACTGCTTGAATTGCTATCGCTTACGTTTAATATTGTCATTTTTTTAAATTTAATAGTATACAGTCAAAAGAACGCATGCGTGCTGTCATAGATTACAAAGTATGCAGAACAGATGCTTATAAAAAAAAGTTGTTTCCTAGTTAGTGCAATCTTTCGTGGAAGTATTAAAACTATATAAAATTTGTATGTAGTCTTTTATCTGTCGATAAATTCCATCTTTATCGGTAGAGTATTAGTTTCCCGCCATTTTAATCGTAGTTGAGCGTTTTACCGCCAAGTGACGTGACAACGATCGATAATCGAATCGAAACATTCGCGGTTTTGATCATCGTAATTTATAAATGAGAGTGTGAAATCAGTCTGAATTTAATTAACTCATTGCCGAAATTTGTTTATTAGTTAGTAGTTATAAATTTTTGTACAGAATGTGAGTACTTAAAATGCGTGTAAAGATGTTCCGTATATTGTACAATTACTTGGTAGAAATGATACCCTTTGATAGCAATTGAAAACACAATTCTTAAACGCATTTGTGATGCCCAGAAGCTCGCTTCGTTTTTTCACGAAACAGTCAATTAACTATCACACATTTTTAATACAAATTTAAAGCTAACGTAAATTACCGAATACTCGAATTTCGAACGAAAACGAAGGAAAATAAATGAGAAAGAAAAATGCGTATTTCCAAATTGTATGTATAATAAAAAATGATAAGAGAGAAAGGAATTCTTTGGTATGAGCAGAGTACAGATGAAAGTATGCAAAGCATCGCATCGTTCGTGGATTACCATTATTTTTTCTTTCGATCGAAACGTTGTTGCAAAATTCACTAACGCCACACGTAGAAAAATCGTATTCCTCTGATCGAAACGATAATCGTGTATAAATCGTCGAAGGAGGTGCAACGATGAGATGACAAATAAAAGAAAGAACAGACCATGACGAGAATAAACAAACGAATAAACTCTGGATTACTTGGAAGTGTGTCTTAAACATAAACAATGATATATTTTAAAATATTATAATTATTCTCTGTTCGAGAAGAAAAAACACTTCGACTAAATTATGTCAACGTGTTAACGATAGATTAACAAGAAATTACAGGCGCAAAATTATTCATCGATCGTTTCTGACCTATTCGATGCTGGCTCGAAAGGAACAATTCGTAGAGACGTGTGTGGTCTAGAAACTAAATGGACGGGCGAAGTCGAATATTGCCAACGATGTTTATGTACACGATAATGATAATCGTTTTCTCTCGTCCCCTAATAATTCAATTCTTAATATCTAGATACATTTAATAATATATTCTCACTTTGCATCATCGATCTCTTATACGTTTTATTTTTTTTCAGCTTTTTTTTAAATCCTTTTTAATTTAGTGCGCTTCTGAGAGGTTTCATGTACACTGTTGTTGCTGTTGTTCACTTTTTCTGTTCGCTGTGGTGTGCATGTGTGTGTATGTGTACGTGTATTCGATTGGTATTTTTTTTTTTAATTAAATCGTTTGGCTGGTTGCATCTTTTTTTCACATTAAGTGTATAAAATATACGAGGAGCAAAGTTCACAGGTACATTTTATACAATTATCAGTTGTATAACCTCGCGTATAATTAAACGTTCTTTCGCTATCTAATTTATTTATATTTGATGTGTGCATCGATTGTTTGGCTCTGTTCGTTTTCCTCCTGCGTTATGTCTGTCTTGTTTCGCATATGACATTATAATTATATATACTTATTTATATATATATATAGATCCTTCCTCGTCTCGAACTTCAATGTACAATACGTAACGTTTTATTTTATTTTATTTTATTTTATTTATTTATCTTTTTTTGTTTGCTAAGGCATTCGTTATGGCAAGTATATTTTTAAAGGTGCTGATGTCTAAACGCGCGTGAATACTTAGTTTCTTTTTTTACCATTTTCGTACAGTTTATAAAAGTATATTGGCCAGTTACGAAACTTCTAATTAGCCGGCTACGTGTCGAATCACTTAAAAAATTAATTCGCTCGTTAGAAAAAGAACTAATCTGCATCGTTTATTTTCATTTGTTGCTGTTGTTGTTTGTGTCTCACACATCGCTCTCATTCCTCCCGTGTCCCTCGCATTAAATTGCAGCTCATCCGTTTGTTTTCATCCCCTATATTGCATGCTTCTTTCATTGCAGACAAGAATCATTTTCTTCTTGTTTTAACACGTTTCACGAAAGGGATAACAAAAAATAATAATGAAACAATTTTAATTAAGAAATTTCTTTTTGAAATGCAAAGTTCATAGTACGTTATACAGAGGCATAATTAAAACTCAATCATAAGGGGTCGTAAACGTTATAAATATAAGCTGTAAATAAATTTGAGTACTCGAATAATTTGAATTTCAAATTCGTGTGAAAAGATATTCAGAATATTTGCATGTTTACATCCCTCTAATGATTCAGGAACGGATAAGAAACGTGTTAAATAACCATAATCAAGAATCGTTTCTTATACTTTTCATCATGCAAACATTTCATTAGCACCTGTGTGTGTGTGTATACGTGTGTGAATGTGAAGTGTCGGTGTGTATACCAAGCTGCAGAATGGTTTCGATTAAACCCCTCTATTCAAATAACACGCGTTTCCAGCGATCTGTACTTGCTTGAGAGCTAGCCTCGAACTGCATCACTGCCGTTTTCTACACACGCACACGCATCGTATATACACTGTATGTACATGTGTTGACACGTGTTAGGCGAACATACGTGTAGCAGAATTTTCTAACGTGTTGGGTGGCTAGGTCTGTTTGCGAGCAATGGTGTAGTGATTAACGATCTGATTAGGTATTAGATTGTTGCACACGAAATGGCCCGTTTGTTAAATTTTGAACAACCATCATTTTCGTCGAATTCTTTGGAATATTTAATTTATACATTTTGATGACGATTAACATCTTTATAATACTTGAGTCGATTATATTGTCTCCATTTTCAAATTTATGTTCTGTTAAATGTAAAATATTATTATTATCACGTTAAATTATGATATGGGCGTGATTACGTTAAAGAGGAGAGGAGATGATAGGAGGATAAAATTTCATCATAATTACATTAAATGAATTTTAGATTTATTTTTACATGCAAAATATCAGGTAATGCAATTTTTTTTTAGGATTATTTAGAGGGTAACCTTCCTCTCTTGGATACATTCTGATTGTTAGTTTCATTTATTTTAAAATCTTGTATTAAATTATTGGCAGCCTTGGCTGTGGAATATTGCGATTGAAAATTGCGAAATAATTAATAAATTCTGTTTTGTCTGCTACCCTCGGTAAACCATTTTGTATTAAAAATATCGATGAAACGCTTATGTAGTTATTTTTGGCAATAAGCTTGAAATCGATGTAAGTGCTACTTCGTGATACTTTTATGTCATGAAACTTTAATAACCGTTATTGTGTCGAGATTAGCTGTTTAAATCATATATCAGTTGGATACATTATTTCCTACAATCGATACCTGACCATTTTGCATTAAACATATTAATGAAATCTTTATGTAGCCACTTTTATTAAGCTTTAAGCTTGAAATTCGTGTATCGCAAGTTCTATTTTGTAATACTTTTATGTCATGAATTTATAACAGAACCATCACATTTCAGTTATCTGAGCAGTTTGTGAATTTGATTCTGATGAGCTGTTTGATACAATCAATAATTAACTGTTTCTGGTTAAAAATATCAACGAAACGCTTATGTAGTTATTTTTGTCGAACTTCAAGCTTCGAATTGATATAACATAAGTGCTATTTTGTAATACTTTTATGTCATGAATTTATAACAGAACCATTACATTTCAAGTTAATCTGTTTGAGCAGTTTGTGAAGTTGCCATAAAATAGATTTTGAAATTAAAAACTGAAAGATAGACGTTGAAATTAAAAAACTGGCCATTCGACATGCAACAACCTAAAACTTGAAAAAACTCTGTAGTCACTATTCATTATCGATCGTGTTACTTAATGACTTCTATCAACCGCTCGTTCAGCAGTCGAGTCTAAATAGCAAAGAAATGGAAATAATCGTGTTGAAACGGTGACTAGAGAGGCGATAACAGAACATCAGTGTGAATATCGGGAGATATCGATACGAGTCATTAGTCGTGTTGACGAACTAAAATCTTTGTCTTTAATGTACTACACCATTGGGCCTTCATCGGACGACGGATTTACAATGGAACGAAAGTACATGCTCAAAATGATTAAACATCGCTTTTCATTGTATTTTCATGCTCTCTTGAACGAGATAATTCTACCCGGAACTATAGAGGAATAGCTCGATCGATTTTTAATCCTTTCGCGCACTCGATCGTCCTCGCGCCGTGATTTCGTTATTCAGACTATATCGAACGTGCCGGGAAAGGAGAAAGAAAAAGAAGAACGGAAAAAGAAATATCGAGGAGAAAAGGAATTGACTCGTTTGGTCGAGCGCGAAAAGTTAAACACCGATACGAAACTCAATAATTGAACAATCAGTTCCATTACATTTTTTTTTTCTATCGTCACCTTTTATCTTCTGGTTCCATGTTAATTTCGCGGTTACAATGATTATAGTGCGCCTCGAACAAGCACCTATGAGCTGTATAATTTTTTTGTTCTTTTGCTTTTGTTTAAATCCGCTACTACGCTTGCTGTGTTTCTTCTCTTGGGCTGCGCTCGCTCTCTCTCTCTGTCTCGTTTTTTTTTTTATTTTTTTTTTTTTTAGTTTAATTCGGTGCACACCGTTTCGAAACACTTGGTAACAAACTTAGCGAACGAACGAACGATGTCTAATAGAAAAAACGTCAAGAGATTCGTACCAGCGCTTTTGCAAATAGCATACATACAGATTCATACGATAAGCGCGACGCGACGCTTGCTCACGATGCACGCTTATGGTGTGAATTTTGTAGAAAACTCTTTCGTAGAAAATTGACGCTAGGGTAATGTTAGTTTCTCTCAAATCGTATTCTCGCATTCTCTCCCGCTCTCTGTCACTCACACGCACACACAGTTTCTCTCATCAGTTTTCTTTTTTATTTTTTGTTTCTTTACAAGGCGCTACTACGCAGGTTTCTCGCGCGACGAGGATGACCCTCTACATGGTGTCACACTACTGGGATCTCCTCCCGTGAAAACGGCTAATGGATCGCGGAATCAACTAAACTAATCAACCAACTTCGTTCCGTCGATTTTTTAATACAATCGAACGATTTTTACCCGCTCGAGGGCGTTTTACTCGCTGGTTCACAATCATGTCTTGCTATATGGCATTATTCGACTCTTAAATCATTTTCAAATTTTGGGAACTTGGAAATTCGCACAGTTTTAATTTGCAAATTTTTTCATTCAGAAGTTTGGAAGTTTAGGAATTTGCAATTTTTAATTTTGAAATTTTTTTAATCAGAAGCTTAGAAATTTAGAAATTGTCAAATACTGAAGTTTACAAACTGTGAAATTGACAAATTTTTAAATTAAGAAATTTGTAAAATCAGATATTCTCAAATATTAAAAAATCACAAATTTTTAAACCAAATTAGAACTCTCGAGTCATCTTTAGTGATTTTCAAATTAAGAAATACAATTTTCAAGTACATGAATGCATAAATTTTCAAATTCACTAATCTCCTTGTTATAAAATTTCCAAATTGAGAAATTAATAACTAGTATTTTCAGAATATTAATAAAAAATAATTTAGAAACTTGAAAATACATAAATATAATATGGTTTATGGCCATATAACGAGACTCCACTGTGCTATAAACACCGAGTTCCAATCTACACATTTTTGCTTGCGGTAACGTTCTTATATTTGTTTCTCTATAAGACGCATACGGTGCGTCGTCCGTTGCCAGCGCAAGCGGGGACGCACGAGGTGCGTCTTCGAGTTTAGATCGCGAAAAAGGGAGAAAACGTTATGAGATTCAGTCGCTAAGCTAACAGACTCATCCTCTACGTGGTCTACAAGGCAATCGACGTGTCGGTTTCAGCGGTGACGATCTGTTTCTTTATTTTTTTTTAAATTTTTTAATATCTTCGAGTTCGTTGTTTCGATCACGTGCGTGGCTTAGAACAGGTAGAAAAATCAAATTCGATTTCGCTCTGGAATCAACGTACGAGCGATTGGATCTATCATCGACTTAGGTTCTAGGAGAGACACCGATTTTTTTTTTACAACGCCAGTCTTGCGTCACCCTGTAGAGATCACCGAGAAACGCTTTGTCAGTGTTTACTGTCTAACGAAGCTTAGCATTCTACTTGGCATTGGACAGTCGCATGTTTCATTATCGATCGTCTTTTTTTTTTTTAATTACGCGTTCGATCCTTGAAACCGGAAACGGAAGTGTTTAGTTAGGTGTGTGCTCTACACTGTGTCACCGCTACTTGTTCAGCTCGACTACGCTGCTCTCACGACTTGACGGATCTCGACAGGAATTTTCATTTGGGAATCATCGAGGTGAATTGCGAGACTCTTTTTATTTATCTTTGGGTGGGGTAATGTCTTCGAGAAACTTTGGATCTTTGTCTGGTGATGGATCTTCGATTCAATGCAGGAAAACTTTTACGCACTCTGAAAATCTTGATTTTCATATGATCATGTTTGAGATGTATTTTGGTATGTCTATTTGATTTTAGAACAGTGAAATTAGAACACTTATTTCATAGCCGGTAGTTTGTTTTGATAATTTTTAACTGAATGTAGGTGTATTGTTGAAATTTGAGGATACAATGAAATCTAAGAGTAATATTCTAATAATAAATCAGAATATTGGATTCGATATTAATTTCAGTTAACAAAATGATGATTTCTCTTTATTTACTTTCAGCTTTTCTTGCACTTTCAATATTCTTATGCTGATTTAGAAATCCTAGTGACATCAGGATCTACAACCCAATGAGAAATCAGAATTTGCTACCAAACAACATACATGTGCAATAACCATAAGAGTTATCTATGGCTCAACATTATATATCTTTGATAGTGAGAAGCATACTTTGCATGTATCTAAACATATATGTGACATTACATAAAATTATGAAAATTTGATACTTGAATTGTGGAGAATTGTTTCGTTAGATGGTAGGAAAATATGATAATATTGGATTGGATATCCATTTCATTCAACAAAATAACAAATCCTCTATTTTTAGTTTTCTTGCACCTTCAAGTTCTTTATAATAATTGGCAAATCCATTGAGGTTATTTAAAGTTTAACAAATAAATGAATTTTATTCTTGAAATTGTAGTAATAAACTTTCATTAACTTTTCATATTGTGAGTATTATCTGTATTCATATCGTTGATTATTTTAGTTAATATTAGTTAATAGTATGATGACTCATACTTTCCTTGAAACAGGACAAAAATATAAACCTTTAAGAAATGTACTTGGTTCTTCATAACTTCCAATTTTAAAATCTTGAAAGAGCATCATAAGTGACAGAAATATACACTGGAATATTTTCTGTGTGAGTACAAAGTAGTACTTGCTTTTGATTTAGATTTTAACATTTCAAGAGTACAGAAAGCAATTAACTCTGATCAATAGAAGATGCAATGGTAACAAAATGTTTGAACAATGTGTGTATGATATTTTGAAGAAAACTGATTTTGATTCAGTCAGTAAAATTACCAAATACTGCAATTTTTATGTTGATGCTTTTATAGAAGCTTAGGATTGTGGGATTTTGAAATGAAAAAATTTTAGAATTTTAAAACTTTAAAACAATTAAATTTGAGGACTTTAAGATTGGAATGTTTGAGTGGAAAAATTTTAGTTTTAAGTCATTACAACTTAGGAGTTTTTAAAACTTTTTAACTTTGAGATATCAGAGCTTTAGTATTTTAAAATGCTTTGTCATTCTTGAACTTCGATACACTGCAACTTTGAGGTATTTGTAATTTTGTGACTTATGAACAATGAAACGTTGGAAAGTAGAAATTACAAGAAAAATTATCATTTTAGAAACTGTTTCTTGTCCCATAAAATTTTGGGAATTCTATATGAATAAAACGAAATAAGTAAGTTAATTATTACAATTTGTTAATAAAATGACATAATCAATTTTCAAAATCAGTTTTCCTGTGAATTGTATCATTTCCCCATGATTTCAAGCAACAGTATAATCATTTGATAAATTGTCCATCACCAGACGTGTCCATAGCGTGCTTCCATAAACACGGGAAAATTATTTTACCGTCTAGCGAAAAATCTCGCCGTGAACGAATTCTTAGTCGCTCGAAACGAAACGTCTGATATGTAAGATCCGAGATACACATTTCATGGCGCTACAGTCTTTTCTCAGTGTAATATACCTCATTTTTAATATTCTGCCACTATAACGTCTTCATTATCGTATTTCGTCCATCCTCAAACCGCAATCGATCATCTCGCAATTCATCATCATTTCGTATCGAGAACTGAATGATCTGTGAACGTATTCGTCGTTTTATTTCTATCCCCCCGTTTAATTGAACATCACCATCGTCATTATTCCCGCTATTACAGGCAACAATTTACTGTACCATTTCCGATTTCCGGACCCCTTCCGTTTCTGCTATAACTCGCGAAACCTATCTTTTCGTCGATACAAAAACTAACTTCACCTCTTTGTATGTAATTTGTTTTATTTATTTATTTATTTTTTTTTTGGTTTGTTTTCTTAATTACGTCTCACTCTTTTTGCTTCGGTAGCAATAATAACGTGCATCTGGAACGGTCGCACGATTTGTTCGTTTTCTCTTATTTTTTTTTTTTACGTTTTTCTCTTTTTTCTTTTAAACACGATCCCTGCCGCCGAGTGCTCGTCGATAACAATAATCCTAATGTTTATTTTTGTTCTCGTTTTCTTTTTTCCTTTTCCTATACCACCAATGCTACACTCATCTTTTTTGCAGCCGTCGTATGCACACATACGATTATTATTACTGTGCAATATTTGTTTTATCATTTTTGCTCGTTTGTTTAACACGGTAGTAGCATCTCTCGTTTTGTCGCGCTCATGAACATTATAGCAGACAGTGGTTAAACATAGTTGTCTATCGGTTAGCAGTGATAGCAAAGAGTACACAACATCCTCTCTCTCTCTCTCTCTCTCTCTCTCTCTCTCTCTCTCTCTCTCTTCCATTTTTTATTTTCTGTATTTGAATTTCGCCTTTAAACTCTCGCCACGTTCACGCTCGTTCTCTCGTCCATATTCTTAGTAACAATATAATCCCAATTCCGTTTGAACCTCCTCGTCTTTTCATTTTGTATAATTAGTTACGCGTACGCCTTAGGCCCGAACCTCGCTGGCAGATTAGTCCTAGACCGATTTTATTTACTTTACTTTTATTTTACTTTTATTTTACTTTTATCATTATATATTTCTCGTGTATAGATTAATCTATAAAAACGTCGGTGTCATGCGGTCTACGAGTATTCTACCATTTTTGTAGGATGCTTCGACCCCACGGTACGCAAATCATCCTTTCTTCGTCTTCTATTACAGTATAATTCATTATTATTAATTAGTATTATCGTATATGTATATTTATATTATTTATATTATGTATATGTATATATAATATATCCAGGATGACCGTGAGGGGTTGTAAAATAATGACAGAAAACTATCTCTCTCTTACATGAAAAATAGGTACTTCTGTTTTCCTCGCACGTGTGTAGGTGTATATGTTTACATATGTATATGTATGAAACGCATGTATAATATTCCTAGATTCTTAATTATTTATATATATATGTATATATGTACATGTATGCATATAATCACATATGCAACGAAAGTGTACAACGTTCAACTAGGAAACGAATGGCACGTTTCTTTCACCCGCAGCACGCGCGTGTGTATGTATGTTTTCTCCTTTGTGTACGTATGTGTGTCTCTTTCTGTGTGTGTTATATGTGTCTTTTTTGTGTGTGTACATATGTGTCTTTTGTTGTGTGTACGTACATGTGTCCCTTACTGTGTGTGTGTACGCATATGTGCTTATTGTGTGTGTGTGTGCGTGTGTGTCGTCATCGTGAATCGTGTACGTCGATGATGCGTTTAACGTAACGTGTCAAAAGTAACAGAGCAACGTTGCTGTTATTATAAATTAGACTCTTAGAAAGTTTCATTGATTAAAGAAGAGTATTATCGTTAACGGATGCGATCTAGGCTCGATCGAGTTGCGTCTGCAACATGGGCTTTCGAATTTTATTTATTGCTTATTTATTTCATGTTTGTGCAATTGAACTGATGAACTAAATTTGAGAATTTTTCGAGGTTTATTATCCAATCTTTTTGAAATAATCGGTATTTTATGTTGATCTTTTTGACAATTATAATTATAATTATTATAATTGTAATTACAAATTATTAACTTTTCTTGTTTTGGGGAAGGTAAAATCCAATTTCTTCCCCTGGAATACATAGGTCATATTTGTCTTTATAGTAACAATATATTTATTATTAATGTATTCATACTTAGAAAATAAAATATATGTCATTTTTTCCTTTAACTGAGTCAAGGTTAAAAAGATTAGATAATAATAATGAAAAATAGTCAAATTTGATTCGTATATTTATTGCTATATTACTGTTTTCATAACATGAATAAAATCGAAGACTAAAATTTAAAAATTCTTTTGGGATTCTTTGATTTCTAAAGTTCTTAAATCCTCTTTCACGCTTGAAAATTTTCAAATTTTCAAATTCTCAAATCTGCAAGTCCCTCTCAAATTTCCAAATATCTGTATTTAAGAATTTTTTAAGTTCGAAATTTCACAATTTAAAAATTTTTGAATGGTCAAATTCTTAAATCTCCAATATGTATATTTACGAATTTAAAAAATTCCTCAGAGTCAACATTCTCAAACTTCCAAATACTCAACAGCCACTTTTGTCAGCCAACATTTCTAATTGCGCTAACATTCCGTTTCAATAATCGAAATAAAACTTGTACACAGCACAGATTATTAAATATTCATTTCTGATGATTCTAAAAAAGTGTTTGAGTTTGTATTCAAATTCGAAAGCCCTTGATCCAGAAAGTCTTTCCTCAGAGCCGAGTTTCTCCCCTCTCGGTACTCATAATAATAATATCAGATAAATTCAACAGTCGCGTTAAACTTTCAAAGAATAACACCATTAAAACGTATCAACAACTACAGGAAATAATAGAACATGTCGTATTCTATCTACGGTGAAAATATACGTCGTACTGAAATTGATTTACGAAATCAATATCATTTTGGAGAGGTAAAATCCGGGTCAGAATGTCCGTAAGTATCGGTGTTTCATTTTTGTCGGTGTTTAACCCTTCTCTCGCGTACAGTTAAAACGTTATATTTAATAATATCTTTGCAACACGGTATTGACCACTATGCATACTTTTATATGTATATGTATATATGTATACATATATATATATATGTATGTATATATAATATGTGTTATCTGTTCTCATTTTACGTCTTACTTCCTTTAATCTGCCTAGTTTATGCGGTAGTGGATGTAATAATCATTGCAATGATAATCGGTAACAATAATAATAATAATAATAATTTATTACATAATATTTATAGCTTCCTCTTTAATCCGCCTCATTTCCTTTTCACTGCTTTTCTTATAGTACATCGCGTCTTTTTCGCCATCCGAATAAAAAGATACATCTCTTCATTGACGTGTTTAATTAATTATTTATCCATCTCTTCTCCCTTTCTTTCTTAGTTACGACAGCCCAAAGATCACTCAACAAGTTAACACGGTCTTTGGGCGGTTCGATTATTATTATTTCTTTAATAATTATTAATTTCCCGTTTGTAGAACGACCTAAACCCCGTATCCTTCGCACCCTCATCCGGCTCTCCTCTCGCGTCGACTCTTTTTCTTCGTTATTATTTTCAGGACGGTCTTCCTAAATTCCGATTATGAAATTTTTAATAGAACTCGTGTTTCAGCCGTTTCGAACCGGATTTGATCTCGAAATTAAGACAGATAACGGAGATAAATTCTTTAAGGTTCTACAATTTCCTTCCGCCATTTCATTGGCATCTTCCTCCGTCCAATCGCCATCTTTGTTCCTCTTCGTTCACTCGAAGCTACAGTTAAAACACGTTAACAAACATACTTATAACCTCTCGAGTACGTTCTCTTCTATATCGTTAATTGTCCTTAGAAAAACAAAATAGAATCCTAGTCGTTCGTACAGATCATAACATCCCCCTCCCTTAATATTCTTCATCGTCTCCCTAAAGTGCGAAACGTCGGCTTTGCAAAATCACAGAGAAATTACGCATCGTTTAAACACTGTCGTTTTAGGATCTCTACCTAGTCCACGATGGGCTACGTATGCTCTATAAATTTCTAGGCCTGCTCTTCGTCGTCGTTGAGGTCTTCATCGTTCGTCGCGTTGCATTTCCGCTTCGTGAAGATGAAGAGGCTCGCGGGCAGGAAACGGCTCCATGTTCTCCAACCGATGACACAGTTCTTCCTGTTCTTCCTTTCGAATTCAAACCCGTGTGTCCTTCGGTACGATCGCGGACCCTGAAGACACCGATCCTGAGCCCTACAGTTCCTTCTCGTTTATTGCTGTTGACGTTGAGAAAATAAAAATCTCAAGAAGGGAAAAATAAATGATAGACTTCCGATCTGTGTCAACGTTGGAGAACGCTGGATACTTGTTGGTCCGCACGGTTTTACGCGTAGATCCTGGAGCGAACAGGTGCCGTCAGGTTAATATAAGAAGGCGCTAAAAACCGATCGCTAGAAGACTACTGGCATGGCGTATATCTATGTATAGACTGCTTCTAGTATAGCGTCCAGGATCTAGGCTTAAAACGGCCACCGGTGATCCTTCTTCGACAGCTGCTGACACTGTCGTCCATTGGAGCCGTTAGTATCTCTCTGTATGCTAGTATAACGAGTGTCGTCATTGATACGAGTCCTTGTGGAAAGTGTCGCTCTTGTGGAAGATCCTTCGTCCCTCTCTCGACAGCTCCTGGCTCGCGAAGTTGTTCTCAGACTTTGGTCTAGGTAACAGGCAAGCTGGCAAGGTCCTTAGCTCCATACTGTGCACCTGCAAACACGTTCGTATCATGGTACTTTATAATTTTCAGAATTCAATTATCTTTCAATGAAAATTATTTACTGAAAGTCGATTATTTCTGTCTTATACAGTTGCCCTTCGTTATTTCAATATAAATAACACGATATAACGGGATGAATAATACGGGAACAAAGGTGACAATCCTCTTATAATATGGTATTCTTAGAACAAGGGTTCCAATGTTATCTCAATATAAATCTGAATAACTTTCCTATAAGTTTCGCTTCATAAGATTTTGATACAAGACGAATTACCGTATAATAGCAGGCTATATTAATCTTGAATGCGCCTTTCACACAAGTTGTAACTTCTCACAATTTTGTATTTGACTTCTTTTTTTTATTAATAGACACTCGTTATATTGCCGTAGATAGGATATAATTTGTGGCGAACAAACGCTTACATTTACAATAAGGGTAAAACGTTTATTTATATGATGTATGATAGTACATGTGATATTTATAACGTGCGACAATTGTAGAGTGTGGTAATTGCAGTTTGCGGTTATTATAACTTGTGGTGATTGTAGTATATACTGAATGAAGTGCAACGCATATCAACACACTTCAAATGCAGCACGTGACAATTGCAACGCATGAGAAATGCAGCATATAGCAATTGCAGTGAGCGATAACTACAGCCCCTAATAATTGTAGCGTGTGATTATCGGCATACAAAAATTACAGACCATAGCAATCGCAGCGCACGCTAAATGTAGCTTATGACAATTGCAGAGTGTAGTAATTGTAACGTATGGTAATTGTAGCGCGAAGGAATTACAGTGTAAGGTAATTGCAGTGTGTGACAATTGCAGCGCGTGGCAAATGCAACAACTGACAATTGCAGTGCCTGGCAAATGCAGCGTGCGGTAATTGCAGCGCATGGTAATTGTAATGCGTGGCAAATTGTAACGCATAGCAATTGCAGCTTGTGAAAATTCCAGTACATGACAATTGCAACGCATTATAATCATTGTATATAGTAAATGTAACGCGTGACAAATGTAGCGTTTTACAATTGTATCGCGTGACAGACAACATGTAATAAATGCAATACTTAGTAATTGTAGCGTATGTCAAATGCAGTGCGTAATTCCACCATAAATCAATTGCTAATGTGATAATCGCGTTGTAGTTACAATGTCTAGCAATTACATTGCATTGCAATTATCATGCGACAATTGTAGTGCGTTGCAAATACAGCAAGTGACAACAGCGTGTCGTAATTACAATGCGTGACAATTGCAACAGGTCGCAATTACAAGCATAGCGATTACACCTCACAGCTGCTATAACCTGCAACAATTACCACGTATTTAATTGCAACTCGTACGATAACAACACACTGCAATTACTGTGCGACAATCAATTTCTTGGCTATACAATGTGTGACTATTAAACGTTTCACAACGATGGTGTGCTACTGATAGGCCTGTTTCTTCGTAACCGTTGTTTATCTGGCAATATAACGAGAGTCTATAGTTTGATAAAACGATCGATATTATACGTCGAAAAATGAATTTATAACAATAGTTATTAATATATTAGTGTGGTTCAACAAAATTTCTTTTTTGCTCCAAAAATTTAGTATATGGTGTAAAATTCTTCAATTTAAAATATTTTAGCTCAAACTTTGAGAAGGTTCTTTTTACACTTTATACTACGGTTTTTTTTTTTAAATTTTATTTTTATACTAAATTTTTAGATGGTGAGTTATATTTAAATATATTTAAAGTTATATTTACCGATTCTTCACTAGCACTAGCATGTGCAGCTTGCTCGGCGAGCGCATTCACTACGGCATTTATCGTTTTCGACTCGCTGCCAAGATCCTCTTCACGGTGAGCCACCAGATTTGGATTCTTCCCGATTTTGTTCAACCTACAGACGAGAGCACAATTAAGCGTAGGGAATGTTGCATGGAACACAACCAACGATTATTCACATCGATCGACTTACAAACCGTTTAGCAGTACAGGTATTCCCTAAATAAAATCATTATCCCGCCGTTCACTTGCAACAGACTTGTAATTATTCGTTCTAATACCACTTGCACCGCTAAAGGTTTCACAATGTGAGGCAAAAGACTGGGTAAAGGAAAGTCGGTAGCTTTGAAATGCGATTCGCAGAATCACATTCTAGCATCTTTAGATTTCACTTCTTCATATTTCATTTCATGGACAATAAACTTTCTACTCGAAATTATCGGTTAATTATGCATCATGTTGGAATTTCTGACAACTTAAAATTATATTGTTCTAGAATTTAGAAAAATTATACAGGGTGTCCCAGGTTTTAGCGACCAAACGTTCTTGGTATATTTTATGGGCAGATGTAAGAAATATGTTATATAATATGTCTCTTGTTATTGGCAGTTGTTTACACACATCATTTAAAGAATATTGTAGATTGTAGATTCCCATAATCTTTTAACACATTTTTAAAAAACCTATGTTTATAACATTTCCTTCTTAGGTCATCACATAGAATGTACATTTGGCCATTAAATTTTAGGACACCCTGTACATCTTTCACAGAATTTATATCTTGGTATCTTAAAAGAATTTTTACCATATTTCAAAGCAATATTATATTATTTTTAATAAACTATAACATAATTCAACTATTATTCATCTTAAAGAACAGTTAAATATTTTAATCTTTACAAACTGGTAATTTTAACTTTTGCAAAAATCAGGTTTGGAAGAAAGTTCTCTGGAAGATGATTAAATATTTTACCGAGGCAGATTGATTTCAATTTTAAAATGAAATTGAAGAAAGTACTTTCGCCGATGTACCTGATACATTGAACGTTTGATTAAACTTTCCAAGCGCGAATGAATGTGACTCTGCGTAGATGCTGGCAAAAACCGAGAATCCAACTGATTTATAAAGTATGTTATGCAAACTTATCAATACAACATTACTATGTAAGTGAATGTGTCGAGAGTGTAGAAATATCTTGTCGCGGTGTAATTCCTTCCACTTTCCTCTAACTTTCCTTCAGAAGAACTTCGTTCGACGCGTGACATCCGTGTGAGGATGCGTCACGCGTGTCGCGAGAAACATCAATTCGTCAAAACCCTGTCAATCGGGTGTAAACTTTGACAGGGTTTTGATCGCAAGTCAGTGCGCTTTTCGTCGTAAATCCAATGATCTCCCCAAACAATCATTTGTCCGATCGGTTAAAGAGTATTCTCGCGTCGGAATCGGTGTCACAAAAGTCTTCTCTTTGTGTGTATGTAAGAGTGTATGTAAAACAAGCACATCGAGTCCAAATCAGCGCATAATAAATACATAGAGAGAAAACTGAACAATCGAAGATACAATGTTGAAGAGAA
This sequence comes from Megachile ligniseca, assembly GCA_945859555.1. Classification (NCBI taxonomy): domain Eukaryota; kingdom Metazoa; phylum Arthropoda; class Insecta; order Hymenoptera; family Megachilidae; genus Megachile; species Megachile ligniseca. Next base: position 4,649,690 of record OX243790.1, read on the forward strand.
GCGACAATGAGATATGTTTCGACAACAACACGGATGACCGAGAACCCGAGAAGCCTCGTCGGACAGTACACAATGTTTCAACAAAATCAACATGGAAGTGGGAGTGATGATTGACATCTATTAGCACACCAACTCGATAGAACAAACCTAACCAAAGCTTATACCTCTCGGCGGCAACGCTTTCCATCGTTCTGCGCATTAGTGGATACTGGTCCAACACGGCGTTGAAGTGATCCACCGAGAGGCTGAAGAGATTGCAGTACGTTTCGGCGCGAACGGACGCCACCCTCCTGGCGTTCGTCAGCAAGCAAATCTCGCCGAAATAGGAGCCGTCCGACAGCGAGGTTGCCACCTCTCCGTTCGCCATCACGATATCGACTATGCCTTCTTGTATGAAGTACATTTTCGACCCGATCGTACCTTCCTTGATGATGATGTCACCTGCAAAAATCACACTCGTCACGCACAACAATACCAACACTCATCTATCTCATCAAAACGTTGCATACCTGGCTGGAAGACTTCGTATCTCAGTTTGGTAACAACATCAGAGACAAAGTTCGAGTCGGCGTTAGCAAAGAAGGGTACGGACGCGACTAACGATCTGCAGTTGTAGTTGATCACGTCCTGAAATCGAATCAAACGATTAGAGAAGCTGGTTCTATTATGGTGGTCTGGATCTAATTATGTATCTAGCGAGGTTTAGGGTATTAGTTTCATCGTACCTCTCTTAGTTTCTCCGAGAGCTCTCCAAGAATCAGTTCTTCGTCAAAGAATTTGCCCTGGTAACGGTGCTCGAAGTACTCCGTGATCCTCTGTCTCATCTCTCGCGGTAACTTCCGGTAGGCCATGTATTCCTCCACTTGTTTCACCTAGTTTCAGCGACAATTATTTATTTCCGCCCGTCTCAACTTTTATGGGGCAATCTAGATTAGGGTTTGATGGTTTCTTTAACGTTTCACAAATACAGTGATCGCTCGATAAACACCCGGTTTAGGGGCTTCGGAGGTTGCCTCTTCCGGATAGCAGTTATTTACCGAGCAGTCAGTGATGCAATTGTACTGTAGCATACTGGACAATGAATTTTGACAAACTTTCGTTAATTTTAAAAATATAAGCTTATTTTAAAGAATTAAGTCAGAATACTTTGAAAATTTTCGTGGAAAGTAATACTATTATTCCATATGCGAAACAAGTGTGTACGGTTATTTATCGAGCGAGCACTATACTGACCTGCACTTATCAAGTCACAAAAAACGTTGAAGCTCTACTTTCATAAATCGAATGAATACATAAATTTTGCAAGACATAAATGGACCTAAATGAATAATTTCGTTGGTAGAGCATCATGAATTCGGGGCAAATTTTGTACGCGCGCAAAGAGATTTCGCTGAAAATATTCCAAAGGACTTAACGAGGCAGACAAAAGTAAGGAAGAAAAATAAGGCTTCTTAAACGCAGTTGTTTGCTTCTTGAATGCTAATTACCTTCTCGCGGTATTGTCTTCTTGAGGAATCGAGAGATTGAATGAGATTCGTGGCGTGTCCAAGGAAAAGTGCATAACAGGTAGCACCGCTGATCATGCTTAACATAGTTAGCCACATGTCGGTCAAGGACTGCGGTGGAAACCTTCCGTATCCTATGCAGAGCATGTGCGACATGGCTTTGAAAAGAGCCCATGAGTATTGTTCCAGCCAAAATGAGTCCTAAAAGTATGGTAATAGAATATTAAAAACTATCTGATGATTACATGCACTCGTATCTATTTTATAAGATTCTTTTTCCATTTCAACAGATTTTTTTATGCCATCATCACAGATGATGATTTATGGCGTTCATACTCAACCTGCAGCCCACCTGCCTTTGTGTAATATTGAAAACATTTTCTTTAATAAATAAATACGTACTTAACATTTTTTTTATTATAATCCTATGACTCGTATGTAATAGCTGTTATGTGTACATGGCCCAAGAAAAGAAAAGGTTGACTATGGATGATGTCATCCATTTATGATATTGAATCAATCAATCATTTAATTATTTAAATGACTATGAATATAACAAGTCATACAAATATGGCTTTTGAAAATATTTAAATACATTTAAAACTGTATGTAGATAGTTTTAGTATAGATTGAACTATATGCAGGTTAAGTTAAAGTTTTATGGACTTTGAAACTGATAACTTCTGGTGAATTATTCATGTTCATAATTCATAACTCGTCAAAACAGTGCAAGGGGTTAAAAATCTCAGTTTCAATGTCCCATAAAACTGAAAATCCCTAATGCACAAAAAGCTAAAAACACATAAGTTCAAAATACCCCAAAACACAATAGCACAAATCCAAAAAACCTAAGAACCCAAAAATTCCAAAAATATAAAACACAAAATTACAAGAGTTCAGAAACTACGATAATTTAAGAACCAAAAAACTTATAAATCTAAAAACTTGATAACTCAAAGACCTAAAATCCCAATACTGTCAAACTCAAGAAACCCAGTTCGAATATTTCGAAATCCCAAAGTCCGAAAAGTTCTAAAACTCGAAATTCTAAAATCTCAAAAACCCAAAATCTCAAAATCTCAAAAACTCAAAAACCCAAAAACCCCAAAACCCAAAAACCCAAAAACCCAAAAATCCAAAATCTCAAAAACCCAAGAACCCAAAAACCAAAAATCTCAAAAACCCAAAAACCCAAGAACCCAAGAACCCAAGAACCCAAAAACCTTAGAACCCAAAAACCCGAAACCTTAAAAACTCAAAAACACAGACTTCTAAAATTCCCAAACTCTTCCTAAAATCCCAAAACCCCTAAACCCCATAATTCCAAATACACATAAACCCCTAATCTCCAAATCCCTAAACCCCAAAATCTCAACGTCGAAAAATCCGAAAGTCCAAAAGTTTCCAAACACGAATAAATACGTAAGAGTGCATAATACTTACTTGTAATTCATTGATGGCGACCCAGGAGTTACTAGGAAATCCTTGGAGCATAGGGACCAGGAATTGCAGGCAACCACTCCAGTGGCCGATTAGGAGCATCATGCAGATCAGGTTAAAAATCCGCATGAACACCGACGCCATATTCAGGAACTGCCAACAACAACGACAAAGGTTTACTCTCGTGCCGGTTCCGGTTGCCGGTGTCTTGTTCACACTTCGGTTAAAAACTTCTCTCGTTATCCAAAGCTCCGGTTGCGTAGTGTACAGCAAATAAGCGAGTGTTGCACAAAAACGCGTCAAAATATTAATTCACTGAATACATTGTCAAAACTATCGTAGTAATTGTTATTCAACATCTGAGTCAAGGATCAAGTAAACTACCTGACGTTCAGACCCGAATCTTATATTTCATAAATTACATCATTCACTATCTACTATTTAATACCATACAAATTTTTATTATTATTTATCGATATCGTTACAGCATTTCAATATTAAATTGTCTCTCACGTGAAGATTAAGGAATTATAAAATAAGACGTTGAGTGTCACGAGGAAAATGGACATTTTTTAACACGTTGACTCTGAAGCGGTTGAAAATTTCATTAAAATTTTTATTCTCAACAAATTTTACCGAATTTTTTGTTATATTATTATACTATTCACAGTTCCAAGTAGTTAATACGAATTGTTCAAATTAGGTTAGTGAACAAATTATTAGTAATATAGGTAATAAATTCATGTGACAACTTAGGAGTCACACATATGTGGCTGAACTAATACGATATAACACAACGACTGAACTAATTTTGAGTTACATGTTACGTTTATATCAACTCAATAATCGCAATCAAAATATATACAAGTTTATTAAGTTTGAAATAGTTTCAACTTAGGTTACAGATTAAATATGATCTCACACAAAGCATCTGCAAGTTCTTTTAAATTTCTACATTAACTTTTTCAAGATTCATACAATTTAGTCAGATTTAAATTTGCCTTAAATTAGTATGATTGACTTACGTTTGTGTTGGACTTGGTTCAGCATGATCACTAATTTTGAATTAAAATTAACAATATTAATTATGTTTCTTATCTTAAATTTCAGTAAAATTTGTATACCACACAATAAAACCACACCATGCAACATGGGAATATTCCCCATAAGTTTCATCTCATCTAATATTCTCTAATCACATCATCCACGATACTAACCCTCGTGACAATCATCATATCAATTATTTGTAAATTTTCTCCAATTTCGGGTCTGAACGCGAACGTTATCAGTGTCTTTTCTCTCCTAAAGTAGTCTCCGCTGTTCATACTTCCGGGTATCAGTTTTCAGTTCAATAAAAGCATGCTACATTAGAAAATACGCATCACGTGGCACACAAAAGAACAAGTCAATGTAACCTAAAGAACGTTTATAGTAGTATATTACTCTACGAATGCTCTAACAGAAGAAACCAAATAAAAAAAAAAAATAAAAAAGAAAAACAATGTATACAATATATATGTATATATATATATATATATGTATCAGTCATCTGCATTGATTAGGCCAAGATTCTCAGACCCGCTTATGGGGCCCACCTGTTCAGAACAAGTTCTCATGTTTTTGTCAGAATGGTCACCTTGCAATTCCAATTAAGTGCAATCTGAATTGCAAACTGTTCGACCGAACAGTGCGCCATAAGCACGATATGGGAATCTAAGTCCTTGCTAAGAAAAGAAGCTGGAGAACGCAGAAACCATTCCGAAGAGAGAATCACTGTGTTAGATTGTTTTTTCTTTTTGGGAATATTTTTGCTGGTTTTAGAAAATGCAATACTGTACAATATTTCTTGAGGTGAATTTTTATTTTTCTTATTATTTTAGGTTGGTTATAGGATAATAGGGATTATCCCTAGATTATAAATACGGTTGAGAGATTATAAATGGATTGTAAATATCACTAGATTGTAGGGATTATCCCAGAATATTAATGGTATGGGATTTATGTAAAGCGAAATATATGTATTTTGATGCACGGTTTGAGACGGCAGTTTCAGCTTTCTAAATTTAGGAAATTTGTAATTTTTGAATGGAAAGATTTTATATTTGCAAATTTCTAAACTTGAGAATTTGGAAATTTTTTAATTGTTGAGCAATCATTTTTTGATTTCTTGATTTTTGATTTTCCTAATTTTCTTAATTTTCCCGATTTTCCTCATTTTTCTAATTTTCTTAATTTTCCGAATTTTCCAATTTTGTATTTACATAGTTTTACAATTTTCTAATTTCTCAGTTTTATAACTTTGTAATTTTCTAATTGCATAATATTTCAATTTCCATATTCCAAACTTTTTGATTTTTCACTTTTCTAGTTTCGTAATTTCCTCATTTTTATAATTTCCCATATTTTCTTATTTTCTTAATTCTATTAGTTTTTCAATTTTCTGATTGCACCATTACCTAGTTTTCATTTTTCCTAAATTTCCAATTTCACTTTCTCAATTTCCTAATTTTCTTCATTTTCCAATAATAACTATTTTTCTTTAAATATAATAGTAAAATAACCTAGTTTCATTTTCAATCCTAATACACCAAAAATATCAATTAAAGAATAACATATTTATTTCTTACATTTTTTAATTCGAATACTAAAAAATAACTATTTTTTTAACGTACCAGTAAAGTAACCTAAATTTCATTAACTAATTCCATTTTCAACCCTAGTACACCAAATATTCAGAAATGAAAATAACACAAAAATTACATATAAAATAACATATTTCTCTTTTTCATTTTTTATTTAAACTGTTGGGAAATGTTTTATTTCTCAATATACCAGTAAAGTAAATTAATTCTATTTTCAACTCCAATACATCAACAAAATTTAGCGATTAATAGGTTAAATGATTTTCTAACTTGATAACGTCACGCTGTATCTTCGAATATTTAAGACGAATAAATCTCGTACATTTCAGTAAAAAATGTAGACAACGATATTCAAAGCTGATGAACAATTTTCCTCTTTTTTTTCTTCCGGCGCGACCTCATTTACACGCGTGCGACAAAGCAATCTTTCCGCTTCGGCAAACACGAATTCAAAAAGTGTTTGCTGTGTATCAAACGCACACGCTCCGATGGAACGCGCGAGAAAATTCCGGGAAATCTTTGACTATGAAAAATCAGGAGCACGATTAATTCTCGACATAATGATCGAGCTTGGCAAAGATTATTCGTCAGTCGATCGTGAACTAAACGACGCTCGAGGTAATTAATCGAGTCGATTCACGATCGATAGACCGATTAGAGGATCATTAACTAGAAAATGGAATAAAACGCAGGCGGTTTTTAACTCTTTCAGGCACAGGATTTCAGAAAATAAAATAAAATGCATTTCCACAATTTTTCTTTTTATTAAATATTTAACTCTGCAACTGAAATAATATTCGAAAATCAAGTTTTGATATTACACAAATTTTTAGACAAAAGGAATACAAATAATTGAAATTATTTTTCATGTAACAATTTTTAAATGTTCCTGTTCTCAAAAATTAAATAATCATCCTCAACTTTTGTTTTCATTATTATAGAAACAAATTATAATATACTTCCACTAACACTAAATATTAACAATTTCTTTATACTTTACATTATTCTAATCTCATTTTGTAGTAATGGATGTTCAACTTACAGTTACTTTTATTTATATCAGCACAAAATACATACATTGCATTGGAAATTAAAAGAAGCAAGTTGTTGCTAAGAAAAAAAATTTCACAATATTTCCCGAAAAAAAGGAAGAAATTACCATCCATAACTCGTTCGATTGTTCCGAAAAGTTGGCAGCTTCGATAAAAAAAGACCAATCAATAACAAAAACCTCCGTACAGTATTGCAAATTCTAAAGGCAAACACCCAAACGAATGAGTGTTGTGCAACGTCGGGTTGCCACGTATTATTCAATTTTCCCTCGAAACTTGGTGACCTTAAAAGTCCTCATTATATCCTCGAATCCCGTCGAGAGTGCCCTCTGCGCTCTCCAATCGATCCAAGGGCTAAAGTCTAAGGATCGGTATCAAGGGTTCGATGATATGTGCGTATCGTGTGTATGTACAGCACACGTTCACACGCGCGTTTCCGTTTCCTTGTTCGAAAACGCGCGCCAAAAGTAAGCGGCCGATCGCGGCGAACGATCTGTTGACCCCGTAATCCGCGACCGAATCTCGCTAACTTTTAACCATATACTTAGGCCAGTCAACGGCCATCAACTCGTTCTTATTGTGCTCTAATTTCCGTCCACGGAACCAGGCCTTTCCAAATTCGCTCGATCTTGCATCGTCCTCGCGACCACGCTATCTGTTGGCGTCAACGATATTAACCAGGAAAACTACTTTGTACGCCATAGTGCTTAGACCAGCTGGATCAATGCTGTTTACTTGGGGTAGCATATGGTTACTCCGACTGTACCAAGCGTTTCAACTGATTTTTTCATCAGATAAATGAGATCTTGTGATTCGCGGGGTCATGTGGATATGGGGACGTGATTTATGGCGAGATGACGCGTGTAGATGTGTAATTTGTCGTGTGGGATTGTGGTCCGTGGCGAAATGGAGATTTGATACACGGTGATGTGATCTATGGCGATTCAATGCATGGAGATGTGGTCTGTATGGTACTTTGTCGTATAGGAATGTGATCCGTGGCGATTTGTCATATAGGGATGTGACCCATGGCGATTTGATACCCGGCGATGTGATCTATGACGACTTGACGCATAGAGATGTGGTCTGTATGGTGCTTTGTTGTATAGGAATGTGATCCGTGGCGATTTGTCACATAGGGATGTGACCCATGGCGATCTGATACCCGGCGATGTGATCTATGTGGTACTTTGTCATATAGGAATGTGGTCCGTGGCGAATTTTCATGTAGAGATGTGACCGATGGCTATTTGATACACGGCGATGTGAATTATGGCGATTTGACGCATGGAGATGGACCACATAGACCATATGTGGTCCGTCATCGTATAGGAATGTGGTCCGTGGCAACTTGTCACATAAGGATGTGACCCATGGCGATTTGATGCACGATGTCACCTATGGTTTATTACATGCAGATGTGATCTATTGCACGCATAAGGATATGACATATTGTAACTTGACGCATGAAGATGTATGTAGTAATTTGTCACATAGGAATGTGACTTGAGACAATTTGACGTAGGGAGATATATGTTTGATTTATGTAGTGATTTGTCACGTTATTATGTATATATTGATGTTTCTAGATATGTGATATATGTGGGGATTTGTCACACGATGATGTGACCAGTGATGATTTAACACGTTGGTATGTCACTTATGCCGAATCGTCGCATGGAAACATGAACCTAATTTGTGGAGATGTGATCTATGTGGTGATGTGACACAAGGAGATGTAATCTATAGATCTAGTAATATCAGGATGTGACCTGTCAGGATTTGTTATGTGGAAATATGATCAATGATAATTGCATGGATATGTAATCTATATGATAATTTACTGCATGGATATGAAATCTATATGATAATTTGTCATATGGAGACGTATCCCGTGACGATTAGCTACATATAATGTATCCTATGGCGATTTCTAGCTTGTATGATTCATAATCCATGGATTGCGTGAAGATTTGATCCGTGATTTTTCGAATGGAGATGTGATTCGTATGGCGAAGTGATCCATGATGATTTTGATAGAGCTGTGACCAATTTGTCCCGTTAAAATGTGACCCATACGGTGATTTAATACCTAACGTGACGATAAAATATACAATTAGCAAGTTAATGTCTGATTTGGCGTAACAGTTTGATGTGTAACGATTTAGCATGAGGCGATGTTTGGTGATTTAACTCATAATAATTTGACGGATGTGATTATATCGATCGGAAGTTTACTTAACGATTTGGCGATATGACGCGTGATGATTTCACGGTCAACTATTTGATGCATAATGGTTCAATGTCTGACGATTGATAATGCTATATGAAATGGTCTGATTCGTGATGATTTGATACACAGGGACACCTGGTGACCTAACACGTGATCTGCTTCGTTGCAGTTTAATATGTGGCGATTTAACATTTAGTCGTATAATCAGTTACCAAATGAGACAAGGTGACGTCACATAGAGCTAGAGACAAAATTGGGACAGAAAATAAAGTAGTAAAAAAATAGAGATTATCATACTTTTTCTTATCAAATTCGGGATATAAACCTCAAATTGCTGTACATTAATTATATTATATATACCATGTGGTGAATTTACTAATCCACTGTGGCGATATATAAAATTAAACTACGTTTTACAAATTTGAAAATTTAATAAAATGAACCTAGGTGTAATACCGATCAAATTAGATGTAATCTGATCAAATGCGAAAGAAAACGTAAAGCTACATTTTTTAAATATAATTAAACTTTATACGTCATTAGTATCATAATCCGTATGGTGTGCACAAATCGTGTTGCAGTATATTATACAGCTCTATATGACATTATCTTGTTTGTAGCAACTGTACAACGCTTGCGCACAGAGCAGTCATTCGACTCCTCTCACTCGGCTGAGTTCGGCTCGCGTCGGCAGTTAATCCCCGCCCCCCGCTTTCGCGACTAACCGACCACCAATCGAACGACCGATGGGCGGTTCCAAGGGATACTTACTATTTCCTGGTGTTTAAATACGTTAATCCCCAAATTTTAAAAGTTTAACAATGAACATATCGGTTCACAGACAGCGTGTCGATGCGTGGAGAATATAAAAAACTTTCTTTAAAATAAAATTCACAATAACGAAATTTGTTCTATAGTGAAATGCAAATTTTCTTCGCGATAGAGATCGAATAAAATTGAAAGACGAGCGATAGGGAAAGGCTCAGTTCGAATCGGAGAAATCCGAATACATCAGGCGTTTCACGGTGCGTGTATCATTGACCTTGAAAATCGAACGGCGATGGAGTCGTTCGATCCAATGACTATGATCATCCATATCGTCGTTCGATTTGGAACACAAAGCGCACAGAACCCGGGCCAACTAGCTAACGGCTGCAGAATGAAACGGGTCGCTGGTGTTCAACTAATTAAATCATGATGATTCCATGATGATAGGTCAACGGTGTGTTGATTTGTTATCTGCGCCTACTTGGACAAATTTACGGATAAAGAAACAAGGGCGATGATTAAAACTTACTGCTAGACCACAACTATAGTATCAATACATTACCTGGCGTTCATTAAACAACAAAACAACAACAACAACAACAACAATAACAACATAACAAACAAAACGAAAGGAGAAGTAGAAGTAGAAGAAACTGAAACAACGAACGAAAGAAATTATAACAGGAACAGATCTAACAAACATCGTCATGCGGTACACATACACGGACGCGCGCTACGCAAAGAGACAAGGACACGACAACAACAACAAACACGATGACGACGACGATGATCACATTACTTAGTTGTTTTTTTTTTTTTTTAATGTTTCTGTTGCACAACGTGATCGTATGCACGTGGCTAAAGACTCGTTCACGCATGAGAGCGCGCGCATGGTGGATATGCATACGCATGATACATGGGATCATTCGGGACGGCGATATCGGGCGAGGATATAAATCGAGAAACAATAAGAAAAAAACGGGTAACTAGAGCGACAAAACAAAGACATCGAACAAACTGAAACATCCAACCGTTCTAACAGTAACAGTCACGGGGGTCCATCGGTTAGGTCTCGACGGTCAAACACAAACGAACATCTAAATGATCCACTGGCTAACAAAGTAACACGACGTCTTCTAAAATAACAAAAAATAAGGACAAACAAATCATACAACAACGCAACAAAATGAAAAGCAAAATAAGGTGGTGACTTTGGAGGAGCTAGACTCTAGATGATGTTTCTATGGATGGGGATGATGTATTTGGTGACTATGCGGAATAGGATACGTGTCCTTGATTTTGACGATCTTGACATACGTTATCAAAGTCAATATTGCTGATATTAGAATTTTGATCGATGGGTTCGTTCTTTAGAAGCAAACAGTGGGAGGCATAGGGAGGTTTGTATGGGGAAATGGCGATGTCAGAGACCCACCATTTGTCATATCGCTGAGAATGATATTTGATCACGTGGATCGTGAATACCTGCTTGAATTAGATGTGAACATTTGGAGATTTACAAAATTTGATAATTTGCATGTTCATAAATATTTCAGTTTCTTAAGATATGAATTTTCAAGTTTTTTAATTTAGAAATTTTTGAAGTTGCAAATTTTGAAATTTTGTAGTTTAGGAGTTTAGAAAATAAATGAATTGAGAATTACAAAATTTCGAAGTTTTTAAGTTTAAAAACTTGCAAATCTTTAAATTTGGAAATTATAGATATTTACAAATTTTCACATTTACATATTTAAAAATTTTGAGAAGTGAAAATTTTCAAATATTTAAATTTCTACATTTTTAAATTTGGTAATTGACTATAATTACCACCGGATACAAAAAACGCTATATGGTACGTGACTATAGTTACCCCTCCATACAAAAAACGTTGTATAATGTGTGACTATAATCACCTGTAATACATCATAAGCACTATAACGTAAATAACTATAGTCTTTGGTATACTTAGTCATCATTAACATAGCTAATTTAGTGCTTATTTGTGGATGACTATGTTCACTATTAGATTGCAGTGAGCACTGTATGTTAAGTGACTATAGTCACCACAAGAGTGCAGTAAACACCGTACGTTAGGTGACTATACTCACCACAAGAGTGCGCTGAACATTTCACGTTAGATGAGTATAATCAATACCCGTGTAAATGCTGCACACTATGACTATAGTCACCACTATAGTGCAACGAACATTTGACAATAAATAACTATAATCATCACTCCAGTCAGCGCTATACATTCAATGACTATAGTCACCAGTAAAATATAAAGAGCTCTCTACGTTCGGTTACTATAGTCACCACTATAGTGCAACGAACATTTGACAATAAATAACTATAATCATCACTCCAGTCAGCGCTATACATTCAATGACTATAGTCATCAGTAAAATATAAAGAGCTCTCTACGTTGGGTTACTATAGTCACCACTATAGTGCAAAGAACGTTTGACTTTATATAACTAGTTATCACTAAAGTGAGCATTGCACACTGATTGACTATAGTTGCCAGTTGAATCACTCATGTTCAATGATTATAGTCATCACTACAATGCAACGAACATTTCACGTTGAATAACCAAAAGTATCACTCAAGTAAGCGTTGCACTTGGATGACTATAGTCATCAATATTACAGTGAACTCTCTAAGCTGTGTAACTATAGTCACTGCTATAGTGCAACCATCATTTGACGTTAAATAACTAGTTATCAGTCGAGTGAATGATGCTCTTGGATGACTATAGTCACCAATATTACAGTGAACTCTCTAAGCTGTATAACTATAGTCACCGCTATAGTGCAACGAACACTTGACCCTGGATGACTATATTCACCTCCACTAACGAAAAGGTCATTTCTCAACAACGTCGATACAAAATTACCCAGTACATTGACGTTTATCAGTGCGTATGTCAAGATCATCGAAATCGCGTTATACCCAACTCTACGTAATCACTATAAACCAAAAAAGGGGAAAATGAGGTCCACAGACAAAACAAATACAAGGACAGAGATGGTGAAAGAGACAGAGAGAGATAGAGAGAGAGAGAACGTAAAAGAAACGCCAGCTGCCAAGTCAAATGATCATCAAGCGGCGAAAAAGCCAGGCTTCTAAGCAACGAAAGCAAGCCACCTCCTTCCTCTCGCTATCGTATCTTTTTTTTTCTTCACGTTCTTTCATAGTCTTTTCCGTTTCTTTGCGCCTGCTTGCAGCCACGCACACACAACAGATAGCCAGCCAGTAATCACAAAGGGGTGCATTTTCTTGGCCGAGAAGCAACAGAAGGCGAGACAAGATGGGACAAGGGGTAGGCGAGACAGGGTGAATATCGTATAGCGAGCTCTCTACTCTCATACAATGCGTCCTAATTGTTATTCCGTTTCCTTTCTGGTTCGTTTCATTTCCGTTTCTCCTCTAGTTGGAAAAGAACAGCGATGCGCCTCGTACAGGGGTGACAAAAGGGCGGAGGCTCAGGACCGGGTCCTTCGAGATGGGATTGGTTTTCATGATGATAGCTAACGATGGGCTCCAACGCGAATCGCTCGGAATTTCTTCGAATCTCGTTGCAGAAATTTGGAACAGTTGAAGATCTTCGAAAGCTATTTTTATGTAAAAGCATTCGCGGGTTGCAAGATTACGGTTCTTTCAGCAAAGGTGTCTATGGTCTCTAAGCAAGCAACCATTTAATTCAGGCAGGTCCTCACGTAATAACTGTAATAGCAAGTTCAATGTCGCAAAACCATTTTGAGGTAGTTTTAGCAAAAATATGTTATGTTCAGGTTTATGATCAAAACGCGGTATTTGGTTTGTCAAATGCAGCTAAATCATAGTGTTACGTGAGAACGTACCCTGAATGCAAGTTCCACAAATGGACAATCCACAAAAGGGTGAGTTTTAAACAGTAGATTAACATATCTTTTCCGAGAAAGAATTGCGTGCATTTAACCCTTAAAGTACCGATGACCAAACATCGTGGCCTAAAAACGCAACCGTTCGCCTAACAGCGTATACTTGATCAGCACCGAATTTTTCTAATTTTAAAATTTAGAAACTGAACGCTCCATACTCTAAGGGTTAATCTTGAAACCGCTAAGGAATTTACGGCACCGTTCTTCCATCTTCCATTGCGTATCTTCATCGTTACTTACTTCTTCGAGAAGATCGAACGATAGGTTATCGATCGGCGATGATTACAGAAACAACGACCAAGATCAAAACAGCAAGGTTTTTATCAAGGACATAAAAACCCCCATAGATCCCCGTAGATCTTCAACGTCCAAAATTCGAGAATCACCGGAGGAACACGAGGTGTTAGCCCATCGCTAACAGTGGCATAATGTGCGATTTGCAACAAAGCGACAGAGAAGGGACGCCCAATCAACGTGCGCTCGTTTCCAAAGGATCGTGCACACCGTCTAGCGATCAAAAAAGCGTATCAAGAGAGACAGTGCTTGGACAAGTGGGCTGGTTTACAAAGTGTGGCCGGCTGTTCAATTCCGGCTCGTCGGATCAACTATGTTCCATGAGGAACGCCATGAGCAGGGATGGCTAACTTTCAATGGTCCTTTACTCCTACTCGCTGAGTTAATCATAACTAACCGTAGCTTCATGTACTGTGCAGAGATAATGTGGAGTCACTTTGATACGAATAGGGCATATATATTGATTATGTGAACAGGACGCATATAATGACCATATGAGCAGGTCACGTATATTAATCATACAAGTAGGACATTCTCATTATAAGAATAGAACACGTTGATCATATGAACTAAACACATATGTTGATCATATGAGCAGGATAAATATTTTGATCATATGAACAGAACACGTTAATCATATCAATACGTTACATATGTTAATCATATGAACATGTCGCATCTATTGATCATATGAATAGCATATCACATGAACAACATATATGTTGACCATATGAACATATAAAAAATGTTGATCATATGAACACGTCACATGTATTGATCACATGAATATATCACATATAATGATCATATGAACATGTTACATATGTGACCACATGAACATATCACACATATTGATTAAATGAACAACACACGTATGTTGATTATATGAACATGTAACATATACTGATCACATGAATACATATCATATGTTGATCATATGAACTGGACACATTGATCCAATGATTCTGCTCACATCAATTAGGTTATGTAACACCATATTTGCACAGAACTTCAGAGCAAAAATAGAATGTTAATTTCATCCCAGAACGTTAATTAATCAGTGAAACGTATCATTCATGTGTATAGGGATTTTATATCAATATGTGTCGATATGGAAACATCGAGGACGGGAGTTTTATACATATGGTTGTACTATGTCAACGTCTATCATTTTCAAAGGTAGGATCTCTGCACAGTACACAGAGTTGCATTGAGTGCAACTTAGGCTCCTTCTAGTTTAGGGGAAATGATTCTTTATTGTGTATAGGGAATTATGTCTTAGATTATAAGATCTCCCTAGAATGTCTCCCAGATTGCAATGTATATTATACAGCAATTAACCTTTCTTATGAAAGTAATTCCCGAGATACTATTCATCTAGTTGTCCACCTAGAATCTCACTAGATTTCACCTACGTTAAAACGATAACTGAGTATCCTAAGTTATTTCACTAAAAGAAGCCTATGCCACATCCAAGCGCCTGCTAATCTTTCCTAGGGTAAAAGGTCGAGACTTATGCATTATTCCTAGGTGCAAGATGGTTGACAAAAGCTCGCTCTCCACTTAACTCGTAAATGACCCAGCTTCAAAAGGAGCACTAAAATAAATACTCGCGTAATGGAGCCTTAATGGCCACCATTTTCTCTAAGGAAGACTCAGGCGGCTCGTATAAACACAGTGAAAAATAGGAAGAGTTCGCGAACAGGTTAGCCATCCCTGCGTCGGAGGATCACTGGGAGGAGTCCTAGGGACTTTCGGGCTCTCCGTCGGGTTTTGTAAAGAAAGTCTCGTATCCCGGAAACGGAACAGACAGGTGGAAGTCGGAATGAAAGAATAGAAAAATACAATGGCAAATCAGGCATAGTAACGGAGAAAAAAGACAGACAGACAGATTAAAGAGACAGAAAAAAGATTAAGAGAAAAAAGAGATAGAGAGACAGAGAGGAGGGATCCACGAATAAAACGATATTATTTCTACGTGAAGTCCGCTATGATCTCGTTAAATCTTCCGTTCTTTTAATCGTATACTTAATTATTTTTCACGACAACACGAATACACCTCGCCAGACAAGTCAGAGAGAATCAGCTCCGGCTTTCTTCGAGAACGGCTCGTCCTTTCTCTTATTTATTTTTCTGTCACGAGTCGGGCTTGATCGGTGAACTTTTCTCTAATGATCAATACACGCAACACATATAAACGTATGGTATGTGTGTGTATATATAGATCTATATACGTATACGCGTACTGTATACACATATACGTATAATTAAAAAAATACACTTTTGGTACTTTCTCATCGCTAGGCGGGTGCCGATGGTGAATGTATAGAAGCATAGCCTATTGCTGCGGGTAATATGTAATGTATAATGCGGCGGAAAGTAGAAGCGAATGTTTGTAATAAACCAACGAGCCAATCAGCGTACAGCTCCTGCGTCCGGCCTCCTCGTGATCGTCCTTCCTGTTTTCTGAGACGTTCAAACGATCCTCGCTGACTCCATCATTAAATTCCTCCCCATTAAAATTCCTCACCGTTTCTACGTTTCGCGGAGTAATCGGGTTCAGAGAGGATTCGGCCTTCGGTCGCGTCTCATGAAAACGGGACGAAACGTGGTCTCGAGGCGGGTTCGTCGTGATCGGCGCGACGATCGCGAACCCCGCGAGCGGACGCGAGCTCGCGCAACTCTTTAGGGCGGGTTACCTTAAAAATAAGGTCGCTTTTGCTGAAACCGGACTTCTTTTTACTCATATTGTCAGAACTTAGGCGCCCCCTCCGCTCAGTGCGTTTTTTTTGTAGGTTCTGCAATATCTAGAAACAAAAGAAAGCGGGACATAGCAAGACGTAGTAAGAAAAGGGTCAGGTTATCAAGAGATTCGTATAAAGAACAGACAGAAAGAGAGAGAGACAGACAGTGAACGGGAGAAGATGAGGACAGAAAAAGATCGACAAAACGGAAGAACACAGAGAGAAAGGAAGTTAAAAGAAACGTCGTCGCAAATGTGGTGGTTGTGGCGGTGATGGTGGTAGTGGATAATGAACAAAATAATACGTTGTTTCTATCGTCACACGTTGTCGTCACAGTGTTTTTTTTTTTTTCTTCTCAGAGAAACAGAAACAGAGAGACAGAGATAGAGAGAGAGAGAGAGAGAGAGAAGGCGTGAGGAAAAGAGGAGCAGATCGGCGACAGGATTTTTCATATTCTTTTCTTTTTTCTTATCCCTTTCTTTTCGTTTCTCTTTCTTTTTGTTTCGTTCTCTCGCCGGGTAGATAACCCGCGTGCGTGACAAAAATACGCTCTCTGTTTATTTCGTGGGGGACGCACATGGGGCTCTATGTCGACGCTGTTCCTAAAAACATCCTCCTAGGAATTTCTTTGCTTTTGACGGTGATCCGGTTCCCGGTCATCCTTTCTCGTGTGATCACGCATCGTGGGAAAAAAAAAAAAAAAATGAAAATATCGAACCGTTTCGTGTTCCGTTCACGTGTACTGTTGTTTTCACTTTTCGTTTTCTTTATTCGAGGGGTGTGCTATGATGGACGTGAATCAAAATACGTGTTGCATCATGATGATAATAATAATTAGGAGAAGAATAAATTGATGGGTTAGTGATTAAAGAAGTAAAAGTCAAGAAAAGCCATTCGTTAGTATCAAAAGCTTTCGGTTGCAGCAGTCGCGCCAAGCGTGAAGCCGCAGTTTCTTGTCAAAGCTCGTTAATTAAAGGCTCGATAGATCGATTTAGCCAGTCAATAGCGACGGTGGACACAATCGGAAGTCGCTTGTACAA
The DNA here is from genome assembly GCA_945859555.1 of Megachile ligniseca. Taxonomy (NCBI): domain Eukaryota; kingdom Metazoa; phylum Arthropoda; class Insecta; order Hymenoptera; family Megachilidae; genus Megachile; species Megachile ligniseca. The sequence goes on from OX243790.1 coordinate 4,667,332, forward strand.
TCTCTCGAAAAAATTCCCTCGATTTGACCGATTTTAGGATTCTGGACTTTCTTCATTTTAGATAACGAATGATGTTCTTTCGTTAGGTCGGTAAGTAAATTCGCGATTTCCGGCGAAAATTTTTATTGCCAAGCAAGATTGTTAGAAAAAGGATAAAATATTGGAAATACTTACTCAGAGAAAGACTCGTTGATTTATCAAAATTTCGCGAATTTAATTGCCAACCTAATATCGTGGTCATAGATTCCACAATGTATGGCCACGAAAATTTCTTGTGTAGAACTTAAAAATAAATTCATGAAAATTGTCCCTTCAAAATGAGAATATGATTTCCTAATTTTTAAGTCAAATGATTCATGTAGAAAACGCGTCGCGATGGTAAAACTGATAAAATATTCAAAAGCGATAAAAAGAATGATTCGGTTACACAAATCAACCCTGTAAAACTTAAGAAACATAAAACAGATTTCTATAAATCTTCCGAATGTGAAGATTTCGAAGGGGTGTTTAAAATTAGAGAAACGGTGGTTCTCTTCACGGGGGTGTGTCTCGACGATCAACGAACGAAGAAGAATCCCCTGTAATTTATCACTTTTTCACGACAGCTATGATTAATCGTTTTCTAAGATCCAGCGTGGTTTCTCGAGGTTGCGGTTCAAGTGGACGTTGCAGAACGACACATCATCGTTCGACGTCGAAGAAAACCAAAAACAGCCTTGAGGAATCGATGTCGATCGAGAAGACCGGCAAAAGATCGTATCTAGGATGTAAGGACTGAATACCTAAGTACTTTAACGCTTATAAACGTTTACGTTCATATTATTAATGGTAACTTTTTTGTTAACGCGTTGAATGCCACGTTGAAGAGGGATGTATATTAAAAAATTACTAGCATGTAGAATTTTCTATGACTGCAAGTTTTAAAGCTTCAAATTGCAAAATTAATGGAGTATGTTTTCTGAAATTTTTTAGAAAATTTAATAATTTGGAGCTGTAAGTTCTGAAGTTTTATAATTCTCTAGATTTTTAAGTTTCAAACTATGAGATGTGCTCTATATGATAAATTGCAATGTCTCAAAATCCCCTAGATCTATAAGTTCTAAATTGTCGAAATTCCGTAGGTCTAAATAAATCTAGGTCCTAAATTATAAACTTTTAAAGTTCTCTGGTGTCTAGCTTTGAAGGTCCTATAAATCCCTAAGTTTCTATGCTCCAAACTTCATAATTCCCTAGATTCCAAAGTTTCAAATTATCTGAGTTTCCTGGATCCTAGATTGTAACTTGTCAAAGTCCCCTAGGTGTTTACGTTCTAAATTCTCAAAATTCCCTAGATCCACAGTTTCAAACTGTCAAGGTTCTTTAAATTCTACGGTTCAAGTCCCAAATTTCCTAGGCACCGAAAAGAATCCTAAAATCCTAAAATCTCAGTACTAAAAAATTTCAAAGTCCTAAAACTCAACAAACCCAATGTCGAAGTTATAAAAATTAATTATTGAAATTTGTACTCAACCTCAATCAATTATTCAATATAAAGTCCTACTCAATTTTAGTTCAGGTTCAACATAATTATTCAGTTATATAGCTTAATATAATTATTTAATTACATTGAATATTCGGCGTCAGTTACCAAAAACCCCGATGGCATTCAACGCGTTAAGAACCTTGCAAAAACTCCGCATCCAGTTGAAATTACCAGAGCACCAGTTGCACCTTCCCTTTATCCACAGAATTTCAATTAGAACTATCACCGTTGGTAAACGCGTTGGAAGTTTCATGAACTTCGCTGGAAAACTCTTCAGCGTTGTTCGTCTTCAGGTTCTCAAGGGTGGCGCTACACGAAGAAACCCGGCATTCCCAACGATATCACAACAAAATAAAAAACAACGAGCAAAACTCTTGTGTCGGATGCAGTTCGAGATCTAGAAATCGACCTATCAGAAACGCTACGTGTCTCTGTCTACGAGTTGTCTTCCGGTCCAAAGAAACGAGGGGGAACGTGGTGAACGGAACACGGAAGCAACGCAAGAAAAAACAAGGGTGGTCAACGAAAACAGACGACGGGGGTGTGAACAAGAGGGATTATTACATCTTAGTTCGAACCTTGAACCAGGCATATATCTAAACAACACAGAACAGCAAGCAAAAAAACGCAACTCTGGACTATGAGATTAATGTCTGTCCGGTTGACCAGGGGTTAGACTGGGAGCTGGGTCAGATACAAACGAAAAATTAAACACAAGGGAACACACACCGAACACGGGCACATCGCCAACAAAACAAGATAATACTTCGGGCAAATAGGGTTAATATATACACCTAACACTCACAGGCAGACCTACGCAGTCAGTCCAACCAACTTTCTCGTCTGCGGAGCAACCAGTCGTGTCGAATACCATCTTCCATCAACATTTCGTTTCATGAAATTTCAGCTTCCTCGTTCTCGACTGGCCACCGCGACTGAACCCATGGTGATCGCCATCGTCGACGTCGATGGGTCATATCTGCCTTGTACGTAGAACTGGTATCGGGATGAAACAAGGTCGGTTATTGATCCACATGGTCGATATACATGCGCACCGTGTCCAGCCAGGTGAACCTAAAACGGTGACCATCGGGAACGACGGACACCGCGGTATTCGACACGACCCCATGGCTACACGCTAAACAGAACTCGTGTAATACCTAACGGCTGAACGAGGACTCTCGACAAAACACATGACAGCGTATCATACCAAATCGTTCCCAAGAACCTTCACATGGATCGAGATGCGACGTGACACGGACATTATTCATCATCCATGTGTAGCCAGGACGGTAAGCCGGATCAAGAGCTTCGTTTCGTGAGACAACGTCTTTTCGACTAGAGTCCGAGGATCTCTGCTAAAATGACTCTTCAGCATCGTTACCAATAGAGATCTATGCTATGAATATCGAGCGCATGTCACGTAACTCTCACGATGCAAGACACACACAGAACAAAAGAGTCTAACCTCTATGTCATTCGTTCAGTCACAACTCTATACCATGTCGTGCAACAACATCGATCTCTAACAGGTTCGGTACCGTGGGACTGTTTTATGTGCTTCTGATACGTGGTCTGTATTGATGCTGGTAGCGAACGTGTTAAGAAACCAGAGACAAAGGAAAAGGATCAAACGAAACCGAGTGTACAGTCGCGAGCAGCTTAGGCTTCCCTCAGCCATTCTTTAATGACACATTGAAAATTAGTAACCTTGTAGGGTATGTGGAGTCCAAGCATTTCAGTGTTATTCATCTACTGGATATTGTGGACGTAAAATGACTGTCATTGATTCCATAAAAGATTGTTCAAATGTTAGGGGCACGTGTACGGAGGACAACACTAGGATTTATTTATTCGCGTTTTCATGTGCCAGGATAAGGAGTTATCGGCTATCTCTGGGCCAGGCATGGGCAGCAGATACAGATGACTCTTGTTATAGTACAATTTTGTTTTATGACTCCTGCTATTAACAAGGTTGTAGAAACGGAAAAGTTTTGCAGCTGGTAATAAATGTATTTACTTTGTCGAAAAGCGTCCTATCCGAATCAAAGTAAATGATAGAATGTGTGGCTGCGAAATTTGCGACCATCAAATGAAAAGGTGGTGATTGAAACGTTCAAAGAATATAACGTGCGGTGAATGTGACGTGCGGTGATTATAATGGGCGATCATAACAGTGGATGACAACTTCAAATTACGAAAAAAAATAACGTAGCGATTATAATGTTCGATGATTATAACGCGCGTCGAATATAACGTGCGTCAAATGTAGCGCACGTCAAATGTAACGCACGTCGAATATAACGTGCGTCAAATATAACTTGCGTCAGATATAACGTACGTAGAATATGAGACGATTGCAACATAACGCAATTATATCAAGCGACAATTATAACGTACGATAAGTACGTGATAAATCTGTGACAATTATAGCGTATAATAATTGTGACGTGTGATAATTATAACGCGTACCGATTTTAACGCACGACAGTTTTAACGTGCGATGATTCCAACACCTAGTGATTCTAACGTGCAGTAATTCCGATGCGTAGCGATCCGATACGCAATAATTCACGGTGATTTTAACGCACATTGATTCTAACGTGTGGTGATTCTTACACATGATAATTCTAACGCACAGTGAATCTGACGCGTGGAAATTCCAACGTCCGGTGATTCTAACGCACAATTTTGATGTGTGGCGATATTAACACTCGATGATTCGGACGTACGATTTTAATGTACGACGATTCTAACGCACGGCGATTCCAACGTGTCGAACGCACCGTAATTCTGACGCACGACGATTCTATCGTACGATAATTCTGACGTGTGATCATTTTGACACGTTTTGATACTATCACATGGTGATTATGACGCGTCGTGATTTTAATGCGTTACTTCGCGCGTAACAGTTCTAACGCGCGTTGATTCCGACGTGTGGTAATTTTTATACACGGTTATAATACGTGATGATTCTATCGCATGATGATTCTAACGCATGGTAATTTGAACGCGTTGTGATCTAGTATCAGTCTATGTTACACGACGATTTTACCGTCCGTTAATTATGGATAGCGAAGATCTAATGCACAGCGATTGAAACACACGACGATTATGTCACGTAATAATACAACGCGTGTGCCTTTGAGTGATTGAATGCCCATGCCTGTCCTAGATCCTCCCTATGTTTCCCCGTCATATCAAATGTTCCTACAATACATTTCCTACACTATTAACCAAAAAGAAACCTACGTTGCACCCAACTGTACACGAAAATCAATCGAAGCTCTTGATCCTGACCTGGCTCTCTGAGACAGGTCCAAATTAGAGAAGTGTCGTGGGGTCTTGGTATGACGTGTCAAAAGTGTCCCGTTTTGTTATCTTTTTTTTCTTATTGAAGATTTAACAGAACAAACAGGGTACACGGCAACACTATACACGTTCTCTAGAGGAAACTTCCAAACCAAACGACAACGATAATCAATCGATAAAACGATCATAATAAACAGGTATGTAACGATAATCAGTAACCGTAACAGAAAACATTATATATAATATGTATGTATATGTATAATGATCTAGCGTATATATATGTAATTATATTTATACGTAGAAACATTAAGTTTTAAATTAACGAACGCTTGAATCAAGAAAGGGCATTTGGCCTTGGTTTCGGGGTTACTAGGCAGGCACACCTTGCTGGTTCGGTCTGGTTGGGGCGGTGTCGCCCGACGCTCGTAGTGTCTCTCCGGCTGTTGATAAAGGGGGATCTGCAAACCCATTCGGAAACGTGTTCTCGCAATACGCCTGCTACTTCCTTGTTTTATTGTTGTTCTTTGTGTCTTTGTGTCGGAGGACCTAACTGCTTAACCTACACGGAAACATCGCGAATCCTTAGTCATCCGAATTACATAGCCTTAACCTTTTCGCTGTGGACACGCGTTTCTATGTTTGATTATCGTTTGGACCCGAGTCAAATTATTCGAAATTTTCTTTGCGATATCCATCACAGCGAAAAGGTTAAACAGCCATGCGAGACAAGAATAACGCCTCGATTGCAGCCATTTTAGACACCTAACCTCAAAAGCCTAACACTCGCTCGTAAAATACGAGTAATATGTGTTCCGAATAAAAGTTTAGTAGCGAAGATACTGAAAATCTGTTAAAAATTTTGAAAATATTTTTAATGTACTCTTTTTAAAAATACTTTCTTTTTTACCGCAGATTGTCAGTGTTTAATACCATTCTTTTATTCCAAACAGTTTTTTGATGTTTTGTTTTGAAAGAGTGACATGATTTTGAGGTGAGGCTGCGCGAGTGACCAAAATGTGGTGTGACATTATTTTTGTCATGGATTACATAAACTTGTGACGTTATTAGTAAATAAGGGGTCGCGATGTTCCCTCGATAATTCGTTCTAGGGGTCCAGTCACGAAATGTTCAGCACGAAATGTATTAGATGAATGTGTATAGTGACATTGTTAGAAAATCTGCAGGTACGAAATATGAAGATGTTCACAGTTTTATGGATCAAATGTTGGTCCAGGGACACTAGGTGATTAGTGATTGATTAACCTTAGGTGACTGCAGATCAGAAATACCAAGTCTGACATGATTAATCTAACAATTAAAATGGCACTTAAATTCGGAAAGTGGCATTTATGTGAATTCACAAAATGATACTTTACAAATTCACAAAATGGCATCTTATAAATTCACAAAATGGCATCTTATAAATTTACAAAATGGCGTTTATATAAATTCAGGGAATAACACTTAAGTCTGAAGCTCAATGGGAGAATGAATAAAGAAACCCTTCGTTCCTAATAAAAAATGCTACGTCTAACAAATGGATCAGAGTAAAATTCGTGTATTGTTCGAATGTTGATTTTTGCATACACAAATTCTGTTACGACGAAAATCAATATTTATTTATAGTTACAATCAACCATATGTGCGAAAGAACATTAAACCGATCGATATCAAATATTATATTAAAGCAATATCAAATTGTCTGACAATATCAAATCGTCTAATATTAGTGTTAAAAAATAAATATTAATTTATTAAATTGTATTATTATTTGTTAATTAAATAAATATTGATTTTCGTCTACAAAATTATGTTCATATAGAGACGTTCAAAAATTCTATGTACTTGATGTAAATTCTATAAGTGTTGCAAATTCTATAATTCTTGTTAATTCTACAATTATTATAAATTTTATAATTTCTGTAAATTCTACAATTCTTATAAATTTTATAATTATTGGAAATTCTATAATTGCTGTAAATTCTACAATTATTATAAATTCTACAAATATTGTAAATACTGCACCTGTTGTAAATTAAAAATAGGTGACAAATGTATTAAAAGGAGCATCATCAAGTACCAAATAACGTCTCCATGAAACAACTACAACACGACTAATTATTGACAAGACCGAGTTAAACAAAAATGTAGATTAATTTTCAAGATCCAAAGAAAGTCAGATTTCACCGAGCAGCATTCGAACAATCCACGAATATTCCTTCGTGATTGGACCACCGTAAATCAGCTCCTAAATCCTAAGTCTCTAGTTATTCTCCCGAGTGTATCAAACTGGACCAACTATAAATCCAAATAAACCCCCGAGTGTTTCGTGTGTCATCAAACGTCCACGTCGCTTTCGTGGAAACGCCTTTTGCCATCCTGGAACGTTGACCGGTTCGGGCGATTCTCATAGAAATATATCACAGGACGGGTTCATAGAATTTAAATATCGATTGCCTTTCTCGTTCAACCGGGGACGAATGCATCGACTATTTGGAACACGCTTTCGCGAGTTCTGAACAGCGAGTTGACATCGAACCGTTTGATTATGGACTCCTACTGAATAACCTTGTTTAAAACGTTCGCTGCCAATCGAAAAGAGAGACCTATCGTTACCAACCAATTTCGACTCTTTTGTTGATCAGACACGCACATACACGCCATCTCTCGACATTCAACCTTCTAGGTGACATCGATTGTCACATTGCCGACGCTAGATCGTGGGTTTAGAGCGTTCATACTCAACCTTTTTTTCTTTGGGCCATATGAGTCGTTCATTTTGAAAGTGACCTAAGTCCATTTGTCTATTGTTTGCTATTAACACTAGATTTACGGAACCCGCAAAAATAACGGATCGTAGAACTAAAGAATCAATGTCTTATAGACCAGGGGTCGGCGACCTTTCTGGAGTTAACCCCTTGTCATATTTTGACGACTTTCACTCGTGATGTATTCACAGCTTAAATGTAACAAACCTTACGACACATTTGAATATTCTTCAACTTGAAAGGTAGACTCAACTATTTTTGTATAGTCAAGAATTGCTGAGAATAGTTTGCAAGTACAAAATTATTATTATACTTTGTAACTGCAAAATATTATTATATAGGTTTTCTCCCCTCTTTCTTCTTCCTGGTCGTATCCTTCCCATTGTCCCTGGTCTTGTTAGTCTCTTAATTTCCCATCTCCCAAAGTCTCTTGTAAGTTTCCTTACCCCCTCTCTTCCCCCTTCCTCAACTCTACGGCCCGTTCCCCCACTCCCTCGCACTATTTATCCTCTTCCTCACTCTCCTCTTTCCCCCCTCCTCGCTCTACGGCCCGATTTCCCCCACTCCCTATCCCAACTACTCGCTCTGCTTTCCCTTCCCCCCACTCCCCTCGTTCTGCTTCTCTTTCCCCTCTCTCTCTATACACCACTTTCCTCGTTCTCTGCTTCTTCCCTTCCCCCCACTCCCTCTCTCCCCTCGTTCTCTGCTTTCCTTCTTCCTTTCCCCCACTCCCTCCTACTCTCCCCCTTCCCTCGCTCTACGGTCCGATTTCCCCCACTCCCTCTCTACCTATCCTCTTTCCCCCACTTCCTCTCCTCTTCCTCGCTCTCCTCGTTCCCCCACTCCCTTCCCTCCTCTCCCTCTTCCTCTTTTCTCTCTTCCTCGCACTCTTTCTTCCACCCTCCCCCCCTCTCTCCCCTCCTCCCCTCCCCTACCGTGATCCAACGTCATAACAACAATTCGATACGGAAAGGAATTTTTTTTTTTTCGACTCGCCGGTTTCGATCCCGGGACCGTCGAATCGTCAATCCGAGCCTCTACCAACCGGGCCACGGGCGCCCCACTCTTGGTTCTTCATTATAAGGATATCGTTCGTACAATACTCATCGGTACTCTATATACATATGTACACCCCCGCTCAAAAATATGTGGACACTTATATTTAGTGTTACATATTGTATATTTTTATTGTTAAACAATATTTGTTGCTAAATTCTATTATGAATATGAATGTAATGTATTATAATTATAATAGTACTAAATTAATAATTTAGTTATTACTAGTTTAACATTTATTAAATTACAATTTAGTTAGTACTAAATTAACAATTTATTATTCAATATTGTTAAATAAATAAATGTCTATGGGACCTTGATGGACAATTTCGAAAAATTTCAACATTGGAAAAACATTTGTAGGAAATCCTTAATTTTATATTTGCAATATTTTTGGAGGAACGAAAATGACCCATAATTTTTTTAATGGAACTATATGGTTTTTCTTACATAAATCGATTCTCTTAAATATTCTCAATAAAAAAGTATTAGGGTATAATGGTAAAAAAAAAAACTTTAGTTCAAGTTTAAATATAAGTGATCAAACGTCCGTAAATTTATAAAAATTGTCATTTGACAAATATAAGAGAAGACTCCACCATCTGTAAGTACTGATCGTACATTATTTAAACAATTCCCTATGTTTTTATACTCGAACAGCAAACAGTGATATGTGATCGTCAGGTACTTTTCCCATGTTGCCATTTTCCCTAGGAAACAACCCGCAATTTTTCCCTAGAGAAGACCCCACCATCTTCTGTACTTACCATACATTATTTGCACAATTTTTAATATTTTTATACTCGAACAGTGAAACGTGATCGTATTTTTCCCATATTGCCATTTTCCCTAGGAAAGTGATCGCCCGTCGACAATGCTTCAACGACAGCAGCGAACGTGTTAAACAAAACTAATTTCACTCCTTTGCAGTCCACTATTTCTCGTTCTCGAACTTTTCAGTTTCTTTCTCGTTTATTCTCGATCTAGTAACTTTCAGTAAATTGTCAGTTTGAAAAGCGACGTAAATTACAGGTTAAGAAATTCGATTAATAATAGTGCTATATGGATTGCAAAGGGTCAATCTATTCGTTCGAGTACTAGTTATATTCTAGTTACTTTTGAACTTCTCCGATCTATCACAATCCTGCGCTGTTTAATCATGCACTTGAGCAATTATCAACGTCTCCTTCGCTTAGAACCTGATCATAAGCGTCCGTAGTCAAGAACTCGGTATAACAGTTAGGATCATTATGGCTGTCGTTAACCCTGCAATCGTGTTCGTTAAAGTGAATCGATTCAGCCGAGTCGACTGAAGACATTCCACGGTTATGGTCTAAATACGCTGACAGTATGAACGGCGTTAATTGAACTAATTATTGCTCGCGTATCTCCTCGATTTTCTGACAAATCGATGGTGACGTTCAAGGATCTCCTTTAGTATCAGCTGCATCTTCAAACCCTACTGATTTTAATCTTTTAGATGGCGATTGTTATCAATTCAATTTCACGAGCTATTGGTTTCAATTGCTATTGAATTTATCGGAAGTGTATTAATTATTTTTTTTAATTAATTCATATAATAGAACCTTTAATAATAAAAAATATTATAAATAAACAATTATTACGGGTTTATGATTATTCGGATACTTTTTGGTAAATTGAAATTAAAAACTATTATAATTAACATTAATACTAGATTTTAATTTTTTTTTTTTACAATTGAAGTACTAGAAATTTACAATAATTTATTTGCCAATCTAATATTAATCCAATGTTAATTTTTTAGTATACAATATTTGAATAATTTAATTATATTTAATTATCGTATTATTAATACAATTGCACCATTTAAAATTATTCTACATATTTTTCTTAATTATTTAATTACATTTCATTGATTACATTTAATTATCATATTATTGCTAAAATCATACTATTTAAAATTATTTTAAATTCCTTCTTAATTATTTGAAAATATTTCATTGTCATATTAGTGATCAAATTATACTATTAAAAATTATTTGACATTTTTTCTTAATTATTCAATTACATTTAATTACCATATTATTTTATTTTTATATTAATTTAATTTTTAATTTTTCAAACGATTTTTCTTGAAGCTACCAAATCCTAATTTTCCTAAAAAATTCATTTCACTTATTGAAATTTTGTTTACTTTTCATTTCAGTCAAATTAACAGGCAATTATAGTATTCAATTGCACAGTAGCAAAATGCATGCCTATTCATCGAGCCCCTAATTTCCAATGTAATTAACAAATTTTACCTCAAAAAATTAAAAGCGGAGACCCTTGAACCTTTAAAAAAATAAAGAAAATGCGATGAGATCGTACCGATTAATTTCGCAACGAACGTGGACCCTTTCCGCAAGCTTGTCGAAAATAAAAAGAAAAGACACAGGTCGATCGCTCGCCTTGGCGAATCTGGCTCGCCGAACAGAACAGAAAATAGAGGAGAAAATAAAGCAGAGGGAGGCAACAAGGCGTTCTCTCAACGTTTAAACAACTAAAATTCATATCTCCATCGGACGAAAAGCTTGATTGATTCGTTGGTCTGTTCGCTGCGCCACACTAGAGGCAAGACACGATCAAACTGAGAGAAAATTAAAAAAAAATGGGAAGATTCTTATTTATAGTATGACACAAGGTATTCTCAGAAGTTTCTCGGCTAGATCCTTCGCTATTTTTCTTTGTGCCCTTAACACATTACGTACGATGTACTTTGTAATTTAATTTTACATTCGTTTCATTTTTTATTAGGTTGTTGCTGCCAAATGGTTTAAATTAAAATGTTTCATTTATTTTTCAATAATAATGAAATACGATTACTAGGATACTTTATTAATCATTATACACTGATTAAATTTAGAAATTAATAATCTTTCATTGATTCGGAATTTGATGTGCGACACTAGCGGCCAATGTGTGAACTAATAAAAATGGCCGACATGCGTGTACTTTGTCGCCTGAACATTTATTTTAAGTAACAAACGAGAAAGTATTTATTGAAAATAAAAAATGTGTATTCATAATGATGATGAAAGAAGCAGCAGTGTTTTGAACACTCGTACAATATTTTTATTGTTCCCTATAAGTTCCTTTGGTGAATTTTCAGGATGATATTGAATTAGAAATTTCTTCGGCCGCCATGTTTTTCTGAGAGTAATTTAATAATAGCTCCATGAAAATGGATAACATTTTAGTAATATATTTGATAGAAATTGTACGATTGGTAACTAATGCATTGCAGTGAAATTCGTGACCATTAAAATCTATCACGATTTCATGAAAAGTATTCCAAAATAGCACTTGTACTAAATTTAAAGCTTGATACTACGAACTATCTACAGGTTTTGTTTCTATTTTTTATAAAAAGTGTCTATTTGTTTATTGTAGCAAACAATGTACCAGTGTAAATTGTATATTTGTCAAATGACAATTTCTATATTTACAAAGTAAATTTCATGACATAAAAATATTGCGAAATTGTACTAATGCTACATCAATTTAAAGCTTGAAATATTCTAAAAATAACTACTTAAAGATTTTGTTTGTATTTTTTATACAAAGTGACTGTTGATTGAAACAGTGTATCACAGTGAAATCTACATATTTTTCAAATACCAATTTCGACATAAACAACAATTATAATTTCATGACATAAAAGTATCATAAAATGCCACTTATGATACATCAATTTAAAGCTTGAAGTACAATAAAAATAATTACGTAAACGTATTATTAATACTCTGAATACAAAATGGCTGGTTATTGTTTGTAACAAGCAATAACAGAGAGAAATTCATGCGCTGTTTATACATGAAAGGTGAATTACAGTTTCATGACTCAAAAGCACTTGTAAATGACTATACTAACAATGCATTGAATATTCTTAATACAAATTGTCTGACTGTTCATGGAAATAAACAGTGGGTCAAAGCGAAACTCGGCCTGCAGTTGAAATAATAATTATCGCATAATATACGAAATAAATTATAATTTCATGGTATAAATGCATCGTAAAATAGCACGTATGCAGCGTCAATTTAGAGATTCCAGTTCAATGAAAGTAACTGTGTAAACGTTTCGTTAATACTCTGAATGCGAAAGTAGTTGTTAATTACCATAAACAATGAATCAAAATGAAATTAGTGAAGTGATTCGAAATTCAATCAGTGCGATAACAGAGTTTGAGTAAATATTAAGGTGATTTCTAATGAAAATTCATTTAAGGAAGAAGAACTAAATTAAACTAATAAATTTTATTAACTTGATTAACTTGATAGTAAGTGTAATCTTATTAATAAATAATAATACTTTAATAATTTAATTGCTATGTTATTAATCACTAATACTTTAGCAATTTAGTGATTGTAATATTAATAATAAATAATGTTTTAATTGTTATTAACTAATAATACGTTAATAACGTAGTAATTATAATATTATTAATAACTAATATTTGAATAACTCTATAATTATTTTTTTAGTAACTTTAAGAAATATTTTGATGTCGAAGGTTTAGTGAACAAGTCGGCCATTTTGTTGCAACAACCTAATAGCATGATCCAATAAAAATAACCTTGATAAAAAAAGGATTACACTTCTTTATTTAATCAGCTGTGAAAAATATACATTTCTACAAATACATCATTGTTTTTCATTCTATAAATTATACATTCAAGTTTTTCAATTATTTTCAATTATTCTCTTAATTATCATTCTAGTAATTCTTCAATTATTTTCAATTATCTTCAATTTTCAAGTTAATTATACTGTTAGTTCTAATTATTTTCAGTTACTCCATTATTATTTTAATCACCTAATTATTTTCAAGAATTCTATCAATTATTTCAATCACCTATCAATTATTTTCACTCTATTAATGATCTAGTAACTAATCAATCATTCTTAATTGCTCCAATAATTTTTCTATTATTTTTTAGATATTCTATTAATTATTATTCAAACAATTTTCAATAATCAGTCAATTTTAAATTTCATTAATAATTTAGTTATCAACCATTCTATAAATTAATAACAAAATTTGTACGTAATGCATTAACTATCGCTGATCAATTTACGTAGATGAAAATGCGGAATAAGGTCTGCCCTACACTCGAGAAAGAGTTTTGTGAAATTTTCGTCGAGATTTGAAAATGTCCTACATGCTCGAGACAATCGATTGAAAATGACATAGTAGACGGAAGATCGAGCCAAGAGGACTTCCGCTCGAGTAGATCTACTTACCTATCGCTAACGAGACCGGTGTACCCTCATTCACGAGAACACCTATCGACCGGTGGGAAACTCGAGAAAAATCTGCGGAACGTAGTCGACGATGCACGTCTCGAAAATTCATCGTTTCGTGCACGTGTTAAGGCTCGACTTCATGCCACTTGTGTTCGAAATGAAAGAAAACAAAACGGAAAGAAACAGAAAGAGGATTCGATCAGATGGTTGCCTCGGGACGATCAAACGACCGAACAGGTGGCGATGAGAGATGCTTCTTGCAAGTTTTGGTATCGCGTGAGAAGGTTTTGATCGTTCTTTGAGATATTGGGAAAATATTTCTTAATTAAATCCTGCGAAATTTTTGGTCGAATGTGAAGGTGAAGTGATATGTTAATTTATAGATGGAACTCGATATGATTTTGTAAGGCATAAGTTATGTAAACGATTTTTTGGTGGGTTGGAATTTTGAACGTTATTCAAATTATACCGTTGGCAAATTGGAATACTGTCATTATTATTGAATTTGGTTATAATTTGAATTTGGTTATATTGTAATTTTTTGACGAAGAATTCGAGAATTTGTGGTGGTATAAAATACTGAATTATTTCCATTTTTATAAAACACAGAATTTTATAAGTTACACTAAAAAGAATTGTTAATTATATTTTAATTTAATTGTAAATTATATTTGTTATGAATATAATAATTATTATATGTATATTTATTTCTCTAATCAAGCTGAAATGAAAAATGAAAAATTATAATTAAAAAAGTAAGTAATTAATTAAAAATATTAAATTAGAAAAATTAAGTAATCAATACCAGAATTTTGTTACATATATTATTATAATTTTTAATTTTATAAGAAGAGGTTTGTGCAGTGCAAATTTGTTAGTAATAAGAAAATTCTGAATTATATCAATAATATAAAATATTAAATTAAATCACTGAAAACTTAATCTTTACTAATCCGCGTGAACTATTATATTTTATCTCCAATAAAATTACTGTTTGTTTTAATCCTATCATTATAATATATCATACCGGATATTTGCGTTCTTATGTGAATTTAATATATTTATTGCAATTTCCAATTTCATACGGCAGAATTTACATAACGCGAGAAAGTGTATTATCAAATCGGCTGTAATTGTTTAATAACCTTCTTCGTGAATTCAGATTGTGTTAATTCACTAATACGAATTTATCTAAGTATTTTAATCTACTCTAAGTTCATTACCCTTCAGGCATTATAAACTACTTTAATACTACACCTACCGAAGGGGTCAAAATGTCTCAACGATATTTTACAATATTTTATAAAAAATTAAATCTAAAAAAAATCTACAAAAAATATCTAAAATTCGAGCAATACTAATCATTCAAGAGCAAAACATCTTTTTCATGTTAATTGTCTAGAAAGTCACCTTAACCCCTTGCGTAAGATATATTAACCCTCGATAATCTAGTGCAAAAAAATCCTATGAATAACCAACTAATAAAAAATTACTGCACTACAACTACGTGAAAAAAACTCGGAACAAACTTTCGGTATGTCCAAAACTCAACGGCTATCAAAACCTTCAATACACAATAACTAAAGCTTCTTTAAATTGATCAGGATTTACCTGAACGTAAAACACCCGTCGGTTCCGACAGTACCTAAGTCCAAAAATCACCCATCGCCACCTTCGAGGGATCGTTTAACAGGTGTAGCACGAGTGGGTAATCGCGTTAGAGAAAGAAACAGATAGATAGAGAAAAAACACACACACACACACACACGAATAGAAGGTTTGGAGTAGTATCTCTGTAAAGAAAAGCTGGAACAGTCAGGATTGAGTAGAGCCACGGGGACGCTGTATCCGTTAATAAAAATGTACAATAATTGAGCATAAGCGAGGACGTACGTCTGTGTACATGTGTGTATAATATAATATATATATATTTATATATCTGTGTGTGGTCTAACAAATTCGTCATCCATAGGATTCACCGCAGCGATGGAGAAAAAAGGGGATTCGATCTTCACACGGGGATAGTCTGTTGTCGGTTGAGAAACGTCATGAATTCGAGAAAATTATACTACGATCGAGATTCACCGGTGTTCTCTCGACGATACTGACTTGTGGAAGGCTTTATGGGGGACTTGTCCGTGATGGGATGCACCATCGACGCGAACAGGCTGTCATTATGGGTCAGCTGGTCCTTTCCCGAACCCATGTACCTAGTTTGAATCGGTCGAGTCAAAAAAACTCGTCAGGATTTGCATGGATGTCCCCTTCGATTCTCTCCCTTAACACGTTCAGCACGGATCGGTCGTAAGACGACGAGATCTATCGGACGTGAAGTCCGTTAAGACAAGAAGATAAGGACCCTAGCCTGGAACCGAGTTTAAATCGAAGTTTGTCCTGCCGGGCTGAACGTGTTAAAGCGTCCCGGCGAGCACACGACTAACTCGAAGGAGTCCTGTAAATTGCAGACAGTTCCAAAAATTGACAGAACAGAACCGTTTCCCGCGGGAACATTGCGAAAAACTGAACGGCGACGCAAAGCTGTACGGACCAGACAGCGGCTGCCAAAAAAAGAGGCGTCAAGGACAAAAGAAAAACAAAGTCGGTCAGTTTTTGAAACTGACAAACAAAACGACGACGAGACGCTTGGTTTTCTTTCTCTTTGTACAAGGATCACACGAGCTGTGGGTATATTATAATGAAAAAAATATATATATGTATGTGTGTATATATATATATAAAGAGAAATATAATAATGTATATATATACACACGTATACCGAAATAAATGAAAAAAAGGGGTGCTTGTATAAGAAATTGTTGTAAACACTCACATAGACCTCTTCCCATTGCGAGACATACCGCACCAGTCTTGACAACCGTAGTAACCTAACGAGCGACAACAGTTTCGCAAGCCTGAGGATCCTTAGAGCACGGCCAGCATGCAGGATCTGGAAGGACTCGCTAAAGTCCTGAAACTGACAATTTTTATGTTATTAGTTGAGTACAGTTTTCGGCCATCCTGCTGTGTGCAAAAGTCGCGTTAACTGATCGCTGAAATCCCTCGGTAAGTAAGCGCAGGTTCTCCACTTTGTGAAAATAATTTCGAGGAGCGAATCATTGACCGGAACGAAGAAACGTGAAATAATCAATGATTATTGTAGTCACAGTTTGGAATATGTATATGTTTATAGTGTAACGTAGCACAGTGATACTCTTGAGCTACACTGATCACAACTGCTGCAGGATGTTTGAAGAAACATCACTTAAAGAACTTTGTCTTGTAGCACCATTTTCTCAAACTTTTTTATAATTAAATAGTATTCAATAAATATAGACATAGACGCGAGCACAATATGTATTTTACTAAATATTAAAATTCAAATGGCTACTACATTAAAATAGCTATACAGTACTCTAAAGTTACTTTACCAATGGATTTCAACATTTAAAATCATTATATTTTGTTTGTACTTATTGAATACTAGATTGTGCAAAATAAGTTGAAAAAATATCCCTAGATGAAGTTTAACGTTTTTTTTTATTTTTGTCGATGGTTGACTCCTCGAAATCAATCACCGTTCATCGTAACTGATCGCGTAGAGAACGGAACAGCGATCAGTTAACGCGACTTTACTATGTATAGGTAATTTTAAGATCTCGAAACTTGTAATTTACTATATATAGTTAATTCATTGTAAGATCTCGGAAATTTTTAATTCTTCTATCTTAGCTCTCTAAAATTCCAAACTATAATCCTAGATTTTTATTTCACTATACAATATAGAAACTTATTTCATTGTATACGAAGAACGAAAATAAAAGACAAGTATCTTATTCAGGTATCCCTTGAATAACATGGTACTTGAATTGCACGAAGTCGCGAATATTACTGTAGAATTACTAAGTAAACAATATCCGATATAATTAAATTTACTGAAGGAAAGAACCTCGTTACAAGAAAAACCTAGTTTCGAATAACACGGAACCAATTAACCGTGTTATTTGAGAGATGCCTGTATATTGTAAGATAATTGATTAAACTGTACACTTACTTGATTAAATATGAGGAAAATGTAGTCTAGTGGTATGGAGGAAATGAGGTCGAGAAAGAACCAAGTCCTGAGGTAGTGTTTCGCGATTAACTTCGGGTCCAGGATCACTTGCTCGGCGTTATCCTGCTGCATTATACCTGAAGAAGTACAGAAAAAAACAAATTATAATTTCTCTTTCGTCAAACTTCTTGTGTTAATTTTACTATATCGTGTGTTAGTTAACTGTTGTTAATGATAATAAAGCTAAGAAATTTTTATGATAGTATTACTTTATATTATTAAAATTAGAAATAATTGTACGAGTAAACAATTCTTGCAATGTATGATATACATATAGTGGACTTTTATTACATTTTGAGACTATAGCAATGAGAAATTCTTGGAATTCGCAGTATACACTATTCTCTTGTTATATTGCCATCGACGACACAATACCGGTAGAAAATTATTGCAACGTGCAATAAACGCTGTACTCTCGTTATATTGCCACTAACAAGATTGTAGGTGCACACAGTCCTTGAAGTTCTCAACATACAGTAACTTTCGTTATATTGCCACTAATGGAACTTTATATGTAAACTGTTCTTAAAATATTCAACATACAGTAAACATTCGTTACATTGCCAACAGTGGGACTATAGGAGTACAATTTTTAAAATTCGCGACATTATAGAAAACTCTCATTATATTGCCGGGACTAAAAGGGTACAAAATTATTAAAATTTGCAATATATAACAAACACTCGTTACACTGTTATATAAGGAGTACAGGAGAAGACAATTTTTAAAATTCATAATGTATAATATTCTCTTGCTATATTGCCAGAAGACTATAAAGTCTGTATGACCGCTTGCGATACAGTGGTTGGTCAGATTATACTCAAAGTTCCACATTTCACAACTTTAACCGATGAAACAGAACAGTTATTTTTATTATAACGTTACTATATTATAATATAATATATTGTATATTTTGTTACAATGTGTTATTTTTTAACAAGAATACACGTAATTAAAAGTAAAAATCGAACACTTAAACATAAGTCGAACACTATACTGCCCAAGAAAGTACAATTATTTAATATTTCGTCACTCCGCCTTTTTACAATCCTAAATACAAAGAATCCAGCACCTACCGCGAACAACGTCGCTTAAATCGAAGTCAAGATTTTCGTCCAACCACTAACAGAGGCCCGAAACATAGAATACACAACTTACACTTATATCCACAACCGCCTGTTATTCCAGAATCTATCAAGTACCAATAACATTGTTAACCTAATTAAACTCGCGGCTGTCTCATATTTTTAAAAAGAAATCTCTCGAGTACAACAATTCAGCCAGCCACTGTACGCGATCCAATATTTACCGAGCTACAAAGAGGAAACAGTTATGCGTTCGTATTGTCCCGTTTTACTGTAACGCGCGGCCCTAGTTTCGGCACATCGTTACGAACGTGTTAATTATTCGCCGTAAATTATTTCGCAGCCGGTGAATCGGGTTGACGACGAAACGGGACAAATGTAGCAATAACAATTCAATAGGCAGTATGAAGTGGCAGCTTAGACGTTTCGTTATTGCCTGTGGGATTAATTTGAAACGCGTTCTTGTCGAAATTTGGGTCACGTGCCGTGTCGCGATGAAAGCCATTGTACGCGTTAAACCGTGTACGTGGTCCGCGTCGAATTCGCGATTGTTGCGAATTCTCGATCCAGATTATCGGCCGTCGACCAATATTGCGTTCCATCGGCTGAATACTAACACCCGAACATGTCCGGCTGCGACAGAAGTCGATCCACGAAGAAATATTTGTATGCTAACGACGGATCTCGATTCCGGTAGCCATCTTCGAACTTTCGAGAAAACTATCGGTTCCGTAAGAAACGGTGAGGAACACGACTCGGAAATCGTACCGGCATCTTCGTGAAAATGAAATTTCTGCGTTCAACATTTAACAAATTTCTTGGTCTCAAAATTAACAACACTAAATTTGTAAAAATTCTCAAATTTAACAAACCGTTTGAGATAATACCAAAGTGTCTCTGAACTAGAAGTGTCTTTAAATGAGATCGTATTTAAAATTAATCGTGTAAGATCAAAGACAACGATATCCAATTATAAAATGATTTTTGATCACACAATGTTCCTAAAACGTGGTTTAATCCAGAAATTTTCCACTTTTCATCGTCTTCTACTCGCTCCGATTAGATAACGTTGTTGCAAAAGGCTTTGAGCTGCAACCGCCTTTGAGATACCGTCAACGTCGTTCACACGAGAAGACTTGGGTAAAGTTTCAAAAGAAAGAAGTTCTAATGATTGACATTAAAGGGGATACTGTTATCTGTTACAGGGGTTTACATAAAACTTCTACTATATATTCTGCTAATTACGGTTGGTAATTTATACCCAATTTGTCTACTTTTCAATGTCCCCTAAAAACTGATATCTTATTATCCATGAAAATTTTCGTTGCACTTTAAATTTAACTTTCCAATATTGTCTAATAATAATATTACATGAGTAATAATTTCAATATTATCTTTTATTATTTTCAAGTTTATTATATGTATTTATATCAAAATTCTGTTCATATATTTATTAGTATGTATATTATTCAATATTAATATTAATTATAAGAAAAATCATGTGAACTATATTGAAAATCATAATAAATGATATATCTTTTATATTAAAAATTATTTGTCTAAAATGCAATCTTTTTTCCTATATATAGAATTAACATTTTGAACATATTTGCAATAAATGTTATCCATATTCTTTTTTCGTCTCGATTCAACAGTTTTAATTCGAGATACATTTACAAAATGTTTCACTAACTAATTCATACTTCTATAAGTGGCTGCGAATTTAATTTCTGCGTTCAGAGTGTACTTTTGCACGATTGTCGAACTTTTCGTCGTTTAAGAAGTATCGCGACAACGAGGGAAGATAGTAATCCAATGGCGGCAAAGTAGAAGAATCATATAATAAGAACGACTCGATTTAACCCAGCAAACTTTCCCATTTCGATTCGAGTTTGTATACATACTCTCGTTTAAAGCTTTATCGAAGTTGAGATGAACCATTCAACCAGATATTCGACTCCGGGGTATAAAAAGACGTTTTCTCCGTTTCGTTGATGATTCGGATTAATAATATAAACTTATGTTTGGGGAAATGGAATCAGAAACGATGCAGAAGTTTTTATCGTAGTATATAAACGTCTAATTTTTTATTCAATGTACTTTTAATGTATTTAAGTTTATTGCTGTTTTTCCTTTTCAATATTTGTTAATTATTGTAAACAAATTGTTAACTGGATATATTTATGTTTTAACATTTTGTAAATTATTTCAATCTTTACTTTTTATCCTTGTAAGTATTACAAAGTTCTTATATATTTAATAATCAGTTAAAGAAAACTTTGTTTGAGACAACCTGTATAGCACACGAAACAATCATTGCTAAAAATTACAATGGTTTTTCAACGAACCATATTTCATTAAAACCATAAAAACGTTGCTATAAACTTACCTGTCCTGAAGTTGACGACAATGTCTATGAGGAATATCGTGTCGGAAAGGCAGTTGAAGGCTATCCACCTAGTGCTTAGGTCGTCATTGAAAAAACTAATGGCGACTGGCAGAATTATCAGATTTGCTACCAGCAGGAGGAGCATACAGAGGTCCCAGTAGAATCTGTAACAGAAAATAAACACAGACAAATTAATCCTCGCTTCTCTAGGAAGAAATCAAGTTACAAATCACACAATTCTAAATAAAAAGCTAAATCCTGATTAACAAGAAAGAGTATTGTAGAAATTATTGTTAAAAGCTAAAACTAAATTTTAGTAGTATGCCAAATCGAATTCCCGATGTGAGAACACGATAAATTAGTTTCACATTTTTTATTTATTAACGTTCACATTTTTTAACATTAAAAGTAACATTAAGAAAGGACAATTCTAATGGACGTGACAAGCCAATCGGAACGATTCGGCAATTTTCGACAATTTACGGCATTTATTTATGTAATCAGTAAAGATGTGTCGTGTAAATAACAAACAATTATATTAAAGGAGACAGTTGTGAAATTTATGTCAAAACATTGTTGTTCACACACTACGGATTAATATTTAAAGAATTTTCAATCGAAAACAGATTAATATGAAAACAAAGAGGGTTGAAATACTCATGTAACCACACTGTACTCTCCCGAACCGAAAAATCGTGTTGCAGCTTGAAATTTCACGAAGGAGAAGTCAAAAGCGAAGAGACAAACGAGGCTGCGGGTAAATCTACTTGAGACTTCCGTTTTGAAGGTGTTGCCGCAAAAGCTCGAGTTCATCGGTGCGTAGTCGTCGGAGAAGCTCTCTGTCACGGTTTTCGAGCAACTTCGAAGCTGGTACCAGCTTCAAGCTACGAGCGCATTTATTGCCGCGATGTAGCAACGTTTATTACTCGCCGAAGTGGGCCAATGTTACCCGCTCCGCTTCGAATCGAACCGATTAAAGCAGACCTTCCAGAAATTGCTCTTCGTTCTTTCATCGATTTTCCTCTTCCTCCTTTTCCATCTTCTTGGCTCGCTTTCAGCGAACTCCTTCCGTTTCCTTTTTTCCCTTTTCTCTTTTTTTTCCTGAGGATACACTTTCGCCGCTAAGAGAGCGGAAACCGTTGTACTCGCGGAGCGGAATCGCTCGAGTTCCAGCGTGTTTGCGCAGAAAATTGAGTTGAGATTTTTGCGGATGCTTTGGGACACGAGTGCGGAAGTTTTCGGGAACTTGCTGCATTTTTATGCTTGATTTTATTGCGACGTTTTCGAGAAAATTATAAGATATAATAAAAATTTCAAATTTTTAGAAATTTTTGAACTTTTGAAATTTCTGAAAATCTAAACATTTGAGGTATTTTTGAATTTTTAGGATTTTTGGAAATTTGGGATTTTACGATTTTTGAAAATTTGGGGCTTCAGTAGTTTAATTTCAGTCATTGAGATTATTGTAATTTTTGAATTTTGAAATTTTGGATTTTAGAATTTAGGAATTTTGAAATTTTAATACTTAAAAATTTTACACTTCTGAAGCTGCAAAATTTTGAAATTTAGAGATGGATCTTTAAATGATTTAAACGTAATAAGTTTAGTCTCTATAAGACCCCCGCAGTGTTCAAAAATAGCAGATCGATGTAATGATCATTAAAATCGTTGCAAGATTGTTGAAGAGAAATTTATTGACTGATAAAGAAAGTTTAAAGAGATATCGCAACGTGTTCACCCGTCATTCAGATGTACAGGAAATGGACGAATGAAAACGTTCGAATTAAATCGAGCATAAAACCGCAGCAACGGCACTTTAAATATTTACTGAACCTAAAATTAAGCCGGTGCTTCTGGACCATAAATAAAGAGCTAAAAATGATTCACCTATCGAACCGGAAAACCGAACTCCACCGCATTTACTGTTTCCCATTCGGTTTCATATTTTTAGAATAAATCAGAGATATTAAAGTCATTGCCATGAATATTTAATGATGACAGAAGCGAAAATATCTAACAATCATATTTAAAATGTCATCGTTTCATGCGTTTTATTCATTTTTTTTATTACCAGTTCTTTCAATTATTTTCAATTAACTGTTCTTGTGAGACGTAATGGGTTAATTGAATTGATTGAATTGACTGAATTGATTGAATTGATTTAATTGACTGAATTGATTGAATTGATTGAATTGATTGAATTGATTGTATTGATGGAATTGATTGAGTGAGTATAATGGATTAACTTGAAAAATTAATTTCTGTTGATTAGATTATCAATGTTCCATGTGTAAACTACTAATTACTTTGCTTAAAAGTGAAGTTTCATAATTTTGTATTAACTCATTAGCAATCAAAGGATTAAATTATAATCCACAACTGAATATTTCTTAATTTTCAATTTGGACATTCAATTTTTAATTAGAACATCATTCGATTAATGACTGTAATTTAATTGTCAATCATGATTAAAATTTAATCGTTATTCATAATTGTAATATAATTAATATAATTTAATTAATTCATGAGTGTAATCTAATCCTTATTAACCACTATAATTTAATAGTAATTAACAATTATAACTTAATCGTTAATTAAAAGAAATTTGATTACAAGTTGCACGTTAATTGTTCTTTGATACTCGATTAAATTAAAGGAGCAATTACTTATTTGAAACTTTCGTTGAAAATGTTCGTTAAGATAACCGTCGAGAACAGCGTGGTTAAATTTCCTCTTTTTTGAAAAACCCTATACGTCCCACTAGACAGTGACCTAGAAGCAACGAGAGATTATACCCTGGTGATAACCATATCCCTCAGAGTCGAGATTTATGCTTGGATTTTTGCACGAGGATCTGTTTTAACGAGCAGGCCTCCTGGGTAACTCCGTGAATTTGAGACCATTTAAAACCGTTTTCCAACTTAATTTCGAGCTTGCACAGCTTTAACACTGCTATTCTTGAATGTCTGTTCAATGTTGAGCTAATTTCTTCGATTTCTCAAGTGTTTCTCGATAGCTGTGTTATCATTTTCTGTTTATATCTCAGTTAACCGGAGAATGAATTTATTGCGGTTCTGAGAAATTATTGCTTTATACGAAATTGGGACGATCAAAATGAGATTTTTAATACTTCATTGTGAAATTCATTGACTCATGATTTTTTATGGAAATTTAGACATAACATTTAAACATGGGATATATTATTAAAATTAGCAAAATTTTAAATATAATAGACATTAATAAATTTATTATAAATTCAAGTGCAGTATATATTATTAAATTTATTGTAAGTTGCAACATGCTACATATTAAAATTAATAAAACTTTGAACATAGTAAACATACTAAATGTTAATTTATTATAAATTATATTATAATATATATTATAAAATTTGTTACAAATTTAAACATAGTTTATAATAAATTATACTAAATTTCTTAATTTAAATGTATATATTATTCAAATTATTTTAAATTTTACAAATTTGAACATAGTGTATATTATTATAAATTTGTACTTACTATAAATTATTAAATTTACCATAAATTTAAAGACTGTATGTTTGAAAAATGTAGTAATGATTAACTCAATTAATTTACAAATTTCAAATGTAAAATTATACAACTTACAAAGGTTTAGAAATTTTCAAAACATTCAAAGAACTATCAAAAACACAATTTTCAAATATATAAATCTAATTAAATTTGAACATTCAGTAATCGTATAATTTATCAAATTTACGAAACTCGAACACTACATGTGTCGACCTCTTGCTATATTGCCAAATTTAAGAGCGTTCCATCGTTCGTGGCAATAAACCAAGACTACGCTACTCATCAATACAAGTTTACGTTTCTACGTCATGCGCGATATAATTAGTGAACACTGTTCTTTTCAACGAAATTTTGCGAAATATCTTGGTAAAATTTTCGCCACAACTTTAGAAGAGGTCCATAACGATG
Organism: Megachile ligniseca; assembly: GCA_945859555.1. Lineage (NCBI taxonomy): Eukaryota > Metazoa > Arthropoda > Insecta > Hymenoptera > Megachilidae > Megachile > Megachile ligniseca. The sequence goes on from OX243790.1 coordinate 4,692,811, forward strand.
TCCCCGGTAGAGATAAGCATTTTCAGTATCATGTTTTCTCGGGTCACCTCGTTCATCTTCATTTGCCACGGACAATTCAGCAGGTAAGGAGGTCGTACATCAAAACTTTTCCTGCAACATTTTCCCACCTTCCCGTCCTTTTAAATTCGTTTAACCATACGCGTCGGCGTTGTTATTAAATCACGCAATTTCGTCAGGACAAAATTACCGTTTTTCCACGAATGAAAGAACGCAGAGAATTTGCGCGAATTGTTCGCCGATTTCCACGCGTTCGAACACGAATAAATCTAGAAACTTCTTCGATACGGTTGCGATCAAGTTGCAAACTAGTCGACAGAGAGTATTCGATTGTCCATCGAGACGATGCTCGATTTGTGACACATTGTTTACGATTGAAGTATAACGAGAGAACATTCTATGGCACGTGAAATACAGATAGAGGGTGGACAAATGTTTGACCTAGATTTGAACATGTTTTATACTCTCCTGTGAGTTATTCGATCTCGAAGATTCGGAACAAGATTTAGGATTCCTTGCGGAAACTCTACTGTGAGTTTGCAGGTTTGAATTCAAATATAACATTTTCAGACCCGGGTGTGTAATATTACACATTTCAGTGCGGTGCTGATCTATGCGTCTGTTATCCCGGGATCGAATATGTTAGAGGTCTTGGAACTTGAAGTTTGAAAAGTTCAGAGAGTAAACTATAGTGCTGGTACTGATAGAGTTGAAGATTTGGAGGATATTTATGTTTTCAAGGAATGTCAAGGAAAACTTCCTGTGATTCGCAAAGTTTAAATTACTGTACAATTTCAGACCTGAGTGTGTAATATTACACATTTCAGAATGGTACTGATTTATGCATTTGTCATTCTAGGATGGAATATGTCAGAGTCTCTGAAATCTATCTAAAGTAAAAGCTCAAATGGAAAAGATCTTTAATAATATTAAAGAATAAATATAAGTAAAATAATATAATAAAAATAGCGTAGAATTTGTAGGGAAAACAATGTATTTCATGTAAGAGAAAAGGGTTTGTTATATGAAAGAAAAAGTAAGAATATTAAATAGTAAAGAGATTCAGTTAACGTACTTGAACTAACAGAAAATTGACACGGTTATTCCCAGTTTCTTAATACAGTAAATATACGATATAAGCAAATTTCACTTATATCGTACAGGTCCTATATTGGTTGATATTTTACTAAGCATAGACAAGCGAGCGAAGAAGACGTCCGAACGGAACATAAACGAATAGTAAGTTTTACAGTTTTTGAACGTAAAAATTGAAAAAGAATTTGGTGGTAGGGGTTCGAAAAGTGATATCGTAACAGAACTGTGTACGGAACACGTATATTTCCAATTTACCGTGGTATAATTGAAAACTGGAAACAACGAACAGGAAAATAATGCATTTGCAGTATAGATTCACGTTGCAGGCAATTATTCTCCGTTTCAACCGTGGCAGCATCCGTTTATGTATATTTAAGAAAGTGCAATTCGGAGCCAGAGTTTCGCGCGATTTCGTGACTGCTGTTGTATTATGCATTCTCAATCAGCGGAGTAAAACCTTTCCCAGTTTCATGGAATACTGTACAACAGCTCGCCGTAAAAATCCGCTCCTTTTATTTTTCGACCGTTTGAATATGCAACCACTAAATTAACATGAAAATCGTTTATTCTATTTTCACCGTTAGCCATATTTCAAGCTTACACTTCAATCCCTTGTTTCAATTTCAAAAATTAGTGACAATTACTGGCAATTGAATATTGTATAAAAACTTAATACTTTAAATAAAAAATCAGCAACAATGAAAAACCCAGTACAATAAGTCGATATTAAATAAATTATTTATCCTGTGATATTTCACTTACAATTTAGTATTTTAGAATAGTAAATTGATACCAATTGCGATTTGCCTTCGTAGAAAAGCACGGTGGATTATTTTTGATCGGGGTGTTTATTTTTGTTAATCAGTTTCGAATTTCGTTGAAGAAAAGTTTCGATTAATCTGACACCTGTTTATCTCCATTATGCCCACTTCGTGGAAGAAAACTCGCACTTTGAAGCCTCGTTCAAGTCCATTGAACGAGACCAGTCATTAGAGACCGGTAGGCAATGTATTCAGAGCTATCAGCTAATCCTCCCGACACTGATTGGTATGTACAGAATCCTCTTGCCGTCTAATTGACCACTTCTTCAGGTCCCATTATGCAACAGGAATCGAGAAATCGACCGATGAAACGGTATACTGTCCCTCTGGTTTCCCTTACGTATAATAATTCACGGAAATGATGCTCCTCCTCGAAAAAATATATAATACACTCGAAACTTGGAGAATTCTGGAGCATCTACTTCTTCAAGTACGATGGATGGCCAAATTATTATACTCAAGAAATTTCTTTTAAAAAATATGCGACGGATGTGAGTTTAATTAGGTTAACAATGTTATTGGTACTTGATAGATTCTAGTATATAAGTGTAAGTTGAGTATTCTATGTTTCAGTAATTTCTCTTGGTTTTTATCATATTCATGACAATATAATGAGAGTTTACTGTATACGCGTCAATTTAAAAAATTTCCTTGCCTTTCGAATTGTATGTGGCAATATAACGAGCGTGAACTGTATACAATTCAAATTTCCGTAGTTTGTTACGTCTTTTCTGTACATTTGATTTCGAATTATATCAGTCACTTAGATCCTGACCTTTGACTACGATTTAACTTGTTCCAGGATTCTGCAAGGATTAATCAACGTCTTCGGGATTAACAGGGACTGGTTGCTCAATATTTCACGGTGCTCAATGCTTCGCCAGCTTCCTGTACATAGATACCTACTTAAGCCGAATTGATTTCAGCGACGTCGTTGAAAAATAAAGTGGCCTGAATCTGGTGGGTAATCGGTTTTTGATGAAACAAGAGTTACGAAATTTCGCAAGCGTGAAACCGTGAACACCTTGCAAAATAATTGTTCAACTGATGAACGGTATACCAATTTTCTGTATGTAAGAATAACAACTTAAAATTTAACGTCGTTATAATAATTTCAATATAATTTCAACTTCTTTTCAATTTAATTTTTGCTTTAGATTATTCTTTTAAATATTTTAAATATAGTATTAATATAATTGTTTTAATTATAGTTTTTTTGTGTATGAAGATTTTGCATAAAAAAAAATGTACGTATTTGTATAGGTCACCATTGACCCAGCTTTATCATTCGAGAGTTAAAAAAGAGAAATTTCCCTAGATCCATACATCTATTTATGTATCTCCAGATTATCATATTCCTAGATCTCTACTTTTTTATTTCAATATTTAATAAATGTGTGAATGAAAAATCTGTGCAATATAACATATAATGTACTTAATAAAACTGAAAACGTGAATGCATGTGAAGTTCAGAATGGTGAAACAGAGTAAACGTTGAAAAAAAGAAGCACACTTCAATTTTTGCACGATACTGTACACGCGTTAAAGAGAGCAATTTAATCTTTATAAGTGCACGTATTATTAAAAGAGGAATTTAAACTTTGTGGAATGGTATGTAAATCTGAAAATAGAATACAGACACTTTCATGCATAAGTTACCAACTCGTTAAACAGATCTCTGAAACAATTAGCATTCTTCTCTGATTAATTCTCCTTAGCTCGTTGATCATCTTGTCAGATAAGGTTTCTGGAAGTATTCGTCGATCTGACGTTTCTTACAGGTATTCAGGTGTGATCCTCTGATGATTTCAGTGAGCCAATTGAAATATTTATTTTTAATGAAGATGATTGATAGAGTGCTTCGAGCGATGACGCAGTTACGTGAATTATTTCTGTTATGTGAAAAAGCAACACTATAGAAAAACACCTGGTGGAATTTTTAGCGAAATCGTTCGTGCAGCAGTAAAAATATTTTTTTGTAATCAATCATGATTTTATAATTAGACTTCGAATAACTGCAATTTTTAATACTTTCGAGGGATTCCAATTTGTAAAGATTATATAATACTGCGCAATCAGATTTTTGAAATCAGATATTGACTTAAAAAATTTCTAATTCACCGATTCATTAAGATTTTTCTTATAAATTATAAATGGTTCACCATATTTTTTTATATAATTATGTCAAATTGTTTGAAGTATTAAAAACCTGCAATAGATGCAGCTTTAATTGTTTTAAGTTCAAACACTATTAAAATTATAGTATCTACCCGAAAAACATTTACTCGAATAAAATACGGGGTACGTCCTAACGCGCATGCGCCATACACATCACGCGCATGCGCACTATCTCTATTCAACATGTCGGATTTCGCAGGCGAAATCAAGCGTCGAAGATAATTTTCGTGCACAAAAAGAAAGTTCTGCGTAGATCTACTTCAACAAGAACGATCAATACGAATAGACACGTAAGTACATCGATTTATATAGAATTCTAATCTATTCGAACAATGTTATATGCATACGTATCAGGTCAAAAACCCCCTTTCTTTCGTGTTGGTTATAAATGAAATAAAAAGGTTCACGATAACGCTGCATACGCGTCGAACCGAAACTTATGAACGACAGTGTACAGTCGGTACACGTGGAAGTGACCGTGGCGCATACACGTATGTACATACACGCGATTACATCGATTAGTAAGAATCAGCATGAAATAGTAGCCGTACACACGACCGGTGTACACAGGCTTGCCGAACAATACCGCGGGGTCGTCCATTGTCTGGCAGAGGATGCTGACATAACCAGAAGCACGGCCGCGTGCGTGCAGTTTTATAGCACGATGCAAAAGAAGACGATAGAAAATAGTCCAAATCTCGGCAACTATGTTGCTCGCACTATTAACAAGTTTTAAGGACCCGTAAATTTACAAATTTAAGTTAAACTGAGTATTGGGTAATAAGTTTTGTTTTTTAAGGAGATATTCTATTACTTATTGTTCTTGCACTGTGTAAGGATTATTATTGATCAAGATTTCCATTTAATTAATTAGGTACTGTGTGCTCGTTGATTGATGGAATATTTGTGCAGTCATGTTCTCTGGATAACGTTTTAATAACTGAGCTACAAAAATAATTGAAACATTGGCCAATTGTCGGAAATCTCTCGGAAAGAAAGGTAAATTGTGTATATAACCTCGAAGGAAAATTTAAGCAAACGGTGAGTTAGCGTCTGTGTCCAGTGAGACGACACAGAAACCTTATTCGCTGTTAAGTCTGAGGCAAATCACGTGGTCAAACGGGTCATAACAATCGCCGCAGCGTGATCGACGCTTGGGTATGCGAGAAATAAGAGGGAGAGACGCATATAGACGCATATAGGCATGGATAATCTGGTAGAACCAGCGGGAGACTTAGGGCTACGAGAACCTAAGAATTCGGGGGTTGGAAATTCACGAATGTAGGGATTTATGGAATTTGAAATATGGAGATACAGGGATTCGAGATTTCGAAGCTTGGGGGTATTGAAATTTAGGGAATAAGAATTGGTGACCTTAGTATTTGGGATATAGGGATTTTGGAGTAAAGGAATTTGGAGATATAGGGATTTGGGGAATTTGGAATTTGGAGATATAGGGATTTGGGCAATTTGGAATTTGGAGATATAGGGATTTGGGCAATTTGGAATTTGGAAATCTAGGGATTTGATGGTCTAGAAATTTGAACTTCTAGAAATTTTGTGATTAAGAGATTTCAGGATCTAGGGATATGAGATTGGAGGAACTAAAAATTTGAAAATTCGAAAACTTGAAAACTTGTAAATATGAAACTTCTTCGTTAAAAAAATTGCCAATCGGACATGTCTATCCTTATTAACCAATCAGCCATTTCATTTCACCACGTGCCATCTCTTCATGACGAGTATACTCATCGCAACCAGATAACTGGTTAAAAGGAGTTGCACCAGAGTTTTAACGACACTCGAATCTGATTGGAAAGTCTATACACTAATTCACTTAAACGTCTGAAGTTAACAGATTAAATCTGAGGATTAATTAAGTGTATCCACCGTTGATAATTGGAACTTTATTACGTCTTTAATGTTAGATAACAGCAACGATATATCCGTTCAATATGCTTCGTTTCCTCAGGAACTCTCAGAGGAACGTTTGAAAATTGGAGAGATCTCTTCGTGTCTTCTGCTCTCTAAGAACATTCGTAAAGTGTCTAGCTAATGAGCACGACGTGATACGTTTGATCGTCCGCTACGCGCTATAACGACTCAATTAATTATTCTCAAGTAGCGCTGATCGTCGGTTCTGCGTATTTAAGCGTTTCATGGGCACTTCGCACGTATTTTAACTCTTATCGATATACTCTATCTATACAGAGTCTTTTCGAATGGTACAACCGAAAAAAGGTTGTAGTGAATTTACATGAAAAATTAAGGCAAAATTTCTTGAAAATATTCTACTTTGTTATAATTGAATATATGTATAGAGTTATTGCAGAGTATATACAGGGTGTCTCACAACTATCGAGCATTATCGAACATTTTACGCTGGTATTATCTTTCCAAAAATATAAAAATTTGATATTTCATCAAAATTAAAATCCGACAAAGAAATTATGAAATCTTTAAAGTATTCGCAAAAAAAGAAGTTAGAATGTTCCATATCTGGCAAAGGACTAAACAAATTTTCATTAGAACTCGTACTTTAGTTCCCCTTTAAAAAAAAAAGACGGGAGATTCACAGTGCTTGCAAGTTTTCATATTACGTCGAATTTTTTCCTATTCAAAAACGTCCATTGTCTCGGTAGAAGCTCTATTTTACATCGGACACTTTTTGTCCAAGAATATTCCGAAAGAGAACATTCCGAGAGGTAAGAATTAAAAGATCAAAGGCAATCTAATTCGACCAATCTTTTACTCCTTTCAGAATTTCTTCGCATTAAATCTTTGATATTACACTGCTTTTGAAATGTGTACTTAAAAATATGAGGGTAGTAATATATTAGAGTGGTTCAAAACAATTTTTTTTTCACTCACCCTCCAAAAATTTAGCATACGGTGTAAAATAATTTGCAAAGTTTATTTGCGAAGCTTAAGTTCAAAAATTTAAAAAGAGGTCGCTCAAAGCAAATTTCTATTGACATATTCATTTTTTATCATATCGACTTTTAACTACAATTTTAACGATTTCAGATGTTACGATAAAATTGCACGAAATTCGATGTTAGTATGAAGTATAGTTAAAGTTCAAAGTTTATTTTTTAATTTAATTTCGTGAACAAAAATTCGATCCACCCCAGTACCTAATCTAATAGAAAATATTTGTTTGATTTATTTTTTCTTTTTAATTACATCTTGAAATAAGTTATTTAAATAATTTTCAAAAGAAATCAGTTTTACATTGAATTTGCATTGGTGGATGAAGTATAAATATATTAAAATGAAGTATAATTATATAGAAACGTGGACAAACTAACAAGGGAAGATTCTGATCTGGTTCTCATGGATTTCCATGAAATATAGCGCGATAATAAGCCTGTATACGCGAAGTAAACGTATCTGTAATTTTCGCCTGAGATAAGCAACTAATTGTGAGAAAAGTGTATATCAAGTCTGAAAAAATCGCATGCTACAAAGTATAAGCAATGAAAATAATTGTTTGATATTGAATGTCGTATAATTGTAAACGTATCTGATTTCAAATACTGTGACTGTTGTTCGCACCTATTTTTTAATAATAAATTACGTGAAATGCTTTAATATAGTTTTCTGAACTTCAGTTTTTCAAATCCATGAATTTTCGAATATGAATTTAATTTTTAGATTTATGGATTTCTGAAGTTCTGTATTTCTTAGTCTCTGAATTTTCAAATTCTCAAAATTTCAGATTATTAAATTCTCGAATTCTCGGATTGTTAAATTTTCAATTTCTCAAATTCTCAAAATGCCAAAATTAATAAATTCAAAAACTGTAAACAGTGAAAATTCAAAAACCACATACGAAATCTGAAAATTTCTCAAACAAAACATATATGAAACTTGTACAATGTTAAAATTACCTAATAAATACAAAAATTGAAAACTGTGAAAATTCAGAAGCCCACATAAAAAATCTTCAAATTCCTCAAACGAGAAATAGTCAAATCCACTTACTATAATCTACCTAACCAAATCCGACGTTGTACCCTAGAGTACATCAGCATCTCTAGAGCGCCTTGAACGTCCACGTAAGACCGTCATCGCCTAATTCCCCTCCGAGTATAAAATCGTCCCAAAGAAGCGCCCACGACTCGTATCTCTATAAATCCTCTTAAATCACGTTTCTCCAAAGCTGTACGGTCGTGTTTTGGTTTCCATAATTTCATTTGAAGCTGCACGTATCCCTCGACCTCAAACCCCTATCCACTTGTTCTCACCGCCACACATGAACCGCAGACAGCGAAACCGCACTGTGGAATCCTGAAGAAGGATTCACAAAGCATTCGTGGCGAAACCGCGGAAAAAAAAGCATCAGAAGAAGAAGAACAGAGTAGGCGGTAGGTCAGGGTCATCGCGGTTTCGCGCCTCGGGAATTAACGCAAGAACAGAGACGAATTAATTAATTAAGCTCGTCTTAATTGCTGGACCTGTTCGTCCTGTGGTACACGGCGTGGGCCACGTTTAATTACAGTGTCGTTTAAAAAAGGAAGGAAAAAAACAGGCGGAACGATTGTTGTCCGCCACCACGCACGAGGACGCGTTCGTTTGTCGCCGTTGTGAATGAAACCTGCAATCGTGGACAATTTAGACGACGGTAATTAATGGGCTGATTGCCGTGGCGGTCACTGATGGCTACGAATTTAATTCCCTCGAACTGTTATTGGAAAGAAGGAGAAAAATTTTTATAGACGGAATTTGGAGGGACGGTGATTGGCTCGAGAATTTAGGCATCGAATTGAACGCGTTTGTTACTGCGAATCACTTGTGTTAAACTGTGATGGATTTCAATCTTCATTTCTGTTATTTATTGTACAATTCGTCGAGTAACGAGTAACGTTTCGTCGGTTTAAAAAAAATTCCACCGTAAATAACTAATATTACCATTTTTAATAAAATAACAGAACAAAAATTTCATTTCCCGCTTCGATTACATTTCCCGCGTAGAGATGGTCCCTTTAAATCCCCGGTTCGCATAAATCCCGGCAAATCTCCGCAGAAAAACCTACATTTTTATCCGCGTTACCTCATAAATCGCATCCACAGCTTTGCCGCTCTAGATTTACTTGTTCCCGGTGATAAAAACAAACTGCAACAGCATTAAGTTTAACGCGCACAAAAATACGTTATCTCGATAAGCTTACCGGGCACGAAACAAAAACGTAATGTACAAAAACGCAGAAATAAACGTCGAACCAAAAAGTAGATACAAGATGTGACATTCAGGCCTTTGGTGTTCGGCAACATCCCTCCGAATTGCTTCTGTAGACGCGCGGGAAATTTAAATCGATTTCAACTTCTAATAATTTGAAATCTATTTATCTTTAATTTTCAGTATATTACTAATATTACCTTTCGAAGTGTTTACATCGATTTTACAACATTGAAAAGTTTAAAGAATATACTAAAATTACTCTACAAAATATATTTGAAGAATATATATTACAACGAATGAATTACAAATAATTTAGAAAGAAATGACGAACTATTTATTACAAGAAAATACTTATTAAAAAATATTTATAATAAATAAGTATTTATTACAAATAAATAAGAAAGTATAAATAAGTTACAATAAATGACAGATGAATAGGTATAATTATTTGCCGAACGCCAAACTTGCACAGTAGATTCACTTTTCACTGCGTCGAAATCGTATTTACTTTGTCATGGCCACTTAAATTGGTTATCGTCTCTAAAAGTAGAGTGTCAAAATGTCGCCTCATGTTATACCTACTCTTTAACGCAACTGTTGCAAGAAAGTTTGGTTAGCGTGAAAATCGGTAAAATTAGGTTAGTAAGATTACTTTATTTAAGAAGCGGGCGCTTAGGTGAATGCCACCTATTTTGCCAAGAATAGTTTAGCAAGCGCAAACATTTTTATTTTTGTTACGTTGGTACCCCGTCAATCTGTATGCAACTTGAAGGAAAAACAAACGACTGTGCAACATGGCTCGCGTCTAAGTGTTCCGTTCGGTCAGAAGAATAAATATTTTAAAACTTGTATAAATAAATAAACCTATATTTAGTTTCTTTGTGAGTGTCGCCTCTTGTTATACCTTCTCTTTGATCGAACAAAGTGTACGCGGATCGACCTGACCCTAAAACACGAAACGGAAAAGAAACGAGGGAATATGAAATGCCCCGAGGGATACGTTGCATCACAAAAGCAACGAGCGTGCCCCGTCGGAGAGCATTGGGCATGCATGGTGTTTCACGGGGGCGTCTAGGTTCCCTTAGCATAAATTTGAAATTGCAATCGACGTGTAGCCGTGTCCCGTGATACCTTCGCCGGTTACACGTCGCTATTTATGTGTAATGTTGACACGTTGCGCTTAATTTAGTCTAATCAAGCAGACCAGCAGCCCCGGAGTCGTTATCGATCTTACTGTACACAGTCGGTTTCCAGCGTCAGCAATCTGTGACGCAAGGTTCCAAAATTTCTGGTTACTCCAGTAATTAATTATATTGTAATCGATTATTAAATTATTCGTGATTAACAATTGAATGATTTTGGTAATTGGAGATTGTAGTTCGAATTTTTATTCGCAGCCGTAAAATTAAAGATTTAAAATTAATTTTGACAACTTCACTAATTAGCTAAATTAACTCTTGAACTAGTTGATAGCACATAATTAAATTATAACATTAATTTTTAGTTCTAATCAGTTAAATTAAAGACTGATAGTTAATTTTGACTAATTAACTCATTAACTTAATTAACTGCAACATGTTCTGAAATTATAATTAAATTATAAAATGAATTTTTAATTCTCATTTGTCAAATGAAACGGGTAGTTAATTTTAACTAATTAATTAACATCTAATTGAGCATAATTAATTGAGTACTAAAATGAATTTCTACTTACGCTATATTGAATTCTACAATTTTAAACTAAAAATTAAACTTTAATTTTCAATTACAAAAACATTCAATATTCAATTATAATTTGAATCATAATGTTCAAGAAATTAATGATTAATTTAACAATTTAATTAATCATTTGCAACTGCATAACAGTTACATCGAGAGATGGTCTGACATAGTTAATCTTATAGCGGAACATGTTACGAAGAGATTATACGATATGTTTGTTTAAACTTAAGAGGATTCTGTATTCTTGTACGACAGAATAGCTTTATAATCTTCTGAGACAAGTCTCTGGATATATTGCCACGCTTGTGTGGACCTTTATGCACATTAGTGGATATATTCTTGTGTACTACATATATTATCATACTTCTTATTGCAGTGTGTTGTATTTGTGCGTATTGTGTTTCTTGCGATCAATTCTTACGTATTTTCTAAAACGTTGAATTAATTCGCATTGAGTTTTTACGCGTTGACTTGTATGTTGCATTTCAACGCATTGAATTCCAACGAGACGAATTTTTTCGCGTTGTATTCTAACAAGTTGAATTCCAACGCCTTGTGTTCCAACAAGTTGAATTCCTACGCGTTGTGTTCCAACAAGTTGAATTCCTACGTGTGAATTCCAATATGTAAAATACCTACGCGTTGAATTCCTTTTCATAGCATTTCAACGCATTGAATTCTTACACGATGAATTCCGACGCATTACGTTGCTATGCGTCGAATTCTAGCGCATTGTGTTCCAACAAGTTGAATTCCTACGCGGCGAATTCCAACAAGTTGAATTCCTCCGCGTTCTACTGACGTGTGTTGCATTTCAACACACTGAATTGCTACACATTGAATTCCAATACATTATACTCCTACGCGTTGTATTACCACACGTTATATTGCAACACGTAAGAATTGCAACGCGATAAATAACACGATTCCACTGGGTAGAATTGTCGCGCTCTGAATTAAAACATGTTGAATTCCACTGCGTAAAATTTTTACGTTCTCTATTTCAACACATACATCTTTGCATTATCATCGTCACAGGTTACTCCGCAACATGTTGCATATTCATGCCTTATATTGCCACGTGTTGTAACATTTCTCGTTCTACTTTATCCGCACTTTCATCACAATATAAAACAGAATATCCATCCATGTAACCCAGTACATTATACATCAAGCGCAATGTTCCCCGACGGTGATATACCGGAAGTCTACAAGTTACATATCTCAGAATATCCAATTTCGAAACCCATAAAGTGTATCGAAGAATTGGTTCTCCTGGTAGATGTTAATAAAAAAGGTACGTGAAATATAAAAAAAGAATCGATTGGTCGAGCAGAGGCAGGAACCTCTGCAGACAAGGTCACATTGCGATCGACATTTCCAAGTCGATCTACCGCCTTCTGGAATCACCTTCACCAGGTAATCTCCAGGGAGTGTCTCACGCGAGCGCACGTGTCACACGTGTAAACGGCGAGATGGCGGGTAAGTGTTGGCACGATTTTGTGTTAGTGGGCCATGGCCGTGTGACGGCTACACGGAACAGGAGTGGGTTCAAATATTTTATTAGTTCAAGATTAACAGCCATCTCACGGCTGCGCCGGATTCTGCTGGACGTGGATCGGAGTTAATGGTGTACCGGATGTCGCCCGATTGCTTCGACACTCTGTTTTTCTCGATGGCTGCTCGCTGATTACGATTTTCTGCTTGGCACGCGGATGCGAACTTGTGTACGGAAGGTTACTTTCGATCATATATGGGAACTGAACAAGTTTTTTAATTGCAAATTGAAAAATTGGTCTGGTCCTCGGACTTTTAATTTTTTCAATTTTGTGACTTTCCCGCTTTTCAATTACAACATTTTTTAATTCTTCAATTTTGCACTTACTCATGTTTTCAATTTTGCAACTTTCCCATTTTTCAATTCTTCAATTTTGCACTTCTTCACTTTTTCAATTTTTTTGGTTTCCAATTATTTAGTTTTTCAATATTGCAATATTTTTATTCTGCAATGTTCCAATTTTGAAATTTTTAGATTTAAAAATTTTGCATTCTTCAATTTTTCTATTATTCGATTTTTTGACTTTTAAATTTTGCAATGTTTCAATGTCTAAATATTTTAATCTTTCAATTTTTCAATTCTTCAATTTTCAATTCTTCAATCTCCAATTCTTCAATTCTTCAATTCTTCAATTATTCAATTCCACAATTTTGCAATTCTTCAATCTTCAATTCTTCAATTTTCAATTTCTGAATTTCTCAAATTTTCGGACTATCAACCCGCATAAAAATAACTCTCCGTTAAAATCAACGCTAATTATGCACTACAAAGGTGCTTTCATGATTGTAACTTGAAAAACATCAATGTATCAAAGATTATCCAGCTACGACTGAATTCAGCCGGCAACTTAGAATTCCAAGGATCTTTTCCGTCGTGATTGATGCACGAGGTCTCGAAATAAAATCGGATGTACTCGAGATACATCGAGTGGCCACTGGACGTAGGCAAAACAATATGCGAGAAAAAAGAAAAAAAAGAGTTACAATCTTGTCGAGAGGATCGAGATCAGCGCGCATAATCGTTCGAGAACGAGCCAGTTCGAGGCGGTTCTGTGGCTGTTGTACCATGGACTCTCACGTCCTCGTTGCCCGACGCTTCTTTGAATTCATTATTCATTATTTTCAAGCGATAGATCCGCGAGACACTCTGGGTGCTCGTTAAACACGACACCATTGGTTACAGTTACAGTGCTCTGCCTTCCTTTCAATTTATGGCTTCGGCGCAACGCTTTTTCGTACGTAACGGCCTCCCGAAACAGTCAACGAGGTTAGGTCAATCACATTTTTCAGCGACACTACCGCGAAATTTGATTTATGATATTTGCAGATCCTTAAATTTCTAAATTTTTGAATTATCGAATTTATACATTTGCAAATTCTTCACTTTTTTAATTTGGGAGTTTTGAGATTGAACACTTTAAAATTTCCCGCGAAATTTATAGTCCGATATTTGATTTGTAAAATTAACAAATATTCAAACTATTGAATTTGTAAATTTTCACTCATACATTTATCAATTTCCGAATACCTTAATCCGTTAAACTTGAAAGTTTTCAAGCATTCAAATTTTTGAATTTCGCGCGAAATTTGATTTGCTTAATACTTTTGATACGTAGGTCTTGTTTTGCATGCTATTGCAATATTCTTTCTCGTTTGTTTCTGTGTTAATTTTTTATTTTAAATTATGCATTTATACACTGGTACGTTTAGTGTTAATATTTATTTATTGACAGTTTTGTCGTTTATTAATTTATTTATTGATATTGAAATTTATTCATTTATTGATATTATTAACATTTAAACATTCATTTATCAACATTATAGATATTTAATTATTTATTTATTCATTATCATTATTTATTTATTATCATTATTAACGTTAATGAAATTTCTTTATTTTGTTGGCAATATTAACATTTATTTATTAAATAAACAAACCACCATCCGTGTAGATACCTTTAACATTAAAAAAAGTTAATTTTCATTTATTTTCAACAGAAAGTTAAAAATTATAACAGAGATATAATTAGCAATATAATTTAATTTGTTAATGGATACAATCCTTTGTAGTATAACGTGGAGATTATTTTAAACGATTGTAGCTTCAAGGCAGCCAACATAATATCAATTTAACCGAACTCAATTTAAGTTCATTATGATAATAAAGTGCGTATACACTTTATTGGATACTCTATATATAATTTGTTCCATCAGATAACTTATATGCAGGCTATTACGATATGACATAATAAATATTCGTACACCCGTTGATTTTTATTAAAAACAAATAGAATATATAATTTTGTAATATTTATAATTAATAATTTCCTAATACAATTTCATAATATTACTTCATAATATTTGTGATCGAAAATAGTCTGTGTTGAAAGAAAATAGGATGATCACCACTGCGTTTTATGAGAGCAAAAAGATAATCCTATTTATTAGGTCTATTAAGAGACAGTATAAAACACAGGGACACCCTAAATCTCAGAGCAGTTGACGATTAAATTTCTGAGAGGGCCAAGATGAATCGTGTTGAAGATTTAGGTACCATTTTAATTCCTAAAATGATTCAAATAAACGTTTCTTCTTTTAAGAACGTAATGTCCTTTTTAAGTTCTTCTCAGTTCTACGTAATCTCATAATATATAAATATATTAATTATTTATATCTATCAATAAATATGACTATGATTCAACATAATAAATATAATCTAATGTAAAATAGAGATACTCATGTAAATAAAAAAAAGAGAATATTACAAATAAAAAATGGAACTAAACAAAAAATGGAAAGCTAAAGCAGATGTCTGAGCACCATCGTTAAAAATAAATTTTAGAATAGAATATTATAGGGCTTTGAACCCTTCTTCTTCAATAGACACTTGAAAATTGTTTCCGTTTGATGTTGGGCCAAATTTATGATTACTATACCCCTTCCATGCAACTAGCACGGTACATGTACCATTATCAGAATACTTCAAAAGAACCGTGCATTTTATTTCTTTTCTAGAACTATTTGTTTTACAATATTTTCCTACTTCCTTCACAAACATAATTAGTATGATAAAGATCATCAGGATACAGGATGATTTAATTGATATTTTTTTAAAACAATAAATTTACACTGGTGAGTGTGAAGACAATAAAAAGTTCTCCAAAAATCCTCACGTAATTAGAAATATTTCTGTAACTTATTTTTTGAATAAATAAATATATAGTTATTTTAATATTTTTAAATTACCTATTACTACCTATGAATATTATATTATAGATCCACTGTTTACGCAAAAATTCTGAATATTTTAATAACAGAATTTTATTTTATTTGTTAAATAAATTTGTATAACTGCCTGAGAAGGTTAATTGAATTTGCGTCAAAAATATTTAATATGTAATTTTTATTTTATTATGATTGTTAATATAATTGGGAATATAATTATAATTATAATTGTAACTCTAACTGTAATTATAATTGTAACTGTAGCTGTAATTATAATTGTAGCTGTAACTGTCCTTGTAACGTGTATTTTGCAAGAGGTATATAATTTGAAGATAATTAAATATTTCGCACGTTTGGCAGAAATTGGTTCGATCACCTTTCATTTGTAGTCACTTAATAAGATCAGCAAACATTTCGCCGAATTATTCTACAACCAGAGTCGCTGACTCGGCCAGGAAGTAATCCAGAAACGTTTCAAGTTTGCGTGGCCATTAAAGTCGGATCAGCAAAGTTTACGCGATCGATCGTCTTTCCCTGGCCGAGTTCATTGATACACTTCGTTTATTTTTCCCATTTCTGGTGGCTAGATCCAATTAACTTAATCGTACGAATTTCTTTTAATCAAACTTTTGCGAAATCAACTGGCATGATTGAAATAAACAAATACTTTATTCAATTTAACCGACGCTTTATGTAATTTTACCTTATTTTACTCTACTTTATTTAGTTTAACAAATACTTTATTTTATTTCACTTTATTCTCTTGAGTTTATTTTATTTAATTAAACAAATACCCGAAAGAAATATAAAATTAAAGAAAAATTAAGTATAAAATTACAGCTGTCACCTCAGTACCCCCGTTCAAAAGTTAACACGATCACTGTATAAATACTTGTTTAAGGACATATTTACCTGTGTCAATTCAGAAAATCGTTATGGAATAAAAAGTGAAATATCTACAGCTCTTTCGATGGATTTTATGACGTTCAACGATTTCTCGTCGAGCAACATCGGCTTCAATCAGCGCCGTCACGTGGCCAGCCATTGCATAACCCGGTCTGACCGTGCCACATACCGGCGGTTCGTGTTAGCGGTAGGAAACCATTGTTTAAATTTGCAAACTACCTAATGATAGGACAGAACCGAACAAGGCCTCTGCAATTTTCAACTGCCAGCTGGTTTCCGATCACGTCTACTAAGTTTAGACTGGCAGCTGAGTGTCATCGCACTTGGTGTCACTGCTGGACTCCATAGTTATCCTCAAGGTTTAACAAACTTCTTTCGTATGTTCTCAATCTATCTTGTATTCTCAATATTTCCGTCATAGGAATAAAATGACTTTCTTATGATGGCTACTATTACGTTGGTACGACTGTTTGGGTTGGTACGCATGAAGAGAGAAAGAACGGTGCAGTGAAGAAAGTGTAAAAGTCACGTGCAAAAAACGTTTTATGATTTATGACATATTACTGAGTAAAGTTTCTAGTAAATATCCAAGTCTAGTAATTTCCATTTCCTTCCATTATTATTGTACACAAGATCGTGTTTACGACGCTGAAATTATGTTTGTTATATTTGTTAGGTTATATGCTGACTTAATTAAGTATATTAAATTATCATTGTGCG
This sequence comes from Megachile ligniseca, assembly GCA_945859555.1. Classification (NCBI taxonomy): domain Eukaryota; kingdom Metazoa; phylum Arthropoda; class Insecta; order Hymenoptera; family Megachilidae; genus Megachile; species Megachile ligniseca. The sequence goes on from OX243790.1 coordinate 4,710,238, forward strand.
ATCGTTAAAATTGTATTAACGTTATCAGTGGATAATTTATATCTTATGACAATTGTACGTAGTTGAGGATAATTGTGGATAATTTTCGCCCAAGGATTTAGGAATATGTTTCTGTATACATGTTCTAATTAACCTAACCTATTATTCATAGGTTTTACCCATGTTTATCCTGATGTGATGATTAATTATATATAATAATAGTCATATGAATTATACGTAGATATTTTACATAGAATTTTGTATAGAAATGTTTTATCCAGACTCTTCAGAAATTCTATAACAGTGAAATATAGTTGACTATTACAAAGAAGAAATGAAGATCACCTTAATACAAGATACATGAAAATAATTCAACTTTTAATACTAAAACAACCAAACCAATTTTTTTACTTGTTCAAAAATTTTCTTTTTAATTTACAAAATTTACCATAATAAACATTATCCAATCTAACAGTACAAAATTATCTAACATTATTCCACAGTACAAAATACAAAAAAATGTATTGGTACAATATTTTGAAATTTATTGAAATGCAAATCCTTATGTATCCTGCAGTAACAAAAAGTGGACTTGCAATCAATTATAAATTTCATGACCGATTGCAGTTATCGGTTAATTGTCACGATGGAAAGAATTTATAACAAGGAGGTAACTTAATGGCTTGAAAGGAGCTGAAATTCTAGGCTGGCATTTTCAGCGTTCTAATGTAGCCCCAGGAGGCAGAAAACAATTTCGCGGTAATTATAATTCCGAACGCGAACAACAACGATAGCCGAAACAGACGAAGGCATTAACGGAACGGCACCGTTCCCTTTAAGCGTTTTTTCTTAATTGATCGCCGAATAAAACTCGATAGGCCGCGAGTAAAATGGCCGTGCAGTTAGGAACAAGCAACACTCCGCTTTCCAGCTTCATTGCACGCGCCTCGATAATAACAATTTGCAGTTAACCCCCTGGAGAGGGTGCATTGGGTTAACCCTTTGTACTCCAAGACTTTTTTTTTGTTCTCGAGAAGTAGCAACTCGAGGCTTGAAACGATAATTTTGTATTCATTGTTGTACTGTGAGGTGTAGATCGATACTGGGTTTATGTACGAATATAGTCAATTTATGTTCGGTAAAACTACCAAAGCGGTCAAGTAGCCATTTTACAAGCTGCTTGAAGCTACAACATTTGTTACGTTTCCTTGAAATCTGTGTCGATTTTACGATGAGGAATTCATGTTTTTTCGTTTGTTTATTTTACAACTACAGTTTCAACGTAAGTGTGCATTATATGGTTTAGTGTTAATAAAGGTGACAATGGAAAAGTGAAATTAAAAAATTGAGAAATTAAGAGTATCGAAATTTGGTGATTTGGATATATGGAAATTTATCAATATGTAAATTGAAAAATTTGAAAATCTAAGAATCTGAAAATTAAAAGATTTGAGAATATAAAAATATAAGCTCCTATAAAATTGAAAAAGAAGACATCGTACGTTTAAAGATTTTTCAATTTCAAAATGTACCAAATTAAAATAATCATAATTGAGATGATCAAGGGCTTGTTTAGGATTCGAGAAACGTTTAAGAAAGTCTGTAGGAAGAACGATGCAGAGAAGGCAGATTGAATGGTGTGTACGGTATAATGGCAGTTAAAATCGTGCCGTGCTAGCATCAGCTGTAAGAATGATCTCAGAATAATCATCCGATTAAGCTAGAGAGGCTACTGTGTCACTGTGGGCACGTTGTTCAGAGGATCGCACGTGTCTCGTGTATGCTCTTCTTTCTCTCTTTGTAGAGAATGCTTGCAACCATCATTCGCATTTCAGTTTCAATGTGTTGCCAGAATTAGTGCAATGGTATCTATTTGTTTGCAGATTACGTCTAATGAAATTATTATTTTATTACATATTCGTAACAAATTTATTAGTTATAATATTCATTATTATTCTAGTAATATAATATTAGTATAACATATTTTTTTAACTTCTTACTAATTGTAAGAATTAACTAATAAATTTATTACTAATGTATTAATCAATTTACTGTTCTACTAATAATAAATTTTGTGGTATATTTTTATTCCAACAATAATATTACTATTGTATAATAGTATATAATATAATATTATTCCTAGCAACAACAATTATTACTAGTGACAATAGTAATTACTGTTACTATTTTTATAGTGACTTCTAGTTCATATTACTTAATATTCTAGTTACTATTTTAATTGTAGCGATAATTTACATTATTGCTACATTATATAATTGATAAATGTAAATAGTTTGCTTTATTATAAAATAATATACTTTTAAGTGTTTAATACAACATTGTGTAACGAATTATTAATACGTGAACAATATAAGTATATAAGAAACCACTGTTATTAATATTATATCAATATAATAATTATACAGGGTGTCTCGTAAATCGAGAATTTCAAGTAACTCATAAATCATTCATTGCAGAACAAAAGCATGCTTTTCAGGGGCAAATACAGCGTTGTAATCGATTTCTTGTTAACATGCTTTTTATCGAGAGACGAAGGTCATCCCCACGTTTTTAAATGGAATGCACATTTTTTCTTGGATTTGCATAAAGCATGAAATTTTGCTTTTGAAAAAAGTAACAGAAGAGATAGGGTATATAATTAATGGTTATCGAGATATTCTCAAACGAATAATCTTGTATTAGAAAATAGTGGTTTTGTTTACGGCAGAACATGTTCCTAAAATTGTTGTTAAATTTTAAATATTGCCCGGTATCTCACTGTCGGTACCGAAGCACGGTAATACCGAAAGCAACATCGCAGAAGTTATTGTGAAAGATATTGTGCGCTACTTTTATTACTACGTTCAGTAACAGTAAAAAATGCGATACGATACTCGTTTGTGGTGTGAGCCATGAAAATACCGTGAGAGCTGAAATATTATATGAAACTAAATATCTTGCTTGAAAATCCGTCTTAATACTTTGCTTCTTCAACTAAATTATTACATTCAGAACTTCCAAATTCGCCGGATATAAAATTCCGTAAATTTCCTAAATTTCGTGGTCTCAGATTCCCTAAATATTGTTCAATTATTGAATTCTCAAAATTCCCTAGATGTCAAGTTCTCAAATTCCCTAGTCTTGTAATTGTCAAGTCTTCTAAATTTCAAATTCACAAATTTTCAGATGAGGAATTCCTAAATTCTCCAAATGTGTAATTTTCAAATTCCCTAGATTTTGACTTCTTAAATTTGCTAGATTGCGAATTTTCAAATTTCGTAAATGCGAAAATCTCAAATTTTCTATATGTGAAATTCTAGAATTCCCTAGATTTAGAAAGGTCAAATTCCCTAGACGTGAGATACTCGAATTCCCTAGATTACGAATGATCAAATTTCCTATATTTACAATTCTTGAATTCTCTAATTTTGAATTCTTAAATTCCCTAGATGGAAAATTATAAAATTCCCCAGGTTGCGAATTACCCAGATTTCGAACTCTCAAATTCCCTACAGTTTGAATTCTGACATTTCCTAGATTTCGAATTATCATATTCGCTATTGTTTGAATTCTGAAATTCCCTAGATTGCGAATTCCTAAATTTCCTAGATTTCGAATTTTGAGATTGCATACCTTTCAGGTTCTCATATTCCCTATATGTGAAATGCTCAAATCCCCTACATTTCGAATTATCACATTTCGTAGATTTTAAATCATCAAATTCCCTAGACAGATAATCAAATTTTCCAAATTACGAATTCTCAAATTTCCTAAATTTCAAAATTTCGAATTCACCTGATTTCAAATGTTAAAATTCGTCTTGGTACTCTACCTTTCTCAGATCCAGAAAATTGCTAAACGAACATAAGAGAAATATGAGATTATCTAGAGAAACGTAAACGTAGTAAAATTGCAGAAAGCGAATACGTTTCATCTACAAGGAATCGTACTTAACAGCATACTATATCAGTATGCTAGATAACAACCTGGTTGATATTTGATATTTTCCCCTCTTAAAACTGCAGTATAATCATTGTAACGATGAACCTACAAGTATAAATGTTTAAAAAAAGACATCCGATAATTAGTCCCTATAATGTTACATTTTCACAAACGTCGCATTTAAATCTGCCAGTACACGTCAACGATTCCAAGACCTTGCACTCTCCTTGCAACTCGTATAGAAAGTCGGTTAAAAATAGCGTTGTTTCATTGTCACATTAGGATAATAATTGCAGCATCCAAGTTCGTGTCGCGAGCCTGATAAGGGAAGGAAGCCAACATCTGGAGAGTTTGCATTCAATGATTAGACGTCTCGACGACAGGCGTCATTAGTCTGCCGATGTTTCGCGCAAGACAGTGTACATCGTATCTCTCTAAGCTCATATTCACGCATTCCCTCGGGTCAATTAAGACGTCTCGTGGCTATTCTATCATTCCCGACCCTGGCTCGGTTGTGCAATTCCGTTGAACGCGTGCACACATGCCTCCGTTCATCTACTTCAGTCGACGCATCGAATACTCGCGAATTCTCCCATTCGAGCTTAATTACTTCGTCGACTTTATCTTTGCTGGAAAGCTCGATGCTACGCGACAAAAAGATTTCTTGATCTTCACTTTTTTTGGCATTGATCAGATCAAATTACATGCGGTAATATTTCCTGGTGATACGTTATGGGTATCTAATTATGATTGATAAACGTTTTATTCAATATTTGAAAATATAACTCTATATAACATTATTGAAAATATATTTTTTTGTAATATAATTGAAAATATTTCCACATAAATGCAGGTTAGTAATAATAGATTTAGTAGAACGAAAAACATGAAAGTATTTGCGATCCACCTATATTTGGCCATATGTGAAGCTTCAAAGGATTTTATGAGAACACGTTACGTCTATCCGACGCGTGAAAACGATTGAATTAAGAAACGAAGATGATGGAAACGGTAGGGACAATTTCAGTAAGTGAGCAGATAAGAAGGCAAAAAAACTTTTGGTCGACGTCGTGAAACATTAACTGTAACTGTTAAAAGTATTACAGTGCTCTCGAAAAGAAGAAGCAAATGTTTCTCTTCCTTGTATAATCTTCCCTTTTCTCTTGCAGTCAATCGAGACGAGAATACGAGCTTACAAAGTAGTCGAGGAAGCTCGAAAAAAAAAAAACCGGATAAAGACTTCCGGCAAAGATGCTTTCGACGGACCCGTGAATTTATTTCGTTCCATTTTGCCAGCCATTAGGAAAATTAAAAAACCTCGAAATTAAAACTTGTCCGATATTTAAGAGATTTATAAATAAAATCTAATTATTCTGATTCCGATTAAATTTGGATTAAAATATTTTTACAACATTAACTGATAATTAGTTTTGATTCGACGAATATCACCGAGCGTTTCGAATGAAACTTCCACGCGGAACTTAAGTGTAGTTCATTTTATTCGTCGTCAGATTATAAAAATGTGAAGGACGATCGAACGGTAATGAGATATCGAACTTATTCAAAGTTTCCCAAACTTTTTTCCTACTTCTGAAATTCATTTAATTTTTTTATGAATCTGTAATGAAGAAAGTTGTATTAAAAGTACCTGTTTCGTTTCTTAATAAAAACCTTCGTAATTATTTAAAGTAGAAGAAATCCGTGATGTTATTAATAACTTTACTTCATTATTTTGTTAATTTAGATTATGATTATTTGTTATTGTGTGCAGGAAGGGATAATTTAATGATACGTGAAGACACAACACTGTTTAAAATGACACTGTGTAAAATAAGTAATATGATATGCAAATGAACTCTTATGCAAAACAACAAACGTAGAGTAGTACCGTATCCGAATATTAATGCGAGTAACTGTATTTAGGAATAATATACAACGTTCTAAACGTTAGCATGGCGAAGTTTTAACTACCTCGTCATACTAGCGTTTCAACCTCATTTCTTGAAAAGCAGTACCTAGCTATTCTTAAAAAGTGGCAGCTTTAAGACGTTTCGCAAACAACTCGTCGGGATCTACAATTCGAGCCACGACTCATTAAAGAAGACTCTGTTTCCGTTTCTCGTGTGCTCTTCTCGCTGGAAAAGGTCGAGCTAAGACAATCATAAACGTGAGTAGTTCAGCTGCAATTAGGTTGATCGATTAAGTTCATTAATTATAGACATTCTTACGATTTCATCGATTCGTTCGATTGGATAGTGTACAAGAAACATTTCCACGCTATAGTTTATATTTTATATCAGTGATACTCAAGTGTGGGTTAACATAATGTTCCGCCATATTGATTTGTAAAGGGTTACGTCAAGTGGCAGGAAAATTCAAATCTACTTGTTTATGGAAGAATTCACGTAAGAAAATAGTAGAATGGGGATACAAATTTTACAATCTAAATTCACAAATTTCAAATTATTAAAGTCATAAGGTTGTTAAAATTACCAAATTCAAAATTCTGGAATTTCTAAATTCCAAAATTCCTAATTTTCCAAATTCTCAAAACATCTAATTTCAAATGTCTAAATTGTTTTCTCCGTCTAGTCGCTGGCAATATAACGCGGGTCTACTGTATTTCCTACTTCACGGAATCTTCGTCGAATCTGAACGTCTCTAAATTCAACCCAATTATCGGATTCCCCCCCTAGTGATCAACGAGGCTATCTGATCTATTCTGATTGCATCCAGGAAGCGAATCGTATTTACGGGACGCCGATTCCAACTATGAAAATGACCTCTGATCCCTCAAGAATCAGATGCTGGATGCTCGTTTAAAGGTTTCGCTAAAAATAGCTAAACTTCACATGCGAGAACTGTTATATTTATAACGATAGATTTTTATCATTACCATGATCGACGACAGAAATTTATTCGGTTAATTATTGTAACTAATAATACCTAAATCAAAATTGCCATGTCGAAAAGTACCATAAGTATTATTTTATATTTGCTCGTTCTAAAGGGATCTTAAAGTAATTTTGTTGAGAGGCTGCATAATTGAAAGATTTCCAACGTTCTGGCATTCGCTGGCCCCCGGAAGATAACGAACGACGATCGTTAAGAGTCGACCGGATGAAAATTTCAGCGGAAGTTGGGATACAGAGTGGGCAATATTATCAGTAATTAAGCAAGATTCTGAGTGTCAGGGTATCGTACAACTTCAGGCAATTGGCACGACAAACGCATGGTTCGCTTGTTTCGCGAATGGTTATGGAGCGATGGTAATATCAGCAATTTCAAGCTACGAGCAACGCTCGATGGACCTCTCGACTTCAAATTTTCGATCAACATTACGTTTGCATAAAATTCGCATGAAACTGCATAATAAAATAGAGAGAGATTGATCGGACAGTTTTTAATCAAACCTCGGAACGAGGGGAAATATCGTTTTTGCGGTTAGGTATTTCCGAACCAAAAAATGGGTCATAACTTTTCACAATTTTTGTGTATACGAAGTTATGAAGTTTGAAATTTTTCAATTAACAAATTTTTCAGGTTGCTATATTTCGAAACTTCTGTGTCGAAGGTATCGAATTTATGAATTTCTAAATTATCAAATAATTCAATTATTAAATTTCTAAGTATCTCAATTTTCAAAACTATACATTCCCAAAATTACAAATTTCCATATTCCTACATTTCCAGATATCCAAATTTTCAGAAATACAAATTTAAAAATCTACAACAATATATATTTATAAATGTTGAAATATTTAAACATCAGAATTGCAAAATTTACTAGAAATCGAATTTATAAATTCCCTAGATTACAAACACCACAAATTCGTCAGAATATGAATGTCAAACCTAGGTGAAATATTCCTAAATTCTCTAGATTTCAAACTACACAAGCTTCCAAATTCTGAAGTTCCCTAGATTCCATATTCTAAAATTTCCTAACTATAAAATACTTGAATTCTTTTAGATTTCAAATTCAGAACTCACTAGAAATAAATATCCCTAGATTTCAAATTCTAAATATCCCTAAATTTCAACTTCCAAAATTGCCTAGATTTCGATTTCCAAAATTCCCTATATTTCAAATGGTTAAATCGCCTATATTTCAAATTCTCAGATTCCCTAGATTTTTAATTCTTTAGACTTGAAATGTTTGAATTCCCCAGATTTCAAATTTTTTAATTCCCTAGATTTCAAATTTGTACTGTATTAAAAATTCCGAAATTTCCTAGATGTCAAATTGTCAAAGCCCCAAATTGCGGGGGTTCAAAAATGTACGAATCATTAAAATTTTTAGTTTTCAAAATTCCCTAGATTTCAAACCTCTAGGGTAACCAGTTTCGTACGCATTATAATTGAATATTCCAAATTCTTCAAATTCATAAATTCTCAAATTCCGAAATTACTAAACATCCAATTTTCGTAATTTCCTAAATTTCCCAAATTTTTAAATACCGTTAAAAAAGCTTAAGTTTGCAAATTTTCAATTAACCATATCCGCAAATTCCTAACGTACATTTTAAAAAACATACGCGATACGTTACGTATTATAAAACTTGCGGTACTTCCGTGTCACATTTGCATACACGAGATCTGTTTTCCTTTTCGAATAACACCTACACAGCAGGAATCTGAAAACATCCAATACATTTCTGCTGACGATCGTGTTTATGGAGCAGTAAGATATTCAATCTAGCCAGATTTTATCATCGATTGTTTTACTGGGGGCAAGATTGCGAACTGGGTCAAAGCCGATCACCGCGCAGTCGGGATAATGAAGAAGAAACCTTTCGATGCAACATTTCGTTCGATTCGGCTCTGTTCTACCGCGTAAGGTACTTTAATTAGACGTTTTAATTGGTAATTAGGACAGACAGGAGTGGTCTACGTGTACGACGATCCTCGAAAATCTTGCTGTTCGTTAGCGATCGTCTCGTTCGAGGCATTGCTTTCAATTAACATCAGCAACTAGTTCTTCACGCAAATTAATCCTCTTCTCGAGATGTACTTCGATTTTGGTCTCCGTTGAAAAGCAACTGGACCCGAACAAGCATAATTTCGCCGGAAATTTTTCCGTCATTTTCTTTTTAACGAAACGTATCGCTGACAGTGTTTGGAAAAATAAAAGTACTCCGTATATTTGTAATCTTCGTCAGTTTTATTGATTTATTCCTTATCCATTGAGATTAGATTATCATACCAGTATATTTTACTTTATCAAGTAAACTTGATGTCACTGATCCTCGTTTACCAAAAGAATGTTTTGTTAAAAATCTTCTGTTCATGTTTCATATTTGCCTAAATATTTGAATCCACTACTTAAAATGAACAGACCTAGTCTAATAATCCCGATCTAATAACTCTGCTCCTAATACTTGCAGCGTCATACTTGCTGAAATAATTAAAAGGTCGAGTAAGGAAGGAATTTATATCGATTCCTTTGAAGATTCCACGATAAAAGACCATAACCTATCAAGACCACGAGCGAGGTCTTCGTTATCAGGACAAAACCCGTTTCCCTCTAAAAAAAGAGTAATAAACGGATGGTCTCCTAAGACCATAAAGGGGTTCAAAGGGTCTACCATAGCTGGAATCTATCGAGTTGGAGAATTAAAGCGATCGATATCGCCTGTCAAGGCGAAGTAGTTTGATATCTGCGAAAGGACTCACCGAAAACTGGAGCAAGGATGGATGACCCAGTGACCTGCAGCCTTCTGTCTGATCCGTTCCTTCATCAGAGCCTTCTTGCTGCCGAACAGCTTCATGGCCAGCTTGTTGTCCGTTGGTTGGAACAGGGCCTGAAGCTGATTCTTCAAGAAGCTCTGCTTAACCTCCTGGCCCGGGAGACCCGGGCCCGGCTCCTCCTTCGGCGTCCCGTAAAGGGACACATCGTCCACTCCGAAGTGGACCTTCCCGCTGCCCTTGTAATTCATCTCGTTGCCTGAAACAGAAAAATAATAACACTCGTTAACAATCTTAGCAGATAGATCATTTTATAAAGCCGTATGTTCCGAATCAGTGAATATTCGATATACGCGAATCTCTTGTGTCTGAACTTTCACTGATATCGTGTACATTGATTCAAGTTTGCTGAAAAGCGAGCGAAGACAACGTTCGAATCGAACGTAGACAGTGACATATCATTATTTGTTGAAAGTCCTAAATTTTCAAAATTATAAACTCCCAACATCACAAACCTAACTCTATACTCTTGAAGTCTCAGATTTGCAAAATTTTAAAGTCTCAAAATCTCAAGTCAGAACACTCAAAGTTTCAATGTTCACAGTCCAAAAAACCAAATAGCTCTCAGCTCCCAAAAACCATCCAAAGCTTCAAAAATCAAAAGTCTCAACCAAAATTCCAGCACCCAAAAATAAAGTTCTAAAAAAATCCCACAATCCAAATTTCCAAAGATCTAAAACCTCGACATCCTAAATACATAAATCCTAAGTACATAAATCCTAAGTTTACCATACAAACTTCACCTAATTTTACTATAAATATCTTAAATACCTCAATCCTAACCGCCTAACGTACTGCAAAAAGACTTCATCACTTCACAATTCCTCCTCCGTCCACCGTTACATCTCCACAAAGAACAATATACAAAATTTCCCTAATTCTCTCGTACGACGATGAATCCCTAAGAGAAAGCTTACCCCACGCGATATTTACCCAGACGTCATTAGCCGTTGCGTCAAACTGATAAAGGCAAGTTTGCACAGCATGACACGTCCATCCATCTTCGTTGAATAAACCAAAAGTGACCATCCTGTTCGCGAATTCAACCTTCGAACATTTTCGTCCATTCAATCCATCACACGCGATTCAAGTGGCCGCTCTTTGCAAACAGTTTAATAAACAGGTCGTTAATTAATCCTCAATTTGTATTACGATAACGGTCATAAATCTACGACGTTGATTTTGAAATCAGGTTACCAAGAACCGTTTTCTCTATTAAAACAAAACGATCGTGGGTTAATCGACACTTTGCATCCTGTACTCGCAGAAACATGCCGCACTCAACATTTGTGCAGCTAAATTACTCTCGTGGTGGTTCCGGCACGCGAATTTATTCCGATTTCTCTTTACAGCTTCCCAAACGCAACATGTACATACGAGAAACGTAAAAACCACGAACAACCGTTCGACTCGATTAAATACAGTTATTCGAGAGAAGGATAACTTCTTACGGGAACAGTTTTCATGTGGAACGATCATGTGGAGCGAATTACTTTTATGCCGAACGATATACTACTTCCTAGCGCATTTTCATCGTATTTATTTTAATCTGGTATGGCGCGCTGAGAGCACTGCAGCGAACTTGTAACGCGTATTAATTATTACCGGACCAAGTAAGTAGAAGTTCGTAAACTTCGAAAATAGAGTTAACGATGAATTATGAACGTTCGATTTACGGGAAAATTGTTTTTCATATCCGTACACAAATAATTCTTGTTGGCAGGTATTTACATGTAACTACAGTTATTCTCATGAATTTGTAGTTTTTAATTATTTACATAATTTATACTTTTAAATTATTTTCATGGATCTACGGTTTTTAATTATTTACACGACTGCACAGGTTTTAATTATGCACATGATCTACAATTTTTAAGAATGTACAGTTTTAAATTATTCTCATGAATTTGTAGTTGTTAATTGTTTTCATAATTTATACTTTTTAATTATTTACATGGATTTACAGTTTTTAATTATTTACACGATTACACAACTTTTCATTATGTACATGATCTACAATTTTTAAGAATGTATATTTTTAAATTGCTTACATGATCTGCAGTTTTTAATTATTTCCATGAATCTACAGTTTTTAATTATTTCCATGAATCTACAGTTTTTAATTATTTCCAGGAATATACAGTTTTTAATTATTTACATGAATCCACAGTTTTTAATTGTTTACATAAAGCTGCAGCTTTAAATTATTTGGTCTGCAGTTTGCTTTATATTCGTATGATTTAAAAATGCGATAAAAACAGAGGACCAGATTTGGCAATATTTATGCCGCGGATAGATCCACTTTTCTTAAATATATTGTGATTGCATTTTTATATTTCATAAGTTCATTAGATTTATTATTTTAAAGTATATTTGAACGGATGGATGAAATTGATTAGAGCATATTCAAATTTGGCGCCAAATTGGAAACATGGAAATATGTAATTTCCAAAAACATATTTTCCGGAGAAATAAATATAAACACAGTTTTTTGTTTCCTCTCAGAATCGACAATAGGATTCATGTCCGCAGTGATTCAACAGAAATGTAACATCAAGGTTATCAGGTTTCTCAAATCTGATACAATACTTACAGAAGCTTCCAAACTCAAACAAACATCATAGGAATCCAATAGCACATACGGATTAAATTTCCCAAAAACCTGCTGCGTAAAATATCAAATAACTATGAAGTATTATCAATGAACTACAACATTCTTGAATCAAATATTATTCTATTCTTTTATTATAACAAAACTTTTGTTAAACAAATATGAACTTACTATTATTGTTTATGATACTTTAAATGTCCAAAATCAGTTCTTGTTCAAAGCTCAAAATTTAAAAATCGACAGAAATTTTATTAAATTTTTAAATTTGAACATATCTAAATTACTAAATTTTTAAGTTTCAAGAATTCCAATGCACCAAATTTCACATTTTTAAATCCCCAAACTTCTATATTACCAAATATCCAAATCCTCAAATTTCAACACCACCAAATATCCAATTCTCTAAATTACCAAAATTCTCTATGTTACCAAATTTCCTATTTCCCAAATTGTCAAATTTCCACATCTCCAAATTCCCTAGATTTTAAACTTCCAAATTCCTGAAATACTTATGTTCCAAATTTCTAAATTCCTAAACTTTCAAATGTCCTACCTTCTAAATTCCAAACCTTCAAAAATCCTAAATTCCTATACTACCAAATATCCAGTTCCCCAAATTGTTACCTTACCAAATTTCCAAATCCCTAAATTTCTACACCACCAAATATCTAATTCACCACACTTCCGAATTTTAAAAAATCCTTCACGATAATACAAATATCCACTCACTATAACCACATAAATTAATCAAAACACGAGCACTAAATCACCGTATCAGTACTCATCTCTAAACACGTTCGCAGCACCTCATCAAATCCAACACCTCGAGCGATCAACCGTAGGACTCACCGTGCTTGAATGTTCTACAAGCGTGAGACAATTCCGGCCAGCTGGAGATAAACTTTTGACAACCTTTCGGCTTCGCATCCGTCGGTTGTCTCAGTTTTCTCAGCAACGGCGTCGTCAGCTCATTCAGTTTGGTGGCACGCGTCGGATTGTCGGTCATCGCCCGCGAGAAAGAACGCATAGAATCAGCCTGCAGGAACCGATGCCTTGTAACTAGTCCCCGCTGTAGAGGTTGACTAATGACGAGGTGAACACACCGGGTAAAAAGAAGGCAGGCGAAAGCCAGCCCCAACGGAAGAGGAACACGAAGAGAAGAGAGAGAAACAGTGACCGGTTTTATTGTGGAGCCAACAGCACCGGCCACGCCGACGGCCCTCCCGTGTTTCTCCTTTGCTTTCGATTATTTACCGGCCGCGAACACATGCAAATAACCGCGACAATCTACACCACTGTCAACCTTGACCTTCCCTCCACTACGACCGAATTATCGCGCGCGATATTTCGCATGACGACCACCTTCGATACCGGCGTATGCACTGCTTCGATTATGATTATGCTTCGCAACACCACCGGTTTATGCCGCGTTTGCAGTGTTGACAGTCTGTATTTCGGGAAGTAATTAGAACTAATACTAAGAATTCGGATTAAGTGAATTCGAATTTCCGACGACAAGATTGAAGAACAGAAGATATGTAAATTGTCATAGCCTGCCATTTTAGGCGAAGAAACCCCTAAGATTGGAAAGTAGTGGTGTATCGGCTATCTTCGGATGCATTCGGTTCTTATCGGCTAAATCGGCGTCAGGAACGCCAGTGAATACGTGCTATTTATGCGTGAACTGTGTAAGAGACAAGTGAGAATATTTATTGACACGTGCATCGAGTGAAATTTATAGCTTATGGACTGTTTTAAACTATGATTATCGTAAATATTGACAAGTATTTATTTTTAAAAAAGTTTTGTACTGTTTGTTAAGTTGGTTAGATGAGCCGTTTATTTTGAAAGTAGGGCGAGTCCACTTTTGAAAAAATTAAGATAATAAGAATAGATAAAATTTGATGTGGTATTTTTATCTGTAAGAAATCTGTGGTGAAAATAATTACGCTGCTGAATGCAGCATTAAATACGGGAAAATAGTGATTTATCATTTTTATTTCTTTGGGTTCGAAAATATAAAGTGTGGTGTGTCTAAAAGCAGCCAGCTAAGTACTCTTTCAATCGTAATTGGTACTAGTAATATTTTAGTTAATAATAACCTAATTTTGTAATAATGAAAAAAAATTGTTATTATTAGGTATTTTATAACGTAATATACAATAATAGTATAATCAAAATTGTAATATTATATATTATAATAACAATTCACACTTGTACAAAATTTAAACGATATCAAAGCACGAATATAGTGCAAATAAAATTTTATATTTAGCTCATTTCATCAGGGTTTTCAATGTGACTAATACTTTTATTGTACGTACAAGTTTATATGTTTCCCTTAGCATAATGTAGCTATCATTCACAGTTGTTGAATCACACTCAATATATTCGAATGTATTCAAAATCAATTCCAATTTATCATCGATTAATGATATTCAAATATATTCAGAAATGCACAATGGTATTACCTTGAAGTGACCTCTGACTCTCAAAATTAAAGTCAAATGTGAAGTCATACTGCAAAAACTTGTATGTCTAAATACATCGAAGATCCTGAACGCCCCCAAAAAATGACCTTGGCATAAAAATGTTCTGTATAACGTTCTCTTCCTTTCATCTTTAAATTGAGTATTAAATACATTTCTTATTATCACCCTTGATGCAGATATTTAGATCGTCACAAGGGACCACCCTGTACATGTACAGGGTGTTACTTGTAACGCTACTCAAGGTCACCTTGGGTTTTTTTAAATAGGAACATATATTTTTTTGTATTCATAGCTGTAGAGGACATCGAGACGAATTCAAAACAAATATTACACGATATTTTTATTAACATATTACTCAATTTACAGAAGTGGAAATGTCTCATCTACAATTTTAAAAATCGAATATTGATACAGTTAATTCTGCGATAAACGAGGTATCATGTGCAAGAAGGAATCGACAAAGATACGGCTCGTTTACTACGCTCGAACACTATTCTTTTCCTGCGTAACATTTAATTAACCCAAGCTTTAATAATCTCTAGTTACGTATATTCATTGTTGCGTTTGATACACAGACGATAACCGAATGATTCACGTTCTTTATTCGAGATTTACGTTCCTCTTTGACTGAGAAAAATGCTGAGAATGTTTGTTAGTTAAAACAGGACCGTACTATTTATCTCTAGGAATTGATTACAGAAATCTGTTTACGTCGATAAATAAACGATTTTCCTCAATTTTCTCGAAAAAGCTTTCAATATTTCCTCGCGTTAAATACACATTTTCCTCTTTCGAGTTTTTTCTTTTGCATTCAGGAAAAATTAGAATAAACGTAATTGATTTTATTAACGAGGAAAATACGCATGTAAAATATTCAAAATAAGTTAGACTAGATAACACAAATATAATTATCCTAGATGCATTTTTAGAATAAAACAGATCAAATATTTTAGAAAAAAGTTTTCTAAATGTTTTCCATAATTTAAAGTAAAAAATTTGAAGATCTGCTCTTGAAATAATATTTACACTATTTAATCAAAGAATAGATATAAGAGGTAACACTGACAAAGAGATAATGCTTTATACCTGCACATTCATCTGTAATTTATTTGTAACTTATAAGAAATACTTTGTTATTTATTTGCAATTTGTAATAAATACGAGTAATATTAATAATATACAAAAAATTGACGAGAAATAGATTTCTAATTATTAGAGGTTGACACGAAATTAAATTTGCTTGATTTAAATTTCCCGCGCGTCTATTCTGTACCTAACCTAACCAACGTAAAGGGACAGTTTCCGGAATATTTGAGGACGCACGGAGTTTCGCCTCTTATTGTACCTTCTAATTGGTTATGTTAGGTTACGTTTAATCGTGTCTCGTTAGAATAACAGGAAAATGTTGCGGACAGGTTCATAATCTCCGTTGATGGAAGATTTATCGAAATCGTGAGTAAAACAAATCATTTTTTAATGGCAGTAAATTCAAGCGTGCAAACGAGTAATGTTAATCGCCTCTTATGAAACAAATGTCCGCGGAAAGAAAAAATTCGATGATTCACGTGATTCTTATTTGCTGACGTTTTCCCGTTTAAAAATTGTCATATTCAATGGTACATTATCATAGTTGTTCACAGATACACGTTTTAATGATTTAATTGACTCCCGTGATCGTTCCACTGATTTGCGTATGTAACCAAGGAAAATCGTTCGCACATTATTCAGCCTCTAATAACACTAATCGCGTCAAATGTTCATTTCAATGTATAATCGTTTTAAAATTAAAGTTTGTTTTGCTGTTAATCTGTTGTAAAATGCAGAAGGTTCTGTTTTCCGTGGTTCGTTGATGGTACTGGTAATACTACTTTGTTACCGTAAATAGTGACACTATTTTATTAGTAAATAGTGATACTATTTTATTAATAGGAATAATAGTAATAAATTTTTGTATTATTATTATTTAATAATAGTGTACTGTATGTTGTATTAATAATATTATACTTAATGATACTATATTATAATATACTATTATTAAGGTACAATATTACTATACCATAACTCTACTAGTGTTTACTGCTGGTGTCACAAATAGTACTAGCACTTATTACTGAATTTCATTGCTAAGAAATGAAGTTATTCAATTTTGTGAATACTATTATTAGTAATAGTATTAACAGTGATATTTGCTATTGCTAATAAATAATGATATAGTACCAATAATAATAATAGAATTTTGATATTATCACAGCTATTAAAAATATTATATCAATCACATTATGATACTGCTGTTATTCTGAGATATTTACTATTAATAATAATAATGTAATCCAGGTAAGTTAATAGTTAAAATTATTACAGTATGTTAGTAGTTGATATTATTATCAGGAGCAATTGATTATTTATATTACTACAGTTATAATAATATCTCTACATTGTTACTGTACTACTACTTAACATTACTATTAATAATATTACTGCAAATGGAAATTAATAATAAGCGAATATATTTTCTAGTACTAACAACAATTAATAATATTGATATAAATTTATCATTCACTTTAATAATATTATTACTAACGTTACTATATTATTTATTACCACCAACATACTTATTATTAAAAATCTATGTTGAATAAATATGTAGAATGATTACACTCTTAAAACAGGAAATGATGAAGTACAAAGTTAGGTGTTGATTATCATCGAAAGAACTTTACCTCTTTGCGTTATAACCAGCTGTCACGTGCTCGTAAACACGTGGACTGAATGGCAAGCCACGTCTGATTACTTTTCAATATTGCGACGACCGATAATGGGCTCGTTACGAGTATTTGTCGGCGGATAAATGAGCTCCATCGCGTTGCTCTATATTTTCGCGCGAACACGTGCGTTACATTCAAATTCATCGTGTTTGTTCGCATTTTCGCGCCGGAACACGAATTTTAGTTTCGATAAAAAATATTTATTAAATTGCAGTAAACAATGTTTTTAATTACTATGTTGGAGTGATCAACGTTTCTATTTACTTAAGTTAGAATAGCAACAGCAAAAACAATACTAATAATAATAATAATAGCAGCAGCAATAGCAATAGCAATACTAATAATAATAACAATAGTAGCAGTAGGAATAGCAATAACAATAGCAACAGCAGTAACAGTAGCAATAGCACTAACAACACAACAGTACTGCAATGTAATATCTAAAACATAAAACCTAGAAGGCTAAATTAAGACAATGTTGTTCTTACTAGTAGTAGTAATAGTATTAGCAAAAGTAGTAGTAGCAGTAATAGTAGTATGATAAATACTAACAATAGTACTAATAGTAGTAGTAGTAGTAGCAGTAACAGTAATAGTAACAGTAGTAGCAACAGTAGCAGTAATAGTGGTAGTAATAGTAATAATAGTAGTAATAGTAATAGTAACAGTAATAGTAACAGTAGTAGCAACAGTAGCAGTAATAGTGGTAGTAATAGTAATAATAGTATAATAATAGTAGTATAATAGTAGTAATAGTAATAGTAACAGTAGTAGCAACAGTAGCAGTAATAGTAATAGTGGTAGTAATAGTAATAATAGTAGTAATAGTAATAGTAACAGTAATAGTAACAGTAGTAGCAACAGTAGCAGTAATAGTAATAGTGGTAGTAATAGTAATAATAGTAGTAATAGTAATAGTAACAGTAATAGTAACAGTAGTAACAACAGTAGCAGTAATAGTAATAGTGGTAGTAATAGTAATAATAGTAGTAGTAGTAATAGTAATAGTAATAGTGGTAGTAATAGTAATAATAGTAGTAATAATAATAGTAATGGTAGTAGTAATAGTAGTAGTAATAATAGTAGTAATAGTAGTAATAGTAATAATAATTTAACGATAATGCAACCTAATACCTAATAAATAATACCTCAAACCCTAAATACCCCCAAAATTATTTTTTACAACACCCTCAAATCGCTACTACTATAAACTCTCCTTATATGACCATTCCCAACTACCAAAAGCTAACTAAATAGCAACTAATGATTAAAAACCTATGGAAATAAAGTTAGAAGTTGAAACACCGTCCAAGTTCAATGTTATGTTCCCACTATTACCTCATCGTCCAACATCTACTAACAGAATATAATTGAACTATTCTCTACCGTAATTCTTTTAATCTCACTGATGTAATCACCTAGAAAACACAGCGGAACAGACGCGGCAAAAAAAAAGGAAAAGGTTAAACTACATCGATGACACATCACAAAAGATACTTGGCAATAATTCGTGGCGTGTTTGGATCCACACGTGTGGGTGTAATTCTGTGTTACACTAAACGAGCTTGATACGTAAGTGGACGAAACGTGGGTGTAATAATACGGGCCATTAATGCAATTACCTTTACCTTTTGCTTGTCTACATTTCTTGTGAATTCTTCACACCTCCTGTCCATTAATAGATCTCGAATATTTATCGTGTCGGAAACAGTTTCCGGAATAATTGAAAAACTAAATAAAACGTGTACACACAGATTTTATGCACGTCGATATTACAGATTTTATATCTTCCGGATATTTGCATAAAAACGGATTAAAATCGACGGTACAGAAACACAAATATAACAAATTCTGGACGTAAAAAAGCTTGCACGAAGAGCAAATATTTATCGCCTACAGAGGTGTGTTTAGTCTTCTCGATTTATATTCAAAATTGGGAAACTAGGATGTAACAGTATAAATAAAAACGTATGGAAATTCGAGCGAATAACCGGTTCTGGTCAAATACGGGCTGTACACGTTTTGCTCAACTTTTATTCGCAGTTTAAAAAGAGGACAGAAAGGGATTAAAAGCAGTAACGGAACGAGCATTAAGCTAATTGACGCGGAGCTTGCTCATACCGCCATTAAATCACTTTTTGTGAATGGCGCAACAGTCTGACAAATGTTTCCAGCTTTTCCGAGCGGACACGTCGCAAATCTCGCGTGAAAATGTGAACGGTATCTGTCGCAAGCTGTGCAATTAAATTTCCGGGGAAGATTCAAACTGTAACTCAATGCCCGCCGACGAAACTGGAGGAGTATGTTTCACTGGAAGCACTCTAAACTTCTCATCAAAATATTGAAGCTGTCTTCTGCGAAATATGATCAACGTGCTGACCGAAGCGTAGATTTGGTTAATGTTCTGAGTAAGGTATCAAAATCTGATATGTGAAATAGCGGTTATGTTACTAATTTTTATGGATGACTGTGGATGAAATTGTTCTTAAGCAGAATCAAGTTCTACTTGTTTCAGTAGAGTTGTCCGAACTTGTCTGCATTTCTTAATCTACAAATTTTCAAATTTGTAAATTTGAAGATTTCGGAATTTCAAAATTCATAAATTTTCAAATACCAAAACTTTTAAATCTTAAAATTGCCAAATTCTTACGTTTTGCAAATTTCTATGCATATTCACAAATTGCCAAATTATTAAATTCAGAAATTTCTAAATTACCAAATTGCCAAATTACCAAATTCCTAAATCCCCAAATTGACAAATTACCAAATTCCCAAATTCCCAAATTCCTAAATTCCTAAATTCCCAAATTCCCAAATTCCCAAATTCCCAAATTCCTAAATTACCAAATTCCTAAATTGCTAAATCCCCAAATTTACAAATTACCAAATTCCTAAATTCCTAAATTCCCAAATTCATAAATTCCTAAATCCCCAAATTGACAAATTACCAAATTACCAAATTACCAAATTCCTAAATTCCTAAATCTCCAAATTGACAAATTACTAAATTAAAAAATTCCCAAATTACCAAATTCCTAAATTCCCAAATTGACAAAGTTCTGAATTTCCAAATTCCCAAGTTTCCAATTTTTCAAATTTCCAAATTCCTAGATTTACCGATTTTCGAATTTCCAAATCTTAAAGTTCCTAAATTGCTAAATTTCTAAATTTCCAAATTCTCAAAATCCCAAATTTTCAGTCCTCAAATGTAGAGGTATACCCAAAATATATCTTCCAATTTCTAGATCCTTAAATCCCAAGATTTCTACACAATATCGCCTAAACTAATGATTGTTTTACATAAATAGATTAATACTTTTTTGTAAAGAATATGAAGGAGCATCGGCTCATGCAATAAAAAATATATGATTCCAAAAAACATTAATGACCTTCATATCTCCTTTACATGGTCACCTACAAAAAAAATATACCATCAAAATGTGCCCTCTCAAAACCATTCAACTTCATCTGAAACATTGTTTGCTATGCGTAATAATAATGACGTAAATCTAGATGTCAAAATGTGGTGACCCACCCTGTATAACTGTACGTAATATTACATAGTACGTAATATTATAATACATAGTACATAGTACATAAGAGTTATAAGGAAAGAACTTACCTTGATCGGCTACGAAATCGGTGATGAGCAATGTCTCGTCGTCTAGAGCAGTGACGAGGCTGTCCGTGCAAGTGTTCGTGTTCTCGATGCTGATCTTGATGCTGTCATCTTTGTTAAGCCGTGGATGATTGTTCGCGGCGGGGTTATTACCGGCGTGGCAGTTATTATTGTTGTTATTATTATTATTATGGTTGCTGTTGTTGTTGTTGTTGTTATTGTTATTGTTGTTGCCGGCCTGCTGCTGGCCGAGGTGGTGATGGGGTGAACGAACGGATTCTGTGCTGCTGGTGTGCAAACTGACCCCTGTAGTTGCCCTTCCGTTCACCAAACGTAAACTTGGTGCCCTTCGACCGCCACCTCCTCCTCCTCCACCCCCCCCAGCGTTTGTCACAGAACGGCCGCCACCTCCGCCACCCTCGCCCTCCCTGCAATCACAATCGATTATTTCCTTAGAATATATTGAAAAGTCTCAAAATTGCTGGAAGGATGTCATTTTCGCTGACGGGAGTAAATACTGTATTTTTGGTTCGGACAAAACAAAATATGTGGCAAAGAGTGAATGAAGCCAAAAAATCTGAAGCCTACTTCAAACCACGGAGGACGTTCTGTTATTGTATGGGGGTGCATTTGCAGTGTGGGTACTGGTGAATTGGTGTTTATTGACGATATTTTTAGATAACTCGTTTGATTAAATTATCCTTCCAGGTTATAATACCGAATGTATGTTTTTCTTTTTATTTTTTCTTGTGAACGTTTAAAAAATCACGCCCTGCTTTACATCGACGCTGACGCAACTAAAAGAACGTGAATTTTAGAGGAGAAACCTATTAACATTTTATGGAGACATGTTTAAATATCAGTATATAATTACATTATGCTTGATATATGGTTGTACAGAAATTAGTATCAATTATTTATTAATGAGATCTTTGCTGTTTTATATTTGAAGCTCTTTAATTAAACTTGTAATAATTATTACCTCATATATTTATGCAAAATGAAATATATGTATTTACACATATTTCAAGCGACTTACTATTTCTTATAACTTATTCGAAATACTTTTGTACGGCAGTGCATTTAAACGGATATTTAATAGGAAAAAGTAATTAATGATAATTTATTGTAATTTATTTTACTTAAAATGCCGGAATGAATGAATATGTAAATACTAAGTGTATAGATAATCGGTAAACGTGACAACTTTATGTACACTATTCGAAGAACAACGCGTGACTAACTTGTTTTTCAGATATCGGGGATTATCAGAAGATTTAGAACCATCGTTGTTTGTAAACATCGGTAGGATTATGTCATGGATTGTTACATACGAAAGTTTTGATTAGATTTTCAAAAGTTTGGAACTTTGAAATTTTGCAACTTTCGAATTTTAGAAGTTTCGGATTTTTGTACTTTTAGATTCTAAGATTTTGAAATTTTTTAATATCAAAATTATTATTAATAAATGCTAATACTATCAGTATTGTGAAAGTAAGTTAATAGTTGACATAAATAACAAATAATAGCAAATAATCTGAATAAATAATATTAATAACAATAAATAATAATACAATTTTTAATAGCAAATAATTCATATAACCGTAGCAATAAAAAAAAATATATATATTACTATCATGCTATTTATTGTTACCAATAATAATTAGTGAGTACTATCAGTAATTTAACTTCTGTCAAAAAACACTTTTTATCAAATTACTCTAAGTACACGAGTATTCCATTAAAAGGAACATCTTGTATAAGATGAGCTTTAAATATTTTAAGCGTGTGGGGTCCCTGAAGGTTTTAATCCGGCACTGAACGCGGGCCATCTTGTCAGCGTTTAATAAGTAATTAAGCAAAGACATCAGGGAACGGAATCTTCCGATTAATTCGAGCGACGGCGATACAGTTAAAGGATGAATCTGGTAAGAGGGAACAATTTGTCGAGGGCGATAAAACGAGGCGATAAACGGGTGTCCAGAATCGCAAGGACGATTTCATTCGAGATGGAAAGATTAAGAAGTGGAACGCGCCTCGAGGACGATTTTGCAAACGAGTCGCGTTAGCCAGTTTTCAAGGGTGGCTATTTGAACGTTCAAACTGCGATGTGTATACTGATTACAATTAAGATATAACATTGTTCCTTTGTCGACGACTTTTCTAACGTTGCCACACTGAAGCACTTGGATATTTCGTTACGTAATTATTTTTATTTTCAGCAAATCTCACAGAACAATTTCGTGATATTTAGATTATTGGAGATGTAGTTAAATGTAATGGCCCGTATGCATGGAGATCGCGCTAGTTCAGAGACAGAAATTTCAGGATTTTTGAGCTTTTTGAATTTTGGTTTTTGAGTTTTTTGGATTTTGAAATTTTTTGGTTTTTTGGGATTTTAGGATTTTTTTGCTATAAGGATAAATTTTTGGTTTTGTAGATTTTGGGATATAAGGATTTGAATATTTTAGGATTTTTTAATTTTCGAATTTTCGAATTTGGAGTTTGGAAGCTTAGAGATTTGGAAATTTTGAAATTTAAACATTTTGCAAATATGAAAATTTGAAAATTTAGGAATTCAAGGCTTTGAAAACTTACAAATCTAGAAACAATGTACTAAAAAATTTGTATATTAAAAAATTTAAAAAATGAAGAATTATATAATTTAGAAATTCCAGTTTGCAGATATGAAAACTTATTCCCAAAAATTCATTAAATTTTCTTTAAATTTTAAATTAGTTCTTCGTTAAAAAATACACGAAGATCAACAATGTAATAAAATGTTGAATATCCAATTTCACAAGTAGTGAAGAAGCTTAGATGTATTGGAAGGGCTTCACATTACTCTTTGATTGTTGGAAAGGTTAAAGCTTCCTCGAGGTTTTTTCCCTGAACGTTTCAGACACAGTCGTCGGAAAGTAATGAACAAGAAGAGGATCTTATCGATAAGGAAGCATATCACAAGAGGGAGATCCAAGTACAAGAAACGTGGCATAACGACCTCGGGTCTCTGCTATCGACAGCTCGTTTTACAGAGAACGATTTCTTCTTGCAGTTACCCTCTCCTCTGATCGCAATAACAGATAAATATCTGCCATCCACGATACTGTAACCTTCTGTTTCCAATTTTTCTCCTTCGCTCTCTGTCTCGGGGAAAAGTAATATCGAAGTGCAAACATGCTTTACAGTTCCTCTTCTCGGATAATAAGATAAATGTAGTGGTTGAATGAGTACTGGTAATTAACAATTGAGTGGGAATTTTTGTTAATAATATTTCTGCTTATTTTGAAATAAAGTAAGCTAATCAAAATGTAATAGTGCAGTATAATTTATGATTCTATAATTCAATAGTTATATCACGCAAAAATATTATTTATGATACTCTGAAATTCAACATTTTTGTGACATGTACCACGCATTAAACGCCATCGACACTGGCGCGATGAGACCGAATTATTAAATGAATCAGCCTTACCGAATTTATTACATTGTTAATATTTATTGTATTAAAGTATGTTTTGTATTCAATACATTTATGTTAATAAAAACTATACAAAAATGTAATTCTGCTTATTTTTAAACTTGTCATAATATCAACATAACCTAAAATTTTATTCCTTGCATTATAAATTCTTAAGAATGTCGGATGAAAAGAAAACGATAACATACAAAAAGATGTTTGTGCAGCAGTAAAAGTCTTTAAAACAGACATTTCATTATAAGTTACCAGTGAAAAGTTCCATGTGTCAACAATAATTTAGAAGAAAAATCTCATTGCAATTGAGTACATAAATTTATTATAAATAAAGTATTTTCATTCTACAAAATATTATTGTCTTGATTTTTTTTTTATTAAACGATGACAATAATTGAATTAATAAACATTTAATATTTGGACAGTAATAATTAGTGACTTGGACATGCCATGAATACTGTTTAATTAAATGGACCGTATAAATATATTCATATTAATTTTTAAATAAATTAATTCTTGAATCAATTTAAAACTTTTTCTTTCACAAAAAATTTCACTCTTTCGGATGAACGTATTGAATTATAATTTCATACTGTCTAAATATAGAAGCGATTGTAAATATTATAACAGCTTCCTTCATCGTTTGGCTACTGGAATTTTATTGCAATTTCATTCAAAATATGCGTGGATCACACATCTGACATAACAACACTTTCAAGGTTATTGTAAAACTGGCATCTTTATATAATAAAATGGTTTTTGTTACTAATAACTACTGTAAATGATTGACACATTTTTTAACTATAACTATTGTAAGTTTTTTGAAGAATCATTTAACCTAACCTGACTATAACTACTTTTGTTATTAAAATAGTATCATAACAGTATAGTTCTATTTTGTTCTATGTACATTTTTATTGCTAAAAAATATGTTTAAATACCTTAGTATTGAAAATTTTTAATTTCAAAATTTTAGAATTTTGTAAATTCACAAAATGTAAGAAATATAAGAAATCTGATAGTTGAAAAACGTTGGTATAGCCGCGTCGGTGGTAATATAACGAGAGTCTACTGTATCGCGCTTCAGTAAACTGTCTGTTGACTGGGATGGTGTTTAAGAGGTTTAATAAAGCGGTTTGTACACAGCTGCCAACGAATAATCGCGGTTAATCTTCAAAGGGTATACGCACAATAATGCCGTTCAATTCTCTGAGGTCAGTTTCAAGTACGCCAATGAATATTTATTAGTACTAAATCAAGGGACTGGTGCGAAGCTTTCGGAATACAAATCGCGTTTACCTCTTGCGAACGCGACCATTACTGTCTTCTGGCGAACGTTTCGAGATGAACAAGGACACGGTTTCAATTATTATTGAAAGCTGAACGCTACTTGTTGTTACTTCGTCACATGTTTATCTTCTTACACAATCCACTCAATATGTTAAGAAATTTATGGGAGAACATTGAAGAGGTTCTGGGAAGAAATACTTCGCGATTCGTGACTGGAGTACGAAACAGGCGCTCAAAAATTTTAATCACTTCCGTGACGGTTACATGGTTACGCAGCAATCGATGACTTAATATTTCTCGATTGAGAATCGGCGTATAATTTACAATTTAAAATTGCAGTTTAACTTTTCGTTCGGAATTGTTGAATTAAGAATTAATAGGTAATTTTAATTGCGAGCGGTGATGAATTGATAATTCGCTTTGCATCGTTAATTGGAATTTTAACCGATTAACGATTTGAAACTCTGTTGATACGAACTTCGATTAACATTTTAAAAGTTAATCTTGATTCGATCGCGTTCAATCAAATATTACATTTGAATAATAAATTCAAGTAGTAAATTATGAAATGTAATTAGTAACAGTCTTCAAATTATTACGATTACTAAATGTTCTAAGATTTTTGTGATAGTCAACAAGGATCTAGCGATTTTGAGAACTAGATATCTAGCTATCTTGGGACCTAAACTTATAGGGATTTGATGATGTAGAAAATTACTGTATATCTTTTCAAAGCTAGAGCTCTAAGAATGCAGAGATTTAAAGATACATGTAGAAATATAGGGAAGATTGCGATGTTGGAGTGTTGGGACCTAGGTATATTGGTACCTAGAGTTATTATAATCTAGGTATATTCTGAGATTATTCGGATCTAGGGATATTGAGATATGGGACTAGGGGATTTTGTCATCTAGGGATTTTGACTCTGGAATTTTTGCATCCAGTTATTTTAGGATAAAGCGTATTTGTGTTGTAGGGATTTTCGATCTAGGAATTTTGACATTCAGTTATTTTAGGATAAAGAGATTTTGAGTTCTAGAGATTTTTTAATCTAGTGATTTTCGATCTATGGATTTTTACATTTGGATGTTGATGTCCAGTGGTGTCTAGGGATTTTCGATCCTGTGATTTTCTAGGGACATTAATTAAAAAAATAAATTTTTGCCCTAGGGATTTTTGAATTTAGGGATTTCGAAATAATGCGATCTCGGGGTCCGAAATATCGATGTCTAGGGATATCGGAGCATGGATATTTAGAGATTATAGAGGTCTGGGAAATTGAGAATAAGGGATATGCTGGTTTACATGTCTAGGAATCTAAGAATATAGAGATTTATGGATCTAGGAACATATGGTTCTATCAAAAGGTATAGAGGGATTTAGGTATGCATATTCCTAAAATTCTAGGTACGTAAATATTTTTCAATATAGGATGTTCTGCCACAAAGTGATTTAGCAACGTTTTAGAAGATTAAAAATTTGGGGTTCTAGAAGTCAATGTCAAGATCTTGGTACCCTGATACCTAGTAATTTACAGTTTCTATTATACACTCCTACGTACATTTCGTATGTTACCGAATGTAACATGTGTTACAGTGTTGTATCGACTGCAGTTCGAGTTCGTATTCGTTGACATTTTCCTTCCCAGAGTACATACGCGAAAAGTTATTTCCAGTTCGTTGTTCGCGGAAGAAAGGGGGAGGAACAATTCCGGCAATAAGTCGGAAATTTGCATAGAGGACAAGCTGCGTAATAATTAATCCAGGTGGTTCCCGAGCTCGATAGAAACGCGACTATTTTCGCGGATATTCCGCGACGGAACGATCGTGCCCGCGGTTCAATAAATGCGCGAGGCCATATTCATCCCGCGGCGCGCACAGCCAATAGAATTAATTTGCAAATTTATCCGCGACGCGAGGTTTCCTCGCATTCAATGAAAGTGAAATTAAGTCCGGTTCATCGAGTTGCCCGCGATGCTTGTTAAACGACTCGTCGCATGCGTGGAAACAAGATTCTTTTCCCTTTGTGAACAAGGAAGGTTAGGTGGTTTTTGTGTCGCGTGGGTCATCCGTGACCCCACGTTACTTAATACATTGCTGACCGGCAATTTTACGCAGAATGTCACTATACATTACTCAC
The DNA here is from genome assembly GCA_945859555.1 of Megachile ligniseca. Taxonomy (NCBI): domain Eukaryota; kingdom Metazoa; phylum Arthropoda; class Insecta; order Hymenoptera; family Megachilidae; genus Megachile; species Megachile ligniseca. The sequence goes on from OX243790.1 coordinate 4,738,298, forward strand.
TATAGACCAATACACTATAAGATAAATAAAGATCGTTCGAGATAAAATAAATAATTAATCGTTATCAATTCGACACCAGAGGCCCTAAATATGCCCAGAAATAATACATGGAGTATTCAGTCACCAGAGCTGATCATTAACGCATCGTCCATCGGGAGCGCATTTGTCTTTGAATGACCAACGCGTCCCAAAATCCCATAAAAGAGCAACGGAACGCGTTATTAAAGAAAGAAGCGTGCGATTTGTTCGGGGAAAAAACCGTCGACCCAGTTTCCATCGAATCGGAAGCACGTTACAACCGCCCTATCGAGAACGAGAGAACACTCGCGAGCCATTGTGATGATCCTTACTCTATTGAAGCGAGCCACGCGACCCGGCCTAATCGAACGCTAATTATCCTTCTGCCAATTAACAAGCGCCGATACCGGGTCGGGAACAATGCAACCCGAAGGGAGAAGTGCAGGGAGTGGGTTGGAAAAAATAGCGACGAGTGGCTGTCTCACCTTGTCTGCGAGGCTGCGTTCGCACGTTCTCTCGACTGCCTCGAGAAAAAGCGACGTGGACGGGTCAGGGAGACGAAACACCACGGACACAAGAGGACTGGGACACGTGAAAGGGACCGGAGGGGACGGTAAATAACCTGGCTGAACACCTACGGCACACATCTCACCGGCACTCTTTATTATACGTGGATCGAGACGACGCTCGACACTTTTCAATTTTCACGGCAGCCTTAGGCTTACGCGGGTTTTGCAGAATTTTGATATTTAGGGATAGGGTGGTTAGAGATTGAGAGATTGGGAATTTGAGAAATTTGGAAGTTTAAGGGTTGAGGAGATTAATAATTTGGAGATTTGGAAGTTTAGGGGTTGCAGAAATGGACAATTTGGAAATCTATACATTTGGAGATTAAGGATTTGAGGAATTTGAAGTTTAGAGGTGAGGAATTGATGAATTAAGAAATTTAAAATTTAAGAAACTGAATTATTTAGAAATGTTTATGTTTTGACATTTAAAAACTATTTGGGAAATTGAAAAATTGCAAATTTAGATATATTAATTAACCATACATTACTCTAACAATTCAATTTTTAATAAAAAATAGTAATTAATAGTAATGAAATACTAGTCCTCGAATACACCATCGGCATACAAAGAGTGCAACTGTAATTATTTGCGGAGATAATTATTTTCGCTTATGCCGTGTAAATCATTTTCGCTTGTATCGAATCTTTACTGTATTCGCGAAAGCTGCAGAAAAATGGCAGTCGGTCCAGACGTGAATGCAGTCGGTGCATTCGCATCGCGAAACGAGAGAACATCAAAGAGCCGATGAAAAGAAAACTTGCTCGACCCTGGGACAGAGAAAAACGATTGTCACACTTAAACGGGAGACGAGTACCCCGGTGTTGAACGGGGACTCGCGTGCCTCGGGAACACAACGAACACATTCATCCACATTCGCCTACTCTTTCTCTCTCTCGAGTGGCAGCCTCTTCTTCTTGTGTACAATCCGAGGGTGTACATGCACGCGGATGCAACCTCCGGTCGGCACTAGAATCTATTTTAAGAAACTTCCCTACTGGCTGATGCGGTCGACCGAGGAGAACAACATACACGGTATTCTACATACGCGGTGGCTATAAAAAATACACAAATTTTTATTTATTTTGATCAACTCACGGATGCTGCGCAGGCCTCCGTTGCGTAAACTCGAGAATTTTTAACACGAACTGCAAACCAGCATCACTGGTTTCAGGTTTCATTTTTTTATCAGGAAATTTTGTTGATGTGCTTTTCATGAATGTCTGCCACGATTTGTTGAGATTAAAAATAGAAAGTTGTTTTTGCTTGTATATTATATAGAGTTATAATTGTTGTATAAAATAAGGAAGTTTCACGCTTTGAATATAAATGATTAGTTAATAATTATAATAATATTGAAAAGCTCTGCAATGTCTATAATAGTGTTATCTTCAAACTTGAGTTCTATTGATTACCGCCCGATAATTACCAGCCCTTTAACTGTGACCGTATAAGTGCCAGTTCTATTAACTACCGTTCGATAACTGTCAGTTCATTTAATTGCGACTAATCAATTTTTTCGATTGTGATCGTGTAACTGCTGGTACATTATTATGAATTTAAAATTAATTAATAAATTTTAACATGTGATTTTATACATTTCTATACGATAGACCAGGGGTTCTTAAACTTATGTAGTCCGAGGACTCTCTCTTGAATAACATTTTTTTACGGACCCCATCCCATAATTAAATTGTTTCTAATTATTATTTAGTTATGTTAATAACTAAACAGTTATTAGTTAGGTAACAGTTAGGTAACAGTTATAAACAGTTACTACTAGCACCCACCGCGTACATGTAGGTACGTATAGGTATAGGAACATATATTCCCGGTGTCGAGTGCGCTGCCTCTCGAAAAACGACCACAGTGACAGTGGCAGGGGCGTGACAGAGAAAGACAGAGATAGGCGGTGGAAAGGTGTCAAGGTTCGCTTTCGATTGCTACGTTTCCAATTTGCCCGAAGAGAGAGCACACCGGGGCTGTTCCAGGTGACGTTCCAGCACGAGCTCCAGATCAAAAGCTCGAGAGGGCAACTCGAATACGACACCATCGTAGCACTCGTTTCCGCGACGACGATTTTACGCGGACGATTTTACCCGACAACGTTCGTCAACTTTCCTCTTCTTCTTTCGCTTCGACATTTTTACGACTGGACGAACTGCCTCGGTTTCCGATGAACCAAGTGTCATAACTGTCAGACTACCAAGACACGGCTTATCTCCGTTATAGAGGTCTTAACACTAGATTTATGGACACCGTACTTTTTCATCACGCTGCGATCACTCGCGAACTTTAAACGTAAATTTCGTCTTTGATACGCGGAGTTGCACTTTATGGTTTCGCGAAATTATTGTGTTTTATGCACTGCACGGGTGGACGGAGTTTGAATGAAATCGGTGTTTCAAATGTCGTGACACCTACGTCACGCTTTGTTTACGGACGTTTGATGACGGTTGAAATTAACCCTAAATCTGCTAGCGTATAATGCGTTTGCTTTAAATTGATAATGACATTTGATATTTGCTTTAAATTGATAGTAAATTTGAAAATAAATTTATAAATTGAGACTTAGAGATATAGAAACATAGAGACATCTGTTGTACATAGACATCAATAATCATTTTCTCAAAAAATGACTATCCATTCACAGGTAATAACCTGTATATCTACTAACAATATAAATCGAAACTCGTCGAAAAAGTCGTCGATCAGTTTGTGATTTGTTCTTGTCGAACTGAAACTAAAATGCAGGACATATACAGAGAGTATAGTAATCATTTAGTATGATCTCACACAATGCGACTCGATGCAGGTTTAACTCTATGCAGGTGGCTTTGAATCAACTTTGACGAGGTTACCGAATCAATTATCGAACTAACCAGCTTTCACTGTCATCGCGCGACTAATCTCGATTTCGCCGCGAGTTAATTAATGCTAAACAATACCACGTTCCGATTACGCGTCTCGTGGAAGTTCACTAAACAATCGTTGTTTGGCATTCAACGAACGCACAACTTTTTCCTCATGGAATTTCCATTTGCTCTAAACGTGCGAGTTGTGAGATGATGTTTATCCTAACCTCATCGGAAGTAATCTTTTTGGGAGAAATTTTAAATTCAGGTTAGGTTATATTTTACTCGTTTTAAATATATGTAAATGTATGAATGGTTAACATATTATCAACACGTTAAAGAAATTATATTCATGCATGTAGTTATTTATTGTTGAGTTTAAAAAAGAAATCTATGTATGTGTAACCTTGAAGAGGTTAATTACGATTTAATTATATTTTAATGTGTTGGCGAAGAATTTACATTTTAATTTGTTAAAGTAAGCTATTCGTAGAGTATACATAACACTAGGTTATATGACATGAAAAAGTATTAATGTGTAATAACAGAATGCATAGTGATATTAACACATGGCGATATAACGTGTAGAGGTACATGTGGTAATTTAACAACGGAGGATATGCAACGCATCGTAATTTAACGCATAGATATGTAACGTATGGTGATTTAACGCGTGGATATGCAACGTGTAGTAATTTAACGTGTGGTAATTTTACATATGGCAATATAATGCGAGGATATGCAACGCATCGTAATTTAACGCATAGATATGCAACGTGTGGTGATATAACGCGTGGATATAGTAGGTGTAGTAATTTAATGCATGGTGATTTTACATATGGCAATATAATGCGAGGAAATACAACGCGTGGCAAATTTATCGTGTGGATATACAACGTGCGGTAATATTACGTGTGGATATACAACGTATAATAATTTAACGTGTAGTGATTTTATAAATGGCAATATAATGCGAGGATACACAACGCATGCTAATTTAACACATGGATATATAAAGCGTGATGATTTAACGCGTCGATATACAACGTGTGATAATTGAACGCGACATGATTTTACATGTGGCAATATAACGCGAGGATGTACAACGCGTGCATATACAACATGTGGTAATTTTATCGCATGCTGACGTAAGGCGTGGTAATTTAACGCATGGCGATATAACACGTATTTGTATCAACGGGTGGCGATATTATACGTAGTTGTACCCACGTGTAGCAATAGAATGAAAGTCTACTTTACTATAATAAGCTCAAGATAATTGAATTCTTATCTCCAACGTGTTAATATGCCTACAGTAATTACTAAGAATTTAATTGTTTCAGTGTTCCATTTGTCTTTTTTTTTCTTTTGTTTTTTGTTCAAATATGCGTATATCATTTGACATTAAAAGTGCATTCCTTGCTTGATGTTCCTGGAAAACTGCTCGTTCTCGCGTATTTTGCACGTGATACGAGGACAAAAGAATTCCACGTGAATCAAGCATGTGTATATATTGGCAGATGCTGATTCAAGCGAATAGTTGCACTTTTTACCAGTTAATCGCGAGGAAATGATTGACGTCTGGTATGATCGTGGCTGGCAAATGAGTATCAAGAATGATGAGAATTAATATAGACATCGACAAGCTTTTTCAAATTAATCCAAGTGTATTCAGAAGCATATATGTATCAGGGGTTTCAAAATTTTTAATTAATCCACTACATTATAATCGATAATTAAACACTTTTCTCTGCTATCAAACATTAATTGTTACTATTCGAATGGTATTTCGAAGAGATCCAAATAAAAGCAAGAGTCTTAAATAATAAAATGTGCTTCTTTCGCCTAAGCCCGATTTCGCCTAAAAATCGAATCAGATTCGGGAACAAAACACATTGGAAATAGGTCACGAATTATTATGCAGGTCGAAGTGGATTCTACAGGTGCACGTACATGTGCCAAGGTCTCGCTCGAGGAACCGCCGTTAATCGATTATTTTGCATAAACGAGTCGAACGAGGAATTGATCATCGACGAGGACAAAAAAAAAAAACGAGATTCTTCCTCGGTACGTGACGAAATTCGCGATCTGTCTTGCGTAACGCTGTTTCGCCATTGAACAGAAGCGGAATTACGTAAAATTTTTGCGAATAAGTTCGATGCAAAAATACGCGACACGATAAATACCGAGGTCAATCGTCCGGTTGGCCGGCTTTAAAATTTATCCAGAAAATGTGTCAACGACCAATTGCTCGGGATTCTGCGAGCTTCCTTCGAAACGAGCTCGAATGGAGAGGATGATGGCCCGGCGAAGACTGGAATTAACTTGAATCGCGTGTGACCCGAGTTTCAAGTGCTTTTAGCCGAGAAGATGATTTTTAAGAAGTTTCAAACTTTCGAGCGGGAAGGCATTTGTGTTATGACACCTACGGACGTTCTTGAGGATCATGCGCTGATCTCGGAGAGATACTTTGTGACTGCTTCTATCCTCTCACGTATTTGCAGAGTTTCTAATTTTTAAACTTTTAAGTGTTGGAATTATTTTCGAAATTTTCACTTTCTTAAGCTTTTGGGTTCGTAGATTGCCAAATCTACGAATTGCTAAAGTTTCAGGTTTCCTAGACTTTTAATTTCCCAATTCTTCAATGTCTTAATTCTTTAACTTTCTAATTTTCTAATTTCCTAATTCTTTAACTTTTTAATTTTCTAATTTCATAACTTTTTAATTCCCCACTTCAATATCTTCCTAATTTCCTAATTTCCTAATTTTCCAATATTTTAATTTCCTAATTGCCTGACCTCCTAATTTCCTACTTTTCTAGTGCCATAATTTCCTAATCTCATAATCGGATAATTTCCTAATTTCTTAATTTCCTAATATTTCAATATCTCAATTTCCTAATTTCCTGTTTCCCAAATTTTCTCATTTCCTATTTTCCTGTTTTTCTAATTTTCTAGAATTCTAACTCTCTATTTTCTAATTCCCTAATTTTACAATTTCCTAATCTGAAAATCTCCTAATTTCTTACTTTCCTACTTTATAATTTCCTGATATTCTATTCCCCTAATATCCTATTTATCCATTTCCCTACTTTCCTAATTTCTTTATTTCCGCATTTTCTAATAGAGCGATTAGAAGTGATACTTCGCATATTTCAATGAATGTGTGTACATACATCATTTTTATCAAAACGAAGCTAAGAATGCTCACCCTCATAGACGCGGTGGCTGATGGATACATTTACCTTGCTCCGTTCGATTTTATCGACAAATATCAGAGAAAAATAAGGTTCTCACGTTACTCAATGGCTCGATCCGTGCCAGAAAAATCGGCTTTAATTAATTCCCATCGATCCACAGCCAGATTGTCGACTTTTCTTGCTCGTGCCTCTTTTCGGATTAAATCTGACGCTCTTTTAAGAGATTGTTCGACGCATCGACAAGCCGCGGATTAAAACGTCTCTCTCTCTCTCTCCCTCCTCTACTTTCCTCTCCTCTCTTCCCCTCTCTCTCTATCTATTTTTCCCCTATATATTCCACCAGTTTGAGGAAGTCCGTAAGCGAGCGTAAAATCAAATCGAATTCGCGACGCTGATTTTATTGAATTCGACCGAAACGACGAGCATGATTCGCGAGCATTCCGTCGCGCTTCACGAATCACGAACGGAATTATTGATCGAATTAATTACCAGCTGGGTCCGATAATTAGATTCACGCAGAGGACGCTATAGGAAACCATTTATAATTTGACAGGTTTAATTAAACTCATTGATAAAGTCATTAATATTTTAATGAGACCGGAAGCTGCGTTACCATGTAGTACCTTTCCTTTTCTCCTCTTCTTGACAATTTTTTGTAATTAATAATGAAATAGTGCGTTAAGTGTTATTGACGTGGATAGACGTCCATCAAAAATTTTATTTAGATGCAGTTGACGATTTGGTAAGTTTTGAATTTAGAAATTAGATATGGAGGTAAAAGAGAGTAACAAGCTTGGTATTAATTTAATGTTGGGTGAGAAATAATTACAAAATTGGATATTGAATTGATAGGAAATAACTATAAAATTTGATACTGAGTTAATAACAAATAATTAATAAATTTTATACTGAATTAATAATAAATAATTAACAAATTTGATACTGAGTTAATAAAAAAATTAGAAAAATAGGAAAATGCATTTTCACATTCTTAATAATCTGTATTATGTGTATGTCTGACCATATACGTCACTTTTCACTGTAACAGTAAATGTGTAAAATCTCTTAAATTATAGTAACGTTCTAACACTATCACATCAGTTTCATATTTCCTCTAAGAGTAAATTAAACGATAGAGAAATATCTCATGAAATTCCCGCGGGAAATATCCTGTGGTAGGATTACCTCTATTAATCGGAATTCCTTCATGGCTAATCCTCATACCTAATTTCTATCGTATGCGATTATGGTTGCGAATATAAAAAAAATCGAATCAAATGAAAGAAGTAGAAAATGAGAGATTCTTGTACATTATCGTAAGAGTTAGTCTTGAAATCCCTTTCTAGATTGAATAATCCCTAGATTCTTTTCATCGACATGTTCGTAGACAATTATTAATTAAAAATTGTATTGATGAAGAAAGTACAATTATATATTATACATTATTCGTACACTATACTATAGTATTTATACTATATTTCTTTTTTATTTAAGTATTTTTATTTATTAGATAAAAGAGTTGTATACTTGTTGTATAAATATTTTTAATCCCAAAGACCTATTGCCTTTGTTCACGTATTTGACGAGTTTTAAAGTTTGTAAATAATATTCACAAATATTTGAACTCTAAAAATAAAAATTTCGAAATTAAGGGATATAAGAATTTAAAAAGGTAGAAGCGTAGAAATGCAGAAATTTAGAAATTAAAAATTTAATAATTTTTTAATTTTAAAATTTGAGAATTTGGAAATTTAGGAATTTAAAAAATTAGGAATTTAGTTATTTCAGTATTTAAAAATTTAACAAAATTAACCCTAACGTAGCACTAAAAATACAAATCCCAAAAGACAAAGAACAGCTATACGAAACTTGCCATCTAATAATTCCAATAAAAATATCAAAAATATAAAATGATCTTGTACAATGTCGAGCAAGTAGCATGAATTATTCTCCGTATAATAGTGTTTCGCATATGTACTGAACTGTGCCGAGTATTCAAAGGGTTAAACATGTTACCAACCCTGCAACCTACAATCGGGTAACAAATGAACCCGTTGCTGGCATTCTGTTTACACGTAGCTTTGCGTGGGCGACAAATATTCCGTATTAGAGCTGAAATTATCACGTCACGTAATGGCAAAGAGTAGCTATAACTAGAAGCGACATTATGACAAAGACATGTACTTTTAGAGAGAGACGGAATAACACAACCAATTTATATAGCCGTGTGAAATGTAATGGACTAAGATTTAGCTACGGTATTCTGACAAATAGTGTGCAAATTTATAAATATTAAAATTTTCTAGTTGCAAAATTCGAGAATCTTTAAATTCCTAAATTCAAAAATTTTTAAATTCCTAAATTCCAAAATTCCAAAATTCCTAAATTTCTAAATTCTCAAATTTCCAAATTCCCCAATTCCCAATTACCTAAATTCCCAAATTCCTATATTTCCCAATTCCCAATTTCCTAAATTCCCCAATTCCCCAATTCCCCAATTCCCCAATTCCCAAATTCCCCTATTCCCAAATTCCCCTATTCCCCTATTCCCAAATTCCCCTAGTCCCAAATTCCCCAATTCCCCAATTCCCAAATTCCCCTAATCCCAAATTCCCCTATTCCCAAATTCCCCTATTCCCAAATTCCCCTATTCCCAAATTCCCCAATTCACAAACTCCCAAATTCTCAATTTCCTAAATTCCCACATTCCAAAATTCCTAAGAAATAATTATCTCAGCATATGCCCTTCTTTTTCATCTTTCCAATGTTGTAAAATCGACGTAAATACTTCTAAAAGCAATATTAGTAATATAAAATAATGTATGACAAACAGACTTCTAATTATTAGAGCTAACAAGAAATCAAATTCGTTCGATTTAAATTTCCCGCCAGACCATAGCTCCAATTTAAATGGTCAGTACCGGAACATCAAGTGACAGAGCGTCGCACCTTCTACCTACGGTAATGGTGTCGTTAACGTTTCGTCAAGTTGTTTAAACGCGAAAACTTTGGATAAATGTCGATAATGATGGCCTGCGAACATCGAAATAACAGTTTCCTCGAGTCTGGAACGCGAACCAAAGCCACGAAGAGGACAAAGTTAGAAAACACTTTCGTCAAGCGGATTCCTTGCGTGGTATTAAGGTTGAAAGTTTTAGGGAAATGGGAAAAGTGTGTTGGATTGATCGGAGATAACGATCGAAGCTTGGAACGTGAGGAACTTGAGAAATTTTAGGGTAGTAAGATGAAACCGGTTGACTAAGTAGTTTTATCTGCGATGGACCCGGCTCCTATAGCTTTACTGACTGATAATGTTGCATGGGATAAATTTAGGAATGTAAAAATTCAGAAACAAATTCAGTGATTTTTGTAAAAGATATGTTTTGAATCTGTCATAGAAAATCAACATTTTGAGGTTAGAAAATGTTCCTCACAAAATTTTTCCTATTCACATGAATTCTCATAAAGTTTTATCGTAAAAATATATAAATATAATTATTCACCGAAAAATACGATCATATCTTTTAAGACAAATAAAGATTTTAAACAGAATTTTCTCTAAAACCGAGAAACGCGAATTTAAATTAAGATCCCTGGAATATAAAGTCTGTTTAAATATACAGTTTCTTCGGTATAGTATGAAAAATATCCGCAAAAGAAGAAAAGAAACGTGTACTTGAATTATGAATACGTTTGTAAGAAACGCGTAACAAAGATGAAACAGCCTATATGCTTGACTGCGTTGTGTTCGGGGTCAAGGATAGTCGATGAAAGCAACGTGTACGAAGAATTCGAACGAGACACACATAATTTTGAATAGTTCCGTAGATAAAATTCCTTACCGCTGGATATATGGCTGTCATAAACACCCGAACGTATACGTAATAAGTTCCTGTTTTTCGGAACACGAATTTGAAATCGATATAATTAAAACATTAAAACTACCGAAACGGTCAAATGATCGCTCTACAAGTTTTTTATCACTTTTCTTAGCACTTTATGTTTTTGTTAGAGTCGGTGGGGCGTATAATAAAACACTGACGCGGTTAAACGAAATGAAACAGAGTTTAATTTAGAAAATAAAATAAACACATTTCGTACGACGCAAGCAGCTTAACATTTTCGTGAAGACAAAGAGTAAGTATAGAGGCGACACTCTATTCGATGTTCGGTAAACTGTCACTTTAAATTGGGTCTAGACGCGCGGGAAATTTGAATCGAACGAATTTAATTTCGTGTTAACCTCTAGTTATTAGAAATCTATTTGTCGTCAAGTTTCTGTATACTACTAATATTGTCTTTAGAAGTATTTATATCAATTTTATAATATTGAAAAGTTGAAAAAAGGTGTATACTAAAATCACTCTACAAAGTATATTTGAAGAATATACAGAAACGAGTGTTACTCCATCCCTCAAAACCAGATCCACACGAACGAACTCAATGTAGAAATTTCGTTTCCTTTCACAGAATACAACACATTGCATTTCGAAAATGCCTTTCTACCCGCAAGGTATCATAATCTCCGGTGACACAAATGCTTAGAGGGGCGTGACATAAATGGTAGAATCTTTTGTCTGAAATGAACATAGTTAATGAAACAACCTGTACGCGACACGGATACGTGCTGATGGCAGCTGAATGCATCGCACATGTGTTAGTTCCAATGTCAGCGCTCCAATTAAAAATGAACGCTTGCTTAACAGACTACCTTATTAAGACCCATCTTCTTTTCTATCTTCATACCACTCACTATTTTCATCCCTTCGGACGTTTATTACCACCGAAGGTAGGCATAATTGAATTTGGTGAATGTTAACTAACGGTTTTCGGTACTTTTACTAACTGTTCGATTATTAGCAAATTATTGTTCGCTAAACTGAATCTAATGATAAGAAACACTGTCTGTTGTCTGCATATTTAGTTATTATTTAATTGCTATTAAATAAAAAATAATAATAATTAATAAAAATTTTCCACTGAAAATTGACATTAAAAGAGGAAGCTTATGCATGTATTTGTTCTCTCTGAGACGGAATATTTAATTGTATTTGCATTCGCAGAAATTCATCAGAGATTATTAAAAGCAAGTAACTAAAAGCGTCGCGAGATTCGTTCTTTGAACGATCCTCGAAAATCGCAAAAGAGATCATGGCTAGCAGATTGAATTATCGAGCGAGATAAAAGGTCGAGAGTTAACGCGGCGTATTTCTGTGAAATGAAAGAAAAATTTCTTACGGAGTTCGGATATTATAACTGGATGTTTAATGATATCAGTGCTATCTGAAATTCTTTACACTCGACTCGATCTATAATGAGGGATGCTATTCGATGCTTTCGCAGTTGATATCAATTTTTAATATGATTAATGGCGCCGTCGACAGCCAATCAAATTAGATTATCAGCTGAACTTCCGCGAATTTTACCTTTGAATTTTAATAGATACCTAAATTGACTAATTCCAATCCTATGGATTATAGATTTTCAAATTTCTTAGTTATAATTCTGAACTACTAAATGTTCAATTTTTCAATTTTTTAATTTCCTCTTTTTCCTATTTCTTCATTTTTTTTATTTTCAATTTTCCCATTTCTCAATTTCCTACTTTCCCATTTCTCCCTTTTTAATTTTCCAATTTTTATAATCGCTCCATTTATCAATTTTTCAATTGTACAATTTTCCAATGTTCAGAATATTCCATTTTTCAATTCTTCAATTTCAAAATTTCCAAAATTTGTATATCTAGACTCTAAAATTTTCAATTTTTTACATTTCCCTTAACTTTCTGCACATCCAAATTTTCAAATCCCTATATCACCAAATACCCAAATTTCCATTTCCACAATTATATCATATAGGTCAATAGAAAAGTATCGAAACAAACGTTATTGATTTCATTCAATTTATATTAAACGTCTGGTATTGAAATTAATTTCTATTTATTCGTTTGACGGCCAACATTTCGTTGAATACACGTTTTGTTCGCATCCGGGCAAATTAAACACTGAGTTTTATGAATATCATTTCGTTTCTGTTTTTAGGGGCGAAATTGAACAACTTTAATTAAATATACAGGACGTTTTCGAAATGGAACGATCGAACAAAATATCTCACTGAAACCGAAATGTGAAAAATCCTAGTTGTATTCATTTAATAAATCCCTTAATAGACTACATAACTTCTTAAAAAAGTTTTATGGTATAGCGGATAATTAACTAGTTATATTAACATATTAGTTTTTATCGATCCACCCCCATTTATGGTCCTATTACGTATTTGTTTGTGCGTGTATAAATCAGTCAACTACCGATCCTCCATTTTTTCTTCGTATATGTGAATAAATTTTGAGGAAGAGAGAGATAGAAAGGAAAAAACTTAATTACTCTCCATGCAACGAATTCCAGTAAAATTTCCATTTCCATTTACGCGCTGCTCCATTGCAGGTTAGTGAATGTTTTTTGCGTTTGACGTCAAAGTTAGCTGATTATAATACAAATTACGCAAGTTAATTCCCCGTTTAATTGTTGAATACGTTACTTTTGAAAATTAAGCAATATATTAGAGGATAAACGCTGTTGTCAACCGCAATTATCGATTGCTCGAATGTAAAATAACAAGCAAGTTTAATGGAGCGGAATATATTTCTCCACCCTTGCTTCCGGTTTGTACGATATCGTATGTTTATTCCATTCATCAATTTTTTCTGTTTCCGACTGCATTTCTCACTTTTCTTACACACTCTTTACACACTCCTTATTTTCCTGTTTTTATATTTCCCGGTTAGTTAATTTCCTACTATGTTATATTTCAATTTTAAATTTGCAGTTTTCTTATTTCCATGTTTTTCGTTTTACTACTTTCACATTTCTGTATTCTCCAACTTCAAATTCTTTTGTTTCTATATTTCCCGGTTCGTTAATTTCGTATCGTGATATATTTCAATTTTTAATCTTTAATTTTCAATTTTCCAGTTTCCACATTTTCCACTTTTCTATTCTCCTATTTTCAGTTTCTTAATTTCAATCATTCAAACTTTCTTCCCCTCAAATTTTTCATTTTCATATTTCCTAATTTACTATGTCCCTATTTCCACATTTCTTACATTTTTTCTGTTTCAACATTTTCTGCATTTCTAAACATTTTGCATTAGATGCAGTGTATTACCAACCTTACGAAATCTGTACATATCGAAAACAGTATAAAATTCACTTTTGAGTAACGCTTCAATCACTTTGAACGAGGAGAATGCACTTCGGAGTAGGAAAAACAGATAGGTGCTTTTAAAAGTCCCGCCTTGAGGGATTCCCCTGCCGATGCGGTAAATCCCCGCGATCTAAACGATTTTCTGTTCGCGGAAAATTCTCGTCAACCGCGCAATTACGTTGAGACGTTTTAATTGAAACGAATAATGAACATTGCCCGCAAGAAGCAAAAGGTAACACGGCGAGATTGGCGAGCAGCTCGCGGGGATAAATTGCGAGCGGTGTTCCAATTAAATCCGGATTGAACTTGATGAAACGAAACGCGTGTCGCGCGAGCGGACGAGGCGCGTGCGCGCGCACGCTTGGCGCCATTTCGATCGATTCAAATTGCCTCGATTTTAATCTTATCGTTACACTGTCGCAAACTTTGTCGTGTCATCGCCAATATTTGTGATTGGGATCGTAAGCTCGGTTAATATTTGAACTGGTAAGTTCTTCGTCCGCTAACTAGATCATTATGAAGAGTTAAATGCCTCGATTTCAAGTTTCTCCCACGCTTAATCCGTCGAATGATAAATTCCTTTCGGATAATATTTGAAATGAGATTTTTGGTAATTGCTTTAGTCAAACAATGCGAGACTGGGTGGGGATCATGAAACTGTGATTGATTGTTTTAATGTGTAACAAATGTATTGTTAAATATAGGGGTAGCTATGGGTACTGTTTTGGCGGGGAATTCAAATTGTGAATGATGTAAAATGTCATATTTCACTATTTATGCAATAAGTATAGTACTATACCGTATTATTTTTTTGTTTTGAAGCAGGAAATCAGTGATTTAAGACACTTGCAACTTCCTAACACAAAATTACATAAAATATTTTTATTTTCATTACATCGAAATACGTCTATGACAAATATTTTTATGAACGTAAATTACAGCCTTATCCACACCCTTACGAAAATCAACAACAAAAGAATTAAAATTACTCCCGTTAATTTTAATAAAATTAACAGAATTTATTTCAATCACATTTTAAAAGTAATAAAATTCACTGTGGTAAAATAATGAAAAAATCTAGTGTTCTGTTTTTAACATTCTTTAAAACGATACTTAACGACAGCAGATGGTAAATGCAGAAGATAAAAATTGATAAGCCAAACATGTTCAATTTCATGGTCCGATTTTTCTACACTTGAACAAATAAAGGATTCAACGAAAGTCTGTCGCTAAGCAACTGTCATTGGATGATGTCATCGACTAAACAACGAACTCTCCGCTACCATAATCGTAAATTCATTCATGCCATCCACTCCATGTTATCGCGTTATATGGGACAAAACTTTCTCCATCACTCGTGAACAGGCAGTTTCATTTACTCCGTCGACGCTGTACTCTATTTCAGCCGCATTCAATCTTCTTCAACTTCCAAGAACCCCTCGATATATCCTTTCAGGGTGTCCAACATCGAACTGCAAACATCGCAAACGAAAAAGGAACCACCACACGAAACTTGATCTAATGTTTACCCAACCGAAATCGCAATAACTTAATGATGGAACGAGGGTAGTCGGGCAAATTGTGACCTAGACCTAGAAAGCCTTCATATTCTGGGAACTTCGGATTTAGGGAATTTAGGGAACTTGGTTCATTTTGAAATTTTTAATTTTTGTAATGATATTTGAGAGGATTCGAAATTTTAGGATATAAGATTTGGAGATTTATGAATTTGGGAATTAAAAAATTTAGGATTTAGTGATTTAGGGATTTGGAAATGAAAAAATATAGAATTTTGAAGATCTGCATACTTGGAAATTTAAAGACTTAACTATTTGGAAATTTAAGTAAAATATTGGAAAATATAGAATTTTTGAATTTTAGAGTTTTTGATGTTTAGAATTTTAGAATTGCAGAATTCAAGAATCTTGTTATCAAATAGATGAAAATTTGTGAAACTTAGAGATTTAATGATCCAGTCTATGAACTTGACAATTTGAAAATGCAGGAAAATAATAATAGATATTTCAGAAAATACCAATTTCTAAGTTTGAAAATAAAACTGATTATAAACCTGAATAACCCCAAAATTGAAAAGAACGAAGTACTAAATCTACCAACTCCATAAATCGTTTTAAAATCATATTGACATCAAACATAAAAGAGAACCTCTGTTCAATCGATACATTCGATTAGAAAAACCTGAGCGCCACCGATCGATAGTTAAAGTTCAATTTGCCTCGCGTTGAATTAAGAATCTAAATTATAAATCAGTACTGTCCAACCATTTTAATTTCCCGTAAATCCTCACAAATCGTGCGGGTATCTGTACATGTATCTTGTCGAGCAACGTTACAGAAAAAGCGACAAGGGAAACGCGAGCAAGTCAGCGTTTCATGGTTCGATCTCTATTTTCTTTCTTTTTTGAACGGAGAATAAATTCATCGTGGTCCGACTGTGAGCAATTTGCCCGGCAATTGAGTCGACGGATGACATTCGTCGAATTTATTCGTCAACCGGTCGAATGGGCATGCATTTAGTTTCACGGACGAAAACGAGCGTGATTATTTTTAATTGAAAGTAAACTTCATTGAACGCGGAAAATGCATGGATCGATCGTTTCGATCTGTTTCTCCGTAGTTTCCTTTGTGCGTTACTCAAAGCGGTGGTGTCGGTTTTAATTGGCGCGAAATGGGACGCCATTAACGCGTCCAGTCACCAGTCAGCCATTTTCAAATTACGCGAAATCACTGGAAATTATATTGGATCCTCTGCAAACGTCTGTTTGCAATTACTGTTGCTTTGTATATTCCTGGTTATCTGAAGTTGCTGTTGTTTGACAATTTTCACGCGTTATCGACTTCGGTGACCCACGGAGGTATTTGATAATAATTCAAATTTTAATTGCTTTTCTGCTTGCAGTTATTGTTAACGTATCGTATGGTTAATTGTTTGTTGACCACTGTAGTTAGTTATTAATTGGGCATATATTCAGATTTGTAGTGACCCACGGAGGAATTTTATAACAATTCAAATTTTTATTGGTATGATAGTTATTGTTGGTGTTAAACTATCATATAATCGGGTCATTGACTACTTCAGTTAGTTATTAATTGTCAATGTATTCAGATTATTAGAGTGACCCACGGAGGAATTTTATAACAATTTAAATTTTTACTAGTAGGTTAGTTATTGTTGTTAAAGTATCGTATGATGATTTGCTCATTGAACATTTCAGATAAGTGTTACCTGTGATATCCATAGTTTGATAGAGTGACCCACGGAGGAATTTCGTAATAACTTGAATTTTTATTTGTATGCTATTTATAGTTATTGACATATCGCATATTTATTTGATCACTAAACATTTTAGTTCAGTGTTAATTTTGATATTCACAGTTTGACAAAATGACCCACGGAGTAATTTGATGGCAATTGTAATCATGATATTACACTGACGTAGTGTTTATAGTTACTATCACATATGTACATTATTTTAACCATTAATAATGTAATTTTTGTGTTAATTAAAATGACATGCACATTTTAGAAGAATGACCCACGGAGTAATTGTATAACAATTGATATCATGAATTTACATTAGTTATTTACTTATGGGCACTTATGTAAATTATCTGAAAAATTAATAATTAAATTTCTGTTAATTAAAAGCACCTTATTTAAAAGGAACAATGCACAGAGTAATTCTGGTAACAGTTCCCACTATGATCTCTAGTTTATACTCATTATCAGCTAACTACATTATCCCGATCATTAACTATTCCATTTAAGCGTTAATTAAGATCGCACACAAGTTCCGAGAAAGTGACCACCAAAGAAATTCGATAACAGTTCTAATTTTAACAGCGCAGTGTCATAGCTTATCATTAATACTCTCTACATGTCATTAGCCGTTAATGATTGAAAGTAGCTGTTAATTACACGCCTGCACGCGATAGTCAGTCGTATCTTGGGTTACTAATGACCTTCAGAAAATTTGTCGCTTTTCCTGAAATTACTATTATTATCAGATACTGCACATTTTGTGGTAATTATGTGTTAACTTATTACGATGTAACGCGTTATCACAAATGACCCACGGTTCTTCCGGCTCGTTAACATTTCACGAATCGCTGAAAAGAAAATATTCTGTCGACTCGTTCATTGTCACATTTATCTGTGACAAATATATTCGTGGGTCACTAATTAAACTTTGAACAGAATTTCTTTTTTGATAGATTGTTTCGAGACACCCGGTACACATATTATATTAATGACTTTTTCTCCGCGTTTTTTGCTTTCGACAGACGTGATTAGAAAGTAGGCAAACGAGTCGAAGAAAATCGATGGAAACAGGGGTCATTGGAGGTATCACGAATTCCGAAGACAGGACTATGAATAATTTATAACGATAAGGCCTGTGATAATATTAATGAAGATTCTACTAATCAAAATTCAGGAAAGAGCACTAATTTTAATGCTCCGACTACCGTTTCTAATTTTATTGCCTCGGTCATGTAACTATTACATCGGTTTATTTACATATATTATGTTAAAACGTACATCGTGTTTGCATCTATTGCGAGCAGTTTCTTTCGATATTGCGATAAAATCAATATCTCCCTCCGGTTTATATTTGTCGAATGTATACAGAGTGTCACAACCGATAACATGATCGAAAATGTTATTCAGACAAAAATGTGCGACAATATTTTTTTGGACGATACGTTTTCAAGGAAATCAATACAAGTTTTGCGGTGTATTTTTATTCAACATGGAACGAGTGTTGTTTATTATAATAATTGAGACAGTGAGAGGTAATTAATGCATTCAACGAAATTAGTAATTGATTTTTATTGCAAGCTTTGAAATTAATGGTTTTTAATTTAAAATTAATTTAAGTAGAGAATTTTTTTGTGAAAAATAAAATTTTATTTTTAATATAGTTAAAATTAATTTGTTTAGTTAGATAACGAATATTTTTTGTACAGATATTTTGCACGTTTACGGTTTTTATCTCTTGTTTTGAAACGTGACTTGAAGCGTGTCATACAGGTGTCAATGTTACAAATGCAAGACTTTGTAAGTAGACATAAAAAAGATATTTTGAGGATCTACGAAGATATCAAATTTTAAAATTCTGAAAAATAAAATTAGAATAGAAAATCAAATCAACCAATTTTCTAAATTAGACAATTAGAGAAACTATTTAAATTAGATAATTAGAAAAACTATCTAAATTAGATAATTTTGAAATTCAAAAGTACAGAAATTTATATAAGTAAAGATATAAAAAAATGTTTATTTTTAAATTCTTACTCTGAAGAATGTACTTCAGTGTCTACAAATGTACAGCACTTGCTACAAAGCATACATGGGGCAATTAAAAAAAATGTAACTATAATAAACCATGAATCTTCAAAAGTGCTTTGAAAGAGAAATAACAAAAAATTCCATTAAATTCCAGCACGGAATTAATGTATTCAGTGCGAGGAAGATTAAAAGCTGTTTCAGAGCCAAAGGGAATAAAATATTAATATGCCCCGTAACATTGCTTCATACGTTTATAAATGAATATGTTAAATAAATATTACCCGAACTTCTTATGCGTTTTAATTAAAATTGCCTTTTCGTGAAATATACAAATATTTTCATGAATGATCATATACAGAAAGAGTATTTAAATTAGTATTGAGGTCATTGTACAGAAACAATAGTTCTTGTGTTTGTGGACTATGCTGTCAAATAATATTTTCTAATATTCAGTGTATAAATATCAACATATTATTTTTAAAAAATGCTTGAAATTTAGATATTTAGACATTTTGAAACAAATTTTACAAGTTTACACATTTGCGAATTTGCAAATTTATGATTGTATAAATTTATAAATTCATGAATTGATAATTTCACAACTTGGAAAATTTATTACTTATGAATTCATAAATTGGCTGTTTCATAAATTTCTTAATTCATAAATTCACAAATTCATATTTGGTCAATTTATACAATTTAGAATTTAAAAATTAAAAAATGTAAAAATATTAGGTTATGAAATTTTAGATTATCAGGTGTTCAAACTGTCAATTTGAAATTTTGAGATCTAGAGATTTTAACTTGCCAGATTTTCAAACTTTCAAATTTTCAAATTAGAACTATGACAATATAGAAATTTGTAGATTTAGTAATTTAGATTTATAAATTTAATAATTTACAAATTTAAGCAGTTAGATATTTAAAAATCTTTGAATATTACATTCTCAAATTTAGAAATTTAAGAATATCACATTCTCAAATATTTATAAATTTTTTAACTTTTCAATCTCCAGATAAGGCATTTCAAAATTGTTGAACAGTTTTCAAATGTACAAATTTAAAACCTTGACAATCTACAAATTCAAAAATATATAATTATAAAAATTTCATATTACCTGATTTTTAAATTTTCAAATACCAAATAGAACATTAAACCTTCAATATCCAAAATCTGTAATATTCCAAACCTTAAATCTTCAAATCATAAATCTTTGACATTCAAAATATATAATAATCCGAGCATTAAATTTTCACCATTCAATGTCAGTAATATTCCAAACATTAAATCTTCAAGATTAAAAATTTGCAATATTCCAAACAATAAATTTTTGACATTCAAAACATACAATAGTCCAAACATTAAATTTTCACCATTCAATGTCAGTAATATTCCAAACATTAAATCTTCAACTTTAAGATCTATAATATTCCAAACAATAAATCTTTCACATCCAAAATACATAATAGTCCAAACATTAAAATTTCACCATTCAATATTAGTAATATTCCAAACATTAAAAATTTGTAATAGTCCAAATATTAAAATTTCACCATTCAATATTAGTAATATTCCAAACATTAAAAATTTGTAATATCCCAAACATTAAACCTTCAACTTTAACATCTGTAATATTCCAAACACTACAAATTTTTAGCAATACAAATCTGTAACAGTCCAAAGATCAAACCTTCAAATTCCCAACCGACAAATTTCCATACAATCAAACGAGAAAATCTCGAAACCCACAAGACCACGAAAACCGCCGCTCAAGGATGCAACCTACTCCATAATCACCGAACGATGGAAACCCCCTGAACATTCGTCAATCATCTAAATGCGTAGCTCCGTCGGCGTCGCAAAAGCGCGTGAAAGTTTCTCGAACGTCAATGTAAACTTACTCCGTCGATCGTGTACGAGCCCTAAGATCGTTCTCGCGGTGTCGGTTTCACTCTGTCGGCAAATTCCTATCCACAGGTTCGTAGGGTCAGTTCAGCTTCATAGTTTCCGTTCGCGGACAAAAATGTCCCGTTTCGAAAGGACGCACTGAGTTGCACCCGTTCACAGCACGTTCACACGCGAGCCGGTCAGCGACACCAAACACCCAGGAAGACCGTAACCGGAAGTCGTGCACCACTCGAAGACACTTGAAGGTGTGAAGACTCGCGACGCGACAAAATGAAATCAGATCGGTTCGAATGAAAACGCACACGTGTTGCGATGTGGGCTGTGCTCGGGCACCCACCGCCACCAGCTGATCGTGCAGGAGTGACTACTGCCACTGCTGACTGTGTGGCTTGTGCTGACTGACTAAACTGCACGGCCGAACGAACAGTTTCTCCGACAGAGGCTGCGGGAGCAGAACGGTTCGAATTGCGCCTGCTGGCTGAACAGGGAGGGGGCAAAGGGCGGACGCACAGTGGGGCAAAATCGTGGAATCAGGTTCAAAATAGTGTACAAGTAGTGTTCGAAATAGTGTGCTCGCGTGAATGACACTGTATTCTTCTAATGAACCAGATATAAATAGTTGGTTTATGTATGTACGGAGTGCACGAGATTTTTACCGCCCGACGTTTACTGTGCTGTGTTATTACTTTATCACTCTCGTGTGTTGTTTGTGTATACTGTTATCGTGGTACTTCTATCCTAAATATACTGCATTCTAAAATTCTTAAATGTCTAAAGTCTAAAATTCTAAATCCTCAAATTTCTACATTTCTAAATTCGAAAATTCTTGGAGTCTTGAATTCCGGACTTCTCAATTACCTAAATTAAAAAATTTTTAAATATAAAAAGTTCTTAATTAATACAGAATATCCTATACCACCTTCGTCGTAGTGTTACATTTCATTTCATTATAGTGCTACATTACCAATTCACGCGAATATTATATTGTTTTTGTATACTGCTGTCCTGGTACATCACTATATTACTGTAATATTGTTTCTATTAAAAAATTAGCGTATTATATTAGTATAATAGTTGTTACTATTAATAGATTACATTATCTATCAATTCCATCACTTTATTACATGCATATGAAATATATTAGTAAAGTATGGAGGTAAGAAACAGAAACACCCTCCATTTATATGGATTATCAAGTGTCACATAGGCCTACTGTCAACATGAATTATAGTGTGAAGGAGGGAACATCTTCCATTTGTATTTGATTTTACGGATTAAATATGTAAATTTTAGCACCTGAGAATTCTCAAATTCATAATTTTCAAATTCAAAATTCTCAAATTCTCAAATTTTCAAACATCCAAATTTTAAATCCTTGAACTAATAAATTTTCAGATCCCAAAATTTCCACCTAACCTGACCATCCATCAGAAAGTTTATCGTAAGTAATTGGTTACAACGCATACATCACGTGCAAGTGTGTATCTTCCAAGAAAGATGGATCGGTTAGAAATAATTATAGGGTACTATGAATAAATTCTCTCTGATGTTGTAATATTATGTATAGCACATTACATACATTATATGTATACATTATATCGTATTACGTACATATAATAAATCTGTATCGACTGTGGCAATATTACGAAAGCCTATCATTATAATAAAACATAAATACATAATAATTCTACATATGTACAAACATTTATTTACTTATAATAATAGACTCTCGTTATATTGCAAAATCGGAGATATCGCAGGAAATATTGTTTTTCAAACATTACACCTCAATACTTTTTTACACAGAATGTTCTGAAGAGTTGATACGAGTAAAAAAAAATATGTAATTTTATTTTTTTTTAAAAGTGCATTAGCATTTTTTGTATACATCTTTGCGTTTCTGAAGAAAATGAAGTCATAGGAAAATTAGACATTATTGAACCACTAAATTTTCCCTCAACAGTTTTTCGAGAGTACCTTTTTAGATTATGAAATAAAACAACATGCGACTTTTAAAAGCTCCATAACGATAAGCTGGGAACTCGTGTGGGGCAACTTTACGCTAAGTCTACGTAATCCTGGGAATTTGACACATGTCACATTACTGCAGAGGAAGTTTATATTTACATGTATGTAACTTTCTTTGGTGTTATTATACGCGGCTAAACTAGTTACCTAATTAACTGTATTTTGAGGTGGAATTCCAAGCACTATAGGCTGCCATTGGGAAAATGATGAGCAAAGAAGACTTAATATTTATTGGTTTTAGATGAGAGATGGTCACATTTAGAAAAATTGAATTTGGGAAGCATTCAAACTTTTAAATTTGCAATTGTTAAAATTTAACATTTTCGAATGTTGCATTTCAAAAATCTGCAAATACAAGGATTTGACAATTTACAAAAATTAAATTTGAAAATTCACAAAATTTAAATTTGACGATTCACAAAACATAAGAGTGAAAATTTGCAAAATTTATGTTTGAATATTTACAAAACTGAAATTAGAAAATTTCCAACATTTAAATTTGAAAATTAACAAAACATAAGTTTCAAAATTTCCAAAACTGAAGTCTGAAAATTGTTAACACTAAAGTCTGAAAAGACTTAAAAATTGAAAAAGTTGAAGATTTAAAAAGTCAAAAAGTATCAGTGTCTAACAAATATCAGAACTTACAAAAATCACAATTTCAATGTATAAATAATTTTTTCAAAAACCTGCACATACCGTAAATAATTGTAAATCAGAATAGCAAGTAATTAATAGGTTAATAATCGCGGAAACGGAAAGTGAGACGAAATCAGAGGCAATGTAACGAAAGCATCGATCGTAGGTGGCAATGATTAATTTTCATGACGCGATAGAATGGAATCGATATGCCTACCACGTAGTTAACGACGTTTGGTAAATAATAAATGATGACACATCACGCTGCCAGTGACATATTTCCGATCGCGATGATAACGAATGGACCAAGCTTACAGAAACTTTCGAAGGACGATTCCCCTCGATTTACATCGCTGAATCGACCAACGAATGTCTTTATTCTTCCACGCGAATACAGATACATGGCTATCTCTTTCAACGCGTTACTTCGTTCATCCATCACACTGTGTTTTTTTTTTACGGGATATACTATACAAGGGATCAGAACTGTATGTCCGTGTTACACGTGTTGCGAAATTTGGAAAATTTTAGTATGAAGGGGGCTTTAGAGGTGAACGGATTAAGGATTTCGGAATTTTGGATTTAAGAATGAGAAATATTGCAATTTTTAGTTTTTTTAACTTTTACTGTAACTGTAATATTCTTATAATTGGGAGTTTTTAAATTTACAAATTCTTAGATTTTTGAATCCCTAAATTCTTGGATTTTTACATACCTAAATTTCTAAGTTTGTAAAATACTAAATTTCTAAATTTCTAAATTTCTAAATTTCTAAATTTCTAAATTTCTAAATTTCTAAATTTCTAAATTTCTATATTCCTAAATTTCTAAACTTCTAAATTTCTAATTTTTTAAATATCTAAATTTCTACATTTCTACATTTCTACATTTCTACATTTCTACATTTCTACATTTCTACATTTCTACATTTCTACATTTCTACATTTCTACATTTCTACATTTCTACATTTCTACATTTCTAAATTTCTAAAATTCTAACTTTCTAAATTTCTAATTTTCTAAATTTCGAAATCCCCAAATTCGCACATTCTCAAATTTTTAAATTTCGAAATTCCCAAATATTAAAACCTTGAATTCAAAAATCCCTACATCCTCAAATTCCAAAACTCTTATATTCCTAAATCCCGAAATTCTAAAATACCTAACTTCTCAATCACCACAGCAATAATTCCAGAACACAATAATTTGAATATTCAAATAATCACACTGTCAACATTCATTAAAACAACTATAACTTTGAAGTACGCATAATAATGCTTCAAACGTTTTGAACGCAAAACACGTGTACGCAATCTCAACAAACGCGACCCCCATAATTCGTTCTTTCTATTTGAGTACGTAAACATTTACGCCGACATAATTTAGTTTTTTATCACTTCCATTATCTTCTAACGAGATCGTTCGGTTTCCGTATCGACTTAAGCCGCTGAATATCACGCGCGTTAATTACTTCACTAATTACCATAGCAGCGAATTAATGCAAAATCTATTAATATACAAAAAAAAAAACATACCAATCTATATCCATAAAATTATTCATTTTGAAAGTGTATGTACCAAATTGTAAGTGTATAAAAGTTAGTGTAAGTGAAAGTGTTTGTGTACAATAACATAATTATTTTTTTAACCAGCAAACATTATAAAACGCTATTAAACACTATTGGATAATAAACGTTCAACACCATAAAATACAACAAATGTGTCTATTAGTGCAATATTTTAAAATTGAGATGCAAACTGAAATATCTCGCGTTAACAAAAAATGAATTTGCACCGCTTTCGAAATAAACGGCTGAAATGTCTCCAATTTGTTTTTCTCGACAGAACAAAAAGTATGAATAATGTTCGCGCTTAAACGATTACTAGCACTTTGATGTCTATTTATATCGTAAAATGACATTGAATTAACGACCGGTTTATTATAGAATTTTATTAAACGGCACACCACAAAATTGACTACAAGACGGCTCTTGATTGAACATTTTGCCGTCACCGAACAATTTAACGGGAAATGGGCTAACCGTAAATGAAATTTCATTGGAAATTTTCTCGATTACATTTTATCTATACCGCGGGAAAGAATGACACAATAATAATTTAATACTGCTGGTGTTAAAATAAAAATTTAATTGAGACATTTTATGATTACCGTGGAAGGACATGCGGAAGGTTCAGGGATGCGAAGGAAACAGAATTATTTTTATACTGGTAGTAAATTAATATTCTTTTGTTTAAGGTTATGATAGTAAATTACTTTAAGGTTATGATAATAAATTAGCGTTCAGTACCTAGGTATCAATTTAAACTTAATGGTAGTTAGAAAATAATTAAGATAGATGCTCAGTTACATAAATTCATTTTATAACTTTTCAAATTTATAAATTCAGACATTCTTAAATTCATAAATTTATAAATTTATAAATTCACAAATATCAAAAGGTCATAAAGTTTAAAATTTCAGATTTACTAAATTTACAATTTCTTATAGTCCAACATCTTCGACTTCTCATTTTCCCTAAAACCAAAATGCTAAAAATTCCCAAATTCTACGATTACTTATTTAAAGCAGCAACACCCTCGTTGACCTACGCGTTACTCAACGTGTCACGTGACACCTAAAGAAATGGCGAGTTTTCAATCTGCAGTCTCTATTTATCCGCTGGTGGTCAATTAAAAGAAGCAATTCCCGCGAAAATTCCCAGTAACACTAAGCGATGCTCAATTTGCTTAAATAGCATCTTATTCAATGGTTAATTAGGATTAAATGATCCCGTGAACAGTTCGAGCACATCTTGTGTTTCAACCGGGATATATCGTTTCGTCTGGTCGAATGTCACTAATTGACTTTTTCAAGAAGAATGCACGCGTACGCAAATGAACTAATTCTCCTTCTTCTTCGTTCTTTTTAGCGAGAAACGGATATCTTCATTTCACTGATTCGTCACCGGCTAATTAATCTCTCGAACGAGCTAGAAAATGGACATTAAGTCATGCACGAAGAATTCACTGTTAATTTTAATATTAATTTATATAGAATAGTTAAGTAGGAATTTGAAATTATTTTAAACTGTTAGTATATTTAACATATGTAATTTTGTAGTAATTTGAAAATAGTAATTTTGTAGTAATTTAAAATTATTTACCACTATTAAGTAATTTGAAATTAGTAATTTTGTAGTAATTCAAAGTTAGTAATATTGTAGTAATTCAATTTTATCTAGAACTGTTAGTAATTTGAAATTATTAATTTAGTAATAATTTAAAATTAGTAATATACTAGTAATTTAATTAGTAATATAGTAGTGATTCAATATTATTTAGAACTATTACTAACTTGAAAGTATTAATTAAGTAATAATTTTTAATTATTTGAAACTAGTAATTTGAAATGATTAATTTAATAGTAATTTAAAATTATTTAAAACTATTAGTAACTCAAAATTAGTAATTTAGTAGTAATTTAAGAACTAATGATACTTGTGGAATAATTTAAAATTTATCTGCAAAACGATTATAAAAATGAATAATCAAAAGGGCAGATAATAACTAAACCTTGAAAATTGTTGATAGTTGTCAAAGAAGTAAAAGAGTGAACATATAGTGTTGTAAAACTTACACACAAATATTAGAAATTTAAAAATTGTTAATAGCTGCGAAACAAAAATTTAATCAGTTATAAAACAATTTTAAAATTCATTTATTAAAAGTTGTATATGGCCAATTTATCATACGAAGGAATTATAAACTTCGTTGCATAATGAGATATCTCAATTGATTTTCTTCCGGAATGGAATAATTTAATAAAGAATTTACAAAAATGGCTACGAAGAACACGTTGATTGGCGGGAAGGAAAAACTTGTTTATTCGATACGGAAATCCTGTTTTATCGTCTACGCATACGGTACGTTCCTGTAATTGCAGGAAGATACATAATCGTGTGCATAATTCGCACTCGACGAAAAAAAAAAAAAAAAAAAAAATCGCAAATATTGTTTGGTTTAGCGACGAAGATAAATGTCTTCCGGGAAACGATATGTACAAACGGGTTTCTGATCCCGGAAATCGATTCTCCGTTTTAAACGCTGCTCCGTTAATAAACCAGTATCGACGAAGGAACGCAGCTGAAACGAAAACGAGAATTGCTCCGCAGAGGGCAGCAGAAGAAGCTTCCTGTTTTACCGTCTGATTAGTCAACTGTGTTCTATATTTGAAATTTGTTTTGACATTACTGTATTTTCTGAATTTCAATATTTGTCATTTTCTTGTAAGCTTTCAAGCTTCTCTTGCAAGCTTGTAAGCTTTCAAATTAATAACTTTGTAAGCTAATGTAATTTCCAAAATTTTGAAACTTTCCATGTACTCTAAATTTCTGGATTCCAAAATGTCTACATTCACCCAAATCTGCAAATTTCTAATTTTCTAATAATTTAATAAAATCCTAAAATTCCTGGAATTCGAAATATTCCTAAAATGTCTAAAATCCCTAAAATTACGAGAAACCTTAATTCCTAAAATTACTAGAATTCTTAACATTTGCAACATTCCTATAAGTTCCTAAAATTGCTAAAATCCCTATAATTTGTAAAATTACTGAAATTCCTGAAATTTCTTAAATTCCAAAAAGCCCCAAAATTCCTAAAATTCCTAATATTACGAGAAACCTTAAGATTCTTAAAATTACTAGAATTCTTAACATTTGCAACATTCCTATAAGTTCCTAAAATTGCTAAAATCCCTAAAATTTGTAAAATTACTGAAATTCCTGGAATTTCTTAAATTCCTAAAATTCCTAAAATTTCTAAAATTTCTAAAATTTCTAAAATTCCTAAAATTCTTAAAAATCGTTATAATTCTTATTTAATCATTATAAGATACACCTTGCCCCACATAGTCAGTAAGCACCTCGGTATAATTCCGAAAAAACCATCATTGTTCTTTCTTTAGGAGAGAAGTTACGTATGCGCAGTTTTGTTCGATGAAACAAAAACGACATTGCGAGTTGGATTCTCCAAGGGGTAGAAGACTATACATGTATGTATGCATAAGCAATAGCGAAGCACAAAACAAATTAGGCGAAAAGTTTCCAATTATACTTCGCGATTGCTTTTCTGTCGCTCCAATAACTTTCGTAATGTATATCTTATTGGAAAAACTTTTCCTGAAGGATATGAGGTGTGATATCTGTCCGGGTGTGAATGTATCGACCGCAAGCGGACAGATATCGAAAATAGAGGACGCTAAATAAGGATATATGTCCAATCAAATAAATACAAAATGTACCAACATTCGTTAATACAAAAATACATTAATTATTTTTATTTAAAATCCGTTATGTCTTAATTATGTCTACAATCGTTTTTATTCAAAAATCTATGTTTGCAGTCATTTTTATTAAATATTTATAATTATGTTTGAAATCATTTTTACTCGAAATTGATAATTAAGTCTATCATTATTTTTCTGTAATCATTTTTATTCATTTATAATTATTTTTATTCGAAATTTATAATTATGTAATATAATAACAAATTACTAAATTTATATTAATTGTTAAATAAATTAGTAAATTTATTATTAATTGTCATTAATAATTAACGAGTTAGACGTTAATAATTATTAACAAATTAATAAATTTGTTATTAATTGTTATTCGAACAATAATACCTCGACAAAAACGTGGACCCTCGCTCAATATAAAAATGGCCATCCAAATCGTTGATTTAAACCACTTGCAATCGATTCGAAAGCAGTTAGTCGAAAGTCCCTAGCCGAACAGAGTTCACCGAGAAAGTTTCCCGATATTTTTTGAATCCCTCCCATCCCAGTCATATTAACGTATTCCTCCGTGAACAGTTCCTCGCTGATGGAAATGATGGGCGGCCATTACGTAAGAATAGGATTTATATCAGCGACAAGTTAGGGAAGAGGGGACCAAGAGAACCGTGGCGAGTTTATACAACGACACACGAGCCTATAAAATCCAGCAGGTTATCGATTGGACTTCTGCCTACTGCAAATCTGGATATGTGTTCTATTCACCTGGATATATCTGGTGGCACGCGATTTGGGTCAGTGGATCGCATAACCACCGCGCTTTTTCCACCCTTGGCGACTCAATTTTTCAATTAAGCGGTCGCTGCGGTTACTACCTTGGACATACTTTACCCATTTTCGGTACACCGTCTGCCAGACGTTATCATGTAATATTTTAATCCGGTTTCAGTCGATACCTGACTGATGACTGATTACTTGGAACGCATCCATGGAGACGGGACGGTTTCGAATTTCCATACTTTTGGAAGTTTTTATCAAATTTCTTCTTTTTCTGACCGATGATTTACGAGGGGTGTGATTGAATATTTTTACAAAAATTATCGAAATTGTTACGCTGTAACAGCATGTTATGCAAATTGAAGTAATTTGATAATTCATGTTGGTATACTGAATCGTATACCAACATAGATAACCAACATACATAGTATACATGTATACCAACATACATAGTTAACACATGCGTTGGAATATTCATCTAATGTCTGGAAATAATTTGATATGGTAACCGTTATAGTTGAACATGTGTATTAGCACGTTGTTCAGGTAACGTGAAGTAATTATTGATTGCTATATGCAGGTAAATTAATCAAATGACTGTAAATAATTTGATAACTGACGTATACGATTTCTAATTAAACGTGCGTATTGATATATCGATCAAATAACTGAACCACCACCGTTAGCTAAAAAGTTATGCATTGAATTAACTAATAATTAAAGCACATAAACAATACATAATTAAAAAGTTATGACGTTTCTGTCAGTATATGACACGTACTCTACACATTCGTGTTCTTCAAATACGAAAATACACACATGCCCTTGAAATTTACATTTCAGGCCTTGAAACGCACATTTCATGCGTTAGGACACATTTCATTTTCTTATCAAACAGAATTACGAAGTATAATGGATTTTTTCATTTGCTACATGCGCTAATATATCAAGCGGACGTCGGTCATTTTGTACTTGAGTCACGCAGTTGGTCACAGTAGAATTAACAAAATTAGCATCTGGAAATCTGAAATTGTATGAAAATTTTCACTGATCGTAAACTACCTTAAAAACAGTGATATTCGAAAATACTGAAATAGTTCTGGAAGAGAATGATCCAACTTATTACGAAGTAAAGATCTAGGAGTATCGAAATCTGGAATTTTAAAAACTTGAGATAGAAGAATAAAAAATTTTCGAGATTTTACAATGAATTAATTATGTTACTGTCTACTTTTCTGACACCACTGTACTTCTACCTTTCGCTTTGTCGATCTTTACTCGTGTGAAAATATGTACTGATTTGTGAAACATTTTCGATACTATTTAGCCTAATCAATACTACTATTTTTCTATACTTAAATTACGTACCTGAACTGAAACTGGTTGACGGAATAGGTACTCGTCTAAGACTCCTAATCCCGATACTCAGAATCGTTACATGTCTATATTTATTGAATACTATTTAATTATGCAAAGGAAGTTTGAATAAACGATTCTCCCAAACGAAGTTCAATCGAATAAGCAACATAGTTTGCGAAGTTGACCTCGAGCTTGGGAATTCACACGAGAGGACACGCAATCACGTGAACGCACGCGTGATACGCGCCATCGGCACGAAACCGTTTTCCGGTCTACAACTTCCGGTGAGCTCAATACGTGACCTTAGCCCTGAGACCAGTGATTAATATCGCGGGTCACGTAAGACTTAAGTAGAGATCACGAAAGGGTGAAAGTTACACGAACCATGACGTATCCCGAGCGCCTTTCCTCCGGAAAGAAAAAGTTAAAACAAAAGAGGGAAATTGGGTAGTTTCTATAGAACGCGACTACCGTGACCGGCACACGAATTTATGGTATCAGGGAATTGTTTCTTTACGATATCGAATCACGAAAATAATTTTACCTGTGGAGATTACTTGGATAAAAGGAGAAGTTCTGGGGTTTAAGAGATTTATGTGACGTTTTGAGATAGGCATAGTCTTAATTACTCCAGGTTTCAAGTTTTGGAGGTCTACACTCACGTGATATCAAGTTGTTTATGTATCAAATAAGGGTCTGGATGATCTCTAAGAAGGTTCACAATTTACATCAGCAAATAAGGTTAAAATGTACTAAGGTTTTAGGTTCTAGAAGTTAAGAGTATTTAAATTGATAAGATTTCAATTTCTAAATTTCATCATTTTTATCAATGTATCAATTTTCCAACTTCTCATACTTTCAATTTCCTAAAATCACAGTTATCCAAAATCTCAAAATCTCAATTTCTTAGAATCCCAATTTTCCAAAATACAAATTTCTCAATATGCTGATTTCCTAAAATTCTAATCTCTCAAAATTCCAATTTTGTGAAGTTACATATAATAAATATATAAGAAAAATATAAGAAACATATAAGAAAAGTAGAAATTTGAGCTGATGAAAATTTGAGAAGTTGGATATTTAGAGAAGTAGAAATTTGAGCTGATGGAAATTTGAGAAGTTACATATTCAGAAAAGTAGAAATTTGACCTGTTGGAAATTTGAGAAGTTGGATATTTAGAAAAGTGGAAATTTGGGCATATGGAAATTTCAAAATTTGTCTATTTAGAAAAGTAGAAATTTTGTTCTTGGAAATTGAAAAATTTAGATATTCAGAAGTGTAGAAATTTAACTCTTGGAAATTGGAAAATTCAGATATTAAAAAACGTAGAAATTTACCTATTAGAAATTTGAAAATTTCAACAGAATTCTGTCCAATAGGAGCTGTAGTTCTTCTGAACACCTGTGTCACTTCACGCGGCAACCCATGGGTTGTCATCGGTACTTATTCTTTCTCTTCCTCTGTTTGTCAGAAGTTCTCGAACTAGATAACAATTTCCGAATTTCCAGTCACTGCCACGAAACCTCGTTCATCGTATCTTAACACGCACCAATTCCCCCTTGACACGATTCGCAGATCAATTTCGTCGTTCATTAGGAAATAAAATAAACACGATCGTAGCCACTGTTTCATTCTCAAGCAACGTTGTTGTGCTTCGCAGAAATAATTCTTGTATCGGGTTGCGTTGGAATCGTGCTCGATAAAATTGTGCCGTTAAGCGTAATTGTCTTTTTAATTACTGGCTTCATTATTGAGCTACGGCAAATTGAAATTTTGATTGTCTACACGAGGGGATTGCTTTGTTAATTTTAGTGAAAGACAGTGGATATAAACAGCCGGGACACCTAATTCAATATTTATTTGCGGATATTAATTAATTGAAGTGGACGATTTGTCGAGGATTATTCTTGCATCGTGTCGTGTAACAGATTGAACATTTTCATTCTTTTTTCAAAAGATTAATATTCGTGGTCGTTGTTTACAATGAAAAGTGAGGGGATTTTACAATTGAAAATAATGATTTTCTGTGTTGTTATTTATTTTAATTAAATTGTAATTTAAATTGAATTAAATTCTAATACTAATTTTCAAACTGAAAACATTAAATTTATAAATTTAGAAATTCAGAAATTTCAAATTTTTAAACATCAAAAAAGTAAAATTTAAAAAGTCAAAAATCCGAATACCAAATTTACAACCTCATTGTCAGTTCTATAATATAAATATCCAGTTTCAAAATGTGGAAAATTCGACGCTTTAAAAAGCGGCACAGAAATGATTATTTCTAAGGTGAGTAAATAAAGAAATTTTCAGAACGAGGAAATGAGTACCCATCAATAACCGCGTGTGCATATCACGTCCACGTTCCGCGTCCTCAAGGGTGCAATTCTGTACAATGGTCGACAATAACATTATATTTTGAAATAATTCGATAACAATATATTTTGCCAACAACTTTGACCCGATTTACCCAGCATACAAAATAAAAAAAAGTAATCAGATCATTAATCTTGAGAGCATCAGTTCCGAACGTCCGGTGCCATCAATCACAGTCATTTCGGTCAAACTGTTTTTTGATCAGCATTTTTCGGAACTTGTGGAAATTATTAAAATGGAAGGGACGGGTGGTTGCACAGGTATGCATACACGTATTCAGAGGAGGGTTGAAGGGTGCAGAGGGTGGCGTGGGGATCGTGGAATGCGGGGTAAAACCAGATCAATACGGACGAAAGCATAGCACGGTCGCGAACCCGCGACACACAAACCAGGAAAAAGGGCAAAGTCGAACAAATAGACACGAAAACCCTGACACACGAGTCGCTAGGGATATTTCGGAGGGGGGAGAAAATATTACTTCCGTTATAAAGAACTGGACGGGACTAACGTGTAAGAACCACTTCATTGTATATACGTTGAATTGTACCCTTAGTATTGTATTAATATTATATGATACAAAGCAGAATTAATTGTTGGTGACGTATATATACGTCGGCAGAAATCAATTGTTAATTGCAAAAATTATATAGTTTACTTGTTGAAATGTTTAACTGATATTAGTTCATAATTAAGAAACTATAATTTTGTTCGTCGTATATATACGTCAGGGATAATCTTCTTAATCGTAGAATCTTTAATGATCCTAATGATTAAGACATTGAATTAATATCGAGTTAAGAGCATATATTGATCCAACCCATCAGTTGTAAATGACGTATATATACGTCGACGGTAATCGACTATTAATTACAAGTAGCACTAAAACAAGCATTAAAATAGTGTCATAAAGAGCATAATATACTAATTTAATGCTTTATTAACAACGACGTATATATACGTCGGAAGAAAATAATTGTTACTTCCGTACGTTTTTAAATACGTAGACTGAAATGTTGGAATTAATATTAAATCGTGGTATTAATAGAACACGACACCTTGGGAGCATCAATTATATCGTGTTACATTGTGTAATTAAAGTTCCGAAAGCGATAAAAGTAACGAAAGCAAAAATAAAATACGTACAGTGAAAGTATCGAACGAGCACAATTGAAAAATTCTTTCGCTCAACTTCCTGTTGAAAGCGCTAACACATAAGCCAGGGGAAAGAAGCTAATAACGAATCGCGTGACATAAGAACTTGGACTGATATAACTGTGGGAAAAGCAAAGTACATATGACCTTCCCATGTGTGCCGAACGATGACAAACAAAATTGTCTTATGTACGACAGTTCGAGGGAAAGTTTCTAAATCTTTCACCGAATCAATTCTCATTATGAAACATATTTCCTTCTAACTATAGTGTTTCTATACATAAAATCGAAACATGTGGGTGTATGTTATATGAAGACGTATATGCCTAAATATTTAAATACCTATATCCGCAAATCTCGAAATCTTTACGTCTCTATATTTTCGGTTGTTAACGATAGAAAGTAATGCAGTTATTCTGTGTTTTCTCAGTTTAAAATAGGTGACAATGATGTGCGAGTTCCTTAAATAGAAAACGGAGTTGTTTTCTTGTATTTTTGAATGACAACTGTACATTTTCGAATCTTCATATTGTCCAGATTATTATGTTGCAAATTTGGAATTTGAAAATTTGGAAAGTGGAAATTTTATACATTGCATTTTTATGTTTTTGAGGTATCACTTTTTTATGTTATGAAATTACCATTTCTCTATATTTACAAATTTGTAAATTTATCTATGCTTAAATTTGAAAATTTGAAGATTTAGCAACTTGGAAATTCGATAACTTGAAAATTTGGTAATTTGGAAATTTGAAAATTTGAAAATTGGTAATGTACAAATTTAGAAATTAAAAATTTGAAAATTTGGTAATTTAAAAATGTCAAAATAACCAACCTAATTTCCAAATCACAAAAAACTAGTAAAATCAAAAAATTAAAAATATAAAATCTTAAAAATTTAATTCTTAAGAAATGTCTAATTTTATGTTTACACATAAAAAATACCAAAAAAAGAAATTAGAGCTGTCAAATATACTGTTCAACCTAATATTTCTATCAGAATTTTTCAATTTCCCCCAGTAAATAAAATGGCCCCGATAAAAAGAAAATGTCGCGAGTGAAAATGGTGACGGATACATCGGTCCAGCAAGCGTTTCTATTTCCGTTTACGTAACTTTGAAAACCCGATGGATTCGCAACAACTGTACGCAGTGTTAATATAACCGCAAAGGTCAGTTACTCGATTAATCATGCACTTTCCATGGAACTTCGTGAACACCGTCTATAGTATGGCGTGAAGCGTATAAATAGTGATTCGTATCAGCTGCTCACTTAGCCTACTACTATTCTTCCCTGATCGATGTTTCTGATTCCTTTTCTTTCTCCTCTTTTTTTTCTTTTTCTGTCGCGGATTTTTATTCTTACAAACCGTATTTTGTAATTTGGTTTATGGATAAATTGGGTAATTGTATGAGTTTTGAAAGTGTAATAATTGCTATAGAAAGTAATTATTATTAACCCTTAATGGTCACATTGTAATTTCATTTTTAAGCTATAATTTTTTCTTGTATATTATACATATAAAAATATAATTTTGAATAAAAAAAAACGTTATTTTAATCCATAAAAATATGTAATTTTATTTTATGAAATATAAATAGTTACATTATTTTTGAAAGATATAACTTTGTCTCATAAAGTATACAAGTAGTTTGACTCTATAAAAATGTAATTTTATTTGAAAAGAAAACTTTACATGAAATGTAACTTCATTTTATGAAATATATTTTTTACAGATATAATTTTATTTCATCAAATATCATTTCATCCTGCAAAACATAAATCGACAGCAATGTACAACTTTTCCTCCGAGTAAAAGTTATTGATAGAACCTGTTACTTTCTGATATTTTTGTAGTTCTCAATTTCTCCCGTACTCATTTTAAAGCTAATCGAATAATAAATTGATACAAGCAAGTGACGCCCGCAAAGACGTGAAAGACAGGTAACAAAGGACAGAAGGAAGCTTTCCACGATTATCCTAAAAATAATATACGCCCGTCATCCGCAAAAGACGTATAAATGAAAAAAGTGACTCATGAAAACGTCCTTCGATGACCGAGGTCTTCGACTATAACATAATTATGGCATATCCATGTACATCCGCTTTACAGTGTTTCTCGATTTTATAGATTATTCACCGAATCGATCGGGCGCGTGATTTTTCCGACGCGTTACAAAATGGCGGCAGTTTCCATTTTCTGCAAGTTCACGGTCAGATGCGTCAGTAATACAATGCGACAGAAATCCAAACTGGAAATCCTACACAAACTTTTTTTGTAGGTTAAGGGGTTAATAGTATCTATACTTTATTATATTTTTTCATTATGATTTTGTGACTATTGAAACATTGTAAAATATACGTCAAAAACAAGTTTATTTGATTTGGCAACGGAACGTGTTACTACTTATGGTATAATCGCAACAAGAAATATTTTGGAAGATTAAATGTGCAAATATGAAAACTCGTATACAAATGAAAACTCATAGATTTCTGTGTATGAAAATTGTATTAAAATATAGAAGTATAATTTTTGTAGTAATTAATAAATTATGAATGACGCATCTGCCTAGAAAATTGTAGGTTAGGGGATTATATTAACTGGTTTTATTTTATTCAAAGTGGAAAGGTAACTATAAACTGTTTACCCAACCCGAAATCGTTTATTATTCAGACAGATTTATCGATGTTTTCTTATGAAATTTTATTACATGCAACGTCCTTATTTGGCGCCAGAACATGGCCGCGATGTAATGTAATATCGATGTTGTTTCACCAGGTCATTTTGTATAATATAGTCATTCGAATAGGATCTTTTATATAACCATAAAATTCCCTAAAAATTGCGGAACGATTGAAAATCGCTGTATTGTTGTAAAAAGTGAAGAATATTATGACAAAATGATTGAAAATTTCTGAATTGTTCTGAATCAAAGGGAAATTGAGCAGACAAATTCCGTATACTCACAGTTTTTCTGTCATTAGTCTAAACTAGTAGAATTCCCTATTATTGTTCCAACATTCTACAAAACTGAATAACAAACCAGAAATCTTAATAATTTTCAGAAGTCTTTAATAATTTTTCAAAAAGTCCTATTTATCATAATTTATGATGTTAATCCAAGTTTCTACAAATATATTACACAAAAATAAGATATATTATACAAAAATAATATAAGATATTCTACAATAGCTTCTATAATTACAAAAAGAAACCATATATTTTCACATTTCAATTTTCATTATATTTTTACAAATCTTTAATACCATTTAAAAAATCGTATATACAGTGAATCAAAAAATATCCTACGTATCAAGTTAATTACCTGAGGTGTTAATTGAGGGGAAAGTGTGCAAAATATATTTCATTTTTATGTACATATCGAGCAGGTTTTGTATCGATAAAATCTTCCAGTGAAATACCAGAGTTCATGTTTTCGGGGACATAAAATTTTCAAAATTTGCATATTTCATATCGCTACATGCGTGATCTTTCATGTGCCCATCGTTTTCCCCCAGATTTCCCTGCACACAGACAAAGCGACAAACAAAGCGCAATTTAAGTACGTGTACGTATGTACATAATGGGGAGAGGGATGTTCCAGGGGTAACAGAGCTGAACGAAACAATATTGCTATTGTATTTACATCATTTTTATTACACTTGCGATTAAACTATTGCGTTTTTCATTCGGAATATTTGTGTTGTTTATATTGGTGTTGTATTGTGATTGACATGATTGTACTGTGTGAAACATTGTGTCAGTTCAATGTGTGGTTGATGTTAAAAGGTTTCAGTAAAATAGATAATTAAAAATATTGTTTCTGATTCATTAATTTAGTGGTTCTGAATTTTTCTATGGTTCAGCCGGAATAATTTAAGTGAGAATTTGATATAACTTACACTAATGTGAAATAGATAATTATCCATTCAAAATGTATAATTATCTATATTTATAATTATACAGTATCTATAACTTAAAATAGATAAATGTAGAAAAGGAATTTTTAATTTATTGACTTTTATAAGAATTTTATTTCATATAATAAAAATAGTAAATAGTAAAGTTAATTAGTAGTTGTAGTTTCAGTAAGTATGTTTTGATTTAAAGTTATACAAGCATTTACAAATAGTTTAGTAAAAGTTTTCAGATTATATTTTTACCGAAGAAGAGAGCAACAAACTTTATATTAGTATATTTCTGCAACGGTGCTTATTTAATAATAAATTTATTTAATAAACTTCCCCAAATTATTTCGAAAACTGATTTGCATAATTTAATTATTTTATTTGATATTAACTACCTCAGACTTGTACATAAATTTATCTTATTATTAACATACCCGAGAATTCAGCAGATTGTCCCTAGAATTTCCCTAATTTTCTTAATAATAATATTTATATCTATCAAAATTTATCTCCTTAAAAAAATAATGTACAATATCTATCAAACTGTCCAGATAATTCACTTCATTAATTTTTATAACAATAACAATAATTGCACTTCATCAAAAAAATAGCGTAGCATTAATTACCTCAAAACTATATACAAATTTTGTATACAGTAACCATAACCTTATCAGATTGTCTCCTACATTCATTTTCCACTAATAATATTTACAATTATTAAAATTTTTCAATTTTCTCAAAAAAAAGAAAATAATGTACAATAATTAATTTATTACAAATTTATCAGCCTTGTTATATAAAGCGAAAACTATCAAGTTCCCTAGTATTCATAATTTTTTGCCAACGTCTTCGAAAAGGAACATTATCAAATTCCAGCTGATACAATAGCAAAGAAATTTTTCAATTTCTCAAAAACCGATCTCCGCAATAACATCAATTTTCCCCCATAAAACGAAATAATTTCGTCCAGCTCTGGTGCGGGTGTGTGCAAGCAGAATCAAGCGACAACGGAAAACCGAAATATCGGAGGGCTGTTTTATTAAAGAACCAACAACTGATATACAACTGGATCCGTGTGTGAAAAGATCGGTGAACACCAAAAGCACGCGGCGGCCGGTCACGTTTCACCATTAGAAGCCAGCAGCGATATACATTTGCGCAACAGTGTTCGTTCTCAAACAACATACAACAACAAGCTGTTATCGGCGTACATCAGAGGGTTGTTCTCCTGATGATTAACGGGCTGCGAGGTGACCGATCGTCGTGGCCTCCACAGGGCCAGCCTCGCCAATCCGTACTTGGTCATCCTCGACTATCCTCTGTTCTCCAAATCTCGAACGATCACCTGCTGCTACCTGACATGCTACCCCGAAACTCACAGGGGTTCACCTCTTCAACGCGTGCCCTATTATCTGACGGGTCTTGTCGATGCACTTTCTCAGTATATGACGGAACGACATGTTTCCGGTGGACGGCGAATCTTCTATCCCTCTGGACACCTAAATGATCGGGGTCAGTCTGTCTGGATGGATTGTTATCATGGACGAGCACGTGTCGAACGCTAGAAAGGACGTAGCAAAAATATCTCTGTCTGTGTTTACGTGTTCTTCATCTCCGATTTATCGATGTTACCCGGTCACTTCACTTCAACTGTCCACGTCTCGACCGCGAGTGACAGCGAGCCAAGGCTACCTTAACACACGGCGACACGCTGATACGCGCACCCCTTTCGCGCCCTGGCTTCCCGAGGGGTCGGCCAAGGTGCAGTCCGGTTGGTAGTCAAGGCACTGGACATGCGCGCTGAAACGAGCCGCTGACATTCCCGATGAACCCTGTCGTAGTCAGCGATCAGCATGGCCAATTTTCCTCCTTCGTCCATGGACGGAGTTTACCGACGAGGACCACGAATCGACCTGGATTCGACGGGAGGTCCTTGAACGTCGGACCCGTTCAAGGATGTTTTCCGAACGAAGCTGCCCGATATCGATCTCCTGCCCTGGCCTCGAAAAACGCGCGGACTAATCGCTACTAAGTAAATACAAAAGCCCTCTGGTTGGACACCAGCTGGTAAGCTCTGCTTGAGACATCTCCGAATAATTGAGCGAGGATGATGGAACACCTTTGTGTCGCGTCACAGTTCACTGTCCGACTAACACTAACTGTTCGTGAACACTGAGTCCTTTGAGATTCGAGCAATCACTGTTTACGTGAATTAGCAGCTAATTAACGATATAGCAAGAGGATCGAACGGTACACAATTGATAAAATGCGATCGTTCCCTTCGATCCCGTGGCAGTGTTCAGCTCGGGAACCGGAAGATGAAATCCCGCGTCACGGCGTCGAAAAGTTGGCCCGTGATCGATGTCCATCCAGTCGCGAGTCGGAGCTGGTCGTGTCGGAGACTTGCGTGTCGGTTCGGGTCACACGTGACCCGAAGGTCATATTCGAGGGATCGATCGGAAGCTTCGAGGAGGCGGCCGTTCGCGGAAGTTGGCGAGGATTCCTCGCGGAAAATCGAAAGGCGACCGGTACTCCCGCGGTTTCCGCTTCATGTCTCGGAAATCTGCACGCTCGCAGTTTCGTCCCTGCACGGTCTCCCGGTATCTGTCGGCGATCTGACGGCCATGAAGAGCAAGGATGCGACGCGATACGAATGCTTTCTTAATTGACCACCGTTTGTTCAGCACTACTGCTAGTTGTCACTGGTTGACGTGAACACGGTTGATGATGATTGTGTGTACGTGTACACGCGGCGAAAACTCGTCGCTCTTCTAGGTGACTGTTGTGCGCTTCGACATCGAGCGGGTTGCGCGACTGCGCACACTCTGTCCCTGTTCGACCCTCGATTTTACCCTAGTGCCCTTCTTTCCCGACGCGGGCTCGGTAAAGATGGCAGAGGGAGCGACGATGGCGGAAGGTCGAGGTCCTTGATCACAAATTTAATGACGTTTCGACGTACATAGTTTAACCGAACCTACCGACGTATAGTGACACTTCATTTAAAACCAAAGATGAGAAGTAAATAAACGGCATAAAATTGTACACACACTAATTAGTCTTAATTGCAGATTTCAAGAAGAGCTTAAGTGTGTAACTCATAGTTTGAAACTTGTGAAACGGTCATATGACTACACAAAAAAATCAGTGTGTCCCACTTTTATACCGACGTATTCCAAGATGTTATATTAACGTGTTGAACATTTTATTACAAAAGTACGAAATTTCAAAAATCGCAATACCCCGATAGTCACAACCCCCAAAAGATGAAAAGTCCCTATATCTCAAAATTCAATAATTTGAAAATCACAAACTCCCCAAACTTACTTCCCAAAATTCCACAACTCAAATATCCTAAAATTCTCGAAAACTCCCTAGATCCCAAAATATCGAATTCCCCATCCCAAAATAAATATCCATTTCCGCTCTCCTTAAATCCGCCGCTAAAAATTTCCCGACCATCGAGCTAATCCCTTTACAATATTTTTCCATTCGCTCGCTCCGGTGTAAATCTAATTATTACACCCA
Organism: Megachile ligniseca; assembly: GCA_945859555.1. Classification (NCBI taxonomy): domain Eukaryota; kingdom Metazoa; phylum Arthropoda; class Insecta; order Hymenoptera; family Megachilidae; genus Megachile; species Megachile ligniseca. Next base: position 4,780,421 of record OX243790.1, read on the forward strand.
CACAACATACTTGAACCGTCGATCAAAATTCACCCCAATTTCGTTCACTATTTCCTCGTTGTTCGCGTAATCGAGTCGGCCAGCCGGGTGCAGTACATTTCTATTGATTTATCGATTTGTCTACGAGCGTAGCAGAAAAAAAAGGGGAGAGAAAAAAAAAAACAATAAAGAAAGGGAAAGGTGGAGGGGGAGAACAAACAAACGGATATTTGTTTCAGATAATTTGTTCGTTGCCGGATCAATCGTGCATTTTCCATGCAAATACTTGTCCTTGGAAAATTACTGCATTCACGATGAATGGCTCGACGGAGAAACGTGTAGGCTCGTATAATTGGAACAAGAAAGTCGATGGTTCTTGTTGTCTTTTCTTTGTCCCCTTTGTTATTCGAGTCAATGGAGACGAGGGGCTACTTGACAGTAGACGAAGAAGATTCTGCTCGACCAGACGCAATCGACAATCTGAATATTTGCCGGTAAATATCGCTTTCTTTAATGGTCACTCTCGATTTCAAGGGATATTGTGTAATTGTAGATGAGGGTCTGTTGATACAGGAAACTCGATATAGTTGTGTAACTTGTTTGGGTATTTTATTTACGAGTTTATGGATCAGTGATATTGTGCTGTAATTGTGTTAAGTGGGGCTAATATTACAATATAATATTGTAACGATATTGTAATTTGGACGTAGTATTGAATTGCAGAAGGTTCCATGTTATAAAATATGGTAGACATAAAGATAATAAAAATACAATATTGCTTTGTGAAAAATACGATATGATGTGATGAAAATATAATGTACTGTAAAATGTATGATATTGTTATAATATAATGTATTGTATTGTAAAAGATACAATAACAAAATATAATAAAGATACAATATTAAAATATTGTAATATTATAATAGTTAACTGAATTTTGTAACTAATTGTAAAAATAATTAATTCTAATTCATTAATTCAATATTGCAATACATTTAATTAAACATTGATGTTAAATTACAATATTACAATGAAATTATAAATTATAAAATTGTAATAAAGTTAATATTATAATATATTATCACAATTACTAATATTATAACATTGCAATGATATTTCAGTTTATACATAGTATCGTATTGTAAAATATACAATATTATAAAATGTAATATACATATATATAATAAAATTACAATGTTAATTGTTTTGTAAAAACTATAACATTATAGTGTTGTAATATTACAACATTTAATTATATGTTATAATATATGAAAATTCTTTCAATTTTCAACTCAAATATAATTCTCTATCGTCGCCATTCGTTTTGGTGTCAGGTTACGTTACGTTAAATTAAAACACAAGTAAAAAGTACAGAAGAAAATCAATATATAAACTAGTTTACGTATAATCTCTTATTTATTTCTTTTTCTATCGAAAAATACCTGGTCACGTCCGTAAATCCAACGTTAAAATTTAATCCGTAAATCTGGTGTTAAACGCGGTGAAAATTTATCGAAGCGTATCAACGTTCTTTCAATTTACGAAATCGCGCGAATCGAAAGGGATTTTCGATCGTGGCGGTTTCGGCGCGAAGTAAGTGCAACACCACGAAAGTGTTGAGTCAGATTTATAAATAAACCCCGTTATCAGATACCCGGCGTCGCTATTTTAAGATATCGACCAATCAATGTTAAGGTCAAGCACGCCCACGATAATTCAAGGACTATCAAAATTTATCCGGCGAGCTGGATCCTTGACTTCTTGCTCGCTCGATTAAAACCCCAGCTCGAGTGTGTATTTAGGGAACAATGCTGGTGGCATTTTAGACCGACCTATGGAACAATGTATCGAGAAGCAGCGATTATTATTCGGGTTCGAATACGGGAGCGAAAAAGGACACCTGCTTCTTCGAGATTCAAAAGCGACGTGCCTCAAGCACTTTCGACTAGAGATGCTACTTTTGAATCACTCGTGAATCACGTTCCCTGTCACACTGATTTTTCGCACTGTTTCGTGAATGTTACCGCTTCTGATCGATAGATAATTTTCACAAATTATGTTGTTAACACTGTCACGTCACATCCGTATTGTTAAGAATTGTCCACTAACCTAACTGGAAATATTCGTAACTATTTAAAACTATGAATAACGAAGTATTGCAAAAATACTGAGTAAGATTTGTTAGAAATAAAAATACTAACAAAATTTTCAACTGCTTGAGCAGTCGTGTTGAACTACGCATATATGTACTTGACAGGTTTTATTTTTCTTCAAATACAGAAGATGGCGTATCAAGAATCTTTTATGCCTGAATAAATTAATATAAAGACTATTTGTTTATCCACGGTTGTACCACTCCTGTAGCGACAAACTTCATTTTGTTGGTAACTTCTAATCTGTACATCTTGTCAGATCATTACCACCTTAACCTTAACAGTATTAACAAACACAATATTTTTATCGAATGTTTACAGAGGTATAGAGAAATACGTAAAACTTGAGAGTTCACGTGTCACGCACAAGAGCTGGATTACGAATAAACGAACTGAGAAAGGGAATCGTAAGCAGAAGGAAGACACTACAACGCCTCCTAGTACCAATCCAATTAATCAATTTATGTGCGCCTTAAGATGTTTTTCTAACAGTACATAACATTGTCTAAAAGTATCTATTATAATTTATCTATAATAAAAAAATAATTATTTGAGTAATTTTTAATTGTCAGAGTAATTGTTTAAATAGTGTGTAACTGTCTAAATAATTGTCTTAATAATTTTTAAGAGTCTAAATAATTATTTGAATAATTTTTAGTTGCTCAAATAATAGTTTTAATAATTTCTGTCTAAATAATTGTTTGCACAATTTGTAACTACTCAAACAATTGTTTAAATAATTTCAACTGTTCAACTACTTGTAGAAGTAATTTATAGATGCTTTCAGTGATTCATACATATGTGACAAAATACATTCTTCTTTTTTGTGATATGTTTGCAATGCAATACAACAAGCAATTTTCTGTGAAAGAATTTGACTTGTAAATATTTGTTAGAATGCTCAGTATTGGTTTTAATTTCCTAAATGCAGAATTTTCCCAATAATATCTGTTGCATCATCAATTTCGTAAGAGTTTCTGGTTTCTTTGCGTAACATTTATGCATCTATGTGAATTGGATGCAATGGCCGACGTGTCACCATGATGACACAACGATGAAGTATTAAGATCTGGACACTCAACGATATTAATAAATTTATGCAATAAAATTCAGTATTTTCTTCACATATTAAACATATCCTCCTTGAAAAGAATTTTATAAAATAACAGATGCATCAATTTCATAGACAGCAACAAGTAAAAACTAGTTTTATTTTTATTAGTAGTTCTTTCAAGCAGTTCATTTTTATCGAAAGTATTGTTACATTAATTTGAAAAAGTTTATTAATTTTCTACAATTTTATTACATAAATAAATATCGTTCAATTATTATAGATTATAAAGACAAATTTAATTGGCAATATACCCTTTTCTATTTTTTCTTTCAATTAGTACATTTCTTGTTAAACGTCTTCAATATATAAATTTGTTGTAAAACATTTTTAATATATAAATTTATTAATAAATATTTTAAAATATGTTTCTTATTAAATATTTTGAATATACAAGTTTTCAACATTTTCAATTTTTATACATTTTTTTAAATAATTGTAAATGCTATCATACATTTAATATGGCAAAATGATTCCCAGTCAAGATTTAATTAATGAAATAAATAATGTAGAATAGTTGTTTTAAGGGTAACTAGAAGATTATGTAGATTTTTAAGAATAAAGAGAGAGATTAAGTACACCTGAAGGCATTAATTCATATTTAAGACCGTGGTCATGAAAAGTATAATGATTTCTATTCTTTAAAAAGCAGAAATCGCCGTTAAATATGAGTGAGGCGATTTCTGTCGTAAAATTTTCCATAAAAATAGTACAACGTCGTTGAAATAAGACCGCCAGGAGCAAATACACCGGAAGCAGTTACGTTGGATGGTAAAAAAAAATTCCCATAAAAGATTGTCTACGCCCACCTCATCAAAAGCACATTCAAGCTACGCTTTTGTAACGAAGAATCTCGAAAAGTTCATTCACAACATTCCATTTAATTCGTGATTTATGATACCGGGTGAAAGTTGAAGAAAGTGGCGCACAAGATGACTCATCATCCATTATTTATTTACTCCCTTAAATTTCAATTTAAAAATACTAAACTAAACAAAAATCCAGTGTTAGAAGACCGTACAATTGTAAAACTTCGAAACGCGAAATTCCGGGATGTAAAAATTGTTGGGGAAAGTTACGTAACAAAGCACGCGTTACCGATTCAACGTTTCTCATGGTAACGGGTCGTTCTGTCGCTTAGTGACCCCATTACTGGTACTTTTACTTTCCATCAATCTCCGTGGTATTCCGTGCATCAAACCCGGAACGTTTCTGTGCCAGTGAAAATGTCGGCGATGAATAAATTCAGCCCTGGCCGGGAACGGGAGCAAGAAAGCGGCGATAGAATGCGACGAACAAAGAGCCTATGTGGAAATTGGAAACATGCCAGTGGCGCTATCGTGCGGAGGGTGGCACAAGCTGCAAGGGGTGCAAAGAGGGTGGCCAAGTAACGGGTGACATCTAGTCGCGGGGAAATATTGACCGTAAAAATGGCGTCTGCCGAACGATATGCAACGGAAATACTCTATTGGATGATCGTTGATGCGTGTTATTCGAAATTTTATCGTTCCTACCCGAAAAAGAATGAATTCCCTGCATACCGAGCGATTTTCGGTTCCCTTGAAATTCGATTAACATGTTCGAAATGCGATCTGTTTATTCGGACGGGGGTAATGCTGCGTCGAGGTTCTGAAACGCATTTTTTTATATTGTAGTTCATTGAAAAGTTTTGGTAGCATTAAATCTGCCGGTGTATGGTTTACACTTGATTTATAATTAATGAAATTGTAAAATAAATACATACTATCAATGTATGATTTAAACTTAAGTTGAAACTGGTAATGAAATTGAAAAATAAAGAAAAACTAGTAGTTTATAATTTACGTTCAATTTGAAGCAAATAATAAAATTGAAAAATAAATAAACATTACCAGCATATTGTTTACTCTTAATTTTAGTCCTAACAACTTATAACGTATATACATATAATTTGAAATTAAAAATAAAACAGAAGGAAAAATAAAGGAAATGATTAGATGTAATTAGATATATACATTAATGCCTTATCTCAATGTTAGTCAACATAGATTTCAAGAAAAATATTTTAACAAATTTTATAATTTAAAATAAATAACTTGTGAACTGGTTATTTGACCGGTTTGGTGGTTTTAGTGTTAAATTAATAATGAAATTAAAAAATAAATAAGAAAACGACAAAATTAATATACACGCTAATAGTTTATTACGATCAACATTATCTAAAGGAGATTTCAAGAAAATTACCTTAAGAAATTGTGTAAATTATAATATATAAATTAAATTATAAATTATATTATAAAAAATTATGGACCGGTCATTTAATATTAATATTTGTACTCGATATTTTATTGAGGAAAATTACTTCGAGGATAATGACCTTATTTAAACGAATTATTTAAATTGAAACTAAATCATAAAAATAATTAATAATACGTAAACCAGCACATACAATGCTTCAGCTCGATGAAGGTTCTTGATGAAAGCTTCTCAATAATTTTTACCGAACATAATGAAGCTCTGAAGATGACTCGATCTGACCTTGACAACATACTCTAAGGTCAAGGCCATTGGAGGGATCCTAAACTCCACATGTATATTTTTGCAAATATCTCGAAAACTAAGACCAAACGACTAATGTATGCATAAAGAAAATTTGTTCAGAATATAGTCCTTGACAGTATATCTCAAGGTCAAAATAATTGAAGTACCGTAAACCAGTATTTATAATATTTGCCGAACGAGGCTCCTGGGACTCGATCTGCATTTGTTCGTCTGTTTGTCTATACCACGCTACAGGCCACCATTTTGGGTCTTTCACTTGAAATTTTGAGGGTAGACTCGTGAGACACTCTAAATTTGCTGTATAGATTTTGGAAGAGATCTGACGACAGGACGTCGTCATCGACGTTGATCGTCGTCGAATCGATATAAACCGTGTTTTGGTATCGTTTTCGATAATTTTTGACACATAGAATCGACCGGAGGTTAAAAGCTCTATAACTCGTTGAAGTTGGTCGCAATTAGTTTGAACGACTTTAAAATCTCTACCTCAGATCAATTTTGATGTATTCCGTAAAATTATCAATTTTAGCGAGAGTGAATTTCTTACTTTCAGTAAGAACAGATTCGTGACGTATTCAGCATTTTGAAGGTCTCGTGGGTCACCGATGACCCACGGAGGATTTCCTTAGCCAGCGGTCGCTCAATACCTTGATTCAACAATTAAGTCTCGCAGCAAAACGATGGCGAACTACTACTTGGCTCAAGAAACCGTCGAGCAAGCAACTTTCAAAGTAATTTTGTTGGACTTACAAGGAAAATGGCCAGGAGGTTTCGAGCTTCTGTGACGGGCGCTTTTCGTGTTTCGCGGCATGTCGGTTCTCAATTCCATGGCAACTGTACAAAAGGCAAAGAAAAAATCACGATTAATTCCCCACCGTCTACGTAATCATAGATTCTGCAGCTTACGAGGAGAGACGAAATTTGGTACAATATCGGGAGAAACGGATAGCGATTCTTTAAAGTTGCAGAACTTCGAAACGAACGAGAAATTCACGTTCTTTATTCGATGTTGCGATCTCGATGAAGTGTTACGGGATTAATGGTAGGTTTGCAAGTTGTACATTTTTAACGTTATAGTTGAGTTATAGGTTTTTCGATATTAAGTTTTACGAATTTTGTATCAATTTTCTGAATTTTTTAGTTTTCAAGGTTTTAAATTCTTTGAGGTATTAAACATTTTACGTCCTTAAGGTACACAAATCTCAAGGTACATTAAATTTTCAAATTACAAATCTTTTTGTTGAACAAACTTTCGTATTATGGAATTTTTCATTTTTTTAATATTCAAAGTAGTAAATTATCAAATTTACTAATATTATAAATATTGTTTTTAAATATATTAAATATTAAATATATTTCAAATCATATGGGTCATATTAAGTTTCTCAATTCTCAAAATATAAAATGTTCAAACTCTGCAATTGTCAATTCTTAAAATACCAAACTAAAAAATTTTTCAAATAACTAATGTAACAAATTAAAAAATATCTCAAAATTCAAATCATAAAATTTTCACGTTTTTGGTAAAACATTAAATTAAAAAAAAATATTAAAAATATTAATGTATATTTCCCAATATCCACACCATCGCATTTTGAAAATTTCCACTTTTACATAAGAAATTTCCTTATTCGCAAATATCGAAAATATAAATTCTTTCAATTTAATATTACTCTTATGAATATGTGTAATTTTCCGTCTACGTTTTTTCTAATTCGTTCTAATTGTTATTGATTCGATAATTTTCAACCATCTCACGTGAATTCCTCACTCATTTCAAAGAGATACACATTCAGAAGCGATTTCGCAAGCAGCGGAAATTGATATCTTCTTTCCCAAGCCTGCAATGTGGCCTGTTTACATTTTGTTTTTCGCCTCGATCAAGCGTTTAAAGCAGATATCAATTTTATTGCCTCGAGGGTTAAAGATTATTCATGAAAATAAATTGCGTGGATTTAAAAGAGCAACGGAAGCTGAATATCGCTCATCGAATTGCGAGAAAGCGTTGCAAAATATACAAAAATACAGCAAAAATATGTGTAACATTTTTCTCGGCTGATTTTTCTATATTTCCTTTTGTATTTCAAAATATAAGAATTTTCTTTTACGTTCAAGTTATAATAACACTTCTTATTTGAACGTCAAGTACAATTTTAAAATAAATTAATTCTCCAGTTTTAGAAACAAAATTAACCTTGATGTAAAATTGTTATGAAATAATACAAATAAAAATTTATAGAAAGGGTGTGAAAGAGCGTATCGGATAGATCGAAGTACTTGATTTTTACGAGGAACACCTGTTAGGGCTTAGAATAAAGTACCACATCGAGATCAGACCTCGATCCTACTTTCTATCGATGCAATAATATACCGTTTCCAGTTTCTCCGGTACACTAGGTTCAAATCAATAAGTTCCGTAGTATCAATAACACCTAAGGACTCGTTACATTCTATCGAGTTAGTTTATTATTCACATCTGGTTGTCGACCTATCTACTAAGAATCTGCTTAGAATCTGCTTGATCTTAGAGTCCTTTATTCGCAGTTTCCTTCGTGTCTAGGTATCACTTGCTATTGCTAGTTACTTTCTGGGGAATACCACCGCACTCGGATTTTCATTTCCACCCAAACTTGTGTACCCAACAGAAATCAGGAACTCAGCCTTGTTCGTAAAAATTACGCCCACGCCGAGCCTCCATCTTGCGAAATAAGCAATCGAACAGATAGACACAAAATGGACGGTTCGCTTCGGAACATCGGATGGACAGTCGATTAGAACATCGTTAAAAATAAGTAGAAACATATCGGTTATACAATTATACAGTCCACTTATGAATATGAGGACTTCGATATGAAGCTCCCTACGTCGTCGCCAAAACCGACACTGTAACGCACATATTCTCAAAAACACGCCATATAATGAAAATGCCATGTAACGAAAATGTTAATTGCACACGTGTCTCGTTTCGTGAAATGGGAATGAAAATTTGAAGGGTGATTTTGAAAGAGTGCAACGGGGAATTTGATTTTGACGAAGAACACCGTTTCTTGAAAACACGCCAGCGTGGATCCGAGTCGAGTTATTGATTCGTTTGGTGCACATGGTGCTTATTGTGACCGCTTCAAAGGCGAGCCGAAAGAAACCTTAGAGAAACGTTCGCCAGAGTGAAAAGCAACGCAATCGAGACGTTTTCAAAGAGCTTTACTTCAACGTCAAACATTTTTATAACAAATTTGTCGTGGCTCGATCAGACCGCAGGAGGTTCGAAAAGATTTCTGTTCTCGCGAATATCGTGCACGTAAATCTGCCTGTGCTTCGACGAGAACGAAAGTGAGCTGCTTCTTAAAATCAGTTTTGGGAAATTGTTGGATAAATTACGGTTTCGGATTAATGATTGATTGTGTATATGGAGAAATTTTGTTTTGAAGATATGGAAAATTTTTGCTTTTTGATTTATGGAGAATGTGGAAATATTGAAATCTGGAGCACGAAATTTTATGGGTTTGAGAATGTAGGGACTTGGAAATTTTGGAGGTCAGGAAGATGGAAATTTGAGAAATTTAGAAATTTAGATGCTTGGTAATATGATAATTTGGGAATTTTGAAAATTGACGAATTGATGAATTGATGAATGTATGAATTAATGATTTGACGAATTGACGAATTGATGAATTGATGAATTGATTGATTCATGAATTGATGAATTGATGAACTGATGAATTCCAAAATGGATGAATTGATAATTAGGGAAATTGGGAATATAGAAAGTTGAAATTTAATAATTTTGTAATTTAGTAATTGGGTGATTTGATAATTTGGAAATTTTTTGATCTCGTAATTTAATAATTTGATAAATTGATAATTTTAAAGCTTGAAAATTTAGAAATTTAAAAGTTTAAAAATTTAGAAATCTAGAAATTAAAAAATCCAAAAATAAAAAATTTTAATTTTTCAAAAATTAAAGCTTCAAATTATAAAATTACCCGTCGGTTTTACAATTTAACTTAATTCCTCAATTACAATCGAATTAAAAGGTACAATTTTCGCGAACGTCCCTTAACAACAAAAAGGTTTTCCTCGTAAGACACGCTATGATCCGAGGCTAATTTTTTTGCGAAATGTAATGAATTGACGGTCTGAAAAGCGCAAGATTAAATGGAATTCCTTCGTTTAGCGGTCAGAATCACGATTCAAGCGTTTTCTTGCGACATTCATCGTGAAAAGAAGTTGGCCGACGAGCGAAGTGTAAATTTGCCGGGTTATTCGTTAAGGGACGCGTCCAGATACAGGACGATGCGTTGCAAGAAACGCGAGAAAGATCGCTTAAATAATTCATTAGCCGTCGAGGTAAGATTTGCATTCAGCCAAAGAAGTTGTTACGCCGCAGAAACGTTGGACGTCGAGCGGGCAAATGAATTAAGCACTCGAGACCGCGTTGAAGAAAAAGAATGTTGGACGTGAGGCATACATGCGCGGATATCTCGACATCAAATTTGCCAAATAAAGTCGAACGATTTTATTCAAAAATAATCGGAACAGCTAAAATTTCGGAATATCTAAATTTCGAAACACCTACATCTTGGAAATATAAATATTTTCAGAAGCTTACATATTCCGAAATCTCTATATCACGTAATCGCTACATCGCCAAATTCCTAGATTCCGAAGTCACTAGGTCTAGAAGTACGTAAATTCGAAAATCCCTACATCCTGAAACCGATAGATAAAGAAACCCCTATATTCCGATATTCCTAGATTCTGAATGTCCTAGATCTCAAAATCCCTAGACTCAAAAATTCCTAAATTGCGAAATTCCTAGATACCGAAACCACCAGATCCCAAAATCACTAGATACCGAAATCACTAGATCTAGAAATCCCTAGATCTCGAAATCCCTAGATCCCGAAATTCGCATATTACGAAATCTCTAGACCCCCAAATTTAATTCGAACTTCACTCAAATTTTACTCAAATCGCACATCGTTTTCGTTGGAACCGTGTCTCAATTTCACTCGAAAAATTGTAGCAATATGTCCTCGCGTTATCATCTTGGACGAAACCCAAGTATTTTAAATTTATCTGAAATTACAGGAATAAATTCGATATTTGTTACTCGAAATTCGCATTTCTCGTTGACATTTCATAACGCGGTACAATTGAATTTGTTCCCATAGATTTTGTAACGTTTCCTCCCGAGACAGATCGGACAAGCCAAATTTCTTCGAGACGTGACACGAGCCACCGAAATTTTCCCTTGAAATTTTCGAAATATCACGTGCCACTCAGAATTTTTCGTACGAAAGTACAGTTCGTTGCCAGATTAAAAATAACCCGTCCGGTAGACGGAATAAAGTTTATTTGGAGCAAAGTTCGCCACCGTTTTAAAGCTTATCAGCGAACTGAAAATTATAACGGGATGTTCCAAAACGTTTCTCTACCGTGTAAAGCTTTTTCCGACTACGGCAGCCTTTCCTTTTCTTTTTTAAGGCGCTTATCGCCGGAAACGGTGATTTGTGAAAATTTCTTGCCAACAAACATCGCCGAACAAGTTTATAGCTTACCTTTCTTCCGTCCTACATTTTTTCGACGACCTTTCATCATTATTCAAGGGTGCACTTGAACGACTCGGACAAATTTTTTCAAAAGCAAAGTTTCACGTTCGCACGCCTGATTATTGATCACTGATGTATAAATTCGAAATCGATTAAATTCTATTAAACATTCATGGTCTATCGCGTATTTGTAATCTATTGATCGGATCAAGTAATCTATTAAATTCTATTAAATACGCATTAGCTATTAAATTCTACTAATGATGTGTTAAATTCTATTAAATACTCGTAATCTATTAAATTCTATTAAATACGAAATTCTATTAAATATTTGCAGTCTATTAAGTTTTATTAAATATTCATAATCTATCCAATTCTATTTTAAAAGGACGACAAGCGAAGTTTTAATTGATGATATCGTACATTGGAAAATAATATTTAATGGTTTTGCATTAGGTTTCCTATTAGAACAATAATATTTGAAGGTTTTGTAAGTCCTGCAATTATTGTAGAATTAAAAAAATTAAATTTAATAAAGTTTGAAAAAATAAATGAAATAAAGTCTGAAATTAAATTCGAATTTAATTGAAAAATCACGTATCCAAAAGACATATGTTTCTGATCTATTAATTTATAACTAGAAAAAATTAAAATATACCGAATCGAAGTTGTTTTAAAGCTCCGATAAACAAAAGGGGTAGTTCATCCCCTAGCAGCAACATTAATTCAAGCTTGAATCAACAACAAAATTCTTAACAACAAAACTTTCTCGTGTACTTCTCATTTCCATTTAAACTAGAGATTCCATGCATTGTCCACGTGTTTCGACGAACAAACGCATACATTTGAGGGGTGCCCACCCCCTGTTGGCTCCGTATCGACCGTGCCGTGGCACCATAGGCCCCAGATGGGGTTGCATCTTGCCAACGAAATGTTTTCATCCCCGTTTCTGAACCACGATGTTGACCACCCCTTACCACCACGAAAATAGAGTTCGCCGAGCCAGTGTATTCGGAACTGGGCTTTGATATGGAATTCGGGTGATTTATTTGTCGTGATGGACTTTAAGGGGGTGAATTCTGCGGTAAATATGTTGTCCTCGAATAACAGAACGGTTCGAGAGTTTTGGCGTGTATTTTGTCAGATGATGGTGCTCGATTATTTACGCAAAACACATTTATAATATACCTACATTTCTAGATTCCTACATTCACAAAATAACTTTCTACATTTCTAAACTTTTTAATGTTCAAATACATGAATAAGTAAAATTTCATATTTCTAAAATTACGAATTTACAAATTTCAAAATTCTAAAATTCCAAAATTTTTAAGTTTCTATATATCGAAATTCCTACATTCAAAAATACTTATATTCCAATATTCCTATGTTGCAAAATCCCCATATCCCGAATTCACTCCATCCCCAAATTCATAGATCCTGAAATACCTAGATCCCCAAATTTTTAAACCCCGAAATCCTCAAATCCATAAAACCCCGAATCCCAAAATTCCCAAATTCCAAACAATCCTTTGATCCTGAAGTCCCTAGAATCTCCCAAGTCCTACGTTCCCAAATTCCTCCAACTCCCACATCCCTAAACTGTAAAGTCCCTAAAAACAAGGAGATCGATGTACACACCCTTCGTTGTATTTTTTCAAGAATAACGCAGATTTGACACCTCTCTCCCAACTGTAACCGAATACTCCGGGTCCCGTATGTCCAGGAGGGTGTTCATTGTCTGTCCCGGAGGGCGCTTGACCTTCCGCAACGTATCGAGCATCCCTTTCACAGTTGACCGTCCGCGAACAACCATGTCCATATTAAAAAAAATATCTTACAATACACAAGGCAACCCCTCGATATTAGACATTGTCCTTTGTGATCGCAGGCCTCTCGAACCGATTCATCTCGATCGGTGAGACAGTAACGTAGGGGGGCGGTTTAGAAGCTCGCCCACCCTCAGCCAGCCCCTCTTTTAGCCCCCGGTTGCCACCTCGTACGAGGTCGAGCGCCCTTTCGAAATTTGCCGATGGCCAAAGGAGGCCTCGAGGACTGCTTGGCTGACCTCGAATCCGAGATTCTTATCTTTGAACCGAAAGACGCCGTTTATCGAACGACAGTACTACTCACGGCCGTCCACGGCCGGTTTTCAATAGAACGGACTGAACATGCACCCCCCTCGACAACCGCCCCGCAACACGTTTCGTATCTCGTGGCCCAGAAACCGATTCACAATGAAAATTCTGAAATATAAATATGCCGACCGCCTTCGGCTTCGAGCACAATCGAGAACCAACCCTCTCTATATATCGCGATATGCTACCCAGTTAAGTTGCGGGATGGTGCCACGATTCTGGATACAGGGAAACGTTTGAGGACTGCATCGAAGGGTGGAGGTCAATCGGTGGTTAGAGGGGGATGTTTTTTGGAAGTGCTTCCTGGGGGTGATGGTGTGTGATGGATTATTGGAACGTGAGTTTGGGATACCTGTTTAAGATGGGTGTGCGGATCGTGGAGCTGTGGAGCAAGGGGCGAATTATGGGTTATCGATTTAGCAGTTTCGATATTTTTTGCTTGGAACATTTTAAGGTTTTGTGATTGTCAAGTTGTAACTGTTTGGTGGATTTGGAAATGTTCGGATGTCAGATATGCATATCCCCAAATTTCTAAATTTCAGTGTTCATAAATCAAAAAATTAGAAAATTTCTAAACAAACAAATCAAAAAATTAAATATACAAATCCCCAAATTTCTAAATTTCTGTGTTTGTAAATTATAAAATTTCACTTGTAAATTATTAAATTATATCTTTAGTCCTCTAATTAACCTAAATAAATTTATATAAATTTCCCCATCCAAATAAATCGTACATTGCCCCCCGACTAAAAACCCCCTGCACCCCCAAAATACCTATATTACATGCATTAACATAGCCCAAACTCATCAATCCATCAAAATCACCCCGATAATCGAAAAATCCAGCAGCATATTAAACGTCGAAATAAAAGTGATGGAAGTACAATAGAAATGATCGTACGCATCGTCAACCCGTACGCGTTAGCTGGCCATTCTTTCAGCTGTCGTATCTGAACGGTCTCTCGACGATTAGCCACTCGAATCCGTCGATTCGGTTGTTCGTTTTGTTTTCCGACGGTTTATTTGAAATAAAAGGAGCGTGCACGTTAATCAGATCATCATTATCCATACACGTGTACCGGCTGCACACGGACGTACACAAACAAGCATGGTAGAAGCATCGAGTGAACTTATTGCCCATTGAACCATACTCTGAGCCACCATACTCTGTGTGTAACCTGTAACAGGGCGAAGCTCCATTGCACAAACAGAGAACGAGAGTTGAGCCTGTAATATACGGGGTTCTGTACAAGCTTCTTGTTTTCAGCCAACGGTTTATTCATGATTTTGGCGGCTGCTTTCTGCCAGCCAATTATTTCTACTCGGATGAAAACGTACAGTGGCTGGGCAAATTATTATACTCGAATAAAATGTTCAATATTTTATAACGTTCAACGATATACAACAGGGATTTTTGTTGGAATTTTACGGTATATTGTTTTTACGTAATTTACTTTTATGATGTAATGTGTTGTATATATTGTTCTTACGGTGTAACGTGTTTGAAGACGTCAAAATTTGGGAATTTTTAGAATTTTAGAATTTTAGAATTCCCTAAATTGTCCAATTTCTAAATCTCTATATTTTGAAATTTTTAAGTCTTTAAATTTCCAAAATTTCTCACCAATAAATCCCCCAATTTGCAAATTTATAGATATTAAAATTTTCAAATGGCAAAATTCATGAATCCTTAAATTCCCAAATTTCTAACTTCCTAAATTCCTAAATCCCCGAATTCCTAAATCCCTAAATCCCCAAATTTCTAAATTCCTAAATCTCCAAATTTATAAATCCCTAAATCCCCAAATTCCCAAATGTCCAAATTCTCCAACTTCACTTCCCTTCTCCCATCTCTGAATTTTTAAATAATTCATCACGAAAACTTGAAGACCTACCCCATCACTAAATCGGCGACTCTTGTTATAATTATTGGCTTCCTCGAATTATTTAAAAGTCCTTTAAAGCGCGATCTTAAATTGACGATTCCTAAATTCACAATTGGAAACAGAAGCGAATGGTCCAGAAATGTGTGCTTTATTTGAAGTTCTGACGAATTAAAGTGGAATAGTTTAAAGCGCCCTCGTTACTTAAAACGTTGGTGGACTGCAGAATGGCCGAACTTTCTTTTTAAAACTTTCTTCGTTACTTAAAATAGAAGAAGCTGAAAATCTCGAGTCCTTTTGTTCGTCCACTTGAACACACGTGTCAGGTGTTTCTTTACAATCCCGTGCCGGGATTTTCTTTACAACTCCAAAATATAAATTTCATGTGAGTATAATTAAATTCTTTTAATACGTTCTTAATAACTGTGATTAGTTGGTAGTTTCATTATATTTCATATTTCCTTCAGACAAACTACCATCGAAATACCAAAGGTGGATAATATAAACATATACCTAAATTTATTTCTAAAGAGAAATGTTTACGTTTGATACTCAATGACCTAATAGGTCCATTTCAGCAGCGAAGACACGAAAGTCCACGTGTCCAACCTAGAACATCCACGCGTCATAAAAGGTACACGAACACGTACTTCTGTGATTAATGAGCCTATTTTGCTGTTGACTCGCAGATGTGTCGAGGAATTTCTTGAATTCAAGTACAATAGCACTTGCAAGGCTCGACAAAAGGGGCGACAAAAGTTCGCAGCGTCTGAAGGGTGAATGAAAATGCATCTTGCATCGCTAACGAGAGCCACGATGGAAAAGAGAATGCCGGGTAAAACAGTGAGAAAAAGCGACGTACCGTCTCGTTTCGTTTCTATTCACCCTGATCTTGTTCTCGAGCAACAATTTACCCGCGATTCTTTCTACATTAATCGTCCGACGCTCCAGCACGCTTCGATGCTCCTGCTTTTCTTTCTGGTTGACCGAGGACCAGCACTTTTTTGCTCTTTTTGTCGCGAGAAACGCAAAAACGGAATACACGTTCCAAGGAATTTTTCAACGTCCGGAAAAGTCGTTAAAAATATTTCGGGAAGGTGTGTCACGGTTTGAACTTTCCTGACCAAGCAAACAGGTTATGGTCGATGTATTTGATCGTTATTAAGTACATGTTTTTGTTTAAGTACACATTTTTAAACGATACAGGTAAATTTGACAGGATATGGCAACATGTTTTTAAACGATACTAGTATATTTGACAGGTATGGCTACAGTAAAGTCGAGACGCCATGAAATTAGCTCGCCGAGAAGAGTAACATAATACGGGCTCCGGTATATCCGTGAGACAATACCAATGCGGGTATAAAACTTTTTTGTTTTTGATCTTTCTGTTATCAAACTTTTACCGGTACATTTTGTATATTTTTCTGATTAAAATAAATCCAAACACGATATAATTTAGACTCTACTTACCAGTTTAATTGATGATAAGTTTTGAACGCAGAGGAAGATAACAAGTGAAACAGGCACCGACTGTGGCAGTTGGCGAAGATCAAAATCATATTGTTTTGTTCACAGTGTTAATGCGTTGT
This sequence comes from Megachile ligniseca, assembly GCA_945859555.1. Classification (NCBI taxonomy): domain Eukaryota; kingdom Metazoa; phylum Arthropoda; class Insecta; order Hymenoptera; family Megachilidae; genus Megachile; species Megachile ligniseca. The sequence goes on from OX243790.1 coordinate 4,797,370, forward strand.
TAACTGTTGTATTTTCAGTCCTTTTTTTATACCACTTCTCCGACATATTTGTGTCATTTTCTTGATTAATATAAGACCAAATGCAACGTAATTCGGAACATATTTGCGATAACTTATTGAAGAGTCCTCGAAGTAATAAAGCCATAGAAATCTACGATCTCGACGGTTAGACGTGTCACGTGGTTACCCGAATAGCACCGAAGACAAACGAAGACACCCGACTTGTCATTACTCGTCCGTTTACAATAAATCTTATTACAGTAAAGCCCCAATCTTCAAATGACAAATAAATATGTTCCGAATTACGTAGTGTTTGGTCTCATTTTAATAAGGAAATTGTCGCAAATGTATGGCAAAAGTTCGATAACAAAAAAAATCTAAAATAGAAACGTTTTATTCTTGCATTAAGATTGTCCCACCGATTATGTTACTGTTTGTTTACTTTCAGTTCGGACATTTTCTTCGGTCGTTTTTCTCTATCCAGCAAACTTCAATCAACGTAGCGACTGCACGGTGTAAACGAAAGTTCAGACCCGAGAGATTCGCTTATGTCGTATTTCTGTGGTTGCAAGACCGATTGCCAGACAGGAAGCTCGAGTTTGGAGGAGAAATTGAAGCTTATCAAACGAAACCGCAGCCGTCTCGAGTGTGCACGCGTCTGTATTGTTCGCGTGTTTGAAGAGAAAAAGAAACAAAGACAAGAAGCAAGCATGGAAGACTCGAGAGTGGAGAGCTTTTGTACCAGCCTGAAAAAAAGAGCATCCCGCCTAGTCATGCACGGCCGGTCGAGCACACCGCGAGCAATTTAAAGGCGAAAGACGCGAAAGACACTCGTTTCGTGCTAGTAATTTCCATTGTCACTACGACCACTGTCAACAATCGGCCTCAGACTTCCGGAACTGAGACTATTTCGTTTGGCTTTTGTTATTCTACCGAACAAGAAGCCTAATAGCCATTGCAAATGTTAATACAGGGACTGACAGGGCCATATTCATAAGGCCCTTGACGCAAATGCGACCTCGCAACAAGTCCATTTTCATTAACACTATAACTAACGAGTCGTGTGTATTCACTAACTTTCTTTTGTAAATTTCAAAATTTATTAGGAATGTCATATGGGAATAGTATTTATTCATTATTTGTTGCAGGATCCCGATTTTGAACTCTTATGAGAAACACTACTGAGAAAATAATAGGATTTGTATTGGTAAAATTTGTATGGTAAAAATTATTTTAGCGAAGTGAAAGTAACACAAATTATCATTTGACATATAAATATTGTACATCCACTTTCATGAAATTCTTCTAATAAAGTATAGAGTGACATATTAAATCTTTTCATTTTGGCAAACTGTGTAGAAATTGAGAACAGGGATAATGTTTACTTAATATTATTTCTCGAGGGAACTGTACCGAATATGCATTGATTTCAATGAAGTTTCATGGCTGGAGAAGAAATTTGCAAATATATTACCTCATTTTAATTATTTATGTGGAAATAAGGAACAAAATGTGACATAGTATACTTTGTCTGTGAGACAGAAGATATGATATCATATTCACGAATATCCAAATATCTACGAAAGTCTCTAAATTATCAATATATGTTAATTGATTTACCATCTTTACTAACATTTAAATAAAGTTTCCAAAACTCCATCTACACTTACTCTCACTAAAAAAAAGCTTCAGAAAACGTTGCATTTAAATCTCTTATCTGTTCGCAAAAGAAGATAAACAGTACAGAAATGTTCAACCATATTTTTTCTCCTGAAACGTACAATAAATAGTAGCAGGGTCCAACTCTTTTAAAGCAAAGCGCAAACTAGGTGGTTGTAACTTCCACAAAACTTATTGCCAGATTTAGAGACTTCATTGTAGCACATTTTCTTGCCCCGCTCCATTTAAATATATTCAAACTCTACTTCCTTTGCGGCCATTTCTGTCACACTGAAACTAAGTAGATGTACGAGGTGTTTCATTTTTATTCTGCTGGATATTAGCTATTTTATTGTTTTATTATTTTACTATTTTACTATTTTAATATTTTACTAATTTATTATTTTACCGTTTTACTATTTTATTATTCTATTGCCTATTACTCTAAATATTGCAGAAAAACTTTACACAAACAGAGGACCATGAATATTTCGATACAAAATTATTAACCTAAATATGAGAGTTATAAGCTCTTGATCAAAAAGTCTTTGCGACTACAAAGTTGTCATCATTAATAAAATTGCCATCCATATTTCATCTAGATTTTATTTCATTTCTCTGAATGCAATATCGGATAAGAGAGTAATCATTTATAATTTTAGTTTCTTTGTAATAAAAAATATTGTATACAATATATTTGGTGGTATCTTTAAAATTTATAAATTTAATTATGAAATTGTTAAAAAATTTATTACCATTTATGAGGTAATAAAATGTTTCATAATAGTGAATGTTTCACATAGTAACATAATAAATGTATCACTATTTATAAATTAATAAAATTTATCACCATTCATGGTTGAAAATCTATTGTGAAAATAGTTATAGAATATTTACATATTATATACTTGTTTACAAAATTAAAAATTTATGGAACAGTTTTTTATATTTTGTCGCACAGTGACACCGTTGGACACAAAAATGAAACAGCCTGTAGGGTAACCGAAAGTTTATCGAAAATTTCCCGTCCGTCTTTTCGGTTGAAAATCAGAAACAAATAACGGGAAATCAATATGGGGGAAGTTTTCAATTTTCGCGGATAGAAATACATGAATTTTCTTCGATGTTTTATTCAAGCTACGTTTTAAAATACGTTACAGGGAATAATCTGCATCGAAAGCGATAGGAAGTTAGCGTGGAGGAATTGAAAGGGTTGGCAGACGGATTCGCGAAGCTCGCGATAACCGCTCGGAATAAAGCGGAAGAGGGTGTTTTTCTTTTTCTGTTCGCGAGGGTGCTCCGACACTCGCATTACGAGCCACTTAAACGACGCTTAACGAGAGGCCTCCATTGTCGCTGGGCCTTTGTTGCTCGCCGCTTTGGCTGCTTCCAATTGCCAACACTGTACGAGTGTTTTCAAAGATAATTCGCCCAACTTTTTGGCTTCTTCAAGTTATCGACGAAAGAAAAATCATCGATTTAATATATCCCTTCCGCGGAAACATACATCTAAAGTGACATGAGTAATTTTGCGTCAACGATAATTCTGCTAAATAATAAAGAAATTATAATATTTGGAAATTAATTACTCTTGATATAGATCAAAAGATGTATTTTTAATTTACTATCAGTATTCAATGTTAGATTTACAATAGATTAATTGTATAATATTAAAATATTGATGAAAACAGTAGTTTATACAGACTTTTCTCCGACTGCGGTGTGCGCATGCGCACAATGTATTTCGCAATTGCGCCCTTTTTGAAACTCGATTCGTATAACAATCTATTCAAAACTATATATTATACAAAATTTTACTAGTTAATTAATTTATTCAGATATTTTATTATATATTATATTTAATATATTTTATTATATATTGTAATATATTGTATCATATTGTATTATATAAATTGTCGGCTATTTATCAAACGTTAAAACTTGAAGTAACAAAGTCTTTACGACAATTTTTTTTAAATTTTGCGCAGCACCGTGTAATTTAATAATCGTCAAGTTTAATAGCCAGCACTCCGATCTAATTTTTCAAGTACAGTTAGGTATTTTTCGCGAAGGAAAACAGATATATCACTATTTTTTTGTCAGGACACCCTGTCATTATCATATAACGACACAAGCGTCGCTTTGACGCGGCTCAATCTGTCAATGTAAAGGAAAGATAAGAAGTAAACTAAAGACTCGGATAAATTATTGAGGAGTGGCAAAGGTTAATGGATGATCAATCGATACACGTCACTTTTGTTATACGGTTCTCCATAAAGCTGGCTACACACGATCAGGAAACATTTGCCATATTGTCGAGAAGTTTGCTCGCGTCTCTGAAAAGAACGACCGTCGATTGTTAAATCTATGAGCTTCCTATAAAAAGAATTTCAAATATGTGCTATGTGTTCCTATAAAAATTCATCGTATATTCTCCGCGATGATAAATCGAGGATCATCGATTAGTTTGTAAAAGAAGATAAATTAGTACAAATTGAAAAAACGAAGAATTTTGATCGACAGAATTTCTGTCTCAACATATTTATCGAACATAATATTTTTCGAAGTTACATTTGTGGCAATATAACGAGAGTACCACACGTTAATATTTTTATTTCGATTTATTTGCAATAATTTTATTTGAAATGTATCTCATTTTGTCAATAAAAGCGAAAGTACAAATGTTTTGTGAAACGCGATACGTTTAAATAACAAACCACGGTTATTTAAAAACGTCCAATTAATCAACACGGATTATCAATTAAACGGCTACATTATTATTTAACGCCTATCACGTCGAATGACAGAAGCTCTCCTCAAAATCAGATATTAATTATCATTGCCGGAGATTTAATTACCGTGTGCGGATGGAAATACAGTCAGATTGTATTTATTAGCGATCATTAAGGACAAAGCTTCTGTACGTCTCTGTTTCTTTATTTTCTTCGTTATAGTGATAAAATACTTTGTAAAATATGATGTTGGTTAATAAACTTGTAAAGCAGAGGATTAGTACATTTATGCATTCCTATATCCTAGTTACTATCACATATTAAAAGTAAAAATATAATGTAAACTTTTTCAGGCTATTTTCTAACAAGTTGTACTTACGTACATTTTTTTATAGAACTTTTTAAACAAACTTATTAATATCAGAGTTTTCGTGAAATTATGAAGTTTAAAAGAACAAAATTACATTCTGATGCTTTCGTTTCGCTAGACCAGACACTGCACATTAACCCGTAGACCGAAATTCTTCATCGCTGAATTTAAAGCCATCTATTTGGAAAATCAATGAGGTCAAGGATAATAGTAAACAATTTGTTCTGAGAAACCTCCTATCGTGCTATTATTTCTTAAATTCCACGAATTTCAGAGCAGTCCTTGATCTTCAAGAAACGTTTACTCGAAACCTTCAGATTTCTTTTTTATTCTGCTTAGAAAATTTTCAAGTATTTGGCTTTCGTTCAAGGGCGGCGTTTATTTTACTCGGACACAAAATGACACTTCAATATTTTTCTAAACGTATAGAATTTTGTTTCGAGGTTTCCGAAACTTTTCTGTGTACGCGGTATACTGTTAAGCATAATTGATCAAAAATTTGCAACTGGTCATTAAAAAAAGTTAATTTAATTTAAAAGTTACTTTTAATTTTAATTAATTAAAAGTATTATACAAATGAGATAGCAAATTAACATAAATTTTTATATCGATACAAAAAATTAAATTAAACTTTTATATTAATATAACGAATTAAATTGTATTTTTATATTTATGTAATAAATTGATTCACAGTTGTATATCGATGCAATAAATTAAATGATACAATCAATGTATAGAATGCCCGAAAAATGCTTTTCAAAAAATTCGTATCTATTAAATTGATCTTCGAGAATCGGCAGCGAACGAAATCGATCTCCGAAAATCGGCAAATTATCCAGAACGAAGATCGTTTGCGAAAGTTTTTCAATTTATTCCGTTCCCGGTGAGAAAAAAAAAAGGAAGACGGCCAACAATTTTGTTTAAGCGTAATTACGAGAACGTCGAGGGAACGTACACGGCTCGTTCCGACCAAGGATATCGTTTCCATCGGGAACTTTCGGTTCAGGAAGTTCAGGAGTAAGCAAGCGGAATCGGTGCCGCGTTTAATCACCGGGATTTCATTAGTTGCGCGAAGGAGCCTCGTGATTCGATTCGATTCGATTCGATTCGAGACGAGACGAACGGGCGCCGTGGCCGTCGTGGAATCGATACGGAACGCGATTCTTGCGGGATCGACCACCTAACACGTGTATCGATTGCGTTAACCTATTTCTTTCTTGACATAAGCCTAATATTAGCAAAAAATATCGCATCGGTCGCACGTTGTTAGTCTTTCATATGCATTTTATAATATGTGTACGTATATTATACAGGGTGTTTGGTAGGTCGATTGAAAATTTGCAAGGAATGCAAGGTCATTGGGTACATATTTTACTGTATATACCTTTATGCAGAGTGTCATGGTTTTTGACATTACCAGACACCTTGCATATGCATACAAATAAATGTTAATGCCTAGAATATGCATACAAATAGACATGTGTATACTAATATGCAATATACAAATGTACATATATCTGCTAATACATACACATATATTTATATTAGTATAAATATGTTTATATAGATACAAATAAATCTGTATATGCAGATACAAGTACATACATATGTAATACTCCATAATAAATATGCGTATACCATGTACACTGTATTTGTATCAAAGTATCCTTCACATTGAAATCTGCAGGGTGTCTCAGTACTTTATCGCCAAGCTTTACTAGCATTCCATGTACAAAGATAATATCGAAGATCGCCGAATCGTTCCGATTGGCTCAGTCACATCCTATCGGTGGTACGTACTTGTCCTTTTTAACGTTTCTTTTTAACAAAAATTAACCGTACTCTCAATTATAGCTGCATATAAAAATAGTAGTATAGTGAGATAGTACTATAGTTGAATATTATAGTATAGTAATAAAACTTGAAGAACTCAATTCTCTCAGCATGTAACAAACGTCGTATCTCTAGTCGAGCGTCATCGAACAATCACAGTATTTTTAAGATAAAATATATTTTCCCTATTATATGTACAATCCTGTAAAAGCGATTACAAAACGTCCCACTAAAATTCACAAGGAAACGATACAAGTTCACAATCAATCGTATTCCCAATTATCAAAGCAACAATTATCCCGAAAATCGAAGGGAAAACAATCCCACGCTGTCCACGCGGATGGTAATATTCAATCGGCGCTTCTATCCCCAGATTCCTGTCCAATTTCCACCGTTACAACAGATATCCTCCGTTAAAGCCACCCTACATTTCTGGCCGTCAATCCGTCCGTCAGAAAACGGACGCTTCCAAAAATACTCCACAGCCCCGAGGGTGTTCTTGGTTCAACTGCAATCCCGAGGCCCGAAAATGGTGCGAATTTCGCTCGGCGAAACAGTTCCCTTCGGTCGAGACACTTTGTCCTCGGTGTTTTGTGTATCGTCACAAAGGGGTTAATCATCATCAGACCGCGATAGAAGGCGTCTTGGTGTTCATCGTCGCGAAGAAATACAAGGTGCACGTGTTGGCCTGAGACCATCCCTCTGTCTTTCTCCTGCTCGACGCGATGAATAAAGAGGAGAACGTTTCCGCATAAACGAAGGCTCAACGGGCGCTTTAGAGTGCACGAAACTGCAAAACGAACGAGCCTATTGTTTCGCTCTGTACTCGACTGTTTGACGCCTCTTTCCTCCAACCTCTTTCTGCTCTTCTCTTTTTTCTCTTTTTTTTTTTTTTTGTTGTTGCAGATAGCATCGATGCGAGGCGCTTTGTGAACGATTTCGCCGAATCGCGTCCGCGCGACAGAGCAAATCGCGAGAACAATGGACCTTCGGGCTTATTTCAGAAGTTATTGGCTGATTTTTTTTCTCTCTGCGGAGGGGCGAACGTCGAAGTACAGGCAATTGAGAATGTTCAAAGCAATGTTACTCTTTGAGAATTGAGACCTTAGTTTTTTTTTTTTGGAAGTTAGGAGTTGGAGAGTTAAAATTCGTGGAGTTAAGTAGTGGAAGAGTGAAAGTTTCCGTTTGAGTGTACATTAGGGTGCCGCGTACACAAATTTTTTAAATTCCCAAATTTCCAAATTCACGAGTTTCAAATGTTCATTTATTCAAATTTGTGAATTTGTAGATTTTCAAATTAAAAATTTCAAATTTTCATATTCTCAAATTTTTTTACTCTTAAATTTGCAAATTCTCCAAATTCTCAAGTTCCCTAATATCCAAATTTTTTACTTCACAAATTGCAAATTTCCATATGTTGAAATTCCTAAAATAAAATTGTAAAATTTTCAAATTCTCAAATTCTGTAAAATATAAAATTCTCAAATTTCAAATTTCCAAATCTCGACAACCACACATCCTTACGTTCAAAATAAATTCCGAGGCGTTATAAGAGGAACGTATTATCGATTTTCCCAAACATTTTAAGACCATTGAAATCGAGTGCTGAAGATCCTTCCACGTATAATTACTGAAAACATGTGTCATACGGTATCATATTCATAATACTGTATTACGTGGCATTATACTCATATAATAGTATTACACTATTATAATGCTGCATGACATAAATACTTTACCATATAATTATTAATTAAAATGCATATATCCTGTATAATTAATTAAAACATGTAACAACCTGTTAAATAAAATATTTGATTACTAAAGCTACTGTAATACTACTGAAATATTTACTAGATGATATCATTTATGTAATCATTGCTCCGGCAGCAGAAAGTTCAATAAACTTTCTAAAGCAATCAAAAAACATTCTTATGATGGCAAATAGTAGATATATGCGAAACGAATATGTACTTCGAAAATGTTATAAACGAATATTCGAAGAAAATGATCGTAATATAGTGGAAATGAACAAGCCAAATATAACATAGAAAAAGAAACGAAAGATGCTTATTTAGAAGTGCTGCTAACGGAAACGATAACGAGAATATCATTGAAACTTACCTTCCCTAGATGATCATGATTCAAGGTTTAAATGATAATAAGAAATCGAATGAACAAGAAATACAATGAACCATCGTAGTACAATATATTGCTTCCTCTGACACATGCATGTATAAATAGAGAAATAATAAATGAAGTGTGCCTCTTACAAGATAAAATATATTATCATTCTAGCCACTATGAGATAAGACGGTGTGAACGTTAGACATAATTATTAATTGAAAATAGTGAACAATGATAAGATCGATGAACACGAGACGAGAGAAAGTTGATGCATGCGAAATAGGTAAGTGAAAAGTGACGGAAATGAAAACTCGAATGTAAAACGTTTGCTTTTCCAACGGAAATAATAATATGAAAATATATAAGGTGTTCCGTGACGAAACCGACAAACTTTGCTAACATATTTGTCGGCGATGTTGAACAGAATATATACGTTTATATGTTACTTTATTAGGTTCGGAAGTAAAATATCGCGACATGTTAAATGACCACGCATTAAATTAATGCGAATTAAATAGTCACGCATTAGATTACTACACATTAAATTTCGAGGTGTTAATTTATCTCGCGTTATATCGCCACGAATTAGATTACCAAACAAACAATTGTTATTTGTTGATATCTATCAGCAAAATTACCTCACGTTATATCACCGAATGTCAGATTACCATACGCAAAATTACCACGCGTTAAATAGTCGCACGTTAGAGTGTCACACATTAAATTTTGGCGCATTAATTTACCTCGCGTTATATCGCCGCGAGTTAAATTACCAAGCGCGAAATTACCGCGCATTGAATAGTCATGTGTTAGATTACCTTAAGTTAAGATTTCAGCGTGTTAAATTTCCTCGCGTTATATCGCCGTGTGTTAACTATCACGCGCGAAATTACTATTCATTAAACCGAGACGCGTTAGATTACCATATATTAAATTTGAACGCGAAAATTACTTCGCGTTATGTGGCCACAATTTAAATCGCCATTAAATTATCACCGTTGGGTGAGAATTAGATTACGTGTTAAATTATATTGTGTTATATCATCATCCATTATATTACCATTCGTTGTATCGTTACGTATTAAATTAGCATGCGTTGAATTTCTATTGCGTTAAATCGCCACGCATTAAATCACCACGCGTTAAGTCGCCATGCATTAAATCACCTCCCGCAAGAGATCTTCACCTGTTAGACTACCACACGTTAAATCGCCCTTAATTCTATCGCCACTTATATAATCGCAAAATTCTAAATATATTAGCAAAGTTAGTCGGTGTTCTTACAAAACAACTTGTATATTATTAACTAAAAGATAGAACAAAAGATGGTGAAATAACATGTAGAGTAAACGTAATCTGTTCGCTAAACAAGACCGTACAAGAAGATTATCAGTCAGTAACAGTAAGAAGAAAAAGTCCAGGCATATAAAGAATAATAGAAGGGAAAAAGAAATTGCAGAAAAAAGAGTGAATGTACCCTATTGCTCATAGTCTGCGATGCTCATAGTCTGATCGCCCGGAAGCCCCGACAATACTCCGACTCCTACCAACACAACAACAACAATGATCAGTGACTTTTTGGTTATATTTCATGGCCGCAGTACGATTAGAAGAAACTGTATTCATTAGATCCAGCTACAAAAGTTTCGAATACGATTCTACTTTCACAAATTCATATACGCATTATATCATCCCTTATTTACGAGCACTTAATTTCCTAATTTGCAACTTTTGCATTTATAAATATTTCACTTTTCATGTTTCCAAATTTTTCAATTTTAAATTATTACATTGTTAATTTTCAAATTTTTAATAAACAACTTTCTAATAAATTAGAAAAAACTACAGAAAAATATCATAGTTTTTTGACGACTTATAAAGGTAAAAATACTACGTTTAAATATTTTCTTATCGCACAATTCTGGTTTCTATATTTTTAAAAAGTGATTGGCGAATAGGTCAAATGTAAAAAATGTTATTTTTGTCTCAGCTCTCCTGTTAATCACATGAACCTTTCCTTTCAAGTTATTATAAAAGAACATCCACTATCTTTTCATTTGCTACTGTAAATGTATACCCTCGTTTTTAATTCCTTTTCGAGGAGTAGAATATCCCAAACAATTGGATATCTTACGAATGCACAGTTTTTCTTATCTACCTCCACAGCTTTATAAATTTTCCTGGCTCCGTTTTCCTCCGTGATATTTTTATGGAAAGCAACGCTAAAACCTCAATTTTGATATACATGTTCGTACGTTTAAAGTGATACTGACAAATCGTTAAAAAATACGAGTTCGAACATTTTTCTTGATTTAACGACATTGATACTGACAATCGATTTATTAACTTATCTTAGTAATTTTTAAAATTGACTATGTTAAAGTTACGTTGCGTTTTACGAATTTTTTCGTCATTGAACGAATATTGCAGAAACGATGAAAGTTACCTACGTCATCAGGTGAGTTATATAGAATTTACCGTGTACCATGAAGTACCATACAGAAACGAGTCACGTATTTTTTTTTTACCAAATACAGGGTGAGTCTCGTAACACGACGACATCAAATAACTCGAAAATCGTTCACTGCAGAAAAAAAGTTTTCAAACAAAAGTTGCACGGTTTCCAGAGGTGCACACAGCGCTGTAATTGCTTTGTTGTTAGTTTGCCTTTTTACCGAGATATAAAAGTCACCTTCAATTTTTTAAACGGAGTGCCCAATATTGTTTTTCGAATTTGGATGAAGTATGAAATTTTGTAATAAATAGTATTACGGGAGGTACTGAGATTAATACTAGTCTTAGTTCATGTAGTGTTTATTAAACATAAAATTATTTAATAAAATAAAATATTAATTTAAAAATATAGGGCGTGTAATCATTATTTTTTAGTTACTTTTAGTAAAATTAACATAGCTTCATCGAAATCCAAGGAAAAATAGATTAACACATTCAAGTAAACTTAGATTTCGCTAAAAATTGCACCCCGAAAAACTCCTCTTTGAAAAATCTTTTCCTGAATAATTAACGGGTTGCCCGAAATCGTAACGTTGTGACACCTACCCTGAACTGTTTTTACGACACCTACCCGAATTGTTTTTACGACACCTACCCTGACTTGTTTTTACGACCCCAACCCCGAATTGCTTTTATGACACCTACCCTGAATTGTTTTTACGACTACCCAGCTTCCCCCGATTGTTTCTAATCGGACACCACGTGTGGAGTCTTCGACAAACTAATTAATAAACAACAGGCAAATATCCGACGACCACGCGTTTCATCTGAGCGGAAATCGGACGTTGTTCACCAGTCGGCCTCTGCATATGGGTTAAAACGCAATATTAGAGATTGTAGAGTCCTCGAGGGCTGCTAGACAGCGAACCTCGACAGAGATTGCTGAGATATGAACCATTCTAGCACTTCTTCGACCACCCTTTCGCCACCGTTCGGACTGCTTGGCTTTCAGGCGTACTCGAAAAACGCCTTTGGCTGCCTCTATTTAGGCGACACTGCCAAAACCGATCAGATCTGGGTCGATGATTCTGATCGGGATCGAGCTTGTACAATTAGCAAAATCGTAGCTTGTTTAATAAAGCTGATCCCGCTACTGCTATACCAACCCTGTTCGTATCCCTCCAGTTACCTGACGCGAATAATTCAACATTGAACGCATGCCAAATGCTTGATAGATGAACCTTGCTAATTCGTTGCAGGTGCTTCTTGGAATAGTGTAGAAATTACAGTACCTGGCCATCGAATAACTATTTTATCATTTTGGTCCTAATTCGATGGCCAGGAACTATATTTTATTGATATATTTATGTTACTATCAGACTGTCTATACATTTGACACTTACAGTCAATGATATATAATTAATACAAAATTTCAAATATTAGATTTGTACAGAATGATTCACTTTTATGGAGTCAAAAGGTCACGTATTGTATGGTTAAAAATAAGAAACATTGCGATGATTCAATGTTGAACGCTTGCCAAACGACTGCTTGGTAGATGAACCTTGCTAGTTCGTTGCAGCTGTTCCTTGAAATCGCGTAAAAATTATTTTATAGTGGTATATTTATCTTATTATTAAACTACTCGTATTTTCAACAGTAAATCTACCGGTTAATAATATAAATTAATATAAAATTCCAAATATCTGATTATGTACGAGGTGATTCATTTTTATGGAGTCAAGGTTACGACGTATTGTTCGGTTAAAAATAAGAAAAACTACGATAATTCAATGTTGAACGCTTGCCAAACGACCGCTTGATAAATGAACCTTGCTAATTCGTTGCAGCTGCTTGAAATCGCGTAGAAATTATTTTATTGCGGTATATTTATCTTATTATTAAACTGTTCATATTTTGACACTAAATCTGCCGGTTAATAATATATAATTAATACAAAATTTCAAATATTTGATCTGTACAGAATGGTTCAGTTTTATGGAGTCACGACCGTACTCTATGGTTAAAAATAACAAAAATTATGATGATTCAATACTGAACGCTTGCTAAACGACCGCTTGATAAATGAACCATCCTAATTCATTGCAGTATATTTATATAATTATTAAACTACTCACATTTTGAACACTAAACCAGGTCAATAATAATTAATATAAAATTTCAAATATTCGATTCGTACAAGGTGATTCATTTTAATGGAGTTAAAAAGTGACATACTCTGATTAAAAATAAAAAATATTAAACTACTAAAACCCAAAACTTCAAGTCCTCCGATATAACAAATGCAAGTTGCAATTTTTTTTGCGAAACGTCATAAATCAAGGTTTCGGAACATTATACAAAAACTGTGTGAGTATAATGAAAAAGTGACGACGGTGGAAACCCGAAATGTTACAACGATCATCTCACTCTGGTTACCAGCCGGAAATTCTGATCGGACCTCGAGGAAATATGGGCAGGAAACCTTTGATCCGACGACTTTCTGAACGTGCAGGCAGTTTTCTCGGGATTGTGCGAATCTGGTGGTCGAGAATCACGATTATACGTGAAAATATAGTATCAGAAGAATAATATATGAGTACGGTATCGACGAGCTAAGGGAAACACGAGTTTTAGGCTGCTCGTGAGGAAACAAAAAGGAAGGATTTCGTAATGGAGGGGTGGAACCACCCCATCTTGCCGCTGATGGTATTGGATTGTTATATGTGGTACACGGATTTCGCGATCCATACAGGGTGTGTTCTTAATTCGTGGAACTCCTTTCAAGGACGACACGGTGCTTAACAACCGAGAAAAATCGTTCGCGAAAATGCGCTAAGAACGTGGCTGTAGTCAAATAACCGAAAATAGTGGTACGTTATAACTATTGTATTTATATTAGCGTTATAACTAGTATTGTTGAATATGTAGGATAACAAATTAATTATTGTTTATTAACAACTTGCAAACTGTTCAATATTTTTTGGTAATCCTTATAACTTTCGTTTGAAATCCATAAATCAGGATGTAAATCCAGGAAATCATGTGGTAACTGTTTAAACGAAATTCATGATTTTTTGTCAAACTTTTAAGTTACTAAATTACTATATTTCTGAATCATTAACCTGTCAATTTTCTAAATATTGAATCCCCAAATTCTGAAACTCAAATTTAAAAATTCTTAAATTTCCAAAAATTTTGTAATTTTCTTCAAACTACTAAACTAACAAATTCCTGGATTTTCAAATCTCCAAATTATCAAGTTACCAATCTACTAAATCCTCAATTTTTGCAACTCACAAATTCCAAAATTCTCAAATTTTTGAATCACCAAATTACCAAAATATTTTTAGATTTCTATATCCAAACTTTTAGATTAAAAATTTTCAAGCCTCCAAATTGCAAAATTCCCAAATGTCCAAATCACCATAATATTCCTAGATTTCCAAAACCTAAAATTTCCCAATCTTCAAAGTTACAAATCTATAAAATCCTGAAGTTGTGGAACTCCCATATTCAAATATTCCTAAAATTCCCTATCAAATCTCTAAATCTCTAATTCTCCAGGTCTCCAAACAGTTAAGTTACCAAATTACATCCCTAAACTCATATACCACCAAATTCTAAAATTTCTAAATTTCCAAATTATTGAACCATCAAATTCCTAAATTCCCAAATCGTCAAACTACCAAACCATCAAATCCCTAAATCTCTAATTCTCCAGATCTCCAAACCGTCAAATCACCAAACTGCATCCCTAAACTCAGAAGCCCCCAACTACCAAACTTCCTAAATATCCAAACTACCCCTCCACATTCTCAAATCCCGAAATCTGAGATTAACAAATGTACAGCTGCACAAAAATCCCAGAATCTCGAAATCCCGAAACGTCCAAATTCTCAAGTTCGCGAATGAGGTCCACACACGATAAAAATTTGCTCCGTCGACCCTGATGAGAAAACAGGCTAAAGGTAGGGGCAGGAGGGGGCGGTCGAGAGAGAGAGGGAGCAGGGTTTGCAAAGAAGGAAGGAAGAGAGGAGAAGGACGGATGGAAGATAGAAGAAGAGCGAGTTAGAACGAGGACTACAATATGGGTCAGTTATTGATTGCTCCCTGGTCGAGTCTGTGTAACGCCTACCATACACCTCCGCCGTTTCTATCTTGTTATCTTAGATTCCGAAACGCAACCGCCACTTACGCCACCCTCGAACGTCCTGGACGGACCTCTCTCCTTTATTGACATGCAAACGTTATATGCACGTATTAGAAGAGAGTACAAACCGCCGCAATAACGTTTCCCTAGTTTCTAGTCGACCTTCCGTGTTTATGGTGTTCGCCATGAATCCGTACGACCGATTAACGCTCCAACCGCGTTTCCACGAAACTGTAAACACTGATTTTAACGTTTGGAATCTAGTGACTTTTCTCGTGCCGTAAACGGAACGGGTTCTGACGTTTGACGATTGTGGGAATTGTACTTGGGGTTGTTATTGCGTGAGTTGTATATGAATTGGTATGGACTGAAAGGTGGAGGTACTGAAGGTAGTTTGTGAAATAAATTGTAAAGGTTCTGAAGGTGGTATATGAACTAGTATGTAAAGTAAATAAGGGTACTAGAGGTAGTAAACTAGTAGCATATAAACTGAAAGGTGAAGGTACTAGAGGTGGTACATGAACTAAAAGATGAAGGTACTAAAGGTAGTATATCAACTAATAGCATATAAATTGGAAGGTGAAAGTACTAAAGGTAGCATATGACCTAAAAGATAAAGTTACTGAACTAGTAGTATATAAACTAAATTATAAGGGTACTAAAGGTAGTAAACTAGTAGCATATAAATTGAAAGGTGAAGGTACTAGAGGTGGTACATGAACTAAAAGATGAAGGTACTAAAGGTAGTATATAAACTAAAAGATAAAAGTGCTATAGGTAGTATATGAACTAGTAGTATATGAGCTAGTATTATATAAACTAAAAATTAAAGGTATTAAAGGCAATAAATAAAATGGTACATAGGCTCTTAAACTATGGTCCATAGATGGTCCATAACAAAGTAAATAAAAATTACAAAATTATTTAACATCTGGTTACAAAAAGATACTCATTCTAAATTTATCATTTACTCAATATCAAATTGAAGATAAAAAAATTTGTTAATTTGAATGTTTGAAAGTTTGAGAATATATTGTACCCACAGATAAAAGGTTCCAGATAATATAGTAAAACCGATTTCAGAAGAAATAAATGTCACGCTCTAATTGTAGATCGAATCGGTGAACGATTGTACGAATGTTGGAATACACACGCATGAAAGGTAGGAATATACTGCAAATGAAATTGAGAATCCAACGTTACGAAGTGTTTTAAACGTTGGTTTATTTACCGCGAGCTCGACTGACGAGCAATTAAACATCGTTTCGCTTCTACGCCGGGCTACGATTTATTTTTCAAGATCCCAGCCCACTTTGATGGAACACCGGTTAATGAGAGAACGATCTCGTAATGGGAAAACTCTGATGGCTTTGAAATACCATCACAAGCTTGTGCATAACTTTTTACGAATATACTGTTAACGTTTCCGTGCTTCTGTAGACAGAATGTTGAATGAATTGTGTTGTGATTAATATGTCTGATGTGAAGAAATTTTATACTTTGCATTGGGAAAGTTAAGATGAGGGGACATCCTAGAAAATTTGATAGTTATGTCATTTTATTCAATACACATTCCTAAATTTTATTTCATATTTTTAAATTGGTAGTTGTCAAATTTCAAAATTTTCGAAATTCGATATTCGAAATTTGGAATTTTTGTAGTTTAAATTTTTGCAATAAAATAATTAATTCTATATATAAAAGAAAAGAAAAATATCACTATCCCAAATTAAATTGTCAGTTAAATTATATCCTAAACAACATTTACTTATATTTTTATCCCTGAACTATCGAATTATTATCACAAATTTTTCCACGAATATTTGTTGATATTAAATCATTTTATTCCTTGAAAAAGCTTCGTTGATGCACGGTAAGCTGATATTTGCAAACACACACGGGCATATTTTGCAATTATCAAGCTCAGTAGAAGATGTGTTCGTTCACAGGTAAATGCTTTAAAATTCTGCGGCAGAAAATTCAGTTCTATTTTTTCGTCGAGTTTCATTAAATAAGAACGAGTTATCGTCGAAAAACTGCATAGCTTACCGTGGCGCAATCAGAAGGTTTTGAAACAAAGGAAGCAGTCGTGGTTCGTTTACTCTTTCTTTCTTTCTTATTTTCTTTTGCGCCCGGCTAAGAAAGGAAAATAAATGTACATAGGTATACTCCTTTTATGAAAATTGCGAAAAGTAGACCAGTAGTGTTGTTAACGTTAGTGAAATGGGGTACTGCTACTGAGACTCGTGTTGATGATGGTTCTCAAACTTAAATTTGTAAATTGTGGAAATCTGGAACTTAGAAATTTAGAAATTAGGAGTTTTAGTTTTAGAATTCTTAAATGTTGGAATTTTAGAGTTTTTGAAGTTTGGAGTTTTGGAGTTCTGGAATTTTTGAATTTTTGAGATTTGGAGCTTTGGAGTTTTAGAGTTTTAGAGATTTGGAGTTCTGGAATTTTTGAATTTTTTAGATTTGGAGTTTTGGAGTTCTAGAGTTTTCGGGTTTTAGTTTGAAAATATGAGAATTTGAGAATTTGAGAATTTTAAACTTTTGTAATTTGAAGTGTTTAGAATTTTAGAAGTTTTATATTTTAGAAATTCAGAAATTCAGAACATTAGAAATTTCAATCTAACAAAATGTAACTTTATAAATTAAAAAATTTACAAAGTTACAAAGTTACAGTTACAAATTAAAAAATTTACAAATCCACAAACATAAAAACTTCATATCTTCAACTGTTCACATGAATAAAATAAAACTGCAAATATCTTCAAAACCCGGCATCACCATATGTAATACCGTGAAAATCAAGTTGCTAACAGTTTACACAAATTTGTTCAAACAAGAAGTAAAAATAGCACCGTGTTAGAAGTAACTTCCAACTAGTTTAACAAGGTACAACGTAATTATACAATTCGCAAAACGAAGGATCTGACAAAAGCGAAACGTGATTTGTCAACGCCAAGAGCAGAAACACGAATTTTACAAGCTCTCCGTTCGTCCACCCATTTCAACCTACGTAAATTAATCACCGATGTATATATATATTGACATTATGTAAATTACGAGCGGATTATGCAAATTCGTCGAGTATACACTAGCTGTGTAATCATTTCCGCGAGTTATTGCGCGAAATCGCCAGCTCGGAAATGGGAGAAAGATTACTAAAAGATATTTGAATCTCGCCAATAAATGTGTACGCAGCCAGAAAACTTCCTCATACTGAGATCGTTTGTATAATCTTATAAATATAAATCTGAGTTCAATTTTATTTATGTCGTGTTATCGCGCAAAGACTACTAAATTTTTTCATGAAATGTTGCGCAGAGGTTGATCTGATACTGTAGATGGTTTTAGGACAGGTTTCATGGGGATAAAAATTGGAGAAGTACCATAAAACCTTAACCACAATTTCGCGTGCATTTTGGAGGCAAAAAAATTACGTCATGATGATCTCAAGTATTTACCAAGCATGTATTTATCGAGCGGTCATCGTACAAGTTTCAGAAACATGATTAAAAATATAAAATTTAACTGTGACACTAAATGTATTCACTGATCATTAAAGCAACTGGTTAAAATGAGTGCACGTGTGCGAAAGAGAAAAATATTTTTCGGTATTCATCAAGTAGGTATTTATTAAGCAGGTATTTATTAAGCTATTACCATTCAAGTTTCAATAACTCGTGATGTAAAATATACGACTTCATCGTGAGACTACATGAATTTTGTTCAGTAATCAACTGGTTACAATAAGTGTTCGTGTGAAAGAAAAAGAGAGACATTCTCACATATTTATCAAGCGTGTATTTATCGAGCGAACCATACAAGTTCCAGTAACCCTTGACGAAAAATGTGGGACTTAACCGTGACATCAAATACATTTGCTAATTAGTGAACTAACTAATTAGAAGAAGTGCAGGTGTATGAAAGAAAATAACGTTCTCAAACATTTATCAAGCGCCTACTTATCGAGCGATCATCGTACAAGTTTCAGTAATCCACGGAATTCTCGTATCCTGACACATTAATCAATAATTTCCAGCAAAATCGATCCTTCAACAGCAAGGAAACCTCTAAACCTCATCGAACTCGCTGCTTGCCAGATGCGAAAGCAACTTTCCCGTTTTAATGAAGTAACAAATGAGGTTCGAACGTCGCATGACGCGAGCAAAACCGCGAGAAAATTCAGCGATCAGGTTCGCAGTAAACTTTAATCGCCATTAACCGTTAACCAAAGTCAATTACCAGCAGCTAAAAGGACGTGACTCGGTGTAACAGCCAGGGAATAATGATTAACAGGTTGCGAGTGTCTGGTCGAACGTGCAATTTGCACGGTGTTTTAACGACGTCGATTAATTCCCTCGATAAAATACGGCGAACGTCTCTGTCGAACGGGACCGATCGAAGGAACAGGAAGTCCACGGAATCGTTCTTCCTTCGTGGAAATCGATCGAGCACGCGTTTTGGCGAACGACACGGTTACGTAATCGTCGAAAAAGGCGGCGACGCTTCTCCTCGGCAGCTCCCTTTTTATCGACGCTCCGATTTTCGTAGCAGCTTGAAAACACCGCCGTTTCCCAATCGTGGAACGAAATTGTAGCCCCAGGCTGGATTCACACTTGCGAGTGTCATCGCGGACTCTTTGTTCGTCGTTTGAAACGCTTTATCGCGACTATGCAAATATCCTTGCGTTAAATGACGCGTCAAATCCGCGTCGAGCTGCTCCATTAACGTTGCCAAACTTCTGAACCGCGTATGCCTCGCGAAAAATTGCACGTGCGACTCGCAGGACTTTACAAGGAGCAAAAGCGAACATACGATATTTTTACAGAAATTCATTTTTTTTAACCCCTTATCCTATAATTTTCTAGACAGTTGTCATTCACAGCTACTTATTGCTACAACGTTCACACAAGAATGTTAAAATATTAGACACGTTTTGCCTTCAGCAATCCTTGATGATACACAACATTCAATTGCGGTGAAAATACGAGGCTGGTTTACATTCCAACTGTAGTGTGCGTCACGTGTGTGACACGTAGTTGTAGGGTAAGGGGTTAATGTTTGCATATAATAAATGATATGGGGTTGCTTTACGATATATGGTGTACATTCATTGTAACTTTTGCTCCTCGCTGCAGATGTGCAAACAGATATTGTAATAAGATTTTTCTTGAGTTGGAACTTCTAAGCAGGGTGTCGAAATTTTGTAATTGTGCAGTTGTGCATAATATCGCATTATGCAGTTTCTTAAGACCTATGACTTTGGTAAGTAAGATTTTTTCATATTGTTTGAAATAAACAAGATAATCAAGTGGACAGAGTTCGTGAGTCTGTATATCAAAAACAGTAACATACTATTTATACTAAAATTCTTTCCTAAAAGCATTGTATGTTATACGAGAGAATGTACACACGAATTTCTGCTATTTCTTCTTAATACAATCCATCGTCGGCGCGAGGAAACGGAACGCGCTAATTAACTAACATTACGTTTAACGAACGAACTGCGTGGATTACAGTGCTCGACGATAAACGCAGAATTAATAGCTGCAAGATCGCGTTTGTTCTGGACGCCTTTTGATTCCAGGGAGACGTTTCATTGTAATCTCTGCTTTTCATTCAGCCCTTGCTTAACGGCCGCGTTGTTATTAATCCGTCGTGCTCTGCAGAACAGGCGGAAAATTATTCGAATGAATTACGCCACGAAATTGCGACGCCCGACACCGATGTTTTATATATATTTTTCTCCTAGTTTTTCAATACAACTCGACGGGGATCGATTCGCGGAAATTGCACGCGAAATTCGCTCAAATCGTCAAAGTCATACCGCTATTCGTTGAAACATGCTTTTTGGTACACTCTCTGACCAAATATTTCAGGCGTTTATTTTGAAAGTGGCCTAAGTGCAGTTAAGACATTTAAGTGTTTGCGTTTCAATAATGTAGCTGTAGTGTATCTAATTCTTGAATGCTTAATTCTGTTTTTATTATTATTATTAATTCCCAAAACTGCAAAACATTTAATTCCCGAATACGCAAAATCTCAAATTTCTACCCCTCCACTACAACACTTGCAGTATAACAAATTATGCAAACACCTCTCCAAATCAAATAAATTTTCAAATCCCTCGATATGTCTCTTCCAAAATCGGTCGAACGCGAGTCAACTTATTCTCGCTCTCCGCCGATCGAAACAACTCGATCGTCGCGTTACGTAACTCGATTATTCCCGTCGTTGTTTCTCACGCGTTCGCCGGTAAAAAAAAAAAATGACAGCGTCGTAAAAGCCCGGCGTCGGTTAACGCGTCCGCATGGCCGTTGAATTGCCGTGATTCTCCTGAATAGAACCGGCAACGCGAGATTAAATATTCGCTTCATTTTTCTTCTTTTTCCTCCGCGGTCGTTCACTGCTTCCCTTTACACGTCCCGTTCGCTCGTGTCACCCCCTTTTTTTCCGGGGTCCGTGCGCATTGTTGGCTGCACGCGTTTCTCAGGGCTGCTCTAAAAAAAGCACGCCGCGCGCAAAATAGGCTCCGCGCGTTTATCAGCCGCTGGAAAACAAACGTGTCCCTCTTGCGTCAACAAAGTTGCTCGCACGTTACCGCCGCCGCCTTTGTACGACGCGAAACAAACCGATGAAGCGAGCGACCCGGTCGAAACAATTAGGGGATCTAACTGCGACGTGTCAGCCGTGAAAGAAGTCAATACCGGGCACAATTGCTCTTTCCCGTACCAGCAGAATTAATTGATGCGCCCTTATACCACCCCCGGAACCCCTCACCCCCGCATTGAATCTGGGTGACAGCCAGTTTTCTCGAAATCTATCGCGGTCATCTGATATTTTCTGCGGAACAGCCGGCTCATTGTTGGAGAACCTTGTTTGAGCTGGCTTTCAAAGAATTAATTAAAGCTTTCGTTTGATTGACGACTAATTAACGATTAAACATTTTTTAGAAAAATGTTTTTTAATTAAAAAGAAAGGGAAAAATATTTTCCGGTATTTATCAAGTAGGTATTTATCAAGCAGGTATTTATTAGGCTATTATCATTCGGGTTTCAATACCTGATGAAAAATATACTTCATCGTGAGACTACGTGAATATTGTTCATTGAACAGTGAAGCAACTGGTTACAATAAGTGTTCGTGTGGAAGGGAGAGAGAGACATTCTCACACATTTATCAAGCGTGATGTACACTAGTCATTTCTTCCTTGTCTGATCATATACGATGTTATTCTACTTTCATAAGAAATTTGCATTTAATTTACTGTTGTAATAGTATATTTAGTCATTGTCTGATCACATACGTTCCTATTCTACTTGTCTGAACATATGTTGATGTACACTAGTCATTTCTTCCTTGTCTGATCATATACGATGTTATTCTACTTTCATAAGAAATTTGCATTTAATTTACTGTTGTAATAGTATGTTTAGTCATTGTCTGATCACATACGTTCCTATTCTACTTGTCTGAACATATGTTGATGTACACTAGTCATTTCTTCCTTGTCTGATCATATACGATGTTATTCTACTTTCATAAGAAATTTGCATTTAATTTACTGTTGTAATAGTATGTTTAATCATTGTCTGATCACATACGTTCCTATTCTACTTGTCTGAACATATATTGATGTACACTAGTCATTTCTTCCTTGTCTGATCATATACGATGTTATTCTACTTGCACCAGAATTTCATTTATGTTACAGTAAAAACAGCATGTTGAACCAGATACATTCCCCATACAAATATTAATTTAAACTAGTCATACTTTACTTCTAGTCATATACCATATTATTCTACTTACACGAACACATGTGAGGATACTAGTCATTGTCCGTTTACGTATTCCTATTCTACTCGTATGTTGATACATACTATTTGTTCCCTGTCCGACTTCATACAGCAGTATTCTACTTATACAGATATTACCGGGTTTATGTTATACCCAAGTTGTTATCATTCATCACCTAACCATGTTACTATTGTGTCGCTTCAATACTCAGTAACTCACACCGCTTATTTATTTCTTATCTGATCACGTACGGCCTTGCTCTACCCATCAAACAATGTACATATGTATTCGCATTACAATACTGGATTATTGTTTGTTCATCATCTGATGATTCTACTTGTTTCAAAATGTATTGATTTAAACTGTCTATCCTTGTCTAACACGGTTCTACATGAACACATGTGTGTTGTAATCGAAACATGTTTGATCGCTGGCAATACACATTCCTATTCTACTCCGTTCAATACGATTTATGTTTCTTATCTGTTTCTCGTTTGACCACGTACAATACGAACACAAAAACACACGGACTGTCTTATTTCTCATCCCGATTCTATCACAAGATATTTCATCCCGATTCACATTGCAAGATTCTTATTCGTTGAATGTATGAGCGTATATTCTCATTCTACTTGTTTCAATGGGTATCGAACCCATTTGTTCCCTGTCTGACCATACACGGTCTTGTTCTACTCGCACATGTTCACGTAAATTTACATTGTAATCATGATGTTATGTTTGGCCATTGGTCGGTCATGTACGTACGTGTCTATTCTACTCGTTTCAATGTAAACCAATGAATCGTAACGTGTTCCTCGTCTGTCTATATAAACTCCTATTCTACTGGCTCGAATAAACACAGATTTATCCTACTTTATCTGCTCACACACTTTACTATTCTACTCGTTTCAATGTTTCAAGATATTTGTTTAAGAATAAAATTTGTTTTAAAATGGACATAATTATATGTCCCGTGAAGCGTTACTGCGGCTTTTGCGTTATCTAATAAAAAAAAGCAACCCTTGAATCTGGCACCCTGATACCTCAACTCTGAAAACCACTACAATAATATCATAAAAAACTAAAACCCTCGAATTGAAAATCCTAAGCTTGTAAAATAAACCCATCAACCTATAAAATTCTAAACTATAACATCTTAAATTGCAAACACGGAAACAATAGAACCAGTAAAGCGAAAAGGCGAACTATGCGGCTCTGCAGATTCTTGAATTATTTTCTTGAAAAGAACTGCCGGTATCTTCATTATTTCCGAGCGGAGCACATTTACGTAGAACAGATGAAAGAAACAGTAGATCGATCCCGTACGAAGCTCCTTTCGAGCCAAAATTAAACTTCGAATTCAAGTTCCGCTTTCGTTACCGGCTCCCAATTCGAATAATCGTCAGTTTCTCGGGCGTCAAAGGGTTGAACGTCACAACTACGTGCTAGCTAGCATCTACGGATGGGATCGAGAACGTATAATGGCAAACGGCATTAGAAGTGCCTTGAAAGATGCGCGATAACGCCGTCCCTTGAATAAAACGAAATTTCCATGAATGGAGAACTCGACTCGTCTCTAACAGGCATAATACACAATACGGAGAGAAACCGGCATTCAGAGAATCGTTCCTAAAAGGCTTCGAGCGGAATTTTTCTAAATAAATTCCTTGAAAGGACTTCGGTGAAAAGGATTACGAAATTTTTAATTATAATAACACCCATGTTTTTTATTGATATTTTTTTATCTTATTTAAATGATATTTTAATCGATTGATTGTAATTGATTTTTGGTGTTGGTTATTTGCTGAATGATATTTTAATTGGAAATTAAATTGGAATTATCAATTGCTTGATGTTTTCATTTAATTTAGTTGTTAGATTGTGATTATTCATTGAATGATGTTACAATTGAGAGTTAAATTATAATTATCAATTGATTAATACTTTTACTGAAAGTTAAATTGTAATTACTTATTGAATGATGTTATAATTGAAAATTAAATTGTGTTCAATAATTAATTGACGTTCCATAATGAAGTTGAAATTATGAGTTAAGTAATCCGATTTATAATTGTAATTGCTTATTGAACGATATTTCACTTGGATATTCAATTGTAATTACTGATCCACTAATATTCCAATTAAGAAAAAAGTTATTAGTTGACTGATACAATCAAAAATTGAAGTTTTTTTTAATTCGAATTTGTCGAAAGACAAATATATTTACATAAATTTTAAGATAATTTTAAGATTGATCATAAAGATCAATTTTATTACTCCCTTTTTCAATTTTGAAATTTGAGAATGTAAATCTAGGTGAGTTGAGTCAATAAAATCTCTAGAACATTCTGAACGTTGAACATTAAAAAGACAGGAATACTGTCATAAAATTTGCGTACAAAAATGGTAGCAATCAAACTGTGAAACAAAAACGTAAAAAGAATACCTAACACAGTAAATAACAGTTACAAATCGATTTACCGTGTTGTGTAACATTCCCGTTAACTCAGATAACTTTATCCGATGGCTGTATGAAAATTAACGCGCGTATCAAAAGTTACGATGGAATATAACCAGATATGGCTGACCTATACTACTAGAGCGAGGAGTAGTAAGGGAAACTAGTAAGCGTATAGTCAAACATGCCAGACTGCAACGCACCGGAAACTGTGTAACCCTATAACTTCCGATGCGTACATCAATTTAAAACTCCTTCTAAGCTGCAAATTGTTTCATCTAACTAAAACTTTAATACATCCATACGTTTACCGATAATACGGCGACGTTTTAAATTACTCGTTAAATTGCGTTATTATGAAAATTATGAAAATTATTATTTTTAATTACTGAAAAATATCATTTTTAATTGTTCTAATTACTAACAACTATTAAATCCTTCCTAAAAAAATTTCTTGAAAATCTAACAACAATTGACTTCCACTTCAAGAAACTTCAATAAAATTTTTCTCAACGTCGGCCATAATAATTTGTGACATAATTAATTGTTGTTCTGGATGCCTTCAGTTCTGCAAAATACACATCTACGTCTATAAAACTGCAGAAATACATTTCGTTGCAAACACAATGACAAAACAGTTTCATAACGGAATAATTTGCAGACGGGAGCGCTTAACAACCTTAACTCCAGAAATCTCGTTTACAAAAGCCTCCGGGGTTTTGCTTGCAGGAAAAGTTCGAATACAGGAAATTAGACGGCGTTAAACCATTCAAATCTCTCCTCTACCATTTCCCTGTCTTCAATCTATAGAAAAAAAAAGAAACCATCGATCGGATTGCCGGGACTGCTATTCGAATCCGGATTTTCACCAGACAATTGCTCTGTCGAATCGATCAATTCAAAACGTCAACAAATGTTCGACCTCGAACGAGATGATTTGTGGTTTTCATCCCTAAAAATGCTAGTTAGAGCTCGTAGTCTCTCTGGTTTAAACGTGAACTAGAATTCTTGTGCTATTTTATATTTTTAGTTTTTTGAAGGGGTGATACGTTATTTATCGTTGTTAACAATTTGTTTATTATAGAAATACTATTAATGTAGGTATTAATATTATTAAATATCCTGTTTTCAAAGTCGTCAAATTTTCGAAATCTCTAAATTTGTGATTTATGAACATGTAACATATGAACATGCAACATATCAGCATATAATATATGAACATGTCACATATGAACATACAACATATCAGCATATAATATATGAACATATAACATATGAACATACGTGTAACATATGAACCTTTTAACCGATGAATATACGACATATGAACTTATTTATCTGAAAATTTGCATTCTACTTTCCTCTCAGATTATCTTCAGAGTAACCCCCAAAAATACTATTAAAAATGAATGAACAGCAATTTTTACTTGAATTTTAAATACATAATTTGTAGTAAGCTACTTCAATGTTGAGCTTCTCAATTACTTCTCAGCTTATTATAATTTCACGCCATAACTCCAACATATTTCAGACACACATCAAAGCGTTACACTTTGAAAATATTCAACAGGCTTTGCAATATGCCCTGGGATACAAGTGATAGCTCATATTTTAGAGCACTTCAATTAGAAATGAAAAATGTCATCCTGACGATTAAAAAGAAAATTTCTGTTCGGTCAATCGATTATCCAAGCACATCAACGTTAGCAACGGTGGCACACTTGTTACAATATTTACAGAGTATCCACCCCTGAAACCGACCCCCTGCGTTGCCGTTGACAAATGTCTCCAGCAACCGAATTTCACCATCCCTTTGCACTTCTCACCTTCTATCCACCGACAATCTATGTGATACATGCAACGTACACATTGCGGACGTATATGGAAAAATAGAAGAAAGATAATATTATCTTTCTGTTGAATTCTATTTGCAAGAAATGAGTTTCCCGTTCGAATAAATTATGTATTTACTCTTTCGCAAAATTAAAGTCGATTCAGGAACTTAACAATGCATGTCAAGATCAAAGTCCCTTTTTGTCATTTAGACAATTTCTTTTATATAATATACACTATGAATATTGGCCATAACTTTCAGCCGAAAGCTCAAATTAATAAAAACAAATATAACTGTACAACGTATACGGAAAACTGTCGACAACCCGAGAGTTTGTTGGCGCAATGGTCCCAGAAGTAAAAAGATCCATTGGGTCCACTCTGAACATTTCAGCGTTTCAATGTAGCATATAGGCAAATAAGAATAATAACTGTATCACGCAATTTGCACTATCTCTCGAGACATTTACCAACTTCTTTGGCCTAATTGGTGCGTGATCATTCATGACAATTCTACCGTCAAAAATACATGTGAGCCTAAGCGCTAATTGGAACAATATCCTTTCTACATTGCAATCGCATACTCTCAGATTGTCAATAGTACAACGTATACAGGAAGCAGGCGACAACCCGAGAATCGGCTGGGGAGGTTCCAGTGATAGGGAGATCCACCCGGTATCACCTAACCCCTTGGACACTTCCATTGTGACGTATTGGTGGCGTATAGATAAATAATAACACTGACAACTGCATTACACAATTTGCCATATCTCACACCATTGAGACATTTGCCGACCTTGTCTTTAACCTAATCTAGGACAATTATTCCTACCGAAAATCAGTTTAGGCGTGTGCCTTCTGTTCTGATAAATTACAGGACCTCGCAGAATATAGCCGGCCGTCTCATTGTCAGCTGGAGTAGGCATGGTAGGACCTCGCAGAATATAGTCGGCCATGTCTGTTTCAACATACAAGCCCGGCTATATTCTATAAAGTCCTGTCAGCTGAAATAGATATGGTAGGCTATACTCTACGAGGTCCTACCATGCCAACTCCAGCTGACACGGCTATACTGGGCCCTGCAAACAGGTGTCCCAGAAACGTATCAACTCTCCTAACGTGCACACCCATCGACTCTGCCAATTGGAACCGTATCCCTTTTACATTTCAATCGCCAACTCTCGGGTGGTCGTAGCCCATATTTAGACTTCCTCTACGCAAGCATGGTCCGCATAAGCAAAATATAGCAGAAGCAAAAACACGAAAGGAAGAAAAAGCGACTCACGGGTGCGAGACGCGTCGATGAAGGCTTCTCATGGACATGGCTCTGTTCTTTCGATTCGAGCTCGATGTAGATCCGTTCGCACTTCCGTTCGGCGTGGTATGGCGTGGCGTAGCTGTTGGGGGAGCGGATTGCTCCCCCGTGGCCGCCACGGCCACCGCCGCCGACGTGAGGCCCCCGGAGGTCGCCAGGCCGCTACGACGAAACGGGCCCGAGCTAGCCGCTAATCGGCGGGCTAATCTGCGGGCGAGCCGACGGGCCAGGCGCGCCCCTGTAGCACCGGCACCCACGCTGACGGTCTTTCTGTCCCACCCCCCGTGCCCAGGGGGTGGTACACGCTGCCTGGTGACTGCTCTTACGACGCTTCTCTACGCTCTCTCTCTCGCTCTCTCTCTCTCTCCTGGCCTCGCGAACGCTTCACCTTCACCAGCTTTTCTCTGCTGGCTTTATGATCGCCTAATCTCGACTGTAGGATACTTTCTGCATGGGTGCTAACAACTGTATTCTGGATCCTACTTCTGGAGAGCTGCGGATTCGGCTGCGCTGCTGTCTTCTGGTTCACTGAAAACATTAGTATTCTGTAGTGGAAGTCTGGTCATTTTTTGAAACGAAAATTATTTCTTTTATCAAGATATGTTACTTATTTGTCGTAGCTACTCTTTAGTGGAATTTTGGTAATTTTTCACAACGAAAATTATTTCATTTATCAAATTATGTTACTTGTTAGTAGTAGTTACTCTTTAGTGAAATTCTGGTCATTTGTCGAAATGAAAATTATTTCTTTTATCAAGTTATGTTACTTGTTAGTCATAGTTATTTTTTAGTGGAATTCTGGTAATTTTTCACAACGAAAATTATTTCATTTATCAAGTTATATTACTTATTAGTTGCAGTTGCACTTCAATGGATATCTGGTCATTTTTCGCAACGAAAATTATTTCATTTATCGAGTTGTTTTAATCATTGTTACTCTTTAGTGGATTTCTGGTCGTTTATCGGAACGAAATTTATTTAATTTATCAAGTTATGTCACTTATTAATTTGGAAAGTTTATTAACTTGTCAAATATCGTCGTCATCAAATGATGTATTCTATGTAACCTCGCACGAGGACCAGTTTGACTCCAATCTGCGCAGATCGCTATTGCTACCGATTGCACGCGGTTGTTCGCATAGTTATGTTTACTAGTTTCCAAACAACTAACCCTTTGACTGCACTTTCGCATGAAACTGTCAATGCGACACAGTATTCACATGTCGGTCATACATCGGTATATTTATTGAGATTACAAGATACACCGATATTCAGCTGTTCGCAGTTGCTATGTTACATGAAACGATAAATTCTGTGGTATATCATCTTCGTAAAACAGCGAGCGTGTTATACCAAGAGAAATTTATGATTGTATGTGTACACATTTCGTACACGTTGATAGACACATGAGGGTGTATATGTATATACCCTTTCGTGTATGATAGACAAGTGAAGGCGCATGTATACGCCTTTCGCAGTCAAAGGGTTAATAGGATAGGTCGAGGTCGTGGTGTCACCTATGACAACGTAAGAGAACAGTGACAGAGAATGTAGCAAGTGATAAGATGGTGAGGGATGTAAATAATTAAGTGGAAGATCGATCTTCGCAAAATCTTATTTTCTCTGCGTGGAACGAGGGTACCCTTACGGTGAACAGGGGGTTGTGAATATTTAAGTATTTCGGTATAAATACAAGTACAATAGTCAAATGGTAAAATAGTACAATAGTCAAATTGTGAAATTGTGGAATTGTAAAGTAGTAAAATAGTAAAATGGTAAAATAGTACAATAGTAAAATTGTGAAATTGTTGAATTGTAAAATAGTAAAATAGTAAAATAGTAAAATAGTAAAACAGGAAAATAGTAAAATACTAAACTACTAAGATACTAAAATACTAAAATACTACAATAATGGAACAGGAAAATAGTGAAATAGTGATATAGTGGAATAGTAAAATGACAAACTACTAAAATAGTAAAATTGTGAAACTGTAAAATACTGAACTATTAAAATACTACAATAGTGAAACAATGAAATAGTGAAATAGTGATACAGTAGAATAGTGAAATGACAAACTACTAAAATACCAAAATACCAAAATAGCAAAATAGAAAACTAGTAAAATAATAGTATAGCAGTGAAACCGTAAAACGATAAATTAGTAGTCTAATACCATACTAAAATAGTAGAAAAATATAATAATAAAATAGTAGTTCACTACTATAAAATCATCAAAATATCCGTACAGTATAACATAAAAATCTACTAAGATAACTAAATAATAGACCAGTAGAATAGTAGAATATACCAACAAAAATTGAATAAAACCCAAAGAACTTATCCCAACAAACATTAAAAACGGAAGCAACAAACCATGTTAAACCACAAAAGTATTCTCTTATTACGTAAAAATTCTACCACACAAGGAAAGAATCGATCAATCGAATTACTGAAACAGTTTCCAACCCGGATGTTTCCCTTGCCGGAAGTCGACTCTACAAATTAAGTTGTCTCTACGAATTCTTTCTCCTCAAACTTCATTACATGAATGGTTACCACCTGCCAGGGGTGTATCGCGAAAAATCGCTTGTTTTTCTCGCAAAAACCATCGACCTATACGTTTAATACATGTAAAAAAATGTTCGTATATTTTTAAAACCATTCCGTTCGATATTAAATCGGGTCTGCAAATTGAAATCTGGCTGAAGAATATTAACGGATTTAGAGGAATTTTTATTTCGCCATGTATCTGTACAATATTTATTTCTTCCGCACACACGCGATTGCTTAGAAATTTTTAAATTTTTAAAAAAATGTGGAGAGGATCAGGATAAATGGTCGTAAGATCGCGAAGAAAGAACAAATGAATTAAACAAGAAGAATATTGAATTGAATTCGTTACGAAGCAGACTGTAATTGCGGAATTATAAAACGTGCAAACTCGAGACTGTAAAGAATTTAAACGACCGTTTAACGTCGCATGTATGCAATTGCTTAGAATCGGTCGAATCGATATTTCGAAAGAAGTACAGTCAAGAGCAAATCCGGCTACCACGAGGATAATGCAGTCACCGAAAATCACTCGGCATCTAGTGACTTTGGGATTTTCTAAATTTGGGGGTGTACTTGGGTGTACACGAATTTGGTACTTTGAAATTTTCAGTATTATGAAATCTAAGGATATGCGAATCTAGGGATTTGAAGGTGTAAGAATTTTTAACTGCACAATTATAACTAGGGATTTAGAGACATAGACATAGACATTTGTGAATTTGAAGAAGTAATAATTGAAATCACAGGTATTTACAGAACTTTCGACCTTAGGAATCTAGGGACTTAACCTTCTACGAATTTGCACATTTAGGAATTCAGGAACGTAACAATTCGAAAATCTAGGAATTTTTGAAAGTAGGAATTCGAGGATCTAATTTGAAGAATTTGAAAGAGGACTTTTCGATTCGACAAGCCAAGAATTGGAGAATATAGGCATTTTGAGACTTTCGAATATGGAATTCTAGAGATTTGAAACTCTAACAATTTGAACATCTAGAAATTTAAGAAATTAAAATTTGGAAATTTGGGAAATTTTGAAAAGTTGTGAATTCGTAAATTTTGAAAGTAGAAAATTTGAAAATATGAAAGTCTGTGAATATAAAAATTGTCAAGTTTACGTGTGTGTCATATAAAGGGAGGCTAGGTTGCACCCGAGTGTACAGCCGTTCAGTGAATCTCGTGCTGCGCGAGTTTCGCGTGATTTCCACGCGACACTTAGTGTGTACACGTGTTTTTTATCGTGTTCATCAGAACGTATCACGATACAAATGTCGTGGGGACATTTTCCTAGCTGCGTGCCTCGTTTGCAATGATAACACGGAAACAAAGTCAAGGACGTGCAAATATTATACATGGAGCAACTTTGAAACACGATATTTAATAACGAGCCTTCGATATTTTTAATTACTATTACACGATTAAGTTATAATCTGTTCCTGAACTTTTATCGATGATCAGTTTAAATATAATTGTTATCTAGAGGATTTTATAGTCGATAATTGAAGATTGTTCAATCATGAATTAAAATGTAGTTGATAATTAAAAAGCTTTATGAAATTGAAATTTTATTATTAGAGACTAAAAATTTTAATCAAGGACCTCCTTAATTAATAATTAAATTCCAATCGTTAAATGGAACTTTTTGTTTATAAATAAAAGCTTAATTTAATAGTTTGCTGCAATTTCCTCGTGCTATTGATTAGCATTTCATTTCATAATTATCAGTAGGATGTTAGTTATAAATTAAACTGAAGTTTTTATAGAATGCCATTAACGTTTCATTAATTCGCTTCTTCTCTTTTATATACCTAATTAGAAGTTTCTAATAACAGTTGAAAGTTAATTGTTAATTTAAAAAACCCGATTAAAAGTAACTATTTATCATTTGTCAATCTGGAATTCTACTTTTCTTTCAATCAGAAAACCATACAAATAACAGTTATAATTTAATTCCAAATTCGAGGAAATTCAATGACGAATTAAACTTTAATTGTTAATTGGTGGTTAATTACATTAGAAACTTAATTAAATATTTGAATCCCTGTTTAATGCTACAACTCAAATATTGGCGTAACTAGGATTTGTGGTTATGCATTATATCGCCACGAGTTAGGTTACCTCGCATTAAATCACAACACATAGCTATGTGTTATTCGTCACGCACTAAGTCACCACGTGTTGTAAAGTTATACATTATTTCACCCCCTGTTAATTCGTCAAACGTATTATTTCGCTACGCGTTAAATCACTGGTTAGATTGCCAGGAGTTATAATATAGCCGCATTAGACAATTACATGTTATACATCCACGCGTTAGACTACCACACGTTGTATGGGTATCCGTGAGTTTATAATATCACCCGTAACACCGCGACGCGTTCTACAGTTGTACGTTAAATCGTCCGCGTGATAACCCCAGAGTTACATCCACCAAGGGTAACCACGTCTAGATGCCTACCTAGTTACGCCAAAGAATAATTGGAGGTAGAGCAAGACATGTACCTGCTGAAGCAGAATCACGATCTGGCCGGCAATGCGTTTTCAAACCGGTGATTCATGTCACTGAATTGGTCAGCAGGTTGGTACACGCGATTCGACGTGAGTGATCAAACATCAGACTCTTCCCGTTGTGGTTATCGGTGTATCACAGTTTGTAGATGCGACGCATGCCCCGCGATCGACCATCGTTTCCATTAATTACACTCGCATTTCAGTCTGGTACACTCTGTGTCGCGCCCCCTTTCATTCACACCCATCTCCTTGAGCGCACGTGTTCACCTTAATCCTGGTTAATATATCTTAGTATCACAATGGACGATTTAGTTTTCTATCTTGCGTGTTAATTATTTATTTATATATTCTCTTCCGATCTTCCTGCCTTTTTGTTTCTGAGTCCTTCTTCTTCGGATCTGCTTCTCTTAATATTTGTTTAAACCTTAAGCTTATAAATCACAGTCGCGAATTGATACGGATCTCCGTAGCATGTGCTGCTGCTGTTGCTCGACTCGAAACGATCACACCGCCTCGTATACCAGGCATGCCCTCCTCTCCTCTTCTTCTGGTTATCTATCTCCCTCTCTTTCTCTCGACACGTTGCACAGGATTGGTACAACTAGTCACCCCGATTGCTCTTCTTTGAACACCACGGTTGGCTGTTCGACTCGGACGACTCCACGCACCGCTCTCGTTACGCTCGTTCTGGGACGGATTGCGCGTGTTCTCGCGTGCTGTATATTTCCCGCCTGTTCGACGGAAAAAATTCACGCCGAGAAAGCACAGGATTTATATCCGCGTCTAGCTGGATGTGAAAGGAGTTTCACTATCGACCATCAATGCGCACGTGCGGCCGACGAGCAATGTGCCGAATCCTCTCCCTCGTTGCCGCTCGGCCGAGGGCACATAAAAACGTCCAGCAAGTATCTCAGAACCGAGATACGATTAACGGTCGCGGGGAACGAGTCGCATTCTCGTGCTTCGTCTCGTGTACTTGCTGGGTCCTTCGTTTCGTCGAGACGAAAGGATTGTTCGCGTTCAGTCGAGTCACACACGAGCATCGAGGAGCCATCCTCTCTTTCCGTGTCTTACGTCCTCGTCACCTTCTCTCTCTCTCTCTCTTTTTCTCTGCTGATCACCGTGTACTCTGTCTCCTTCGCTCGACGAAATAGAGAAGCATCGTTTGAAAGATCCAGATGTCGTGGCGACCGTTGTTCTCACCTGATCCTGTCAGAAGTTGACACGTCTCAGCTAAGTATCGTCATCGCTGGACCTTGGTGAGCATCTCCGACTGCTGTTCGACGGCATGGCAGTCTACGCACGTAACGGAGCTCGATGGCGCGATGGTCTCGATACCGTGCGACCATCAATCGATCGAAAATCATCTGACTGCCTCGAGTTGTGTCCGTTTGCTCGTCGCTGACGCTCTTCGACTCGGTCCACTCGTTTTCCCCGCAATCCCATCGACGTTCGAACGACGACTTGTCGGCTACGTTGCTGCCGCGTCTCACGCGACCGCCACTCCGTCGTCAACGATATACTCCGTTCCGGGTCCCAACGGCCGCTAACGACATCTGATTCCCTTCGATTGCGATCCTGCCGCTTTTCACCCACGGCCCTGCCTTTCTCCCTTCTTCCCTCGACGTCCTCCTTGGATAGATGTAGCCAGTGTACACCAGTGGTCGCGCGGACACAATTTCCCTCTCAGTCAATCGCGACCAGCCATTATTACCGAGCTGATCCCGCGGCTGCTTAATTACTCTCGATGCTGCACTCACCGCCAATGTACCCCGATATTTCCCACGGTGCACGGGACACTGATAACACGGCTCGCGTGACCCGTTTACGTTTCGCAGTCTCCTTACCCGACGACACCACCAGCTCCTTCGCCGTCCCGTCTACGGTTCACTCTGTGTCGGCACTCCACTCTTCAGGGACCGGTTTGACGTGGCACCGCCGATCCTGCGACTGTCAAACGAAAAGAGACTCGTTACGAAAGATTTCCTTTCTTCGTTTCTTTCCGTTAATCACACGCGCGTTTTCGTCGCCACCCTTCAACACCCCCAGCCGCCCTTTTCGTTCTCCCTTAACCTCGACACGCACGTTCCTCTTTCTCTCCCTCTCACGCACAACCTCACCTCACGCATCGTTTGCTCTCTTTTTTTTACTTTCTCTCTCTCGCTCTCTCTCCCTCTCGGATTTCATTCATTTCGACATACTCGAAGGGCGCGACGTTTCCTTTAAGACGATCCCATACACGCGCCCCGCTCCCGTCCTTATCGATTACGACGCATACTGCATGGAGAAAGGCTGCCCACCCGTCGACGGCCAGAAAGGATTCCCCACGTGAACAGTTCGCAGATCTCTGTGCTCGTCTAAGCTACGACGAAGAGAATC
Organism: Megachile ligniseca; assembly: GCA_945859555.1. Classification (NCBI taxonomy): domain Eukaryota; kingdom Metazoa; phylum Arthropoda; class Insecta; order Hymenoptera; family Megachilidae; genus Megachile; species Megachile ligniseca. Next base: position 4,833,554 of record OX243790.1, read on the forward strand.
CGCGAGGATCCGTGCACGGGTGACGCAAATGTGTGTGTGTGGGTGCCTGCGGCAGCCGTGTTACGTGTGCAAGCGTAACCCCGACCTCGATGTTAGGCGGCTGATAGCCGGCCTCACACTGATACGGCTCCGTCGTTACAACCACGGGCCATACCCGCCCCTTCGACACCCCCACCATCACGGACAAATAAAAAAATTCGCACCCCTCTTTCCTGACTCGATCGTCGCGCCGTCTACAGCCGCTCGCGGCAAACCCGTCGACCCTTCGATTCCGATGGAATGCGCATGTGTGAACCAAACTTGCGTTTTTTCGACGAAATTGTATCGTTCTCCCCTGCCTGACAATTTTTCGGGAGTGGAATTCTCCGAATGTCCAATACCGTACTTGCGATCCCTCCATGATTCGAGTTTATCGAATACCTAAAAAAAATATCGTTTTACTTTCTTTGTACATAAACAGCCGTATTTTACATGCTAAAACTTTGTACATTCTGAATACTTCATTGTATGGATGGAATAAATAATTAGAGACTTGCAAAATTATATGTAACTGTAATCTCGGTTTTTGTTACTTATTAATACTTTTTCAGTAAATGAAGTCAATATTTTATACTTTTATACTGTGCTCTTAATTAAAATATAGTATACAATAGAGGTAACATTCAAATCGGAATTTTGATTTCAAAAGTATTATACTTACAAAAATATGTAAAAGGAGTAATAAAGGCATTGAAAAGTTTAATCATTTATTTACTTGATCTAATCCTCCCCTTTTCATTTTATAATAAATGAAATAAATATTTAACATGTTTTAATTATTCTTTAAATGAATCTAGTATACAATACATATATGAAATTATTGTCTGTTTTAGAATTTATGTAGCTAATTTGCAACATTTGGTAAAGAAGAACACAAAATTGTAATTACAGAAAACAATAAATATTTTTCATTTTTAATGTTTGAGCATTTGTTTTTTTGTAATGAAATACGTGATCGTTTATGATTAAAAAAATACAATATTTCTAAACATAATTTCTGTAGTTTGCAACAGAATGAAACGTATGGTTAAAAGTTAGTTGCGTGTGCAAACGAGTATAACAAGACTATGCTTTATGTGGCGTTTCCTGCGGCACGGACTAACACTGAGGTTATATGATACCGAAATCATGTATACATTGAATACGTTTAATCGATGCCGCTGATAATAGCACGGTGAATATATAGAACGAATTTTACTCATAGCCTCTTAACTTTAGTTTCAATACTTATACAATAAATTTTGCTGCGTTGGTACCGTTAGGTTTATATCCGATACTATTAATTAGAATAAGCAGAAATTTTGCTTAATGGTAGTTCTGTACGTTATTAGAAACGTAAGCTACTTTCGAAGCTATTTTGATGAAAATAAAAATTCAAATTGAGGAGAAATGTAAAATTGTCGTTACTTCTACTTTTACATGAAAAAAAATATAACCTGCAAAAAATAATGAGGTTACAAGTAAAATGTAATATTTTAAATAATTTATATACCTTAGTCAGAAATTTACATGATTGCTAATTTTGAAATCACAAGATCTTCGTAATAGTCGATTGCTATCAGGTAAAGTATACGTTACGACATCTTGCAGTGCATGCTGGGACTTTCGCTGACAGTTATGACTCATTCTCGTTCAAATTTTCCGCCTATAATTAATAATCACGAATTATTCAATGCAGATACATAACTTAATTTTCATTTTCTACTATCTGATAAATATCTTGTTTAGATAGGTTAATTTTATGTACGTACAGTTTACTCTTTGAATTTCAAACGCAGCATTCGAATCTGACGCAAGACTACAGAAGTAGATATTTTAAATTCGAATATAAAACGATGAAGCTATCAAAGAAAGTATCAGTTAGATTATTTGTTACAAACGCTTATTATATATTATTTACTTACATTTAAATACTAGAATGAGCTTGAACACTTAACAAATTCAATTATTACAGAAGGTGCGTTAGAAGCTGATACTCGGGATGAGTCGGGTCCAATCGAATCGAGTTGAATTCTCGAAAATATCTCGAAATTTAAGAATGTCAGAATTCCCGCGAATTTTGAAAATCCGTGGCACATTTCAGGACTAACTTTACTGAGTATAATCGTAAGTTTATTTTCTTATCTCTCCGAGGTGTTTTAGAAACCTACAGTATAAAATAATACAATTATTTTTATTAATTAAAGCATGGAAAATCACAAAAGAAATTTGAAACTATCATAATCCCAAATTTTTAATCTTCAAATTTAAGAATATTAAAATTAAAAACTCGCAAATTTCTAATTTGGATTTGCACCAACTGGATATCGGCTTATTTTGTCATCTCGTCCTGCGGTTATTTTTCCTCCACAAGGATACAGTAGCCCTTATGTTTCTAAGTCCCTATGAATTCAAGTTTCAGATGTCGCCACTATCCAGTCAGAGTTCCGTTAATCGTTCTGCCTAGAGTCGATGGATCGAAAAATCGTTCAGTATCGATCAGGACAGCGGGTGCAGTTGTCAGATACATAGGAGACAGGGTTTTTGTTCCTTCGGAGGTGCACGGGTTCCGAGTAAATTTTTGTCTCTCCAGAAAATAAGTAATGCTGTCGTGACGGCCACGCAATTGAATTGTGCTGCTAGAAAGACAGCAGTTGCGCGTCTCTTTCTACATTCTTTCAAGAAACGACAGCATTTTGCACTCGGCAACTCCTTTAGCCATTTTTGTACTTCCATACTAAACAAACGTGCCTCCTGTGATCCGCAATGGCGGAGACGAATGGGGCCGCAAATTTGAATACGAAAAATGGGAATTTCATCTGTGGCGTCGTTGAAGGTACATAAACGATTGTCTTACGATTCGAAATATACGTATTTGGTCATCATTACAATCACTTTACGTAGGAGGGGGAACGATTGGAATGCATAATAGTTCACGCGCATTATTCATTTTAATAGAGGTATTTTGTTATTGCAGGTTTTTATGGGCGGCCTTGGACCACCGAACAAAGAAAGGATTTGTTTCAAAAGTAAGTATTTCTAAGTAAATGCAGATGCAATATTGAAGATATTATTTTATATTGTTCTATTAAATAATTTTCAGATTAAAAAAATGGGGAATGGATTCATACTTATATGCACCGAAAGATGATTACAAGCATCGTGCATACTGGAGAGATTTGTACACAGTGGAAGAAGCAGAACATTTAACTGGATTGATAACAGCTGCTAGGGACTGTGGCATTACATTCTATTATGCGCTGTCTCCTGGATTAGATATTACTTACTCAAGCTCAAAAGAAGTTACCATATTAAAAAGAAAACTGGAACAAGTTAGCCAGTTTGGCTGCACTGCATTTGCATTATTGTTTGACGATATTGAACCAGAAATGAGCGAAGCTGATAAAGAAGTATTTCAATCGTTTGCTCATGCACAAGTACGTAACTATAAAATATTGTTTCGGCTATTAAATATTTTATGCATAATCAATTTAAATAACATGTTAATAGGTTTCTGTAACAAATGATATCTTTCAACACCTTGGTCAACCACGATTCCTTTTATGCCCGACACAATATTGTGCAACTCGGGCGATGCCAAATGTAGCATCTTCAGAGTATCTTAATACACTTGGAAGTAAATTAGCTCAAGAAATTGATATAATGTGGACTGGTCCCAAAGTAATATCAAGACTTTTGACTGTTGAATCCATTGAAGAGATTACGGAGGTTCTAAGGAGGCCCCCAGTTATATGGGATAATTTACATGCTAATGATTATGATCAAAAAAGAGTATTTTTAGGGCCATATTCTGGTCGATCTCCTGATTTGATTCCCAAATTGAGAGGAGTTTTAACAAATCCCAACTGTGAATATGGAGCAAATTTTGTAGCAATTCACACTTTAGCTCAGTGGAGTAGATGTAACATTGATGGAAAAAGAGATTTAAGTTTAAGTTAGTATTTATTTTTCATTCCATTTGTATTAATTTTATTACTTAACCTCATTATCATGTGATTTACAGATGATACTGTATCTGCTGACATAAAACTAGAAACTGAAACAGAAGATGGAGTGCTTGGTGAAGATATACCTTTAACGATGTCTCCAAACATATATCATCCGCGACACGCTTTAAAAAATGCCATCAACGATTGGTTACTGGAGTTCAACAAAAAGCGGAATGTATGGGGCGTTATAGCGAAACCACAACCGTGTGTGGCACCAACGGTACCAATTCCGATAATTCCTTCCGTGAATACATGTATGAGTCTTACGGCGACAACGACAACTACCGTTCCTGCGACTCCTGCACCAGTAACTAATTCTAATCATCTACAAGCATTGGCTGAAGTTTGCTCAACTGTAACCACTGCTGACAATTATGTACAGCCACCTTCTGGTCCTGTCATGAATTCTTTGGTATCCGATACGACTGTTGTTAGCGAACCCATTATTCCATCGATTTCATCTACCGAGGAGAATGTGACAAGTTCTAATGCTTTGTCGTCCATGGAACCTATGGATTGTAACACGACTCCCAACAATTCTCCCGCTCATGTAGTGAAGATTCAAACAGAAGATGACGCTATGGTAGAGAATTATTCTGTAAGTTCTTTTACCTATATCAACAGGATTTGTGAAATATGCATAATTCTTGGTTTTTGCAGACATGTAGCGACGCATCTGGTAGCATGCAAGTGGAAGTGGATGGTACTTCCCATGCAATAAATGGTACCCAAATGATCGTTGAAAACGACAGTGAAAATCACGATAGTGGCGATAATGGTGATCAAGAATCGCCTGATGTTGATAAGCGGTTGACGCAAGAAGACTTATCTTTGTTATGTGATCTTTTTTATTTACCGTTTGAACATGGCGGTCAAGGTATCCAACTGTTGCAAGAGTTTAATTGGTTGAAAAGTAACGCCCATGTTGTTATGAGGAAAGCGAAAGAAGATGAAACTACGTCTCAGTCTGATGTATGTCACATTTTTTCTCACGCGCAATGGAATCTCACTATATGCCCTAAACGGACGCTGTTGAAATACAAAAATTTGTATTTTTCATTTCTATAATTCCTTCCAATATCATATAGCGAGATTCCACTGTATTACAAATTGCGCATACAAATTTTAACTTGTTCAAAACTTCAGATTGAGGAATGGCATGCGCGGGCGGCTAAGTTAAACGAAATGTGTAACGCTGTAAATAGACTATTTCAGCGACTTACATATTGTAACAATCGTGAGTTGTTATATGATCTGTATTCATATGTATGGGACATGAGAGGAGTCGTGTCTCTCTTAAACAGTTATGTGAAATGGTTGGGTAAGTTACATTTTGCTTATATAAATCAAATATGTTTATTGAAAAAAATGGCTGTAAATGAAATAGAGAATAGTATCAAAAATGTTTGGGTCATCACATTAATCATAATATTATTAAAGTAAAAGTAAAAATAGTAATGTAAAATATATAAAGAAAGTTCATTCAAGATGCTAGTATGCTGGTACAATGATCACGTTACAATGATTCATATTACTGTACTACATAGAACATTCAAAAATATTACTGATTTTTATTTTTTATTTAATTTCTCTGTTATCACGACTAGTAGAAAGTTGTATTTGTTGTGCTACAGATGAGTGCTGTTATCGATTTTTCTCAAAAGTTCTATAATTTATTGCATATAATTATATTTCAGAACAAAAGTGTCTCGAGTATTGGTAAGTATAATATTCTATTCGTTTTTTTAATCCACTGATTCTGTCTTTTTACAAGAAAGTTGTGTTTTTTAATCTGAAATATACGTTTTACAAATTAAAATATAATGTCCGCAATTAACGAAAATTTATAATCTTTAAAATCTGAACAAATGTCAATGCATTAAAATAAACTCGGACAGCATTTTTTTTTAATCTTTTAGTGATTTATATGATATATTACACTACATACACTTCCTTGTAAAATGACATACAATTATACAACATTTAAAAAACAAAATGCTAATTCCAAAATTTACTGATGTTTTGTTACCTTTTGAATCAATTGAATTTATTAACCTAATTGTATATTCATCATATATGGAATATATATATATATATATGTATATGTATATACAAATCAATCATGAATTCTATTATAAATCACTAGTAAATATTTTATAAGTACTTTAAAAACATGAAAAGCTCTAAGTGAAACAGAATTAAATGTCAGTTTAAAATAACTACCAACCATTAATATTGTTAGTTTAAATGCTGCAATTATTGTTTAATTACTTATATACGAACATGCATCAGTAATAAATGGAATTAAGATATTTCATAAATCGCATATCTATGAAATATGTACATTTGTTTCTGCGCTTTAGAATCAAATGTACTATATGGCGCGCGAAAACAAACAAGTAGGGTCGCCGTAAGTCAGAATTAGAATGAGTTAAATCTACTCTTTTCATTGACAAATGCAATTACAAATACATTATTCTTGAAACTACAAATCATAATTGCATTATACAATTGCACAGAGCTAAAACACAATCAGTCAATCCACTGATTGAATTAATCAGTGTAACTTCTTTATTTTTTAACATATACCATTTTTAGAAAATGATTTTCTTATTTGTCGACTAACGGCTTCCTATTTATAATTCTAGAAGTGAATAAAGAATGTCACAGCATTTCTCATCTTTTGTTTTCAAACAATAACTCTGATTGTTTTTTTCTGGCACATAATATTGACATATTTATATATGTGTGCTAAATTTAAGTAATGTACACAATGAGAATAAAGAGAATTGATGTGGCGTTCTGGCGCAAATAGTTGGCGAACGAATTTTTCATAGCAGACACTTTCTGGGAAAGTACTTAACAGCATCTATGTGGACCTGAACAAATATATTGTTTTGAATAACCTTGTGCCAGCTATTAACATATTGGTTGACTTTCTTTCACAGACAATGTTTGGCAGAAATCTATTCGTTGCATCCAAAGCTTATAATTATTGTATGATTATTATGATGATACAGGCAAATATAACATTGGAAAGTGAGAAGATAAATGTTGCAGCGAATAATTTTTGCCAGCAATATAAGTGTATGAGGAACAATACAGCTTCAATATTCACTGACTAACGTGCATTTCTGTGTTTTCTGTCTTGTTGATAGCGTTTGGCAGATTCCCGTCGACGATGACAACGTTTACCCAGGGAAGCTACACATGTATGCGATTCACCATACTGAGTAATCCAACAAAAAGCGCGCGACTAACAAAGCTTCAAACTAGTGGCAATGATTGTATAATTTTGAGTTTGAAGCTTTGCGTAGAACTATTATAATGGATATAAGCAAGAGATTTGCGCGTAGAAGCAGCGTTCTGATGTCTTGACGGATCGATGTGTATTCAACACAGATATTTTTAGTGTTTAATACAATTTGATATGCGATGGACATACTTTTTAATTTTGCAAAAATTCTAACAAAACACATGTTTAGATATTACATTGTTATACAATGTTTCTAAATATGTCCTCATTTTGATTTTGTTCCATGAAATTTATTTGTACGTTTCATTTAAATATTCATGTGTGAATGCTTTACTTCTTTTTTAAAAATGCATGTAAGGGAATTGAATGATCCTTGTCCATAACAATTTTTGCACACAAAGTAAGTCCATCAATAGTTTTTACAAAATTGGCAAAGTTAGGACAATCTTCTAAAATGTGAAGCGCTTATCCTAAATATTATACTGGTCAAGCACAACTAACAAAAGTTGTATCTTCTATGTTTTATTACATTCTATAATTAATTAATGGCATAAAGAAAATTGGTTTGCTCAAATTTGTTTATTAAAAGCATCTTTTGCAAAGTGTGAATGACCAGTAATATATCCTCCTTTTGCCAACTTGCCTGTACTAATTTCTTTTAGTTCCAGAAACTGTATTCTTTGCAGGAGTAATAGGAGTTTTATTTCAGGCGCATTTTGGCAAACTGGATTACCATTCCATCAATCCCATCATCCTTTCCACTATCTTAGAAATCATTGCGCGAACTTTGGTGCAACATTTTTTTTTAATTAATTTTTGTTATTACTTTATTTTTACCGTAATTGGTTCAAATACAGTATTATTGCTCTGTCTTTACAAGTTCATCACTCTACTTAACAAAACACTTTTTCCAGTACTTTGATTTTCTTTTATTTAGAATATGTTCAGTACACGTACAAGTGATTAGTTCAGATATGGTTTTATTCGTTGACAAAATGATGCACCGTAGTTGTTTCGATCGATGGATTTCTTTATCTCGTAATACGATTTTTCAACTTAGTAAACAGTACATGGAAACTAGTAATCGAGCGAGATAAAGATAATTAAAGCACCATCGGTCGAAGTGTACTTATGCATGTTACAAATTTAAGCTGAACTAGTGTTCAAAGCAGTGGGGGCCATTTTATAAATTATAAATTGCATAATCGCGCGTACACATTTCGTATTTCATCTTTTATTAAGGTCATGTATTATGTTTTGGAATAGGGTTCTCGAATGGTTGGAAAGAAACCTTTATGAGCGGAGAACAAGAGCCGTGGGTATTCCGTGGAGGTCTTACAGCTGATCTACAGGTGCGTTTGCATACAGTATCTCCTTTTCTTGCCGAAGGGAAATTAATGTGAAATTATATTTTGCAGAGATTAATTCCAGTGGACAGTGGTAATGATTTATTTGTTTACAAAGCACCAGAAGTGCCCACCAGTAAAATCTATACGATTAGGCCTTACTTAACAAGCGATGAGCATGCAATATACACTGTTTGTAATAAGATTTGTGGCTGTATGGGGTCATCTGCAGTAGCAGATAGGTAAAAGAGGAATATTTATATAAAATATAAATCTTTTATTCAAATAATCAATTGTCAACCATGAATATTTAACTGTAGGTTAGTTGGAGGTTTTCTAACTTTGAGTCCAGAACTCTGTATGGTTGTTGAAGATGAGAGTGGTGTAGTAGGTTATGCATTAGCTGCCTTAAATATCAAATCTTATAATCAGAAATTAGCGGTTTCTTGGATTCCCGAGTTGCGGATGAAATATCCGCTAGATGACAATATAAATGATCTACCACAGAATGTTCAGGTATTTTAAACTATTTAACTTTACATTTATAATCTGTTAACGTCTGAAATTCATTTACAGGATGCCATACGATATTTCCATTCGTTCGTTCCGGACGTATCTGAACAATTGAGCAGGCAACATCCATCAAAGCTTTTCTGTGCAGTGTTGCCAAATGTTACAGACCAGTCGGTCCCTAAAAGATTAATTACTTGTATTCTTGCGGCTTTAAGAGCAAATGGTATATAACTTTCTGCATGGTTTTCGAGTTGTTATTCCGAATAGTAAATAATTTAAATTTTTAATCATTTTCTTAGGTTCCTTCGGTGTACATACTACGATGCCAAGTATTGATAAAGATTCCCACGAGTTTTATAGTAAATTAGGTTTTGTCGATTTGAATCCAGCGCACGAGGAATATCCTGGTATCAAAACTATGTGCAGAAGTTTCTAACAAAGAGTGAGTACGCCAGTGATATTTGTGAACAAAGTGTATTTACTCGGACCATCTTCGAAGAAGGCTTCTGTGGCCTAAGAATCAAGTTCAAATGGCATAGGAGTACGTTTATTTCTTAAAAGAGAAAGATCAGAAAGCTTTCCGTCCATTGTACTATCTCGTACAATGGACTCAAGGTAGGTTCTCGACCTTTCAGTGGGAAGGAGAGAAAAAATGTATAGGCAGACTTTACATTATGCGATCTTTAAGACTAACTTCCGTTCTGAGAAGCTGTCCTATAAGATATCTGCCTTCTTATATCATATAGTATCACCCAAATGTGTTTAACGATATATGCGTGCATACAGTGTATATACGGTACGAGTTAAGTTACAGTGATATCTACATCGTTAAGCGGAGAGAGTGTGAAAGAATAATGTACAATGTGCAATAGTAAGGTTTAACAGAGCTAAAACAAAAATGAAACAGAAAAAAAAAGAATCTGTTAATTTTATGAATATTTATGTTTGTGTGTTCAACGCTATGGGATTTTAGTATATCCGGTATGCTTGTATCTTAAATAGGAAGTTTTCTTAAAATGAAAATGTATGTACATAAACACGTTGAATGATGTACGAGGAAAAAATACCAGTATGTGTGTTCAATTAATCATTGAAGCTTTTTAAACCACTGAATGATATTTTCTTATCGAAACACGTGCGAACAATGAAAAATCTGTTCGTTCAAAATGTTTTCTGAATTTACGGAAAGGTAAAGCAAACGAGCAAGTTATAGTTTTAACTCCAGGTCCGCGTTTTTTATGATAATTACCTATTCCATAGGTACTTTACTGCCCAGTAGCAAAATTTTCACTTCGAATATGTATATAACTGATATTTAATACGCCTATTGTAAGGCCTTTTTATGTTTAATGTATCGTCCCTAACTAATATTGTTCTTAACACAAATATCGGTATTATTAACAATGCTTAATTGGCTCTTCCGTCGTAATATGTACGGTCGCGTGCAACTTAGGCTTCCCTTATTTAAAAGGAAGTGAGACATATGTAATATGTACTTTAAGTTTGATATCTTTTTTATATTCAGTTTGAATGTTCGACAGCTGTTAATATGTTAACCAAGGGAAGCCTATGTTACACCCAAATAGAAGCGTGTATGTAATGAAGTGAAATGTGATATGCTTATAATTCTTTATGGAGCATTTGCTAATTTCGTTAACACTATTACGTACTACTCAACAGAGGTAAATATTTCTAATGATTTGTCGCGATGACAGACATTAAATTGCGTTTTATACGATTGTTTATTTTAATCAAGCATGTTTTATTATCAGCGTGCAAAATTATGTTCTGAAAGGACAGATTGTAAGAAAAGAAATATGTAACATGTAGCAACAATTAGGTCGTTACTATCGTTAGTTGTTCGTACCAACTTTTGCACGTCGATGTATCAAATGTACAGAGCTGAGATAGAAAGTAAATAATGATAAGATAAAAACGTACACATACATACACTTGAACATACACGCATATACGAAAGGAAAAAAAATAAATATGAAGATCTTAGATATCTGCCTTATAATTGCTATTAATTAGTACTACCACAAAACAGTTGTATCACGGAGTGAGGTGTGATTTTTAATCGTAATCAGGAGCCAGAGTGTCGTGCTAAGGATTCGATGTGATTTCATGTACAAAAAGGAAATTCGAGCGTCGTGAAAATCGTCTGTATCTGTAATCAAGATCTATTTTAATTCGGATCGGCACTTTGTAGAATTTTTATACTCGCTGTTGATTTTCACGACGACCGAACGGATGTGACGAAGTTGCATTTGACGGGAAAGCTGGAAAGAAAACATTTTTCCTTGTAATCATCGCTTTTAATTCTTCTTTTTTACAACGTCACTTAAAGATTCCTTCATTACCATATATTTATTTATTTTTATCGCTCGATATATCGATACATATTTACAGAAGTTTCCATGAAATAATTTAAAAAATGTAACTTTATGATCTTTTTTAAATGATTAAAAGTACAACAATATTTCCAGTTGTCTCGTCGTGCAATTGTAAGTAATGTATGTGTAATTAGCACTGTGAAGCGATATGTGATTACTACTGATTTATTTAAATAAATATGCCAAGACTGATACATCTGGTGTAATTGAAATTGAAACGATTGTAATGGAACGGTATTTGTGGTATTATTACAATTGATTTAATTTTTTAACGATACTGTTGCGACGTCATTATATTTCCGCAAGTTCTGGATTTCATTTTGAAATTGTAATATCTGAAATTTCAAAGGAAAGGTGATGTACGAAACGTACTATTTCTTTTTTTATACGAAAACAAAGTGCTGTATACCTTTTCTATTTCGTTTTTGAACAATTTTTGTCTAGTTCTTGGCGTTGTGTCTATGTCTTTAACTTCAAGTTCATTTAATGATTTTAATAGTTCATTGACCTTTTTGTTAATATCCCTGCAAAGTATTAATTTTTCAATTGAATTGAATATTATACAACTTTTTTTATCCAAATTGTTACAATTTTTTTACTCACGTTGGTGGAACGAATTTCTGTTTCCTTTTTGTCTTTGACCCACGATTATCCTATAATTTCAATTAATTCGAATAAATTAAAAATACAAGAATGCATAAAGTCGGAAATAATGACTCTCACCGATTTTAAATTATATTTGAATATGGATGCATAATCTTCCATATCAAATCCGAAAGGAATATCATCTGTTTAATGAAAATTTAATTAATGATGAGTCAAATGTAGCAGTTAAAAATTTTGCTGATATACCTTCGTTTCTTTTCATAGCTTTTTCCATGGATCTACTGAAACTTCTTTTATCTCGTCTCCATTGTTTTAAAACATTTTCATCCCTATTATTATTTATATTATATATTTTCATTTATACTATTATTTATATGAATGTATTTTACACAATTGGTAAAAAAAAAATCAGTGAAAGTTTATTCTTACTTTACTTTTTGTAATATTGACGTTTGTTTAGCGAATAATTCTTTCAGCTTGGAAAACCAAAGCAAACGATGCTCCAGTGGAATATTTGCACCTTTATTTTCACATCTAAATTACAGAATGAAAGAAATTTAATTAATTATAATTTTTTCAATTCACAATAATTCTAATTTATAGAATATTTTGCTATACAGTTTTTATAGATTCTGATAATGTACAGTTTGTGGGAGGCATGTTTAAAAGTATGGGTTTGTTAAATTACAGCATTCGTGGAATCCTTTAAAAATGTAAGGTGAGATATACTAACAATCTCTATTACAAAAAATCAAACTACTTAGATTTATAAATAATTGCACTACTTATTAATGCCTACATAATTCTCCAAACAAGATAATATCCAGTTTGAGTCGTTTAATCTCATTGAATTCAATTTAAATCTTTTTCCATCTCTCGTAATAATATCAAATACATAATCAATGTTCCCTACATTATTCTGACATTTCTTATATTTTTTATTCTCCTTACAGAAAAACTTATTTTCTGTTTTTATAGAGTCGATTTGATCAAACCTACCAATGTTCCTACATTCTTTCTTCGTCGGTTTTTGATAGGTTCTCAGAATTTTTATATTTTTTCGTACATAAAGAGATCTTGGCGAGGGACCCATCAGATGCAAAACTTTAGCGCTAACTTCTTCGATTTCATTGTTGATTGGAATATCAATTTTACTTTTTAAATTTTCTAAATACGGTAAAGAACGTTTCGTTCTTTCGTGTATATATTTCAAATTTTTATTAATCGATGAGTCAATCAATTTTGAGGCACACAAATCACCTAACGTTGAATTATTATCGGTTGAAAATGTTTTTTCGTTGTAGTACCTGCTACTGGGCTTGTAAGATTTACGTTTCTCTACGGTGGAAGGGTTTCTGTTACGTACTGCACTTTTTAGTGGCAAGGTTTTCTTTTTATTCCTTCGAGGAGACTGATAGCAAAGGATCGTCGACAGCTTTGGCTCGATTTTATCTGAAAAATGATAGAAAACAATTTTTGTCATCTCTGTATTATAAAATATAGTACTCTGTATTATAGAACATTGTAACAATTAAATAGTGGCATTGAAATGACGTTCTAATATTAAATTATTTACTTATTGTAATTAATGTTATATTTGTGCTGGTTCATTTAATTTTAATTATTTTAACAAGTACTGAAATGTTGAAGTACTAATATTAATTATTAAATTATTATATGTAATGTTATATTCGTTGCAAATTACTTAATTTCAATTATTTTTTGGAGAGTGTGCTAAAATATTCAAACATGTATTTTATAATACTAAAATATATGTTATAATCAAAATTCAATAATATTATCAATCTCTTTAAATTACAATGTTAAATGACGTAAGTATGTAAAGTGTTAAAAAATAAAGTATATAACGTTGCTTGAAAATTAATACATTATCGTGAACCAAATGCAAAAAAGCCACTCACTTTCCTTGAACTCTACTCGCTCTTCAGGGTGGGCGTTGTTCCATTCGATTCGCAAAAACTCCAAAATAGCCGAACAACCTGAAGCCACGATATCTTGCGGAGGCGTGATAAGTGGATTCTGTGCTACCTGAAGGGTTTTCAGCTTTGGCAAAGTGCCTGAAACATTACGAGATTAACAGTTTTTGGCCGGTCACCAGACTCGTTTTTAGGGGCGTAATTTGTTTTATAACAGTGCATGAATCAAAATTGCTTCCTTTAGCTGAAAGAATTATACTGCGATTATTATGTACAATTATCAGAAGTATTAATGATAAGAAGTGATTCTTTGATCATTGATTTGAGAACGTAAAACAATTCAATTCATTATATACAATTATCACAAGTATTATTAACAACATAAACAAATATATTCTTCAGTTATTACCATTATTTATGAAGAAGTGTATTTTATTTTCAAGAATTTATATAGTCATGTTTAATCACAGTAAATTCTTGTTATATTGCCAGCATAATTTGGTAATATAAAAATGGTAACTTTTTAGCTAATTTAAAAAATTGTTCAATCTTACAGTCCCACCCCTGGCAATATAACGAAAGTCTTCTGCAGAGTTGTGCTTTTTAACTTTAATATCACGTTAAGAATACTTGATCTTAAATTGAAACTTACAGAGTTCCAATGGCAGACTCTGTATTTTATTTTTTTGAAGTAAAATGGTTTCCAAACATGTATGGAACTTGATAGTAGCTGGTAAAGAAGAAAGCTGATTGTTTCTCACGTCGAGCCATTCAAGATATCTCAAAGACGTGAAAATATCATCCGGAAGTTCGATTAAATCATTGTCCGCAAGGTACAGCATCTACGAACAAAAATAGAAAGTGTAATTATTCGATTCAGATAAATAGATCGAATTGTAATGATATTTTAACAAGATTACTTGGAAAGGTAAAATACCCGAATGTATGGAAATTTATTGAATATTTCGGTTGGAAATTGTTTTAACTCGGTGCTGGAGTAATCTGCGAATACTTCATTACATGTTGGTTCTTTTTTAGATACTGCTGGCATATTTGTATTAATTTTCGAAGATTTCTGAGACTTTTTCAACGTCGTGGAAGAAACATCCGACGCGTTGTCCGGAAAACCGTCCTCGATAAATGTCAAACTTAAATCATTTTCGTTTGTGTTCTTTGAATCATTTACCTCTGTAATAGAAACAGTTTATAAATGAGCTTATTTTGAAAACAAGGCAAGACCATTTAAAAAAAAATAAAGGTAATGATAACAGTAGGTAAAATTTAATATATTTCATAAAATGAATATTTTAATATGTTAAATCCTAAAAAAAATTCAAAATATTAAGAAAAATTAATTTTTTTTGTTATATTTTCTGTTTTCTTTCCTTTACTTTGACGTTTTACCAAATGAGTTAATATTTATATAAAATTGTACAGTATTTTATCCGTTCAATAAATGATGACACTAATTCATTAATTTTGAAAGTGAGGCAATTTGTATATAATAAACCTTCATTTTTCAGTCGATACTTTAAATACTATTGGAAAATAAACATACGTTAACACCACAAACTACAATGTCTATTAGTGCTTAGCAACATTTTCAAATTCATTGAAACCCTTCTAGCAATAACAAAAAATGGATTTGCCCCACTTTCAAAGTAAACGACTCATATTTATCGATCATTGAAAATTAGTATTTCAGTTCTATCATTATTATTCACCCGAATATTCAACCGTTTCCTTAATAGCGTTTGATGATTGATCATGCGTAGTAGAGGATTGTGAACTTTCAGTAAAATCGCACATGATGTTCGGTCCAATATCGATATCAAAATTATCAAGTTCTTCATTGAGGTCGTACGTGTCCTCTAAATCGTCGATAATTTCGGAATGAGAACGCAGATCGTCTACAATACTGAACTTTCGATATTCATCGATGTCTTTCTACAAATTTGAAGAAATTAGTTAATGATATTATATTTTACAAAAGGTCCAAAAAATTTTACCTGAGATTCTTCTTCAGAGAAATTTTCTTCGATCGTTGCTGAAGAAATCTGTTCGGAAACCTGTTTCTCTTCGTCGCGTTTTATATTATCGACACTCTGGTGAATTGACAGGAATCTTTTATTTGATTCCGCACCAAAACCGTAATACTGGCTTAACAAATTCTTTGCTAGGTCGGTCATGGTGCAGAGAGATATGTTTTTTAAATTTGAATAAGAATACTTTTGACTGAATTCGCTTTCAGAAGAGAAGTTTGGTAGGAGTTTATTAAATCGATACTAATTGTTTATTCATCGTCTAGGTTACGCTAGAGGTACTCTGTTACTTATGTTAAAATTTCATGTATTTGCTGTAGCGTTAGTATTATTACAAATAATTGTTATTTATACTTATATGCAATAATAATATTTTCTTCTGTAGATATTAAAAAATTTCTATTTTCAACATTTTGTTTAAATCGCGTTTTCAGAATAGTCGATAAGGTAGGAATTGACATAAAAAAGGGAACCAAATTTTTTCGAGTCGCCAAAAATCGTTTTTACAAATATTTCCTTTCTTAAAAAGGAGCTTACTTGCAAAATTTGACGTGTTTTAGAGAATTACGGTTTTCCGAAGAACAACCGAAATTACTAACAGTCGATTTTGTACCGAAATTGTATCTTTAGGTAAAGAAGAATTCCAGAATTACAACATCGATTGAAACGGATTTTACACCACGGAAGCCTTAATGTTTGAAATTAAAATTCAAAATACTGGTAGATATTTGTTACTTGAAACAATTACGTATTTATTTACTTATTTACGTATACATAAAAAAAAATGCGACAAAAAAACGGATGAGAGTTGAAAAAGAAACATGAATTTCAATACATACAATAATTTAACGAACATTTACTGAAAAATTAAAAATAATATATAATTTAAAATTATCTCGATATCATATAAAAATGTAATAATGTAACAAAATCTTATAACCGACGCATAAAAGTTAATAAAAATGATAAATTTTAATATTTGTAATAATAGTTCGTTAAATAAACAATTGAAAAATTAAAAATTTAAATAAAAAAATGTCGATATTACAAATTCAGGTATGAATGACGTAATTGCTTGGTATTGGTGGGTTGCATGACAGCTGATTGGTCGACGGATCACCTATCATTACCTTGATAAAGGTCATTGGTGTTCGTACTGTTCAAGCAGCCTGGTATTGGTGCATTGACATGACAGCTGATTGGTCTGCGGTTCACCTATCATTTTCACCTTGATAAGTGACACAGGTGTTCAGTATTGTTCAAGCTGCCGAAGTGTTCGGATCGACTGTGACAGGTCATACCGGTACGAGTCAAAGCGTTGATTAACCGATCGTGTTGCATCGTAGTGTTATCTAGTGTATTAGTGCAAGTGTCTAGTGTGTTTTATCAAGTTTTTTAGTGCATATACGGGGGTGTATTAAAGTGTTTTATGGTGTGGTTCTTTACGTGTCAAAGTGTTTACTGAGGTGTTTTAATTTATGATTGTGCATGTGTACACGGATATATTACTGTGTTTTATAGTGTTGTTATACAAGTGTTTTATCGTTATTTTACAAATATTTTACCGGTTCTATGGTGATATTACCTACGTGTTTTTACAAATTTTTGTGAATGTTCAGTGGGTTTTTACGGTGTGGTTACCTACGTGTTTTGACATACTTGTGCAAGTGGTTTAGTGTAATTTACTGTGTAGTTGTACAAGTGTATTATCGTTATTTTACAAATATTTTACTGGGTTTTATGGTGTTATTACCTACGTGTTTATACAAATTTTTGTGAATGTTTAGTACGTTTTACGGTGTAGTTACCTACGTGTTCCGGTATATTTTTGCAAACGTGACATGTTCTATAAAGTAATTACCCAAGTGTTTCGACATACATTTTCAAATTTTTTACAATATTTCACGGTGCTACGTAATGATAAACGTTTGCAAATTTATAACCGAATTCTGTAATGTACTTCTGCATGCATGTCTACATGTTTGTACACCTCAAAAGCTTATTAAATGTTTGCACAAGTAGAGAATAAAAACGTGTATGTTAATTAAAATGCAAATCGATAAATACAGTTAATTAACCATTGTGATCCTTTTATGATTACAGGTCACACCAACTTAACGGACAAACTGCCAGATCCAGATGACGAATGCAGCCAATCAATCAATCAAGCAGCCAGTCAATCAGATGCTTTGCCGATCGCAGTGATGCAAGTCAGCGATCGGTGAGTCGCATGCTTTACGGTTCCTCCGGTTCCCATCATGTCGTAGGACGAATGGTCCGAAACGGCACGGGAACTGGTTGTATTTTTTATTCTTGAGCGAGCATAGTGACCACGACTGTACGATCGTGCAAAATTCGTACAAATTGTATATTTGTGTATTTCATTTATTAGATCAGGATAGGTCTTTCTTGTACATCGCGTTTTAACTTCCTTACGAATTAAAATTAAAATTAATACATAGAAGTCGGATGACCCTCCGATTTCATGATAGTTCAATTATAGATTCACGCGTATTTATCGATTTTTCCGCGTATAACTCTTTTCAAACACACATATGTACAAGAAAGTTTCGCGAGAAACAGATTTTGATATCAAAGTTAATTATCATGAATACTTTTGCTTATTTAGTAAATTTACTTTGATATTAAAAATCTGTTAAAAATGAAACAATCGATATACTTAGATTTTTGCAAAGTGTTCTTCCATTTTCTTTTTTGAAACTTTAGAGTAAATTTTTCTGGAAGACACTTTATTAGCATGTTATTAATCATATTTCTTAGCTCAGGATTTTCAGCACACATGAAGAAAACTGGTAGGTGAAAATACATGTGGCCGTGTTCATTTTTATGCTCTAAACTCATACGCGTGCTTAGATGCTACTCGCATGAGTTAGGGCAGGTGGACACGGTTTAGTTTTAAGATGTTTTGGCGACCGACAAATTGACAGTGAATTATCGACACAAGTTACACGTGTGTGTGTGGTTAGGTCGTGGACCTTGTGTCGATTAAAAACTTTATCAATTTTTTATACAAACATAAATTTCCAAATTTTTATCTAAAGATACAAAATTAATAAGATTGAATTACTAAATTATTAAGATTGAATTTCAAAATTTGTACAAGTAGAGTAATTGCAAAATTGTAACATGCACATATTACATTGAATATTCGAAAGAGTAAAAAAATGAAATATGTTCAATGTTCACTGTCGATTGTCGGTCGATTTCAGCAAAAAGGTATGAAATTAGAGTGTGAATGTTGTATTGAACTCGGGTGTCGGAGACGTCCCGGGACGTACTCCCTAGGAGTAGGCTTTTTTGCACCCGGGTGGAGTGTGTGAGAATCGTGGAGTGTGTTTTTGTGAGAATGGACTTTGCAATTTTTTAAATATAGCGATAGGCAGGCAGGTAGCTTACTTCTGGTGTGATTGAGTTAGTTTTAAGTAGGTAGGGCCAGAGCAAGCTTTCATGTTTCTCTGTCCTCCGTAAAACACACGTGAGATGCTTGCATCTGGGGGGTTAACGAAAAATCGAGAAGAGAAAATCTAAATCTGAATTTATTCTATTTAATATTCTCTTGAACTCGATTGTTCGTAAGGCCAGGCCTTTTAGTTTGTAAGTCGCAGTCGTGGTTCTAGACCCGATTGCAAAAATGAAGTATACAGTGAAGTGAAGTGAAGTGAAGTGAAATAAAATATTCTGCTCGGACATTCTTTTACCGACAGCGCATTCTAAGAATCGCTGGTCGTATATTTTGAGTAATTCTTACAAAAGTAATTTTAATATACATTATACAAAATTTCGATTTTGTTATCGATCGAAGTAAATGGATAGTGGTGCAATTTTATTTCTATAAAATTGTCTGCTATCTGTTTGTGGAGATCGATATCGAAATTGAAAGTTTATGTAATTGATATGAAAGCAAAGAATGTCCGAGTTACCGTAAAATTTCGCGAGTGATTTTTGTGAGGCACAGCCGAAGAAAGAAGAGGCTATATGCCGAAGAGCCCCGGCAAATTGCCAAAGAAGAGGGGAACTATTAATGGCTGTCCATCTTAGGATGGAGAGTCATTTTGTCACTATGCTCGCTATTATTTTTTTGTATTTTACATGTGTTTTTGAACGGTACGAAAAGTATCGTCGAGCGATACTTTGCTCGAATTTTGAGCAAAACGCTCAAAGCCCCTTCGCGATTAAATTTTGACCTTTGAGAATTTTATATCCCTTCGCGATTATATTTTGAGATTCGAGATTTTTATCCCTTCGCGATTAAATTTTGAGATTCGAGATTATTATCCCTTCGCGATTAAATTTTGAGATTCGAGATTTTTATACCCCTTCGCGATTAAATTTTGACCTTTGAGAATTTTATATCCCTTCGCGATTATATGTATTTTGAGATTCGAGATTTTTATCCCTTCGCGATTAAATTTTGAGATTTGAGATTATTATCCCTTCGCGATTAAATTTTGAGATTCGAGATTATTATCCCTTCGCGATTAAATTTCGAGATTCGAGATTTTTATACCCCTTCGCGATTAAATTTTGACATTTGAGAATTTTATATCCCTTCGCGATTATATTTTCATTACGACTCCCCTTTTCTTTCTGACAATTTTATTTCGAATAAAGAAAAATTTCATTCTCCCCCGATGTTCCATGTTAATTATATTTTTCTGTTTCAGGGATTGATTTTATATAAATTGTTATATTGTTCATTGATTTTAAATTCGCAATTTTCATTGTGTTTTCTATTTTTCGAGAGCTTTTTTTCAGATAAAGTAAAATTTCACTTCTCCCACAATTTTCTATGTTAATTAATTTTTGTATGTTTCAGCATTTAATTTTTAGTAAATTATTATGTTGTTCTCTTTTCTTAAATCCGCAATTATCATTGCGATTTGTATTTTTCGAAAGTTTTGTACGAAATAAAATAAAAATTCAATCCTCTTCCTACAATTTTCTATGTTAATAAATTTTTGTATGTTTTAGAATTTGATTTTTGGTAAGTTATGTTGTTCTCTTCTCAAATGTGCAATTTTTATTGTGCTTTCGAAAGTTTTGTATCAAATAAAGAAAAATTTCATTCCTTCTCCCAAATTTTCTATGTTAATAAAGTTTTCTATGTTTTAGAATCTGATTTTTGGTAAGTTATTACAGTGCTCTTCTTAAATCCGCAATTTTCATTGCGTTTACTGTGTTCCAAAAATGTTGTTTCAAATAAAGTAAAATTTTACTCCTGTCCCACATTACCATATGTTAATAATATTTTGTATGTTTTAGCTTTTGAGTTTTGGTAAGTTATCACATTGCTCGCTCTTCTCAATTTTCATTGCATTTTCTGTGTTTGTAAAGTTTCGTGTCAAATAAAATAAAATTTTCCTTTTCCTACAATTTTCTATGTTAATAAAATTTTGTATGTTTCAGCATTTGTTTGGTAAGTTATATCCAGTGTATTAGTTTTACGTTAATTCCGAGCTTGTGGGAGGAAGGGTGGGCTCGGGCGCAAGTTTTTCGTCACGATACGTGACGAAAAACTTGCGCAAATTGTACCTTTTATTCTAACTTGCACTCATCTTTGCGACAATTTTTTAACTTTTTACATATTAGTCTCTAGCCTATAATTTTTAAATCAATTTCTTTAAACTTGAAAGAAAGTTCTTCAAACTTTCTTCCCTATCCCCTTGTTTTCTTTACAAAGTTAAATTTTACGAGTGCAATTTTAGAATAAAAGGTACATGTAGGGTTTTTATATTGTATGCGTGAGTGTGTGAATGAAAAGTATCCTGTATCCTGTACTCACATTCATATCGTAGGATCATCGAATTTCTAAAACTCTAATTTTATTTCTAGCTTCGAAGTTTTCAAGCATCCTCGCTATTTTATTTCTTTCCTTCTCAGTTTATTTTTTGATTGGTTTCTAACACTTGTATCTTCATTTCATGTGCGAATTTCAGATCGAGCTTCGGGGCTTCTGGATCTCTTCGTAACTTTAATTTGGTTTTGAAGTTCTTAACTTCTCTAGGATTTTATTTCGGGTTTGAGGTTTCTAAACACTTTGATTTCGGGTTTGAGGTTTCTAAACACTTTGATTTCGGGTTTGAGGTTTCTAAACCTCATCGTGATTTTATTCCGAGTTCTGAAGTTTCTGAATCTCTTCGTAATTTCATTAGGGATTTTGAGGTTTTCCAATTCTGTGATTTCGATTTTTCAAGAGTTTTCTTTCGAATAAAGAAGGATTTCATTCCTTGTCCGTCAATTTTCTTAATTACATTTGTATGTTTCAGGTTTTCATTTTAAGTAAGTAATTAAATATTTCATATGTGTCTTAATTGCATTTGTATGTTTCAGATTTTTATTTCAAGTAAGTAATTAAGTCATTCTCATTTCTCTTAATTACATTTGTATGTTTCAGCTTTTTATTTCAAGTAAGTAATCAAATGATTGATATTTGTCTTAATTACATTTGTCTGTTTCAGCTTTTTATTTCATGTAAGTAATTAAGTGATTCTTATTTCTCTTAATTACATTTGTATGTTTCAGATTTTTATTTCAAGTAAGTAATCAAATGATTGATATTTGTCTTAATTACATTTGTCTGTTTCAGATTTTTTATTTCAAGTAAGTAATCAAATGATTCATATTTGTCCTAATTTCATTTGTATGTTTCAGCTTTTTATTTCAAGTAAGTAATCAAATGATTGATATTTGTCTTAATTACATTTGTCTGTTTCAGATTTTAATTTTAAGTAAGTTATTAAATGATTCATATTTGTCCTAATTTCATTTGTATGTTTCAGCTTTTTATTTCAAATAAGTAATTAAGTGATTCTTATTTCTCTTAATTACATTTGTATGTTTCAGATTTTTATTTCAAGTAAGTAATCAAATGATTGATATTTGTCCTAATTTCATTTGTATGTTTCAGATTTTAATTTTAAGTAAGTTATTAAATGATTCATATTTGTCCTAATTTCATTTGTATGTTTCAGCTTTTTATTTCAAGTAAGTAATTAAGTGATTCTTATTTCTCTTAATTACATTTGTATGTTTCAGATTTTTATTTCAAGTAAGTAATCAAATGATTGATATTTGTCCTAATTTCATTTGTATGTTTCAGATTTTTATTTCAAGTAAGTAATTAAGTCATTCTCATTTCTCTTAATTACATTTGTATGTTTCAGCTTTTTATTTCAAGTAAGTAATCAAATGATTGATATTTGTCTTAATTACATTTGTCTGTTTCAGCTTTTTATTTCATGTAAGTAATTAAGTGATTCTTATTTCTCTTAATTACATTTGTATGTTTCAGATTTTTATTTCAAGTAAGTAATCAAATGATTGATATTTGTCTTAATTACATTTGTCTGTTTCAGATTTTTTATTTCAAGTAAGTAATCAAATGATTCATATTTGTCCTAATTTCATTTGTATGTTTCAGCTTTTTATTTCAAGTAAGTAATCAAATGATTGATATTTGTCTTAATTACATTTGTCTGTTTCAGATTTTAATTTTAAGTAAGTTATTAAATGATTCATATTTGTCCTAATTTCATTTGTATGTTTCAGCTTTTTATTTCAAATAAGTAATTAAGTGATTCTTATTTCTCTTAATTACATTTGTATGTTTCAGATTTTTATTTCAAGTAAGTAATCAAATGATTGATATTTGTCCTAATTTCATTTGTATGTTTCAGATTTTAATTTTAAGTAAGTTATTAAATGATTCATATTTGTCCTAATTTCATTTGTATGTTTCAGCTTTTTATTTCAAGTAAGTAATTAAGTGATTCTTATTTCTCTTAATTACATTTGTATGTTTCAGATTTTTATTTCAAGTAAGTAATCAAATGATTGATATTTGTCCTAATTTCATTTGTATGTTTCAGATTTTAATTTTAAGTAAGTTATTAAATGATTCATATTTGTCCTAATTTAATTTGTATGTTTCAGCTTTTTATTTCAAGTAAGTAATCAAATGATTGATATTTGTCTTAATTACATTTGTATGTTTCAGATTTTAATTTTAAGTAAGTTATTAAATGATTCATATTTGTCCTAATTTCATTTGTATGTTTCAGCTTTTTATTTCAAGTAAGTAATCAAATGATTGATATTTGTCTTAATTACATTTGTATGTTTCAGATTTTAATTTTAAGTAAGTTATTAAATGATTCATATTTGTCCTAATTTCATTTGTATGTTTCAGCTTTTTATTTCAAGTAAGTAATCAAATGATTGATATTTGTCTTAATTATATTTGTCTGTTTCAGATTTTAATTTTAAGTAGGTTATTAAATGATTCATATTTGTCTTAATTACATTTGTCTGTTTCAGATTTTAATTTTAAGTAAGTAATTGAATTGTGCATATTTCTCTTAATTACATTTGTATGTTTCAGATTTAAATTTTAAGTAAGTAATTAAATGGTTCATATTTGTCTTAATTACATTTGTATGTTTCAGCTTTTTATTTGAAGTAAGTAATTGAATTATTCATGTGTCTTAATTACATTTGTATGTTTCAGATTTAAATTTTAAGTAAGTAATTCAATGATTCATATTTGTCTTAATTGCATTTGTATGTTTCAGCTTTTTATTTCAAGTAAGTAATAAAAGATTCATATTTGTCTTAATTCATTTGTATGTTTCAGGTTTTTATTTTAAGTAATCAAATTGTGCATTTTTGATTTAATTTCATTTGTATGTTTCAGCTTCTGATTTTAAGTAAGTAATTAAATGATTTATATTTGTCTTAATTACATTTGTATG
Source organism: Megachile ligniseca (assembly GCA_945859555.1). NCBI lineage: Eukaryota > Metazoa > Arthropoda > Insecta > Hymenoptera > Megachilidae > Megachile > Megachile ligniseca. Next base: position 4,858,449 of record OX243790.1, read on the forward strand.
TTTCAGCTTTTTATTTGAAGTAAGTAATTGAATTATTCATGTGTCTTAATTACATTTGTATGTTTCAGATTTAAATTTTAAGTAAGTAATTCAATGATTCATATTTGTCTTAATTGCATTTGTATGTTTCAGCTTTTTATTTCAAGTAAGTAATAAAAGATTCATATTTGTCTTAATTCATTTGTATGTTTCAGGTTTTTTATTTTAAGTAATCAAATTGTGCATTTTTGATTTAATTTCATTTGTATGTTTCAGCTTCTGATTTTAAGTAAGTAATTAAATGATTTATATTTGTCTTAATTACATTTGTATGTTTCAGATTTAAATTTTAAGTAAGTACTTGAATATTTTACAAATATATTTATTTCATTTGCATGTTTTCAACGAGTCGACTCGATTTTTATTTCATTTTTTCCGAAAATGTTAAACATTCTATTTTTACATGAACATTTATTAATTTTGCATCTGTTTTCTCCTTCCACATATTGTTTCTGATTGTTATAGCATAGATAATCATCCAGGACTATCTTTCACCGATGGAAAATTAAATTTTAAGTTAATTTTAAGTTGCGTACAAAATATTGTAATACACTGTAGTATGATGCGTGCATGTGTGAAATGCGTATATACGAAACTTGAAGATATCATCGAGGGATCATCGTGGGAGCATCGAGATATCATCGAAGAATCATCAAGAAATCATCGAGGGATGCGTGCGTTAGTTTTAAGTTAATTGTAATCTCGTGGGAGGGTGGGTGGGTCCTTGTAAGTGCCTCTAATTCTAACTTGCACTCATCTTCACAATTCCTGAACTTTTTACGCGTTAGCTTGTAGTATACCCAGTTATTTTTTGTCAATCGTTCCAAACCCAAGTGGATCATTGGGGGTACATAATGCTGTGAACACGCGGCAGTGTTGAGCTGCAAATGCTGGTGTAGCGCCAGGGACACATCTCTGCGAGGCATTTTGATTGAAGTACCTTCTCGACTTGCCGCCTCACGGCGTGGGTATCCTCTCTGCAGTCAGCCTCCCTTTAAACGGGAGCAGGGAGAAATGGGAAACCCTTCGCGGATGTGTCACTCGTTCTTATCAGTGTTTTCGGTTCAATACGGTCTCGTGGTTCACGTAAGTCACGATGCGACTACCCTTTGACCCATGAAGGCGAGGTCCACTTGACGAAAAATGCTAACCCATTTTTTAGCAGAAAGTTCTTCTAACTTTCTTTCCTTCTAGTAGAAAGTTCTTCTAACTTTCTTTCCATCTAGTAGAAAGTTCTTCTAACTTTCTTCTTCCCCTTGCTTTTTTTATCGTTATAGATCATACGAGTGCAATCTTAGAATTAGAGGTACGCGTGCGGCGTTTAGAATAAGTTAAGCGTGTGCGTATGCGAGTACTGTTTAAAATTGCACTCATTTTAATTAGTAAACTTTAACGCGTTAGATCATAGTATTACCTCTCTTCCTTTCTTTCTCTCCCGTTTAGCGTCACATTTTACATAATACGAGTGCAATTTTATAACAGAGTGTGTATGTGGGATCCCACGAAATTAGTATTAAGTTTATAAGTGAGTTGAGCGCTTACAATTCTAACTTGCACCCATTTTCACAATTCGTGAAATTTTTTGCGCGTTAGAGTGTAGTGTTAGTCAGTAATTCTCTGTCGATTGGTCCGAACCCAAGTGGATCATTTGGGGTTGGTAGTGCTGTGAACACGCGGCAGGGTTGAGCTGCAAATGCTGGTGTAGCGCCAGGGACACATCTCTGCGAGGCATTTTGATTGAAGTACCTTCTCGACTTGCCGCCTCACGGCGTGGGTATCCTCTCTGCAGTCAGCCTCCCTTTAAACGGGAGCGGGGAGAAATGGGAAACCCTTCGCGGATGTGTCACTCGTTCTTGCCAGTCATTTTCGGTTCAATTCGGTCTCGTGGTTCACGTAAGCCACTATTCGACTACCATTTGACCCATGAAGGCGAGGTTCACTCGATAGAGAATGCTGGTCCACCTTTTTGCGAAAGTTCTTCTAACTTTCTTTCCTTCTAGTAGAAAGTTCTTCTAACTTTCTTCCCTTTTCCCTTTGCTTTTTATACCGTTTTAGATAACACGGGTGCAATCTTAGAATGCGAGCGTTAAGTTTGGATTTGTGTGTGTCTGTGTACTATAAGTTAGTTTTAAGAAGCGTGCGTGCGATACAAGTTCTTTGCTCATGGTAAAGAACTTGTATATTTTTGCGAGCTAAGTAGAGTCAGAACTCATTTATCCTTCCGATGAATGAGGTAGTTGCAATTGGAGGGTGGTAGGGATTTGGAGTTAGGGTGGGTCACTGTCGTAGCAACCTCCACGTGGTGTGACCTGGTAATCGATATCGTTTTTTAAATATTTTACACGAAAACTTTAGAAAACGATATCGAGCTAATAGCTACGAATTAAATTCTAATTTCATTTATTCTACATTTTCCTTTAGGTAAATGTTTTGGACTGTGCTCGCTAGATGCACCATTCCAAGAATCGTGCATTAAACGCGCATGGATCAAGTAGATAATTTAATTTACTATAATATACATCAACAAGACAATAAAATCAATATTAATTGAATTTTTACGAAAATTTACAAAAACCATTCTCACAGATATCTTCTTTTGCAAAAAATATTTGCAATATTTAGTCGATATCGGAGCATGACGATTTACCGATGTTTCGCCGGATCCTCCATCTAACTAGAATAAGACAGCAGCGCTTTTAAAATGTTAAGAATTATATCATAGGGTAGGAGTATCTCGATACAATAATTATTTTGTAAATGAAATATTTACAAATGTAACAACATACAGTTCCTAACTTTATTATAAGTATGTTCGGTTAAACGTATTTTTGAGTTACGTTTTTCGTGACACTTATCCAGTCGTCTGCATAACACAATACTAAAAGTAACCTCAACGTGAATAATGCTTGTTTTACGCAGTTTTCAAAATACAAATTTGCTTGTATTACTCGGTGGTCTTTTACTATGCCTTGTTTTTATGATACAAGTTAAACAGATCTATAATAACAATAAAAAATACAACAGATATTTGGGCTACAAAGAATATGTAAGTCTTCGCAAGCAAATGATTTGTGTATCTAGCAATTGGTGTATGATAATTAATAATCTGTTCGACTGCATTTTAGATGAATGAAATATCAACGGAATTAAAAGCAGTGGAGAAATCTGCAAACAAGTCTTCAATTTATCTTCATCAGTTAAATGAGATTCTTTTAAGACGTCGTGAGAAGGATGTAAAAAATATTTCTATGTCACATCCTACTCTTTCGCTATAAAATATTGCAACAGGTAAGAGTTTGGAAACAGTATTATTAAATTTATTGATAAACTGTGTATTGTACTTATGCAGTTATGTTGACATTCAATTATTTAAGTGTATATAAATGCATTTATTATTTTGAGTAAAATAGGCTGAAAAAGTTTGATCAGAGGTTTTACAAACAACATGTATAGTTTTTATATATTTTTATTATCACAATTGTATCAAAATATTTATAAATATGAATATTACTGCAGTCTACATAATTCGAAGCGAGGTTAATGCTATTATAAGAAGCTCTTTAATAAATCATTCTTAAATAAAATTTTCAAGTGGCATACATTGAGAACTCTTAGTTCCAATATTTTCAACAACTCCGCTTGGTGCACAAAGCCATGGATCATTTGTTACTTTCTGCCAATTAAATAATCTTTCTTGCAAGTCAATAAATGTTTGCTAAAAAATGTTTAGGTACAGTTATAGGAGTCAAATCTTATTTGAGTTTATTACACATTAAATACTTTGATTCTTTTTTATCTACCTTCACAGTTGGTTTAAAGACAATATTATTTCTCTCCTCTGGATCATATTTTAAATCATATAATTCCCATTCTGGTCTGTCATAATAAGTTTCTAGTGTTTTGTACCACTTAAGTGGTTCTTTTTGTCTAGTTCTATTCAAAAGATCCTGTATGCACAAAATAAAAAATATATGTATTATTCGACAATATTTGTACACGTCCTTTAATAATAATATTAATGTTAAATGGAATATTAATGTTAAATTGATTTGTTTACAGATTACCTGAAAGGTTGGTGATACATAGAAATCCTGATCAATAGGAAATGGCATTTTGTAATTTATGTTATGTATGAGTTTGTATCTCTTAGTTCTAATAGCACGCATGGGGTAATACATAGTAATTTCATGATGTGTTTGACTAGCAAAAACAGCTGTATTATTTTCAATGGGCTCTGTTTTCAGACACACAAAGAGATAATATTAGAAATTTATTCTATGTCAATGAAGATAGGATAGTTTAAATTTACCTTCAACAAGAAGTGGAAGAAGTGATTTTCCTGTTAAATGAGGATGTGCTCCATTTGCATCAAATGAAGTATGGGATTGATTCATATAGGGTATGTTAAACCAATCCAGTAATGTTGGTACAATATCTAATAAGGATGTTAAGCTGTATGTTACGCTATTTTTCCGATGATTAGCAATTGGCGACCTAATCATCATAGGTTCTGCTAATCCTAACATAAAAAAAATTAATTACATTCCTGATTATATAATATCCCAAATATTTTTTTAATACCTGGTTCATATAAATTTGTTCGACCACTTGGAAATGGTATACCATTATCAGATGTGTAGATTACTAGAGTATTATCTTTGAAACCAGCATCCTCCAGTTCCTTCAGAACTAAACCTACACCTTTACAATTTCAACATTTCGTTATTAATTTTTTAAATGTTATTATTATTAATGTGTGTAGTAAATATAAAACTATTTTGACTTTATCCTTTAGATTATATTAAAATTTTTTAATAAGATATTCTTAGTATACCTTGATCTAAACGAGAAATAGTCGTATATTGAGCGGCAATATCTCGTTTAGCAGCTTCTGTATATTGAACGAAATAAGGAACTTTCACTTGATCCCATTGATAATATATTGGATGCCAGTCAGGAATAGTACCCATACCAACATCTCCATTCCCAAATTTTTCACAAAAATTTCCATATTCTGGATATGTATGACCACATCGATGAGGATCATGAAATGCAACATATAAGAAGAATGGTCTAAAAATTTAAAGTCATGTTTAAGCTTCCTTTTTTTCTAATTAATCGTAATGATGAAGTTATTAATATACTTTGGAAGTACTGTTGTATCAACAGACAAAAAATAATATGAAGTATAATATATTCGTACTGGGTTATATTCTGGGAAAGGAATTCTCTTACTAAGAGCTTAATTTTGGTAATATTTCGGCCAACTTGAAGTATCGAATTGTTTTCTTCTGTCTGTGAGTAGTCAAATGGATATACATCACTTGGTCCTACATGTTTTTTCCCAATAATACCTATAAATTACGTGAAGTTAACTTTGAATATCTACATATTTACTTTAATATTAAATGTGTATTATAATTGTTGATTGTGAAAGTACCTGTTCTTATATTATGATTTTTCAATATTTTTGGTAAACTTTGAACATTATCAAATGAATTAAAATGATGAATTCCATGATGAAGACCATACATTCCGTTTTGGTGACTGGGTAACCCAGTGAGTAAAGAAGAGCGACTAAAAATTAAGAATATCCATGCTATTTGCAAAAAGTAATTACTATGATTTAAACTAAAATTATACCTTGGGGAACAACTGCTCACTGATGAATATGCATTGTTAAATAGTAAACTTTCTTTTGCTAAACTATCTAGATTAGGTGCTTGGCAAATTTTATTTAAATAGGATCGCATTTCAAATCCTCCATCATCAGCTATATAAAAATAAAATGAAATACAAGTACAGATTTGTAAAAGTATACAAAATTTGCCATTTTTAATTTAAAGATATTATCACAGAGAAAATATACTGATTATAAATTTAATTTTTTTAAACAGATATTAAATCAAGTATTTTTGTAAGTTAGTAATATTTTATAATATTATTGCATTGAAATTTAAATTTTTTAAATTATACTTACCCAAAAGTAATATGGCATTTTTCGGCCGCGCTTTGTTTGCATTTAAATGATGTAAAGTAAATGAGATAAGATAAATAAAGAGATATAATTTGTTCAATGACATTCTTTTCGGTATTATAGCCGTGTGCGAGCGGATTATATAGAACCCATAAAGAGGGCGTCAAACTAGCCACGTATTAAACTGCACTGTCTGTACTTTTTTCATTTTATTCGTTTTTTTTTTTTTCATTTCAAGATCGACGGAAACAGGAGAAAAAAGTATCAATTCCTATAAAGCAAAAATGATGTAACTAATTTTTCTTTTAGTACTGTTATTATATTAGGTTATATGTCACTATTGATATGTTATGTATTTGCATGCAAAGTTTAACAAATACATTAAAATAAATTTTCCAATTTTTATGTGTTTTTAAACATGTGAGTAAAAGGAGTTGTTTTTATTCTGTTTGTCGATCTAGAAATCTAGAACTTAAGTGTATTCAACAAATGAATCTTACTGTCAAAGAGAAAAGTAAATTTTGTATATATAGATGATGGAAAAGCATGTGACTTATAGATTATTCACGTTTTACTACAATTTTTTGAAGATTAAAAAGTGATAGTAAAGATTATTTATATTGGTTTCTGGTATATATTAAAAAATTCTTATTGCTTATAGTGTTTTTTAATAACGTTTTGTATTTCTACTTTTTAAAGATTTAATTTAGAAACATATGTTTCAGATTAATTAATTGAGAGAAATCATTTTACCATGTCTAAGAAGATAATGTGTTTGTTTGATGTCGATGGAACTCTCACTGATCCTAGACAGGTATAAACAATGTATAATAAAAATATTTATTGAACTATATTAATTTTAATTAAATATTTTAATAGGTGATTAAGCCAGACGTGGAAAAATTTATTTTGAATACTATAAAAAAAGAATTTGATATATCTGTAGTTGGAGGATCAGATATAGATAAATTGAAAGAACAACTGGGTGGAGGAACCATATTTGAAAAATATAAATATGTTTTTGCTGAGAATGGACTTATTGCTTTTCATGATGGTAAACAATTACCTACAGAAGTAAGTGATATTAGTAAACATACAAGTTAAAGTAAAATTTACATCATTCACACTATTTATTTCAAAACAATTTCATGTTTTAGACAATTCAGAGTATTATTGGAGAAGAGAAACTGCAGGAGTTCATAAACTTTTGTTTAAAGTATATATCTGAATTACATTTGCCATTGAAACGGGGTACTTTTATAGAATTTAGAACAGGAATGATTAATGTGTCACCTGTGGGTCGTAATTGTACCCAAGAAGAACGTATTCAGTTCTATGAATATGACATTGAAAATCAAGTTCGTCAGAAGTTTATTCAAGCTCTTAAAAAAGAATTTCCAGATCTTGCTTTAAGATACAGTATTGGTAAGTAAGATTTCATATCTATTATATATTACTTATTTAATTAAATTTAAATTTAAGTGTATTATATATAGTATTATTATTATTACAATAATGAAAATGTAAAATATAGTTAGAAAAATATTTCCAATTTGAGAAATTGATAGTTAATTCATATTTTAAACGAAAAATTTATTTTATTTTGTATATCAAGGTGGTCAAATATCTTTTGATGTCTTTCCTATTGGTTGGGATAAAACATATTGTCTCAGACACATTCAAGGATATGATGAAATACATTTCTTTGGTGACAAAACATTAGAAGGTGGTAATGACTATGAAATTTATGAAAGTGATTTAACTATTGGTCATCGTGTGAGTTGTCCAGAGGACACAATCAATCAACTTAAAGTTCTTATGGCAGTTGTTAAAGAGCAGAAAGATCGAGAACAATTCTCTCTTCCCATGCAGTGTGCATAATACAGTAATTTGTTCAATTTTGTTCATTTAAATTACAATTTAAAAAGCAGGGTGCTTCTTTTACTTTATTTCTGTTATTATATGAAAGTGTCAAGGTATGCAGTATAATATATTATAAATGTGTATTAACAAATATAGTTGCTTCCTGTGAGGATGTGTTAATAATTCCTTTTGTATAAATTGTATAAAGAACTTTATACATACAAAAAAGTATTGAGTTAGTGCATTAAATATTTGACTTAATAAACAAAAAGTATTTTTACAAATTATATTATATTTTATTTTTTTTAATTACTAGATATTTTGAATAGTTAGTGTATAATTTGTCATTCCCAAATGAAATCTATAAATAAATGTATATTTCTTAAGCAAAATAAAAATGTTTATCAGAAAAGGTTTTTTAAATTATTTTTGTAAATAACTTTATTTCATCTAGAAGGAATATTTAGAATCTAAAAAAAATTGTTATAAATGTTTCTATTTGTTACAAACGTTTTTATTTTATAAAAATAAAATTCTATGTATATATGTACATATGTATCAACAATAACAATTAGTGTAAAATATATAATGCTCTGAGAAATTAAACATGACATAGATTATTCTCCTTAAGATTAATGTAAATTACATACAGAATTATTAAAAATTATTAAAAATTAAGGTCAAAGTTTTATACATTATCTTTGTACCCGTTTTTCCAAATGTAAATGTGATGGACTTTATATAAATATATGTATATGAATGTTAATTATAAAATGATGTAATGTAAAAAAATGGCATATTTCCAGCACTTAATGTCAGTTAAGCGTAAGTAATAATGTACATAAGTTTTGTCTTTATACTCCTTGATACACAGGCATACGTTTTGCTGCAAATGCTGTAAGTCCCTCAATTCTGTCTTTCGAATGAACAATTTCATTGTAATATTGACTTTCAATTTCAAGACCATCTGAAATAGTTCCTTGAAGACCTTCTGATATGGCTGCTTTTGCCATTCTAAAACATAGAAAAAAATAAATGTTTTTTTTTTAAATATAAACTGAGAATTTTGCATTTTTATGATAAACTTGAAATTGATACAAAATTTTATGTGAATAAAAAATTTTTTTTTAGATCATAAGATAGTTAACAAAACACCAAACAGAAAGATAAAATGTAGAACAACGAATTTGTTTTATACTCACTTTACTCCAAGTGGTCCATTAGGTAAAATTTCTCTGGCTATAGATAAAGCAGCCTGATATGCAGCATCCCCTTCTTTATTTTGTTTGACTACTTGATTTATTAAACCAATCTTCATGGCTTCTTCACCATCGATTAAACGTGCAGTATAAATGAGTTCCTTTGCTTTAGCAGGTCCAATTATTCTTGGAAGTCGCTGTGTACCACCAGCACCCGGAATAATAGCCCATTTTGTTTCAACAAGACCCATAGTAGCTTGGGATGCTGCAACCCTTATATCTGTGGCTAGAGCTAGTTCTAACCCTCCTCCTAATGCAGCACCATCAATGGCAGATATCACTGGTGTTGGTAAAGCTTCTATGTTATTCATCATACTTCTTAAGCTTGCAACAAAATTTGTAATTCCTGCAGTATCCATTGCTGTCCTTTCTCGTAAATCAGCACCAGCACAGAAAATTTTTGGAACCATGCTGCGAATAATCAATACTCGCAACTTAGAGTCTCTCTTGATGGAAGAAATAGCATCGGTCAATTGAGTAACTAAAGTTTTTCCAAGGGCATTGCATACAGTTGGTCGATTCAGTCCCAAGACTGCAATGCCATTATCTTTCCCATCCAAATATTTAACTATTATCTCTTTTGGTTCATCCTTTGGACTTAACATTGCATTTATAGACATAGCCTTCACAGCAGTTGTGCGGAAATTATGAAATACATGTCTGGCACTTGTCGTTAAAGGACCCATTATATAAAGTGATTAAACACAATTTTTTATTAAATTAGGTCTTATATACGTACAACCTAAAAAACAATATTCATTATTAAAGCAGGTGTAGTATACACACAGACACAAATGTTATAAATAATATAAATTGTTTATTGTATGTTTGATAATTGAATAAGACATATAGATAAAAAAAAAAAAGAGATGTAAAATTAGTATATTATTTATAAATTATTACTTATTAATAGTGCGAGTACATTTGATGACTTGCGTTTCTTTTTCGGATATATCATGTTAAATTCAAACATAAGAGCAAAGAAAAAATACAATGAAAAATGTCAGATCACAGCAAAGTTAATTAAACCAATTATTAAATACATTAACAAAAAATTAACAAAGTACCGTATTTTTCCAACCAGTGCAGGAATGTAACAAAACAACACCTTGGACTTATGCACCGTCGCCTTTTGCCAATAACATCACATAATCACATTATTTGTGGAAGGGAGAATGAAGGAAAGTTCGAATATAACGCAGTAACTTTAATCAATCCTTCAATACCTCCTTGACGATATCGCCGTCGCAACTAACTTTATAGCTTTAAAAACGTAAGAAGTCTATTTTGCGATTTATTGAAGTTATACATGTATTTATATACCGCGCGTTACTCGCGTGATAAGATTTAAATACAGTCACTCACGAAAGTTTTCATACTAGAAAAACTGTTTTCATTAAAATACACGATATAACTTCGTGTAACAACATACGAATGTTAATAATATAAAACTATTCTTACGCACGAGAAAAGAAAGTTAATTATTCATCTCACAAACGTATTTGTGTCGTCTTAGATATTGTTTGTTTTACGGGTAAAGTAGTTTCTAATCTTTTAGATATAAAATGCATTGCAATTATTTTATAGAGAAATTTCATAGAATTCTTGCAATTTCAAGGATTCATTTATTTATTATACCATGTCTGGAATATTATAGTTTTTCGTATATATTATTATACTATATTATTATTTATTTTATAGGATGTACAGACTTTCACGAGTGACTATAGCTTTGTAACAGCACGTATGCTATTCAATCTGGGTCAGTTTTATGAACTGTTGTTGCGGAATCGTAAAAAATATTTTTAAACACACTTAGAAATAAGATTTTATGAACCTTTAACTTTATGCACGTTATTGAAGTTTTATATTTTACGATATTAGAAAATTAAAGTTTTCATGTACAAATTAAAAATCACATTTTATTACTTTTTAAAACATGTAGAGGATGTTTAAATTAGTCCTCAAATACTTATAAAACTGTTGATGATGCTATACAAGTTTAATGATTTCTAGAAGCACGTAGTTTGACGTAAGAAATTTGCTTGCTACTAACTTATACTATTGACGTTTTTTAGATGGAACTGCATATTGTTTTGTTTTGTTTTGAGCACAAACGTCGATGACCTTCATACGTCCTTTACGCGATCAATCATCCTGCATCAAGTTATGTGTTTCTCAAGATCGTTTAACCTTTACGTAAAACAATTTTCAGTATCATTAATCATTCTGTAGAAATTAAGGATTGTAAAAAGAGATGCAGATACAGAGTGGAAAAATTATTGAGTTCATCCCAATTATCATCAAAATTATTGAATTTTTGATTATCCGAGGTGGATTCCGGACACATTACCTCGGATAATCGAAACTCTACCGTATTTACATTCAAACACGAGTGGTCATACACGATTACATAAATTATGTAAATGAAACGTGATAAAATAGATAAAGTAGTACATATTTACAATTCCAAAAAAGAATAAGATATTATCAAATGTGACGTGTAACGTACCATAGGCAAAAAAATTGAGATAAATGTGGATATAAAAATAGAGTTAACTCTTGTCGGTCATTCAAGTCGAATATGAAAATGTGACCGAAATGAAAGAAAGGAGAAAGATAAATATTAATAACGACATTTCTTTTTATTTTAATTTTAAACGAAAAAACTACTCGGTTATTGCTAGTTATCATTCTATTTTTTTACTTTTATCGAAGTTTCATTGTAGAAGAACTGTTCGCAGTACGTTTTTTTAATTTTTGATAAATTCGTTTCACTTTATCGATTCTCCAAAATAATGTATTATTTTTTGCGATGGCTTGGACTGATTTAACTTGAAAAATAATCGCGTATACGAGTGTTTTATTTTTCTTCTGTTTAGATATTAGACAAGGCGCCACAAATACAGATATTCGCGATAAAATTATTCCATATCATCGACTATTTTAATTTTATTCATTACGTTATGTTATTGCTTAATGTACTTAACAAAAATTATAACACAAGTATTTTTAGTTTCATTTTTTATTTAACGAATGTATTCATTTTAAACAAATAAAATTAAATAAATTTTATTCTTTATTGTTACAATTTTTCTATATTATTCTTATAAAATCTGTATAACTGTGTGTATATTTATAAAATGTGTAATAATACCATATTAAATCTTTTTTTTAAATATTTTCATGATCAATTTTTTCGAGGCTTAAAAAACTAGACAATTAATATCGTACAAAATTTATTTTTATAATTATATTTTCGACGACAGTAACGTGAAACATAACGATATTGATAGAGATTGGTACAAAAGAGAAGATACTTAAATTCTAAGCAGTGTACTTAACGTACATTATCAATAAATAAATGTAAATAGGATATCGGTAAAATGTAGTGGGAAATTATGATAAATGATTTTCGTTTGTAACGTAAGCTCAATCGTCACGCATTATCTGACTATCTGTAAGATAATTTACATGCGAATTAGAATAACACAATATCGCAGCATACCTCAACTTCTGACTTTGCAAACAATTTGTAAAAACTACTACATATAAATAAATAAATAAATAAATAAATGCTTGATGTTGACCTATAATGAAAATGCATATTCATGCTTCCATTTTAGCAGAAGCAGTTTGTTTAACACTTTGAGCTCTTTGTCATTCAAAAATTAATAAACGTCTAAATTTTTATCTACATCCATTGAAATCATTAAGGAAAATAGATTGAAAACAAAATTTCTTAAAAATACAATTATTAACTGAAAGAATTTTTGATGATTTTAGAATGATGCTCAAGGTGTTAATTAAGGTTTCATGATCTTGTTGCACCCATTTTTCAATATCAACATTTTTAACAAGAAAGTCGATGTGCATTCATTTGGACTGATACATGTTTTTAATTCTTTGTTTCAGATTCAGCAAGTTGCAATGGCGTTCCATAAACTTGAAGAATAAGAAACAAGGGCACCATAATAAAGAACCATTTCCAGTAACGTAAAAATGGTCCAATTTTATGGTATTGTTAGCAGGATTCATCAAGATCAACGATTAAGATGACGATGTAAAATTTAAGCTGAAGTGACTGTGGCGGGTGGAGGTCGCAGCATTGATTTCGTAGCTAGTGATAATTTTTCTGAAACCAGATGTGCGATGTGGGATGATCGTTTCCAAACGAATTCACGCGTTCTGTCGTGGTCGTCCTTGCTTTCCACTCGGACCTGAATAAAATATATTCATAAATTAGTTCAATTATTCATATACATATTTTTACAACAAATTGAATTAATAACATACTTGTTTCGGTTGCAGCACTCGGATAGAATTTAAAGTCGCAACACCGCCATGAAGAACTCGAAGACTCAATTTCCCCGACATTTCAGCCGTAGTCGCAGTCGCGCTTCTTAATTCTTTCTTCGCTGTTCTGCCGAACTCCTTCTCGACTTTCAGTACAAGAGGACCCAAAGTAAATCTCGTTTTGATCATAGTATGATCGCTCATCATGTTCACCGATACGTCTCCTGATCTCTGAAGACTCGCGAGCCCGTAAAGGGTGGCTCGTGCTTTTGGTTTAGCTTTTGTTGCCTGTAAATTGAATTTATTATAAGCTTCGACTTTATTAATTCTATCAAAAGAGTATCTATTAAAGATATTATTATATAGTGTTGTATTAAAAGTTATTAACAAGGGTTAATATGTAGATGCAGTCTACTCTTAAACCCTCACCTTGGTTTTGTTATTCGTAGCTTGATTTTTTGTCTTATTTTTCGTAGATACTCGATTTTTGTTCGTCTTTTTATTGCCTGTAGATGTTCGTCTGTGCGTAGATTTTGTGACGGGCTCCATTATAGCTCTGTTTGCAATTTCGGACATGGTAGTTGTCGCTGCCTCTTTCTCGATAGTGTTCACGGATGCGGTGATATTTTCTGCATTTTCCAAGGTTTTCTATAAATTATTACATATCATTATTATTTATGTCGTATATACTTGATTTTACACTCTTTCATTTTGTTAAGACACTTATTTTTAACGAGAAAAACGTTTAATAGTAATAACGATAACAAAAACAATTATGACGATAATAGTAATAGTTTTAACGATAATGATAATAGTAAGTGGCTAGATAATTATTTGAAAGGCAATTCTATTTCCAGTTACGACAATTTTAGTAGCGAGTGTACACTGCTAGTTTTATTAATTTATGGAGTGCAATTTGTCTAGTATTAATTTCATTATCTGAAATAATTTATTTACTATTACTCTTTCAGAATCTAGAATAATTTGTGTAATACTATTCTTCTATAATACAAAATAGTCTTTCTGTTATTAATCTACTATTATCTATATAGTAGTATAATTTATCTAGTATTATTCTTTCATAATTTACAATAAGTTATCTACTATTATTCTAACAATTATCTAACATCAATCCTCTCCATCAAACAATTATACCTGTGTATTTTCAAGAACTTCCACAGAAATTTTCTCAGTGGGTACCGCGGCAATTTCCAAATTGTTCTTCTTCGTCTCGCTCTTGCCGCTGTTCTTCTTCGACTTATTTTTGCCCTTTTGCTTGTTCGTTTTCGACTTGGCGTTCGGATTTGTCAATTTCACCGTCACCGGATCGTAATTGCTGCGCAAAATTTTGTTAATTCTTCCCAGGATGTTATCCACGAAACGATTGTACTTTGCTACGTAGATTGCCGACACGTCGCTGCTCGGGTCAGATTGCATGCCACCTGAAATATATCGTATACATTAAATACAAATGAAATTAATATTTAACATGTTCATAATAACATTACCATTACATAATAATATTTGTTTCATTGTAAGCACAATGTTTCATTATACCTGCAGTGTTCAAAAGAAAGCTTTAGTGTGTGCAATTATTACTTCTATAAAAGTTAATAATCGATTCGTGCATTTTAGTGATTTAAAAATATAAAATTACTAATACAAGTTTATGCATCGATTTGTGCAGGGCCCAGAAAGATGTACATACGACCATGTATTTCACGATTAAATGACCGTAATCTACTAGAGATTTGAAATCTGTCTCTGACAGAGTAAACGTAACCAAGTTACATACATTACAAGACAAGATTGACCCACAAAACGTCTTTCCTAATGTCCTTGACCGCATTTCTCACGGTACCATCTTCACCGACGTATCTAACAGGTTATTGGCCCGAGTACCGTAATTACAGCGAGTTTTTTTTCTAAAATCAAGCTTCATTGAAAGGAAACGTTCGACATAAAAATCGGAAATAGGACGTGAAAAATGGAGTGAATCTCTTCAATCTCAACTCTACCATCCAAAATGGCTGACATCAGGTTTTATAAAATGTTCAACATATTGAAGTTAAACTTTACAAGTAAAATTTGTACTACATGTTAATACTTCAATATATATTTTTCCACATTATCCTCAATTTTAAAGTAAGTGTGCATAAAACACTGATAGTTTTTAACGACGAAGAGTAATTTTGAAACGGATTGTATAAAGTGGCGTTAAGGTATGCGATGAATCGACGAGAAAAACTTCCGTGAGCCGACCTCGATGAATTAAGTTCGTAAGAAAGAGCGACAATGTTAACGGTATATCGGAATCCTCTGGTAAAACCAAACTGGTCTTCGATCTGTGTCACGACCTACTTCGCTTCACCTACAGACAGGTCTGTCTACGTGAACACGTATGAACTACCTAAAAACTCTCCCCGGTCGTTGATCCTGTTTCAGCCACTTTCTTCGTGTCGGACACTCATCATCCGTGTGTTATAAATTAATTTATGCAGGTGGGTAAACAAAATTTCACCTGTCTCTTCATCTCTCGACTTCCGCTTCTATCTTTGTGTCTGTTGTACAACTGTTGATGTGAATTCATTCATTTTCAAATTCCCAAATTTTAAAATGTTACACATTCTAATTCCTACGTTCCATAATTCTCAAATCATCCAATTTTTTTAGTCCCAAATTCCTAAATCTGCAAATTTGCAAGTTTTCAAATTCCATAATTCTCAATTATTCAAATTCCTGAATTTCTAAGTCCTCGAATCAAAAATTAAAAAAGTTTGCAAATTTAGTAATTTGTAAATGTACATATTTAGTTTATAATTTTACAAATCTACATATTCAGTAATTTATAAATCTACACACCTCATTAAACAAAAAAGTACAATTTTTCAAAAGTTTTCAGAGTACACAAAAATTCTTGTTCTCAAAAAAATATAGTGAAATTTTTGAGAAAGCAGAAAAATGAACATACATCCCCTCCAACAGTTCCAGCTCTGCCATAAAAGGCAACTTCCGTTCCCCGTAAAAAATCATGAATAATAAAGCAGCGATCGATCGTGCCCCTTTCGATAGAGAAAATGGTTCACGATCGAGGCCGAGAAACAGCCATGACTTTGGCTGTGGGTCAGGGTCGGAACAAGATTTTTGTACCGCCACTCACGTTCACGCTTTTACACGTTGGGTCAGTGTCCTCGTTTCCGTTTTGGATCGATCGCTCGGTGAAAGCCGAGGAAAAAATGTTCTATCGTCGGTCACACCTTTGCTGAACCTGGTCCCTCGAAGTCCTCTAGAAAGTTAATTGACCTGGACTCGCGGACATCTAATTAAAAGTTTCGATGCGTGTCCCCCGTTTTCTTGTATGCGCCGTCGATACTCTTCTCTCGATTAGAATTGATCGAGTGCTATCGAATACGTTTACTGGTGCTTATTGTGAGTTCGAATGCGTGCGAAGCTTGCATTCCGGGTGGCGATTGAAACGGAGCACGATTTTTAAAGAATTTTCGTGAGAATTCTTGAGAACCATCGCTCTTATAGAGTTAAAAATTGCACAAGTTTTAGGGTAAATGTATCTGTAGTTTTTACTTACAGTAAATTCATTGGTAATTGTACCTCCAACGTCTTTCATTATTTTTCAAAAAAATATTTTATATTTCGTACCTTGCAATTTATTCTGTTTGTTTCATTTCAGGAAACCATTTGTTGAATAATTTCATAATTATCAGTTTTTGAAAATTGTATCAACTACAGCTATGATTTACTTTTTTGAGATAAAAAGTTTATCAGTGATAAGATTCATTAAGAAATATCAGATAAATTTCATTATATAATTACGTTAAGTAAAGACTGTGATAATAGTTACATAAACTACTGGTACATTTACCCTAAATCTTGACTCTACACTTAACTCTGGAACTGGATAGTGCCAACAATGACCCTTCGATAATTAGTTTGCGCTAACAAACAATATACTGTACATTTACTTACTTGTTTATCTGTAATTATCTTATAAGTTATCAGTAGTGTGCATCTACAAGCTCCAAAAGATAAGGAACCAGGAGAAAGAGGTGTACAAAGTGCTAACGTGTCGTGCTCGTGTTCTGTAAAGTTTGTCAGTCGTCCCGAAAGATGTGCATCCGCTTTTGGTCAAAAATTTGGAATTCTTTCATGTACTTCTACTAATTTTGTATAATATATTTCATACGAAAGCACAACAATATCTGTTCAAGTATATAATTGTGCAAAGGAATTTTTACAAAGAATCGTAAAATAATAAATTGTACTCAAAACTCACGTATACAGAAATTATTAAAAATTTTAAAAGATCACAGAAATGGCTGCTATAAATACAAGAACTAAGCTTGTAGTTAAAAAATCTTTTTGTAAGAATATATTTGCAGAGTAATTCCAAATCTTTGGGCAGCAGCGTATTTGACAAGCCAGAGAAATAACAAGCAAGAGCTATACTACTGATTCTACAAACGAGTGACAAGACAAGCAACGAATTCCCAAGCAAGAAAGAGGGTGTGAATACAAAACGTGTCGAGAAAACGGTGCAAGACGCGATAAAAGTTCCTTATTTTATGATTCGGAGGATACAAGCTATTATAGTTCCGCGACGCCATTTTGTGAACTCGCTACCCGGCAAATGGTCGACGCGTATACTTACGAATCTACGTATCCATTTGTTGCGAAAAGCAAAAGGGTTAAAGAAGCTAAGTGACACAGCACATCACGCATTAAAAAAAAGTGCTCCGAACGATAAATGAAACGCATTTCCCGCGCAATGTCGTTGAGAAAAGGAGACGAGAATTTGTCCTTTGGATGGTGTTAGAAATAAAAGGCAATACACAAGTTTTTTTTTTGTAAAAACAATAAATTATCTGTATTTTGCAATCCAGAATGGACAATGCCTCTGTACAAGCATTTCTTCTTTTTCCAAACAGAAACGTTATGTTACAATGAAATAAGCAACCCCGTATTTGGCCGTGATCTGTTCATAAATAAAATTGAGAAGAAAATACAGAAATTGTCTAGAAATGTAATGAGGGGTCAGTTACGGAGTCGCTTATTTCTTTATTCGTGGCTTTCTCTCTCACTCTTACATAAAAACACGCGGAATCCCATTTCTTAAGTTTCTTCATTCGACAAACGGTTCGGGAAAAGAAAGAAAATACGTGACGTGAGGTCACCAAGCCAAAGCACCTTTCAATACGCTATCCATCTCACACCGTCGAAGTACCTTTCCTTCATTTAACTTTAATCAATATAATTTTTATTTATTACTTTTTATGTACTTGTTTCGATAGTTCTCGAAAAGGTACTTCGAATTTGTTTTCGTTCCATTAGCTACTCTTACGCGAGTTTCGAACACTTTTAACTATGTACAATCCCCTCTTCATAATTTACTATGATGTTTGTCATTGAAAGCGTTCAGCTTCCTGATTTCGCTATGCTGTTCGACATGCAAATGATTGTGAGCAAATACTACGATATTAATAAATAAAAATTAGAAATAGAATAAATATTATCGTTATTAAATTACTACTACTACTACTACTAGTGGATTCTAGTTATATTGCGATATGACGCGTGGTAATCGAACGATTGATAATTAAATGCTTGATAACTGAACGCGCAGTAACTGAATGCTTGATAACTGAACGCGCAGTAACTAAATGCTTATCGTATTTCAACGTTTAATAATTCGAAACTTAATAATTCGACGCGTGGAAATTCAACGTTTAATAACTTAATGCATGATAACTCAACATTTGATAATTGAACGCGTAGTGACTCAATGTTCGATAACTGAACGTGTGGCAATTCAACGCTTGATAATTGAACGCGTAATACAACAGAAACAAAACGCATACCGACTCACCACTAATATGCGTAAAAATTGCAATATAACTAGAGTCTACTACACAACTGCACTACCTACTTACAATAATAATCAAGCGTCTTAAGCGTTTTAAACGGAAGGCAATAAATATGCTATCGAAGAAAAGGAAAGGTTCGAGTGATTGATAGAATAATAAAAAATTGCCCGATTGTTATCACTCTCATCGGTTCCATTAACTCATTTTAGCCCTTGTTTTTCATATGAACGCCCCGATTCTCTTCTCTGCGAACTTCTTTGTTATATTAATTTTCCACTATTAAAAATATACGACAAAAATGATAAAATTTGTTAAATATGTAATTATACAATTTCTAAGTTATCGTAAAACCTGGTCATTAGTCATAAATTGCAAGTATTAATAAGTAAAATATGATTGATGATCAAAATTTGAAATAACATTGATTAAATATTAAATGTGTATTTTAAATTTTAGCTGAGTTCGCGCAGGTTCGCGCCGCCACAAATTTCAATATGGCGGACTGTAAAATGAACTGTATATACAGATATTTTATAACATATTAATTCAGAGTAAAGTGCTATATCTAGTTTTGCATGCGCCATTAAAAACAAAGAGCTAAAACAGGTTAAGGATGGACCAACGAAATGAAGAATGAAGATAATCGTTTTGGAACAGTGTTTCGAGAAGAAGAATGGAATCTGTCGAACAGCATCAGTCGATAGGAGCTTCTTGGATCGCGATCTAAATCGTGATGGATGTTTTGCCTTTTCAAAGTTCTCATCGGTCGTCAGAGCCGTAAGTTTTATCGAAATAGAACTCGATCATTCGCAAAATGATGAAATAATTCGTGAACTGACCGTCAAGGATGTAAACATGAAGGTTGAGGAAACGGACAAAAATAAAATGGATCACATTATGTTTGCCCGTTTACTTAACTTTCAAGCGTTCGCGCGTTCGCTGCTTGGTTCGCGTATCTTGCTTAGAATGGCGGCATTAGTGGCTTATTTCCGGTCTACTTGTACTACTCGTTACCTTGATTTCTATCTTATTATTTCAATCAATTTTCTACAAGCTCGTTATAAATCAAACAACTCAATTCTTGGAACTATTTCCATGTATTGGAAAACAAGTACAAAATTATTGCACATAGGCGATAAGATTGAAAAACGGTAGGTACTTAATTCTCCGATTGAATGTCATCATTAACTCAGATTAAATATTGTTACTTTGAGAAATTTATAAAATTTTCCAAATATTGGAAATTTAAAATTTAATCAAATTTAAACTTTAGTATAGTGATGTGCTTAGTGCTTCGAATGTGGAGGTATTGGAAATGTATCTTTTACTTGTGTACAATTATATTAATTTCTAATGAAATTATCTAAATTCAGAAATTTAGAAATTTCAAATAGTGCAACACTACCAATGGTAGCTTCCAATACCTCCACAATATTTTCCGGCCATATAACAAATCCAGAACGCGCCTAATGACAAGATAAGTCCCCCAGCAGCGACCACGCGAGCAATTTAAAAGCGAGCTCGTGAACGACCCAGGAGGACCCGGTTGCGCCTCAACGAAGAGATCGACATGTATAATTGAGCAGATAGTCAGGAATCGTTGTTCGCGACTTGCCACTCGTTCCCCTGCCCCCGTTTAAACGGCAGCCTTGAAGGAGGGGGTCGCAGCGCGCGCGCGCGACTTGCGCGCGTGTTTGTGCCCCTTGTAACTGTGTTTCTTGCTCTTTCTCTTGAACTCACGTGCTTGTCTGGCGCCGGCAATGTCGGTGATGCTGTCGACGTCGTCGTCATCCTCGTCGTCCTCGTCCTCGTCATCCTCGTCCTCGTCCTCGGTGTAGACGAGGTCGACGTCGTCTTCGTCGTCGTCGTCGTCGTCATCCTCGTCATCGGCGTCGGCCTCGTTCGTGGATATAGCGGGAACGTGAACGGGATTCGACACTGACTCCGCACCTTCTAAAGCCGTTTCGTGTGCGGCGCTCGCAGCTTGACCCTCGGCGATCGCATTGCCCTCTTCGTCCTCTGCGCCGGTTGGCTCGCTTTCCGCGTCGCTCGCCTCGGCTGCCGCTTCCGCAGCGTGTTCCGATTCTTGGGCTGCTGCGTTTAGATCTGCCTCCACGGCCGCGGGAATTGCCGGGGCAATTGGCTGGGCAGGGGCAACGGGTTCCACGGCGGTTGGTTCTTCGTCGTCGTCGTCGTCGTCCTCCTCACCTGCAATCATTTTAGCGGACATGTTAAGAACTGCATCGTATATTGTAGTCCTGTCAGAGCACTTCTCGTTTATGTTGAAACGCTCTGTTTGCAAAGTGCAACTTCCGCTTTTGACAAATTGTAGGTTTCTACACACCTTTTGTGACAGAAATGTACATCGTGATTTATATGTACAATACTTGATTTCTGAAGTGATCGTAAATGTCATTTGAAGGGCAGGGTTTTGCAATGAGAATGCGGTGAATGTTAGAATTAAATCGGGCACACATTTCAGTGTAGTCAGTATCGTTGCGTGCGTGAAAAGAAATTGGCAATATAGCAAGAGAGAGACTAGTAGATAGGGACCAGTGATCCTGGTACTGACATTAATTCCTAAATCTTCAAGATCCTGAATCCTTAAATCTCTGAATCCATTAGTCTTCTAATTACCAAGTTCCTAACTCCCCAGATCCTCAGGTCACCAAATTCCCAAATGCATAAATTCATTAATCTCCTAATTCTCAAAACCCCAAGTTTTCAAATACTTAAATCTACAAATCTCTCAACCAATAAATTTCATATACAGTTCATCAATAGACATTAACATCATTTACAATAATAGTACGTTGATCATTCGAATTGATTCTGCGATACATCATGTAATATGAAAATCTATGTAGCGTTCATAAATTATAATAATATGCAAGTAGTTCTCGTTACGAGAGAGTGTATTTAGCGGAAGACAAGTTTTCGTTCTGCGCATGTTGATTGGTCATAACACTCGTGGTAACCAAGGCAACGCGCACGCGCAGTTGCAATGGTCATGACACTGAGCGTACATGTAAATAGACCCAACGATCTTTTATTTAGTATACTCTCTTACCTCATCGCTTCTCTCCCGCTTTCTTTCTTTATTTACATGCATATTTTTGTTCGGCATGAATGTAACCGCAACATGAGAAGCAGTAGATAAACACATGTTACGAGAAATAGTAGTATACATCGGTGATGGGCAGACCAAGTGGTATACAATGCAAACTAGTCAATCATACAAAAGTATCTTGATTTTATTAACTCGAAATGTTTTCATTTTCTTCGGTGGATTTAAGAGAATTATTTGAAGACTACCAACTCTCGAAGTAATCAAAATTGATGACATTGAATGAATTGCTAACTCAAGTAAAAACGAGACAGTTGAAATATGGTGATGATGATTTCAGTTAATAAACGAGATGATACAGCGAAGACTGCTTGCAGTTATAATTCATTTTCGAGAATCTGGGTCAGCGTAAAACAAGTAGCGCGTAGAAATTCTTTCCGAACCGAGATCGCCGTCGATTTATGTTAATTCGAGCGAGTTTGAAATATTTTGTACCGTTACGCATCAGCCTTTCTGTGTTCGCTAACCGGAAGTTTCAATGTTTGCGTAACGGCTAACGTTTGCGTATTGTCGCCACTGTTCGATTCATCGAACGCTTCTTCGATAATATTATCGAATGAGAGCAAAGGTGTTAGACCTACTTCGAATTTTGAAACTGTAATACCGAGCATGTTAATAGGAACATTCTTTATTGAAACGATGTTAAAATATAAGATCAATAATCTAAATCTTTGTCTAATTCAGTGCTTATTTTTAACGAAATCAAATTACTATTATATCTCAAATGTGTTATCGTTGTTTTGTAGTACTTGACACCATTTTTTATGAAAATGAGTAACAATTCGATAAGGATTCTAAAACATCTAAATTTAGAAGAAAGTTTGAACTAACACTTCGTATTTTTTTAGGTTAATTTGAATCAGTGGACCATTGTACCGTTTTGTAAGTCCGGGTCGCCATTGACCCAGTCACCGTCCAAGGTTAATTGTTATTAATGAGTAAGGATTAATTTTTAATTTATTCAACACACTGACTGCTGTTGTCATTTAAGTGTTGTTTTATTTTTAAAAATAGTAATTCTATTATTTAGAACATCTTGTATTTCTATTATCTACAACTCCATGTACTTAATATGAGGAGCTAATGAATTCCTAAATTTTATATTTTTTAAATTTTCAAATTCTTAAATTTAATTTTGAAACTTTGCAAATCTACAAATTTCCAAATTGGGAAATTTGAAACTTTGAACGTGAAACTCCTTTAAATTTAATTGAAAGAATTCTAAATAATATGATAGATTTCAGTAGAAATTTAAGTGTCAGCAAGATATGAGTGACACAGCAGTCAACATGCCACAAAAAGAACGATATTTTACCTAATATATCCTCGATGAAACGTTCCAGATAATCGGAGTCGTCATCATCGTCTTCATCATCCTCATCATCATCGTCGTCATCATCATCTCCCGTGATATCAAAATCGACGTCGTCATCATCATCATCGTCGTCATCATCATCGTCTTCACTGACTGCAGGTGCTGCGACTGCTTGTCTTCCTGCTGCTACCACGTTTTTATTCAAACTTTTCTCTTGGGAAATTTTAGCAGTTGGTAATGCGAAAGTGCCGATCGCCAGGCAGCACAGCACTGCCAATGCTATCACTAACTTCATTTTTCTGCAAACAAAAAGTAAAGATGTTTATCATATTCTTAAAATTAATTAGTACTTACTGCAGGGTAGAGGTAATTTATTATACCCTCTATCGATATTATAATAATTTTATTTCCATTTTGACCCATCATTTTGGAAACAAACACATTTTTTTTTATGATCGTACGTGATAATGGCCATTTTTAACACTTGAATTTTCAATTTTCGTATAAAATTCGAAAATTGAATATAAAATTAAATTTGTATAACACTATATTTGTAAACTATTAACTGGAACTTCATTAATGAGATTTTAAATAATTAAGTTTTTAATATCATCAGTAATTAACAATTAACGTTTAAAATTACAGTTGAATGAGATTGCAGTTATTAACTGATTAATTCTGTAATTAAAGCACTGTCCAATTGTTAATTCAAAATATCAGATGAAAGATTACAAGCTAATGGTTCATTCAATTACCAATTCATTTTCAATCGATCATTTATACTTTCCCTAATTAAGAATTGAATTTTTAATTCAGTCATGCGCAGTCAACAACAAATTTATTTCTTAATTAAATCTCATACAAGTAAGTAGTAATTTGAATTCTTAATTGTAACTTCTACAAATTAATAATACTGAAAACGTATGAGCAACTGGGTTAGAAAAAGACGAGTACGAAATAATGATAAAAATAACAGTAGGAAAGATAATCTTCTCTAGAGACTTCAGTATAACTGCTAATTCAAATGTTTTATAATTACAAAATTGTAATTATCATTACGGAGAAATCGCAGTCGAGAATTACCAATTAATTTTTACTGATATGAGATGCAATTAAAAATTCAATTGTAATTTTTTATTAGACACGATTGAATTAAAAATTAAATTTTTATTCTGAAGTAGAAGATGTTTCAGTTAGTAATCGAAAGTTAATTGTTAATTATAAGATTCCAATTAGTTTTTAATCTTGACAAGTTTGAACTCAAAATTGATGTTTAATATTCCATTAACAACTACAGTTTAATTCTTGTTAAAAAGAAAAGTATTCAATTATCGATTATAATTGAGTAATTGAAAATTTCAAAGCACTACTATTTTGACAACTTGATTGCTATTTATTATTTGATATTTTACTGTCATTATGAACTAATGAGCATTTCTGAGGACTGATAATTCCAATTAAAGATTGCTGTTATCAATACTGCGTATTGAATTAAAATCGAAGTATCGATTAATTGATTACAATGAAGTGTCGACACGCGATAAACTAAGTCCACGAATGTTCTACGCTGACGAGTATAGTAGACTTCCCTAAGAAATTTAGTTATTTTTTGTACATTTTTATGTTTAGAGATTTAGAAATTTAACAACTCAGGAATTTGGAAATTTTTAAGCTATGAAACTTGAGGATTCAAGATTGGCAAATTTGGAAACTTAGGAATTTGGAAAATTGCAAATTTGAAAATGTGGAAGTTTGCAAATTAAAAACTGTAAGAATTTAGAAGTACACAAAGTTGTAAATTGAAAAATTGGAGAATCTGGCAAGTCAGAAAGTTGGGAAATTTAAGGATTTAGCAATTTAATAATTTGAGTGATCTAAAGGTGCAGGGATTCAGAAATTTGAGAATTCAGTAGGATTTAAAAATTTTGAAATTTTTTAACTAACAAATTGTCAAGATTACGTTATCTGTATCAAAACCCGAAACTGTTGTCCCTTCACACGTCATCCGAAGGAAGTCTACGTAGCACCCGAGTGTCCACATTATCACTGAATCGCTTGGTGTCCGCTACACCTTTCGTAGAATCCACAGCGGAGCGAAAATTCGATAATCAGAAAAGTAGAGCGAACTCTTCGTTGTTCACCAAGATATATCCACGAATTGGGTTTGTCACAATAACAGGATACACGTTCTCCTTCGACTCACCTCTTGTCTATCGTATTTTTCTATCGGCGAATGTCCTGTTTCGGAGCAGGGAGCACGAGTGACCCGTGATCTAGGATGATCGGGACGTTCGATCCACGCGTCGGATCCACCAAGCTAACCGATGAGAGTGTTAAAACAGACGAGGCGCCTCGCTACGACCCTTTTATACCGACTTACCTCCACCTTCCTCGTTCTCGTTCGTCGTCCTCTTTCCTGATCGTGTACTACACCTTTTTCGTGCTCTCCACGTGGCTCATTGCGTTTTCTTCCTTTCTTCGGGACGAACGTTCCACGACAATTTACGACACTTGGACCCCTCACGATTAATTAGACGCCCCACAAGAATGTTTCAGATTTGCGCCTCTTTATTTATCAGTTTTATCTTTATTTATCAATTTTCAAGATATCTTCCTTCGATAACCATCGATATACAATTTTTAAATATTTCTTCTTTACTTTTTGCGCTGCATTTTTCGACATTTTTAAGGAGTAATCTTTAAGAATTATTTATTTATTTATTTACTGGTTTATAGGTTCAAGAAGAGACTTTCGTTGTACAAGTTTTTAAATATTTCTTCTTTACTCTTTTGCTTTGAATTTGTCCGACTTTTTTAAAGCGTAATTTTTGAAAATTATTTATTTACGGATTTTTTGATGTAACAATTGTTACATTTGTTCTTTAGGCAATGCTTTGTTTAGGCAATGTTCTTTATTATTTTACTTAATGTTTAGTTGTTGACTCTTTTTAAATTTTTAAATTATTGCTCCATTAATATTTAATTTCTTGTAATTCTTAAATGGAAAAATTAGTCTAAATGTAATGTCTAACATGTTAGTCTTTTTTAATGTATTTTGTTGACTTTCTTAGTATTTAATTTTTAAGTTCTTTTGTGCCTAATTAACCTTAGTAGTTTTTTAATGTATTTAATATTCAGCTATGTAACAATTTACTGAAGTTTTAAATATTGCAGTTAAAATGGAGATAAATTGTAAACATATTGTAATTGTTAAAATTTTGACAACGATCAAAATATCCTGTTTTCTTCACATCAAAAAATTAACTTTTACTTGCATCAAACGAACGAATGAATATTTAAAAAAGATTTCATTTATAATAAATGCAATTCATTTATAACGAATTATTAATACAATTTGAATTAAAATAATATTTTTTACAGAATGACGAATAATTTAGTGCGCCGATTGCCGCCATTAGCATCGTACAAGTGCAACTCTGCAGAGGAAGTTTGGACATCCTTTCATTTTCTCGCAATTAATTCTGAAAAGATGCTCCACTGGCAGTCTAATTCGACGACTGTGTCGAAGCTTACAATCGCAGAATGATAAAAAATCGGAAGACTGAAATGTATCTGAGAAAAATCCGATAGCTAGAAGCATTTGATACAACGGATGCGAGGGATATGATCTATTATAGTTAGAGCGAAGAGGAAGCTGCCTGGTATTTACAGTTAGATGATCGCTCCAGCAATCAGGCGTTGCTTTCGCTCCTTGTCCTCAAACAGAATTCCGGATTTTCGTTCACCTGACATCGTACCGTTCTCCGTTTACATATCTTTGCGTACTTTCGATTAAATTTGCCAGGCTCTTCGTCGAAAAACTCGTTTGCGTTTAAACGAACTAACGTTTGATAATGGCGACTTGAGATGAAAATTATTATAAACTGATACATGATGAATTGTTTGCAACCTTATCTTCAACAGAGCAATTTTAATATTTTATTTTACCATGTGATGAATTGACCTAAATGTCGGAAAGTTGCAAAACATTTGAAGAGCAATGACAATGATGTTGTATATTGCTTCAATATTCAATAACATGTGAATATAAAATGTATTTATAAGACGCTCAAAAGTTGAATAATTTTGCAACAAATTCATAGTATGGAGCTTGTAGAGAAAAATTGTTATATATCTTTTATCTTTTATACTCTTATTGTTATATGTCTTTAAGTTAGTATAAGAATGTTATGATTTAATGACAACTTACAACAAAAAATATTTGTGAATTATCAGAATGAAATTGTAAGTAGTAGAATCTTTGAATTTAGTAAGTGGTTATTCTCTAATTAAGTAGAGAAACTTGTAAACGTTTAAACTTTTCCTAAGGAAATTTCTGTGTGACTAGACTATTTCTAGGGTGATACCTTTCCTAGAGTTTGTAAATAATTAAATTTAGAGAAATTTCTGTAAGATTCTTACTTACAGAAAGATGTTTAAATCTTCCCTGGGGATATTTACCTCTCTAGGGAAACATAAGAAATTCTTCCTAGGGAAAATTGTGAGCAGTGAAGCCTTTCTCAGGAAAAATTTAAAATATTCAGATTTCCTTAGGGGAAGTGGTAGAAGGTCTTACCAAAGAAAATTTATAACTTTCTTTAGGAAAAATTGTAAGTTATGAGTCTCTTCATAAATTGCAATTTATGGATTTCTTCTTAGGAAGAATTTCAGTATCACAATTTTCCCTTGGAGATCTCAAGTATTTTCCCTAGGGACAAATTTCAAGTACCACACGCTCCTTGCTAAAGAAACTGACGTTATGGGTTTCTAGAGAGAATTAGTAAGGTCTTCAGAGAAAAATTGCAAGAACCGTTCTTTCTTAGGAAAAGAGTAGTAGGGTCTATGGGCAAAATGGCGATGTTGGAAGGAATATGTTCCTTCTGAAACGCTGAAGCGTATCTGATAATAGACGATATCGCAATGTAAGTAATGTTCGTTTATTGTCGTTCCAATTTCTGTCTCGTGTTCGCGCATTCAGCCAACATTTTATGCGATCCGCGAGTCCGTAAGGATCAGCGTGTCCGTCTCGACTCTCCATTCGATTGGAATATGGGATTTGGTGTCACAACGCGCCAAGGAAGTAGTCCGCTTCGTGAATTAGTAATCAGGATGTGTGCTGCGACTGACGGACACATTTTTCGTGTAGACACACCGAGGAGGTGGCAAAGAGGAAATCGAGGGAGAGTAACAGCGAAGAAGAGAGGAAGATAGAAGGCGGAGATGGAAAGAAGAAATTGAAGGAAAGAAGGCCGATGACGAGATGAAAAATTGAAAGAGAAAGTAAAAAGGAGAAACAGAGAGAGAGGAAGAGAGAACAGGTGAGAGCCGTTATTAATGGTCGTGGAGGAGATGAAGAACAGAAACCTCTTATAAATAGAAGAAGTAGAAAACGAGAGTAACGAGATGAGAATAATTGTTACTTTTTCTGTGGTATACAAATATTTCGATGGAAGGAAGAAAGAAGAGAGAAACGTAGGATGTTAAATATTTTGTAAAGGAACAATTTGGCACACGTGAAGAAAAGAAAATAGAAATGAATGATTTCTATGAAAAGGCGTAGGAAAATTTATGTGGTAGATGAAAAATAAAAGTGGGGGATAAAAGAAAAGAGAAAAAGGAGGGAAACGGTAAAAGCGTGAATCGTTCCACGATATAAGGTGTTCCACACTGGAATTCTTGACTGTGTCATTCGCCCCAAGAATGTCATTCATTATTCATTGAATGGGCGAGAATGTACTGCCCCCAAATTGCGTTCTTGTACAGTTTTATTGAAAATTCAAGTTCGCAACACTTTTGAACTTATTACTGTTCAAATTATTTAATATTCTTCTTCAAATTACAGAAAAAATTCACTTCTACAAATAATCTTTTACAAATTTGCAAACACAAATAAAAATCGTTGTATATAAGATTTTATGCATTTATTAATAATTTAACATTTTTTAATATACTGTAATGAAACCAGCGTTAAAATTTTGTTATTCTATTAAGTAATTTTTTAAGTTTAAAACCCGATTTATTAGAATGAGACTACGTTTGAACCTACTTGGTTTTAAAATACTGCTAATCTGTTAAATGAATGTCTTTGATACAAAGTAAAAGTATACTAATAATTTAAGTACTTGCTCGAATTTAATATCACATTTTTGTATTTCGCGAGTTTTCGAATCCGCGCCATCTAACGATGATTATTTTGAACTAAAAATACTGTAATAGAATAATATGAAAGCAGAGGAGGTATTCACAGGGCCGCGTCAAAAATTTTTCGGACCCTACTCACACAAATAAAAATCAGGGACCTCCTTATAGAAATAGAAATCACGATATTTTTTAAACAACTACAGATTCGAAATAGAATTCATTTATGTTACTTTAGCTTTAGGTTACAGAGAATATAAAATGAAAATAAAAGAATAATAGTGAATCCTAGATGTGTGCCCATTTTGGCTAGTGATAAACACGATCCTGATAGTGTTTGACAGTTACACACTGGCGTTTTTTTAGTGACACTGCTGCGTTTTAACGTCCTCAAAAAATAGTTCAATACTTAAAATTTTGAATTATTACAAGAACTTAATTGACAGTTCTTCTTTCTGATACGTGTTATACTTGAACGGTTTATAAACTATTTGATTCTGGTAACAAGTACTGTTGGCATTTATTATAACTGAATAATACATTATTTTGACAGTATTAACGTTTTATAGTATTAATGGGATTATTTACATTATATACAGGTAGTGGTTTGTTATTTATTTATTATCTATCATAAAATATTTTTGTTGTGCTAATTATTAATTTTCGAAATAATTTAATATATTAATTACAATAATTTTGTTCCTTAGTTTTAAGTATATGTATTGCAATTATAATGGCACAGACATCTAAAATGTCTTCGACTAGTAAAAATAATGCATGTCAAAGTCTCTCTGTTTCTTGCAACGACTTCACAAAAGATTTTTATAAAGTGAGTAGAAGTACTATAATGTTCCATGAAATAAGATTCACATAAATTATATTATGATGTAACAAAGTATAACAAGTTACATTTTATTCAAACTTCAATTAATTAACCCATTTTAGGAATTATCTGCCACTACTACTGAAAATATTGTAACTTCACCGTTAAGTATACATATGATATTATCTTTACTTTCTCATGGGGCAGGAGGTGAAACTTTTGATGAATTGTTGCATGGTATCCGTTACCATTACAAAGATTTAATACAAGATGCATATAAATCTTTAATAGCACAGTTAAATGTAAGGATATTAATAACATTGTGATACACAAAAATAAATGTGATATGGTCAATAATTTACATACTTATAAGGAGCTGACAACCATTAAACTATATATTGCAAATGCAATATGTGTGCAAGATGGATTTGAATTACTACCAGAGTTTTCAAAGGTAGCAACAGAAGCGTATCAATCTGAGGTTTTAAGAATAGATTTTGGAAGCAAAGCAGTTGCATCTAATGAAATCAATGAATGGATCAAAACAAAAACAAATAATAAAATATCCAATCTTATATCTGAGGGTAACATTTTTTAACACTTCAAGAAAACGAATATTTTAATGTAATAGAAATAATCTTTTCTTAATATAGATAGTATTGATGATGACATGAAATTGATAATGATCAATGCAATTTATTTTAATGGTAATTGGTTACATAAATTTGATAAACAAAACACACAGAATAGAGTATTTTATGTCACAAAAGATCAAAGAAAATTTATACCAACAATGTTCACTAAATCCAAGTATAATTTTGGTAAAATACCAACATTGCATGCAAAGTTTATCGAAATTCCGTACATGGTACGTTCACATATTTAGTCTTGCATATCAGAAATTTACACCATATCTTACAGAATACGAACATCGTAATGACAATAGTATTACCCGATGAAGTGGATGGGCTTACAAATTTACAAAGTAATTTTTCATGGGAAATACTTAAAAATGCATCTCGTTCCAATAACGATGTCGAATTATACCTTCCGAAGTTTAAGATAGAATTTACAGTAGATTTGGAAAATATTTTACGCGCGGTATGAATAATACTTCATGTACTAAATATTCAAAGAAATCACGCATCACTTACATTGCTGAATTTTAGCTACGCATGAATAAAATGTTCGAAGATCATGCAAATTTTAATCGTATTTCAAAAAGACCATTGAAAGTTAGTAAAATTTTGCATAAAGCTATAATAGAAGTTAACGAAGCAGGCACTGAAGCTGCAGCCGCAACAGGTGTGTTAAAGGTGAATATATCGAATTTACACTTTCCATAACATCATTGTTTTATTTCAGTTATTAATATAAGAGCTCGCCGAATGATTGAGATGGCGGAAGAATTCTTTATCGATCGACCTTTTATGTTCATAATTGAACATAAACAAAATAATATGCCACTCTTCATTGGAAGTATAAAAGATATAAAAGCTACCCCTCAGAAAGATGAGTTATAAATAATTATTTACAAGTTTATAAAAAATACTTGCTTTAAGATAAATCGCACATTTTAAAAATATATGCACACGATTGATTAAATGATTCGCTCATTTTTTTAAAATCAAATAATATAAAATTTGATATAAATATAAAAAACTATATAAGAAATTTGATTCATAATTGATGATTAAATTACTTCTCGAGAAAAATTTTTTAACACCTTATTTAAAATATTCCTTGATTCTTTTTATTAATTCATCTTTTTTACCAGTTGTTTTCAAACACAAATTTTGTAACACTACTTTTAACTGTGGCATAGTCAATTTTTGTATCTGTGAAAGTAAATAAATTTTTAACTAATATTTTTATTCTAAATTTTAATTATTGATGTTTAAATAATTATTTATATTATTACCTGCCCATCCTTCACAAGTTTCTTTATTTCATCTGGATTTTCTAATGCAGTGTTTTCTGTTGCTGCACTGCCTTTTTTCACTCTTTTTTTAGGCGATTCAGCAACTGTACTATTTGTGTCCTCACTAAATATTTCATCATATTCTTCCAATAAGTCTTTTACCTTTTCACGCATTTCTTCAGTATTAGGGACTGAAATAAAACTTTAATTTTATTAGTACTAAGTTTTTACTGAGATATTTTAAATGTCATTCATGTACATATATTTTGTAATATAATGTTAATAAACAAATTATTTCAGGGAAAGTTTACTCTATTACTTGTACTCAAATTTTTATTACATTGAAGTAATAAGTATACATTTTTATTTCTTTCAAATAGAACTTACCTGTAGTATCAGGTGGTGGATCCCTTTGCTCTAACCCTAAGGCCAACGTTTCTATTGTTTGAAGTTGGACTTGAAGTTTAGGATTTAAAAACACATTTGGATTATAATCAATACTTAATTTATTTATCATTTTTTCTAGTAATCCAATTCCATTTGCATAAGTTGGAGGTACATTTTTGCTATCATCGTATACGTACTCCAATAAGTGATCACTCAATTTTCGAACATTTTCTGAGAACAAAAAAATAACATCTTGTTTAAAAAATGAGGAAGTGTTCTTTCCATTTTTATCACAAGAGATTTATCAGTAATCCAAATATATATATTAAAATATATAAAGTAAAACCTTTAAATGGTATTTTATATAAATAAAATCCTCCATTTCTTGCATGTGGTATCATAGTATATAAAATTGTTGGAGAATGTCTTCGAATTGTAACAGCACATATTATCATTAAGTCTCTTGAATCACATTTATTAAGTAATGCTCCAAATAATAATTTTTGATCTAAAACAAAAAACAAATTTATGCAATGTTATTTGTAAACAAACATTTGCAGTTCAAAGAATTTGCAACTAGCATTACCCTTATTATTAGTTTTAGCAGGTACAACAAAAACTGGTGTTCCAAAATGATACAATGGATGATAAGAAATAGGTTTTATACAAATTAAATCAATCCCTGGCTCACGCACTGCGCATAAAGATCTCACTTCCGCTAATTTAAAATATATGTTTTCACCACCAAATGTTTGATACTTTTGAATATCCATTTCTAAAACAGGAGATATTTTTTGTTCATTTTCTTCGTCTTTTACTTCCTCCTGCAACATTCAGATACAAAAAATTATTAGAAAATGTAGCATAAAAAAAATATGTTATAACAAAATGCACACCTTATCATCACTTTCGTTGGCTATTTGTAAATATGTGTATGAAGTTAAAGGAGTACTTGTTGCTTTACTTATGTTCTTCTTTTTCAAATATTCTGTTTTACTGAAATGAATTTTTATTTCAAATTTAGTACAATTCTAATTGCATTTAATTTATGCAATACCATATTGTAGATATGAATAAAACTTTGTTTCTTACACGCAAAGGTTGCAAAGAGATATATCTATATTCACATTTTCTCCAATTCTCCAAGGAAGCTTTGCCATATTTCTAGATGGTAATTTAATTTGCTGCACTATGTCTTTCAAAGACATTCTTTCATAATCATCAGGATCTATTTTTTCAGACAACATTTCTAAATCTTTATAAAACACATCATGATTCCATTTTTCACCCAAACCAACAACAAACAATTGCTGTTCTATGTCATTGTATTTTTGTACTTGTACTCTTATTCTGTGTTTCTCATTACTATCTGTCATTGGTGGATCATCCTGACATGTAAAAAGAATTACTTTGCGTATTGGCATAGTGATAGTAACAGCCGTAAATAGTCGAGCTGCATGCCACAGAACATCATTTAATGGA
Organism: Megachile ligniseca; assembly: GCA_945859555.1. Lineage (NCBI taxonomy): Eukaryota > Metazoa > Arthropoda > Insecta > Hymenoptera > Megachilidae > Megachile > Megachile ligniseca. The sequence goes on from OX243790.1 coordinate 4,892,955, forward strand.
TAAGCCGTAGTAGAAGCAATACTTTTATAGTGTTTCCATTGGCCTCCTTCATCTATGTACAAAATTTTAATAAGATTTTTTTTTATACTTATTCAATATAAAATCCTTATCATTATAAAAAACTTATTTTAAAATTATCTTACAATTTACAATATTAAATAATTACCTATTTCAATTATTTTGTTAAGATCATCCACTGAGACAAGATTAAATTTCTGCAAGGTTTTAATATGTTTTGTTTCTGAATCCGTATCTGATTCCTCAGTGCCAAATAAAATTAAACCCATCCAATCTTGTCTACTCCAACTTAATTTTTGTTTGAGAACTTCTTTGTATTGCTAAATTAAATATTAAATAATAAAATATATTTAATGTAAAGTAAAAGTTAACAATTGATACAAGCAGTTAATTACAAATGAATCCTCTACAATTTCATTAATGCATATTAAAAGCATAAAATAATACAAATTGATAACAAATTTCATTACCCTAATGCATTGTAAAAAGTATGGAATTCCTTCACATGGATCATTTTCAAACATTGGAGGTGTTGCATCAATTACAAAAAGTACACCATCTCGAACACCATAAAGTTCTTTAAAAAAGTCTTCATCATTTTCTTCACTTTCCACATCTTCATTAAAGGATGATGACATTTTTTAATTAGATAAACTTATTCTTAATGAGAATATTAGATATCTTCCTAAAATTCTAAAAATGGTTTTATTTAAATGACTATATTATCATTTTCAGAATATTGAACAATAATAAAGCACAATATACAGCACAGAAATAATTATTGAGTTTTAACTATGTTAAAAATGTTTGAACTAAATCTGCTAAGCTGTCAAATTAAATTTATGTATACTTCTTATACATGTAAATACATAATATTGTACTTATTCTGTTTCACAGTTGTACAATAAAAATGTTATTACGTGTAATATAAAAGATGCTCATTCAAAGAGTTGGTACGATCAAATTCTTCTTTTCCCTGTAAAATGAATTAAATGAAATTTTCGAAATCAGTTGTTCAAAGCAAATAAAATGAATATTTAAGTAAAGTAAACTTACGATTAGATGTATTTATGAATTTTGAGCATTTTGAGGAATATTCACGTGATATCAATACATCGTTTTCGTCTTATATCACAGATGGCGAAGTTGTTCAAGTGTTGATAATATAGAACTTAATGTTGTTTTATTCAGCGAGGAAAACCAACAGAAACAAGTTTAGAAATTTACGAATAATTAATAATTATATAGTATTAACCTGTATGAATTTAATTCAACAAAATCTATATGTTGTGTTGTATATATCAGTTTAATACTTTGTAAGTTTCGTAACGGTGATAAAGATGATGTTAAAGTATAAATGTGCTGTTTGTATTTTTGGAAGATATGCACAGGTAATGTACCACATTATATTTCATAATTTTTATTACTGTATTTCTTGTACATTTATAAAACACTTAACATTTTAATGTTTTTCAGAATAATTTACCTTTAGCATTAGCTCCTATTAATTGTCCACTTTACAATACTACTCAACAATCTAGAGGTATACAAAAACATTATGACCAGAAGTTTCGTAAAGAGAGGGCACGAAAATTTATTAAAGTTGAACTGCCGGAGTACAATAAAGATGGACACTTGACCAGAGATGTAGAACGAACTTACATGAAAAAGGCAGGAATTTTGCCAAGCAAGAACTGGACTGAAAGACCTGTTCTTATTAGCTGTACGACTCAAATATTTGAATCATACATTGTTCCAGAAGGTGATGGAAAATATTCTGCTATTACCACTTCGGTACATAATATATTTTATCTTTATTTTGTTGATATTAGTAAATATTGTATTTCTATGATTATTACCATTATATCATTTGAGGAAGAATTACAGAATGTTTTTATACATATTACTTTTATATTGAATGTTTAGGGTGCAAAACAAAAAGCTGAACTTCTAGAGAAAAAGAGTAAATCTTATTTTGCTATCAGAAAAATTAAATCATATGATGACACTTTTACAGTAAAGACTTTCGGAGAGGAAGCTTTTGAGATTTACAAAAAAGCTCATGAAGCTTTAGCTGAGTAAGGCATATTAATTCTACATTACTTTTTTCATTACTGAACTGTTAATCTGCAACATTACATTGCTAATTAATTAAATTAAACTTAATTCTGTTTTCAGGAAAGATGAAGATGGATTGCTACTATATGTAACTGAACATGCATTTCCTGTAGGTTCCATATTTTTAAATTTACTATCATTATTTTATATTCTGCCACATGAATGTGCTAACAAATAATCATTTTAGATGATTACACATAACACGAAGGATAAAACGATTGTATGGAAGTTCTTAGAATCCTTGGAGCCACCACGTATTGTGCATGCAAGAAACACAAGTCTTATATCAAAAGAGAATGAATTTGCCCAAGTAACTGTTCGCTTTCATACACAACAGGTTTGACAATAAATTTCATTGCAATGCCCTCATAATGTATTTATTGTGCTTATGTCATTACATACAAAATTATTTTTCAGATATTGTGCATTTATGATAGATTTGGACGAGTGTTGATGGGTAGTGAGACAGTGAAAAAAGATGTTCTAGAGTATGTAGTATTTGAGAAACATTTATCTAATGTGTATGGTAGTTGGAGGATGCATAGCAAGATTATACCAAAATGGATGACACCAGAACAAGTATCAGCAAAAACTTTTGTATTGACAAAAGAAAAACCAGAAGAACCACCAACTCCTATTGAATCAGTCGCTCAAACTGTACCTCCTGAAAGTTTAGACGCTAAACTCTAATAACTCAATGTATAATAAAATAATTGCTTAACATTGAGTGTTCTTATTAACGCGTGAATATTTCGAAGAAGCAGCGATAATACTCGAACGTTTAGAAGTCTTATCGATCATTGTAATAGTGAAACATCAAATTTTCAAGTATAAAGATCACAAAAGCAATTAACCATCAAACGCCAAGTATACATAGAATTAAATACACTTCCTACATATTAATTGGCTCTGCTCCAGCTTCAACTTCTTCTTCCACATTCTTCGACTCTATCCAGCGATTTCTCAACAGAAATATAAATATATAATAAATGTATATCTAAATATATATACAACGTAACAAAATTGTAACAGAATGTTACGAATACTAGCAAATTATCGAATAGACGTAATCTAGCTTAAATACACAAAGTGACTCCATCTTTGTAAGTGTCCGATCTTAACGGTCTAGATACTTTATCCTAAATGAAAAACATTTAAATCGGATATTCTAGACCAGTCAAAATCAGTATCCTCTCAGGATATTGGATCTCTGATTAAACAGTCCTATCCGCTTTGTCCTCCTTCTAGCTGGCATGACATTCTTATGACGCCCATTTCTCGTCGATGAAATATGAGTCCCTTCGTTATATATCATATTTTCAAGAATAAATATCAGAAACGCTATTAACCATCCAACGCCAAGTACACATAGGACTAAATACACTTCCGTCATGTTGATCGGCTCTGCTCCAGCTTCGAACTCCTCTTCCACGTTCTTTGACTCTATCCAGCGTTCTCTCAACAGCTTTATGATCCCACCTTCATGCATCTTTAATATTCTGTAAAAGTGACAAAATTATTGTTGTAACTATCAGAATGATTATCATATTTTGTCAAATTACGTCAGGTCTACAGTCTTCTGGTATTCGAAATTCCGTGCAACTGCAGAAGTTATCCATGACTCGAATACGTGTGGTCCCACTGGGTTCAGTGGACAGATGAACAATCCAGCTGCTTTCTTTATATCCTCAGCTTGAAATATAGCGTATTGTTTGTGTGTTGAACATCCCGTTGTGTAAAGGTCTTCTGTCGTTGGTACAATAGCATATCGATTCATATCATACACCCTTCCATAAACGGGACGTATCTTTCTCTAAAATGAAGTGGTTTGGTATTTTAGAAATTTGGGACTAGTATTGAATTATGCTATATTGAAATATTCAGTACTGAAGAAGAAAAATTCGATTGAACCAGTGTAATATAACAGAGTTACATTTGCAGAGTTAACATTTTGCAGTTTTGTTACCTTTAACATTTGTTCATGGACAGAACCCGATAAAACAACAACGTTGTACGCAGTTCGGTCCAGCAGTGTTTCTACGTCGTCAAAAGGTGGTGAAGCAGTAACTTGCGACAGGTAATCGAACACGAGTGCTCCAAATGCGGTTCTAGTTAACAGGGAAAATATACCTAAACACAGTTCCACTATGCAGGAACTTATGGAGGAATTGTCCGGAAGGTAGCCTGTAATGTTAACGCAATTTCTCAAATTCAATGGATATCAAATGGGAGATCTTGATAATGTCAAAATACTAATTTATTTGAAATTACTCTTTTCTTACTTTGGTCGCAATAAATCATGCCAAAATTGTAGAAAAGATGATCGCTTAAGTCTGCCTCGTACTTCTGGCGAGTAAGGATTGTTCCTACCGTTTCGGAAACGTAACTGCACGCGCTTATCAGAAAATATATCCACAGAATTCCATGCCAGAGATCCAGGGAGAATAATTTCAACATCCAGAGAGATTCGTATTTATCTTCTCGTCGGATGTACAATTTGGACCTGCGTTTTAATTACAGATTTTAATAAATACTTGTGAAGTTATTGTAACAAATATTGCTTCTTCATCTTTCTCCATATGGAACAAAGCTTCTGTTAACTTAAACTGTTTTTAATACTTCTTTAGGATTACAAATAATAATTGTGATCTTTGTAAATATTTCAACTAACTTGGTTGTCCACAATGGCATAGTAAACCGAAATGCACGGAGTCTATAAGCTTCCACCCTCGGTATTACATCCGTTTTGTTAAATTGATTAACTTGTAACAAATCACCATCATAATCTTTAGTGAGGTACATTCCCAATCTCCGCTCTTCCGTGAGAATTGGCTTCAACCTAATATGTTCAAATTCAGTTCATATATCATATATTCTACATAATGATATAATTATACTAACGTAAAATTTAAGTGATGAGCTAAAATACTCCATATTTCACCAATCGCTCCACTCACTCTTGTCCCGTTGTCTTCGGTGTTGACCAGATTGGTCATCTGCAAATTACGCAAAAATTTTATGAAAAAAAAGCATTAGGTATTTCGATATCTTTACCTCGTAATATGAGAATCGAATAATTTTCCCTTGGAAGTTGTGCGTCTCCTCTTCCCGACTTTTCAAGAAAACCTCTCGCTGCTTCGTTGCGAAAGACGAAATACTGAAGATGGGAACGAAATTCCCACTTTTCTTGTCCCATATCATTCCCTTCACGCATTCGACAGGTTTCAAGAGTTCTAGAGTTATCAAAAACAGTAACGGTCTCATTATAGCTAGTCTGGACGATATCATTTTACAATGAAACTGAGTGTAACAATGTTTATTCTACTCTTAACGATGCTGTTTTATCAAGATTCATGTGTACGTTCTTATAACGATGTATGGATTATCGTAATATCTCATGTTTTTCATGATACCCATGCATGCAAATCGCACATTAATTCTGGAATTAGTCTGCATTTTATATTTCTTCCTGCCCGATTCATTCGATGAAAGCGATATTCGATTTCAAGAGGGTTTTTTATTTTCTGTACTATAAATATTACTATAGATATTTTATTGAAGTTATACGGAAAAGTTTTCCGGTTTGTTTCAATTGTATATTGTACATTATATTACAATTTGTGATATCGTGCTTCATAATTTAATGACAAGTTCAGTCCCAGGTTATCAGATATATTTTTTAGAGAATTGAACACAGTGCCTCAAATGCTCAAAATATTGATGTAAATATATTTTAAAAAAGCAAAGTGTGTATAAGCCTTATCAGTAATAATTACAGTAGTATGCACCTAAACGAACATTAAAATATTGTACGTTTCACATATCCTGTACCGAGCACACTACAAAATGGCCGGTCATAGAATTCTCGCAATACTCCTCTGATTAGACAACTAACAAAATGGTATAAATACCAGAAAAATATTAGACAGTCTAATTTAAAGATAACTTCATCCTTATATTACTTCATCCTTAGAAATATCGGACCTTAACTTCCTAAAAACACTTTTCGTTTAGAGCTAGTAAACGAGGAATTCTTAATCAACCCAATCTTACGGCACCATCTTCTAAGCGTGCCAGACCTTCGTGTACCATGTTCTCGTCTCCACTTCATCCTCTTCCTACCCGATTTGATTACATTTTTTAACGTGAACCTATGACCTCGACTCTTCACCGAAGATCTCGTGGATCGAAGACTAGATTCTCTCTTATAGTATCGAAATATCAACTTCTCAAATATGAGGATCACGAAAGCTACTATCCATCCAGCGGCAAGTACAGATAAGACTAAATACACTTCCACCATGTTAATTGGCTCTGCTCCACCTTCGTCTTCTGCTTCGACGTTCTTTGACTCTATCCACCGCTCTTTCATCACGTTTACGATGCCCGCTTCGTGTAGCTTTATTATCCTGCAAAAGTGAAAATTGTAATCGAAGTAGAGAATATTATATTTTGAATCTGAAATTATTTACGCGAGGTCTATGGTTCTCCTGTATTCGAAATGCAGCGCAACTCCAGAGGTTATTATCGATTCTACTAGAGGTCCTCCCACTGGATTCAATCGGCAGACGAACAGGCCAGAAGCTTTCTTCATGTCCTCGCTTTGAAAAATTGTGTAGGGCATCTCTGGTATACATACTGTGTCGTATAAGTCTTGCAGTGTTTCTACATACACGTATCGATTCATTTTGTTGACTCTTGTGTAGATGGGCTCCGCTTTTCTCTGAAATTGAAATCAGACTCAATTTGTATTAGCAGTAATATTTAATACTAGGTTTACGAACGTGTCACATATTTAAATTTGAACTAAAGTAGAAAATAATTGAGAATGATTTGTGAACTGCCTAAGATTCACCTTCACGAAAGTTGACATTTCTACAAAAATTTCTTAATAAGTTTTGTCATTTAAAATAAGAGATCTATGATCCGTTGACGGGTTCTGTAAATCTAGTTTGATTCAGGGAGTGTTCATGCTTTCTGTAGTAGGATGGTTTCGTTACCTTCACCAGTAGATGTTGCAAAGAACCCAACAGTATAACAATCTTGTACGACGTACTATCAAGTAGCGAAGCTATGTCATCAAAAGGTGGTGTAGTGGTAACTTGCGACAGGTACTCGAACACGAGTGCACCAAACGCTGTTCTAAGTAATAAGGCAAATATACCTAAAGACAGTTCCACCATGTTTGAACTTAAGGAGTAACTTTCCGGAAGATAGGCTGTAATGTATTTTGTTAAATTACTGTCAAGGTTCTTTTACAAAAATTTCAAATGAGTATTACTGTAATTTAAATATTGCACATTTTAAACTATAATTTATATTTATAGGAAAACTTGTATCACAAGTTGAAGTTAAGTATCAGTATAAAAATCAGTTCTTTCTTACTCTGATCACAATAAATCATGGCAAAATTGTATAGAAAATGATCGTTGGCGCTTGCCCAAAGTTTTTGACGTCTAAGGGTGATTTCTGTAACCTGGGTGGCGTAACTGCAAGCGCTTATCAGAATGTACATCCACAGAATCGCGTTCCAGAGACCAGGGGAGAATAGTTTCAACATCCACATGGATTCATATTTTACTTCTCGTTTGATGTACAGCCGGGAACTACATATAAATTACAAATATTTATAAGTATTAATATTACAATAACAATGATATTAAAATAGTAGCTATTGTTATCTCAATTTTTTTAATTGCAGCAAAGTTTAACATACTTATGGTGCTACTTTCCTCAATAAACAAAATCTGAGAATGAGATTTCAATAAAACATTAAAAACAATGAATTTCTTTTAAATTCAATAAAATTTCAGAAGAGTTGTGAATTTTGCTATCTTTTAGTACAAGTCACATTTAAGTGATTACAAATAATGGTTACAATGATCCTAAAAATTTCAACTGACTTGGTCTTATAAAACGGTACAGTGTACCGAAGAACACGAAGTCGACTTCTATAAGCTTCCACCCTTGGTATCACATCCGTTTCGTTCAGCTGCAGAACCCGTAACAAACCATTATAGATTGGACCACTAACGTTTGCTCCCACAGTCATCTCATCGTTGATCATTGGCAGCAACCTGAAATGTTTAAATGTAAATGAAATTTCATATATTCTTCACGATGATACAAGTATACTAACGTAAAGTTTAAATGATCAGCTAAAATATTCCATAACTCTCCCAACGCCCCGCTCACTCTTGTCCCGTTGTCTTCGGTGTTGAGCAGGTTGGTGATCTGCAAATTACGCAAAAGTTTTATGAAAAATAAGCAAACAAATTATTGGAGAAGATAAATGATCTAGGGATGAATTTTAATTTATAGGGATGATCTTTTCTGAGAAGAGAGAAACATTGTAGATCGAATTTTTTGAGAACGTTGAAGACGAGAAAATACTTGTAAGTCTCAACAGAAATGTATTAAGTTCTACAAGAAATAAGATATTAAGGAATATTATATCAGTGGAGTTCAGTGGTACAGTAGTCCTGTTAAAAAGGAGAAAAGAAAATCTACGAAATTTCGATAGCTTTACCTCGTAATATGAGAAACGAATAATTTTCCCTTGGAAGTTGTGCGTCTCCTCTTCGCGACTTTTCAAGAAAACCTCTCGCTGCGTCGCGGCGAAAGACGAAATATTGAAGATCGGCACGAAATTTCCATTTTTCTTGTCCCATATCACTCCGTTCACGCATTCAGCAGGTTTTAAGAGTTCTAGAGTTATCAAAAACAAAAGTAACACTCTCATTAAAGCTAATTTTATTTGGACAATATCGTTTTGGAATGAAAGTGTATAATAGTTATTCTCCTTTTAACGTGTTTTATCAAGATCATGGTCCTTGTAACGATGTATAGATTATCGTAATATCACATTGTTTTCATGCTACCCATGCATGCAAATCGCACATTAATTCCAGAATTAGTCTGAATTTTATATTTCTTCCTGGTGCTGATACTCTTACAAAGCGGCTTTCGATGACATAGTGAAGGTTTTAAATATTTATTTTCAATACTGTTAATATTTATGGAAAATGTAGAGAAGAAATGTAGAAAATGTATATATTATTCATGTTGCAGTTATGTTACATTGTTGTAATTCGTGATCCCGTGTTTTAATAATGCATCGGCGGTGCATAAATCATTGTATCACGATATCAGAATTTAGGTCACAAGTAGAAATACAGAGTATTACATCTAAATCTATCTAAAGTGTTGAATTTATTGCATAATATATATAATATTAATCAATAAAATCAATATTTGAATTTTTTTTTAAATTGTACATGTGGCGCCATCTCTCCGGCGAACAGGGTGAACTACACACTTTTGAAACTGTAGTTTAATTAGTTCCCATCTTCCACCGCTAGATGGCGGCACATAAGACAGAAATGTGGCGTGTATTCTTAATTAACAATTTTATTTCCAATACTTTTTGTTGTTTACAATTTAAATCGATTAAATTTACTTTTAATTCACACAAACTGTAAAGTTTTTACTTCTAATTACAAATTATTAAATTAATGGAAAAGTTTTTATAACAAATATTTTTTAATGCTTTCACAATGACTACCCGTTTTTAACTCACTATTTATAAAAAGAATATCATATTTTACAACAAAAGAACTTTGTTATGAATTTGTAAAATTAATTATAAATTGATTTTATCTACATATGTAAAATAGAGATTGACTTTACCGACAGCAGGTTAGCTACAGAAATTCCTAAGCTAATTAGGATTAGCCTAGGAATGGTTAAAAATTTCGAAGTTAATTAGTCCTGCATTCCGATGTAATTTAATTCATATTATAGTCAATTAAGCTAATAAAATCAACTATATTGAACTGAATAGAACCGAAAAGATACATGTAGCGCCATCTCGTGGTAGAATATGAGAACTAATGAAAGTACAGTTTCAAAAGTGTGTAGTTCACCCTGTTCGCCGGAGAGATGGCGCCACTTGTTCCATTTTTGAAAAAAATACCAAGGAAATACAGAGAGAAGGGGAAGTCCCGAACTAGTTTGGTTATATCCGACCGGTGATCCACGTGTTTTTGTTTTCAGAAAGATTATTGTTATGTGTGAAGATAAATATTGGAATTGTAGTTGCTATTTATTATAAGCAATAAAATTACAGAACTATGTCTAAACGAGAAGTTAATAATGTAGGGGAATGGAAGCCTTTAAAGTTAGAAGGCTCTGCATTTTTTGGAGATATTGATGGTTTAATTGGTATAGAAGAATTAACTGATTATAATTTAGAACAAGAAAATGAGAAAAAAGTTGTAACTCGCAGCAAAGAAAGTAACAATGAAAAGTCCAAGGTAGGAATAAGACTGATTTGTACATTAATATATTGACTGTCATTAATCGTATGTGATTAGAATTCATAATAAATGTGTGTTATAGGGATCTTTAAAGCGTAAACATTTGAACAAATGGCAAGAAAATGATATAGACACTGCTGAACCAGCAATAAAGAAAGCAGTAATAAAAAAAAGTAAAGAAAGTCTTCCTAAGAAGAAGAATGTTAAAAAAGTAGTAAAGTCCCAAAGCAGTACAAATGATAATGCTGATACAAAAAGGGAACTTTCCAATGAATGTAACAGTAATAGTGATAATGATGATAATGGGTATGACATTTATACTCAACAATGGAGCATGTTAGGTGTACCTGCTCCCATAATAAAGGCAATGAGAGATCAACAATTTCATGCACCTACTCCTATACAAGCATTAACTTTGCCAGCAGCAATAATGGGACGTAGGGATATATTAGGTGCTGCTGAAACGGGTAGTGGGAAAACATTAGCATTTGGAATTCCAATCATAAGTGGAATTTTAGAATTAAAAAATAGACAAGTAGATAAACCAGATATAAAACCTATAAATGGAACAGGTAATAATATTGAAAATAAAGGTTGGATTTGTTCAGAAAATAAAATAAAAGATGATGATAGTTCATCTGAAACTGATCATGAAGAAGATATTGATGATGATAATGAAAATAATATTGGTTGTATACAAGTAATTGATAAGATAAAAATTAATGAAAATGAACATTATGTTAAAAAACCATTATATGCACTGATATTAACACCTACTCGTGAATTAGCTATACAGATAAAAGATCATCTTACTAAAGCAGCCAAATATACTGACATTAAAGTAAGTTAGTAAAATAATTAATTACTGAAAGTTTAAGACATTTTAATGTCTAAATATTGATATTATTTAGATAGCTGTACTATTGGGTGGGCTGGCTGCAGTTAAACAGGAAAGAATATTGAGTAAGGGTCCTGAAATTGTAATTGCCACACCTGGTAGATTATGGGAATTGATACAGCAAGGAAATCCACATCTTAATCAGGTGGATTCTATTAAGTGAGTGATATTAATCCCTTGATCAAATTTTTCATTACTAAAAGTTTGTAGAATTTTATTTTACTTCTTGTATTGTAATTTGAAATAGATACTTAGCCATTGATGAGACAGACAGAATGTTAGAAAAAGGACATTTTCAAGAACTGCAACAATTGTTAGAAAAGATAAATATTAATAAGAAAAAACGGGGAGAAAGACAAACCTTCGTGTTTTCGGCTACATTAACCATGGTACACGATATTCCAGATTATTTACAGAAAAAGAAAAAGAAACACAATAATAGTAAAATATTCAAGCTTACACCTGGTCAAAAATTACAAAAAATTATAAAATTGGTTGGAATAAAGAATCCGAAAATTGTCGATGTTACAAAAGAATCAGGTACTTATATACGAAAGAAATTAAAATAATATAATTAGCATAATAATATATAAAATAATAATATTTTTGTAGGTACTGCTAGTAATTTAACGGAATGTAGAATAGCATGTACCATCGATCATAAAGATTATTACCTTTATTATTTCTTGAAGAGACATGCGGGTAGGACATTGGTATTTTGTAACAGTATCGGCTGTGTAAAACGTTTAGCTACACTTTTTGGAATACTCGATTGCAAACCCTTACCTCTGCATGCTAGTATGCAACAAAGACAACGACTAAAAAATCTTGAAAGGTAAAAATACCTTAACATATTCAGAATTTTCAAAGTACTGAAAAAAGAATGTAGGTTTCAGGCAGATGAGAATGGAGTATTAATAGCCACGGATGTAGCCGCTAGGGGTTTAGATATTCCGAATGTTGAGCATGTCATACACTATCAAGTTCCCAGAACCAGTGAAGTATGTAGAGATAAATATGTAATGTTTTTCGTAAAAGAAACTAGTTTCAGCAGTATATGTGTATTTTTAATCGTTTTTAGAGTTATGTACATAGAAGCGGAAGAACAGCAAGAGCGTTAAAGGAAGGTATAACGGTTCTTATGATGGAACCTTCTGAAAAACAGTACTACACTAAATTATGTAAAACACTTGGACGTAGTAAGTGAATAGATAATATTAATTATTGGTGAATAATACTAACTACTGATTTACAGTTGAATGCTAATACAAGAATTTTAATTATAGCTGAGGATATACCTACGTTTCCTGTAGTAGATAGATTGTTAATGGCAGTTAAAGAAAGGGTTGATCTTGCTCGAGAAATCGATAAATTGGAATTAAAATGTCGTAGAGATAATTCCCAAAAGGGTTGGATACGTAAAGCTGTCGAAGATATGGATTTAGTGTTGGAAGAGGATGAAGAGTAAGATCCGATATAATAAAAAATTATCAATAGTTATTATATATATATATTTTTTTATGATACAAATAATTGTATTTTTTAGGGATGTAGCTTTAGAAACAAAAGCAACGGCAGATTTAAAACATCAATTAAAAATAAAGAAGCATCAATTAACATCACTGATGTCAAAACCATTATTTCCAAAAGGATTCTCTGGAAAATATCCTGACATGAATATGGACTTGGACATAAACCAGAGCAATCAGAAAGCTGTTGATATAATGAAGAAAGTTATAGAAACAATTCCTGAGAAGAAAAAGGAAAGAAATAAGAAAAGTGCAAGCAAAAAGATTTTGCGTAAGCACAAAGTATTTAAAAAGTCAAATAAAAAGAAAACATAACGCGCGGTATATTTTTAATAAAGAAACGTGCACATAAATAAATACTTCGTCAATTCTTTTCCACAAATTTATTCATTTATTTCCTGCGTAATAAAATAAAATTTTTCAAAGAATGATTTTCACTTTTCTGCAAATATTACATCGATTTCTTTCTTTTTTTAAGTTGAGCCATTTATTCTTAACAACTAGTTGATCTTGTTACAAATTGTTAGTACGTATGGCAGGAATATTTACATGCAATTATTACGAATTCTATCATAATACACGTTATCTCATAGTACCTTTTTTATGTATAATATACAAATTGAATTGATACAACTGTACGTTGATAAAAATAATCAACGAGTTTCTCGATCATCATCAAACACAGCCGGTTAACTTATGATAATAGAAATGTTCGATGCTTAAAATATCGTGTTATATATAACTTCGTCTTCCGTGCTGATAATCGAATCGATTTGCTCGCTCGTTACCATCGAATTCATATATCTCTCGCTGATCCTGCTCGTCATGGGCGAATCGCGTCCCTTCACGACGATCTTGATCCTGGCCATCACGTGACTTCCGGGACACTTCTGGACCTGTGCAGCGGCGTTCTCGCAAATCTCCGTGTAAATGTCGTCAGCTTTGGTCTTGGTTAACTTAGGAAGGGATGGCACTGGTGTAAGACTATCTCTAACTCGAGAGTAATTCGGCTGCAACTCGACGTTTGTCGGCATTTCTAAAACACTAGTGGACGCCGATCTTTGTACAGGTTGCTTGGACGAGTTCGAATGACTGGGATGAGAGGTAGTTTCTGGCTCCAAACTGGAATAACGCTCTTGACACCTCATCGCGATTTCCGGTTTCACCGCGAACGTGAACGAAGCCGACTTTTTCGCTGGATTTCTGCTACGACCGCCTTGGGCGAATTTCGATATTCGATCTAACAGTCCGTTTTTGCAGTTTTGCCTAGTCTGACTTTTCTCTCGAACGGTGCTCTTCTTCAACTGTTCCAATCCGTCCTTCAAGCTTTGTAGGATTGGTTTCGTGTCCGGCTTCGGTTTGATCTTCTTCAGGTGCATCTCCTTCAGATTTTCGCTGGTTGGGTGCAGTTTTAGAGGTGCCACTCTTGGTTCCGTTGCACGATCTCCGACAGCACGGCTAAAGTGGAAGAACAGGTTAAACGACATAGAATTGTATATGTATATTTACAAATGTTTGCATCCTTCGAATATCGTGATAATACGGGACATGCTACGGTATATTATACTCTATCAGTGATTATATGCGTGTAATGTATTTCAATTCGTTAATGTGTATGTGTATGTGTACATCATTCAAAACTGTCAATTTCCCGCGCTTTTTGTCAACATTGAAAAGAGTGAGCTATACATAAATACAGCTTTCATTTTAAAACAAAAGTGCTAATTATTATAATACTACAACACTAAATTAATAAAAGAATTTGGTAATTGTATACCTGCAGGCAGATAATAATCGTTGCATCTTCGGCGATGCTAAAAGTCTAGCTTCAGATGGATAACCCAATCGCGCTCGTCTAACTCTGGGAGCACCGTTTCCGGTCACAACAAGTTCAAGCATTTCCGGATTATGAACAGGTCTTTCTGGTACGATACATCCTAAAACAATCGGACCTCGAGTCGAACTTTCCAGTTGCATTAAACCACCGTATTCTCTTGGTAAAGGTACAGGCAGTGGTCCGGCTATTAAACGAACCTGAAAAATAAAAGCATTTTCTAATAATTGTGTAGTAAGAATAAGTTATAATAAAAATTATGCGTGTGTGAATTTTACGTTTCTGACGTATCTCTGGTCGATAAAATACATGGTGGACAGTGCACATATAATTGACTGATTCAAATATCAAATATTGTTAAAAATATTGTTAATGTAATTTTATTATTTAACGAAAATAATGAGTGTGTTTCAATGAAATAGGTTTAATAAAATAAAAAGGAGTTGCAAAGTGATCTTACCCTGAGAGGTAACGGTCTTTTCGCAAGATGGTGCACCTTGTACAACATCGCATCGCTTCCTGTGTCGATGCTTCCGTTCTGACAAATGGCGTAAAATTCGCCTCTCGCCGACAAGGGAGCAAATACTTCACGACCATATGGATCCAAACACTGTGCATACTGATCCTTTTCGGAAGAGCTACCGGATATTCCAAAGGAAACCGTGTTGCACTTCCTGGTGTCCTGGAAGACCGCTATTAACCGCAGAATTTCCCCAGCTCTGATTGTAGTCTTCGTGTAATGAGCTCGTAGATTACCGTTCTCTGTAAATGCGTAACCATTTTTGAATTAGAAACTCATTATTATAAACAATATCTAAATATTAAGTTATCTTAATATTATTTTAAGATACTAATTAAATTTATTATGAGTTTATCTATATTTATAATTTCTTTGTGGGTGTTTAAGTTATTATAGTTACAGTCTTAAAATTAGCAGTTATGATTTAGATCATTGTTAGTAATTGTAATTTATCTAGTGAAACATCTGATATATATTTTTTCAGATGGACATTCTTGAGATAAAGAATATAACGATATTGTTTTTCAAATGAGCTGGATGTAAATATTGGAGATTTTGCAAATGTCAAATGCCTGTTCCAAAATGACCGAAATATTAAATTAAATAATTATCTACATTAGATGGTTCAAAATTTAGGAAATAAGAAAGATATTGAAATTATAACTCATCGATTTGCTTAAAGGTTACAAGTAGAATTACCAAGCGAAAAGTGCATAAGTAGAATAGCACCACATATGTCAGACATTCACCACAGTAATAAAACAGACCTGCTATTAACCTCTGCGAAACGACCACGTTTTTCCGCGACCCTTAATATTTCCGATTTAAAATTTTAATATCCGTCTTAAATTACAATACCGCGCAAAGCATCCCCTACGGAACATAAAACATGCTTCTTCCAATGTAAAAAACGAAATTAAAGGAGCAAAGTACTAATATTAAAATATAAAAATGTATGATGTATCACGTTGATTTATTATCAATGGTTATAAAACGGAATGAAATCATAATATTGTTGTACGTCTATTATGTCATTGCTCGATTAATGACCGCTTCTATGCACTCCACTTGCTGCATTTAAATCTCTGCTACCGTTTGAAACATATAATTTTCGCATTCCTTTTTTTTTTACCCAGTCGGGTTATGTACGCTGATATTTATATGCATTTAGGTCAAGAACATCGTGGCTCGACATTACGAACGATACTGCGTTCACGTTGGTTATTAGTTTCCTTCTTTTTACTCGTGCCCTCTAGTTTTTGCCTTCATACTCTTTTATGCTATCGCTAGTCATTTTTTGCTGCAACCCTTTTATTCTTACTTTTCCTTTTTTCGGTAAACAGTTGTAATGTGTCAGTTGCGTATGTGTAAGTTCGTAACTACGTCTACATATGTTAACGACGAAATACATACATATGTATTCTATGTATTTTGTTAGGTTGTGTATTCGATTATGGAGGTTGTTTAACCGTTACATGATTGTTTGTTTGTTGTAAGAATTTCTTTTTAAATTGAAAACGTTTTTTACTCACCCATTTTCGAGTGGGTCAAAATGTACGCTCGCAAAGGTGCAGCCAAAAGGAACGCAGGTACTCCTGCTCGAACCAGAGAGTCTACTCTTCTGTAAACTCTCGCATTACCCGTTGTATTGTTGCCAGATATCACAGAAAACCATCCTGAAATAAAAAGAAAAATAAGTTTGAGTTTTAATAATAAATTCAGCGTGCGAAAAATTTGATCTTTCACTTTTGAACGACGATTGAATTTTTATCTCGTTAAATAATACAAATGATAAACATTTAGTTGCAGGTTAGTTTAATTTAACTGCAGGTACATTACAGTTGACAACAATATTGTCAAGTAAAAAAATGTAATTAAATCAACTGACTGAATTAAAACTAATTAATTGGTGTAATTAAATGAAATACATGGAGTTGGAATTAATTAATTGGTACAATTAAATGGAATTAAAGGAATTGGAATTAATTAATTGCTACAAGTAAATTGGAATTAAAGGAATTGGACCTAATTAATTGGTACAATTAAATGGAATTGGAATGAATGAATTAGGAATCAATTAAATAGAATTAATCATTTGGTACAATTAAACGAAATTAATGAAATTAAAAATAATTTAGTACAACAAAATCACTAAAATTAAATTATATATCAAATATCAACACCAATGAAAATTACTTGGAATTTCATTAAAGAACTTTATCCAATAACCATCTTTAAATTATTACTCAGATGAATCTATTAGATATCGAATTCATAATTGACCGCAGGAAATCAAATAAAAAACGAAAACTACCAAGAAATGTTGCAAGAGTATGATAATATTTAATAGAGAGGTTCTCGTAGAAGCAATAGGCGTGTGGCAATAATACTTTCTACAATTGAATGCAAATTTTCCCGCTCAATTGCTTCGGAAATAATGATATTCAGACGCAGGACAGCCATTCATTGGGTCGTTTGTAATGTGCTAATGTAATTTATCGACAAAGAAAGTGGCATTTACGTTTTATTATTGTCAGATTTTTCACTTGAACCCTTATAAATCAATGTCTGATTCAAACACGCTAATAAATTTCAAGCTTATGTAAATATTTCATTTAAACTCAAGTTATTAACATTCTTAAACTCTCTCTATTTTATTTTGGTTTAATAATTTCATTAACATTTTATGGTCATATGTATATCTAATTTTGATCGTTGCAATTATTTATATATTACATTTATAATTTTTTTAAATAATTCATTTAACAAGAAACATTGTAGTTATTTATATTGCATATAATATTAACATGTACTACTATTATTTATATAATTTGTTATTGTTTATTTATTTGTGGCACTTATTTATGGCAATGTTCAGCTAATTTTCAATACCAAAATTTAAGTTTGATTTTAACCTCAAAACTCCTTACTTAATTTTATTTTTGCACATATTTCTTTCTGTGAATATCACAATTTTTTTCTAATAATAAAACTAAATATTAGAGTTTTCTAACGGTGTGATGAATGTATCGAGTGGAGCTCGATAATGAATAATGGATGATACAGCCCGTAGCAGGATAATGTCAGTAATAAAATGGCGGGCTAAATTGGTCCCAATAAAACAGAAGAAATCTGATCACGATGCATGTTTCACATTAAATTATCAAGTCAAAGTAGCTGTAAATTAGCGAGGAGAATATTCTTCAAAATAAACACCGAAGAAACAGAAACTGTTTGCAGAACTAAAAATAAATCGCATTATGCAAGGATATTTTTATCTCGGTTTATTACAATCGCACAAACGGAATCTCGTTTACAAACACGTAAACAAAGTAAATTTTTATATTTATACATTTCGAATACTATTCTCGAACTGAACGACGTCTAGAGAAGCGTAAAATATGGAAAATTAACATATTTACACGCGTGATAAAAGCATCCACGATTTACGGCGATTATGCTAATGAGCGGTCGCGATCGTGTACAGTGATGCGGCGTAAATTGCGAGCGTGCAATTTTAAATATAGTGGAAAATGTTGTCGGAGTAAATATTTGATCAAACACTTAGGTAGATAGAAGATAAACGGAAGTGTAATAAAATCAAAACGAAATTGATGGGGAACTGAATGTAAAAATTGTTAACACGTCCCGTGGTTTTGTTTTGGTGCAACGTGTACTTGGACAACTTTATATTTTTATAAATCCCAATTAATTTCAATGAAAATTTCACAAATTCCTAAATTGAGTTTACAAGTATAAAAATTTGCAAATTTGTCCATTTTAAAAATTTTACATTAGCTAGATCATAGTCAACAACCCATAGTAAAAATAATATTTTACCTATAGATAAAGTAAGTCCAAAAGGTGTCTATGAAACGTTCAGTCCCTACACTGTCCATATAGTCTCGCACTATATCGCCTACGAGCTACGAATCTCTATCATAAAAACGCAACTATTCTCCCTAACTATCCCCTACAATATCCAAAAGATTCCCCCAACACGTCTCACGAAACCTCAGCTAAAAATCGTTCGCGTTTACAGCAGCAGTTCTCTGTACATATTCGCTCAGTTGATCCGGTGTCATAAATCAAGCGTCGCATTTTCAGCTATCGTTCCGGGCGAACAGATTTACGTTCAGGTTGGGTGCGCATAAAAATGGCTGGCCGTATTAGCAGTCGTTCCATGCGAGTACTCAATTACCCGGTGCTCCATACAAAGTCGTGCGTGGACAGTATAAGTTACGGGACACTAAACAAAATACGTTGCAGCTTACTGTTTCGTGACGTTAACGGGCTTTGTTTCGCCGTATATTACGTGCAAGTAATTCGCGCGTTATATCGGTCGGACGAAAAGGAGGATGGTGGGCATTGAATTATGCCTACACCCTACTGCGGTTGTATGGGAGAGCGCGTGTACCCAAGGATCACGGTGTGTGATGGGTAACGAGAAACGTGAGAAGAAATATAACGAGACGCTTTTAAATTATAGTTAACCGCGACGGTGAATGCGGTGTGTGGCCCCGTATCGTTCGCTAAACCGATACGCGTTATGCACATAAAATTATCTCGCGTTGTTATTACAGCCGCCACGAGTTACGTCGCCGATTCGAGTAATTATGATACAGTGTTTAAGGGTGCCTCGCTAGCCGGCCGTTTGATATCTGCCGGCATTCTGCAGCCGCGTGCAATTAGCGGATGCCGTGCAATTCAAGATGGAACCGTTCCCTATTCTCTCGGATAGAATTGCGTTCCTTGGATCGGAATGTGACTTCCTCTCGATTTATACTAGTAAATTCGGTTACTTTTATTACTTTCAACGGAGGCTCAGACGATTTTGTTATTAATTCGAAATATATCTGCATCTAATTCGATATATCTTCATCAAAATTAGAGGATAGTGACGTTTTCAGTGATTACTGTGTACTCCCACAATTTTAATAAATGAAAACCAAGTAATTCGCATGACTTGATTCAAATTTGGCGCGAAAACGCGGTGCGCATCTTGGCGCGCAATTTGAACGACTTTGTCTACGAGAAATCATTTTTACTATCAAAACGAAACAAACTAAAATATCTATCTAATTTTGTCCATATGTACCCTGAAAACTGTAAATGGATACACAGCACAGTTCAGAACGAAAATATCTAGAAACTTTTCTAGAAATTCTTTAATTAGAACTGTACTGATATTTAAAATAATGTTTATCAAGCGTCGTAACTATTCCAACAACGTTAAAGTATTTGAAAAATATTAAGACACATAACGTCTGTTAAACAACAGTTATTAACGAGCCACTTATTTTTATCTGAAGCTTCGTATCAGCTAATTCCATTTTACGGTATGCGAATAAATGTAACGATGCCTGATTTACAAGTCATGCCTAGTGATTCGTTGAAAGATGGTTAGTCATTGAACGGCAACAAACACGCATATAACATGCATCCGTATGAAATAATGTCAACGGAGGTGCGATAACGGTATACAAGAATAAACGGACTACGTAATGAACGCATTTTATTTCGTTCTCCAAGAAACGACGCAGATTTTATTCGCGCGATTCTTAATCGCGTGTAGAACCGTTCGTTGAACACAAACTGCTCTTGATTTGGATACATTGGCGTAACTAGGAACTTTTGTGGGGTGGATTAGTTCTTCTGGTTTTATTAATTTCGTGGTCAATTTTAATAGTAGGGAGAAATTTGGGGATTTTGGGGATTTTGGGGATTTGGGGATTTTGGGGATTTTGGGAATTTAGGGATTTGAGGATTTGGGGATTTGGGAATTTTGGGATTTGAAGATTTGGGGATTTGGGGATTTGGGGATTTGGAGATTTGAAGATTTGAAGATTTGGGGATTTTGGGGATTTTGAGAATTTAGAGATTTGAGGATTTGGGGATTTGGGGATTTGGGAATTTGAGAATTTGGGAATTTGTGAATTTGGGAATTTGGAGATTTGAGGATTTGGGGATTTTGGGATTTGGAGATTTGGGGATTTGGAACTTAGGGAATTGGGGAAGATGGTAATTTGGGAACTTGAAAACTAGGAAATTTAATAATTTGGTGTTTTGGAAACCTTGGAATTTTATAACTTGGAAGTTTTGTAATTTGGGAATATAGGAATTTGGAATTTTGGGGATATTGGGGATATTGGGGATTTAGGAATTTGGAAATTTGGGAATATAGGAATTTTGAAACTTGGGAATTTGGGAATATGGAAATTTTGAAAGTTGGAAATTACAAATTGGAAAATTGAAAAAATTGAAAAAATCGAATTGAAGAATTGAAAAATTGAAGAATTGAAGAAATGAAAAATTGAAGAATTGAAGAATTGAAAAATGGAAGAATTGAAAAATTGAAGAATTGAAGAATTGAAGAATTGAAAAATTGAAAAATTGAAAAATTGAAAAATCGAAGAATTGAAGAATTGAAAAATTGAAAATTGGTGCCTGAAAATCTCTAAACGTCCCATAAAGACATACAAAGATCTTATATCTTGAATTTCCTAACTCCTCTAAAATACCTCAGGTGAGACTCACTCCTCAAGCAGTTACGCCAATGTCCGTTTGATTCGTCTATCTAGGAATCGACCGCAATGACCCAACGAAGAAACGAAATATCGTCGTCCTTCCTGGTATTACTGCACTTTGCAATATTACTTGTGTTTTGCCTCGTTTTCTCGTGGCAAGATCATAGTTGCCGTTATGTCATTCGTAACGGACTCCCCCTGCTACGTTTTCGCGACGATAACGTTCCCAACGGTGGGCGTTCTATATCTTACGCACGATTTACTGGCAAACGGCAATTTTACGCTCGATGGCGTTTCCTATTTTTCCGATAGTTTTGCAGAATCGTAAGTAACGCGTAATACGCCGTTCCGTGATCCCTGCTAATTTACGAACTTCTCAGGAAGTTATAAGACGGTGCACCAGGAATTACGGTAACCGTGACTGTTATCGTTGTATAAAACAGAATTACGACTCTCTAAATTCTATGTACAGTTTCATGTCGTTCGTTATGACTTGACACACATTTTTTTTTTTATGCTGCGTCGCATTTGCGGATGTTCATATAATTATACATCAATAAAATATATTATACCGTTTTATATACATGTGAATTATTCACGGGCTCATTAACTGTTTCAATATGTATAATTATGTGTGTATAATACGAAATGGCTTATTAAGATGGACGTTTCAAGGAAGATATTAATGGACTTCCTGTTACGTCACTCGAGTATTTGTTCGTCTTGCTGACTCGTTAAGAGATCAATAACTTCACATTGCTTAAAATTCAATCTTTTATATGATTGCATGTGTAGATGTCTCTCACATGTGCACTGTTTAAGCAGATTCAATTTTTCCTTATGTCAGTGGAAAATTCATAGACACATGTCTTGTTAACTGATTGTGATGATATGTCTTCAGTAAGAAACTGATAAATGTAACCTCACATGTGCATTGTTTAAACAAATTCAATTTTTCCTTACATCAATGAAGAATTCATAGACACACGTCTTGTTAACTGACTGTGATGATATGTCTTCAGTAAGAGACTGACAAATGTAACTTCATATGTGCATTGTTTAAACAAATTCAATTTTTCCTTATGTCAGTGGAAAAAATATAGATACATGTCTTGTTAACTGACTGTGATGATATTTCAGTAAGAGACCGATAAATCTAATTCGGCGTAGCGACACAATATGAAACCACTCTCCTTAACTGAGCGCGTTGTACTCCGTAAGTGATCGATATTGACGGTTGCATGAAATATGAAGTTGTCATAAGCATAATCAAAAAAGTGATAAATGCTGAACATAAAATACACAAGTCCTTGTTATCTCCATTGTTTGGCCATGCACTAAAATAACCTGAAATATAACCTCTAAATTAGCAAGTACAATACCGTATCTTCAATAACGTAAATCGTGAACGAAAAGTGCCACTAGGGCAAATTCTTGAGCAATCCCGTTCAATGGAGCAACATCTCATTCAGCATTGTAATCGCGAACGTTTCAATTGCATCGATTCGAGCAACATTCCCTCGCTCCGGGATGAAAAACGATTGGCCTTCGAGCGTGTCCCTTAACTGGGGGCTAGTTTCGAGCGGCGTTCGACATGTCGGCAATAAAAAGACTAGACATTCGAAATAAATCGGGGATTCGCGTTCCAGCGTGTTCGCGGTTGGTGGTCTTCCGAAGAAGGACAAAGGATGTAGCCATTTAGCAGGAAGGAAATCCACACGGCGGCATGTTTCGGTACGCCGGCAAAAAGCGTTCCAAAGTTCGAGACGATAGGAGACGCGCGCCCCGCGGAGCGGCGATATAAGCGGAGGATATACCGGGACACACGGTAGTCGAGAGTGGTCGGCTGATCGAAGGTCGGCTGGTTCTTTTGGTCGTCGCTAATTGATTTAAGAATGCCGCCCCGATGCGAATGCACGCATGCTGCGCCTCGAATCCGGCCTTTAAGGACCGTGCGTGCGTGCCCGCGTGAGAGCTGATCGTTTGCCCCGGAATGCCATGATTCTTCGAGACGGCCCTAGTCGCGGGGAGACCTAAATCTTCTCCCTGCCTTCGCCAGCATTTCTGATACGGATACGCGAACATGGAGAATGCATTTGGACAGCCCGAGCCTCTTTCTGTTAGATATTGAGTCGTTTGCTAAGTCCCTAGTGGAATTTCATGATAAAGCCGAGATAGAATTCTTGGAAGATTATATGCGATGTTACTTGCGTTTGTGTGTGAGTTATTTAGTTATGTACGATTACAAGTTTTTGCAGTTTCAGATTTAATATCTCGATACATAGATCTTTATACTGTTGGACTTATATCTTTGGACAATATTTCTGGATTGATATATTCCTAGGTTTCTACATTTCCACATTTCTGTATTATACTATATTCTGTATATACTATAGTACCAGATATGTGGATGATAGTTCACATGACTAGATTTTTATATTTTTGCACACTTATACCTCCAAATTCATATATACCTCTAATCCTATATTCCTATATACCTAACCTAACCTATCTTTCTATATTCCTACATACCTAACCTAACCTATCTTTCTATATTCCTATACACCTAACCTAACCTATCTTTCTATATTCCTATACACCTAACCTAACCTATCTTCCTATACACAGCAGTAATATCACCAATATCACCAATCCATGAATTTCAGTATATATTCCCTCCACCCATACTCCCACACGCACCAACTGTGCATAAGTGCATTTCCTATCGCAAAGAAAGAAAAAAGATCGCAACCGAAAGAGATTGTATCCGCTGGAAAAGTCCATTGAAAAGCCTGTTTGAACGCAGGGGAAAAAATAGAGAGTCACGTGAACCCGGTAGCAAGTAATTCCTTTCCATGAGTCGACTTCCTCGACGACTAATTAGGGTTAGCCATCACGAAATTGCCCCATTACCGATGTAATTACATGGTTTTTCGATTAATTATTCAGAAGATGGTGCACCGTATGAGAAAGGACTGCGTCAAAGTCATTGTCAGCGAGGCACACGATAATAGTTCGCTTTTTGTTCGGTTATTTTCCGCATTCGTTAATTGGAGAGATCACTTCCGTTTGAACGCATGTTTTAAGAACTTGTATTAGTTTACGTCGATGAGCAACGTGAATTTACAATCAAATATTCGAGGACTGAATTTTATTTTTGTATGAGCGATTCTCTACATAGTGTTGGCAGATAGCAACCCTAAAATTCACAAACCTAATTAATTTTTCTGAAGTTATTTTTCTATTACTTTTCATTTATGTCTCGCTGTGTACATCACCTAGTACTCTAGATTTAATTAAAATATACCTATTTCATACTTGAAAGGTTTCAAGTGCAAAATAAATTAACATGGAAGCAAATCGAAGATTTTCATAATAACATTTTACATGTTGATTACATGTCCCAGTAACTTTCGCAAAATAAAAAATGCAAGGTGTGAAGGTCCACACTCGATCGAAATTTCCTACTCGAATTTTTATGCCCAATGGCGCGTTGCTAAACTGGAACACGTTCCGAAGGTATTCACAGCACGAGCCTAGGTCTAGCTTTCAGGACATCTGGCGATGAATAAAGCGACGGTACATAATCTCTTTTCACCCAGAAACTGTAAACGGTCTCATAAAGGTACTATGCGCATCTGGTAGCAAAATCCGATCCTCTCGAAAAAACCAGCAACTTCTTCAGAAGTTTTCAAATTTTCAAGTGAAGATTTTCTTGCACCTTTTTTTCCAAAGTATTCATCACATAATTACGCAATTTCATACCAAGTCCGATTTTGCTAAATTATCTCACTTTTTGTTAAAATATTTTCGTTTTTGATCAAATTTTGAGGGTTGAAAATCAGGCTCAGTGTATGAAGAATATTATGAAAAATAAAATACGAGACATTGTTTTGTTTAAAAATGTGTTGAAGTTGGTGTCTTTGTAAGTTGAGGAGGAACGTAGAAGAGATGAGAATGGCTGGAGATTTTCGTATATCGCCGACAGAGGCCCCCAAAGTCGACGGTCCGTTCTATTAGACCCTTAAGGTTGTTAGCCCTGGAAGGAACCAGATGTTCGCGTGATCCAGGTGCGCCTACAAGGCCCACGTCACATTGTAACGCTCTTCAGGAATTAATTCTGATTCAGATTTTTCTGTGGCCCGTGAAAGGAGGCCTCCCCTTTCAATGAAATGGACAATGGCCCGTGCAACTCCAGATGTTATCTTCTCGTAGGGATGTGGGTCTTTTAAATGTCCTCGGTCTCCTCTAGCGGCGGAATGCTTTCACGGTGATCCAGCCTTGGTTCCCGGTGTTGCTGCAATTTCTGGTATTCGGCTTCTAGATACGCGTTTATCGCGAAAAGTGTGCTGGAAATTATTCGAGTGATGCTACCCTCGGACGCGGGGGGAGATCGGTAATTTCAGATATGTGGAAAAATTTAGGTGGATGTGAAACTTGAGGGGATTTGAGTTCCTTTGGTTTGAAAATTTGATGGGGCGGAGATTTGGGAATTTTGTTTGATAATTTGGGGATTTGGGGAGTTGCAGATTTGGGGATTTTGGAGATTTGGGAATTTGTTAGTTTGACGATTTAGAGATTTGGGGGTTTTGATATTTGAAATTTAGGAATTTGCTAGTTTGACGATTTTGGGATTTGGAAATTTGTGAATTTAGAGATTTGGGAATTTGACCATTGCAAATTTAATCATTTGAAAATATTAAAAACTCAGAAATCCAGAAATTCGAAAATTCAGAAACTCACAAATTAAAAAATTCGCGAAATCAAAACTTCATATAACTAGAAATCAACAATTTTCAAATATTCAACTTCAAAATTTCTAACGTCCCAAATTTTCCTCACAAAACATCCTCTATAAATATGCAACATCCTATTTCAAAATTTACATCTCGAATTTTCAAATATTTAAATAGAAAAAAAAAAAAAATAGAACCTACCGCAGTTACAAGGTAAGATACTCCGAAGTGGTTATATTGTGCAAACAAATTAGCGATTTCCTTGTCGAATGACTTTCTAATTGCGCGAGAGCCCGATAACGCGTTCGCACGCAATTTTCACAAACGATTGTAAAACTTAGCTGATGATAATTATTTTGATCGGACGATAAACACGATTTCAGGGTGCAGAAACGGTTTATAAATTTTGTAACTTCACGGCTGACGTGCTTCGTTAACATGAAATATTCTCAGCGTTGTGAACAAGCTATTAAAGACCTTCGAAAATGAGGAATCTTTTCGTCGATAAGAAAGGAAACGCGTGATATTACGGTATTAGTTAATGATCACACGATAAAAGAACAAGAAAAGGAAGAATATAATTAATGAGACAATTTTTATAATGTTTATTAGAGACAGACTTACAAAACGATATTTAAATTGAATATTAAAAATTAAAAATACATATTTGAATTTTTTGATCATATGTAATATATGTAACATGTAATATATGTAACATGTAATATATATATAATGTATAAAAATTGACGAGATAAAAAAATATTTGTTAAAATAAAATTTTTGGTAAAAATTCATATTAACAGTACAATAGTGATTAATTTCTAGTTCTATAAAACTACATACTATTCACATTACATGATTGCTTGAATAACAATTAATACTTAATTACATCAATTAAAATTTATTATAATGTTTGTTACAAAATGTATTGAATGAGTATATAATAATTTATTTATCTTACTATATGTTGCTATACGTCATTAATAAAATAGCAGTTCCATTTCAAAAACGAAACATGAAATACAATAACCTCCAGAGATTCTACGGTTCCGAGAACATTAAGCAGCTTATTGCAGACAGATTGGGTCTTCCTCCAATTTTTCAGTTCGACTACATCTGTAACTGGTTATATCCATCATGTAATGACTGTTATTTAAAAACCGACAGAGTCCAATCATCGCCGAAGGCGGTTCCACTGAAAGATTTTTGCTTTCTATAGATTCCATTTCGAAGTTCCATAAAAAAATAACGATAGATGTAGTTTGTCTGACGAAGTTTCCTTGAAACGATTTCGACAAACTCACATGATTACTGGCTAGAACGATAATCGTTTTGTGGTCAGTGAAATTTACTAGTATTATATCTGGATAATAATTGAGAAAATGTTTCAAAATAAAAATTACTGCTTAATTTTTGTTATGGAAACTTGGATGGAAAAATATATGAAGTATGCAAATTTATTCGACATTAGATAACGAAAATTGAAATGAAAAATTGAAGAATTGAAGAATTGAAAAATTGAAGAATTGAAAAATGGAAGAATTGAAAAATTGAAAAATTGAAGAATTGAAGAATTGAAAAATTGAAAAATTGAAAAAATTGTTTCCAAAGTGAGATAATACAATTGCGTTCAGCAGTTGTTATTGTCATTATTCTTATTTTCCGAAATGTAACATGAAGTGTTCACGGTGGGGAGCTTCTTTTACTTTCAACGCGCCAACTCGTGGGTGGACATCTGTATACGTAACGTGAATTTCATCGCACGCCATCTTATCAGTCACGCGCGGTACATTCACCCTATTCTTAACTCCATTCATTCCATCCTTTCAAATTCAAATTTCCATTCTAAAATCAGTTCTAATCCGCTATCTTATTCACCCTTGTTGATTCTCAATTATACTGTAGAACCATTGTAATAGATAAAAGCATTACGATTTGCATCCAAGCGAACAAAGCAGTAGACCGTAGAGTCTATGGCGTCGAGCTTACAGGCCAGTAGCGCTTGTGGTAGACAGATTAAATTAGCGTGACTTGTGGTCACAGGACTTTCTTTTACACTGTAACTTGGTTTAGTAATTGAAAAAGACTTGGTAACAATCTTTACTCGGAAGATTCTGTTGTAATAGTTGTGATGACACGATAATATAATTATCGAGATAACACGATAAATATTTGTTCAAATATCCAAATTTTCAAATTGCCGTATTATAAGTTGACGATATTACCAAATTTCTAAATCACTAAATCATTAATCCAGTAAATTAACAAATTTCTGAATCACTAAGTTACCAAGTTACCAAATCTCCAATTCTCCAAATCTCCAAATCTCCAATTCTCCAAATCTCTAAATCTCTAAATCTCTAAATCTCTAAATCTCTAATTTTTCAAATTCTCAAATTCCCAAGTCACCGAATCCCCAATTCTCCAAATGACTAAATTCCTAAATTCCCAAATCTCCAAGTCCTCAAATCCCCAAATCCCCAAATCTCCAAATCTCCAAATCTCCAAATCCCCAAATCTCCAAATTTCACTCACACTAACATTCAACTTTCCATCCCACCAACATATCCATCCCCAAATCCCAAGAACCACAAACACCTACAAAATCCCAAAATCACAATGACCCAAAAATCCCCCAAAAAATCAGCGACCATAAAACTTCTCCCCTGCCTAGGAAGATCACATTTGCCGTTGACTGTACATGGAACAAGGCCACTATTCGCGAGCGTTGGGTCGGCGTTCAAATCGGTAGTGCGGAGAAATGGAATCTACGTAGAGGGAACTTGAACCTTCAACCGGGATAAAATTACTAGGGAAGATTCAAGCGTGCATCCGATTCCAGGGACTGATAGGGACGATGGACGATATCGCACAAATCACCGGCTCACTTAACTACTATTCGTGCAAACCCTCGGCTACGAGTCCGTGGCTCCAGTTTACAGTAATTTATTAGGCGTGTAAACCTCCAGCTCTTTTGCCGGGGTCGATGGCCTCGTCCCTCTCATCAGGAGACCTTCGGCTCCTTGCTCATTTTTTTCCTCCGTCTGTTCGCGACGCGAACCTTGTTGAAATCTTCCCGACGAAGAATGCTCGGCTCCGTGAAACATTTTTTGCCGACTGAAAATGATCGACTGCCCTCGTGTCGTGAAATTTACATCCCAACGGGGCAACTCGTCACGTTTATTATCGAAACATCCGTGCGTTTTACGAGAGGGAACGAGGATAATGATCATATTGACACCTTTTGATAACTTTACAGAATTTATTATTTCATAGTTTTCAAAATTATATTCCTCAAATGTTCATTCATAAAGATCTAACAAGATTTTGTATGTTAACATAAATAGCTGATTTGCAATGGCGGCAGTATAGACACAGTATGCACCACCTCCCATTTTCACTTGACGTTATCGACAATAATAAGTAAAATAGCTTGATATTGTTGCTGTAGATTTTTATTACGTCTCTGAATCAAGCTCATAAAGTGCATGTTTGTTTCCTTTTAAAATTCTAAAACAGAGACTTAAAGTTTGGTGGTGCACACCTAGTTTTACGAGCCGCCATTTTGGTTACCGACGTGTACTTAACCTCTAATTTGTTCGGCAGATGCGTCAAACTATTTAATTCTACAATCTCAGTTGAAATTTCATGTATTTTGTATTCAACGATATTCGAATATTAATAATTTATTGCGAATAATCTCTAAGTGTCAAACCTTTTGCATAGAGTTTTCTATAGCAATTGTAATTTGTATAATTGAATATCTAATCTAAACGCCAAATTAAATCCTAACATTTCGACATTCTTTATTTTAACACTAATTAAGTTCTGCAACTGTTAAAAAACTTGTAGGTTACAAGAATTTTGAGTTAAAGCAAACAAATTAATAATATAATACCCCTACAAAAATTGGTCAAACCTCCATTTTGATTTGAAAAATGTCCCTCTGTGAAAATAAGGTCTGAAGGATTTGTAAATTAAGATTCATCTCCTCTCCGGACGTTCAACCATTTTCCATTACAATTTCATAAGCAGTTTCTAGATGCATCCTCCGTGATGTTTCCGGAGTTAGATGCACTTTCAGTAGTGATACGCATGTCTGCAATTGCGATGCATGTTTTTTGTTCGTTCTCGAATGTCTTCATTTCGTTCCTGCGGTTACTAGATACCTGCAAACATGTCGTCGGCGAAAAAGAAAGATTCGAGGGAAAAATGTCGGGGGCCTTTTTTGTACCCTGTCGTAAGCTGATTACGATGATTTATAGCAAACACGGAGTGCACCTTGTTGTAAATTATTTCTTGCGGTCTGTTTTTCTGCGTTTACCTCTGCGTTCTTTATGGGGTGTGTCGGTGCTTAATCCGAAAATTGTGGTTTATGGCCTTCGCGGGTTTACGGGGTAATTGGAATATGAAGAACACAATGCAATTTTAATGTGGACTACAATTTTAAAAACTGTAATTTTTTGTTTAAATACAATTTCATATAGACGTATTTTAGGTAGAATAAAATTACATTATGTAACAATATTAGTGTGGATAAGTTAATTGTGTGGATAGTTAGTATTGTTCATTAAATACTCAAAAATTCGTGTAACTATATAATAATAAAATTACAAAACAGTAATAATTTACAGTAAGTAAACTATAATATTAATCGCTCTTTTCTCAGAATTGACAAGTTCAGTTTTACAAGCGTCGATGTAAATGCCGTGAAAAATCCATGCGTATCGCAAAATAACGCGTATATTGACTCCTAATTATTTATTTTACGAGTCACGTCATATTACAGTCATAAAACTACAATTCAGGTTTCATCGTGACTACATTCTTCCACATTTTATGACACTACACGCAAAGTAATAAACTTTTCTTCGTAACTATAGTCTCGATTAGCAGCCATTAGCGTTATTTTTGTCTCTCGTGGATAGTTTACGTTATTTGTTGGCATTTTGCTGCTATCGTTAAACGGTGAAATGAACGTCATAATATAACATGATGTACCTAAATGCATTTCACATATTTCCTATGTCTTATTCGCGAATGAAAATGAAACGTTCATTTGACAGAAGGGTCAAATTAATTGTAGACAATTCTAACGTGCTGTTACTTACATTTCTTGTGCTTTTACGAATATTATTTTTTAGACGAACGATTACTTCGTTAAACTCAATGTTTATTTATGTGAAGATATAGAGATTTGGGATATAGGGTTTTATAGGGATTTGGGGATGTGAGGATTTGGAGATGTAGGAATATGGAATATAGGGTTTTTAGATAGGGAGAATTAGGGATATAGTGATTTGGGGATATAGGGTTTTTAGATATAGGGAATTAGGGATGTGGGGATTTGGTACTTTAGATATATAGGATATTGGTGATTTCGAAATTTTTTAATTTGGGGATTTGGTAATTTGGAGATTTGACAATTTAGGGATATAGGGTATAGGGAATTTAAGGATTTGTGGATATAGGAATTTAGGGATATTGGAATTTGGGGATATAGGAATTTGGGGATATGTGGTTTCTGGAATTTAAGGATTTGGGGATATAGGAATTTAGGGACTTCTGGTTACAGAAACCAAGAGTAGAATGACATAGTCACATATAACCCTAAATCCTCAAATATAAAAATTCCCAATTCCCCACCTCTCCAATACCAAAATTTCACATGAAGTAGTATAATTAGTCATGAGAATAATATAACCAGGCATAGTAATAAAATTTAGTAATATTTACTAATAAAATTAACATAATATTATTTACAGTCATAAACTTGATGGACAATGGCCACTATTACACCTCGTCATCAAACTCCGTCATAGAAGTACAATAATTACTCAAGCATATAACATAATTAGTCACGGCTGTAATATGAACGTCATAAAAACAACATTCACTTATAAAAGTAACCTAACATCATCCATAGTCATAAAATGGACGGTCGATGAGCATTGTCACTGTCCCCGACGAGCATTGTTTCGGATCTCACTTTTCATGCAAGCTATAGAATAATCTGTAATCCGAATCGACGGTATCGGTAGTGGAGGAACGATCGCGTATTTCATGCACGTGTGTCGGACAAATGGGATTAGTCGAGTGACGAAAGTGTCCGCTCGGAACGGAATCGATCGTGCCGGTTGAAATTCCACGATGACGCAGAAGGAAAAGTGGCCGGTGAAACAGTTAGTCAGGATCGAGTGGTGCACTCGGTTCGTCGTGGCACCTGAGAATTTCTTGTTGCACTCGAATCACAAAGAGTCCTTGCTGGCTGATTGGCCTGACACGGGATCGATTCACCTAATGAAGCCACCTGGGTATAAGGAAACGCGATTTTCTATCCTGTCGTTCGTGATCTCACGGAGAAAACAGCCTGGCCATGATCGTTTAGAACGAAATACGGGGAAATCAATTTCACCGGTTTACAAAGTTCCTGTTCTTTTTTTCTTTTGCGGTAATACCAACTAACTTCTCTCTATGGGTGGTACATGAGGATCGTTGTTGCTGCTGATCGTGCGAGGGTACAGTCGGGGACAAAATTTTGCGACCATCTTTTCAAGACTTTTCTATTCAGGTTAGGTCTAATTTGGGGTTAGGTGGATTAGAAATGGTCCCACATTTTTTTAGCATAATACATATTTGAGGTTAGGTGGATTAAAAACGGTCCCACATATGTGTGCATATATGCATATGTGCATATGTGTTATGACATATGGGATTTTAACCCATCTCGAAAAATTGACATTTTTTATGTTAAATAATTGAAATGAAAGTTTCTTCGTGTGCCTCAAAGAGACTTGTCATTTCATTGAGATTTACTCGTCGTGCAGGAGTAAGATGGCCGACGATTAAATATAGCTTCGAATTTAGAATTAAAATTATTCGTTATTGAAAATTATTATAATCGATCATATACTAACTGTTTGAGAGTTAAATTATTAATGATTAAATAACTTTGATGGTTAGTAGCGGAATAGCAAAATGGCGGATTAGAATAGTAAAATGGCGGACAACTAGAATTGTACTGTGGTACACCAGTTGGACAATAAAATAGTAAATTACTGAAATAATAAAATGGCAAACTACTGAAACAAATAGTAAAATAAAACAGTTCCACAGCACCCATTTTTTCGATCCTACAAACATACTAATAATAAACACTAAGTTCGTGTTTTACAACTGCGAAAATCCTCGATTTATATAACAGTACTATTAAATACTTAGCCTAATACCCGTAGAGAATCCGAACGAAGACTATCATCTAGAGGCTCATAAAGACGTGTGAAAAATACGTTTTTTCTCCTCATATAGACCAGAATCCCCCTTAAAAGGTATACAAAGGTGCTAAGCGAACACTAAATGGATCCGAGATTGTCACGTGGGCATGGGTCAGGTTTTTATCACCTTTACGAGGCTCATCGTGAATTGTGTCGTACTTATAGCGAATTCGTAGGCGTTAAATAATGCTTCCTTAGTCAATTTATTGTTAGTGCCTGTTCATAAGCCCCATTCGACACGTAAATCCTATGTATTTACGAGACAGTTGTAAAACTATGCTACGATAAATTGGAGCGGGCTAATTTGTCTTGGTCTGTACATTCCGCGGAATTATCATCCCTGATCCTCGCAATGATTTATACAGTCTAAGAAAGCGGTTTTCATCAAGATTTATTTGTGTTATTTGAAGAAAAAATATAAAGCTGAAACTTTGATATCTGAATCTCCTAAGTTTGCAAGTTAAAAATTTTCAAATGAAATTTTTTAATTCAGTTGCACTCTGAAGTGAATTTGTATATCAGAAAAATGAGGAAAGTGTATAAAACCCGAATCAATGATCACAAATTCGAGTTACCATCGAATGATAATTACATCACGGTCGAGTTCCATTTTGTTTCGTCCGCACCGTAAGTACAAACTTCACGCCAGACGAAAATCAATCTTTCGAATGATTTTAATCATCTCTTACCAAGTACGTTTTGCGTCGTAGATCAACGTCAATCCGAGACGGAAAGGTCAGTGAAGGCCCGCCGCGTACTCTCCATCATTTCGATATCCCGAAACAATGATTCATTCATTCGTTCGCGTAAAACGAGTATGCGTAGGCCGATTGAATATAGTAAACTCGAAAAAATGTCGCAATCGGTGCGGCATTTTTCCTCGGTGAATCAACCATCTCCACGCAATAACATCCATAAAAACAAAATTCGTAACAGGTTTTTTGCGCTTGACGTCAGCTACGTTGCGACCTCCTTTCGTCTTGGCCGATCAAATCAACAGGTTGATCCGTTAGGCGTTGCTTCAATAACGCTGCCGTGTCGCAACTTGAGTAAGAGGTAGACATGTTAACCACCACATGCCCACTCAACGTCCGCAACGTTTTCATTAGATGAACCGAGTAGGACGAGGACTACTGCTCTGATCGTACACCCGGGTGCAACCTTCTATTCAGACTGCAAAATACTCACTCTGTACTCCAATTTTCAGAGAGAAGAAATTCTCCAATAGAGAAGATAACATAGGCATCTATACATGTTCCACTACTCATTTCAGAAATGGCAATTGATACGGTCACTGTCAACTTACAAGACTTAGTCTTATGTCATATGTGGCATATGTGGATGGCGCTCCACAGAGAGATCCTTAGACTCAAAAGAAAGGAACTCATGAGGGTCCTCACTGTTGAGACTACTATATACTCTAACGGAGTGAAAGACGAAATTGGAAGATACTCTTGTTCTTATGACATATGTGACATATGTGGACGGCACATACAAACTCAGTTAAAGGAAAGGAACTTCTGAGGGTCCCTCATGTTGAGACCCTGATGTACTCTAACGCATGAAAGATGAAATCGAAAGATATCTATCCTTGCTCTTATGTCATACGTGGCATATGTGGACGGCGCTGCAGACTCAAAGGAAAGGAACTTGTGACGGTCCCTCATGTTGCGACAATGATATTACACTAACGGATGT
This sequence comes from Megachile ligniseca, assembly GCA_945859555.1. Lineage (NCBI taxonomy): Eukaryota > Metazoa > Arthropoda > Insecta > Hymenoptera > Megachilidae > Megachile > Megachile ligniseca. The sequence goes on from OX243790.1 coordinate 4,928,425, forward strand.
AAGATGAAATCGGAAGATTAAGTACCCTTGTTCATATGTCATATGTGACATATGTGAACAACGATGAAAATTCAATTAAAGGAACTTTTGAGGATCTTCAATGTTGAGACATTGATATACACTAAAGCATTGAAAGATGAAATCGGAAGATTAAGTACTCTTGCTCATATGTCATATGTGGCATATGTGAACGGCGCAAACTTAAAGGAGAGGAACATCTGAGGGTCCTTCATGAGGCTGTGATATAACGGATTAACAGATAAAATCGAAAGATGTCTTGTTCTTATGTCATATGTGGCATATGTGGAGCAGGAAACTCAGTTAAAGAAAGGAACATAGGATCCTTAACAGATGAAATTGAAAGATGTACCCTTGTTCATATGTCATATGTGGTATATGATGGCGTTGAAAGTTTAATGAAAAATTGCTTTTCATTCAAAAACGAACAAATCCGATCTAAAGTACATACTCCATCATGGAATCCAAATATCTGTGACTAGCATTAGCAGAACTCTATGTGAACTATTTTCAGTGAACAGCCTTAAAGGACAACCGGCCGGATCTTGAACTTACCGAGTTCTAATCTCGGTCGTTCTAATAGTTTGCCATTATCTCGCTTTATGGTCTCGTAAGTTGTGCGTTGAACGTCAGAAAAGCAACATGGACGCCTCACGGGCGAAGATATCGTCGCGTCGGGGTCGTCGGGTCCAGTTTCGCAACTTATTGCCACAATGTGGTTTACGATTCAAAAGGACGTGCTCCGATAATACCGATCCGTTTAAAATCCTTTCTGAAAACGTCGTCGACGGTTCTCCCGGAGCCGTATAACCAGTTTCAGTGATCTAAGCTGGTTATCACAACCGTTCCCGTTTGCTTAGCCGAGCATAATTTACGTTTTCCTGAAAATATCTACCGGATACCAAGCCCATTAAAAGTTAACCGCTGGTTGTCCGCGATTATGGTTCACTGTCAATTACGAGCGAGCCCTGTTGTTCATTTTTCGCTTTCCATCTCCTTTCCGTTTTGAACTGGTTCTACGACCGTTCCGATACAACGTCCCGAGTCAAAAATTCGACAGATACGTTGTTTTCGTGCTCGTTTTTCCGCGCCGAGTGTTGGATGACAAATAGGAAGTCGGTGAAACTGGATAAGGTGTTGCGTTCAACTGGTTCCGTGAAATCAAGTGGAAACTCGACGGTTTCGCCAGGAAAGGTTTCGTAATATTCTAGAGGAAGTAGAATGATGTATCGATATTTTTTGGTGTAGACATTTCATGTAACGAAGTATCTGAACATTAAATCTATGCTTTATTACGTACAACTTTACTGTAAGCTATAACTTGTTACAGAAACATAATTGTCTTGTTAAATGAATAAATGTGATAGACTCACCCGGATAGCCCTCTGGAATGACTATTTCCGGTCCCACTTTGACATCATGCCGATAACGATGTATGAGCAGGGTCGCGGTAACTCGAAGCGATTTTTGTTGCTGTTTGTACAGCAATACCGGCCTGCCGCCGGTACCTTCGAGTCTGACGACTCTCGGCAAGGAGAATCGATCTAGAAACTCTCGAAGGGGCATATAATTGCCACCGGAGCCGGAACTGCCCTCGGCCGTCGCCTCCCTCGAGCTAGGCAGCGATTTCGGCAACGAAGGCACCTCCTCGCTGGACATCGTCGAAAATTCACCGTTCGACGACATTGTTCCGCCTCGTTCACTTTTGCAACACTTTCCCCTCTATTTCTCTTCAGCTTCCGTTTCGCATCGTCAAACACCGTCACCAGAGATCCCCATCGGTGTTACGCGAAAGACTTTGAAACGTTTCTTTAGAACTTTCCAGAGCGACACGTCGTTTAATCTCAGCCACGAAAGAACGAATCTCGCGTTTATTTTCGGAGGCATTTTTAGCCCAGCGACATCTGCTGATTAACAGTAAACCGGCCAATTAGCGACTGGTTGTGTCACACGGACCTTCAGAACTCTTTGAACTCGGAACCGATTCCCAGAGGAATCATCGAATTCGGAGATTGATCAACGGATCATCGATTCACTGTACACTAACTGTTACCGCGGAGCAACAGCACGCAGTGAGATCAACGACCACGGTTCCACCTTTCGATCATCACCGTGGAACTCTCCAAACTTTGTCCACCTCTCAACATACTCTCCTCGATCTGAAACGATCCGAACAGACAGCTGAAACATCCATGATCAGCTCTGGAACTCAGGGTCTCTTTGGTAGCCGAATTAACGGTTCCTTCCAAATCGAAGGAACATCCGCACGTCTGGACCTGGAGTCGAGAGAGAAACGTTTCGATCACAATTTGATGGTACACTGTTCACGAAAAGACCCACGAGGTCTGGAGAAGAACCGATCGAACCGGCGGACGCGAAGTCACTGACGCCCGGCGTGACTGAGGCAAGCGTAAGAGACCCACAACCCACACCAACACGCTCACAACCGGTTGTAAGCGTGTTGGTACCACCACAGTGATTGTCAGCCCTGTCGGTGGACTACCAGCAGCGCTGCTGGTGAAGTCCTTTGCCTCGGAGTCTGTCCAGGCTAACAGAATACGTGGCTGTGCTCTCGGCCGACCTACGAGACGTGGGCTTATTCAATTGGACTCTTATTGTGTTCGAGGAACTGTCCTGACAGAAGCGAACCGCCTTTAATAGTTTCTCTAGCAACGTAATCGGGTGTGGTAAGTGAAGTTGCTGCGTGTACACGTCTCCGGTTACGAGTATCAACAGTTTGACAGGGTACATGCGAACCGATACTATTCGATGCCGATGAATTAGCTTTGCAGGAATCGAACGGAGCCTCAATTGTATTGTGGTTTGTTCGAGTTAATCGAACGGTCTCGCGTCTTGGATTTGCTTCTCTTGCTTCCTGGAAGGTTCAGGGAATTGTAATAGATTCTAGTGACGCTTTCTTGGTTACATTATTTTGGGTTGAGGTTTATGAACTGGGAAGTTTGAGAACTTTACATTTAAACTGGAGTGGATAGGAGTCTTAGGTCATAAAATTCTGAAGTTCTTATAAAAAAAAGTTTATGATCTGAAACATCTGAATTTGCAGATTTTAGAGAAAAAAACTTCAAAACGTACACTTTGAAAAAAGCAATTATTTTCAGTAATCTTTTCGTTATTAAGATGATACACTATTATTTAAAAAAGTAAAATTTGCATCGTGGTAACATAATTTAACTTTGAATATAAATTGTCAGAATAAAAGTATGATTAACAACAATAATTGTATATATCGTGCAAATATTTTGATAGGGTGTAATTGCATAAACATCCGCATTCAGCTAATAACTCAGCGTTCCGCTCTTATTTGTTCCACTCTTTGTTCCAATTGTAGATTTCACTTCAATTTCGCGGCTACACAAGCGTGAAATAATAGCGCAGCGTCCCGCAATTTGCTGTGATATAACTGTAGTGATAATAGTAGTTATATATTCTTTATTTCCAGCCTCGCAGACAAGAAATATAGACTTTAGGATGTTCATGGTTATTTCAACCTTACTAAATTAATTTAATCTTCTCTCTTTACTTTTATTTCTTGTCTTTTCAATCCACTTTTAATTAACGGTTATGTCTAAACCTTAGAACGACAAGTTATTGCTGCATTTGTTATTTCGAGGTTTAGATATAGCCGTTAATTAATTATTATTGATATAACTGTTAATTAATATCATGTGTAATGGATAATGCAATGAATAAACTAATATTAATTATACTGCAAATGATGGAAAATGTACTAAGGATTTACCGAGCTGTGCAAATTACACGTTTCAAATAGCCCGCGCTATATTACGTGTAACATCACGTGTTATTTGTGGTGCTAATAATGGCCGACCACCGAGAAATGTTAAACCCTTTCATAAATTTATTCTTACATTCATGGGAAGACAGTAATTTTAATTTTATTAATTTGTTCTTATATTCTTTATTAAAGTTATTAATTTATTTTTGTATGAATTTACATTTATAAAAATTATTAATTTATTCTTACATGAATTTACATTCATCAAAATTATTAATTTGCTCTTATACTTTTACACATTCCGAGTTATTAATTTAAACTTATCGATGTAATCTAATATAATTTGCATTAATTAAAATTATTAATACGATTAGGCAAACTTGTTCTCATTCCACTAGAACTTAAAAGGCAAATCTCACAAACATAATCCGCAGGATGAGGCATCACGAAAGATCGTCGCAAAGTAAAACTTGACGTTCGTCGTAAAACTTGTACCCGTAATACCTCTCCTTATACAGTTATCTTCCGACGCTAAAGGGAAATGGTACGTGCCTCCTTTTTCGCGAAATGAACATTTAATTATATCATTTTATTCACCTCATCCTCCGGTGAACGATGCGCACGTGAGATAATAAAAAACACGAAGGAAACAGCTATGGTTCCTGGGAAGCTTGGAAAGTGGAACGACCTTGAGTTTCATTGTCGAAGAAATCCTTGCGAGAACAACAAGCATGTATGTACCCGGTTGCATCATAGCGTGGCCAGTGATACGTGTTCACACGATTATTTCGCGATACCCCCTTTTCTTTTTTTTCACGGGAATCACACTCTTTTGTTCGACGATTGCGTATGTCCTCACGTTGTTAGCGATGATATACGATACAGAAAGATCGTTGCCACATTCGGACTCGAAATGTGATGCTGACTGAGATTGTTTGCTGGTTGATAAATAGATCACCATAGTTTCTGTGATTATGTCAAGGGTTGACACATGTCAAGGATTTCGTGAGTTTTTAAATTATTGAACGCACAAAATCTCAAACTTTAAAGTTTCCAAATATGGGATTTAAAAATGAGTCAATTTTCAATTTTTTGTACTCCTTTTACAAGGTCTGAATTTTTTTACTTTTGCACTACTGAATTTTGTACGTGACCTTTTTAAAATTGTGAAGATTTATGTTGGTAAGTTTTCAAATAAACGAGGCAATTTTCTTATCGGAAAAGTAGGTTTCAAATTCCAAATTTGGAGATGTAGGTTGTAAAAGTGCGTGACATTTCTTGGTTGCGAAATTAAAGGCAAACAAGGAAGGTTTTGAACGAGGACTTCTCTTCTTTTGGGTTTTACGATTTCAAGATGACATCAGACCAAGTAGGATTCGAAGACATTATTTAGACTTTTAAGATGAAGGTTTAATAAATGTTTACAATCCTCAGGTATTCTATTTATATGTGATGCTCTTAGGAATGATTCATAATGAACTGGTCATGAATCCTTTTTTTATAAATTGAAGGCGAAAATATCGTCACTGTTCTTTATAAAAAAAAAAACTAGTAATTCTGAAATATAACTATATATTATTAGTAGTAAGTTTATTTGGTTAATTAAAATGATAAGAACGAATTGAAGAATTGAAGAATTGAAGAATTGAAATTGCAAATATTTAAACGACCAAATTGAACATTACAGAACTCAGCAATTCGATAATTTCGGAATTCTTTCACTTAAAAATATAAAAACATCAAACCATCAATTCCAGAATTTCGCAAATCGAAGAGCTGCATATACAAATCAAAAAATCCAAAGAAACGGAGCTCGCAAATGCACGTGGCACTCTGTGCAGCCCATTACTCGACGATCCACTTCGCATTCGTTTCCATAATACCTGCAGTTCAGCATCCAGCCATATCCATTCCTCATACATTTTGATATCCACTTCACTTTTATTTTCGCCCAGAACCGTACCAACACGCGATTCCAATTACAGCTCTCACATTAATAACAACTTCAGTTTCCCGACGAATCCTGCTAACGTTCCACATTATCCGCGGCAACATCCGAATGATTAATTTTCAGCAGAAAAAGTAGCCAGTGGTTCAGCGAGCAGTCGCGATATTCAAAGCGCTGAAACCGTGTTGTTAATGGGCCGAGCAAAACCAGAACAGCTCATCTTGATAAACATTTACGAGTACAAAGTCGTTGGCATGTTGTATCCTCGAAATGCATTATAGTAGCATTTATTTGGCCGTTACACTTCTTTATGGCTTGTCGGACAAGCTTCCTTGGGCGTAGCCAAGAAATCTGGACTATTGAGACCGTATCGTGGTCGTTATATCTGAGAAGGTACCACATAACACGCGTGTATGAATGTGGAGGCCGGTGCACTGACGGTAAAACAGTCATTTATATTGTTTCAAGTGGTTTTCAATGTTACAGATTGTAACGGGGGGAGGGAAAAATTGAAATGTTCGAAAGAAATTTCTTGAATATAATCAACGATGAAATATCGCTTTATTATCCGGGATTCGTTGGTATAATATCAGGTTTTGTAGAATCGAACGTATCACGTTTCTTTTATTTTTATACTGATTGTACCATTGGTTGCTATGCACTCGATGCTCATTGTTACACAGGACGTTTCAAAATTGACGCCATCAGTATTATTTTGCATTTCGTTAAACAGTATTTTTGTTATATTCTATGTAGCATTGAAATACAATTCAAATTTGGCGCCATGGATATTCTTCTATATTCTCTTAAACAGTATTAGCATTATATTATATTATATTATAAAATTTAAATAATAGGTGAATTTGTGACTCTGATAGTTTGGGACTTAGAAATTCTTGTAATTTAAAGTAGAAGATTTCTGTTAGATTAGAAACCTAACCTAACCAATATTTCACCTGATCCAAAATTACCATCCCCTGTACCCTGAACTAGCTAACAATAAAGATTGGAATAAGGTTTAGCCTAAGCTTTCACGAAATGATCGAGGAGACAAACGCATGAAATAATTGTTGCGTTCTATTACGATTCTTCGTCAGTAACCTTGAAGTCCGTAAAAGTACTTAATCGCACATTCTGCATCATCATTCCACTTTCCATCCCGCGAACTCGCTCTCCCTTTCTTTTATTCCTGTCTCAGCAGCCGTGGCTACATTCAGGCAGCTTCGTCCTCAGACAGAAACCGAAGCCGCCACACCCCGGCTCACCTGGGTAATAATAATTGTTTGCGCGCTTACATCTAAAATGGCGTCCTTGTCCTTGCAAGGCTACACTCTCGCCACCTCGACTCGCTTATTTTCAACGATCCAGCAGCCAACAAACCGTGGGAAGATCGCCGGTACGCGATCTGCGATGGACCCTCCGGCTTGCCTTGACTGATCCTTTCCACAGATTAGTTGCAATCTCGAAACGCGACCGCGGTAAATATAGAATTAAATGAACCGAGACATTGCTACCGACGGTATTAATAAACTCGACGACTCACGCGTATCCCCGTGTTACGGAGAGTCACCATTTTGTCTGATTCTACACGTTTCGGACTCGCACCCTCCTCTGATACTCTTGAAGGGTACATGTTCATCGTTTTAAATTTATTTCATTTTTCTGAACTTGTGATTTGTTCTAGCAAACTTTTGATGTTTCAAATGACGTCGTGTTTGGTCTCATTTTAAGGGTCTCAAATATGTTGGCAGATCATTAGAAAAGTATTGGGTATAAGGTTCTATTCTTGCGTTAGGATTGTCCACTGGTATTCAACAATTTTTTTTAGCAATTTTTATAATTATTCCGGGTCCACACTGTACCTACCAGTGTACATATAATATAAAATTGAAACAAAAATGAAAGCTAGATTTCAACTAAAATATTTTGCAACGTAAGAGAAGCTTGTAAAACTTGACCGGTTTAAGGTCGCGATCAAATTAATAGAAAACTATAATTCTCGCGTTGGTAATTCGATAGCGACCCCTTAAGGGCAACGTTATTCGGTCACCGGTGTCAACGATCCGATATCGTGCAAACCGATCTGTTCACGATTCACGCCGGGAATGGCACGGCCGCCAATTAGGACGCACGCGCTTCGCATTTTTCATTCGCGGTTTCATATGAAATAAATGTGCTAACTAACCAATTACAACGGGACCGGTCGGTCCGCTCATTAGTGTCACGCTAAAGTGGCGACCGCACCTTCGCACGGTGCATGACACTCTCTGTTGCATTCGATACGATGACGATGATGCTCCTTTAACCACCGCAAATCCGAGATCGCGCCTCAGATATCGGTTACACGTTTTTATACCACACTTTATGTATTAGCACGCGCGAACTGCTCCTATTTCAATAATTACGGTTGGTTATACGCTTTACATTAATTCATTTACTCAGACGCTTCATTTTACCAAATTTTAGTCTTGGGCGTATAAAATATTTTTGAAATTTGTTTATTAAAAAAATTCCTCAAGATAAGTCTTAGATAAATAAATAAATTTAAAGAATGACAGATGCTTCTTGTTTGAAATATTTCTAGTATAAAGATAGAACTGTATACAATATAATATTAATATTAATTTTAATACACAAAATGGAGCACACGTTGTACACATGTGTACACACATGTACGTTCATATATGTATATTTACAAATATTAATATATTATTGTATAAAGTATTGCTGCATCTTGTATATAAAAATTAATATTGTATATCATACATATTATACACATATGTATGTTATATACATGTATGGTGACTATAAAAGTACATGTACATATACATCAACCGTAAAGGACAGAAATTTCAGTCCACCCAGTACACAAACCTAACATCCTTTGGTCTTCGAATGTTACTCATGATCCCGATAAAAGATAAGTCTACAAAGGTCCATTTTATAAATCTCGTGAAAGTTATTATTTAAATGGTCGGTGATAGTGATTCCGCGTACTTGTGGACTCCATGCAAATGTAAAAGAAAACGGTACCATGAAACTGCCATACCTTGCGTAGCCGATAAGACGAAACGGTAGCGAGAACCTTATCGTTCAAAGCTGCCACATAAAGCAGGTTTCGTTGGACAGGTCGTTGCGCTCGTAAAATCTCCTTCAACGTACGACAGTAAATTTTTCGACGCAAAAATTCCGTTTTTTATGCGCCCACGTTAACGTCTCCTGAGCAGGGCATTAAGTTCTTTTGATGGAACACCTTGTTCTCTCTGTTCCGCGACGAGTTTGTTCAAAAATATGCTCTATTTTAACATAGTTCAAACCATTGTAGTTTTGGGACGTGTAATTACAGTTTTGAGCTTGAAAAATTATTCAAATTTATTTTTATGATTTTTTTGGAAGTTGGATTATGTTGCATGAATATACTAATCAAATTTCAGTGATCTAAGCTTTTGAAGCTATTTTCTCGAAAACTAGTCCTTACACAAATTTTATTATATATTTTCGGCTTAATTTTTCGCGCTGAACTCGTAGTTCCAGTCTACTAAATTTGTGGTGTCAAATGACTCGAAAGATCTTGAAGACCGATTTGTCACGTGAAGAATCGATGTTTGAACATTTTCATAAAAAGCAACGTTGAAATTGATTCAATTTGATAAAATCGTTGGCCATCGCGAATGCCGTTCACTCATTGGTATTCCAGTCTCGATTTACTGTTAGCAGAACCGTCGATTTACTTCCTGCTACGGAATTGTCGACGTCGAATCGATAATTTGCCACTCGATTAACACTGCGCGGAATTTTTTTGCACGGCCATCGATAAACAGTTCCGTTTGTCCAGTTTCGTACTGGAAACACGAAGAATTCGAGAAAAACAAAGCATTTCGTTAAGTATTACGACAATTTAACTTTACGATGCGCTAACAGGGTGGGTAAATATAGTTTTGAGGAAGTGAGAGAAGGCAAAAGGTGTTCGTTTGTGTTTGGTGTTATGGGGGAATTAGTGCTGCGTGCTATGCTGCCTCAAATATTTGCTTAAAAGGAACAGTTTTTGGAATTTTACGATTCTTCGTAATTTTGGAGCAACGGATTTGGACAGAGGGACGAAGTTTTTGGCAAAATTAAATTAGCGATTTGTTATGTACACTTGTTCGTTAATTATTGTGGAAAAAGAATGAAACGGGGGAAGAAGGACGTGATGTGTTGGGTTATAAGGAACAAAAATGAAAAATTGTTGTTAATTGTAAAAATTTCCAAATTTCACATCCTAATCGCATGTCTCCCCGGCGCCCCAATTGACTACCCTATTTATCCAGCACTGTTACCGATGCCGAGCATTGTCTTCCTTCAGGACCTGTTGCACGCCACTGAAATTATGTGACCGAAAACTTAATCCGCTGCAAGTAGCACAAGAAGCAATCGACATCGATTGAATGTTGATTAATCTCTATGTAAAAATTTCAGAATTAAAATTGGCATGTGCTACCATGATTTTATGTTAATTCCCCTGCACGCAGGCGATATTCTGCATGCAAATGCAAGTTTTCACAACAACGCACTGTCTAATCCTTGGTTAGCTGATGTCATTTAAAACGATAAATATTTAAAAAATCGAGGTGCGTGCTGATTGTTGATCCGCACGCCGCCATTGTTACTTGAAATCCATTGAAATTCATATCGTTGCGTGATCGGAATATCGACTACGCTTCTTTCTCTCGATCATTAAATTAACTCTCGTTGCTGCTGGATTTTATAGAGGAATAATTTTAAATACTAATTTCATTTTTAATATTATTAAATACTAAATTTTGTTACTGATTTTGTAGAAGAATTTTAATACTAATTTTATGGAGGATACAAATTTGAATAGTTATTGTACAGGAATTACTATTTTATAGAGGAGCTAATTTTAATACTAATTTTATAGAGAATACTAATTTTAATAGTTATAGTACTAGGACGAGTAATTTTAATAATTGTAAAAAATCGTCACATTTCAGTTTTCGATAGAAATCGTTAATATAGTTAAGACGGTCACAAAATGGCGGTCAGGTATCTTATTCAAAATGGCGGCCATGTACCATATTCAAAATGGCGTCACAGTAATGTACACATTATAATTAATATATTCTACTTCTTGTATTTTGCATAAGTTGTTTCTTCCACAAGTTGTACTTCTTACAAGTTGTCTTCTCTACATATTATATTTCCCAAAAATCGTCTCTTCCACGCATTGCATTTTTCAAAGAAATAAATCCATGGTCCCCATAGAAAGAAATTGCAGAATACCCGGGTGGAAGTGACGCGCAGAAAAATGCCCCGTGGAATTTTGCCCGAGCCAATTGGCACGTCCGTTCAAGTTCGCCGATTGCATATTCGGTGTCGAAACGTCTCTTACGTATCAAAGTATCGAGAAACCAGTTTCGTTCTCGTTTGCACTTTCATCGTCGATTTCGGCTGGCCCGGATACACGGCCGTTCCTCGACATCCCCCTTCCTGTTCCCTTCTCCCGTACCTGCTAAAAACTGGTTAACCCACGCCTGCTGCAAAATCCCCGAGGGCTGTAGGTGTCGTTGCCACTTGACGTGCATACAGCATCGTGTGTGACGTAAGTCTTCGGGGTCGTGTCCGTGTCGTCGTCATCGAGCAGCAACCTTGAAAAGTTCATCCTCATCCGCACGGAGGATCCTAAATGGCCGAATGAATAAAAAAAATAATTTATCTAACTGAATTACACGTATTGGATTAATGCAATTGCTCCAAAAAGGAATGTTATATTGACAAGTTGATGATGCTGCAAAAAAGTTAAAATGTTAATGCACAACAAATAATTTTAAGAGAGAAGCATGACACAGCGAAACGTCTACTTCTGACAACATCATTTTTATAACTGGTCGTGCAATTGAAGAGACGATGATTTTACACGCAACGACAAGTCGCAAGTGTTGAGGTCTTTTTTACAACTCTTCAGCATTTCATGTTTTGCTGTCAAATATGGATTATCGATGAAAGATATCTTGGAAACCTGTATATTTATAGGTCAAAAAACAAACGAATCTATATAGGATTATAACTGAAATATTATACGATTATTTATTAATTCGAGAAGATTCATTAGAGATTATAATAAAATTTGTTCTTTTTGTTGGTAACAACACTTTCTTTTATTTGACAGAATTGAAGTTTTGTTAATGGATTTATATATTAAAATTATTGATATAAGAAATGATAAAATATATTTAATACAAGAAATTAAACAGTAAATTGCAGGTGTACGCAGTACAAGTTCTAAATATTATACATCCACTAATAATATTGTAGTTAATAACGAATAATATAATATTAGCGTCATAACACGAAACGTATAGCGTTGATAACTAATATAGATATAGAATAAACCACGTTATATCTCTAATATTCGATTCACTCCTCTCGGTTGCCTAGAAACACGATTCTCCAATTATTTTGAACAGCGTAATACCTTAGCATACGTTACTACCTACAAGCAAACATTTCATACAATCCTGTACATATGTTCGTTCTCGAATGTCTACATAGAAAACCTCTTACAAATTGCATCCATACCGAGAGCAACGGAGTACTTATATATTCTGTTGAATATGCACATAGTATGATTCAAAAGTTTCTCGTTTCGGAGACGAAAATTGAAAGTAAACCTGTTTCAATTTTGTTTCAATTTTATCTTCTTTATCTTGTCATTGCTGATATTCATTTATTGTTTTTGAGAATGTTTTATTGATACTTTTGTTGCTACTATTACTGATCTTAAGAGAATCAAAAGGGTTGTTATAGTTAATGTCGGTTTTTGATATTCGTAAAAATTAATGGGTTCAAGGATTTCGGTCGATTTTCAATTTTTCAATTATTCAATTTTTCAATTATTCAATTATTCAATTATTCAATTATTCAATTTTTCAATTCTACAATTATTTAATTCTTTAATTCTTGAACTACTGACAATATCCTCATCATAATAAAGACGATAATAACAATAAGAATAATAACAACAACAATAATGATACCAATAATAATAGTAAAAACAATAATAACAAGAATGACAGTACAATACTAATAACACTGAAAATAACAACGACAATAACGATAATAGTAATAAAACATTTAATCACAGAACATAAACGTCCAAGCGGTTCTCACCCATAAAACGTTCATCACGTCGTTCACGTAATAAATACGCCGACAAAAAAAGCATCTCCTAACGATCAAAAATAAAAGACGCGAACCACCAAAAAGTACCAACATGAGATCGGAAGCAGTTGATTTATTTGAGAAGCGAAGAACTTTTGGAGTTTACTATGCATGAATTCACGACGAGCTGAAACGATGAGGAATACAGCTTCCAAACTTACGGACGCTAATGTATATCAATCCCCCAGCGTACCAATCAGCGAATACCAAAAAAAGCAAACATCACCGGTTCACCCGTTCCCTCGTTACCGGCAGACTCCTCGTCTGTTCTAGAAGAAAAAGGAACGGATAAAAAGCGTCGTATCATTTGTTCACGTGACAGTGCAAACCAGTTTCCCATAAAATTCCGCAGACACGTCCGAAAGACGCATCCGAGAGGCATCGAACAGCCGGGATAGCTTGTGGCATTGGAAACAGTCGAGATCGCGAGGTCAAACTCGCGAGAGGAGATCCTTCTGCTCATCAGCATCGGATTATTATTACGCAGCCTGCTGATTCGCGTTCGATGCCGGCACTTTATTCGAAATTGTTAGCCGAACGTCTCTGTGGAACGACGGCGCAATGACTCTTTACAGATTTTTGGAAGGTGCAAGATATGGCGTATGCGAAATATGACGAGAGGGAAATATGATGAATGGAAAATATAATGTGAGGAAAATATGATATGTTGGAAATTAAAATGGTGGTAGAGATAACGTGTGGGAAGTAGAACGCGTTGAAAATATAGTTTGTGGGAAATATGGCGCGTGGAAATACACCGCGTGGAAATATGACATGTGAGAAGTACGGCGCGTGGAAAATTCGACGCGTGGAATATACAACACGTCGGGAATTAAATTTGTGGAAAATACAACGCGTGAGATATATGACGAGTGGGAAATACAGCGCGTGGAAATATGGCGCGTGGAAATACGGTGCGTGGAAATACAGCGCGTGGAAATATAACGCGTGAGAAATACGGCGCGTGGAATATACAACACGTCGGAAATTAAACTTGTAGAAAATACAACGCGTGGAAAATACGACGATTGGGAAATACAGCGCGTGGAAATACGACGAGTGGGAAATACAGCGCGTGGAAATACGGCGCGTGGGAATACAACGTGTGGGAAATACGATACGTAGAAAATTCAACACGTCGAAAATTAAGCTTGTGAATCACACAATGCCTGAAGAATGTAACGTGTAGAGAATATAACTCGTGGGAAATACGGAGCGTGTATAATAAATGTAAAAGAGTTTGTAATAAATTTCAATTACTTTTGCAATAGATTACAGAAAAAATATCATATCAAGCTTTATCTTCAACTAAAAAATATCTATCATATATTCTCTCAATAATACATCCACTTTCAGTTATCATCTTCTAAACTTCCAATTTTGAAATGAAGGGCTAATGTACCCTCCACGAGTGCAATTGAAACACTGTTGCAGACTTTTGCGCAGTAGTGTACCCCACTAATAGTGATTCGTTTGGCTAATGTAACTCGAACGACACGTCGAGTAATAACTTTATTTAGATACACTATCGACCAGTGTAATTGCACCGTAAATGTTCTCCAGGTTTCCTCTGTCGCTGTTGTTTTTCTTTCGTGGTATCCTTGAACATCCTCGTTTACAACGCAACTTGTCCCCGTGCACACACGTCGTGCTGAGTCTCGTGGTCGTTCGTTTGAAATCATTATAATTAGCAAGCATCCGCTTGTCTTCTTGATATTAAAAGTCTCCGAATGCGATCCTCGGCGAGTACACTTTTGCCGGGCCAGCATGCAACCTTTTATGGCCAGCCTCAGCGGCTTCATTTTTTGGCACCGTCGTCGATGCTATTTTGTCCCTCTCGTTCATTTTACCTTTGAGTTGCTTTTTTTAGGAAATACGTGTACTTTTAATTGGCGCGGACTAATGATGCTCGTAATCAAACTCCTTTTTTTAACAGTTGGAGTGATTAACAGTCAGATGTTGTCGATGCCGCCATTTTGTTTACGGTTGTCATCAGTAAACGGACGCGTCTCTTTTATATAAAGTTTAATAAAACAGATACTTTATGTTGTATACGTCTGCTAACAACAGTGATAGATTTTATATAAAATAAACAGTGGTAGATAAATTATAGTACCAAAAAAAATTTATTTTCTTAAAAAGAGAGAAGAAGGAAAGTAAAAGAAAGTGGAAGGTGTTCATGGAAGTCGGCAATTCTGGCGACTTATCGCTAAAAACTTATCGATTAATGTCGATCATCGATTCACCGTCCGGATGCATTACTGTCGAACGTTAATTCTCTCTTTTTGTTTTACGAATGTTTCATACTCGATAAAGCTGCTTATTATCGGTGCATCAGACTCAATCATAAAAGTCCGCGTAAAGCGACGTAAAAAGGAAAGAATAGTTCTTTCATATGGGAAGAAAATCTACCTTGTAAGCATTGGCGTGAAATAGGGATTTTTGTTTAGGATGGAAAAGCTTTTTTTTGTTATGGTTATTGAAAACTATATTTTAAGGATAATGGCGATATATGGAAAGGAAACTGATATTCTTGTAAGCTAGTGTATAATATCCGAAATTTAGAATTCTGTAATTCTCAAAATTCTCAAAAATCTAAAAATTACCAAGTCTGAAATTTCTAAATATTCGTCAAGCTCTCAAATTTCTAAAAATTCCCTAGGTTCTCAAAACTCAAGTTCCAAGATTTCTAAAAATTTCCAATAATTCCCCAAGTTCTCAAAATTCTAAAAATTCTCAAAGATTTACAAATTCCCCAAATTCCTAATTTACAAATGTACAAAATTCCCAATTTGACAATCTCATAAAATCACCCAATTGCCAAATTTCCAGACTCTCAAGCTCACACCTGAAATCCAAAAATTTCTAAACTTTCACACTCTAAAATTCCAAAATCTGCAATATAAATTCCCCAAACCCCCAAACCCAAACTGATCACCCTGTCCAAATTTCCTCAAATTCCCTAATTCCTATTTAAATTCACCAATTTCATCAGAATAAAGTTTATTTCCTCAAAACGGGGGTGACTCCACCCTGAAGTTACGCCAATGCGTTCAGATTCAGGTATCTCCATGCAACTGTAAAAGCTACACGATGTAACTATCCCAACTGTTTACACGCCTATTACAAGCCTTACGAGCATCATTAACCGGGCGTGTTTCGGAATCCCCCACGGTACGCAACATTTTTCAATACGCGAAACTAAACACGACTTATCGTCGAATAATAAGCGATAGCTCTCACGGAACGAGCCCTTAAACGTCTCCCTTCCTCTCCTATTTTACCTCCAATTATCTCGTAGCATCCGATTAAAAGCGAACGAATCACCGTAGTTATAATTCATCGCTTATCGAGGCTAGACAACGCGAAATTGGCGGCAAATTATCGCACGAGCATCGTTCGTGTCTTCATTTTGCCCGCGATTAATTGAGCCTCGAATAAAGTCACGGGTTTGGTAAAAGGTTAGTTATACCGTTCCTCAAGATCGGGTTGATATTACGTGTCTAATAGGGAAATTAATGTTGCACGAACAAAAGATGCGAATCAAATTAAGAGCACTCGTTTCGAGATATAATGAAATGTATTTTAGATAAGTAACGTTTACGTTAGGAGCTTAATGCATCGCTGTTAGCATTAGCTTAATGACGCTAACTACTCTCGTTGGCTTGTAATTGTTCCTTCGTCGATTATGAAAACTCACGGAGCGGAAAATAATTATCTTGCATTACGGATTCGTCGGAACTCCTAAATTTATCGATGACCTTGACTGTGACCTTGAACGTTCAACGCATGCGCAGTCGATAACGGGGAGTAATAAACGTGCGCGGTAAAGTTCAACCGAAGAGTACACTAAAATCGAGTGTAATTACTTTACTGCGCATAATTACTAACTACGATTAACGACTACGCACGTGTTTTATGTTCAAGGTCATTTCGGGAATATTTCAAAAGCGTTATTTGCTTTGGCCATTCTTAACCCTCTATAAAATTAAGATCTAATTCTTTATTAAAATATTACTTTTAATATTATTTATTAAAATATTGAACGATACTTTCAAAAATTGTCATAATAATATTTATCGTTATTTAACAGCCGATTTATATAATTGTACATAAGAGTACTTTTTCAAATTTATAAACATTTCTTTCTCGAGTATCAATTAGTTAGAAGAAGCTTAACTTTTCCTCGTTTTCTCTAAATAAAACTATAAACCAACTTATCAAAAAGTTCAATTGCCATAACAACATCTGACGAATCAAGTCATTCAGCAAAACCGTGAAGGTGGCAATAAGATCAATTGGAAGAACATCCCCAATTACCCAGAAAATAACAACGACCCTCAACGAAGCTTGAAACTTTTTTCTCAGGACAGAAAAAGCAACGGTTATTTTAAACCGCTTTCTCGAACAACAACGGGTTCTTTTTTCGAACAGCAGAAAACACGGCGTTGGTTAAGGTGGATCAGAAGAAAAGGTGGGAGGAGGAACGTTTTAACGCAACGACTTGGAGGCGCACGGGCACGTGAGAATTAACCAGCATTTGCATTGTAATACGTGTCCGGTAATCACTATGATTGAGGTGGGCGTATCCAATCCTTAAGTTTAATAGCCTGGGTTGCCCAAAAGCCCTGTGTCGCCCGGGGTTCGCGTGTACGTGCGGCGCGAAACTTTTATCGTTTCACCGAGTCGTAATTTTTGCGGGTGCACGGTTGCGTATGCGGTTCTTAAAGACAGACGTAGTTGTAATAAGCGCCATACTGAATTCTCCATGGCCTTCATTTTTCTCGACATCGGCGAACTTTGGGTTCACGATGGTACATGAGGGGACCTTTGATGTTCGGCGAACTCTTTGAATTTTATGGACGGGCGGGAAATTTAAATCGAACGAATTTAATTTCACGGCAATCTCTAATAATTAGAAATCTACTTTTCTATTTTTTGTATGTTGCTATGGGGGAATATGGGGATTTAGAAAATTAGAGAATTCAAGGTTCTGTAAGTTCTTCAGTTTTCTTTTTATTGAATATAAATTTGGGGGCTTTAGGAATTTGGGGATTTAGGGATGTGAGGATCTGGGGATATAGGGATATTGAAATTTAGAAATCATGGAATCTAGGAATTTAGGAGGTCTAGGGATTCAGGGATCTAGGAATTTAGGAATTTTGGAAGTTGGGAATTTAAGGATTTATGAACTTAGGAATCTAGGAACTTATGAATCTAGAAATCTAGGAATTTAGGAATCTAGTGATTTATCATTTTAATAATTAAAAAATTAAAAACTTGCAAAACTTGAATACTTGAAAACATAGAAATTTGAAGCTATCACTCACAACTTCCCTAGGAATTTAAAAATATTTAAATTTATAAATTTGAAAATTTGAAGATTTGTAAATTTCAAAATTTGAATAATTGAAAATTTCAAAATTTAGAAATACACTTTGAAAGTTAGATACTTAAAAAATTATCAAAATTTGCAAATTCGAGCCGAAAGAAGTTAAATCGAAAGGAAGTCTACGTTGCCGAGAGTACCAAGAGTGTGGTACACGTGTGTCAAGTCACGCCACACCGACGGACCACACATCCGACGCCGAGACGTTGCTTTCTCAGAGTAGTCATGGTAAAGTCGTGGGTAATCGTGGCCGAACGATCTGTCCAGTCAGATAGATCAAGCGTGGCGGCGAGTTGGCATCTTCAGGGAACATCGTGGTAGATTGCACGACACACGTTCCACCGCGTGTACATTTCTTTTCCGCGGGAGTCTCGATACCGCGATGAGGATTTTGCGAAGGATGAGAGGAGGAACGGCGAGATAGACGAGAAAATTGAAAAGGGAACGGGATTACGTGTGGGTGGTTGATGAGATGCTAGAGGAATATACCTGGTGTACATATAAAATGATTTTACATTATTTCTAACATAACTCTTCGTGTTTTATGGTGTAATTGAAAATCAATTTCGGAGGATGAATGTTAGGACTTGTAAAACATTTTAGGTTAGGTTAGGTTACTTTAGGTTAGTTTAACCTGACTCGATGTTTCTTTATATTATTATAATTGAAGATGAATGTCAGAGAATGATTACTCAGTGCGACCTTGACACGTGTCAAGGTCATCGGGTCTCTCCTCAATATTCACCCTAACTTCAAATTTTCCCTATTCCTTTATCCCCGACTGTACACACACGTTGATTGAGCATCGTTCCTACGTCGCGGTATGAGTTAGAGACGTGTAACGGTCTGCAAACTATGTTTTTGTGCCATTCCGGCGAGAAGGATCGTTTCTTTGAACCGTTCATCGCGGTCGTGCTCCCCTGGATGACGAGCTGTCGCGATTTTTCTTCTTTATGATCGACAACGGTACAGTCTGTCATATTTTCGCGAGTTTAGCGTTGCCCGCTCGTTATTCGCCTGTTTCCGAAGCAACCGGCTTCGCTGCCGCGGCTCGTCTTCTTTTACGACGCACGGCACTGTAATTTCGTTCGATGAGGAAGTCTGGAGGAGTCGAATTTTTTCGTGTATATTTAACGTTTGTGAATGTAAACAAAGGTCTGGAAAAAATCTGGGTGAGCCGAGTTAGAGGTTAAATTATAAATTAAATTGTACAGGTCCACGCAACTGTACAGTGCTTGCAGTTGCATTGTTTTTTTGAAAGGAGCTGTATTTTGCGTAAAAAGTATTGTGGTACAATAGTAGACAAATTAAATGTTACTATATACTCATATTTAATTATTAAAAAATTGCTGTCTATTTGAATCAGCTGAATTTATTCGAATTTATTGTTCAGTGTGTTTTGAGACATAAAACGAAGTCCAGACACGGTTAAATTAATACGTTTATGATCAAGTAAAAAGAGAATAACAGCCGAGAACAAGAATATTATAACGAAAGTGAATTTTCGATACGAAGAAGAAATTTGTCTTTCGTTACACCATAAATTCAAACAATTTACGAGAAACGCCCACCTGATTCTTTTTAATAAACTCGTTCCAACTATCGCGTACATATATCAAACTCCGCGTGTATCTAACCTTCGATCTCGGTAAACAAGCGCCGATAAAAAATGGCGGTCTCGAAATTACGGTTTTTCCACTGTACACCATGGTCTTTCTTCAATTATTTTCTACTCGACGTTGGGGGCGGTTGGACGCGACTCGCCTTAACCTTCATGTTTAACCTTCGATCTCGGTAAACAAGCGCCGATAAAAAATGGCGGTCTCGAAATTACGGTTTTTCCACTGTACACCATGGTCTTTCTTCAATTATTTTCTACTCGACGTTGGGGGCGGTTGGACGCGACTCGCCTTAACCTTCATGTTTAACCTTCGATACTTATACCGATTTTGCTACATTGTATGTAATTTCTGTACACTGTAATTTGTTCACACGGTATTCAATGAACACCGTTTTTTTCGGTGCACCGTGATAATTTAGTCCTCCGCAATCTCAACCATCAAGGCTGGCAACGGAAAATTGGATTTGTTTATCAAAATCTTCGCAGATTTTCATTTATTCTATCTTGACTAATAGACTGAAAATCTGTAATTAGCATTTAATATTTGTCATAACAGCCAAAATAATAGGTCTATGGCAAAAATGTATATAACCTCTTTTGTAGAGCTTTTCATGATCTTCATTTTTTGTTTATACCTTTTTTTTCTAGAATCAGTATTTTCGGATATATTTAATAAGAACTGTAAAAAACTTTGAAGGGCGCTGAAAACAAATTGGGGAACATTTAATAACATTTGTTATAACAGCCAAAATAATAGGTTTACGTCAAAAATGTGTATAACCTCTTTTGTAAAGCTTATTTTGAGCTTCATTTTTTGTTTGAACCTTTTTTCTCTAGAATCAATATTTCCGGATATATTTAGTAAGAACTAAACATTGAAGGGTGTTGCCGGGTGTTCCGATGGACTCAGCGTGAAAAATATCATCAAGTTCTCTAACCGCACTTGCACCGCAGCCTTTCCTGCGATAAATTGCATCGGTATTCCTCGTCGAATAATCGCGCAATAAGAGGTCGAAACATCGGGAAACTCAAACGCGCCGCTTAATTTTCTCCGGGCTTCGCAAAGGGGGTCGTTGAATCCGTGATTCGGCAGAGCGCTCACGATCCTTGCTGCTCGTGTACAGATAAAAGAGAGAAGGTATCTTGTCGGAAGTAGACATTGATGGCCGATAGCTCTGGCCCCGACGTGGACTAAGCCGAGGACTGCTTCGAAACTGCGTGGCACGCTGTGGAATCGTAAGATCGGAGATCACGCGAACGTTGAAGAAAGAAGCTTCGACTAACCTCTAACGGGCCGAAGAAAGAGGGAATTAGAGAGATCGAACTTACGGTGCTCGACGAGTTCCAACCATGTCACCACTAACTTGTATTAATGTTGCCGATCAATTCTAATGGACGTGGTCGCATCAGCACCGCACGTGCATTTGCATGCGTATATAGGGTGTTTCGTTAACGACAGTCTATATCAAACATTTCAACATAATTATAAATATTAATTTTAACCCTAAAAATATCAAACTCTAATGTTTTGCAAAATTATCTCCAGCTACACAATTTGTCGTTTTCTTTAAATCTTGATTTTCATGAAAATAAACAAGGAATGTATATTTTATTAATTCTCAATATTACTCAATATTAGTATTTTGCTAGGTTATTTTGAATGTATAGTTTGAATGAATTCGATCTTTGTATAAAATAATATACTGCAACGAATTATTATACAAAACTAGTAATATTAATATTAAGCAGTTTGCTCATTTTCGCTTCATTCGAAAGAGAAACACGGCCGCCATTAATGGCGGGAAACGTATAAACTTTCAAACGGCGTATAAACTTTCGCTGAATTGACGACGCTGAAGCAACTAATCCTACTAGTTAGTTATAATTCAATTACGTGCAACTATCTATTTACACGGTCTACGTGTAACCAGCTATTTACATTCGAATTTCTGTCTTCATCGGTCAAAAACCGTGCGTGCTGTCTCACGGATTGACAAGATGATTGAGAGTCCGGATGCTTGAACCTTCTTTTCAGGGATAGCCTTCTGCGTTTCACACCGGCCAGACCTTTTGACGTTATTAGTGAATATTATGTATTAGCAAATGGATTTTAAATGACTCCGCAAGCGATAATCAAGCGGATATATAGGTCCTAGGTTCATACGCTTAGGTACTTAAGTGTGATTAGTTTATAACTGTTCAACGACGATTAAGGCACATTTCAGTCTTACTCGAGCTAGAAAGCAATCATTCCGAGTGATTTTATGGTTCTTTAAAAACAAAAAGGTGTTCGAAGTTTCAGGAAGCTGTGCCGTACAGATGATAATATAATTTACAACGGAAAGTGTGCTAATCTTCTTCTTCGTATTTTTGGTAATTACACGTTTCGTTGTGGGAATTCTGCAAATTCACTCGGAACTTTTATCGTAGTCGAATTTTTCTGTAAACTCGTAAATTTGCAAATTCCCAGATTTCCATTTTTTCATCATCCAATCTTACCTCGTTACTCCAATATTCCAAAACTAATAGGTTATCCTGTTCCCACTAAACACACTCCTCTAAAAACCACGCTCATAAAGTGTGCAATTATCGTTCAGATCATCTAGTTAACTTCTCCGGTGATTAGTTCTCATTAGAGATTCATCAAGCTGATTGAGCCATCGGATTTAATAACAGCCTGCGCTCTAGAAAGTATTAGCGAAATACTTTTAATAGATCTTCCGCATCACGTTTTTTCCCAAAACTTCAGTCTATAAGTAGCCAACAGCGGATTTCCTCTTCCACTATATTGCAGCAGATGTTCAACTGTTTTATGATCACCTATCGTGACTGTGCAAAATAGACAGCTTATGTAACATTGATAATTATCGCTGGAAAGTCGCATCGCTGCTTTAGATTATCAGAGGTGTAACTAGGGATTGGTTATGAAACTAGTCACGTGTCGTCATGATGGATTAATGTATATCAAGATAATATTATAGAGCAATGCAATCGTAAGATGATATCAGGGTCTTTCAGCCATTTTGTAGAGTCAGGAGCGTCCATTTTGTAGAGTCATAGTCGTCCATTTTGTAGAGTCATAGTCGTCCATTTTGTAGAGTCATAAACGTCCATTTTGTAGAGTCATACGCATCCATCTTGTGGAGTCAAGAGCGTCCACCTTGTGGAGACATAAGCGTCCATTTTATAGAGTCATACGCGTCCATCTTGTAGAGTCATAAGCGTCCATTTTGTGGAGTCATAAGCATCCATGTTGACGAAACCTTTTCTGAAGAATGTAAAGTAGAAATAAATAAAAAATAAATAAATAAAGTTCAGCCGTGACAACTCAAAGCCCCAGCGTTGCCCCTAGCCAGTCCAAAAGTCCCAACGCTGCCCCCAAACTTCAAGGAACCCTGACGAAATGCCCCGAAATCTCGAACGGATCATAAAATGGCAAGTAGGAAGTGGAAGCCGCAAGAACATAAGAGAATAATGACAGGCAACATCGTTGACGAAGTGGGCAGCTACTGTGATCATAATTGACGTGCGCGCCGTGTTTCTCGCGGGGCAGTCTGCTTTGGCAAAGCGGAGCAAAGAAGTGGCTGGCCAGTGGGCATCGTTTTGCTTCATTTCTTCCTCGGCTGTTCCCAGAGAGTCGTAAAAAAGCCAGTATACTTTCGCGGAGTGGACGCGGGCCGATATATAAATTACACGTCTGATCCCGGGAGCCCCCGAGGAAGGTAACGGTACTCGGACGGCGGAGGGTTTCCGATCTTGGCCTGTGTTTCGACGTCCTTCTCCGGCTGGGATCTTTCCCGGGACACTGAACAGAGAAGAAAATCTGTTTACCGAAGGGAACTCCTTGCTCTGATGGCGGGAGACGAGGAGGGCCCGGGGGAGCCCCGGAGAGCCGTCCGGTTGATCGGCAGCCAAGATTGCGTGGAGTTACGTCAGCATCCTATTGGTACACTCGGGTACGGAGGATTCCTGTGGATGTGCACTTGAAAATTTTTGTATTTACTATATTCACAAATCACGAAATTTTCAAATTTTGGACGTTGTTAAATTTGTGAACATTTGGGAGATGTTCCTAAATTTCCAAACTTATATATGGAACCTTCCATGCTTGTAAAATTCAAAATTATACAAATCTCCAAATCTCTAAATGTCTGCATCTTCACATCTCTGAAACTCTCAATCTCTGTACCTCCAAAGTCCCACAGCTCCTAAATCAACAAGTCCTCAAATCTCCAAAATCTCTTAATTTTTAAATCTCCAAATCTCCAAAACTCTCAATCTCTATATTTCCAAAGACTCAAAATTCCCAAATCTCCAAATCTCCAAAACTATCAATCTCTATATCTCCAAAGTCCCAAAACTCCCAAATCTTCAAATCTCCAAATCTCCAAAACTCTCAATCTCCAAATCTCCAAAGCTCCAAAATCCCCAAATCTCCAAAGTCCCCAAATTTCCAAAGTCTCCAAATCTCTAAGGTCCCTAAATCGCCAAATCTCCAAAGTCCCAAAATCCCCAAATTCAAAAATCCCCCACCAAATTCTCCAACTCTCAAAAATCCCTACGAGCTATCATCAAAATGTCATCTCTTTTCCTCCATAGTCTTCATATTTTCCTTACGGGAGGCAGATTTGCTGTTGACTGTACGCGCATAGGTACACGAGCGGTCGATCAAAGGGACTCGGATTGTGCCGGGGTTTCGTTTAATGGCCATCCTCGCTTTCAGTCTACTCTCGTCGTCGCGGTTTCGTATGTGAAACCCTGTGCCCCGGACTGTCCAGAAATGGTGCTTCTCCGAGCCTTTTTTTGCTTCCGGGCTGCGCCATCAGATGCATGTTGCATCGGCCAGCAACGACCACGTGCACCGGTGTCGCTCGTTAACATTCGTCCAGATCTGCGCCATTGTTTTGGGCACTAATTAATGTGGATCGTTTCGGTTTATGAGAAGCATTGATCGTTGCGTTAGTGTAAGGTAATAATTGGACACACGTTCTAGAGGAACTCAACCAATATTTCTGCTGACAAGTTAACTAGTTGTGAGGATTTTAAGAAGTGACAGACTCATACTGTAAGTATATACGGAGCTTCTGTTACTTTGGGTCGACTTTATACGCCAACTTCTGGGTTGACAACAGTATACTTACTCTACATGTCTCTAACTCCCTGCTACGAATTCAATAAGCGGCAAATACACGGGACAGTGGATAACGTGTTGACACAAGAATTAACAAAATACGTTTTCTTTTGTCCTGTTCTAACGACCTAACTCTTCGGAACATTTCTTACACATGTTTTTGCAAAGGTTGGCAACGAATGTCGTGACGAATTGGTCGGTTGAAAGATGGCGGGCCGGCGGGCCATTAGCTGGTTTTCATCGGTCGTCTTGCGGCGAAGCGTATTTATGTGTCTCATTGTTCCTGCGGAGAGCGAAGACAATTGTATACGAAAATGCAGCTGTGTCAAGTGCATAATATAAGGTAACGGTAACGACGAAGAAACGCGACCACGTTGCGCGAACAATGAGCCGATTCGTAGTAGCGGCGCGATCATAAATGTCCCGCCATTTTTGTTCACCGGTGGCCGATGTTATATATGGCCGACCACCGATAGCGATAAATTTTATTCCGTTCGTTGTCCTCTCTGATGCCGCTATCGTGCGCCGTGAGAAATCATTTGCGAGATTCTATTGATTTCGATGGATTTCTCGATCTAGGAGACGTGGGAAGCGCGAAAAAGATGGGTTCGTTCCGATCGTATCGTGAGATCGTTTCGAATAATATATTCATGAGAATTATATCTGAAAGGTATAAATCTTGCAATCAAATCTAATGATCCAATAAGGAGACGCCTGATGTAGAGGAGGTTGCTAAATCTTGGGTATCGCTGTTGGGTGAGGTACACCATTTTTTATTCATATTGGTCCTTCATTATGAACGTTTGAAGCTTCGGTAATTAAAGTACCACAAGTACATATACAACACAAGATACCATAAGTAGATATATGAACCACGAAAGATATCTAATACAAATCCCTTCATAACTGTTCGCAAAATTTCCGCTAATAACATCCCTAAAGGCGACGACACTGGACATTCCATACGTCTTCTTTTCTTCCACATTACCCACATATTCCGTTGCTCGGCGGTAAATCGATAATGTCGGCAAATTTCTCCATACCGCGTGAAAACATAGCCAGATAACGGTCGTGCAGATATGGCGTACCACGGTTCCATCGAGCGCAGCGCCACTCGTGGTCACGGCTTTCCCAACATTACCTTCGATTCTCAATTGCCGGATAAAATGAGACTTAGAATGTGTAACGGGTTGATAATGATGCTGCATGTTCAGCTGGTAACTCGTTACAAGGATGCAATTATCGATTTTGCTGTTTGACGAACGAGTCTGATGCGTTATTGAATGAATTTCGATTCGCTACCGGTAATAACTCTTCGGTCGTCCATTTTGCTCGGTAGGTGCTGTTTAATGGACGCCAGAACATCCACCTTAAACGTCCTGGGAATGAATTTCATTTTCACACATCTTATTGCATGTTCGGAATTAAATACCGGTAATGATGCATGATTACATATGTGGTCGCTTACATGTGACCACATGTGCAATGATGTGGGAAATAGATTCATACTGATAATAAATTGATACTGATAATAAGTTTATACTTACTGATAAAGTATGCTGAAAGTTACATATGTGGTCGTACAGGACCACATATGACCACATGTGTGCAATGATGTGGACAATAAGTTCATACTGATGATAAATACATTGATACTAATAATTAAGTTTATACTTGCTCATAATTAAGTAAGTTGAAAATTACATATGTGGTCGTACAGGACCACATGTGACCACATATGTACAATGATGTGGGAAATAAGTTCATACTGATGACAAATTGATACTGATAAAGTTTATACTTACTGATACAGTATACTGAAAATTACATATGTGGTCACACAGGACCATATGTAACATGTGTGCAATGATGTGGGAAATAAATAAATTGCTACTTATCGATAATAAATATCTGATCCACCAGCAAAATTTGGAAACGACCTGGAATAAGTAACACGGAGAATGAAGTGATTAGGAAAGCAAGCTTAAGCAATGATCGTTAGCTCATCGTTACCCAACAAAGTTTGCGAATACAATTAGAGAGAAGCATCGAACAATGGACCGCAATTGGAGCAATGATAACGATAGCAGTTTCCCCGCTACAGTTCCCGTGGCGTTGCGTAAACCGTCAGCAGATTTCGCACGAGTCATCAGCAAGATGAAAGGAATCTGATGAAACAAAAGTGACTGGAGACTCATGAGAAATGTGAAAGCTGTACCAGCATCGTAGGTGTAACCTGTCTCACGCATGATCCTCGTGTTTGCAGCTACTGTCAAGGTACATTTGTGCTTGATAACCAGAAATGAAATAAATTGCGGAAACGTTGAATTACTGTTCTTTCTGCCATTCATACCTACCGCAAAAGTGTGTGGCAATACTGTTGCATCTGAAAGTTTACCTAAAGCTTTTAGGCTAACAATAACAAATACAAACGTGTATTTCGTCCGGGGTTTCAGTTATCTGTCTATGATCTCTTTGATCTGGAGCATAATTTTTTTTCGTCGAATTATCGCTATTAGCGTAATAGGTAACCCCGGGAAAATGGCATTCCCATGTTTTACCGTTCAACGTATCACGTATGGTTTTCCCGTACTAATTTCACGATGCCTCATCAGATTCTAAATGCGATCAAATGCCCTAATCCTCCGGTCGCACGTTATCGCACGGATCAAAGTATTATGCTGATGATCGTAAATTATTATAATAGGATAGATGGAGATCATGAGTTTGTGAATTCACCACGATCAGCGTGGGGACCGTTTATTTATCGAGCATGTGTAACACGCTGAAACAACGTTCTTGTGTACGCATCATTCTCTGGAGATAATGTCGACTGCATGGTCAATAACCGATCAGCGTAATGAATGTCCACGAATCGAGAAAACGGTTATCGTTCGTGGTGCCGTTGGAGGAAACGATATGTGATGTGGAAGTAATTCGTTAGGTGGAGCAGGTAATATCAAAGGGTTTCTGAGTTTGCTTTTCCTTTTATTAGAACACTGGTTCTGTTATGTTCATTGGCGTGCATAGGCAAAGTTTGCAGTTCATTTTCTAACTTTCGATTAGTTTGTAGTTGCAGAAGTATTTCAATCTTCCAATTTTCCATTTTTTCAAACTTTCAATTTCCCAATTTCCCAATTTTTCAATTATCAAGTTTTCCATCTTCCAATTTTGCACTTTTCCATCCTTCCAATTTTACAATTTTCCAATTTCCCAATTTCCCAATTTCCCAATTTCCTAAGTTCCCAATTTCCCAATTTCCTAAGTTCCCAATTTCCCAATTTCCCAATTTCCCAAATTCCCAATTTCCCAATTTTCCAAATCCCAATTTCCCAAATCCCAATTTTCCAATTTCCCAATTTCCTAAGTTCCCAATTTCCCAATTTCCCAATTTTCCAAATCCCAATTTCCCAAATCCCAATTTCCCAAATCCCAATTTCCCAAATCCCAATTTCCCAAATCCCAATTTCCCAAATCCCAATTTCCCAAATCCCAATTTCCCAAATTCCCAATTTCCTAATTTCCCAAATCCCAATCTCTCAGGTTCCAATCTTCCATCCTCGAATCCTAAATTCCCCAATTCGTAAATCTCCAAATTCTCTATCTTCCAATTCCCAAATCCTCAAATCCCCAAATCCACCAATTCTCAAATTTCCAAATTTCAAAACTTTCCCAATATACAAATCTTCGAATACTCGATATTGCATCGTACATAATCCATCGTAATGCCATCGTGTACTATCACGTAATATCCCGCGCGCAAAAATGTTAACTACGCCACTGGTTCTTCTCCAGTACCAGAAGGTTGTCTGATAGAGGCAGTTCTTCACTTCCGCCGATGGATTACACGCTAAATTGTTGAAGATCGGTTTTACCGTTAATCACAAATAGATTATTGTCCGGTAGCTCGAAGGTTCAATGCCATAATGCCTATCATTCCGTAGTCGTCGTTTCATTTTCTTTCATTTTCTTCGATGAATGGACAGATATTTTCGTTGATAAACGACCACGAGGAAGTGGAGTTAGCGGATTCGTTAAAAATTGTTACTCTTCAAATGTCAATTGTCGGATGGGTGCTTGTAATAGATTTATAACGTGCTATTCAGTCGGGTGATTTTATAGTTATCCACGTGATACATTCTGAACGTGTTCATCAAATTATATTAGAAATATAGGAGCCATTGTATCTAAACTTCCATCATTCGAGTAGCCATTATGTGGTTTGAGTTCGAATACCTCATTCCACAAGAAGTTAGCTGTTTAATTCAAATTTATTCAATTTTAGTCTTATGTTTATGACTGACATACTATGCAACTAATGGTCTATTTAAGTGTACATGAAAGGAGATACATTCAATGTCTCAGAGTTATAGGACATTCAATATTAATTTATCACCACTCCTGATTTGCCTGACTATTTAGCAAAAATATTTGATGTACAATTCGTAGATCCTGGGTCTTAAGTGAGGTTGTACTTTATGTTAAAAGTGTGGACCTAGTGAATTTTGACAATTACCAAAGATGTGAGTGTCACATGTCCAACCTTGACATCACATATCCAACCTTGACATCACATGACTACTACTACATCACATGTCTACTCCACCTGAACATTGTCAAATAGCCTAACTAATTAGGTATAAAAATGATGCCACAAGATTCCCACATTCTAACCCGGACTTAGAAGACAGATCGATTGTTTAGCAAAGAGCATTCCTGTCCTCTGCACATTCGTCTTGCAATGGTCATCAAGTACCCGCTCGCTCATACCCCGTATTACCGATCCTTTAACGACGACTATAAGTCATCGATACTTTATCGGTAATCGTTAGTAGCATCTCTGCAAACATCCAGCGACCCACGATCCGGCCATGAATCCTCGTCGCGAGTCGGGCTGTCGGTCCGGCTCGCGGAATGAAGTGTTGCTTTCGTGAATGAAGCAGTTTACGCTGGACACGATATCGCTTACAGCGACAATTTAGCGCCGCTAGTTAGAATTATGCGCGAAACCGAATACTGGCGATCATATTACGCGATCGCGGGATTTATAGGCCAACGGAGGATCCACGGGCCAGCATCGATGGCCAGCCCACCGAGCGCGAATTAAGTTTCCCGGCAATACGAGACGCGAACATTCAAGGTCGTAATTTCACCGTATCTTTCTACTCTATTACGGAGTTCTCATGAACTCTAACTGGACTTCCTGTTGCTTTGTCCATCGATCATCTCGATGTTCCTTCCTTCTTCGTGGGACCCGGACGATTCTTCTGCGTTCGGTACCCTCGACTCACGTTACGCTTCATTGGAAAGCTTCGCCAATCAGTTTCCCGAGCGGATGATTTAATTCTTGCCCACGATGGCTAATTGGCTGGTTGGTCCCCTTCGTTTGGGTGATCGCCATCTTGGTACGATGGAGATGCTCGAGATTTTTAGGCTTCCACTTGTGATGAATGATGGGACCAAAGTATCACATGGGAGGAAATTCATATTACTCTTGCTGTTGGAAGAAGATATCTTGAACTCTTTTTAGGTGTAACTATGTGGTGAAATTGGGAGAATAATATGTATATCCTGTTTATTAGCAATGATGTATGCGTTTCAATTTTTATTCAAATTTTTAGTGTGTGTTTGGAGTTCTCCATGTTCTTATTTTGGCTTCTTATGGAAGCTTCTTATGGATTTTATGGATCTTATGGCTCCTGGATCTGTCTGTACCTTTCTGGATCTTCTTGGTATCTCCTGGCTCCTCCTGGATCTCCCTTGATCTCCCTGGATCTCCCTGGATCTCCCTGGCTCCTCCTGGATCTCCCTCGTTTCTTTTGGCTCCTCATGGCTCCTCCTGGATCTCCCTGGATCTGGTTCTTTCTAGCTCCTCCTAGATCTCTCTGGGTATCCTTGAGTCATCCTGAATCTCCCTGTGTCTTCTTGGTTCCTTCTGGCTTCTTGTGGTTCCTCCTGGACCTCTCTGGATCTCCCTGGCTCCTCCTGGATGTCCCTGGATCTCCCTGGCTCTCCCTGGATCTCCCTGGATCTCCCTGGCTCCTCCTGGCTCTCCTTGGATCTGATACTTTCTAGCTCCTCCTAGATCTCCCTGGATCTCCCTGGATCTCCCTGGATCTCCCTGGATCTCCCTGGATCTCCCTGGATCTCCCTGGATCTCCCTGGATCTCCCTGGATCTCCCTGGCTCTCCCTGGATCTCCCTGGATCTCCCTGGCTCTCCCTGGATCTCCCTGGATCTCCCTGGCTCTCCCTGGATCTCCCTGGCTCCTCCTGGCTCTCCCTGGATCTGATACTTTCTAGCTCCTCCTGGATGTCCCTGGATCTCCCTGGACCTCCCTAGATCTCCCTACCTCTTCCTAGCACCACCTGAAATTTTTGTCTCTCCACGTCTCTCACCAATTCCCCTAATCATTTACTAACTCCTCGCCTACCTTTAGTTCAATCCTCAGCTTCTTAACTCATTTCGAACCACGTCATCCAACTTCAAATTATCAACAAGCATGTCTCTGATCACAACACCAATATAGCACGTTAGTATCATATTAAGTCATTTAAATAAATTGATCTATGTGATCCTCTCTATAATTAAATATTCTAGTTGTAATTTGTATAAGATCTAGCACGATTAGCATCACTTGAAACGAAGCTATGGTTCCGAGAACTGTTTGCAGATGGCACCACTAGAAAATCGCACTAAAATCGCAAAATGGAAGATAGAATCTTTTGTCAGTTCCTTTTGTCATATTCAGAATCGTCTTCCTATTCAGACCTTATGATCAATTCTCATGTGTCCTTCGACTTGCACCACTTTCATAATCATTCCAATACCGAATAAATATTGGGGATTTCTATTATTTTCGCTATAATAAGTTTGATCTGTTATTATTTTCATTCCTTTCAATAATGCCCCACTTTCAAAATCGTATGTTTCATTGGACTACAAATTGGTTGATACTTGTCTTCCTCCTACAAAACAGGAGAAAGTAATGTCGCTGTGTCACGCGTACGACGGTTTTATTGTTGAATATTAAGTTCGCGTGTAGCACAGTTTTCTAAGATAGTAGGTAATAGCTTGATGGAAGTTTCCATGCCATTGTTTACATCATCTTATCAAGCGTGTCTTCGTGCACTTTCTCTAAGAATTAGATAGCTCACAATTAAACAGTATTGTAATTCTATGTGACATTAATTCCTTCCAACATTAAAACAAATTTCAAAATTTATTATTAATTTATATAAAAAATAAAATTAGCAGAACACGTATGAAATGTAAGTTAAGGCAGTTTCATTAGGCAGTTTCATGTCGCAAGATTACTATAACTAAAAAAGTATTATGTGTATTAAAAACGTTTTGTTGGTTATAGTAGTAGACTTGTTTTTATTTTTCAATGCCTAATGTTTTGCAAAATTTTATGACTGTTATTTCGTGACCACCTTGAACATTGTGTGACTGATTTCAGGCCAACAGTTGGCCCAATTTTTCGTGTCGGATATCGTAGAACAAGTCACAGAACAGCGAAACGACACCGATGCTCGTGTATCTCCTCATTTGTCATTCGGAAGAACATGTTAAGAATAATAACATTGTCTAAATGTGACAAGTGAAAAGGAAAGATTGAATAATTAAGTTGACCTTACGACAGAAGTATATCAGTAGGAAAAATGAAGTTGTTCAAATTCTTACATTCCCAAATTTTTATATTTTTAAATTCTCAAATTTTCATGAACTCAAACTCACAAATTTAAATATTGTGAAATTGTGAAATTGTCAAGTTGTCAAATTGTCAAATAACAAAATTTCCTATACTCTAACTTTCTAAATCGTCAAATTTAGAAATTCTCAAATTTCCAAATCTCTAAATCTCCAAAGTTCCAAAACCCCCAAATCTCCAAATTCCCACCTCACCAATTTTTCGCAACACCACTTACGTAAACCCCCACATTTCTTCCAATCCTAAAATCCACCCCAAAAATGACCAAAAGCCTCTTCCACTCGTCAAACCCCAAATTTCCCAAATTCCCAGCTTCCCAACTACAACAAACTTCTTCCGCGACAAAAATCAATGCACATATATTTCGATCGTTTTACGGCTCGTTCGACGCGTTTATCAGCCTTCAATCTCGGAAAATGGCCGAGGCAGGCTTGAGAACAAGAAAGTTCCATTTCCTATTTGCTCGTCCGAGGGACGCTCCGTGTTCCTTGTTGTTTCGCGATTTGCATCGACTTACAATGCCGCGTTGCGGCTCGTTTTCAATGCGGCTTTGTTGCGCGCACGTACACGCGACCTGCCCGCGTTCACACGAAGCGGATTCCCATATCAGATATTCATCTTTCCTCCACTCAGATTCTGCCGTCGAACGCGACACTCCTGTATATCGTTATTGTTACCATCGCTCTGAAGAATCTTCGCAAAATGGCACTTTGCCAACATGCAAAGTACGTGAAGTCTCCTTTCGAACGCATCTGTTGCGATCCGTCGTTTTTAAT
The DNA here is from genome assembly GCA_945859555.1 of Megachile ligniseca. NCBI lineage: Eukaryota > Metazoa > Arthropoda > Insecta > Hymenoptera > Megachilidae > Megachile > Megachile ligniseca. Next base: position 4,961,996 of record OX243790.1, read on the forward strand.
GGCAGTCTTCGTTTTTACTCGCTGTTTGATTTTCTACTCTGAAAGTCGACAGCAGTGAAAAATAGCATTCGCATGAATTACTTTCATTATTTGGGGAATTTGTGGTTTGGGTATTTCGGTAATTTGGAATTCAGGGATTTTGGGAAAATTGGAATTTTTGGAATTTAGGCAAACCTATAAAATTCTATGGAAGTTTAAGGAAATCTAGGGAAATTTAGGGAATTCGAAGCAAAACTATTAGAATTTTGGGAAATTTAGGGACATCTAGGCAGTCCTATGAAAATCTAGGAAAATCTAGAGAAATCTGGGCAAACTTATGAAAATCTAGGGAAATCTAAGAAAGTCTGGGAAATGTGGAATCTAGAGGAATTTAGAAGTAAAAGTGAGATTAGCACTTAACAGTACACAAGACATACATGAAATTTTATGAGAGATGCACACGACAAATATAATTTATAATCGTCGTACTGAAATTACAAGAATATTGTAAAAATCCCTAGGTAACTGGCAAGTTTGAGGTCTCACTTTAAATCACGACAGACTCTCAACAAGCTCCGCAGGATCCAGGAACTGAACGCGCGTAGGACTACAAGCACGATACCGTGTACAGTCAATAGCAAACATTTCACTAGGAAACTTTAGAAATTTGGAAATATAGAAATTCGAAAAGGTGTCATTTTTAATGCAAGGACGCAAGGGTAACGAAATCTTAAACCATCACCACGTTGTTAATTACTAGTGGACCACATATTAGTTTACCCTTAAATTGTTAAATCTTCAAGGACCACAAATTAACTCAATCTTCAAGGATTGTATTGACCTATCTAGAAATTGTTAAATCCTCAGGGAGTACAAAATAACCCACCCTCAAATTGCTAAATCCTAGAGGACCACAAATTCACCCATCCTCAAGCTGTTAAATCCTAGAGGACCACAAGTTCACCCATCCTCAAATTGCTCAATCCTCAAGGTCCATAAATTCACGTAACCCAAAACTGTTAAATCCTATAGGACCTCAACTACTTAACCCATGCTCAAGTTATTCAATTCCAGGGGATCTCATACTAAGCTGTCCCCAAATTGTTAAATCCTAGAGGCCCACATATTAACCCATCCCCAAATCGTCGAATCTTAACTTCTCCACCCATCCCAAAATGATAAAATCCTAGAAGACCACAAATTAACCCAGCGCCAACTAGTCAAATCCTATAAGCCCACATCTTAGCCCATTCCCTAACAATTAAACCTTAAAAGATCACCAATCAACCCAATAGCTAAAAATCCTTAATCCTCAAAAATTCGTAGAAATAAGTAAATAACAAGTCATGTCCCCATAGGTTTATTCCGCTTATAAGGATGATTTGCCGGTGACTGTACTTACGCAACGTGGCGCTCGCGCGAGTCACAAAGCGTAAAAGACGCACGCGTGTGCCGGCCAGGACACATTAAGATCATGATGTTACGCGACAGTGACATACCGTCAAGAATGCCGCGAGTACGTGCGGTGAGGTGCGTATCGTGGAGCAAAGCTGATTTATAACGATCCTAATGGAAATAAAAGCAGGCGAACTCGTAGACGCACGAGCGCGCGCGCGCGCGCGTGCATTACACGCCGGGATAGCACGCGTTCATAACGCCCGGCGACAATGACATATCGTCCGGAATGTAAGGAACACGAACGCGTCTCTTTCCTCGAGAGGGTATCCTCGTGTTTGCACCGAGAAAACTTGTAAAAATTTGAGATACCAGAAAAATCAGCCAACCATGCGAAAGCGCGAGCGCAAAGTTGCTGCAACGAGTATGGCTGGTTATGGTGCCATTTTTCGCGACTGCAATTATGTTGCAACGGACGTGTTGTGATTTAAGGATCGTGTAGGTTCTGCAAAGTCGATGGGCACTCGTGAATTACCTATTTAGTTCTAGGGTTAGAACGTTAGGTCTGTGGTTAGTACTGTGGGTGTAATATAGGGAGTTTGGATATAGGGACTTTGGGGGTTTGGAAATTTGTAAATTGGGGAATAGAGGATTTCGGAGTTTTGGAGGAGGTTTGGAGGTTGGGGAATTTGGGCAGTTGGGGATTTGGGGGTTGGAAATATGGGAAGTTAACTATTTGGGAATTTGGGGATTTGTAGATTGGGAAATTTTGGAATTTGGGGATTTACAGGTTTGGAGGTTTGGGAATTTGGGGATTTGGGGATTTGGACTTATAGGAAATTAAAAATTTGGAACTTGGGGTATGTAGATTGGAAAATTTAGGAATTTGGGGATTTGGGGATTGGGAAATATCGAAAATTACAGATTTGGAATTTGGGGATGTATAGATTGAAAAATTTAGGAATTTGGGAATTTGGGAATTTGGAGATTTAGAAGTTAGGGAATTTGGGAATTTAGAGTTTTCAGTATTTGGAAATTTGGAAATTTGAGAATTTGAAAAGTTGAACATTTTAAAAATTTGAGTATTTCAGAATTTGAACATTTTAAGAATTTCAGTATTTGAGAATTTGGGAATGTGAGAAATTGAAAGCGACAGTTTGCCGAACATTAAAGACACCAGAGTGTCGCCTCTTGTTCCCTGTCTTTGCACACGTGGTCAGTTCAGGATGAGACTGGTTCCTCCTGAAGAACCTTACTCTCGCTTTCCTTCACGGCATTCAGTCTGGTCCTCCCACAGCAAGGACCTCTTCAGGCCAGGCCTTTAGCTTGCAGATTTATGAAACTTTCTCCGTTGCATCGAACAACGACCTGTTTGTTTCTTTACTTTTATTCGAACGTCGATATGATAGGCTCTCTCTTTGCTGGACGGGCCTGGTACACTCGGATATGTTTGCTTCTTTTACGTAATGGATTATATGCATAATTGGTCATTTTGAAATTCTTGAATAAGATATATTATCAAATTTGCAAATTTTTAAATGTTCATATAGGCATATCTTCTAAATCCCAATTCTTCAATTTTTCAATTCTTCGATTCTTCAATTTTTCAATTTTTCAATTTTTCAATTTTTCAATTTTTCAATTTCTCAATTCTTCAATTCTTCAATTCTTCAATTCTTCAATTCTTCAATTCTTCAATTTCTCAACTATCCAAATGAATAATATTGCCATTGTCACAACACGTACGCAAAGTATAAACAGTATTAATATAAAATTTGTTTGCAAACTTAACGTCATCGAAAAATACAACAACGAATACCGTGTAGTACACTCAAGTATGAATAATAGTATATTCGACGTATAGTGACTGCAGACTTCTTTATTTCCACGCAATGAGAATCAATAATCTCACATGACGGTTTCTAAACATCTCGTTAATCAATGTGTCATAGCGAAGCGTACAGGAAAGCTTATAGAATGCAAATCGCGTATTGACCCACAGCCGCAAGTGAAATCAGATTTGCCCTTTGTTTAGTGAACCATAAGTGAATCCGATTTCGCTGTAACCGCAATTGGAACGATAGCAAATGAAGCGACACCATTTTCTCTTTGGTCGTTCGATTTTTACAAAACCGTTTACCAAACGGTCGACAAAGAAAGGTATGATCAAACAAATCGTAATATCCGCGGTTAGTAACTTTGATGCTGTAATAACTGTACTTAAAAAGTTTGGTATACTTGAGATTTTGTAAAATGAATTTATGGATTATAGGATGTTATATTTGGTAAAATAATTTGGAAGTTTTGATGAAAGTTTTATGAACATAAGATAGGTCTTTATGGAGATTTTTAAAATATATTACCAATTTGGTTTATTTTATCAATTTTATCAATTTGATGAATTTTGTCAATTTGTTCAATTTTGTTGATTTGATCAATTTTGTCAATTGATTAAATTGATTTAATCAATTTTGTCGATTTGATCAATTTTATCAGTTTGATCAATTTTATCAATTTTATCAATTTTTCCATTTTTAACAATTTTTATCATTTTGTATCATTTTTTATCTTTTTGAATGAATTCCATCAATTTCCTAATGTCATCAGTTTCATCAATTTTATGAACTTCATCAATTTCATAACCCAACGACGTTATTTTCCACTCTCCATTTCAACGCCTTCAGAAGGAAGTTTCATCACAATCAATGTTAATCTCGCATTCTTTATTTACTTTTACACCAGTACCTTCCTTTCAATTACACCATAAACTACGACATACTCCATGCAACTGGAGCAGCTACTCGGCAATCGCAGCAGTAATAAGAGCTCCGTAATCCTAGTAATTAAGTAGATCCCTAACGGATAACCAGAGTGCTACAATATTTCCCGAATAAAACAACCAAGGGTTTCCTCACCCGGCACCAGTTAACAAAAGTGAAATTCTTCTGGCACGTCGTTCCCAGCGCCAACATGCCTAATCAGACCCCAGATACCATCAAAACAGGTGTCTGCAGAGACGCTCAAGAACCGTCCTTACATAAGGAATTTTCACTCGCGTTACTTTTCTCTTTTTTTAAAAAGTTACCTAGAGTTCGAGCAAATTTTTTTATTTCCAAATTATTCCATTTTTTTATTTCCAAGTTAGTGGATTTTTAATAGTTCATATTCGAAAATTTTCGCAGTACGAATTCTTCCAATTTGGAAATTTTGCAGTTTCAAATTTTTGGAGTTTGTCAATTTCGAAATCTGGGAAATTTTCTAGTTTGAGGGGTTTTGAATTTTGACGTTTCAAAATTTCCAAATTCCTAAACTTTCAAATACTCAAACTCCAAATTCTAAAATTTTTCATTTGCTAAACTCCCTACATTCGCAATGTCACAAAGCCTCTAATTCCCCAAATTTCCATATTCCAAGTCCTAAACGTCAAAGTGTACCACGTCGAAATGTACCACCTGAAAATGACTGGACTCAAATTCTCCGATATTCCCTAGGGATTTGCCACTGACTGTACAGGAGGCGTACAAGGCCGGGTCCTCGTATCGGAAGGTAGCATCCTCCCGGGCAAACGCACACGCCGCTATCAGCGTGTACTATGACGTGATACATGACGCGGGCCGCGATAATAATCGTCGAAAGGTATTCGAAGCCCTCGCAGGATGTTCCAGCCGGCTGTATCGGCGGAAAAAAGCCGAAGAAAGGACTCCTTATCGGCGCTGTTCATCTGCATAATCTGGCCGCTCGATAACCTATGACCGTGTAATTTATTGACAGTCACTCGTTGCCTCGTGTAGATCTTTTTGTCAGGTGATTCTTGAAAAATACCTTCACTGACGTTACATGTGTACTCTCTGACTGCCAGATATTTATATTCGACGACTCATTCGATCTGGTGACAATTGCAATTTTTACCAAACTCTTGCCTGCTGACTTGGTGCTTGCATGATTAGGCTATTGATTTTTGTATTTAATTACCAAAGTACCTTTGTGAGTACAAAGAAAATGTCCTACATCCAAATTGAGTATACAGATGCAAATTTTGTGAAGCACCCTGTACCGCGTCCTTACATTTTTAACGAAATTATTAGCAACCGTATCATATCTGATCAAACATAGCTCACACATTCCCCACCGGACACGGTTGTCAACCGAAAATCTCGAAACTATGCGTATCGCAATAAATATAATTAGTATAATCTAGTATTATATGCGTCCACGTGAATTCACTTGATACTCGTCGAAACAACTCAATAAATTCGTATTGGTCCATATAAAGAGAGCCAAGCGTAGCTACGGCGTTCATGGTCCGCTGAGCTCACGCTGGCCACTGATACGTCATTGATATGGTTATTGTTGGTAGATTTCTCATTTTGTCCGAACCGTGACTTACAATATCTGTTGTTTCATACAGACAGCTTCCTGCAATGAAATCCATTGTACATTGACTAATTCTCCAACGTGAATTGCTTATATTTATGAAGACCGTGCTGGTTTTGGTAAAATGGAGGACTGAGTGATTTATATTCTTCAAGCTTTATTTTTATTTTATTTAGATTACAGGTGGATTGTGGGAATGATGGTCCGTCAGACTTTAGGACGTTTATTTAATGGGTCTCTTAGGAGTCGATGTTAGGGTATCAAGGTCACAACAAGGTCTTCAATGTTTCTCTACATTTTGTTGCTAGATTTATGGACATCACAAGTCCAAACACTTATGCTATCCACATGTATGAACATCACAAGTCCAAACACATGTGATATGCAGATTTATGAACAACATTAGTCCAAACACTTGTGACGTCCAGATTTAGGGACACTACAAGACCAAACACTAGTGATGATCAGATTTGTGGACATCACAAGGTCAAGCAGTTGTGACGTACAGGTTTATGAACATCACAAGTTCAGACACTTGTAACGTCCACATCCATGAACATGACGGGTCTAAAGATTTGTGTCGTCCAGATTTATGACCAAGTTCAAACCCTTGTGACGTCCAGATTTATGAACATCACAAACTTGTAATCAGTTTCCGATTGAAGTAACGTTTGAAATAAAAAAGCTGGTGTTATTTGACCATAACAAACCCTCGTGATCAGACGGCGGAAGGTATTCGAGGTCGAACAATGTGGCTGCATCAAGAAATGATTGGGTTAGCGTTCATCAAACCATCGGATGAGTTGCAACACCGACGGGCTTAACGATTCTGTAAGGCTACCGCTATTTGTCGAATTAAATCACGTTAATCCATTCGTGATTCTACGATCGAATTGCAGCACGGTAGTCTCGATCCGCGACCAGATCCTTAGATCCCCTCGAACACTCGTTAAGAACATTCCGCGACCAACCTGGACTCCTCTGTCCCTTCAGCGAACCGGTAAGCCAGGATACGATCTGGGACTGAACTGTGTATAGTAGTTAGACGGTTGGTTGTTCGAGTGCGATCTCGCACAATGCAACCGTGATTTGTCGACTTTGGACGAGATCGATGCTGGTACGTGCAATCAACCCGAGCTACGTTCTCGTGTATGCCGATTGAAAAATTCACCGGCTGCTAATTAAAGGCGGAGAGAGTTGTGCAACCGGGATGTGGTTTGATGTAGCTCCAAGAGGGATAGGAGTTTCGTGGAACGTTACTTCGCGATTTCTTCCTTTTCTAATTTCATTTTTTCTTTTTACAGGTTTTTATATTTGTCGAATTTTGTTGGTGGCTGGGTTGTATGGTACTGAGTTTAAATTGCAAAATTCAGGTACTTGAAACCTCAGGTCTAATTACATTATCCTATGTCAACCATTATACAAAGTATCAATAAACCAACAGTGAAACATCCCTCTATCACGTATATCACCTCTGGAGCCCCAATAGCAGGGAATTACTAAGCATCCTAACACCATACATCAAGATCGTTCATTCTATAAGTACTTGAAACCTCAGGTCTAATTACATTATCCTATGTCAACCATTATACAAAGTAAAATATCAATAAACCAACAGTGAAACATCCCCTTATCACGTATATCACCTCTGGAGCCCCAATAGCAGGGAATTACTAAGCGTCCTAACACCGTACATCAAGATCGTTGATTCTATAAATACTTGCACACCTTATGTCCAACTATTGCTCGATATAAGGTGTCGTTCACAACAGAATTCTGTTCCAGTAAATTGTTATCGTAAACAATAAAATGGCGTGCAACAAGAAGTCAGCTGTTGGTGACACGAGTAGATCGTGCCTTTTTGTGATTTTCTGCCGGACAGTTTTAGGTGTGCCAACACGATAGTAAGTCGACAAATCGCAGAGCTATTGTGATATTCTTGTCAAACTACCGTTCGTGGGTTTTTGTCCGATCGCGTGGAATGGGACACTTGGGCGTTCGGTTATAACTTTGGCAGATAAGATCTGGCTGCCTGTTCGTGGACGAATTTTTCCTCGGTCGCCAGCTATTTTAGTAGCTCTACACTGTAGACTTTAGCGAATTGTTGCGGTTCGGATTTCGAAGTGGGTGTTAATGGAACTTGTACTCTTTGTTTGCTCGTGTTCTTATCGGTCCTCGATCAGAGTCTGCGGAGGACATTTTTGTTTAGTGCGCTGGCGAGGAAATTTGAAATTGAGGAATTTGGTGATTTGGGGATTTCAGAATTTGGAGAAATTGGAAATTTGGGGATTCAAGGTCTTGAAAATTTAGAAACTTGAGAATTTGCATACTTGAAATTTTGGTCATTTAAAAAATTAATAATTTAAAAATTTAACCACCTGACAATTTGAAACAATTTAGATTCTGGAGTGTTGAAAATTAGAAAATTCTCCATTCAAGAAATTTGAGAATTTTTGGAGTTTCAAAATTACAAAATTTGGATCAAATCGTATTTCCAAATTTACAAATAAGAAAATTTCAACCTTGAAAATCTAGTTCTGTCAAAATTGTCTAATACCACGGCCATATAACTAGTGGCAATATAGCAATATCGAAGAGAACATTTTCAAACACAACAATGTACAAAACTGCAAATCACTTATTTCAAGCTAAAATACAGTAGACTCCCGTTATATGGCCGCCTTGACTCTCTCGCTATGAATAAGAATACAGATAAACGAATTGTCCGATAAAAACCGCATGCATTGGAAGTTAACTAGAATATGTAAATTAGAGTGGCGTTCATTAAGCTTCTCCTAACAAGATGAACAAGTAACAGTGAACCGTGTTCCATGTTCGCAGCCTGAAACGGCGGTAGAGCCAGCTTATTTTACTGCTTATAATTACCAGCACGCCGAAGATTACTGTAATCGAGTCTACAGCGAATTTATTTCGAGACGAAGCGTTTTCAGTGAACCTCGAAGGTGCTTTTTCTTCGTGGATGAAGCATTTAACCGAGGGCGGGACTGGGATAATTTGTCTTTTATGATGAATTGCGGCGAAACGAGGTTTGTACGTTTATGAGAAGCTACCGGTAGAGACTGTTTGCAAATGCTGGTAAAATTAGTGTCATTTGTTCGGCGAAATTAATGTCGTTCATTCAGACGGTTCTCGTTTAACTGCCACTTTATCTTTGGATTAATAGGGATGCTCGTAAATGGCCGAAGATTTTTGAAAACGAGAGGTATTTTGCGTTCGGTTACTCGTAAATGTGCTTAATTTTACAGAAGCCATATTTGTTACTCGCGCGAATAATTTCTTTAGGAATGTTCGTACCGATATTAATTTAAGACGTGTTCAAAAGACTTTTAGGTTTATTTCAAACCTCTAGAAGTTTGTTGCTTTATGGTTAGGTTAGGTTCTCAGAAATTGGCGGGAAAATTATCGTTGAGAAGAATGATTCTATTAACTAGTATTATCAGAGCTTGTGGTAAAAAATATTGTCACAATGTCAAATTATAATATTGTCACAATGTGAAATTATAATATTGTCAGAATGTAAAATTATAACATTGTCACAATGTCAAATTATAATATTGTCAGAATGTAAAATTATAACATTGTCACAATGTAAAATTGAGAAACAAGGGGGTAAATGCAACATAGAAGAGTAGAAAGTGTAGTAGGAGTTAGGTGTTATAAATTCAGTTTGGCAGACCAGGGTGTCTATCTCTTCACGAAACCCTTTTTCTCCCTATAAGCTCGAAAGAACGGAGGATAGTGGCATACCCAGCCAGATACCAGCCGGTAGACTACAACGGTGGAACTATCAATAAGTTTGTATCTGACAAGAGAAGGAATCGGAAAGGGCCTTACATCAGCAAAGGCCATAAAGCCACCCACGGCGAACAATATTTTAGTACGGTAGCAATGCGCGAAACCGGCTCCAACTTCAGACCTGTGGTACGCAATCGGCCAACCATCCGGCTCTCGATCGAGCAATGGCCGACTGCCTCCAATTATCAGATTGACTGGCCGGCCGAGTTATACGCCAATAAATACGCATTCCCAAATATTTTATAAACTCCAGTTTTCTGCCTCCACCGTTACATAGAAACATTGTGTGTACGAGAATAATAAATGGACGGGAACGCGTGGCTGGTATTTGATTATGCGATCTACCGGTGATTTTGATGAAGTTCCAGTTCTTGCTAAATCATAACTCTTGGGGTGTTGGAACACTTGGGTATTGGTTTTCATAAGCCTGAATCGATGGATTATATAGGCTGTTTCATTTGTATCGGTGTATAGACTGTTTCATTTAACTTAATTTTCTTATTGGAAAATATGAAGGTGAAGGTTGGACTTTATTAGACAGTTGTGGACTCCTGAGGTGTTGGAACACCTGGGTATTTGTTTTCATAAGCCTGAATCGATGGATTGTATAGGCTGTTTCATTTATATCGATGTATAGGCTGTTTCATTTAACGAAATTTTCTTATTATAAAACATGAAGGTAATAGGTTGAAGTTTTGCTAAAAAGTTGTGGACTCCTGGTGTTGGAACACTTGGGTATTGATTTTCACAAACCTCAGAATTGATGTATTATACAGGCTGTTTCATTTAATGACTAAATTTTCTCATTATAAATGAAGATGTTCAATAACAATTTTAAGTTTAGTTTAATAAATGAAGATTGTTATAGGAGTCAAACTGTGAACAACTCTTCAGTATATTTCTCGATCACGTACGGATTCTCACGGGCAAAGTAATCGCAAAGAAAGTTGCAACGAGCAGGGTACCGAGTCATCTATCGGGAGTTCATAACGAGTCCCCGAAGGAAATTCAGCTCGTTCCACATCGTACGCGAGCGAGGTTAGGTCAGGGAGTCGATTAATCCGGCAATCGAAAAAATCGATTTCCTAGAAGCTCGATCCCCGGGCTCGAGCATCTCTGTAAACGAATAAAACGGGCGTGTAAGCGTATAAATTATTTAAGAAACTCTATCGCGGCATCGCGTAATGACCGATCATAAATAACGCGGGGCGAAAATACGGGCGTAGCCGTAAAAATCATGCGAGCGATGCGAGGACCATATTCCTTTTGCCTAATCGCACGGTGCTCGTTTATCATCGACGGACGGATAAAACAGATATTTGCTTGTCACGTTTCTGTGCTCGGTACTTTCGCTTGTCACGTGACATTGTCATATCTTCAATGTGGGACAAGTTTGAAGGTTAGGTAGATAAAACAGCCACTGAATACTATAAAGATTTCATATCTACTGATTTTTAATCCACATCCAAGAATTACAAATTTTTTAATTTACAAGGTTTCAAATTGAACAAATTTTAACCTACATCTAAGAAACTCGAAAATTTAGAAATTTACAAATTTCAATTCAAATTTCCAATTCAAATCTAAGAAACTCGAAAATTTCGAAACCAAGAAATTGCTACCCTCTCACAAACTACCCTCGCTGCTACCATCACCTAATCTCAAAATTTCAAACCCTCCAGAATGCAAAAATCCCAACTCCCAATTCGAATCCCAGAAACTCGAAAATTTCGAAACCAATTCGTCCAAAGTCCCTAACCTCCAAATTTCAAAGATCTGCAGGCAAGGCATTTCCACGAACGCGATTCCGAGCACATCTGAAGGGCCCGCAAACAACTCAATGAAGCTTAATTAACGCGGTAATCGTTTCAAGCATGCCGCGACGCGACTCATCTCTTTATGTACTGTAGCTAGTACGCTAATTATTCCCTGACACGCCGAATAACGATAATTTCAGCGAGAGACAGGCCGACAAAGATGGCCAGAGGAATTCTATCGGGGATGCTTTTATGATCACCGTGCACGGTTTACAAGTACGCTTTGCCACCATAATAATAGGCCCGAGAGAAAGAGAAGTAACAAGGAGTCTGGTAACCGTGGTACGCGGCACTTGCTGCAACATTTCAACGTTTTAACGACTGACGATCGTAAAAGGCGACATTTTATGAAAACGATATTAACAGGCGGTCGCTTGGCTGATATCTAACGAGACTGTTATGGTGGCTCGTGTTCGTCACGCTTTGTTAATTACCGGTCACTGATTTCAGAAAATAATTGGGGGGCTTCTTGTTTTATGCTCTGTCGTCTTTGTGAATAATTGTATACAGTTAAATGTTATTGGAAATCGTGTTTTAGAGCTGATGGCAAGTGGTCGAAGTTGAAAAGAAAAAATATTTTGCTTTTGTCCTTTTTTGGGAAATAACATTTTTGAATTGTCATTTTATAGTTGTAAGAAAAATTTTAACTATTGTTAACAGTGATTTATTATCAGTTATATGTAGTCATTTTGAGTAATTATCTGCAATTATTTTGACTAATTATTTACAATTATTTATTATCAATTATTTGCAATTATTTTGTGTAATTATTTTGACAAATTACTTACAATTATTTATTATTGGTTTGTAATAAGTTTATACGAACGTCTCAAAAAGTTTTTACCAAAGATTTCAAATAATGGAACAGAATGCACTTTGTTTAACGCTAGACTTCATGCAACAGCAATTGGAAGAAAAAGAGATATTTCCGAGTAGCGATGAGAAACGGGGTTAATGAAGGACGACGACTACGAAACGCAAAATTACGCGATCGATCAGGTAAGGATCATTGATCGGCGCGATAAATCGTTAGAAAGTGGAACGGTGAGCCACAGGCTGGTTAGATTGCCACTTTGGTGGAAACTTGTTCGTTTAAAAAAGGAGAGGTCGGCATCTGTGTTTCAGAAATTCCACTCGCAAGAATTCAAACGGCTGTGGAAATTCGAGACGATTTAACCTTCTAGAAGAATACCAATCGCCACGCGTTATATTGCATGTTTTGGTAACTCGGGAAATATGGAAAGCACATTGTAATTATAAAGCTTGTAATCATGTACTGGTTACAATATAAAACTTGCTGTATCATATTACCATGTATATTGTTGCATTACACTGTCTCTCGCTATATTGCCGTACGTTTGGAACATCGTTAGACTGCCACATGTTGTATTCTTACATAGAACCTAACCTAATCTATATTTAAATTATGTCTAAATCTGTATTTAAATTATAACAACTCGATTCAAGATTTTCTGAAAATAAAATCCACAATTGTATCACCTTAAAATAATACTAAAAACATTCCTAACGTTATAACCTTCAATTTTTAATCGAAAAGGTAAATCAAGGAAACGTAGAACTGTCACACGGTTTCAAGAAAATCACATAAATAAAGTAATTTAAAAACTCGAGTCATGCCAATAATGACCAATAACCCAACACTGTAAAATCAACGTTTCGATCCTTAAATTCCAAAAGAAGCACGATTTCCCGCCTAGTGGCTGAAACAGCGTATTAGTTACTGTCGTAGAAATTAACGACGAATATATACGTCGTATATCAAAGAGCATCGTCTAGGAGGAAGGTGGCAAAGCCAGCTTTAATTATGATTAACTCGGCGTCGCATTAACAAGTAGCAATCCGTTTGACTCTTAACGCCCGTGAAACGTACACCATGAAACCGCGGATGAAGTCGGCGACCTACGGTTACACGTGGGTTCATAGGTCACGCCAGTTAGACAGTTATCTAGCCACGTTCAATTATACTTCATTACGTTCGATCGGAGCTACGGTCTTCATCAAGCAGCCCCTTTATCGGGTCGTTAGCGACGTTGCGCTCGATGTCCCTTCAATTTAACACGCGTCCTGCCTTACCCATTTAACGGTGCCCATACGACCTGTGAGTGCGTCAAAAATAACGATGGTACTTCGAGTAAAACATTTTTCGCAAATTATTTCCTTAAAAATTAATTATCTGGTACCTGGTGAAATTAATAATCAGCAACAAAGACCGCGATTTTTGAATTAACTCGTTAGATCTATATTCTATGAAGGATTCCACGGAGTTCTGGGATTTACAATAGTGTCCCGATTGTTGTCATCCGTATCGTGCCATAAATCACGTGGAAAAGGCATCTGCGCAGGATGTGAAGTCTGGTGAATTTTGTATGGGCGTGTCGGCGGCGTAAACCTTTAAAATACGATGTTCCCGCGGTGGACATGTTAATTGCTACGTAGAATCGCTCGGATGAAAGCAGTCCTTGATAAATTGCGTTGTTAAGCCATCGTGGCCGAGTACAGCATTATCCACGCGATACGTGTTCGTGTCTATGATCGCACCGTACGTTGCTCACCTGGCTGATCTTTCAACTCTGATAAATCGTCTGCCGAAGGACTAAGGTCCATTGACGACCTCGAAGTCGGTTTACCGATGCTGACCAAAGAGGAACACGCGGTTACAGGGATAGTGCTCTCAACCTGCCTTCTCTCAGCTTCAACGCACAGATTTCTAAATCTCCAACGTTACCACAAAATTAAATGTGAAATTTAAACATGAGAACAAATAGGAATCTTTCTTATTTGAAAACTTGATAAAAGTCAGTCCATACGTTCTCGTTGATTATACAAGAAATACAGTGATATCACATCTTAATAGAAAATATCAATGAATGTACTATATAAATTTAATTGCAATAACAGATATAACCACGTAATTACCGCTTGTCCATTCATGCGTTTTGTATCACAACCTCGAAGCAGAAAAACCAAGTCTCTATTCAACTGTACGCTATTCTCCCAACGTCTTGCATACAGGTCTACAATGCAGACTTTTAATTCAACCATGTTATTCTCAGGTCTCATAGAATCCAGAACCTCCATTAACGCAGTCTTATTGTCGCACCGTCGTCTCTATTAGTACCATCTCCCTCACAAAAGGCTGATAAGAATCCTCGTCACCGTGACAATATAGCCGGGGTTAATAAACATTGAGGATCGACTCCAATCTTGTCGGTAAAATTCCGATATAATAGGGATGACCTGCGGTTCGATGACGTAACAACTTCCTAGACTTTTAATAGAGATCCTTTAGTCTACCATAGATGTAGCATGTTATGCCAACACCTGCAACCTTGTTGCATGCTTCGTCGTTGATTGCACGTTTTTCCCTGTGGAACATAACGGCATTCCGTTGTAGCCTCAAGAGTTGTCAAACGAAGAATTAACTGATCTCTAATTAATCTCAAATATGACGCTTCATAAATTGAACAGTATCGTGGAATGCTTATGATTTAAGCATTACGATTAAATTTCGAATAATAATAGAAGGTAAGAAATGACAATACTTGAAAGAAGAGACGGACTTAGTGTAGGGTCTCCTATTGGCATCAGATCAAAGCGGCACTTAGGGTTAATCGAGAAACGCTTTTTCGTGGCAACGGTGCAGTCGATGTTCCGCGATAACTCCGATGCCATTGAGCCTCTCGAATAAACCGATACACTCTGTATCATGGCGGACGAGGCAATCCTCTCTTCCAGTTTAGGAACGTCGGCCATTAAGCGGTACGCGCGAGAGGAAACATACTTTAAACATTAACATCGCGCTCGTTCGGGCCCGACTATTCTCTAATGGCATATTCTACGGTTAAAGGACAATGAGTAGAGGCCATGCTCGATACCATGGAACTTTATCAATGGTGTGCTTTTCACTGGGAAACTCATTGGCCAGTCTCTTAACCCGTCCGCGGCTCACCAATTACAGAGTTTATTCTGTGGACGAAACGACTCCATGAAATCCAGGTTTCACGAGCCTGCAAAGGATATTTTAATGGTCAACGCTCTTTGTTCTTAAGGACTTCTCTCATTTGTTGGGAATGGCAACTGCAAACTTGCGAACATTTCCTTTGTTCGAACTTTCAAAGAGTAACTGGAGTGTTTGCTTCTTCGCTTGTACTCTCTGATTTATTCCGCACGGAACGCTCGGGGTTCTGACGGTTTTGCGACTCCGGTTGTTTTTGGACGATTTGGTGGTTGAACTTGTGATTTAGGGACATCGAACTTTGGGACGTTGCGTTGGTTTTGGGATTTTTTACATTTTTTCTATTACTCCTATCATAACAGTTATTACTATACGTACTATGATTACAACTACGGTTATTACTATATGTGCTATTACTGTGTCTACTGTTATTACACCATTGCAATAATAAATAATATTTAACATTATTTCCAAATACTCATGCATAAATTATTTTCCTTCTACTACATGTATACTACACATGTAATACAATATTATATAATTTTCCATAAGAAATTTGTTTACGATTGTTACTCCTTTGCACTAGTAGATAATCCAAGAACGTAGCACTCAGTATTACCAAAGCCTTCTCGGTGAAGAGAATAAATTATGGTACCAGATGGTAAGAATATAAAGGACAACATATAAACCAAATCCCCAAACAGCAGAATTTATCTCGTGATTTTAAAAATCAAAATGAACGACTAATCTACTTCGCGTTTAGTTTATCCAAGATGATCGACCATATTACAGGATCACTGTTCCTATCACGAAACTTTTTAATCCCAACAATTCTGCCTTTATGAACAATTACCGCTTTATGGTCGGCCATTTCATAGCGTTCACTCGAAATCTAGATACTTAAACCGAAATAATAACGTTTATTCCGCATAAATCGTGTACCATAAATACGGGTAATAACGTTGGAAAATAACACTTTAAATTAAAAATGAATAAATAAAGAAAAGAGGGAAAAATGAAACGTTCATAATCAAAAAGGGATGAAGAGGCAGCGAGATCACCTTTCTTTCACTCGGCTTCTCAGCAGTAAAATCATTTTACCACCGGTTTACATTAAGCCGTGTCCTTGCAGCACCGACTGAAAAGACACGTTTGCTCTTTTTGTTCGATAAAGTACAGATGCGCTCGGAATATAAGATATTAGCGATTTCGAGTTGAATTAATATCGACGAGATCGACGTGCACGCATCAACGGGTTATAAATATGTGCATGAAGTGACCTGTCATCGTTACCAACAGGATGATCTCGTTAAAAAACGATCGAGATATCGGAGAGTGGTACAGTTTACTTATTCCGCGATGTGATTTCGCAGATTAACGCGTTCGTGTCTGGATATTCATGGGAACCAAAGCGAGTTTCAGATTTTAATTGTTAATAAGTTCCGTGGGAGAGGTAGATTCGTTGAACGGATATTTCTGTTGTAGCTATGTGGATGTTATTTGAAAGTATATGTACGATAAATGAAAAAGTCATGAGGCTTTCTAGAGTTCAAATGTCCGAATTTTGAATTGTTTAAATTTTTGCTGTTTTAAATTTCTGCGTTACTGAATTTCTAAATTACCAAAGTATCACTACCAGAGCCGTTCGCGATTCGACCCTCAAAATTTGATAAAAAACGAAAATATATTTTTATAAAATTTCGAGGGCGAATAGCAAAATCGGGGTACGGTGTAATGAAGCGAAGAATACTTTGGAAAAGAAGGTACGAGAAAATGTTCGCTTGAAAGTGTCGACGAAATTGTTGCTGTCTCTTTTCTCGCGGGAGAGACAAGTATGGCCGAAGCTTCTCGGTTTCTCCACCAGGTGCACCTAATTCGTTATACTAGACCCTTAAAGTAGCCGGCGTGTCGAGGTCGTTGGCCCGTGCACATACGCAAAGGATCAAGAAACAAAGTGCGGGATAAGCAAGAGGACAACATGGCCAGTGGCATACAACTCGGACAAGCGAGTGCAGCATCATTAGCCAGGACGTCCAGCTCGCGATTTCCGTCTGCTCGTTTGTGGGACGAGACGCTCACGGGTTCCGACGTGACGAAGGTGGGGGCTGATCGCCCTTATCGGGTGAGGGGCCCCCAGACAACGTCGTTCCTAAGGTGAATGGTACCCGGTACTTTGTTCTCGGTTCCTGGTACTCCTGTTGCCTGCACCAAAGATTCGAACCCGTGGGTTCGATGACCCCCATCGACTTGCAGGACGCAGCCGGTCCGTGTGGTGCGGATTCGAACGTGGTGGCCAGGGCAGAGCCCGTTCGAGTCTCGAAACGACCGACACCGCCGTTATCCATCTGCCTTCAGGATTCCGCGATTCGTTAACATTCTTGCCGAATCGGTCAGCTGGCTCGACCGGGTTCTCGTTGAGTAACCTTCTGGATAACTTACGAGTCAGAGGTCCCACTGCAATACTGAATTTTAACTCATTGTTTTTGTGGTGGACAGTTACTTGCTAATTTTTACAGCTATTTAATTATCGATGAAGTTTTAGGTATTAATCATCGTTGAAGAATATTGTAGTAATTGTGGTATCTTCTTTTGGTAGTGACTTTGTATGGGTGAGCTGATCGCAGAGGTGTATCGGCAAGTTTGGTAAATTCTCAAGTTATAGAATTTATTTGGCAAAGTTCAATTCTCAGTTTCTCGAATTACTGAATTTACAAATCAATGAATTGCAAAATTCTAAGTTTTCAGATTTCCAAATTTCAGGATTTTTTTTAATTCTCACATTTTATTGCAAAATTTCTTATTTTTAAAATTCTCAGATTTAAATGAGAAATTTCTAATTTTGTAAATTCACAAAGTTGGGGAATTTGTAATATTTCAAATTCACTTTACAGGTTTTCGAATATTTTAAGGACATTAATTTTTACTCTATTAATTCTGATAATTTTATAATTATCAAAGATAAATTTGCTAATTTCCATAATATTAAATTGCCAAACTTGCAAATTTTATAATTAAAAAATTTCTTCGTCACGAGTGCGTCACGAGTGCGTCATGAGTGCGTCGTGAGTGCGTCGTGAGTGCGTCACGAATAATTATCAACCATAAATTTGCAAATGTCCATAATATTTATGGAAATTTCCATAAAATTCCCAAACTTCGAAATTTTCAATAATTAAAAAATTTCTTTATGTCTAATATTTTCTAATTTTCAAATTTCTGTGCTACTAATTTCCAAATTCTCTGTAATTTATAATTCCAAACGTGAAATTTTGAAATTCCCAATATTAAAATTCTCAAAATCCTCAAACTCCCCAAATTTCCATAATTCACAAATTGACAAATTATTATGATAAAAAATTGGCTTATTCAATCCCAAAATTTCCAAATCTTAAGTGTAAAAATTTCCAAGTTATCAACTCTCAAAAATTCCAAATTGTAAGTCCCAAAATTCCCAATCGATCAAATTCGAAAAATTCCAAGCTAGCATTAAAAATTTCCAAAATATAAAATCCCAAAATTTTCAAATCCTCATCTCCCTAAACCCCCGCGTCCTCAAACCACCAAATCCATCTCAACGTTGTAATCTTCCAATATCCCAATTCCCAACCATACAAAACCTCCAATCACCAGCTTTCCATCCCCAACTTCCAAACTCCCAGATTCTCCAAATCACAAATCGTCAAATCTCCCAAATCCCCGAAATTCCTAACACCGAACCAATCGTGACAAGATTGCCGAACCAAACTCTCCGCCTTCCGAACACTCCCTCCGTTACTGCACCCCGCGCAGTTACGAAGGCAGTAGAGTAAAGAGCCTTCGATACGAATAGCAGCATCTCATGGTAGCACCGGTAGTAGACTCTATTCTTTATTCGTAACCGATTCGCTTTTCTCCCACGTGTATCGAGCGATCCGCTCGCGTGTCGCGGACACCCGTTACCTCTTCCGACGTGTAGCTTTTTGCCCGTTGCTCTGCCCGGCTAATTTATGTACTTATGGAACAGTCCAGGTTCGAGGCTAGCCGCTCGTTCGTATAATGACGGCCGTTCGTCGCATAATTTACGCGTTTTTGTCGGTGCGGAACGCGGCTTTGCCACGCTGATCGGCTGAATTTGTGGCTGTTTAGCGGAGTCCGCCTGCTCCTGACATAGTTCCATGCCGGGATGAAACGAGCGGCGGATGAGAGGATCGGTGTCCGCAGGGAACTCGAATTCCCACGCAGCCTTTTGAATCCGATCGGTCGTGCCAGCTGCGGAAAATAAAGTTATTATTTATGGGGGACTCGGCTGTTTAACAAGCCACGCGAATGTGTCCCGAGTAATATCCGACAGGGTATACGTAATTAGCATAACCAGACGCGAGGAACTGTTTGGACACGGTGTTCACGCGGTGCTCCGAGTACTGCGTGGCGAAAAAGACCCATTCGGATCGCCTGCTGGATCGCACGATCTGGATCATTATGCCAGATCCGGTGATAGCCACCGCTCGTTCTTCCAGGTACTTAACGGTGGTCGGGTTCAAATGTGGATTCCCTAGGGAATATATGGATAGGAGGATGCTGGTTCTTGCTGGATAATTATTATGTGGAGAGTTTCTAAATTTAGTGTTGTATTTGGAGATTTGGGGATTTGGAAATTTAGAGATTTGAGAATTCGGTATTTGGAGATTTGGAGATTTGAGAATCTGGAATTTGGAGATTTGGAGATTTCAGAATTTCGGATTTGAAGATTTGGGGATTTGTGGATTTGGAGATTTGAGAATCTGGGATTTGGAGATTTGGAGATTTGGAGATTTGAGAATTTGGGATTTGAAGATTTGGGGATTTGTGGATTTGGAGATTTGAGAATCTGGGATTTGGAGATTTGACAATCTGGGATTTGGAGATTTGGGGATTTGAAGGTTTGGAGATTTGGAGATTTGACAATCTGGTATTTGGAAATTTGGGGATTTGTGGATTTTGAGATTTGAGGATTTTGAGATTTGAGAATTTTGAGATTTGAGGATTTGGAGATTTGACAATCTAGGATTTGGAGATTTGGAGATTTGAGAATCTGTGTTTTGAGAATAGAACCAATAACCCCCTCTTATTTCGAATTTAAAAATGAACTATAACAATAGATAAATAATAAAAAATGACTTCATCTTCACTGAACACCAACAAAAATTTCAAAGAAACTTTATTTCAAAGCAAAACTTTAACTTTTATAATTCTATATAAAACTAAAAAACCCTTTTTCGTATAAAATAAAAAATATGTAAAAATTCGACACATTCGACCGCTTCGGTAGATTCAGCGTTAACAATATTGAATATCTGTTCTCCTGTGACCCCCGCAGTGGTCAGCCAGTTGATGCAAGCCTCTGACATATCGATTCAATTTTCCCTCTTTCCAGCAGAATTTCATCAATCACGAATACGACGTACACCGTTCGCGGTTCATGTCCCGTTCCAGCGATGCTTCAAAAATCCCTTTACAATGGTTTGATCGATTGCAATTTTTCGGCTGACATGTTATCATGTACCATCTACTCAATCGGCTCTAGTGAATCGTTTTATGCAACAAGAATAGGCACTCGAGGAGGTCTATTATGTTGTGACACGTTATGTATCATTTCAACTGCTGGATTCGTGTCCGATAAACTTTTATGCCGATAAAAACGATGGGGAAATATGTTTAACCAATTCTCTGGTACGATAGTACAAGGTATCGCTATCTACGTCACAGTGACATATTTCTATCATTTTTAGCACATCAAACTTTCTCGAGATCGTAACTATATTTAACATCTTGCTGTATGATTTGTCAGGTGCGTCAGTCAAAACTAACTAATCACAGTCACAATATTAAAACAGTCAAAGAAAGTTGGAATCTTATGTCAATTTGGTGTCAATCGTTGACTATGCAAATAATTGGACTTGAACTCCGAATTTGAGCGTTTAAAAATTCGAGTAAAATTGATCACAGCTGAAGTACGAGTGCGTCACGAGTGCTTCATGAGTGCGTCATGAGTGCTTCATGAGTGCGTCACGAGAGGATCGTGAGTGCGTCACGAATGTGTCATGAGAGCATCATTAGTGCGTCGTAAGTGCGTCATGAGTGCACCACGAGTGCGTCACGAACATGCATACCTAAGCATACCTATATGCATACGACCTAAGTACTTGTAGTATAATACGTGTGCAAATATAAATCTCACCCCCTACGGTGGTACATGACGTAAAAAATCCTCCCAGTTCGAGCATAAAAATACAAATTGTGTGTACACCATTTTTGAAAAATTAATGGACACCCAGTACATTCATACAAAAGAGTATTTTGTAGAAAATCGAGCAAACGGATCTATGCAAGATCTATCTCGTACCGCTTTTAAATTGAGGGGCTTAATTATAAACTGCGCAACTTTCCAATTAAAAGGCTTAATTATAGCTCGGTATAATGATGAAAAAGTGTAATGAAGTTGCCACATCGTACACCTCGCAATAATGTTTACAACATTTGTAGGTCACATGTGTAAGGATGTACGTACATAATGTAAAGATAATTTCATCGCGACTAATCGAAAAGAAACAAAAGGAGGATTAAACAGCATGGGAACATCCTGTCCAAGATCGTTCCAAGTTGGTCATGCTGGCAGCCATAGTATTTATGATGTATGACCCATCATGTTACAGTTATCTAGTAATAAGAGACGTATTATCAATCGATAACAGTCAATAATATGGACACATGTCAATTAACTATGAAACGAAGCTGAGTTCTTCATAACCTAACCTATTATTTTAAATTTAAATTTCATTTTAGATTAAGGTTAGGAGCAAAAAGTTGGCGTGATGTTTCATAACTGACAGTTCCTTACATTTCATTTCATACATGGTCAGAGACAAAAGGTTGCTTATGACATTTAACATCATTAATATTCAGAGATACAAAAAGTTAATTATGACATTAATACTGTAGATAATATTCTGTAGAACAAAATGTTGCTCATAATATTTAGCTTCATTCTCAAGAACAAAAACGTGCTTATTATATTTAATTTCATATACAACACTCTGAAGGACAAAATGTTTACAATGTTTAACATCAGAAACAATGAGAAAAATTGAAACTTTATATACTTGTTATAAGAGAAGGTTAGTGTTCCGATGACAATAGCAGTTGTTAGCGGTGTTAGGTTGATTAGCTGTAGCGGAGAGTTTAAAGGCACGTGTCCTTTGGAGGCGACCGTTATGTGGATGTGACCTAACGTCGTCGACTATAGTGGAGACCTAGGATCAATGAGCGATCGTTTCTTGGAAGTTAGGATTATGCCTCTGGCTATGCACAATGTTTCTCATCTAACGGTTTGCTCGTGCACCAGTGACCCGTACACAACGAGCTAACTTCGCCCTGTTGCATTGTTCTTTGTACGGGGACAATGAGGATCGGTTACCTTATTCGTTCTTTAATTGCTACATTCGAGTAATTAGGATTTTTCTGCGGAAGCCATTATCCTGGCTTCGGTGACGATGTTGGAACTGTTGGAATCGAATGCGGGTTGGTACTTGGATAATTGTTCTATTGGGAGATTTGGGAATTTGGGGATTTGGGGATTTGAGGATTTGGGGATTTGGGGATTTAAAGACTTCGAAGCTTGAGGATTTGGGGATTTGGAGATTTGAGATTTGAGATTTGGGAAATTGGGATTTGGGAGATTGGGATTTGGGAGATTGGGATTTGGGAGATTGGGATTTGGGAGATTGGGATTTGGGAGATTGGGATTTGGGAGATTGGGATTTGGGAGATTGGGATTTGGGAGATTGGGATTTGGGAGATTGGGATTTGGGAATATTGGAATTTGGGAATATTGGAATTTGGGAATATTGGAATTTGGGAATATTGGAATTTGGAAATTTTGGGATTTGGGAATATTGGAATTTGGGAATATTGGAATTTGGGAATATTGGAATTTGGGAATAGTGGAGTTTGGGAATATTGGAATTTGGGAATATTGCAATTCGGGAATATTACAATTCGGGAATATTGGAATCTGGGAATCTGCCCTTATAAAACACCCCTATTCCACAATAAAAATCACAAATCCCCCAAATTGTTATAAAAATAACATTGTCCCAAATATCATACCCCTTCAAAAATCAGCAATTAAAAGATTAAAAGCAGTTATTTTTCCACGAAACTAATTCCATTATCATCGTCGCTAACAAGAAGTCCGCCGAACGGATCTGAACCGCAAATTCCAAAGAAAGACCAAGAGAAGAAAAAGTGTCGTATCTGCATCGCCCACATGTGAAATCCAAGACACCTGTGACAAGTCGCTTTAATTCCATCGTGACAACGAGATTAGAGAAGTCCTTAGACAACTTGATCTACACGATCCTGATATCGTGCACGTAGTTTCATGGTTCGTTTTTCGTTCCACGGTGGAAGTGACGCGAACGCAGATGCACGACGGTCTTTCGATACTCGAATTCCTGCTTGTCACGTGTCCGGCTAATATGATCCACTCGATGATCGAACTCCGGTGGAGTCAGCTTTTTTTCCAATCAAAAAATTCGCGACTTAGATTCGACGATTAAGATGCAGATTCGAAAGTCTGGGAGAAATGTCAGACGTTCTGAGCAACCGTATTTGGAGCGGTGATGTTCTGGATGAGAGGGACTCAAGAGAGGAGAGTTGAGTTTTTTAATTTCTGAATTTTTGGTACTATTTTGTAATTTTGGGATTTTGGGAATTTTGTAAGTTGGACATTCTAGGGTTTGTATTGTTGCAATTTTGAAATTTAGTAATTATGGAAAATTTGAGAATTTGGGGCCATTGCCATATTGGAACTTTGGGACCTTCAACATTTTTTAAAAGTTTGGTAATTAATGGATGTTGTGATTTGTGGTTTGGGTAATTAGGGATTTTGAAAATTTGGTGTTTGGGGAATTTGGGTAATTTGAAATGTGAGAAATTTAGATTGTGAGGAATCTGGAATTCCCAAGTTCCTCAAGATTTAACTTTTAAGGTTCACCTCTCAAACTCCTATTACCTCATATGCGTACATCTACAAAATCCTATGTCCTCAAATTACTACTTACCCATTGGGTAACTACTAGGTACCCAAATTCTAAACTTCCAAATCTCTAAATTTCCAAATACCAAGATCCCCAAACACCTAAATAATTCAGCACTAAGACATTCTGAAATATCTATGTTCCAAATTCAGAGTCCATCTCAAAATTCGGAAACCTTGCAAAATCCCCAAAAATTAGTTAACGATCATTTGTTCGTCGACCGGTATTTCCCTAGGGAAGCCAGATTTGCTGTTGACTGTACGTACACCGTGTACGTGGCCGGCTTTGGACAAAACTACGTAGGCGTCTAAAGGGACAACGTCCTGGCTTTCAGGGTGCGTTCACCCGCGGCCACTCGCGAACCTTTGATCCGAAATCCTTGAACGGGGGTCCGACGGGGGAGCCGGTGACAAGGGTACTACAAGGATCTCTGTAGATCGCCGGGATCATTGTGAGAAGAGGGCATCGCGCCCACGTTCGACAAACCGGACCTGTCGGCCGCTCTTCTTTTCCTTCGAGATGTCTGCAGATGCTCGCGTTTCTCATCCGTTGCCTGGCTACCTGCTCGTTTTCACCGGCCGGTTAACTTGACTAATAGCGAAACGATTGCCAGGTAGCGTTTGCCCACTTTTCATTCGGATAAATGATCGCCATTTTGTTGCCTCTATACAACGGCGACCGCTGAGGACGTTTTGATAACAACCTCCGACGCCTTGTTATTCCGAACATTTCGTGTGCAATTTTTTTATTTCTTTTTATCAAGTTTTAGTTTGGATTTTAAGTATCTTGGGTTCACTGTGATTAACGAGTAGATTCATAAATTTTTATTTGGTTTTGGGTACTGGTCAAGATTTGGGTATTGTTCAAGATTGGCAAATGTACTGTTTAAGTTTTGGATGTTAGGTTAGGTCGTTAGGATTAACCACTAAATTGATGTACTCTTATTTGGCATTTTGGGTACTGTTCAAGATTTGGGTATTGTTTAAGATTTGCAAATGTACTCATTTGAGACATACCACAAAAATAAAACATGGCTACCTCCACATCGACGGCGTTTTATAACATATTGTCATAGAATAACAGTTTAGGTCCAATCCAGAAATGAAAAATTATTAACCAATACACCTGGTAAGCATTCTGCTCGTTGCTCCGAGTCCCTTTTTCTGGAAGCTGGTAGAAGAAGTGTGTCAGTGTTGCGTAGCTCGTTGTCGCGGAGGAACGTCGCGAATCTCATGCATTAAGCATCGTTCCTACAGGTTAACCCTGAACGATCTCGAGCTTTCGAGGCATAAACCGAAGAGGAATTCTTCTTCGTCAGCGTGTTCGAGCTGTCCTCGTAGCGAAGCGGCTGCTCGTATATGGACATAGAGGGCAAGGCGAGCGATGCGGCACGCGTCGCTGTTTTCCGGTCTGCACCTCCGCCATGCCAGTTCCGTTACTTGCGTAATGCGATTGTGCTAATGGGTCACATTGCGCCTGTCTCCTAACGAGCACGTGGGTGGCTTAGACGTCTTTTGAATGAAAACGATCATCGTACATGTGAATCTTGGACACAGGTTCTCCGACTGTACGCTCTCTCGAGCCTTGTAATTCGGTTAACGACCTAACTGCTCCTTATAAGGTCTACCTTCAGAGCGGTTTAGGATCGGTCTGTTATCCAAACTCCTAATTGCTACATCGAGAATTAAACCCTTGGCAAGTATCACTCACAGCTCAACCTTACCCACATTTTTAATACTCAACTTGAAGTTTAGGTCCATTTGTATAACCTCATCCCTTAGTATAAAATAGATTTTAATTTTATTTGTCTTCATATTATAGTTATGAAGTTTAAAGGAGATTTAATATTTATTAGGATTAAAATTATAGTTCAAAGTACTTGTAAGCAGCACCATCATAGTTATGGGTAAGAAATTTTGAGAGAGGTGACAAATGATGGTAAAAGAGCTTTCGTTACAGACCGAATTCTTTATGGCAGTGAACGCGTGATGAAACAGAACCTGGCCAAGGTCGTCTCTGAAAGAAGCCATCCCGATTGCAGAGGTACACGTTTGCGCGAGTTTTTTTCGCCGATACTAGAATGGACGTTGATTCTATCGTTCTACCAATTCCAAGTCGAGAAGAGCGGGTTTCGTGCATCAAGATCGGATCGATTCTCAAGAATGAGAAAGTAATGGCCCATGAAAATTCACGAGGCACGCTGCAACGGGACGATAGGCTGCGTGGTAAGTGGCTAATCGTGATCATGAATAAACATTATCGTGGAAATTGTGACATCTTTCGCGACGATTCTTGCGGTTACCTCATCGAACAGGCCTCTCCTCTCATCCTCTTTTACGATCCTCTTAAAATGCATCGAGCCGAGCTAATTATCTCGGCCTGGAGTATCGATAATTAACATGGGAGATCGAACACAATCGATTTGGTTAGCTAAAACACGAATGAGTACGTTATGACAAGGTTATACTAGGGTTGAAATTTTACCGTGACATTGGGTTTATTGAAAAATTGAAATGGGACTGTTAGTGATATTCTTTTGACAATTTTTTATAAATTTTGTTTGATATCTTTTGTTCAATATAAGTTTGGTAATGAAATTTTGTTTCGTACACAATTGTTATGCAAGTAAGTTTTTTACATTTTTCATGCTTTATCTTGTATATCTAAATCAAAGTTGTCTCTGAGAATTGCACTAAATAAATTCACAATTTTGACCCGTTTATTCCTTATAGAAACACAATTTCAAAAATCTTGTAAAATAAAAATGTATCATGTAAAAATATCGAGTTGCCTTAAACGTAACAATGTGCATCTTTACGTCTCTGCAAACTAGAGAGCGACATAACCTATAAACGCTAACCCAATAATGTACCCATCGAAATTCACAAACCTAAGTTGCATCTCTAGATTCAGTATTGTACCCTTCCACTGTTTCCATTTTAATTTTATTATGAATGAACGTTGATAAAAACCGAGATGATAAACGACGAGGTACCATTTTGATCATAGATGAAAAATGGCGAAAATAAAATGGAGAACGGTATAAGGTTTATCCGACGAAATTCGACGAGTGAAGAAAATAAATGGAGAACGATAGATAAGGTGGTTTATCCACGGTGAAATTCGACGAGTGAAAAAGAGAAGTAACGCAGATGTGGAAGGTGTAGTCACAGTGAAACGACCGGTAGGTAGGCTGTAAAAGGTAAACCCGTCGTACCAGCACCGTTCGTGGTCCGCGGGCATTCCATGCGACGCCAACGTGCCCTCCTCCTCCGCCTCCTCCACCTTCTCTTTCTTCTTCTTCTTCTTCTTCTTTTCCTTTAGCCACCTTCTGCCCCCTCCATGCCACCCTTACGAGCCTCTCCCATCGCAGCCTCGCAATAATGCAACCGCATGCAGTTGCGTTATCGACCAACTATAGGTGGACTACCGTATCGGAGGAGAGAGTGATGCTGTCTTACCGTTACGTAAAAATCGATAGATATTTCGATTTTTGTGTACTCCCCATCGTGAACGTTTCGTGAACGCTTCTCCGGTTTCTGAGGGATGTGAAGTTGGGGAACACCGGACGTTATTATTGATCATTTTTATGGCAAAAGAGAGAAAGTTGCAAGAGGCAGCGAAAAATTATTCTATAACTCCAGCTATTCTACAAACTATAAAAATTATTCTGTCTCAAGTACTTTCTGAATTTGTATGTATCTGTTTAAATATTCTATTCTTAAATATTCATATATCTGTTTTATTATCGCACAGAGTGACTTTGAACGACACCCTGTTTTGTCGTATTCGTGTCCCATAAAATCATGTGATCAGTAATGAAAGGGTTAACACGAAAACAGAAGGAAGATCGCGTGTCGCGACACACGGAGTTAAGTAGAACTCAGCATTAATTGAGTCGTTCCGATCATCCTTCATTTTTTCCCCCTTTTTCTGAAAAAAGGATAGAGCCTTTCACGCTATTGATGACTGTTCGTTTAATCTCGCTCCATTCTGCGTCCCCGCATAAAGGCCGCTCGTCCATCATACCGAGATTATGATAGAAGGCTGCTTCAATGAAGACATTACGCGTACGATGGCTCGGGGATTCATCTTGGCTTATATACGAGCCGCGATTGTGCTCTTCAGAGTCGCCTTGAGACGCAATCTGTGAATCTGCCGGCAATTTTTCCCATGAACGATGAATCGAACTCGCAGCCCGCGGCCTTTCGAATCGTGTCTGAAAGAAGATGAAGCGTTTTCAGGGGTGGAATCGAGCATGGTTTTAACGGTCTCGTATGGGGAACACCTGGTGGCGAAAATAAGAAGCTCCGGCCATCTTCATCTTTTAAGAGAGATCTAGATTTAAGCTTTTGCAAAATTGAAAATCTGCAAATTTGAGACTTAGAAGCTGTAGCAAATTTTAAAAAATTTGGGTCTTCGAAAGATCCTAATATTTAAATGCTGTTAATATTATTTACAGTCAGGCTCATACATTAAATTGTAACAACTGGAATAATAAATTACCAGCAGAAAAATATCTTCAAGCCATAAAAGCAAAATTAAACACAGAATTATAATTAAACATAGAACAAGTTTCATACAGTAATAAGATGTATATATGTATAAATATTAATAACCAATGTTTATCAATGTTCAGACACATCCGGTAACTAGAAAAACCAGATTCAATTTAAATCACAGATTATCTTGATGTTATTCAGTTAAACGGGAAAGGCTCCTAAGGAAACATGTGTCAGCGTGTCCCTTTTATTTTAATCGTGTTTGTATCTGAAAAACACACAAGATGAATATCAACGATGGGTCGAACGTGCACAGATTCTAGTTGCCTAGCATCAGACAGTATTTCTCATACTGAAAGTGACACGTTTCAACCTTTCGTGTAGGAAATTTTGTTTTCGTTGAAACAGTAAGTGTCGTATTATCTTAAAACTATCAATCTTCTCCAAGTCATCTGTATTCATTGAATATACATATGGACATAGGTTTGTTTTCAAATGTACATGCATTAAAATGTTGTTCAAACGGTTGCTGTATGAATTAGAATTTCAATTTTATACATTTACAATTCGATATCGTGTTCGAAGTGTTCTACGAACATAACCTAACCACGTTTTCAGGAGTGCGTGATATGATCAAATTATTAAATCATCGAACGATCAAATTATCAAATTACCAAATTTCTAAACATATCTCTTCAAATGATCAAATTTACAGATATTAAAAACAACAAATACAAAATTTGAAAAAGTAAAAAATTTGGTAATTTCAGAATGTTAAATGTTATTCGAAATTTCGAACTTCTACACTTCCAAATTACCAACAAACCAAAATAATAATTTCTAAATTAAATAACGGTTACGATTCTATACATAAATTTCCTAGTAACTTATACAATTCATCAATACAATCGTATCTCTAAATTATACAATCCATATTTCATTACTCGAAGAAAGTTGTTATTACCCGTTTACAAAGCAGATAAATCAAATCGCGTTTTTACCATTCGAATTTATAGCTCCAGTTTTTGCGGATGATCGAAATCCTATTATCGCACAAAGAGCACAACGGTAGCAATCATCAATTTAGCAATTGAAGAAGTTGGTCGCGCGAGACCCATAAAATTCAGTCCACCGGATCACCTTCTCAAGCCATCCGTAAAACGCTAACGGGGTAGTAAAGTTTCCTAGACATTACTTTCAACGTTCATCGACAGTCATCGTCGTTCCAAAAACGCCTCATTACGCTTCCACGCAGTGAAAGACAAGTATTATTATTGCTTTCTCCGTTCTACCGTATTCAGGTTATGTTTACCATGCAACTTAGACATCAACTGACCCGCATTACTGTTACGAAGTAGAACACTTTCTTTCGAACGTAGATCATATACAAATAAATTGACTGAATTGAGCTTGCACAACCTGTTAACGTCGTAAAATAAAGCAAAAGTCCACGAAAGGATTAGCAAAATTCGAAAGAAGAGAGAGTCCCAAAAATTCCAGGATGAGGGATGACGATTAGGCCGGCTTATAGTTGCGAACGGTGAGGGTAAAATTTCTGCGAAGGTGGTGGGGGAAGGGGTAGGCGGATTATTTGCATTTTAATTTGCATATTAAAACACGGCTCGTCCATCAGTCGAGCAGGTCTGCGAAATATGATAGGCTACGCTCTGCGGCCGTCGCATTAACGTTGTAAAGGCGAGTTACACGACCGCAAGGCAACCCGACGGCCATGAGATCGTTCACGCATGCCGATCTTGAAATATGTACCCGTGGACCAAGATTACCGGACTCCGATAGCGCCGTTGTCTCGATCGATACGAACGTATCTCGTCCTTGTGATTCACTGTTTGCATAAGATCCACCGTTGCACATGGTGTGATACCAATAATTGGCGGAGTAAGGTAAAAGATAGGAGTACTTTTTAATTTTTTGTCTTGGGGTGGATAACTACTGAGGGTTCTTATTAAAATTGTCGATTGAATAAGATCTAATATGCAATGCAATTTAATATGAAATATAGGCTCATCCCGACCACCTCATCCGAACTCATGCCTATATTCGTACAGGCCAAACTATGAGAGATACGACTTTTTTCCAGAGAAACAAACTTTCTCAAAATGGGTCAAAACCCCCAGAAAAATTGTCAAAAGTGCCGAAAGGCCGGCGGGGTGTCTAGGCTCCCACCAGCGAGCGCTAGCGATAATAACATATGATGTCCCGCAACGTGTAACATCGTACAATGCACGACATTAATTTATATAATGAAGATAATCGTACCTAACATCCAATTGCAATATATCGAATGAAAGGAAGAAACAGAATCGACCAATCTGCAATCTTCATTTCATCAAGCCACGGTTCACCCCGTAACAATGCACCTTTTATTCTGCGGAGGGACCACCGGTCCAGTCGGCATGGTCAAGGAAAACACCTCAGCATCCCTATAGTTCTGCGTTATTATCGTTGTTTCGAGCCGTTAATATTAATAGACATAAGCGGGTATCGCTGCGCCGGCCGACAGAGAAAAAGAGAGTCTCGTGGCTCTCCCTGTTAGTTGTAATTGAATAGACGCAGCTGTGCTCGCTACGTGCTCGTAAAACATTAATGACCTATAGCCGCTGACGATCGTTTCGCGTTATTATTCCTCAAAGTCAGTGCCCAGCCGGTGTGTTTATCGTCTCGGCGTTTTCAATTTTCTTGGTCGTGGGTGAACCGGCTGCTACGTGAACCAGATGAAAGCGTAATGACCACGTGGGCTTGGGGGTTCAGGAAACGGGACTACTATTACGTCTCGTCTGGTCACTTTCATGGTATATTCAAATTCGACTAAATTAGGAAATAGTTCGTCACTTTTAATTTTATCTATTTTATCCTGTTTTATTTTGAATAATTTCAATTTATTGCAAGGTATAATTTCATGGATCTTTGTCGTAGTATTGAAGGACGAAAGTAGTGGTAATTGATCCTTTGCCTTAAAATATCGTGACGCACTCATGACGCACTCGTGACGCACCGTGACGCATCCATGACGCACTCGTGACGCAATCGTGACGCACTTGACAGTTCACACTTGATAAACCACTCGTTGAATAGAGACGATATTTAGACATCAAATATGGCGGTCAAAGGGCGGAGCCTCCAGCGAGTAAAGCAACTTATATAATTATAATAGTAACTTTACTCCCCAAAAATTGAATAAACACTAATAAAATTTTAACTTTAGTCTTTAATTAAATACTGATCTAAGTATCCGTAGTGAAAGTGTGATAAAATTTCAAAAATTCTACAGTCATATCATAGAGTAGAATGCACATCGCCTGAATGCACCAGGCAATATGCAAAAGCATTCACTCTTCATTTCCATCATGCAACGCTTTCACTCGAATCCGCAAACAACACGCGCAGTTCCCATATACGAGTCGTCGAAGGAGAAGAGGAGGACTCGAAAAACGTCGAGGAGATTATGCCTCTCAGGGATTTTTGAGCGTGACAGGATCCTGTTCTGCCTGGTCCCTCCATAACCCCTTCGCCCATTTCGCGATTTTTCTCTTTTTTCTTGCCGTTCGTAATCCCGGTTGCATCTCTGGCTTTCCAGTTTCCCCGAAGCGTCTCGATGCGTGTAATCACGCGTTTAAAGAACGATCGCCTACGATCGTCACGCGAACTTGGTCGAACATCGCACGAAAGGAAAGGAAATCGACACCCTCGAGTTAATAGATTAATGGCTAGTCGATTTTAGACGATTTATGGGATAAGGATCATAATTTGCAAGTTTTGAAGTCTTTTAGGTACGTGGAGAATAACACAGTGAAATCTTTATTGTTTTTATAGTATCATATAGCTTTTTATTTAAATTAGTGTTTGATTTAAATTTCCTGTTTGGAAACAATTTAAAGGGATAGTTTGCCGAACATCAAAGGTACCGGAGCGTCTTTTGATGTACCTACCCTTTGGTTGAAGCATGCTTTGCCCGTTGAATTGGGCAATTTCGACGACCTAGACCTTCCAAGGACACCGGCAATTTCCTGTTCCCAGAACTCTTCAGATCGTTTAAATTCCGTCGGCAGATTCCTCGGGCAGGTTACGTGACTCGAAAGATCCTTTCATGCTGCTTTGCCCTCGGAATTCCCCATAGAATGATCCTCAAGGGGGTATTTTTGTTTGGTTACATTTTTTCACTTAACTTCGTGATTTACTTTATTCGGTTGGGGGCAGATTAGATGCCCGGCGGATAAAATACGGGCGCAGGGTACACCGTGCAAAGATGCGGGACGGAGAATGGGACAGTGAATCAAATTTAAAAATATAGAATACACGAAAAGAAGTCAGGTATCAGACAAAATGGAATGGGTATTAAATTATTTTGGCACAAACTGTTCCATAAATTAATTGCAAATGAGTGTATTTCAAAATAATAACTATACAGTAAGAAAATTACAAATCTCTCCTCGCGGCCGTTCACAACCAGTACGTGGAGTATTAACAAATGTACAAAATGCTGTAAGTCTTCTTCAGCCATTGCACTATAGATTACCAACAAATTTACAAAAGCCATACTTATCATCCACCCTCAGTCTACGCAAAAGATTCACAAGACAGTTTGCATTAATAATATAATTTTCTCATTAATTTAAAATAACGTCTTTAGTTTCTTTATTTACAAGTCCCTAAATAAATTCTAATAAAAATTACATTTATTGAGAACATTTTAATCGTGTTAAAAAGGAAAAATAATTGTTTTAAAAACTATTTTCACAAAGATTATTCAGAATTTAATTTTTAATACGATAAGATCATTTACCTCGCGCCAGAAAAGAAGACGCAAAATTTGAGAAAATTATTTGAAACTTGTTATTTAAGTATCGAATACGGGTTATCAGACGACGCTAATCATATCGATCGTCCGCAGCACAGATTCCTCGGTACCGGAAGTCGCGCAGCGTCCCGTAGAGAGCCGCTACATCCGCCGTAGACGCGCGGGACCGTAATTACGCGATCATTTTCCCCGGTCAACAGCCTTGTAAATCTTTCGCCCGGTTCCCTGTGGTGAACACCGTGCGGGAAAAGGGGAGAAAAAGACTTAGGGAGGATAATTTCTTCGGCAAATGGCGTTGTAAATTCCGTAGGCGCCGCGCAGCGCTGTTTCTACGCGAACGGTTCTTCCAGGTCTAGCCAGGAAGTCGCGCGTTATCTCTATCAATGAACTTCGCTATAGCGTTTTCAGTGTCAAAGGGTTTAGTAAAACGACGAACGAACTCTAAATCGACTCGTGCGGCGATATACAAGAAACTCCGATCCTTGTCTCTCGCGAAGACATTTTCTGAAACAGTGCGAGAAACGAAGACGCAATATTTTCTCGTTCTTTCCAAAATATTCTTCGTACAGTGCTGGTCGAAGAGCCTTTCGCAATTCGACCCTCAAAATTTGATTAAAAACGAAATTTTACAACATTTCGAGGGGCAAATTGCAAAATCGGGGTACGGTGTAGAAGAAAGAATACTTTGGAGAAGAAAGTACGAGAAAATATTGTTTGTTCGCTTGAACCTGCCCTGTCTCGACCTCTTGCACCAATAGAAAATGCGACTGTGGGTCCGACCAATCATCGCCGCGGGACTTCTCGTGAGACACGGTACATCTAACAACTTGAATCTCTAGCTCTCCAGAAAGCACTTCGTGCGGATCATTCACGATCAACAAACCGTGTTGTAAATTCCCTCCTCATCATCGAAAGTGTTCGCGTCAGAAATCTCGGACTGCGACAACGCCAATTTCACGTAGCCCTTATTTTTGTCTGCGATCCCAGGCGGAGGTTTCTCCTCGGGCGGGTTAACGTTCGTCGGTTCACAAATTTCGGCGTAGATCTCCTCGGTCCTGGAAGGCGGAGTGGGCGGCAACGGAGTTAGGCTATCTCTGACCTTGGAGTACGGAGGATCCAGATCCTGCTGACTTTGCACCTCCAGCACGCTGGTGGAGACCGATCGTTGAACCTGTTGCCTCGAGGACGGCGAACCTTGAAGCAGATTCGTCTCCGATTCCAAACTGGCGTATCTTTCTGTCCGCATGCCGATTTCCGGACGAACAGCGAACGTGAACGAGGCGGACTTCTTCGCCGGATTTCTGCTTCTGCCACCCTGAGCTATCCTCGATATCCGGTCGAGGAAGCTGTGGTTGTTGCTATTAGCCCGACTGTTGCTGCGATCCCTGATCGTTGTTCTCTTAATGTGTTCCAAACCCTCTTTCAGGCTTTGGAGGATCGGTTTCGCATCTGGTTTCGATTTGATCTCTTTCAGGTGCAGTTCTTTTAGCTGGCCGCTGGTGCTGGTGGGCTTGGGAGGCGCTACTCGGGGCTCCGTTGCTCTCTGGTCTAGGGCTCTTCTGTAATTCAACGAGAATTCCACCATTTCTATGAGAATTGTCTTAGGCAAATTTTAGTTGCGTCTAAATCTTATAGCAATCTCTTGAAGAATACTGATATATGAGTGTATGTTTAGTTACGTTTTAAATTTAACTACCTATGGCCATGTGGACCATCCTATTAAATATAGTTGTACTTAATATAATAGTGAATATCTTATAATATTATAATTAATAAGTGAGTTCATATATAATTCATAATAATTATATTACTTATTTCCCTGTTGCACAAATTATTTTATCATTGCATAAATAATAATTCTACCTATCTTGTTGCTACTCAAGTATCATCAAAATAGTTAAATCATATAAAATAGTAAAAATTCAGTTTTTACCTGCAAGCAGAAAGTAGCCGTTGCATTTTGGGCGACGCCAGCAATCTCGCTTCAGAAGGGCAACCTAACCGTGCCCTTTTAACCCGAGGAGCTGTTGGTCCCGTGGCAACTAGTTCCAAAAGTTCAGGGACGGTAGAATTTGGTAAAGGTCTCTCGGGTAGCAAAGGAACAGCACATCCTAAAACTATTGGGCCCCTTGTTGCACCCTCCAGTTGCATCAGCCCGCTATAATCTCGTGGCAACGGTATTGGCAGAGGACCCGCTACTAATCGCACCTATTGATCAAAATTTATCAACCTTTTTATTAAATCTGTAGCATCGTATAATATTTTCACTTTATTTATAGTTTCTTGTTGTATCATGACGCACTCGTGACGCACAGTGACGCATTCATGACACACTCGTAACATATTTATGACGCACTTGTGACGCACTCGTGACACATTCATGACGCACTAGTGACGCATTCATGACGCACTAATGATGCACTCACGACGCATTCATGACGCACTCATGACGTACTCGTGACGCATTCATGATGCACGATTTTCTTATATGTAATATTGTATGCCATAAATATAGTATTCACATAGTGTCGTTTAATATAACTATAATATGTATATAGCATCGTATAAAATTTTCACTTTATTTCACCTAATTCACGTGACGTACTAATTGTTTAATTTTAAAAGTTTTGTAATTATTTATTACCAGTCTATTTCATCGTACCATGACCAATATAAATTTACTACTAAAAATGATAAAAAATTTGTTACCCTAAGTGGAAGATCTCTTCTCGCGAGTTGATGGACCCTGTACAAAACAGCGTCGCTTCCGGTATCGAGACTCCCGCTCTGACAGGTGGCGTAGAACTCTCCTCTCGCCGAGAGAGGCGCGAAAAGTTCGTGCCCGTGAGAATCCAGGCATTGAGCATACTGATCTCGTTCCGACGACCTTGAACTCTTGCCTTCCGGAACGCCGCTAACGACACCGGAAATGCCGTTGGCGACAGGCGCCCTCCTGGTGTCTTGAAAAACCGCGGCAAGTCGCAGAACTTCTCCGGCACGCACTGTCGTTTTCGTGTAGTGGGCTCTCAAGTTACCATTTTCTGCAACAGAAAGTGTTCATCCGAAAGATTTTATCATTTCGTTCGTTACATTAACGCTAGG
The DNA here is from genome assembly GCA_945859555.1 of Megachile ligniseca. Taxonomy (NCBI): domain Eukaryota; kingdom Metazoa; phylum Arthropoda; class Insecta; order Hymenoptera; family Megachilidae; genus Megachile; species Megachile ligniseca. The sequence goes on from OX243790.1 coordinate 4,998,829, forward strand.
TTTACGGATGGTCACTTCAATTTGTACTAAAGCAGAAAAATAAATTGGGGATATGTGAACCTAAGATTCTTTAGCTTAACGAAAGTTGACATTTTTACAAAAATTTCTTAACAAGTTTTATCATTTAAAATATCTGTCGACGGGTTCCGTAAATCTAGCGTTAATATATAATATACAAGAATGTAAATTCGAAATATTAAAATATTACTAATAAGTCTATTTGCCGAAATAGTTCACGGTGGGTGCTTCTTTTACTTTGGCTCGACGCGCCAACTGGTGGGTTGACCGTTCAAATCTCATTCGTATTCAAATTATCTAAATTCTGCTAATAATTTTTCTCAGATACGCGGTGCACTAATGGGGCATGAGTGCACACACAGAGCCACATGCACTCACGCACGATCCACGCTTCGGAATATTCCCTTGGGTGCAGCCACTGGCCGTGACACGAATGTCAATGTGTTTGTTAATGCGAGTGTATGTCGGGCTTGTTCGTGCGTTTGAACGTAGGCGAGGAGCACGTAACGTTACAGGCATGCGGACCGGTGAAAGCCGCCGGGGTTCTTACGATACACACGGTGTTATGCCATTATGCACAGTAACGATTATGGTCGCGCGAAACAGGGGTTCTATGGACACCATACTGCCCGTGTCCTTCCTTCGACGTCACCGGAACTTCCTAGCAAATCATGCCCCACCAACTTTTACTCGTAAGATCTTTGCAGACCATCTGAATATGTGAGGGAGATGTGACATAGTTGAAATGTGGCACTTTTAGATCTGAGGACTTGGGACATTCTGGAATTTTGGAATATTCAATTTGGGACCTTGGACATGTGGAGTCTGAAATGTGGAACTTTGAGAATATGGGATTTGGAGATCTTTAGATTTTGAGTAATGTGGAGTCTGAAATGTGCAACTTTGAGAATATGGGATTCTGGACATGTGGAGCTTTAGAAATGATCTTAGAGTATTTAGACTGTGGTCCCTTGAAGATGAAGTTTGAGAGGCTTTGAAATATTCTAGATAATATTTAAAGAATCAATGACAGCACAACCTAACAAAAATGTTAACAGAGTTAATCGAATAACAAAATTACATCTTGTCTTTCTCCGAAACAGAAGTTGAGATTAAAAATGGTACAGAAGAAGCTCGAAAGCACGTATTCGGGTCACGTAAGCAAAAAATTACAAGCGTGGAGAATACAATTAACGAATCGCTGTATCATTAGAAGCGACATGACGAGTACAAACACCATTTTCAGCGCAATCTTAGAAAATTGCAGGGACGTGATGATCGCATTGAAAACGTCCACAATATCGTAAATGAACAACTATACGTTATAGCTGTTCATTATATTATATTATCGCATATTCATGTCATAACCGTTTCTTGCTTCACGATTTCTTGTAACTAAGTGACTAACTTCTTAATGAGCGAAAGGAATAACCGTTCCCCTTATGAAACGTGCAATTACGTGTCATTTGTGAAGCAACCGTGTACCCGGACGATCAAAAGTTATTAAACTTACCCATCTTCGAGTGTGTTAGCGTGTAGGCACGTAGAGGTTTCGCGAGCAGAAACGCCGGAACACCGGCACGAACCAACGCACCCACTCTTCTGTACACCCTGGCACTTCCGGTACCACTGTTGTTCGAGACAACGGAGAACCAACCTGCAATAAACGCATTCAAATATTAAGTTCACCTTATACATTTTGTTAGGAATACATCTTACGACGCACGACATATTCGTGACGCACTCATGACGCACTCATGACGTATTCTGACGCACTGGTCGTGCAATCAAGACGTACTCATAAAGCACTTACGACACATCCGTGACGCACTCATGACGCACTCATGACGCATTCATGACGTATTCGTGACGCACTCGTGGTGCACTCATAACTTACTCACGACGCACATACGACGCATTCGCGACGCACTCATGACGCACTCGTGGCGCACACATGACGCACTCATCAAGTACGACGCATTCGTGACGCACTCGTGGTGCACTCATGACGCACTCGTACTTTGATCAATTTTGCTCGAATTTTAAATACGCTTAAATTCGGAGTTCAAGTCCAACTATTTGCATAGTCAACGATTGATACCAAATTGACATAGCATTCCAACATTCAGGGAATCCTAATTCCACGCTTCGTCTCATGCAGATGAAATTCATTATTGAATTTATCATCTCCCAGTTGAAAGAGCCAGTTCCAGCTAATTTTCGCTTTCTCGTGGAAGGACACGCAAGCCATGGCATCTGTGTCAGGCCCGGTGCAACGTCATTCCACGGCTCGTTTGGTCGAACGGTGGTTCGTTAACGTGCTACGTTCATTCTGATACGAACGTGACAAATGTTACCGTTGCAACGTGGAAACAGCGTTCCAGTTCCCGATGAAAAACCGGCCTTTCATAAACTCGCGTCCCCGCCGTTGAAACAAGCCGGGCTAATAACTTTTTGCGAAATCACAATGTCAATTCGACCCAATTCGCTGATTCGGACGGACCGAGCGAACATCTAGGTTTATGGGTTCACTTAACGAGGTTTGGTGGCTTGCATTCATTAAGGCCGAGATAACGATATTTCAGGCTGTTTTTATTCGGACGTTTATTAAAGGCCTTACAGAGTGAGTTTTATGACGATCTTGGGTGAAACTTAAACTTCTCAATTTTCTGCGTTTTTGTGTATTCTTTACATAATTCTGTTTATTGGAATTTGTGAGAATATAGGATTTGATTATTTGGCGAAATTCAGAAATTTTGTATAATTTTCTGTGTGAGTATTTTTATGTAGACCGTACGAATTATGTAATACTGATATTTATTGTGATTCATGAGAAAATAATAGGATTTGTTTCGAAATTAAAAAATTTCCAAACCCAATATTAAAAACTTCCAATCCATAATACAAAACAGGTAGAATTCCAAGTAGAATCAGCAAAAATATCACAGTTAAATTAATAATTTATTAACAATTTGCGGAACGCATACGATTCATCCGATAATTTATAGCCGAATGTTAAACACACGCCAGTTGTCCCTTGCTCACCGGGCACAATGGGCTGGCGTATAAATCGTTGAATCGATTTGCAAGTGGTTTACATCGTATTTCAGCCATCTTGAATTGATTTACAGCTAGTACTAATGCGCGAGTACCAATGATTGTGCTTTCCGCGAAACGTCCTTTCCACGAATGTATTAACGTGGGTGTTTTATCGTCTATACAACGTGTCCGGTTTTATGAGGAACACTGTTCAGCCCTGGATAGATTAAATTACAATCTCGTTCCCCAAAGACAAACAGGCTCTTCGACACTTAACGGTACGAAATAAATTTCCTGCGAGAACTTTCATTGTACAACGAACATTTCGTCGACGAATTTCGATGTTCATCGGTGTGTTACAAGCTGCTGCAATAAACATCCTACAATGGCCAAATGTGCTTATAAATAAATTTTGGAAGTCTCAGTATTTTCTTCGCTGAGGTTTTGTAATGAGCTGTTTATTTTGAATATAATGTTCTGAATACATCTCTAAATATTAATTTTAGAGAAAAAAGTTTGAAACAAAAAATGAAGCATATAAAAAGCTCTACAAAAAAGGTTATATACAGTTTTGTTGAAAAAATACTTTCGAGTGCAAATTTTCAAAAATTTTCAAATTATCAAATGATCCCCTCTGAAGTCGGTGGTTTTTGAAAGCTAAGAAATATCGTTTCGATAAGCAAATGAATTTCCCCGCAAAACAGCATCGATTACACGCCGATGCACAGACGAGAGTGCGTATAAAACGAAAGGGAAGCCATGGTTACGCAACGTGAAAGTCTTTGACTGGAATTTATTCTTACTTCCAGCTTGCCCTGACCTCCGAGATAATGAGAGTGATCTAAATAATTCGGATCATGGTATGTGTTTGGCAACGTACGGACCTAATGAGTATCGGTATACCCTGATTTCTTTTCGTTTCGATTAGCATACGACTACGTTCCTCCTTGCATAATTCTGGGTAACGTAATTGGTTGCTTTGCGAACACGTGCGTGAATAAAAGGTTCAAATGGACATGGGCATTTTGGTGAAATATACGAGCTGCGAGAGGTTAAGCACTGAAAATGGCGACGGGGGAAAATTTTGGGCGAAGCTCGAACTTTGGTAGTTTTTGCAGATTTTTATATTTTGAAGTCTTTAGATTTACAAGTTTTTAAATTAACATGTTCTTGAATTTTCAAAGTGGAAAGTCTAGTTGAGAACTCCTTAATAATTGAGAAATTTGAAACGTACTCAAAAACTTAAAAATTCCCAAATTTGAAACCCAAAAGATTTGTATATTTAAGAAACGTGAAATCTGAGAAATGCATCTCTCAAAACACATATATACAAATACGAAAATTTAGATATCGATGAATTTCAAATATCCCCAACCCCCTTCACAACCTCGGTATACATTTCCATACAAGATCTTGTATCCGTGATCTAAAAGTATGCCCCTGAACTAAAAGAAGTAAATAAATGAAAGAACGGCCAGTCTACGGACGTTCATGAGCCGAAACTCCGAAGAGGAGACACGATTCTCGACTGCATTGTTCACGATGTTCACGGGATGCAGGTTAATCGAATATTAATGATGAAACAGTACCAGGCAGCCGTAATAGAATGAGCTTCGTTGCATTAATGTATATCATCGTATCAGAGCCTTTCCTTATTTGGCCATCGAGTTTGAGTAACGGATCTCAGCATGATGTGTGTCGAATTCGGTATTGTGGTTAGGGTATTAACCCTTCCGTGACGGAATTAATCATTTTTTTTTTTTAATAATTCATACTTGTATGGAGGAAATCTTCGTGTATAACGACTCATATAGTGAGACATTACTGTCTTTTATTAAGTATTATACGTGAGGAAACATATTGAGTAACATAATTTTATTGTATTTTTGGAAATGTTATTTAAGCGAACAGAGTTCGTGAGAGTGTAAAATAATTTCTGTTTCAAGTTTGCTAAAAATGACCGTCTATCATTTTTTATTGAAATGATTTTTTCTATAGAATAGTCAGTTTGCAAAATAAGAACGGACACTAATAAAAAGTACTTTTGCCTTTAATTGACATTTTTCTCCAAATACACCCGTGTGTCAATAATTTTTGTAAATCCGTAGTCAGCAGCCACAACAGTGCGTTTCATCTCGCAGGACAAGAAAACAGTTTCTTCGTCATGGTTCGTGGACCAGAAACGAAAGAAGTCAGTCGGTTAGCTCGAACAGCACGATACTTTTCCAGCTGAACAGCTGTCATCGAGCGGAGAGTATCGCGAAACGCCTACGCAGCGATCGCTGACCGCACAATGGTGTAAAATAATGGAAATAATACGATACGCTCGGTGCGTTGGAGACCGGACTTTAAGTCGGAGAATAATTCAGACTTTCACAGCTTCGCGCGAATGTTGTACATGCATCGCGTTGACGATTAAACGCGGGAGGTACACGATGCTGAGAATTTTAGGATTTTGGTACTTAATTTATAAAATTTATTTATCTACAAATTCAAAGTTCAATTACTGGGAATCTTTATATAAAACGGCTTAGACGTTTCCAACCGGCAATTATGTGAGAGGATGGCAAGGTGCACATATGTACACATATGTGCAGGGGTGCAAGTTTGTGTGCAAGTTTGTATTATTTTTTTAATATCCACTATCACTGATGAACAAGGATGTCAAAGATGGCATACTATGTTAAAACAGAAACTTAAAATATCTTAGAAATTATCGTTTTTTTTTTACCATTACACCCTAATACTTTTTTATTGAGAATATTTAAGAGAATCGATTTATGTAAGAAAAACTATATAGTTCCATTAAAAAAATTATGGGTCATTTTCGTTCCTCCAAAAATATTGCAAATATAAAATTAAGGATTTCCTACAAATGTTTTTCCAATGTTGAAATTTTTCGAAATTGTCCATCAAGGTCCCATAGACATTTATTTATTTAACAATATTGAATAATAAATTGTTAATTTAGTACTAACTAAATTGTAATTTAATAAATGTTAAACTAGTAATAACTAAATTATTAATTTAGTACTATTATAATACATTACATTCATATTCATAATAGAATTTAGCAACAAATATTGTTTAACAATAAAAATATACAATATGTAACACTAAATATAAGTGTCCACATATTTTTGAGCGGGGGTGTACATATGTATATAGAGTACCGATGAGTATTGTACGAACGATATCCTTATAATGAAGAACCAAGAGTGGGGCGCCCGTAGCCCGGTTGGTAGAGGCTCGGACCGACGATCCGACGGTCCCGGGATCGAAACCGGCGAGTCGAAAAAAAAAAAAATAAATCCTTCCCGTATCGAATTGTTGTTATGACGTTGGATCACGGTAGGGGAGGGGAGGAGGGGAGAGAGGGGGGGAGGGTGGAAGAAAGAGTGCGAGGAAGACAGAGAAAAGAGGGAGAGGGAGAGGGAAGGGAGTGGGGGAACGAGGAGAGCGAGGAAGAGGAGAAGGAAGTGGGGGAAAGAGGAGATAGGTAGAGAGGGAGTGGGGGAAATCGGGCTAGAGCGAGGGAAGGGGGAGAGTAGGAGAAGGGAGTGGGGGAAAGGAGGAAGGAAAGCAGAGGACGAGGGGTGAATAGGGAGTGGGGGGAAGGGGAAGCAGAACGAGGGGAGAATAGGGAGTAGGGAGTGGGGGGGAGAATAAGGGAGTTAGGGAGGGGGGAAGGGGGAGCAGAACGAGGGGCGATGAGATAGAGAGGGAGTGGGGGAAAAACGGGCCGTAGAGCGATCAGGGGGGGGGGGGGGGGATAGGGAGTGGGGGAAAACGTGTACCATAGAGCGATGCAGGGGGGTAAGGAAACTACAAAAGACTTTGGGAGATGGGAAATTAAGAGACTAACAAGACCCAGGGACAATGGGAAGGTACGACCAGGAGAAGAAGAAAGGGGAGAGAAAACCTATATAATAATATTTTGCAGTTACAAAATATAATTAATAATTTTGTACTTGCAAACTATTCTCATAAGAATTTTGTACTTGCAAAGTATTATAATAATATGTACTGTGGATGCATTTATGGACCAATGCACGTACATGGAATTAAATTATATTTTACTAGTTTTAATTTTAAAGTTTATACAAATATTATTAAGAATTTGACTGTTCGATGGTTTGATAACATATTCCAAAGACCTAAAACTAAAATTCTCTACGAAATTGTAAAATTATTATGAATGTAAAAATAATATCATGCCTCAGTATGTACGATACTCTTATCTAACAACACAATAAAATACACGTATTCTTACATAACCTTACAAAATATGTCCATAGTCAATGATTTGCATTAAAGCACCATACAAATGCAACAACACTGCATTTTGAGTCGTAAATTAAAACTGCGAGGAATTTATAACGCGCCATCATCGCCTAAAATCACGGCAGTTTGCATCGAAAGTATAATCGAACAGTTTCTGCGTAACATTTGCTCGTTGAAATGCAAATTTCGTGCATTTCTCTTTAGTGACAGTCCGTGTCGCTTTCGACGACCGAAATAAAAACAATTCTTAGGAAATAAAATCGCAAATGATCGTTCAAATGTAGCAAACATTCTAAACCCGTTGTGTCCCACTTTCGAAAGTAGAAACTCCTGTTACTTCCTATTATGCATTAATCTTTCGACGGAAAAAAGAGATTTTACTGCAACGAAATCGCGCGATGTCTATAAATATATAAATAAACGTTGAAACAAAAATAAAGCGATTATTTTAATTCGCTTTCCATTAGTTATTGTGATTGTTGACATTTACGTGGGTTATACATTACGCTTTCTAACACGAGTTTCCCGCAATGTGAGCCCGTGCTTGTTTTAGAAAATTATTACGTGGTATAGTTATGTAAACAATACCAGAACGCATTCGTTAGGAAATTAAAAGCTGATGCGAATCGTTATGCCAGTTAGACGCGAAACGATCAGAATCTTGCTTATTGATTAAGGCGCGGAACAATTGGCACGTGAAATTTTTTAATTTATTGCTACTGCAAATTGCAGAAGTGCGAGCACTGCTTGGAACGAAATTTTAATTAATTGTTGTATGAATCTTATTATTATATATTTATGAGATCAATTATACGTACAAAAATAAGGATGGCTCAGAAAATATTTGCTTCATCCTCTAAAATCATATAAAAAGTTTCAGCTCAATTTAAAGTTCCGTTTTAGAGAATTTTTGTACACCATGTATTAACATCTTAGGGGGTTAAAAATAACAAAACTTAAAAATAAATATACAATTACAATTTAAACTGGTGAAACCTAGTTGTGTCAAATGATTAAATCCTTAAATTTTTTGACCATTATTTTGATCATGAAAATAAATATATAATTATTACTTAAAGTAGCAAAACCTACTAGCGTGTTTAAATAATTATGTTTCCAACTGTTAGACAATTATCTTGCAGGATACAAAATAAAGCTTGTAATTAAGAATGAGCTAATATTAGAGTCCTGTTATTGCTGTGTACTTGTCTAAGTATATTCAACTCGTGTCACCCATCACTGTCGAGTATTAATAACGTTAATAATTGATAGTATTTTCTTCCTTCGACCACACGTATTCATCCACTTCCTAGTCTCACAGCTGCGATGTGAAAAACCACCTTTCACGTAGCGATGTTACCTTGTTACGACACCAGTTTTATTCGTACACATATAGCGGCGGGTTTGGGAACGAACAGAACGTCTTTACAATACCGTTTGAATTCTTCTGTTCGCTGGAAAGTGGCAGTCACGGAAGCTTCCTAGTGTAATACGTTTATCAGATGTTATTGTCGATTATTCATGGGGCTTGGGAACCATAGCCGGCAAGAAAAATATTCCTTACGAAAAGATGCCGTACGCGAAAGTTCTGGTTACGTGTGAAGCTCCTGCTGCGATTCGCACCTCGTTATTTCGTTCGAATTTGGATTACTGTTGTAACTATACTCGTTACGTTCTGGATACTAAATGGTTGGAACAAAAAACGAGCGAATGTGCATTTCTGGGAAGAAAGGAGTATGTGAAGAAAGTAGGAACTTTTTTACTCTTCGTTCGGTGAGCGGTTCTTCGACTCCTTTTGACACTTTTGACAATTTTTCTAGGGGTTTTGGCCCATTCTAAGAAAGTTTTGTTCTATGGCAAAAAGTCATATCTGTCACGGTTTGGCTTGTACGTGTGTAGGCATGAGTAGGGTGGGGTGTTATAGTATTTTAACACTACTACGACTAAAAGTACGAAGAAGCAAAGATACACGAAAACTAAAACCTAAGCAATGAAAAGTGAAAAGTATGAAGTAAATGATGTGAAGGAGGAAGCAAAAAGTTGAAAGTGAAGTTTGAAAGTGAAGAGATGTAAAAAGCAAATAGGAACTAAATAAAGTAACAAGTAACAGATAAGAAATGGAAAGTCATCAAGAAAAACCTTCTCAAAAAAAGTGACAAACAAGAAATGTCTGAAACTCAGAAGAGCATGAAATCCAATATTCTACACAAAAGAATTAATTCTTTATTAAACAATTACTTTGTTCCTTCAAGTACCTTTTAACATTAAATAATAAATTTTAAATAAAATATCTCAGTCAACCTATAATAACCAATGAAAGAAACATTTAATTTCTTATAAAAAATCTGGTTTCGTAATTTTGAACAGTATTAGAATAAATCTAAAATAAATACAACAATATCATAAGTTTTCTAACAAAGTATATTGAGCGTACGAAATCCTCCATTCCACGTTTGGCACGGTTTCATCCGTGAAAAGCAACCTTGCCAGTTTTACGCAACATAACCGTAATCGTACGCGCAAGAAGCATGAAATCACGATCGACCGATTAACTAAGCAGCTTTATTACGAGTACTTAATTCGTTTCGAGGCAACGGCGTACGACTTCGGTTACTCGAAGGGAACATCGTAAAAAAATATGAGCAAGAAAAAATTAAGAACGAGGCGAATCGAGGCATATAACGATCCAACAATCATTTTCAACCGGAGTTATTCGAATATAATAACCAGAGAAGATATTGCAGAATATGACAATAATTCTTCGTACAAATTTTTATGAAAAATAAACATCTCCCTAGTAATTTTCCTTTAGACTAGTCAGTGAAAGATTTCCTATAGTCCCTAAAGTAAAACGTTCATTCCTGAGATAATCCTTGATCACTTCACCGCAGACAGAACTATCCAAACGTTCGTTAATTGCTTACAACACCGTGTGCAATATCCGAAGGTTCAGCTCGAGGTCCGTTAGGACGTTCTATTTGCAATTAAAAGTGAATTAATCAATCCGGCGCAACGTTTACGCTCGCGGTCTGGTTGCGTTCAACGATTTTGCTCGCCGGTACATATATCTCTGCCACGGTTTCCGTCATTTTAAACTCCCGCCTGAATAGTTCCACGTAATAATCATCGGCTGAAATAGTTGGCTCGTTTCTCAAGCGTAACACACCGGCTCGCGACAGTTATGCACACGGAAGACACCGTTCAAGGTGGAACGAGTTCCTATTAGCGATGGGAACGACACCCTCGCGATAGTTTCATGGAAAGCATTCGCTTTTTCAACGGCGATATTCGAGCTGCAGCTGCGAATGCATCCGATGGACGTATTGAAACTGAAGGCAGTTAAACTTGTGACCGTCGTCGATCTGCCAGCTAGTTGCCTTCCTACACCGCCATTTTTCAACCACTTTCGGTCATAAAGTTACGTTTCTTCATGTTTGCTACTGCCGAGCAATTTGACGCATTTTGCTGGGTTTTACACTTTTATCGTTTAAGGACATACATGTATAATACATCCAAAGTAAAATGTATAATTTAATTTTAAATCTTAGATGTACAATTTTATAATGTATGATATTGATTTCAGAATTTATAATTTTATAATTCATAACTTGATTCTAAATCTGAAATTTATTATTGTATATAAAATGAAGTTTATTAAATACAGTCAATGTCGTAAACGATAAAATCGATTCTGTCGCTAGTCTTAACCGGTGCGACATCTTGAACAAAATGGGTGACACACGATCGCCACGTGTATCCTTGCTAATCCGACACAGGATCTATACCAGGGTCGTTCACACCTGGTTATTCAATGCTACAATTCACCACGCTGATGTGATTTACAATTGAATCGACACGATCATTTTTCATTTTCTTTTTTCTCGTCGAACTAATTCCAACGGCGTCTTCCTGTTGATTGTAAATGAACAGCAGTGACATAGCTATTCTTAAAACCTGTTACAGTTATAATGAATAATATCTCATTCTTCGACTTTTTTGGATATTCTTATTGGATTCTCGGGTTCCTTCAGTGATTTACAAAGGTTAAAACACGTGTACGGTGGGTTGGGTTCGATCATTATTGATGGAGAAAAAATGGAAAATTAAACGACAGCTGTTTTGCTTCAGTGGAAGTTTTTGTTCTTTTGGCAATTTAACGTTCAACTTTTTTATATTTGTAATATAACTGAACGAACAAATTTTTTAACCTAAAATTACCGAACCAGAGATTCCATCAGTCTATAATTGCCAAACTAAAATTTCTATTAACATACATTTATAAAATTATGGGCTTCTGAAATAGAGTATCTCGTTCAAGTTCATATAAATTATTTTAGATAACATTAAAGGTAGACTCGTACACTTTCAGACTTTGTTATCATCTCTAATTATACAGCCCTACAAACCCTTATGATTTCTTTGACAACAGTAAACATAATGAAACCTATCATGTTCGTGTCAAACCGCATAACAACCTAATAACATAACAAATTAATATAAGTCTAAAATTACACCGATCAGACATTACACAGTTTATACAAATTGACAGCTTATCCTCATTCCACAGCGATATCGTAACTCTGAAAACACAAATTAAGAAGACTATGTTTCGCAATTGTTACAGTAACAGTGACAGGGTCTGATCATTAATCAACCTCACGATCCGCTTGTTCTAATAAATATCGAATTATATGTAACGAACGTAGGCAGTATCTCGACTTTCTATCTGCGAGATCGTTGCACAGGGTCCAAGCGTAATATTCATGATCGCCGTAAATCCGCTCGTAAACCGTAAAGAAGTAGGCTGGGACGAAAAATTCAATCGATCCTCGCCCATAGCCTCTGGTTAGGATCGTTATGCAACGATGTACAGTCGACGTCTATCCTCCAAAAAAATTTGCCAATGAGACTTCTTTGATTTAACACTTGAGGATTTCTTGGTGTTGAGGACTTTGGGGACCTGTTGCTCCACATTTAAAATAAATTATGTATTTATGTAAAGTAGGTGCAGCCGAGTGTACTTTCAAGAAGTCGGCCTCTCCTCGAGAGAAGCACATGGATTCAGTTAAATGCTTTCTCTCCTTTCCAACCTGGGGGATTACGACCTTGTCCCAGCTCTCTTGTCGAGCCACTCTCGATTTCTTCCGGGCTGGCCAGCCAACGGTGTCTAGTGACTAATCTTACGTGTTTTTATACTGTCGTCTGGTTCCCCGTTTCGAAAGCGAAACGAATTTCTGCTTGTACTCGCTAATTTACGACCATTTTAATCTAGGATAATTCCGTTGTGCAATACTTGTATCGATCCGCTGGATTTCAGACTGCTCTTTTTCGTATCAAACATTCTGACAATGAGATATACGAGTCGGGCGAGGCACTGTTTTGCTTCAGTACACTTTATGATACACTAGGAAAAATGGCGATAGGGGTATTCACGATCTTTCCGTTGAGAAAGTTTCAAGTTTGACAAGATTTATATTTAGTATCGTTAATAGTTGATAAGACTTATAGTATCGTTCAAGTTTGATATGATTTATATTTAGTGTCGTTCAAGTTTGACAAAAGGTATCGTTCAAATTTCATAAGATCTATATTAAAAACACATAGACTGTAAAAATTTGACTGTACACTGTCGATGATGCTACTAAAAGTCGATGGTAATGGAAATGTCTCTAAAAGAAGAAGAATAACGCCAAAGCAAAGAGTACAAACTCCCGCCAAATTGCTCCTATAGAGCGGGAAATTCAAATCGCACGAATTTCACGTCAACCCCCAATAATTAAAAATCTACTTATCGTAAATTTTCTGTATATCACTAATATTGTCTTCCGAAGTATTTGCATCAATTTACAACATTGAAAGAAAGGAATATACTAAAATTACTCTATAAAATATGAAGAATGTATATCAGGGGAATTATTAATAATAAGAAGTTATGTAAATTGTATTTCGCTAGAAAGTTTCTTTGTCGCCTGTTACTGCTTGCCGGAGGATTGAAAATTCCATCGAAACGAGCAGTGAGCGCGTTTTCTATGGAATTTCAGGTCGTGCTTATTTCCCTCGACTTGTACTATTCCCCAGCCTTGAAATCGTAACCCCGGCAATTGCCAGCTCTGTTGGCCGGTGATCGCAAGGTTATGCCAGTAATCAGGAGAATACAGCACGATCCTTTCGAGCAAACCGATCACGAGGACCCGCGAGGTGCATCGTGTTGCAACGTAAGAAGGGTTAGGGTGCACTTGGTTGCGCATTCCTTCGAAAGGGAACAAAGTGCACCGGTTAGGCGCTAACAATACCCTCGAACATGCCAGACGTTCTATTAGCTGAGGCTGGCTATCGATAACGACCTAGCAATAGGCTTGCCAGTTTTACCGAATGCAACCGTTGACCTTTTTGTTGCGTGATGGGATTTACCGAGAAAAATTACCTCTTAGGAAGGTCTATAATTCCTTGAACCATCTTGCTCAATTTTCGTTCTGTTAGTGAACGAATTTGAGAATTTACGTGTACAGATGTTTGGAAATTTAAGAATTTGAGGATTTCAGGTTACGGAAATTTAGGTGTATGAGTTTCACAGATGTAGAAAACTAAAAATACAAAATGAATCTCAGACATTAAACATACTTGACAACTAGAAAATTTATGAATCGAGAAACTTGCTACGGAAATAATTAAATTCGATCGCGATAGAGTCATCGGTAAGAGGGTTCCATTTCGATGCCGAAGGAACGGGTGTGCAACAGGTAGTCAATAATCCCAGCTGCGTCTTCGTTTCTAATAAAAAAGTCGATCAACCTGTGCGGCAGAAATCGCCGGGGAATCAAAAAGCTGCAGTAACGAAGATCGCAGCCTGTAATTAACGCGCACGGGGCACCGAAGCCTTGGCAGACCTTCCATTATCGTTCAACCACCAGCTAGACCGCTATTACTTCCTTTATATACCATCGGCTCTGTTTCCTTTACCGCAGGTCAAGGTCTTTCAGCTCACGCTGCTATCGATGCAACGAGTTTAAAGACCCGTGGAAACCCAGGAAGCTGCTCGATGACGCGATACCGCGAGTCACGGTCGCGTGAAAAACTCCAATGCCATACGTGCTTTGTACGGTTACCGTTCGTTGACTTCCAGATTGCTCGGCCAACTTGTACTGTGTCAGAAAACTTATGTGCACTCTACAAATCATGTGACAAGTGTCGGTAATATGGTAATAGACGAATTGTAGTGAAAAATGGTAGCTTATGGAGGTAAAGCTGAACATAACTGAAATGAAACAAAATATGCTAGGACCTTACAGTACCTAAACCTACACTTCTGTTAAACTTTTGTAACACCAGACAAAAATTAACCATTATTATGCTAATAATTCTAAATTATATGCTAAACTGTAAAGGTAGCTTTTACGTCTTTACTCGTTTTCGTTCGGTGGGCGGTTTTCCGACTCCTTTTGACACTTTTGACAATTTTCCTGGGGGTTTTGGCCCATTTTAAGAAAGTTTGAGTCTCGGGAAAAAAGTCGTATCTGTCACGGTTTGGCTTGTACGTTCATAGGCATGAGTGGTCGGGCTGGGGTTTAAGTACTTTGACTCGCTGAGAGGTACTCTGCCCTCAGTAGCCACATTTTGACACTTTTGACAATTTTCCTGGGGGTTTTGGCCCATTCTAAGAAAGTTTTCTTCTGTGGCAAAAAGTCGTATCTAGCATGGTTTGGCCTGTACGTTCATAGGCATGAGTGTTCGGGATGAGGTTTCATGGTATTTTGACTCACCCTCGCTCGTTGATGGGCATTCTGTCCCTATTAGCCACCTTCTGACAATTTTCCTGGGGGTTTTGGCCCATTCTAAGAAAGTTTGGTTCTATGACAAAAAGTCGTATCTGTCATGGTTTGGCCTATACGTGTGTAGGCATGGGTACTCGGGATGGGGTGTTATACTATTTTAGCACTACTATGTTCTTAGGTATACATTTCGATGTGACTAAAGGACAATGGTGAATGAAATGCTTATGTATGTGTTGCCTTCTATAAACTCAAACTTCTTGAGTATCTCAAGTCTCTCAAATTTCTTAGACTTCTAAATGATTCGACTGCCTATGTCCCTAAGTTCTCCAGACTTCCTCAACGAAAAGGTCTCTCCTGTTTTCTCTACGAAGTCCAATCGCGTGCCCACAAATACGCAGGCTAGCACCTGGCAAAAAGTGGTGAACCATCAGAGCATCCTCGCAATCTTGAGAGCATTTGCGTTAATCCTCGCTAAACACCAAGAGCAGCAGCAACGACTTCCTATGGAGCATCTCAGCGAATCTACGAATAGAATCTCATTATCGGCGCAAATTATATTATTAATTTTCCTAGTGGATGCCGTGCTATCGTCGATCCCCATAGAATCCTCCAGTCATGCACCACCGAGCGTTCACGTGCTAGAGCGATTCGTTTCATCAGGTCTCACCGCGGGTGTCGCGATTTTTCCCGCAAGACACCTGCCAAAAACAACGCTGCACGTTCGCTGAGCACCCTGGATAACCACGTGCATCCCTCAGAACTGTTCGACCCCCCATGATCCGGGGTTAAACGGCTCGTTTAACCTTCGCATCGTGGCTGTTCGCGATGGACACAGCCGTATCATCAGCGTCTCGAACATGGCCTGGCATTAGCTCGCGTGGCCATAATACTGGAAGCGAGTCCACGAAACCGGAAGCGATTAGTCAGATTACGTGATCGGAGGCACCGTTCGACCGAGAACCAAGTGTTCAGAGCAGCCTTCTTTCTGTGTACGTGTGCTACCGGTAGTCACGTAGATACGGGTCCTGGAT
Organism: Megachile ligniseca; assembly: GCA_945859555.1. Lineage (NCBI taxonomy): Eukaryota > Metazoa > Arthropoda > Insecta > Hymenoptera > Megachilidae > Megachile > Megachile ligniseca. The sequence continues at coordinate 5,014,973 of OX243790.1, forward strand.
CGCGTCCTGGAAGTCTCCGGGACTCGTTTCATTGGATTAAGTCGACTCGATAAACCGGTAGCCGCCAGTTTGCTCACATGGAATGTTAGATCAGGCGTGCTCGTTTTCTTTTCCTATCGCGGGGAAACGAATCGAGGTTGGATGACCGATACACGAAATTGAAGGGTTGAGGCAGGAGTAGACAGTTACTCAGGACACGGTACTTTTGTTATTGTTGGTTTAAAATCTCTTCATCGCTTCTCTCTGCAAAAATCTAGTTTTACTGTAAGGTTGAAGGCTTCGGTTCAGAGGATACAGATGTTGGTTTGACTGCAGGACTAATAGGTCTCCCATTCTTGTAATATATTTTAAGTAGATGACATTTCGACGTGTAATACATTTTAAACAATAGATCACATTTTTAAGTCACATTCTAGTCACAATAGAAAAAACGTCCAAATGTCCACGTGTCCAAATGTCCAAATGTCCATATCTTCAAATGTCCATATCTCCAAATGTCCATACCTCCAAATGTCCCTACCTCCAAATGTCCATATCTCCAAATGTCCCTACCTCCAAATGTCCATATCTCCAAATGTCCCTACCTCCAAATGTCCATACCTCCAAATGTCCACATCTCCAAATGTCAAAATTTTTCAAAGATTTCTCTTCCAAAAATGTACTACTTAGTGCACTTTATTTCTAGTAATATTAATTGGTATTTCGTTAAGTATATTCTTGCGAAATTAATCAAGGAGTTAATTAAGTTACAGATAGATTAAAATTTGTCTATCTGAAATAGTGCTCCATCTAATTCGTCTTATGGTTGATAAATCTGAACTCAGCAGGTGCTCGAAAACAAATAGAAGAATGTAAGAGTAGTAGATAAATGAAGCCAAGAGCAATGGATAGTAATGAAGAAACCCAGCTGGCGGCTCTAAATGATTTAATTAGCCAGTTACAGTTGCAGTACAGTAATTAGAACAGCTGGTGCAAGATAGTGCGTTCTACTATTTGATAACGCATCGTGCTATTTTAATAATGTTGCTATAGAGATAATTTTACAGTTGTAAACATAATTTAGAACAAATAATGTTTGATTGGTATTTTTGTAAATGTAATTCAGAACGCTTTTTGTTAGAATTTAGAATTTTTTTTGTAAATAAGGAGCTTTCATTGTATCAAGAAAAATAAACTATACATATTATTACAATAATATAAAATTAACTTATAAATAATATAAATAGTTTGATGAATTTTATCATTTGGAATTATTGTTATTATCTATAAACATATATATTAATTTGAAATTTACATTCTTAAATTAATTGCTAATAAAATACTCCCAATTAAAAAAGTATATATAAATTAAAGAAATATTAATAAAAATATAAAAACTAGTTTTCAGCTTCAATGTACCTAACAAGTACAGAAAGAGTAATAAAATTACATGATTAAGTTGCAATTGCACATCTAAATTATATGTAATGAATAAATATCAGTTCCTTAATTATATGTAATAAATACTAATTAATATAATGAAGGTAAATTAAATTAAATGATAAACATTATACGACGTAAAAGTACATTCGAAAAATCTATTTCTAATCAGTAGTATATAATTAGTACATTCCTCAAAATATTAGAAGCAGAAAATTAATTCCCAGATAAATTTAATTAGAATCGTAGATCCAAAGATAAAATATAAATCAATTATAAAGGAGGAAATGTTCATCTCTCGTATTTGTCCATATAGATTTTGTGAATCTATATATTTATCATAGAATAATAAAAATCAATTGGTAGGAATGTTTGAAGATATGTTTCTTGTAATAGTGATTATCTGAATTGCACGAAATGTACGTTTCCGTTATAAAAGGCTAAGATGCGTGCCTGGAATAGTCCACTTATTGATGCAAATGGATTATGATAAGAAACTTTAATTAACTGATAGCGAATATTTCTTCAAATTAAATCGGCTGTAAAGTGGCTAATGTATGAAGATCATTTCGTATCAGAAATTCCAGTTTTCTCGGCGTTTAACGTTATCGCTGCGCCATATTGGGACACGTGTACATCGACGGAGACGCGAAACTTTTTTAGGGAAAATGGCGACCTTTGCAAAGGAGATCACTTTTCTTAAATTAGTAAAATTTTAAATTGGTAAAATTTTAAATTAGGAAAATTTAAATTGGCAAAATTTTAAATTAGTCAAATTACAGAATTTGGGGTTTAGAAATTTGGTAATTTCAAGATTTAAAAATTTAGGAATTTGGAGACGTAGAGATATACACCCTGTTGGATATGGAAATAGAATTTCAGGATTTGAAAATTTAGGAATTTGGAGACTTAGAGATACACCCTGGGGGATATGGAGATATGGGAATTTCTCATATAGATACAAGGTAGTCCAATTTTTGCGTTTCTCACTGTACCAGACCTTCAGAAAGAGAAAATGGTTCCTGTCTCTTATTCAATTTTCATTCACATATCATCCCAAAGATGCTATTTCTAAATTTAACTCAGAATTCGAGGTGGTGAGAATAGTAACATTGCATCGGAGTGTACATCTCACAGTATCTTTCTCAATGTTGAACGGAAGAATGAAACGCTTTCGAGAGAGCCCTAAGGGCACTCGCGAAGGACTTCAAACCTCCTGATCGTAAATAACCACCCTCGTGGCTAGGCTTCTATTATAATGGCTGCGGTACACGCCGTACAATCGTAATAATTTACGAACGAATATTTATAAATAATTCATACCTCAAGATTTCCGCGTGCTTTCCGCCAGGAATGAAACAACTCGGATCTGCCGGCAGAAATGCTATTATTACCCGGCACTTTTCGATGAAATTCAAATCAGCTTGTTTCACGTGTTTCTTGAAAATGTTACGAATTCATACGCGGGCAAATTGATCAGGTAACTGTACAAAGTAATTAGAGCAGAACTTCGGTTCTTGACTATTACTGTTCATGTAGCTAATTAAAATTTTCATTAGACTGAAAGATAGCTAAAGGCACATAGTTCTTGAAAGTTTAGAATCACTGGCTGGTTTTTGGTAAATTCTTTTTTCAGGGTACTTTGGACATGATTTTCTGAATTTTTATATATATAATTAAATTTCTAAATCGCCTCTTTTCCTACTTTCATAATAAATAAATTTCTGCATTTCTTTAGTGCGAAATATGGAAATTTTCAAATTTTATTAACAGGTCGACAAATTCACAAATTTTCATGTTTCGATATGAGGGATTTCTCAATTTTTCAATTCTTCAATTCTTCAATTCTTCAATTCTTCAATTCTTCAATTTTTTAATTTTTTAATTCTACAATTCTTCAATTCTTCAATTCATATATTTCCGAACTTTTATAGTATATAGTTTACTTTCAATTTAAAAATAGGTGGTCATCCGTGAATCCAGGGTTGACCCGTGCACGCGTCATTACGCAATCGTACACCGAATTTCTCGATCCCGAATTAAAAAACGATTTCCGCTCGAATCCGCGTAAATTCTTCGGTACAGGATCGTAAAATGCGTTTACGTACTGGTTGCACGCGTTTCCACCAAAGTGGACCCCGGTTTCACCAAGCAACATTCCAGCGGCAAACAATTTTCAGGCAATGTCACTTGTTAAAAGCGGCCATTTTATGAATCCCGAAGCAACGACCTCTCGCCGGCAACGAGAAGACAGCTAAAAAGCTCGTTTCGGTTCGTTTCTACACGCACGTTCGGAATAATTTCTCGAGAACGAACAGTCAGCCTCGGACGTTTATGTTACCTCACGATAGGGGAAGAAAGCCGAACGAGACTCGATTTTCCCGGTGAAATCGAACGCCTCGAGCGAAGGTACGCTTCCTCGGGGTTCTTCCGATAACACCTACGTGACAGGGAACAAAGAAAAATAGAGGGAGAAGGCAGCCGTTTCTCACGGCGTCACTGTTCGACGATATCTTTAGGGCCGTCGCAAAACCGACCAGGCCAGAGCCTTTTGTTTTATAGCATTGCATCAGGAATCTTGAAAATTATGACTGTTGAAACGAGCCGTCTCGGAGTTCCTTACGGCCACTCAACGTCCTCCACGTTGACGAGCACCCTGGGTTCAACAAACCCTATGTCACCGTACACTCGGATGCAGCGAAGCCTTCTTTCGCCAAGTACCGATGTCGACGAGTTGGCGTGTAAAAGGCTGACGTGTTCAGAACACAATTCAGATCACAAAAATACACACGTATTAGGTAGAAAACATGTCCTATCTAATGGAACATTAACTTCCCTTACAATAACCTCAGAATGCATTTATTTTCTTGTTACACCAGAAACTAAACAACCTTGCAGAAATTAATTTGGAACCTTGCAGAGCAATGAAATAACCTTGTCACCATTCGTCAAGTGACAAATATCTAACACAAACCTTGACGACAATAAAACGACGTTCTACTGTATCGAGTGTCCTTGAAGTTCAACAACCTCGCAATTTTTTATTTCCCCGATGCAGAAGAAATTAAATAGCAAGCTAGTCGCAGAAGAAATTAAATAGGAACATTGTCGCAGAAGAAATTAAATAGCAACCTTGCATTCGCGGCGCGATGAATTCGTTGGCAATACACAGTTGACCGATGTTTCTTTCAACTGGTCTCGACAAAGAAACGATTCCATGTGAAACACGTGTTCGGAACACGTGTACAGAGTACAAATAAGTATCGCAAAGTACAAACATCGATTGTAGCTAGGCAAGAACCACTCCCTTTTCTGGGACGGGGAGGGCGTGATCGAGGTACAATGAATATCGCATAAGTCAATTCCTCGATTAATCGGTTTCCTCCTTCGCGATCGGCGCTGACGTGAAGTAGCACGTGCTGGTGATGCGCTACTCTGCGAATACTGAGTTTTATTCACAAAGGGACATCATTTCCATGATTTATGTATCTACCTTTTGAGCCTATGTCGTTTCTATTCTTCGCGTTGTGGACGTTTTTCTGTGTGGGAGACCTTCACACAAACCATCAATGCTTCACGAGTTTTTACGTCACACGTTAAGGTACTTTTCTTGATATGTTTAATTTTTATTTTTAATTTAGTACTTGTCATTTTTCATCACTAGTAATTTTTATTTTGCAATTTTCATTTTTATCTTGCATAATTTCAACTGTACCTTTTTATTTTAATTTTTATTGTTGATATATATTGGTTGCTTTACACTTTTTATTTTTAATGGAGAACTGACTTAATTACGTGTGAGACGACAATTTTTTTATTTTGATCAATTGGAGCTGTTTTAGACATGTCAGTCTTCACCAACTCCTGGATTGGCATCACTATGTCATTTATACTGATATCGGCGCGTTTAATTTGAAGAGATTCGGCATCGAAAGAGGATCAGATCGTGATTTATGTAACAGACGTATCGCGATGTGCCAACTTCTGAATACCATTTGTTATTCAAGTATGCCAGCTGCGAATTTCGAAAGCACCAAGGTGGTCCATAGAAATATTCCAGACACGAACATGCTCCGGAGGAACACCTCTTGTTTAATTTACAAACGAGACAATGCTTTAGGGAGTTGTCAGGAAGCTGCCATAGTTGTCGCTGAATTGATGACACGTGAGAGAACAAGATCCTTTATATCTACCTGCATTGTTTCCATAGGCATTTCAAACGAGATTTCGAAACGATTTTTAATGATATTTAATCACTGCAATGCGAAACTAATTTTTTTTGCAGATATATCAAAAGAAGACTTCATTAATTATCCTTAAATGTAATTGACGTTGAAATTATTAAAAATATACATACAAAAATTAAGACATAAAGTACAAATTCTATGGACTAAAAGTATCAGTATGCTGATTAGCCTACTAATTCATAGCTGCTAATTAACGAACCTAATCAACAACAATAATAAATGGTATCTCAACCTCTCAGCGTTTAAAATTATCGGAAAGCTCGGTGATTAGCTCTCTAATTAATAGCTGATAATTAAACGGACCTCCTCAAGAATAATAATAAATGGCATCTTCAAGAGCCACTCAACGATGAAAATTATCGGAAAACTCACTGATTAGTTTGCTAATTAATGGGTGATAATTAATAAACTTATCCTATAATAGTAATAAATGGTATCTTCAACAACCTCTGAACGATTAAAACTATCAGAATGATTTTGTGATTAGTAAACTAATTAATAACTGCTAATTAATATACCTAATCCCAAATTTTCGAAATCTCTCGAAATTCAAAATTACAAAATTTGAACATTGAAATCTTTAGGTCTCCAATCACAAAGTTTCCTAATTGAAACCCTTTCTTCCCACAATTCACATAACTAAAAATTCGGAGTACATTCTAAAAAATCTAGGTTGTAAAAACTGCTTCCACACACCTGCACAAAAAATATCAAGATAGTATAAAATAAACAATAACTGGCAGATAGGTAGAATTACGACGCAACATCCCTCAGCTATATTCATCCCGGTATTTTTGCCAAGATTACGTGGAGGAAGCAATCGAAAAAAGGAACACTAATGCTCGTAATAATAGTAATAGCGACAATAATGAGCATAATACCAGTGTTCCCCCGCCGGATCGTTCATCCTCCACTTTTAAATTTCACGAGACCCTCGCGTTGCCGAGGCTCAAAGTTGTTGCAATTTGTTATTACTACGTAACTGCGTTATTTATAAAACGACACGTTCCGTGGTACATCGTCAAGATACAATTTTCCGCATTTTCTACACGTTCCTTTAGCCAGGACAACATAAAACGTTCCGCCGGAAGCGAAGCGTCGTAATAGTACCTTGCGAGCCGTGTGTTTGGTGCATTGATCACTTCGAGCACTATCGATAAACTTAATGTTCTTGAGGAAGCTTTTAAACAGTTTTCCTCGGAAAGATAACTCTGTTGTAACTCACAAAATTTCTCTGCTACTCGAGAAAATATCTTCATACCGGTTAATTCTTAATTCTTTTTTAAGAAGATCGCTACCATTTGTTCAAATGCTCTCCCCAAAAAGTTGTTCCCCAGTTATCGATTTTTCGTGCATTTTACACTATAATCGTATCGTCCATTTTGGATTATAATTATATCGTCCATTTTGGACTATAATCATATCGTCAATTTTAGACAATAATCGTGTCGTCCATTTTGGACTATAATCATATCGTCCATTTTGTACTATAATCATATCGTCCATTTTAGACTAAAATCATATCATAATAATAACCGTGTCGTCTATTTTGGACTAAAATCATATCGTCCATTTTGACCACAGCATCTTCCATTTTGGACCTGCTCACATCCTCCATTTTAGATCATTTAAGATGACTCCATTAAGTTGAAGAACATAGCAAATTACTTTACTCGACATACCCGTGCATCAGAAGCCAGAATTCAGTAGCTGTCCGAAGCCAGAAGATGTACATCCTCCGCATAATCTCACATTCCCAATATGAGAGTAGCAAATATTGCAAATATTCCGTTGGAACTATACCAGTAACTTATAACCTCCCCAAGATGGTAATCCCAATAACGTTTCATCCAAATAGTCGAAACAAAAGCTCCCCTAGTAATCCCCAGTTAATTCTCAACGTCCCACATTACGGCCCCGCAGTATTCGCCACAGATGTAAATACCCGTGGGCCCGAAGGTGCCCCGTGGCTCTTAAATATACGCTCGGTGGTACCCGACAAATTGCTCGCATGAACCAGAATAATTAGCATTGCCAGCCTCCGGGTGGTGTTCTCCGTCTCGGTTAAGTTCAGTTCGCTCGAAACGGTACGGAATGATTGGCTGGAGGATAGTATGTTTCTCCTTTCACTCTCCGTTTCACCCTTTCTTCCCTCTCGATCACTATGCTGGATCCATCCTACGGTTGCGTTTAATCAGACCCGTTGACTTGATGCAGCCCTCTGGTGCACGCCGGCTGCTTGCTGCTGCTTAAGAATGTAATTTAATATGCAACGTTACCGCGGGCCCCGGCGTGTCATATTTATAGGTATTTATGCATCAGCTTGGTGGGCACGTTTACGCCGAGCCGGTGCAGCCGGGATCATTGAAATTACCCCTGGATAGTCAGCAGCGGAGGATACGTGGGAGGAATTTATCGTTGTTTATCACTCGTTAGTTTCACCTACGGCCTAGGCTGATGATGTTCTCCGGATTTAAACGTACCCCGATTCTGCCCTCGCCGTTATCGTAAGTCGTACTAAAGTCGTCCTTTCGTCTCCTACATGTCCCACGCAACTGCCATCCACATGTGGGCGACCTTCACAACTATTGGATTCTCTAAATCGCGTGTAAAAATCTTGACACCGAAGAAATTGTAGATTAGTATTTTAAATCGACTCCACATGTTACTCTTTTCTTGAATTGTATCAAGGTAAATTGTACTAATTTCATGTGAACAAAATTTTAATGATGATGGTTTGTATAGTGGACATCAAAGGCACCGATACTCTGGCGTAGGTTTCCGAGAAGAATACCCATTTAAATGCCAACCCCTAAAGATTAAAATTCATACTTATGCAAATCGAATTCCATGTTGGCTGTCTACATATATGCAACGCATCGATCACGAGTTAATTACAGGATGCCGTCAAAGACATTCGAGATTCCATAAAACCAGTCCGTTTTATTGGTACCACATAAACCAGTGGCTCGCGATCTTGCATTAAATTTTTCGTTTCTTTTTCAATTTGATAACTATCATTTCGAGCGTTGTCTGCCGTTAACCTTATAATTATTCATCGTTTAAGTCTTTCGATTTATTAATCATTCGGGTCATTTCGAATGATAATTCTCAATTAGGAAGCGATTGGAATGGATATGTAATTTATTCATTACCTGTTTTTAGACGAGTGGATATTACCGTTGGAACAAGAAGAGGAATTAGTTTCAATTTTATTTTAGGTAAATTCTCAAGAATATGCAAATTTTTAATTTTTTTTAAATTGATAAATGTCATCAACCTTCTTAATTTATGTTGACCAACTGATGGCTACACCCTTCTAAAATTATTTTTTCCAATTTTATTTTAGGTAAATTCTCAACATTTTAAATTCTCAAAATCCAAATACATAAATTTTTAATTTCTCAAAAGTTGAAACTTGCAAATCGACTCAACCTTATACCAGAAAGTCTACATCTTCCAGGTAACTACATCCTCCAGAAAGGGTGTAGAACACCAAAATGCTAAATAGTATTAAAAAAGTAGCGGCGAGTGTAATAAACTTTTTCGTGGCCGCGCTGGCTGAAACAACGGGCGACGGTTGAATAAATTTGCAAATATTTACCGATTCTTTCGTCTGTCACCTTCGAAATTTATTCTTTCCAAAGCGACGATTGAAATTCACGCGTATGCAAAGTGGATCCCTGAATGGTTCCTTTCTGTACGGCGAGCATTCAGCACGAGTACTAATTACGGCACATCCTCGGGGAACTTGAAGAACCATCAACAGCTCTCTGTTCTTTTATCTCTTCAACCTTGAACGTCACAAAAGCCTCTTTCAAACTGGAAACTCGCCTTTTTTCCACGGGATTCTTGCGACTATTGTTGCAGAGAAGCGTGAACGTTGTATGGATTTTTGCAGATTGTTCGACGGACGGTTGAGGGAAACGGTTAAAATTATGTTGTTTAATAATTTTCGTTAATATTGCTTATTTCTTGTTTTCATGTGTAGCAGAATTTAAATTAAATATTAAATAAAAATTAATTATTAATTGTTTATAAATTATTACATACTATAATTATATAGTTATTCAATCAGTTTATTATTACTCATTATTTATTTCATTAATTTATTATTATTTATTGTTTATTTAATGCAAACAAGTTAAATATTGATACATTTGTTTTTTTACTATTTAATATATTTCTTGGATAAGGTTATTATTAATTTTTTTTACTAAGCTTTGAGATAGCAGCAAAAATGTAAGAACAACAATTGTGAAAATTGTTTGAAAGTGACTGAAACCGGAAATACGCAATTCCTCCCCAAGAAAGTATTTCTCAATGAAAGTGGTTCCAGTTTTCTGAAAATGGGACTTTCAAGTTCTCTTCGCACGACATTCCGCGATCTTTATTGTGACAATAAATTTCTCTTTCTAAGAAAGCAACTTTCAAGGGAAACTCCTGGTGAATTCATGGAAAATGTCCTCAATCTGATATCCTTGATAGAAAGAAGTTATTAAAGTTATTAATAATTATGTTAATATTCAAACTTTTAATTCATTTTTGCAAATTTCAAGAAATTTATAATTTAAAAAACCTCATAATTCAACGAATTTAAAAGACAAAAATTATAGTTATAAAATATTATTAAAACGTTAAATGTCATTAAAAAAAAATATTATTAATGTGGTTATTAAATATTACTGATTGCCATTGTAATTAAGTAACAGTGACATCATTTATCATATACAGACTTCATATTATAATACACACTTCTCTTGTTTTATCCCCATTTTTTACCACGTAACATAAGAATAGACGCAGATTTCAAGCCATAAATTTTTAACGATCCCCATAAAATTACAGCCACACAAAATTTTGTATCATCAAGAACCGTGTTGACGCAAGAACTGGCTTCAAGGATTAATTAACACGTTTCTCAACAAAAATATGGCAATAAATCTATCAGAATTCTATAATACTTTATTTTCCTTCGCTACTGGTATGCTAAACCGAAAAACAATCTTTCTCGTTTAATAATAACAAGCTTTTTGTTATTCAAATCGTCAGGTTCTTCGAATTACACGACTTTGATTTAAATAACTTGTTTAATAGAATGTAAATAATGAAATTAAGAAGAATATAATATGGGCAAACTTCTAACTTCTTTCAATTTTTCAATTCTTCAATTCTTCCATTTTTCAAATTTTTAATTCTTCAATTCTTCACTGTTTCAATTTTTCAATTCTTCAATTCTTCAATTTTTCAATTTTTCAATTTTTCAATTTTTCAATTTTTCAATTTTTCAATTTTTCAATTTTTCAATTTTTCAATTTTTCAATTTTTCAATTTTTCAATTCTGCAATTCTGCAATTCTGCAATTCCTTAATTCTTCAATATTTCGATTTTTCAGTTTTCCAATTTTTTTATTTTTAAATTCATATATTTCTGAACTTCTATATAACCAAATACTTACATCCTCAATTTTCCTAAATCCCTCTTTTCACCCCTTCAAACCTCAATATCCCTAAACTTCCAAATTCAACAAAGTTCACCTATTCAAAACGTGCAAACATAAAACTGCAGCACATAGTATTTCGAACCATCCTCTAAGAACTATCATCCCGATTTTAAAACGCCATTTCCTGGTCTCGTACCAAACATCGCGAACAACGCACACACACATCGAACATCGCCAACACTTCCACGGTTCACACTCGTACAGAGACCTTATTTTCCAGAAACGTTAAAGAAGCGTGAAGCCAAGCTCGTTTACGAATAACGTTCCGTGAAACGATGATAACAGAATGGTGATAACAGACATCCCATCCCGTTAATAAATCTGCCAGTTTCTTGCCGGAATGAATTCACGAGCTTTCCTCCAGCGATTAAGCGCTACGTGCCGGCCAGGGACTAGCTGTTCATCCACGATTTAATATCACGTATTCCCAGCCTGAAATTAGAACGATCTTCTTTGCCGAGCGGAACCAGGAATCCCGGCCGAGCTTCTGTTAACTTCGAGATTGCTATTCTCCCGCCAGTTTGTGCCGAGAAACGTCTGATTTAGAAAACTCCAAATGCACGTGCACGTGGACTATAATGGCGGGTATAACGTCTCTGCCTGTATCTTACACAGCTGTTCCGGTTGCGGAAACTTGGCAAAAATTGCAGCCTCATCTTCCGCTTCTTCCACAATTTTTCAACACTTCGGTCAACGAAGATCTAAGAATGTGTGGATTTAAGGATATGTGGATTTGAGGATGTGTAGATTTGAAAACATGTGAACTTGAGGATATGTGGTTTTGAGGATATGTAGATCTGAGGATGTGTGGATTTGAGGATGTGTGGATTAGAGGATGTGTAGATCTAAGGATATGTGGATTAGAGAATATGTGGTTTTGAGAATATGTAGATCTGAGGATGTGTGGATTTAAGGATGAGTAGATTTGAGAACATGTGAACTTGAGGATATGTAGATTAGAGGATATGTGGCTTTGAGGATATGTAGATCTAAGGATGTGTGGATTTGAGGATATGTGAATTAGAGAATGTGTGGATGTAAGGATTTGAAGATGTAGGAATATAAGTATCTTAAAAAATTTTGAATTTGTATAACTGTTAACTCAGAAATTTGGAAACACAGAAATTTAAATTTAAATCGAAAGACATTTACGTGACCATATGAAGCCATAAAAATTAAAAAGTTTAAAAACTAAAATCCGATAACTGAAGGATTTAATAAAGTACTATCCACCACTTAATACAAATAAAATTACAAAATTCCATCCAACAGTTTCAAACATTCCAATACTATTCACCTATAAATCCTCTTCAGCAAAAAATCTAAATCCCAAACCACGATCTCGACTGAAACTTTATCGCCAGCAAAATTTATTACAATATCATTGCAATATATCGTGGAAGGGAATAAAAACTGCTGGAGTACAGTGTCGTGTACAGAAGCAAGAAACCAGAAGCATTAACAAAATCGCGTATAACTATAAAACAATGTCCTAATGCACGGAAAGTCGAAGATACGGAGGTTCAAGATAGAACTTAAAAGCTCTGTAATGTCTTTTCCACCCTCTTCCTCGCGACCTCCAGCTCGAGGAACATGCCTATCGAAAGGCAACTAATGCAAAACGTGAGTAAATGGTAATTAATGTTCTTTCGAATCGGTATAATGCACCGATATTCAACGATTCTAAAGCTTAACCTTTGATCGCTTCAAGCTTTCCTGTTTCTACAAACATATTATATTTTTATTTTTTTAAATTTGTCTAAATTCGAGGTTTTTTATTATTCACTATAAGAATGTTAATAGCAACGTTATCAAAAGTTTATTTGTAGTACTAGTGTGATAAAGTATGTTGTCTTATGAAGGGTGTCTCACAACTGGTGTAACTCATATGTTACTCATGTGACGCACTCACGACGCACACGACACATTCGTGACACACTCTTGACGCACTTGTGCCGTATTCGGGACGCACGAGTGGTGTACTCATGACGCACTCACGATGCACACGACGCACTCATGACGCATTCGTCACGCACTCACGACGCACTTGTGCCGTATTCGTGACGCACCTGTGGTGTATTCATGACGCACTCACGACGCATTCACGACGCACTCATGACGCACATGACGCATTCGTGACGTACTCATGACGCACTCATGACGCACTCACGACGCATTCACATTAAGTTTAAACCCTATAATTTCTGTAACACTTCCTCGTATTTTTGGAAATGATATATAAGCGGACAGAGTTCGTGAGACACGCTGTATAAGATACACACGGTGACCAGAGTTGCTATAGTCACTCATTGCATAAAAAAGACTGAATCAGAATGGGCAGTCTTTCTTTTACTTGAGTGTGATAGAAGGGTTAATATGGTTCTCTCGTTACTGAAGAGCCACCAGTTCGGGGCTAAGGAACCCAGAGGAATCCAGCACTCCAGAACAACCCCTGGAGGGCAGGATTCGATTCCGTGGAGTCAAGCAGGTGCAGAGCAGGCGGCGCGGGAATAAACATATTTCTAAGCGATCCTCGGTCGAGCATCGAGGGCCATAAATAAAACAAGAGATTCCTCGACTTGGTCCGCCATAAATCGCGAGTCCGTGGCGTTCGATGGCTCGAAGGAACCGGGAACTTCTTCCAACAGCCTCGATCGTAAACGCTGCTCGTCCGGGAATACCCTTAATACCTTTTGCCGAGCGATGCTGAACTTTCGATTTCGAGTCGCGAGGACTTACGCAAATCCACGGACGAGCCGGGATTACGAGGATTCGCTTGGAAATCCAGACACACCGATTGTAAATCAACGAGTTATGCCAAGGGAAGCTCGAGAACTTCCGCTTGAGTACTGCGTTTCTGCGAGACGTCTTAACGCTCGATTTCGCAGCTAAATTTTGTGTTAATCTTTCGGGATGTTGATAGAACATGTAAATTCCTGGGTTAGACACGGGAACTTTCCAAAGATAAAATTTAAGTACTTAACCTACAAGTTTTTCGGCAGTTGCAGAGTTACCTAATTACAATTGGTATCAAATATTTGGTACATGGTTTGAGTAATTAACGGTATGTCCATTTGGGTATAAGACATTTTTATTTAGCCAGCATTTTAAACAGTGGATAATGAACATACATTATCTAACATCACAAAATATAAGAAAGTCTGTAAGTACTTAAAATATTTTTAATATTATTTTTACGAAATTGCTGTCCTATTTTCACGATGGAAGATCTCCGTTTCGCCACCAGGTGACTCGGTATAAAACTCTAAAGGCGTTCGCTCGGTGGAATTTCACTTGAAAAGCGATTCCCTCGATCGGTGAGGCACTCCCACGGTTTCGTGAAGTCACGAGCGCGCTTTCACGCGATATCTGCACAACCGCCCCTATAAAGATAGGCCTTCTTTCTGCCTGTACCAAGAAACACTGCTGGATTCTAAGCGCATAAACCCGGACTCAGCCGCACCTGATAGACCGATCTCACTTGAATGTTGATAACGTCCTGCGTGGAACAAAGAACCCCGTGGTGTTCGTTTCTTCATTTCGAGGAAAGAGCGTGAGTACTGGCAATGAGCACAAAATGGAAGTCGTCGGATGAACGTTGTTGAGAATAGATTACTTGAACAACTAAGTTTATGATGTGCATGCACGCTATTCGGGAGAGCTTGCTGCGAAGTTTGAACTGATGATAACTGGACACGGTTTCCCAATTTAATTAAGTCTTTAAGTTTAATTATAAGTACCATTACATGAAAATAGTTAATAATTGACAAATAATAGTTATAAAATAGATACATTTGACAAAAATTGATTAGAGCCACGTGAGTAACGTAGAGGGTTCTGAACGGGTAACAGACGGCTATTTATCGAGCGGTCGCTGTATGTCTATTCTTTGAAAATCTGGACAGTCGACACTTCGTTAGCGACCCATTGTGAACACATGCGATCATTGCATGTCTGGTTTGCATAAGTTCTCGTGGCGTGGGTGGAACTACCGGACCAGGAACTGAATGAAGAAAAGAAGAGATAATGGAATTCAAGACTGGGTGTAAGCGGGGTTGTAATTTGATACGCGTGATTTGTTTAAGAGATGGATTACAGGTAAATCTGTGCAGAGTAGCGTAATTGGCACGTTATGTGAAACTTTCTGTATGTTCAACATAAATGTAGTCTCACTCGTTCTCTAAATTTCATTTTGCAAATTTCAATCATCCTCCAAAATTTATTTTAGAATTTTACTCCACAAAAACTATTTTACTAAAAATGAACATTTGTCAAATTGCACTTGATCACAGAGTTTCATCGATTTAAAAATTCTGTTCGTTTCAACAAAATACAGCAAAGAAAAGAATTCATTGATTCTGCTGATAAGCTATACCAACTCAGCGAGTATATGTATGACATAAATTGCTGAGCAGAGTTACTTCACCGTTATTTGTGTGAATACTAACGGACATACGAGCTATTATAAGTCTGAACAATATTAAATTATAATTCACGACACGCTGTGTCGCGTTATCTCATACTTCCTTTATATTTATAGTCTGACACTCGGTCATTCCTATTCGGTCAGTGATGGCTATGAACCGCGTTCGAACAAAATTGTTCTATTCTTATCAAGCTTCAACATGTTACTGTTCAATTTTTTGTTTTGATTCTAATAGAAGATTGCTGGATCAGAAAGAGGTATTTTTTAAACGAGTTTATGTTACAGTTGCAAGGTACTGTAAAATATTGTTTATATTAGATGTAGATTGTAAATCTAAGTTCGTAGATTTTTTGAGAAAAATTTGAGAACAATCTGTAGTTA
Source organism: Megachile ligniseca (assembly GCA_945859555.1). Lineage (NCBI taxonomy): Eukaryota > Metazoa > Arthropoda > Insecta > Hymenoptera > Megachilidae > Megachile > Megachile ligniseca. Next base: position 5,030,949 of record OX243790.1, read on the forward strand.
ATCAAATTTGTTCACCAAATATCTTTCTGTGATATAAATAATTAATCGATGTAGGAAATACTTGATCAGGATTAGTCACGGTTTAAATCTGTCCTTTCCTCGCGTGCAACGCTCGGTTTCATTGTTAAACTGCCACTGCCACCTACAACCATCTGTTACTTTCTTTCCGTGGACCACGGTTAAATCACCGACGTGCCTACTACAACCTGATTACATATGTACACACTTGGCTGCGGGTAAATAAGCAAACAAATGCGGTTTATGTATCGCGTTGCTTCGTGTCGAGGAAATCTTGAGAATGCTGTAAACGATGCCTCGAACCGGCATGACCGGGCATTTTTTAATCCGTCAACCGCACCTTCGTGCAATAACTTGTTGTTCGACTTTGTATTTCGATTATTCGTCGTTTTTTATGTATTGAAATTTTTGAGTTTTGAGGTTTTGAAATTTGCAATGTTTTAGATTTATGAGGATTTGAAGATTTGAAAATTTGCAAGATTTTCGAGATTTCTAAAATTTGTTAGATTTTCAAGATTTATCAAATTTACAAGATTTACAAGATTTATGAAATTTGCAAGATTTCAGGATTTGCAAAATTTGCCAGATTTGTAAGATTTCTAAAATTTGCAAGATTTACAAGATTTATAAAAGTTACAAAGTTACAAAGTCCCTAGATTTCCACATCCCTAAATCTCTATAACCTCAAATCTTTATGATCATAACTTCTTACATCCCCAAATAATATTTCTAATCTACTACATTCCCCCGTACGATCTCAATAACTCCTTTAAATCAAGATCTCTACATTCCCATATCCCTAGATACCCATATTCCCATATCGCTAATTATATCAACAAAAAGGGCAGTAAAATACGCGTTCAAAGAACATAAATTATATACACCGATTAAAATTTATCCTACAATCATTAATTACAGTTGATCGATATAATTGGTCGATGTAACTGATCGGCGTAATTGATTGCTATAATCGGTCGATATAATCCATCAGTGTAATCGATCAGTACAATTGAATTAGAATAGTAAAAATATTTTCCGGTATTCTAATTATAATCCATCATAGTTTAAACCGTTTCAAAACAGAAAAAAATCAAGTTTTAAGTCAAATTCACAAAATGGCTGACGTTGTGCCATAGAGTAGGTACAAGACCTTTAAATTGCTTCTATAAATTCAAATCGAACGAATTTCAGCCTCTAATAATTACAAATCTTTTTCTCTTTCTCAAAAAACACACCCTCGAGAGCAACCCTTAAGCGTTCGATCATGCACGCATAAATCTCGTGCCGCCCATTATATCTCCGTTGACAGAATAATCTTTCTGGCAGTGTTAATGACGAAGAAGAAGATCCTGCAAGGATACACCGTGCCAGTTGAAAGGTCACCGGTTGATGTCTGAGGAGCAATGGCTCCCACATTTTTCTCGATCAAAATCTCTGACTAACCGAGACCACGTTTTTTGGCGGGCTTGATGAGCAGCTTCGATTATAAATGGTGTTTATTAATGAGCTCCGGGGTTTCGGGGTTTCGAACTTGGATTCGATTTGATGTGCTCGAGTGTTGATGTGTCCGTGATTACCGAACGAGTACTTGGCATTTCGAGAGGTTTGTATTTTCATTGGGATGTTGAACATTTTTGCCTCACAAAAATTCTCAATTTTTTCAGTTTTTAAATTTTCAAGTTTATAGGTTAGGTATGTTTAAATTCTCAATCTCTAAATTCCTAATTTTCCAAATTTCTAAATTTCCATATTCTCAATTTTCAAATTTCTAAATTTCTAATTTGGCACTTTCCAAATTTCTACATTCCCAGTTTGACATTTTCCAAATTTCTAAATTTTCAATTTGCCATTTTCAGAATTTCTAAATTCCCAATTTGCCATTTTCCAAATTTCTAAATTCCCAATTTGGCACTTTCTAAATTTCTAAATTTCCAATTTGCCATTTTCCAAATTTCTAAATTCCCAATTTGCTATTTGCCATATTTCTAAATGCTCAATTTTCCAATTTTCCAATTTTGCTATTTCCCAATTTCCCAATTTTCCAATTTCCCATTTCCAATTTTCCAATCGTCCAATTTTCCAATTTTCCAATTTTCGAAATTTCTATATATCCACATTCTCAATCTCCAAATTTCAAAATCTCAAAATCTCAAAATTCCCAAATTCCCTATCCCTCATCCTACCCCCTAAATCTCCCCCTTCCTAAAATCCCAACCTCCCCAATTTCTAAATCTCTAAACACGAAAACTAATAATCCAAACCATCAACTGATACCTTGTCCCCAATTTGTTCCACATTACCTCCCATCCTGCTAACTGCAAATATATAATTTACAACATCGACCTAATTTATTCAAAATCAGTAACGTTCCACTTGGGAACTCTGATCAACCAACCTTGTCTAATTCCAACAAATAAAACAAACGCTGTCAACCCACAGGAACAAGTTCTACAACTTTGATTGTTCCGCGAAAGCTTGCATAAAAATAAATTCTTAAAAAATAAAACGTGATGGAATTGTAAACGTTTCCATCGATCAAAGCGGTCGTTTATTAATCGACCACTTTCCTGAGTACAATCTTGCGCAAGCAGTCGTACTGCCTATTAATCCGAGATCGAATTCCCGATAGAATTCGCGCGCTCGATCGATCATCGCCTTCGACGTGATCGATATACAGGGTGTTCCATAATTTGTGCACACGATAATGTGTGATGGACACTAAGAATAAAATTAGGGTCGAGTTGAACTGAATACGTGGTTCAAAATTTTGATACAGAATTAATAGTGAAATTTACAGAATATTGAAATGTTTAGAGTAATATTAAAATTTTTGTAGAATATAACATTTTTTACAGAATTAATACTAAAATGTTTATAGATCTAATATGATAATTTTCAGTATCACAACTTTCTTCATTATTTCACCACAAAAATTGCAGTGATTTAGAAAAAATATTAAATCATAGATATGTTTATAGGAACATTTTTCATTATTTTTGTATTCTCTATCCATTGTCCAAACGAGTTACACATGTTATGAAACACCCTGTATGTACGCTACTCGATTCTTTACAGTTACCGATATCTCGCGGCCCATTAAGCGCCATCGGCACGCTACGTTTTAATGAATTTCTGGTTGCGGGGATATTGGCTTTCGATTTTTATTCCACTCACGTTTCGATGGTTCTCCTTGACTTGATTTATCGGCCAAGGAAAAGTACCGATCCTACAAAACGCTGTGAAACGGCATCGTGATTCGAAAATGGAGCGATCTAATTTGATCACCTTTTTACGAATCCGCTATTATTTATCTCCCACATTAACTTTTTAGTTATGACAGCTGTTACAATTTCCTTTTTTCCATCGAATAACTATTTATCTCTAGAGACCGAGCCGATCAAATTATCCCGTCAAACCGCTGCAAAACGACAGCTGTAACCCAATTTCATCCACGATGGTTCACGAATCGATTAAACGTTTTCAATAATTGGGTCGCTGAGTATTTGATTTAATCTTTCCATGGTTCCGATGTTAATAGATCTGCATGATAAATATTGCACTCACCAGGATATCCTTCAGGGATCACGATTTCGGGTCCAACTTTGACGTCGTGCCGATAACGGTGCATCAACAGGGTAGCCGTAACTCTCAAAGATCTTTGCTGTTGCTTATACAACAATATCGGCCTTCCACCAGCACCTTCCACCCTAACAACCCTCGGTAACGAAAATCTGTCCAGAAACTCGCGCAAAGGCATGAATCCACCCCCGGAATTTCCGGCCTCCGCAGTTGCTTCCCGCGAACTGGGCAACGAATCATCCCCAGTCCCGGTAGCCTCACCACTGGACAACGTCGAAAATTCACCACTCGACGACATCGTCACGCACCAGATTGTTTTCACGGTTTCATAGGCACTGAATTCACGAGCTCCGGCGATAAATCGCGAGGTTCACGTTTCCTGACAGTGCGCTCGTCCCTGGAAACAGAGAAACAAGGTTTCAGTTTGTGCTTGTTCGATAAATACCTGATTTTGGGGCTTTGGAGGCAGTCTCTCACGGGCAGTGTTTTCAAGAATTTCAATTACGAGGTCCACTTTGAAATAGTTGAAACTAAGGATGAGAAGCTTGATGAGGAAACGCGTTGCAGAAATTTGGAGATATCTGGGTTGTAGGGAAATATTGGAATCTTGGGTTGATTTGGAATAAAGGGACTTCGAAATAGACAAATGGAGGCGTAGCAATTTGGGAATGTAGCGATTTGAGGATACTAGCGAACTCTTGCAATTCGATCCTCCAGCAATTTATCCTAGATCCAAATGAACCCTATACCGTTCCACCATCTCGTATCATAAATTCGAGACATAATTCATAGAAGCTCATTAACACACTACACCCTCCCTAAACACTGCCTAACGCCCCTAATGCATCAAAATTACCCCCAGAAACCGCGATGACACAGCATCGTCTATTATTATCATTAAGATTATGATCAAAGAAGCGAGAAAAAGGTAAAACGAAGTTTATTCTTCGAGAGGAATTCGTTATTCTGCGAAGCGTGGCAACCGTGACAGTGATTCGCCGACGGCTCAGCTAACGAGTGATTATGCTTCGGGCCCGCTTCGCGATGATGGTGATGATGATGAATTTATGATGATGATTATCTGTCGTGGCGTACCGCTGTGTCGCCACCGGTGTTTGTCTTTCATACGAGGAGACAGTACGGGCGGAGGAAAAATAGAAAAAGAGCGAACAAGAAATGATAGAATGAATCTAGTTCGCGGCTGATTAAGGATTGTTCTTGCGAGCAATGTACCGGGCAGACCGCCGACTAATTAGGCTTAATTGATTTGGACGGAGGAGGATTAATCGTGGGAGTCTCGAATACTTTCGTAGAATCACACTGGTTAATCGAGATAATTTTCTGGGAATTTTTCGTTTAGTTCGGTCGCTGTTTAATTAGAACGGTTTCGGAGGTGCTCTGCACTCTTTGGGGAGATTTGCTCATGCGAGTTTACACATTTTTAGAATTTATATTTAGGTTTGTTAAAAGTCATGGGTTGACACAACCATCATCGACGGCAATCACTTCGGAAGACTATTTGGTGGGATCAGGTGTCATCATGAGCAGAAACCACGTGACTGTCGTCTAATTTATATATCAGGTGCGTCATATTTGAACTGTGAGTGCATCATGACTCAAAAATGTATATCTAGCGATGGTACTTTGAATGAAGCATTTTTTTCCGAAATTTTTTTTCTTAAAAAAAAAAATGAGTAGCATGAAGTCAAATGTGATTGTCGTATAATTTATATATCAGGTGCGTCATATTTGAACTGTGAGTGCGTCATGACTCAAAAATGTATAACTAGCAATGGTACTTCGAATAAAGAATTTTTCCCTAATTTAAATTAGAAGAAAAAAAAAAAAAAATTAACCGGTACAACTGGTAAGTATACTTAGTTTGACCTTGACAGTGACTCTTTGAATAAATTACTTTAAAACGATGACTATTATTCGAACAAATTACATTGAAGCATGAATGTACATGGTTTATAAGATAACGATCGAATCATGGTTATTAATTGCTGAGTTGTCTATTTAAACAAGAACTGAAATTACTGTCGTCGGTTTCCACTAACATATGGCGCTTTGTGCAGTCGCTTGCAAAACTAGAATGATACCAAAATGACGATGGCTGCTTTTACTATACAAAGAATGATTGATTGCCTTGAACCTCGCGATTCAAGCTGATCAAATTACGTTCCCAGAGAGTGGAATGATAATTGCGATGGAAACTTCGATTGTAATTCAATTTTTCCTTCCCCCGATAATTTATTCAGGATCGTGTTGTTTATGAATGCAAAACGTATTTCCATTTTAAAATAACGATCGGTTGAAACGATTATTATCGCAGAGCGTGTAGAACGTACGTATATTAATTGTGAAAAAATTCACTTCGTTTGGGACGTGTAAAATATACACAACATGCATATTCTAACTTGTATTGACATAGAATAGTTCATAAAAACAAATCATTATACAAATTTTAATAATGTTTTATAATACATATCTCATCAATACATTTATCTGTGTAATTTATGCATTGGAAATACTTGATTAAAAATACATTAATAAATACCTAATTAAAATGCATTAAACATTTAGCACACATGTTCCTAATATAATGCTAATGAACGCACCTAGGTAAACATATCGACACACAGTTTCAGATATCAGTATATCAATCTGTCAGCATAATTGCAAAACGTAACGAAATAAAACGGTAACAGTGTTTTTTTTTAAACAATAAAAGGAAACAAACAAATTGCTCCGTCTAGTTAGCGCTTGAATATGACAAATGGGATTTTTGCGATCGACGACTTGATAATTTTCCGTGTCAGTTTAAATCGTGCTGTTATAAATCAGCCCTCGAGTTTCTTGTTACTTGTAATTTGATGCTCGTCATCGCGTAATATTTTATACTGACTCGACGTGAGCGAAAATTAGAAAAGATGCGTTTTTAATCGAGACACAAATCAACGGGCAAAGAATTGTTTTCGTAAATTATTGCTTGGATAATTTAATACTAATTGTGAACTCGTACAAATAGTCCTAACAATTTTAAATCTCAACGTCCATTTATCACTATACAAATGTGACAACTATGTCATTAATTATTATTGTAATATTTTAAGGGATGAAATGTACCTTAATTTATCTATTGCAACCCTTAAAGGCTTCTATTAGCACCAAAATAATTTTAACCGATTAGTTCACTGAAATATCAGTTCCTATATAATTAATCCGTAATTGATCTAAATTAAATACCGAACAATCATTCGAACCGAGCCAATCTAAATTCCAGCTTCGCCGGCGACAGAAAAACGCAGTTTCCAAGCTGACTTGCACCTGTACCATCGTTCTACGGTGTTCACGGCAGCATTGAACTCGCATCGCATACGAATGACAAGAATTAATATTCCAGCTGTGTAAGATATGATGTGCGGAGACTCCGAGCATTATCCACGGTTCCGGTCATGAATACGCATGAGCAAGCGTTTTTTCTCTTCTCCTCGGCTTCTTTCTCTTCCTTTTTTCGTGAAACCGCGGAGAGAAGGCCGACAGCGGCCCTCTCGATTATTTGCCTCGGAACCTCTGTAATTGCCAAGTAATGGACGTTTAATTGCATGCGACCGGCTACGAATGTGTATCGTAAATTGCGGAGAACGGAACATCGCCGTTTCGTTAAAATTTTTGCAAACATACACTTTAAACGCTTGTACTGTTTATTCAACACGTGCGTCACGCGTGTCAAATTATTATGTGCTGCTAGAATCGGTAGAGAATATTCAAATTCCGTATTCTTCAAGTTTAATTCTAAGTCTTTCAAGTTTAGTATTAACACTCTCAAGTTTAAGTCTCAGTCTTCAAGTTTAGTATTAACACTCTCAACTTTAATTTTGAGTCTTCAAGTTTAATATTAACACTCTCAAGTTTAATTTTGAGTCTTCAAGTTTAATGTTAATACAGTCAAGTTTAGTTCTAAGTATTCAAGTTTAGTATTAACACTCTCAAGTTTAATTTTGAGTCATCAAGTTTAGTATTAACACTCTCAAGTTTAATTTTGAGTCTTCAAGTTTAATGTTAATACAGTCAAGTTTAGTTCTAAGTATTCAAGTTTAGTATTAACACTCTCAAGTTTAATTTTGAGTCATCAAGTTTAGTATTAACACTCTCAAGTTTAATTTTGAGTCTTCAAGTTTAATGTTAACACTCTCAAGTTTAATTTTGAGTCATCAAGTTTAGTATTAACACTCTCAAGTTTAGTTCTAAGTCGTCAAGTGTAATGTTAACACTCTCAAGTTCAATTGTAAGTCTTCAAGTTTAATGTTAACACTCTCAAGTTTAATTCTAAGTCCACAAATGAATTTTTTGCGTTGCTACATCCCTGTAACCCTATACCTCTTGTTCCTGTATCTCCATAGCTCTGTACTGTCTTTCCATATCCATACATACATACATATATCCCTCTACTGTTATATCCCTATATCTCTCTACTGTTATATCCCTATATCCCAATATCCCTCTACTGTTATATCCCTATATCTCTCTACTGTTATATCCCTATATCCCAATATCCCTCTACTGTTATATCCCTATATCCCTATATCCCAATATTCCAATATCTCTCTACTGTTATATCCCTATATCCCAATATCCCTCTACTGTTATATCCCTATATCCCTATATCCCTATATCCCTATATCCCTATATCCCTATATCCCTATATCCCAATATTCCAATATCCCTCCACTGTTATATCCCTATATCCCTATATCCCAAAACCCCTATATCTTTCTACTGTTATATCTCTACATATATCCCAATATCCCTCTACTGTTATATCCCTATATCCCTATATCCCAATATCCCAATATCCTAATATTCCAATATTCCAATATTCCAATATCCCAATATCCCAATATCCCAATATCCCAATACCCCAATATCCCAATACCCCAATATCCCAATATTCCTATACCTCTCTACCCCTCCCATATATATATTCCCATATCCCTATATCCCTATATCCCTACATGCCTACATCTCAATATGCCAATACCTGGTTTCATCTCGTTGATCTCTGTACCCCATAAACAAAGTCCGATGACATAATACGAGATAAAGGTCAAAGTACTATTCCGATCGGTATCGGTGAAAGAAGGGACGGCCGGTCGTCCTCGAGCACAACTTTCGAAACGCTTTCGATCTCACGAAATTGCCCGAGCCATTTCACTTTCCAACGCGTGCCTTTTTTGGCGTTGTCGGGGCCCGGTGTAATCGGCCGGTCTCCTGTCATCTGTAACACCGGTAATTGTCGGCGCCCGCGAAATTGCAGTCCACCAGAAACGGAATTAATTGCGCGAGGACGTTCATTACCCTGGCAATTAAAGGCTTCCGTGATCGACGTGACACACCGTGCCGCGTCCTTCGCTTCGATAAATTTCGCGGACACTGTGGTAGGTCCTTTTATAAAATGAATTTAAATGCGTACCGTGTGGTGTACATGGTCTTACAAAGTGGGTATTAAATGTTTACCGATCATTCATTTTGTGCCTTGATTGTTAATACACACCGCTATTTATGGGTACCTGTATGATTAAACGCTTGTACGATTTATTTGTCAGGCGCGTCAGAGTTAAGTGTCCACTGCTGTAATATTGAAAGTTGAAATGTTATGTCAGTTATATATTCAGATCTTTGATTATGCAAATAGCTGGACTTGAACTCCAAATTCGAATTAAAAATTCGAATGAGATTTGTCACAGCTGGAGTGCGTCATGTGTCAGACTTGTCAAAGTATGGCGAAAGGTTAAAGTGATTTTGTTCGATTAATTCTATTTTTAATACTTATAAATATTTTTATTACATTAACGATATAACAGCTTTATAATTTTAACATACCAGCTTCATAATTAACTAACCTGTTATATTATATTAAATCGAACAGCTTCATAATTTTATTATATTCACTTGTTTATTTATGAAACGTTTCAGGTTCTAAGTAGCCCTTCATATTTGCGTTAATACGTGAACTTTCTATTACAAAATTACACTGCACGAATTAGTATTTGAGGAATACAGACCATAATTTCCTGTCAGAAGCGTGGATCACTGAGAGTATGGTTGCTGTGTTTATGCAACGTACTGTATTTCGTAATATATTGCTATACAGTGCATCTCACAAACTCTGTCCGCTTAAATACTTCGCTTATTTCGAACAACGCTGACTTACAGTTACTCATGACGCACTCATGATGCATTCGTGACGCACTCATGACGCACTCGTGACGTACTCGTGACGCAGCCATGATGCACTCGTGACGCACTGATGACGCACTCGATTTTACTCGAATTTTTAATACACTTCAATTTGGACTTCAAGTCCTCTTATAATTTGCATAGTCACCGATTGCATAATTGCAAATTGACATAACATTTCAACTTTCTTTGTCTCTTTTAATATTGCAGCTGTGATTGGTTAGTTCTGGCTGACGCACCTGTCAAATAAATTATAGTGCAAGGGGTTAAATATACAGGCTGATTCACGTGACTGAGTAAACTCCGTTACCAGTACTGATATAGGAAGATGTTAAAGGAGAAAGATGGTCCAAAAAGTATTATAGTACTATACAGTGCGTCTCACGAACTCTGTCCGCTTAAATACTTCGCTTATTTCAAACAACACCGACTTACAGTTGTAGTTCAAGACTACATAATATAAACGGTCTTGCAATTGCAGGCGTAGCGTCACCTTTGCTTCCTTAAAATGTCCAATTTTTACGATCGATTTCGATGGATTTACGTATTCCGTATGAAAGAGATGCGTTTGTCCTCAAACTTACCGTTGCTGAGATATTTGCGTTTTTTCATGAAGCGTGTTCGAAATGTTGGCAGCTGTGCGTCGCGGTCTCGAAAACGTTCCTTGATGAAAGTAATAGACTGAAAATAGTAAAATATCTCGGCGACGGTAAGCTTCAGAAATGCACCTTCATACTCAGAATACGTAAACTCATCGAAAGCGTACAAAGTTGGACGTTTCAAGAAAACATAGGTGACCACTGTATCTGCACCTCCACGTGCTAGGATATTTTACACCACATCAAGTTTCTTAAAGTCTAATACTTCGGTAACAGTTTCTCGTATTTTTGGAAATGATATTTAAGCGGACAGAGTTTGTGAGACACACTGTACGTCGGCACTAAAAGGGATAAGCGTGCATTTTAGCGTTAAAGGGAAGCTTTTTCTCGACGAGGGCATATAATAGATCGAGCGAAGTGAAAGTTTCGGATTTAGCAATTTGCCCATTAGCCGACCTGGATACGGTCGATGCTTTCCGCGTGACGGTATTTCGCCGCGTCCCTGACGTAATTTGACGCGGAACGCGTCCGTGCAAAACCACGCGGAACGCTCGCTCGAGCGGATTTAATTAAGAGCAAGAAGGTCCGCTTGTTTTCTTGCCAGCCGCGTGTATTAACGAGGGATCAGTCTAAGATAGAATTTATTTTTTATTGAATTGTCGAAGCGGGACCATCTGAATTTATGATGCGCTCGATATTGTGCAACCAGTTCCGTGAGAATCGGCGCCATTGCTGCATTTTCAACGCGTTTTAGCGTAGACAAGTTCATGTTATTTTTCTATTGAGTGAATGCTTAGGAAGAAAATTTTTATAGAACCGTAGAATTTTCTTCAATGCTTAGAAAATTTGATAATGTACTATGTTTGGGAGTTAAGTAGATACTGTATCTGGTAAGTTGGCAGCTGCATACAGTATCTTCTACATTTACTATTGCGCTGTTGTCCGTCCATCAGTCACAAAGTCCTTTAAATTAGGTTCTTAAATTCACGTAGTCTCTGGAACCCCTCCTGAACATTTATTTTGTGGTCTCCATTCCACCCTAGGCACTTTTCGTCGTTCTTGAAACTTAATGGCACAATAATCTCATATACACTAAATTATAATTAATATTGGTGAAAATGGCTGGTTATTTTCGTATCGAAAGCGAAAAGTTGGGGGCATTTTTTCGCAGACCACAGTTAGGAGCCTAAGCTGGAGCATAGGTTAAGGACCTATTCATCCTTCAAATGGCTAAGGACCTATTCAACATTAAGGGACTATTTAATATTAAGGACCTATTCATCCCATACTAATTTCGCCATTTTGACGAGATCAATATAGCAAGTCGACCTCGGCGAACGTAACTGGGTTTTTGATCTGAGGACCTGCAGGTCAGGTTCGTACAAAACTAGTTCGTGATTCTCTATAAAAAAGGTTTTATGAATTTTCTTCATAGAACTAATGGTTTCTGAGATAATATCAGGTAAACTTGTAGATGAGGATAATTGTGAATTTAATCCTGGTAACTGAGAATGAATAATGAGAAATATTAGAGCTGATTATAACCTTGTTAAAATCTGCTCTATCAGCAGATATTTTAATTATTAACACTTCTTTGTACTTAGTTCAAAAGTTAGACTGTAGGATAACTAATTTGCATTTTGCAACCATATGTGATTATTAATATAGTCTTGCCTCAATACACCAATTCAACTCAAGAACACATTATGAATAGTTAAGACTTTCACAAAGACTATGTAGATCATGAAGATTATGCAGGTTCTACTAAATTTGTAATTAATTCAAAGAAAGGTAGTCAGTACTCTAGCTCAAAGACTGTCCACAACAAAAATGTGAAGATTGCAAGGTTATATTACCATCACAAACGAAGAACGATTACTTCTATGAAAAAAACCTATAGAACCTTTTTTATGGGGAATTTCCTAAGCTACAAATTTTGTAATAACCATTTTTACTGTAAGATTGATAGATAATGAGATATTCCTGAATGAAACTTGACTCTCAATAAGATTTCCAGCTGTGGACTTCTGGCTTAGAAGTTAGATCTAAGTGATTACTCTCAGTGATTACTTTCACTGTAGTATTCAAGTTGATACTTTTAGTGTAGTATTCAAATCAGTACTTCTAGTGTAGTATTTAAATCAACACTTCTAATGGAGTACTTAAACCAGTACTTTCAGAGCAGTATATAGATCAATACTTTCAATGGAGTACTTAAAATAATACTTTTAGTGCAGTGATTGAATCAGTACTTTCAGTGCAGTACTTAAATCAGTACTTTCAGTGGAGTATTTAAATCAGTACTTTCAGTGGAGTATTTAAATCAGTTCCTTAAGAGCTGTGTTTAGATCAGTACTTCCAGTCCAGTACTTAAATAAATACTTTCAGTGAAGCATTTAAGTCAGTACTTTCAATGCAGTACTTAAACAAATACTTTCAGTGGAGTACACAAATCAGCACTTCCAATATAGTACTCAAGTAAATACTTTTAGAGCAGTTCATAAATCAATACATCTAGTGAAGTATTTAAATTAATCCTTTCAAACCAGTACCTAATTCAGTACTACCAGTGAAGTATTTAAATGAGTACTTTCAAACCAGTACCCAAATCAATACTTTCATTGCCAGTATTCAAACAAATACCATCAGTATAGTACATAAATCAGTACTTTCATTGCCAGTATTCAAACAAATACCATCAGTATAATACATAAATCAACACTTTCAGTACAGTACCCAAATCAGAACCACTTGACCCGGCATGAAAAACCGAGAAAACCAAACTAAAATATAAAGTGTATAGAACGATTAGTACACCGAAACGTTTGAATAAGGAATGGACAGAGTATCCCAGGCACTTACGAGATCACGGATAGTGCATATTCTCTATCGAACTCCTGCGCCCAACAAATTCCACACAATCAAGTAACCCGCGCCTTTCCACGTCCCAAGAACACGAGCCTACATCTCGAATAAACGTTAGCCGGTACAAAAGAACACGGTGGTCGATCGATTCCTTAGCTTACCCAAGGCGGATACCGGCCATAAGTACACCATCGTGCACAGCGGCTGGATCCCAATCGATCTCTTCGCGCACCATTCCACTCGTGCACCATCACGAATCGGAAAGAAGAAAACATAAAAATAAAAAAAAAAGAACCACATCGCACACCCACCTTAGATCACTGGTACCAGCAGGGACCAGCTGTGGCCTCGGATGCACGAATGTCACTCACGCGGTTCACCTGCACCGAACTCGCGACAACCATGACCCCGGACGATCGAAACTTTCACTATCGATCCTCCCGACCGGTTTCCATCAGGGATCGACGACGGCCTGACCGGTCGACTTCTCGAAGGATCGAACCAAAGGGAAACAGACGCGGATCCATCGATCGATCCGGGATTAAAGGGCCACGACGTGGAGCGTCCCGACGCTCCGGACGAGATCGTGCGACTAAAAGCTCGCGAGGACGCGACGCGCCGCGTCCCCACCGGTTCCCCACCACGGACACCAGAAAATAAACTGTATCGCGCAGACTCGGAGCACGCGAGGATCAACGCTGCCTGCTTTTCCTTCCACTCCCTTTCTATGTGACCGGCTAGGACCCTCTGCTTTTTCACTAGCGGAACCGGAAGCGCACGCGGTACATTTCCCGGGGAGAACTGCGAGATCTCGAGGTTTCGTATGCATACATTTGCCAATATTTTAGGTTTTGACCTTTGGAGGGACGGGTGACCCCTGAAATGTAGATTCGGAAAATATATATTGGTAGTTAGGCAGGTGTGTATTGGTAGGTAGATAGCTATATTGATAGTTGGTCAGACATGTATTGGTAGTTCGTCAAGTATATATTGGTAATTAGTCCAAGAATCTACAAATTGTGAAATATAGAATTTATCACATTCAAAGATATAGCAATGTCACCACAATTGAATTTCATTTTCAATTATTAAATTGCAGAATTCCTAAGTTTCTAGATATACAAATATCTAAATTGCCAAATCTCCAATTCTCAATTCTCCAAATTCTCAAGTCTCCAAATACCTAAATCTCCAAATCCCCAAATCTCCAATTCTCAATTCTCCAAATACCTATATCTCCAAATCCCCAAATCTCCAATTGTCAATTCTCCAAATCCCAATTCTCAAAATTCCCAAATCTCCAAATTCCCAATTCTCTAAATCCCAAATCTCCAATCTCCAAATTTGCAAATTACTAAATTCCTAAATTCCTAAACCTTCAAATTCTCTAATCTCCAAATCTCCAAATCTCCAAACTCCCAAATCTCCAAATCTCCAAATCTCCAAATCTCCAAATCTCCAAATCTCCAAATCTCCAAATCTCCAAATCTCCAAATCTCCAAATCTCCAAACTCCCAAATCTCCAAATCCCCAAATCCCCAAATTCCTAAACACTCCCTAACAAAAAACCCTCATTTCACCAATATTGTTGTTTTCAGTACTAATATCCTTATCCACTCGACCGGTTTTTGGAACCCCTTCTTTTTCCCGCGCACGGAACCGGAAATGTCTACGGTTTCGCGAAAGGATTTCCCGCTGCGACGACGATTTTCCTCTCGATGCGAAACGCTGATGGTCGACGATGTGAAATCGTGATCGGACAGCAGTCTACTGATGGATGCACTTGCTTGCGTGAGAAATTGATTACGACTGCGTTGTGTGTGCTTGATAATTGTACAGGAAGCGGTTTCTTTTGGTGGTTTACAGGATTTGTTTGATCGATCTGATAATCTCGTACTAACATTTTCATATTCTGACCCTTTCAGATTTGATTTGGTTTTTTTTCTGTAATTTCGAAAACACTTTGACAAACGAATTAATAGGATTAAATTTTTGAACCGAAGTTATTATCATTTATTGTTGTCATTTCCTGATTATGCAAGTATAGTGACTTGCAATAAAACGTAAGATAAACTTCAACTTCTAGTTTCGAAACTATTAAAGTCTCAAATTTCTACCTTTCGAAATTTTCGAGTTTTCTTCTTTTCAAATTTTTGAACGCTCTAATTCCTTAATTTCTAAATTTCCAATTTCCATTTTCTAAATTTCTAAATTCTCAATTCTCCAAATTCCCAATTCTCCAAATGCTCAATTCTCCAAATTCCCAATTCTCCAAATACCCCATTCTCCAAATCCCAATTCTCCAAACCCCAATTCTCTAAATCCCAAATTCCCAAATTCCCAATTCTCCAAATTCCCAATTCTCCAAATCCCAATTCTCCAAATCCCAAATCTCCAAATCCCAAATTCCCAAATTCCCAATTCTCCAAACTCCAATTCTCCAAACCTCAATTCTCCAAATCCCAAATTCCCAAATTCCCAATTCTCCAAATACCATTTCTCCAAATCCCAATTCTCCAAACTCCAATTCTCCAAACCTCAATTCTCCAAATCCCAAATTCCTAAATTCCCAAATCTCCAAATTTCCAATTCTCTCCATAACAAACCGCAATCAAGAAAGTCCTACGAGCGCTCCATCTACGTCCCACATTTTTAACTTATAATTACGCTCCGTCGTGTAACGTGAATTTCCATCTGGTCAGCTTCCTTCGTTTATTGCACTCTGGTTCAATAACTCGTAGGTTAACGTCGATATAAATACGGCATGTAAAGGAAGAGGAATCGATTACAACATCGATTACCGATCACATCCAGCGAACGAAGAAAATGGCTCCGATGTGGACACCCTTAACATCCGATATCAGCCGGTCGGGACTCGTTTCTGCTCGAATGACCCGATAAGTGTTGAAGATTACTTTAGTTTATCATCGAATCGGTGGTAGATTCTACGGTTTAATTGCATCGCCGTTCTAATTAACCACTTTGTATTATATAATAGTATAGATTAGCTGCGTCGTAATTTAGTAGCTCGACGATGAAAAGATGTTCTTGGACGCGTATGTTGCGTTATTGAAGCAACGCTGCCATAATCTAAATATGTTTTATTACGTGGATCGCGCGATTACATCGGTGTTCGGATGTTTCATTAATCCTGTCGTGTTACGTTACATTTTGTAGGCTGAAAAAGTATCTTGTTGCAAAGCGTTTCTTGTCAGCGAGACTGGTTATTTTTATTGAGTTAATTAACACCGGAACGGTGAGGATTGGATGTACGTATTATAAATTGGAGGGAGAATAGATGAACAGATAATGGGCGGAATATTAAGTAGGGCTGCGATATAGTGAGATCGATATCGTGAGAAATTGTTTTATTTAGGAAAGTCAATTGATCTGATATATTATTTTATCTGACTCGACGTGGTTTGATTTGATATATGATTTGATGTTATTTGGTCTAATTTGATACCTGATTTGATCTGGTTTGATCCAGTCTGATTTCAGCTGATTTTATTTGATACCTGATCTGAACTGGTTTGATACTTGATTTCATGTGATTTGGTATCTGATTTCAGCTGATTTGATTTGGTTCGATACCTGATTTGTTCTGGTTTGATCCAGTCTGATCTGATTTCAGCTGATTTGATTTGATACCTGATCTGAACTGGTTTGATACTTGATTTGATGTGATGTGATCTGAAAATGATTTGATTTGAAAATTCTGAACTTTATTGTCACGATAAATGTATGTGGTTGAAAATTTCTCAATATTAAATACATTTTGATAGCAATATAAACGTTGGATTTGCTCGTTACAACAACTCGTACATTCAAACGATCGAGTCACGTACTCCATCTTCTTGTATTATTTCTCTGTACGCGTTTTAGATAGTTTCTCATGGATCGCAGTCACATTTCGTTAGGAAAAATTCGCGAAGAACGAGGAAGTAATAATTCCTTCGATGCTGATTATATAACCGCTTAAAGAGAGATACACGCAAGAAACGTTTTTCCATATAAAAACGAATATTCCACGCGTAAGACCTTGCACGCGTATCTTATTTTTGTGTTCTTCTTAACGGTAAATGTACTCGTACCGAGTAACGATCGTGCTTTTTACATAATGCATTCGCTGGGTTAAAGGACTCGTTCAACACCTCTTCGAGATTATTCGCTTGTTTTTTAAATATCTTACTTTATGAAACTTTCACTGACTTTTAACGTGTGTGCACCTTAATTCAAAAGAGTATATTACACATATGCATATACACACATACACATAATCATATTCATATATATATACACATACACATAAACATCTACATATACGCATACTCATACATATACATGCACATACACATCCATGATTTTATTATATTCAATTTGGAATTATTATATTTAAGTCCAAAAAGAATTGAGAATATACAAAAGTTATACTAGTGTCCACATGTGTATATGACAGTCATATATGCAATTCAATCCACATGTCACATATGCAAGTTAATTCACAAGTCATATATGCAATTTAATCCTCATATCACGCATGCAATTCAATTCACATATTACACATGAGATTTAATCCCCATATCATACGTCCAAGTCAATCACATGTGTGCAAGTCAATCCACATGTCATGTATGCAAGTCAATCCACAAGTCACATATGCAAATCAACCCACATCTCACATGCAGTTCAATCCAGACTCATACATGCAATTCAATCCACATGTGCAAATCAGTCCACACGTCACATATGCAAGTCCAAAACACGATCACTGTAATGAACATTTTAAAGTGGAACATTAAGAGGCCACTAACTCTGACATATAACAGCATATACTAATTTGACAGAAATGTCGAAACGTTTCGCGAACGCTGTCCACCAGATGCCGTTCCAACATATGGTGTCCCACTTTTCCGCAGAGCCGATGGACCGCTATGCATCACGTTTCCTCCACAGACGACATCGATCTCCCGTTCGAGATTCTAACGTTCGTTTACCCCCTAGACGACCATTCCGACCTTCGCTGTGTCTATATGAACAATTAGCGTGAGTTTGCCGATGATCACGGTGCACCTTGACCTCCAACACGCCATACGATGTCGTCATCCTTTCAGCAAATTACAGTACTCGACGCTGTGTATAACACCTGACGATTACAGGGTCGCTACGTGCGAACATTTCTGACATGTGATTTTCATGAGTGGCCAAATATTTTATTCGGTTGACCGTAGTTAAATTATTATGATTAAGTTATTGGATTAGTAATTGGATCAGTTCCCCTGATAATTATTGGGGAGTTATTAGTGATGAGAGTATGGGGATTTAAATGAGAGTATAGAGATTTGAGGATGTAGAGATTTGGGAATGTGAGGAGTTGGGGGTCTGAGTATAGGAAAATTTTGGGATTTGGGAATGTGATTTGGACATATGCAGAAATGTGCATACATGGATTTGGACATATAGGTATTTGGGGAAGTAGCAATCTGAGAATGTAGGAATTTGGTCACACAAAAGTTTGGGGATATAGAGAATTGTGGATGTACAAATTTGAAGATGTAAATATTTACGGTCATAGATATTTGGTGATATGAGGATTTGGGCATATGGAAAGCATATGTAGAGATGTGAAGATCTCACCATACAAAAATCTACAAATCTACAAAGACTACATACACCTAGTTAAAGTAACAGAAACATGAAGCCATCGAAATCAGTGAATACTGTAACCTAACCTAAATATCCAGAAACTGATCTCCGACAAAAAGGCGTAAGACAATAAGACCATAACTTAATCTGTTTTATCCATCCTTAAATATTCATAGATTCGGTGAAATTTGTCCGGATATCGATTCTATTGAAATTTAACCGATCAATAAGGTACAATAGCGGCATAGCCCACCTAGGATGGCGAAGGCAGGTACCGTTAGAGGATTATTAATATTCATGATGTCAGCACACGTTCCAGCATTGCGATACAAGATTTCCTTGTACTTTATTCATCGGAGGTGTCCGTTTCTCGGAAAAACGAGCAACTGCGTATCGGCATGCAGGCGATATCGCAATGCAATTGATCGTTGTGCAACGATACGATACGCGAAATCCCACTCTAACGATCATTGTTAGCCGCTAACTAACTGACATAGAGCAACCACCTAGCTGAATTCTAACTTCTGTTTAGCGTCATTTTTCTTCGCTAATGGCGGCTGCGAGACGATGAAGTACGACCATCGACTGCCTGTCAGATTGCATGCTTAATTGTATAATTGCGAATTCCTCGACGTTTGTTTATGATGCTCGGGGTGTGACGGAGGATGAAGGATTTAGAGCCTTTGGACAATGTGACATTAACGATTAAATGCGTGAATTGGTCGTAATTGACAGACAGAGCTAACAGTGATAAAACGTAATGTGATTGCAATGTGGTTAAAATTTGAGGTATAAAATTATATTTCTAAGTTCTCATCTTGAAATTCTTGAACCGTCAAATCCATAAATTTGCAAATCTGTAAATTCTCAAATCAACGTCTGTATTCCTAAATTGCTATGAACTCAATTTTCAAACCACCAAATCACAAGATTTCAAATATATACCTCAATTCTTACGTCTTCAAATTGTTCAAATAATAAAATACTACTAAATTTTTACATTCGCAAATTTCTACATCTTCAAGTCTTAATGTCTCAAAATACCTATATCCTTAAGTTTCTATGTCTTCAAATTGTCAAACCACCAAATTCCTGAATTTCCAAATTTCAAGGCCTTCAAAATGCCTATATCCCTAAATACCTATGTCCTCAAATTCTCAAACCCCCAAATCCCCAAATCACCAAATTCTCAAATCCCTAAATTCCCCAAGGATCCAAAATACCTATATCCCTAGATCCCTATGTCCTCAAACCCCCAATCCCCAAATCTCCATATCCCTAAATCCCCCAAGGTCCCAAAATACCTATATCCCTAAATCCTTATGTCCTCAAATTCTCAAACCCCCAAATCCCCAAATCACCAAATTCTCAAATCCCTAAATCCCCCAAGGATCCAAAATACCTATATCCCTAAATCCCTATGTCCTCAAATTCCCAAACCCCTAAATCCCCAAATTCCAAATATGAAGATCATACTTTACAACAGTACAAAGCGAGGTGATATAATTAAAAATAAAATGACACGATAAAAATGTTACTATAGTTACGCCAATGTCCATGACCTCGGAAAGCAGCAACGAAACGTATTAATAGGACGACGAGTCTGCACAATGAAACAGCGTCGCTACTCGTCGCTGTAATCAGCGTCGAACCAGTCAATAATCATTCTGCGACCGGCAATTACAGAGACAATGACGGCCAGCTAACAATTTCTCGTCTAAACACTGCCATCAATATTCCCCGCATTCCGAGGTAATTAGCAGGTGATGGAACGTGAAAACGTTTTCGTCTTCGTGCGTGCAGACGCGTGCGATTTTTCCTTTCGATTGTTTCACAGTTTCGAAACTTTGTCAAGAATTAAATTCATAATGAATTATAAATTGTAAGAAAACAGTGGAAAGGTCGAAATATAACAAAAACTGCAGTCTTTTTTTTTTAATCACAAATTTTGTCAACGAGCGGTTTTTTGGAGAAAAGGGTCAGTTGAGAATTGTAGTATTATTAAATTTTTATTGCATACAATAACAAACTTCATTTTTGTAAGACCAAACGAAATGCAACAAACCTCAATCACCGTCGATTCAGAACAGTTTACACAGGAATTTTTTTGAATTTACGACGCAGCAGGATACGAATCTATTCAATCGTTCGCGAAACAGTGTGGATGAAATAACATCAACCTTCATCCCATATTGACCCAGTTGATCGATCAAACGTATTGGAACAACAATAAACGAAAAGAAAGATAACGTTAGCAATCCTTATTTCTCATCAAGTACATATTCGTACGTCGATGGAGAGAAAAACACGCAGCAGGGTGTGACTCTGATTCAAAGGCAAACAATCACGTCCACGTATCTCTTAGCACAATGCCAGTCGCGATTTGAGAGAAGGTACAATGAAGCATAATTCAAAACGGAGAATCATGGGATTAGAGACGATTCGGTCTCTTGGACATTGGCGTAACTAAACAAGGGGGCACTAGCCACCCCTTAGATAGAGTCGTCCCTGAACGAGATGCTGTATATATACTGTAGTATAGTAATAAAGCATTTTTCCCAAATTTAAATTTTCTTTAAAAAAAAAATTAGAATTATTAACCACTAAGCTAACTTTGAGCCAAATCAATTTAAAAAACGTAACCTTCAAATCTCTACGTCCACGCAGAAAAAACAACAAAATTTCGCTATCATCCATATTTTCGTAAATATTTGAATAGGACCACCCAATTTAAATTATTAAAGATTTTCAATTATATCCAAAACTTTCCAATCGTTTCCAATTTCAAGCCGACGTAAGCATCACGATTCCATTACCAACGACTTCCTGTCGCACGCTGAACTCATCAAGGATCACTATTTCACGGTACATCATTTCGTCGGGTTTATTATAGCGAAAGTTTCCGCGAACCAGCAATGTTCCACGGGTACAAGTTGTCAAGGAGTTGTGTTAATCATCGACGATTCACGTCCGGTTGAACGTGCTAATGCGAACGTTATCAAAGCGAGTTAAGCTGCGTGACATCCTGAACGACGGAGCAACCTGTCGGTTTTTCCGCGCCGCTCAAAGGAACGAGTGTCATCAAACATGCCGTTGTGTATTCCTCGAGTTTATATACCGCTCACGAGTCGAGTACGCGAGTACACGCGTGTACTATCGCCGCGTATACGCGTGGACAAGCATTAATACAGTGGTTCTCAACTACTTTGCTGGATTATGAAATATTACATGTACAATAATAACATCGATATCAATCTCAATTGCAATAACAATGGAAACAATAACTATAACATAAACAGTAACGTCAGAAATAACAATGATAGCAACAGTTATAACAAATAGCAATGACATAAAAATTAGCAACGCAAGTAATAACAGTAACATTCACAATAATAGTCGCAATTAGCAGTAGTAGTAATCATAGCAATAATAATAGCAACATTGACAGAAATATTTAGACAATAACAGTAACAATTGTCATATATCACCATACAATACTACATACTACATACTACATACTACATACTACATACTAGATACTACATACTGCATACTACATATGTATTCACTAATATACAACACGGTGTCAACTTTCTGTATAATAAAGTAATCGCAATGAAACGTGACAGTACATCAATTTGTCACAGAAATCTAATAACGAGAAATCTAAAATTCTTATACGATAAATTTTAATTTAACGAAGCACCCTATTAAATTGTAATATGTTTATAAAGTAGAATTCATATCGTAATAATTTGGCAAGTAAATCGCTTCTATCAACTAACCGACCGTCAAACGGTAAGAAATAATGATTTTATTCACCCACGGTACATACACGCTTCGAGGAGCGTATGTTGCTGCCATAGCTGGCACACGGAAGCATATCGCCCGTCTCTTCAAGACGTATGACCTTCCGAAGGTCAGCGCCTTTGCTCTTGAACATAGCTAGACACGCCGTACAGTTAACCGTAAAAGTACTCAGTCAATAATCCTGTACGTGTAACAAATTGAATGCGTTTAATTAGGTTTCGTACGGAACGGCAGTTTCTACATAAGATAATAATGTAAGGTATGAAACACGGTAAGGCAAATAATTAACAACTGTTAGGGTCTGCAGACTTTTATTAACGGTCTTCAAGTGGCTGAGTAAATTGACATTCTAATTTACTGGGGATATGAAAAATATTGGCACACCCAATTGCTCTGTAATAACTTTGTGAAGGTAGACAGGAGAAATTATTTGGTGCGCTGTTATCAAGATTAGACAAAGTTTACCTATCAGATTTATTTAAATGTCTAAATGTCACTAAACGTCGCTAAAATTCACTAATTGAACAATTTTTTACTTTGTAGATTTGTGCAGTTTAAATTGTTAATTTGTGTTTATATTTATATTACATTTATTTTTGTTTATATTGCATATGTATTTTTCTTACAATTCACACATGTTTGAGTATAAAAATTAATTTAATTCATGGACATAGAAGTCAACTATTATAAAAATAGTTTAACTATTGAAATTTTTAGAAGATCAAATTGTACTGGAAATACAGGAAGCATGTAAGCACTACATGTCTGACTATACATGACTAATTCTACTGCGATCTTTGTTCAAACGTCGATTACCAGTTTCATGTTGGCCTCGAAGACGAACAATCGTAACTCTTCAGAACGGGATATCGATACAGCGATTAACGAGGCGTCGCAGCAACGAGATCCCACGATCTCGATGCTTACGCAAATAATTGCCGTTCCAGTTTAAGTTTATTTGCGAGTATCATTTGCACGTTTAAGCTTGATTGCATCGTGGTTGACGCGACGTTGTGGTATGCAAAAGCAATCCCCTACAGAAGTAGCACGACTGACCTTGTTTTGCAACAAAGTTATGGATGCACTACACGTTGAACGAGGAATGCGAAATACATGGAAGAAGGTGATTTAGAGTCTGTGGATCATGGTCGTCGTAATTGTTGGGAAATAAGAGCAATTTTCAATGTACGATCTACTCGGAGAGATTAGAGGCTGCATTTGCTCTTATTTGACGTATTAGTGATTTCTTGCTGACATTTTTACCGATCTGTTGGCTTGTTAGCGCGGTGTTGCTCGCTTTTATGTGGCACTTTGAATAAGTGAGAACTTAACGTTGCCGTAGAAGGATTTAGGGTTTTCGATATTTGGTATTT
Source organism: Megachile ligniseca (assembly GCA_945859555.1). Taxonomy (NCBI): domain Eukaryota; kingdom Metazoa; phylum Arthropoda; class Insecta; order Hymenoptera; family Megachilidae; genus Megachile; species Megachile ligniseca. The sequence continues at coordinate 5,055,082 of OX243790.1, forward strand.
CATGACGCAAATTTGCAAATTCAGATATACTGAAATTGGGTGATTGGGGCATTTGGACATTTCAAATTTGCAAGTATAAGAACGCAAGTAGATTTATAAATTTGCAAGTGAAAAGACTTTGGAATTACAAAATTGTAAACTCTGGAAATTCTGAAATTCTGAAAGTTAGACAGTTATCTTTAATTAATCAAGTTCTCAGGTTTCCAATTCTTCAACTGTTCAATTTTTTAATTCAACTATTCACATCTTCAATTTTTCAATTCTTCAATTATTCAATTTTTCAATTCTTCAATTTTTCAATTTTTCAATTTTTCAATTTTTCAATTTTTCAATTCTTCAATTCTTCAATTTTCGAACTTGCTACCCTAAACATTTAAAAATGTATGAACACAAATCCAGTAATTTTTCTTCCATAATAGTTCTTCCACAATTCTGTTCGCACTTTCGTACGCAGCAATTTCAAAAGCCTCGACTGCCCCACAAAAACTGCAAAATATTCGAGAAACCTTTACCACAAACATCCGTCGTTGCTCCAGAATAATGCGTCTCGATTTTCAATCAATTATTTGCGCCGGTGGTACAAAAAGCAGCGATCCAATCGCGTCGCGATAGTCATTAATCAAACCATAAATAATCATGAATCTCTCGAAACGGAATGGATTTAATGAAAATGTCAGTGTCAGGGCAAAAACGGGTTACTTTGTATCGTCGATGCAGCGTTATTCAGAACTCGTACAAAGTTACGATCAACCCTGGCTCGGGTATGGCTTCTTCGACGCTCTTTTTTCCCTTTGATTTGCGCTCAGGGCATTATTCGTCATTGCGGACACCTCGTTCGATCACGCTCCAACGAAAGAAACGTGCTTTCCTGCGTTTCACGAGCCTGGACGCATCGCGTTCCCGGCATTCTTGCATCGGATCGCGGTTTCGATGCTCATTTCCGCTACGTCCCCGAACCTCGTCGTCCATGGCCACGATATTGCTCTCTCGTGTCGTTTTTTCCAAGGACCTCTCCTTCGCTGGCCCGTATAAATGAATTGGAAGCGTGGATCTCGTTGCAGTTGCAACTGTTGCGCCGCCATTACTTTTTCCAGCCCTGCGGTTCGCCAGATTCCCCTCGCAATTCGATCCACGGCATTTTTTGTTTCGTTCTTGAAACATTAGCAAAGACGTATGACATGTGAGGAGTGATATAAACTATTTAAATTCGGTTGGGATTTTAAATTAAGCAGACTGATTTTGCGGATTTGAGATATGAGAAATTTTTATAAAAGTTGAGTAGAGAATTAGAAATTTGGGAACTTGGAATTTTGACAACTTGGTTTTGTGAATTTGAAGATTTGAGAAAAATTTCACAACGAATATAAACTCCTTGAAACTTCTTCCTTTTCAAACCCTAAACATAACCTATACATCAATTCGTATTCAGACCACATTTTCAGCCACCGTTAAATGACGTACATATTCGGTGGATCGGTTATTCGTAAAAGTACACTCGAAGGCCAACGTAAATCTATCTCGCGACGTTTATTCGTTGCAAAGCGTTAATTTCTACGGGTTACCACGGCCTGTCGTGATGGTAGGCCCTTAAAAGGTGAACGCGTGATGGTTCCGTGCGTTCGCGATGGCCGCGGCTGTTTGCATTGTTAAATATTACTAATAATCGAGCCTGGAGCACGACACGGCCGGGGGTTGCGCAATTTACGAGCTAGGAATAAATACATCGCATCGCCTACAGCCTTGGACTAACGAAGTTGAAGCTGGGTACCTGGTGAACCAGTACAGAGACTATAAAAACAGAGACCACCGCAGGCTTTGGCTTCTTGCACCGGTTTCTCCAATTCGCGAGACTCGAGAGCTTCTTTAACATCGACACAAGGAATTAATAAAGAGATGTTTATGAAATTTTTTGTACGTTATAGTGTCAATTTTGTTACAGGGCTAGTAGCTCAAGAGACTAGAGGGACTAGTTGTTCAAGGGACTACATAATATGGTATTAAACGGTCTTGCAATTGCAGGCGTAGCGTCACATTTGTTTCCTTAAAATGTCAGATTTTTACGATCGATTTCGATAGATTTACATATTCCGTATGAAAGAGGTGCATTTGTCGTCAAACTTACCGTTGCTGAGATATTTGAGTTTTTTCATATTGTCCATTATTTAAGGAACATATAGTTATCATACCAGCACGTTTTATTCTTTTGCGCATCCTTCGCCCTTCGGAATATGCATAATATTTGTTCGAGTTTTTCGAAACTGAAAGTTAACCGTCGATGTTGAAATAAATCGAGGCAATGAATCAGCCCGTTCCTTGACTGACAATGCACTTTAATATGAAATATTTGAATATTATGTTCCTCTGAAAATAACCCCTCGTAAGAAAGTGTCCAGCAAGTACAGTGAGATATACCGCAATTTCTTTTCGATCCATCACTGTAAGAACGATGCAATTAATTCTTTTCATTTACGACCTACCCAGACGAACGAAGATCGATGCGTCGAGGAGAGACATTGCACAACACCCTTCACGCACCCATGTACAATGTGTCTTTTTTTTTCGCGTTCCGCACGCAAATACCATTAACGGATAATACAACAAAATTGTTCTTTGTTAATTGACAGTATAAAATGATGACAATTCATGTTTCTGCGACCTCGGAAATATTTACCTCTTTCATTTAATAAATCATTAATCATTTCATACTGATTATTTCAATTACTGTTCAATCATTGTATCAGTATAAAGAAATGTTACACAATGTCAACTACCTACTGCGACAAAAGTATAAATGACAACTTTAAATAAATTTTTACGATATTTAAAATTCTCCATATTATAAAGTACGAAGTGTATCTTCTACTAAATAATGAATTATTTTACGAATATTTCTACAAATAATTGATTTTGAATATCACGTTTCTTAGTTCGCGATTTGCTATGGTTTTTCGCGGTAATATGTAACAAAATGAAGTGACGACAACACAATGCTCGCGAAAGCATGTGTTCTCCAGTCCCGGTTATGTGAAACAATTTAAAATGGCAAATGATCAAAGATCGAAGACCGCATGTATGGACATGCATGGTCAGATACGCGCTTCGATGCATCATCCGCTCGTTGCACAATTCACTGCAGCTCTCGAAGCCCAAGATGGCGTGAACATGGCTATAAGAGAAATTGAGAGTTTAATATTTATGAATGGCTAAGAGGAGCAAGGAGACTTTACCTCCTTCACGATTACACAGAGAAAGGTTACAAGAAAAAATAGCAATTAAAACCTGTAAAAAATGAATAATCGATTTATTTTGTAAGTGGGACAGTTCCATTTTTGGAAAGAATGCAAAGTTAAAATTAAAGTTAGATTCGACGAAGTAAAAACATAATGGAGTCAATGACCTTGTGTCTCTTTGATTACTCTTTTAAGAGAGTACGTCATGAATGCGTCATGAGTGCACCCGAAACTTGGAACCAGTCATTTTGACTCGTTTGTTATAGTGTTAAACACCAAAGTACATCAAATTAAACACCAATATAAGTACATAAAGTTAAACAAAATAAAAAAAATATTAAAAAGCAATATGTAATAAAAGTGGTAGGCAAATGATGAAGGCAAACATCGGCGTGTTAATTTCGAGCAATTCGTTTCTGGCGCGATAAAAGTCGTCGCGCACGTGTGCGACCACCGTTGATCCCGGCTAATATTACTACGGCATTGTTCGATCATTTTTTTTTCCCTCTCGAACAGAGATAATTCGAGGCATACCGGCTTTATGAGTGTATCGCGGGACAGCGAAGGAATGCCTCTAAATACCGGTTACAGGCCGGTCAATGGTTATATGCGGGAACTCTATTATTTCTCGTGCAGGATTTGCGCTCTCGACGGTTAGCCGTTCATTTATATCTGTTGCAACGCGGCTGTTATATACCGCGAGGTGGCAGAATACGGTAATTTTTTCTCGATCGAGTGTTTCCAACGTTTACCGGATCGCACGCGAGCTGCGTATTACACACGTTCCTGCGAATCGTTCAATTTAGCACGAGTGGATCGCGTGGCTCGTCCCTTTAGCCGAGTAATTGCTTTCGAAATCGCTAGTTTTCTTTAACTTCGACATTTCTTTTTATGTGCTTTCTGACAATGTTGGACGGTGTCCCACGAGTTGGCGCGTGAGGTTGAGATGTTTAGAAGAAGGCAGAATTGGTTGATTAATTGATTAACAGGATAAAATTGTATTCATTTTTATATGATTCTTTATTATTAAAAGTAAAGAAAATACAATAAAAATTGGACATAATAAATACATCATAAATCACAAAATAGAATAAGTAAATAAAAAATATTATTCTGATGTACTAAAGTTAAAAAAAATGAAATAATAATTTGACAAGCATGATCAAATATTCAAACGAGAATAGATTTCAAAAAAGACTTCCACCATAAATAAAGTACAAACATAAATTATGAAACAAAAGTGTAGTCGAATAAAAAAATTGAAAGTTTGTCCAGGGCGTGTCATAAATAGTGTTTTTTTCAGCCCCTTAATACCTGTGTCCATAAATTTCACTACTGTTAGAAGCGAAGACTAGACCAACTGGTTTGTAAATTGCCCACTCAACTTTCCTGTGAATACTCTCGACTAAGAGAAAGCCAATGAACTAATGAATCGTTAAATCGATTTTCTCCTTTACGTACCTGCGCATCCTTAATATTGTTATTCATAAGAGATCTGGTTCAATCGTGAATATGTGAGTCGCATGCTGGGAAGCTGCGGCGTGTCCGCCATTTTGGATCGCTTGGAGAACAAAATGGTTGCGCTCTGAAATTTGTATACTTTTGTATTTCTATTATTTATCATTTTAATTAATATTTGTAGTATTAATATTGTATATTACATTTGTGATTTTTGGATTTTTGGATTGTGAAGTACTAAATTTATGGTTTTTATATTAGTTTCTTATTTTGCAAATTTCTAAATTTCCAAATTTCCGGAATACCAGATTTCCCAAATTCTAAATTCCCCAGATTCTAATTTTTCCAGATTCTAAATTTCCCAAATCCCAAATTCCTCAAATTTCAAATTCCCCAAATTCCAAATCCCCAAATTTCAAATACCCCAAATTCCACATTCCCCCAATTTCAAATTCTCCAAATTCCAAATTCCCCCGATTCTAAATTTCCCAAAACTCAAATTCCCCAGATTCTAAATATCCCAAATTTGAAATTTCCCAGATTCTAAATTCCCCAAATTCCAAATTCCTCAAATTTCGAATTCCCCAAATTCCAAATCTCCCAAATTTCAAATACCCCAAATTCCACATGCCCCAAATTCCAAATTCCCCAGATTCTAAATTTCCCAATACTCAAATTCCCCAGATTCTAAATATCCCAAATTCCAAATTCCTAAAATTCCAAAATTTCCAATATTCGAAAACTCCAAATTTCCAAAACATTTTTCCACATTCAAAACCATTTCCGAAATACCTGTATAACTATGGAGTAGGACTTTAGAGAGACCCTGTACACCATCCAGCGCCATTTTCCGTCTCCTGATGATTATTTCTCAAAGCCAATCAAACGACGCGGACGCTTCTTTGCAATGGATAATAAAAATTATTCGATTTCCCTTTTCGACTACCGTGCATACTAATGATTCCCATTTTCGAGACTCGTTCATTGTCGAATAAAAGCAAAAGCAAACTGCATCCACTCGCTACCGGTCCGTGTTGCGAAGCGTCAATAAGGATTCAATTTCTCCGATGACTTTCAAAACGGCAATTCAACGCACGAATGTACACTCACAGGCAATGATGGCTTCCTTTCGATAAGAATTTATATTGAAAATTGATAGCGACCGAATTATCATGTTTATGCATTTTTAAGTACTCAAGTTTTCTTAATCTGTATTTACATTTATGTTTCTTATTTTAGAACAATTCAATTTTCTTACAGGTACATTTACAAATTTATACTCTTGTATTTGTATATTTTTAGATACAAAAATTTTCTTATTTTCAAATTCAGTCATTTTCATATTCTCAAATTCACAAACTTCTAATTTGTGAATTCATTTCAGATGAATTCTCTTGCATTCTTAAATTTCTGGTTTGTCAATATTTCATGCTTGGAATTCACTTAAATCCTCAAATGTTCAAATTTTCTTTCAGATTCGTGAATATGTCAAGTTTTGAATTCTGTTAAATTCTCTTTCTTACTAATGAATATTTCAAGTTCCAAAATCTCTTAAATCCTCAAATGTCTAATTGCCAAATATTTTCAAGTTTCAAGTTCTATTGGATTCCGAAAAGTTGAAGTATCTAAGTTCCAAAATTTGGAAAATAGTTAAGGAAACCAGATTTGCTGTTGACTGTACGTCTTACCGGCGAAGCAACGTGACGCGCGAGGAAAACGTTCCACCGGGAGACCATAATTGCCGGCCGATGCTTCCCCGTCGTTTATTACGCTTCTTGCTAACAGAATAAAGAGGCTTCATTACGACCATTACGCAAGCTATCTATCATAAGCAGCGAAGATACGGCCGATAAGAGGTGTTAACGCCTGTCTAAAAGGATGCCTGCGAATCTAAACGCGCGTGTCCGCTTGAAATATCCTCCACCCGGAAGCCAACGTCACCGCCATTTCCATTTCCATCCTTTCTATTTGCCCATCGCTCTTCACCAATTTTGAGACATTTCATTTTTATCGACTACTTTCGGAAAATAACGAAAGAGAAGATATACTGCAAATACACCTAGCTATTTCAAAAATATTCAAAACACTTTAACAAGGTTGAAGTTTCAAAACATTTCAACAAGGTTGCAAAAAGATTTTTAAAAAATTTCAACAAGGTTGCAAAAAGATTTTTAAAAAATTTCAACAAGGTTGCAAAAAGATTTTTTAAAAATGTCGACAAGGTTGCAAAAAAGTTTCAAAGAATTCAACAAAGTTGCAAAAACACGTTTAAGAACATTCGACAAGGTTGCAAAAAAGTTTCAAAAAATTTTCAACAAGGTTGCAAAACAACTTTAAGATTTGAACAAAATTTCAGAAAACTACATTAAGATTCCAAACAAATGTCAATGAGATTTCAACAAATTTCAGAAAGTTTCACTAATGTTTCAAGAATGTTTCAGAAAGTTTCATTAAGGTTCCAAAAAAATTTCAAAACGTTTTAATAAAGTTGCAATAAAGTTCCAACAGGTTTCAACACAGTTGCAAAAATGTTCCAATAAAGTTAGACAAAATTTTACAAAGTTTCAAGATTTCATCAAATTGCAACAAGTTCTTAAAAAAATTTCAGTAGGCTTCATGAAGACTTCAGAAGAGTTCAAAAATTTTTAAAAAAGTTCCAAAATTTGCAACAAGGTTTTAAAAAAATAATTCAGAACGTATTAAGATTTCACAAAAGTGTTAAGCTTTTTTTTTAAATTTCTGAAATTTGCAACAAGGTTAGTCATGATCGAGTAAGAAGATCAGTTGTAAAGCAAAATCTGGCAGAGTTTAGCGAGCAAGATGCACGCACGCGTATTTGTCGCAGCCAGTGGTCGCATGGGCATCGACACTTTCGCAATGTGTTCCGCGTGCCCGGCGTGTCTTGTGGCCAGAATACCGTGCAATCGCTGTTGATCGCCGGAATATGCAATGTCGGCTCTATCCTACGAGATCCCGGTTCTATGCGTTGCCCCTTCGCGAAAAGTCACGGGTGCGCGTATGCGTACGAGCGTGCGATTACGCGTATCCGTGTCAAACGTGTCATTTCGGATTACGAATCTAAATAAATCTGGGAAAAACGAATGTAACTAGGAAGAACCGTTGTAACGTTCGCAACTGACATACCGGTGATGTTGGAAGGAGATTATTGGCATGTGGGTTTATGATTTTGAAGGAGTAGGTTTGAAGTTATTGAGAATTGTGATTTTGGCTGTTTGAGAATTTAGAGATTTGAGAGGTGGAGTTTGGAGATTTGGGGATTTGGGGTAGCAGGAGTAGGAGAGATGGGGAATTTGGGGATTTGGGAGTTTAGGAAGTTAAGGATTTGGGAATTTGGGAATTTAAGAACTTAGGGAGTTAGGGACTTAAGAAATTAGAAATCTAAGATTGCTGAAATTTTTGAATTTAAGAATTTAGGAATTTAGGAATTTGAAAATTTAGGGATTTGAGAAGTTAGGAATTTGAGAATTTAGGAATTTAGAAATTTAGAAATTTTGGACCTTGGGAATTTAGTAGTTTAGAATTCTAATAATGTGAAAATTTGCTTCCATAAAATACTTCTATGCTTAAATTTTCAAATTCCCAAATTCCGAAACTTTCCAACTTCCCCCTCATCAATTTTCGTCACCAAATTAAAATACCTGACAACCCCATAATATTTATTTTCATTTAAAAATGCATGAAAAAATATCTTGGAAAATAAAAATTGAAAAGCTTCGACCACTTAACTACAAGTCTCTAATAGTTTCCCATGCTAAGTCCCGATGAGTCCACTAAATCCACCCATCCCCAAGATTCTCTCCTCCTCTCTCTTTCACTCTCAACAACCTCCACAGGCTCAACGCCGCTGAGAGCATTTGTCGCAGTTATTCGAACCACTGATTCAATAACGGGGCACACGATAGTAAATCCTGATTACTATTACTGATACGGCCGCAAAAAGCTGACCGCCGGTAATGCATACACGCTGGGTACGGCGTTACACCCACACACGTTCGCTACGACCGTGTGTGTTCCACTGTGGCAAGATAGGGAAGCCTTTTAACGAATGTTGGAAAGTTCAGTGAACCCATTTATCGCATGCATTTATGGAGGTAAGAATCCGAACAATCACAGCTGACAGTCGGTTACACCGAGAGTGGTGGAACATTTCGAGAGAATCTCTGAGAGGAAATACTTGAGGATTTAGTAAAGCAAACAAACTCTATCAACGAGCCTCGTGCGGCGATATACGAGAAATTCTTGTTTCTCTGTTGAGGAGACATTTGCTGAAACAGTGCGGAGTAAAGAGAGATGAAGACAGCAACAATTTCATATAAGAAAATTGTAAGAAGTTGAAGAATTTTTAAGTTTGCTTCAACTCAAACTAAAGTACAAATGTAATTGGCATGAATTCCATTTTGTGACTTACAGAAGTTCATCAAATATAAGTTCTACGTGTTTTGTTTCCTAAATACAAAGATGTCTCAAATTGTCAAACTTGCATACTTCAAAATGTTTCAAATCTTGAACCTTCTAAATCCCAAGATGTCTAAAATGTTCATATCTTCTGAATCCTATAATGTCTCAAATCTTCAACCTTATAAATCTCTAAATGTCTCAAATCCTTAACCTTCTAAATTCCAAAATGTCCAAAGTCTCCAACCTCCAAAACCCCTAAAAATCTAAAAATTTCAAACCTCCAGTGTCCTAAACTATCTGAAACCTCCTGCATCCCAAAATACCTGAAGCCTTAACATTCCTCGTTTATCCCCGAAAATTCCAAAACTCAACTTCGTATCCAAATACCAATTTCCAAGTGCACATGTACCTAACCTCTCTAACCCAACCAAAGGAAACCCGAGTTGCACTCGACTGTGCATTCGTTCGAAACGGTGTCAGCGCAGTTGCACATAACAAACGAGGCTCTAGTCGAACGCGTAGTCTTAAAATCGGCGCTTAACAAGCGCGCGCGTTCGCGTAAACGGCGCAGGCATAATCAGAATTTTCCCGCGGGACAATAGGTCGTCAAGAACCCGCGAATGTCGCGTCAAGCTCATAGATATGTCGCGAAGGTTGTTCTATTATGGCCGAGGCAGGCGCGTTAAAGAAATCCGGGCCCCCATAAAGCAATAACGCGGCCCCGCACACACGGACGTCCGGCTATTTGCGCGCACGAACGAAACGTTTTCACGGTAACAATCGTGTTCTCACTTTCAATAAACCGCTCGGCCATAAATAACGAGCGCAACAAGCCGTGTGTCGACGAGGAAAAAGTGCGATCTTTCGCCGTGCATTTTCAACCGCGACGCTGCGCCCGCGAGCGAGCGAGCGAGCAGCTGCGAACGCGAGCTTGTTCCTTTGTTTGTTAAACGATCCGCTCGGTTTCCGTGCTGCGAAGCGCGATTCGGTTTTTATCGCGATTACCAACCTGCAATTTCGTGATGGTTGCACAATTTTACTTTTATGCACGACTGTTGGACAGACTTTTGGATATGCGAACTATTTTTGTGCTTTGTAACTGCTGCGGTAATTGAACTGTCAATCTCCTTTGATTGATAGATGTACGTGTAATGTAGATACAATGCTGACAGTATAGTGATGTACTGTTTTTTGTTAATTATTATGGCTCTCTACAAGTATTTTATTTTATATTACTATTTTATATGGATTGATAATATAGTGCTGTCAAAACATCAAAAACAAAATGACAGTGCTCACATATCTTCATCGCCAAGATATTTTACATAATCTCATTATCTAAGATATTTTATAGTCCTCTCTATAGTTCATGTTATTAAACACAGATGCAAATTAAAAACACAAAAATTCAGTCCTGAATCAGACTTTAAAATCACAGACAAAATTGTATACGAAATACAGCTGAGCTAATACCTAATTTAAAATAAAAATCCCAACAGCAATTTAATCCAAGCGTTGATTAGTGCAACATTGTTATTGACCACCATTTACATATCTTATTTAAACTGCGCCATCTCAACCCGAGGTAGAAATCTCGACGGGTAGAAACGGAAGAGGGATCCCATTGCTCGAGATGTTCGCGAGAAAACAGTGGTCCCAATGATAGCCGTGTCATCGACGGTCGGCTCGGAATTTGCATTTATGAGATACTTCTACATCGTGGATGCTGGAACAACGTCTCCATTATCGATGATGAAAAATATTTCTCTCCTCGCGTGGAAGGAGTTAATGCTTCCAAGAAAGGATTCAGTCGATAATTTCGTAAAAAACCTCGAGCTTTTACGCTCGCCACGTACAGGGTGTTCTCGTTTTAATTCATCGAAGTTCGATATACAGTTTCATGTTATACTTAACGCACGCGATTTAACGGCAGCCATATTAAGACGCAAAGGAACGATAAAAATTATAATAAGGATTTATAGAATGAAGTTAATGGAACAAGTGTACCAATTAAAATTGAGCAAACTACTCTTTCAAGGATTTTAACGAGCGGCAATATTATACGATCCCTATCTTAACCCATTTAAATTCACTCGAACCATAAACGAACACTGTCGATGCCTTGTGAAAATTATTGTTCCTGCCATCGCTCATTACACGCGTTTCTCTCCGGGGATAATAATTGCGGCGTCCACAACGTGTTGATCCTGGTCGAACTCCGACTAACCAGTTCCCCTTGTCAGTAAAGGTTTCCACTGACGGGGACAATTTACGATCAACTTTATAACACCTGCCCTTGTTTATGATTTACTCCTGATTCACTTCGAACATCTGTGAAATTGAACCGACACGCCGATCATCCTAGCGTGAACGCAGTCGAACGATATTGAGATGGCACTCAAAGGTTCCACAACACATTTCTCTGAAAATTATACTAATAATTATAGTTGTAGATTATGGTTACCCATAGTTATAGCTATTAATAGCAGACAGTCTTTATGATACAGAACAAGTGAGGTCTCATGCACAAGAAAACTCAGATATCAAGATAAGCACACATTGGTGAATGCGTAGGTCAGAATGAAGATTATCCTGTATTGTCCGAAAGGTGAATCCAGCCGTCCGTTCCAGAAGAGAAATAGAAGAACACAGCAAATCAACAGCCAGGAGGGACGTTGTTGATCGGTCCAGAGAGTCGGCAAGAGCAATTACAAACGCAAGATCCCGAAAAAAGGGAAGATGGAGCGATAGTGGCCGGGTAGAGGAAATCAATTGTTCAGATGAACGGCGCGAGATAACGGCGACCAAAGCCGCCATTAGGTCTTAATTAAGAAGACCGTGTGTTCTCGTTTCACCGTGGAGAATAATGCCGACGGCGGCGTCACGTTCGAGGCCCAAGGACGCGTACGTCTCAATTACTATCAACGCGATGCGATTCGAGAAGCCGTGGAACGAGCTGGCCTCCAGCGACGACGCAACAAGAGACCGGCCGGTTTTTCGAACTTAGCTGGACATCCGAACTGGATCTCGAAGACTATCTCTAATCTGAACCGGAGATCCGTTGAAAGACGATCGAACGTCATCCTGGCTAGCTTCCAGGAGACAGGACCTGAAAGGGACGCTGAAGGACGTGGCAATGCAAATCGCGGTTGGCTGTGCTTGATGGATGATCGCGGTTCCCTTTGATGTTGAATTCGTTGCCTCTTTCAATTAAAGCTGTTCAATTCGCCTGTCGATAATTGGGGTATCACGCTATTAGTTTGTAGAACGATCTTAGCTGATTTTGTAAATAGGAGACTCTGAAGACTGAAACGTAAGACTCCGTAAGACTCTCGTGTGGCGTTTTGTAACCATTGCATCTTTCATGATACTATGATGGAATCTTGTTAGATGATGGTATCATAAGTGAGTTGTTACGAAGATATGATTAAAATATCACCGGTAACGTGTTGTAAATAAATATTATTTCTCTATACCGAAAACTGAAGAGTAATGTACATTATAAAAATTGCAAAAATACTTAGATCGAAGTCGATTGTTTGGATGTGAAAGTATCGGGAATAGACGGGATGAGACAAATTTATGAAACACGGCATTGTACACGGGCCAACTTGCAATGAAATTCCACCGGGTTGCATAAGGATTTCCGTGAGGCTTGGATCGGTGAAAGCTGAGACAAGGTACTCGTTATGACCTTTTAACGTTATATTGAGTTATTTTTATGATAATTGGTAGCTGGTGCGGGTCATAGACGCTGAATAAATGAGGGAGAAACTCACAATTAGTTACGTGTCCGTAGCGTGGGACACGGGGGTCGTACGCGTGGATGTGCGAATAAATTGCAACGTTGTAGAATTAATTTCCGTCGAGTAAATGACTGAAAACGCGGCATGAAATGAATAAAATTTCCCGAGGTATGCCAGGGGATATAAATTGAAAGACGATTGCGACGTATGATATTTATACACCACTTACGTATATTTGATAAAAATATTTAAATTTTAGTAAACCGGAAAAAAATTCAATGTCACAATATTTCTTCCTGGTCATAAATATCGTGGAACCGTTACGTTAATCGATTGAATTTACAGAAAAATATTTGATAGTCCCGAAGTTGGACTTTTAGTGAGAGATACAGAAAATTTTATGATGAACAGTTTACTGGTTAAATTGTTTATAACTGAATTTTTGTTAGTACGAAGTTCGAAATGTGTCACGGGAGAAGGAAGTAAACACAAAGAGGCAAAGCTAGGATTCTAATCCTAGCGGTACGTTAATTACGCTGATTGATTTAAGCCTCGTCGTCGAGGATTTAAGAGGTTCACCGTGCACAGCCCATAATACCTTTGGTACCCTCGTGTCTTACACAGTGTACCTTGCACGCGAGTGTGCAACGCTGAACGTGTATAATTGCACCTTCTTGAAGAACGCGGCCGTGTACACTAGGCGTGCCTTTTGCATCATGTTCGGTTTATGCGTGGAATTATTAAAATGTAATGTACAACAGTTCGATGTAATAAATCGAAGCTGTTTTATTTACACGAGCCACCTATCCTTGCTACACGAGGCAAAAACCTGGAAGAATTTAATGGTATATAACATTCGTATAAATGCGGTTTCCAAATCGACCTTGCGGAACGAGTCTATACTTTCTAGGATGTGGAACCTTGTTTACGATGTTAAATGATGCTTGGTGAATGAATTGTTCTTAACTGGATCATGGATGCAAAGGTCATCAGGTCAACGTTGACCGACAGCAAAAAATATGTCCAATTAATATTTACATTATTAGAGTCGAAATATATGACTTATTTAAGTAATGATACTTGTGATTTCTCTATAAGTACCTTGATTTTATACACTAAGGACACCATTGTCAGTCACTCCATTGTCATTTGCTCAGGGTCCAAAACCCTGTAAACCGCACAATCCGGAATGATTGAAATTGTCCGCGAAAACCGCCGGAAAGGCACGGAAAAAGCTCGATTGCCAGTTCGGAGCGTTTCCACGTTTTTATCGAGACGCCGACCACGTTTCGCGCGGCTCGTTTTTCCCCGGCCGGTGCAAGAACATAAAACGCGGCGAGATTGCATCGAGGAAATCGTGGGCATAACAAACCTATGAATTGCCCGGGACGCAAAGCCCGAACGAACCTTCAACGAGGAAACGCGTCTGACAAGACAAAGGACATCGCTTCCTCATAGCAGCTGGATTCCTCTAACGGGAACAGCTCTTCAGAACGTTTAACGAAGCTCCTGAAAAGCCTGGCTGAAAATTATTACTGACTCTCGGAGGGGACACTTTTACCAACTACGTTATGGTCAGCCATATTTATGGTTCTGACTAACGGGAGGTTTGTACTCTTAATTTCTTTGTTGCGTCAAAGCTACCTGCTATGTTAAAATAAATCAAGAAAATTGAACTGTTAAATATATTTTGAATTTTGGGACCCTTGATTGTACAATTGGTACCAGACTCATACAGGAAATATTTGGTTTGTTGTATCTGAAGTGTAATATGCGTCACGAGTGCGTCATCGTTAACACAAGTGCGTCATAAGTCAAAGTTAATAAGTCTGACAGAGAAATTACTTTTAGAGAGGAACCAATTTAAATTGAACCAAATGACCAAGATAGTTCAGAGCTCGTTAGACACATATGAAATGTTTCACGAGAAATTGAATCCCTGTTGCATTTCAAGGTATGAAATTTGTTTACGTGGAAGTTAGAATGGTTTCTGAAAATGGACTCCATTTTCCTTGTATACTTGCAGCCATTTCGACAAGTTCAATCGTATCGCAACCTTCAAACAACCTTGAAAGGTTCACTTGCTTCATCTGCCACTTACATTTCTGAGGACGCACATTATTTTCTTAAGTGCAAGTGGAATTTTCCTTGTATACTTGCAGCCAACATCGAAAGGAGTTCAATGTATCACAATGTGACCTTCCAATAACCTTGAAAGGTTCATTTGCTTCGCTATATAGGTGTAGTTGAGTAAGCAAGATCTTCTTGTGCACACAGTTACACAACAAGGTTATGTCATCCATTGCAAGTACATAGCGCCACCACTGACCCGTGAAATTGCACACGAAAAATTTTCCAACGATTCGCTTTTCTTTCCACGCACACAGTCACGGTTGTAATGATAGATATCACAGCATCATTTATTGCAACCCGTGTAATGAGAATAGCAAACAGACACGCAATTTGATAAGCTTGTCAACCGACGTTACGGTTCATGCGTTCGTAGAATTGAATAGGGACTACAGTTAGACCGAAAGGTAATACACAAACCAGGACGTATTCACGCTTGCGGATACAAGGAGGAACGAATATGTGTACCTACATACCAGATAGAAGGAGAGACGAAACTACATTCGTAATTTCATTCTTGTTTTTAGCGTGCAATAGCCTGCAAAAGTAGATTGGTTCTGATATTAATGGTACAATAGATCGAAAGAAATATGATAGATTAAGGTTGCGATGGGCAGCTGGGCAATTTTTCGGGGAGGGAATTTCAACTATTTTACACTCCACTCATGGCGGAATTTGTCCATTAACCTATCAGAAAATATTCGAATTAACTGTTTGAAACTGTGAATAAATACAACATCTTGTGAGAATATTTAGTAAGAGTTTCACCTAATATAATTTTCAACTGCTTCATGGCAGTCAATGTGGACGTTGAGAAAGTAGACAGTCTGAATATTTGAAATTTATATTATTTCTGTATTTATGTATGTGTATGTATTTTTAAATTTATTGAGACGCAACCCCTCAAATATCTCGCAATAGCAAAATGTGGACTCACTTTCAAACAGTTCATGTACATTATTTCTCCAACTACTACATTATTCAGTTTTATCATGTATGATACAAATACACTGATCCAAAGAATTCTATAAATGCGTCAATCTGTCTCGATAATCGATCCCGATAACCTCCTTTCGTTCCTATCATCGAGTGCCCCGATGCGTTTCAGTCGCGATCCATTTGCAAAAAACGTTAGATAAAGAATCACACACGCATCGGTAACCGTGAGATATAAATGCATCGACGTTGACCCTCGCGACACGCAGCAATTCCCAGACCATTAAACACGCGAACGTGCGCGTTTTGCGGCGATCGAACCGGTACCGGACGCTTCGCTCGTACAAATCTGCATTTTGATCCGCTGATCCTATCACGAATAGCATTACTGGAAACTAGTGCCTCATTAATTCCAGCCAGCGGCTCTTGTTGCTTAAACGCTCGCTAGAGAAGCCACTCTGGACCTTCCGTGTCCATTAAACGTTCTTCCTGACGTATCTTCCAGAGAACCTGAACTTCGGTCGCGTTAGCTGATCGTTAACGTCCCTCCGTAAGCGAGCGCTATCCCCACTCCTGCGGTCTGATTTCGGATGTAACAAATGTAACTTACGTCTTTAATTATAACTGTAATACAAGACTTATAAATCTTTAATTGTAACTACAAGACATATATTGCAGTTGACAATTCATATTTTGTGGTCGTTAAGAGAAATCTAGGAATTAACGTTTCGCTTTTACAACACGAAGGGAAATGTGTTAGTAAAATTTTCCTGTAAAACACATAAAAACAGAAAAGTCCACATTTGTAAATACATGTGAGATGTGACCATATCTGTTAAGAACCTAGTACCTAAGTGAACCAAGTGATGAACTTGGTTATTTAATATACCGTACAGAGTCACAGGATACAAAAGATCATCATTAAAGAATCGTCCACTTCCTGAACATAACATAATTAAGAAAATGACACCGTTCTCCCAAGATCACGGAAACTAGCCGCTGATGAATGCCTGGACATTAATTCCGATTAAATAAATTGACGCGATAAAACAGCGTGTCAGAACACGGAAGGGTTTATTAATAATAACTGTCATTCACCGGAGCGTAACCGGATCTCTCAAAGTTTCCAGACTTTCATTCTCTACGCTGCTCGAACACGCAGGCACACGCACGAACGCGCGTTTGCTCTCAGCCAGGGTCTTAAACGGCACCGGTGCTCTCCGCAAAACAAGTGGTCTAGCCAGTCGAGCAAATTACCCACACTTATTCCCCTCGTACGTACGCAAGGGAACGACGCCGGGACGTCTTCATTCGACATCGACAGCAGGCTGCAGTTACAATCGACGCCGACTTGTCCCGTTGCTCAGAGGTAGCCGCCATTTTTCCGGCCTCACGCACGATCGGACCCGTCGATAATTATCGACGGCCATACGATGCTGGCCCCCTCACTAGTACAGTCTACGGCAAATCTGGCTTCTCTAGGGATTATGCGCGGGTCAATAAGAAATTTACTGTGGGTTCATTTTTGGACACTTTTGGAACGGGTGATTTTGGGATGAATTGACAATTGTGGGATTGTGGGATTTGTGGATTGTGGGATTTTTGGATTGTGGGATTTTTGGATTGTGGGATTTGTGGATTGTGGGAATTGGGGATTGTGGGATTTGGAGATTGTGGGAATTGGGTATTGTGAGATTTAGGAATTGTGGGAATTGGGGATTGTGAGATTGTCAGATTGTGAGATTTAGGGATTGTGGGATCTGGAGATTTTGGGATTTAGGGATGTAGAAATTTGGGAATCATAGAACTTGCAGGCCTAAAAATATGGAAACCTAAGAATTTAGCAATCTAGTAATTTATGGACATGAAAGTTATTAGGGCTTTATGTAATTCTACATAAATTATTTATTGTTTAAATTAATTGTAATTTTAAATTGTTACATTTATATAAATTGTGATTCTACAATTTTCTAAATAAATTAGTTGTTTCCTATGTGAATTATGATTCTGAATAAACTATATCTTCTCTACATAAACGTTGATTCTAACCACATTGTAACCAAACATCTTCTGGAAATAAATTACGCTACTGAAAAGACTGTGATGTCAGAAGTCGGCAAGGATCAATGATCCAAACAACAAGCAGACTTCTGTTCAGCCACAATGTCGGTGCACAGTGCTGTTGAATATGAAAGTGTTCGTCGTTTCTACAGAAACAGTAACAGGAAATGGCGGACTGTTTTGTCCTCGGAACTTCAAAGGAAATGGTGAAACAAAGTGAAAGCTGTCGTCGGCATTGTAACCCGTCATCGAGCAGTCCTGGAGGCAAGGATTAGTTCTGGAAAATGAATTGTTCCGCGTCTGAAAGACCGTAAGATGGAAAGTGATAACTCGAAAATATTCGCCGACTCACGGTTTTCACCGGAATCTATCTGATTTCGTTTGCAAGGCGAGGCACTTGAAATAAAAAAAAAAATATCTTTGTTACATATGCTATAATTGTGGAAAGTTGCATACTTCAGGTATTAACACGTTATATGATTTTGAAAATACCCCTCTATTACCATCAAAGTATGTATAAACTCTTCTGTACTTTTCCAATTATCAAAAAAATCTACCAACATGTCTCAACTTAAGTGTAAAACTACTCAAATTACCAATTTCTCAAGTTTCCAACTTCTTAAGTGCTCAACTACTCAAATTACCAACTTCTCAAATTACCAGCTTCTTAAGTTTCCAACTTCTCAAATTACCAACTTCTCAAATTACCAGCTTCTCAAGTTTCCAACTTCTCAAGTGCTTAACTACTCAAATTACCAACTTCTCAGGTTTCTAACTTCTCAAATGCCCAACTACTCAAATTACCAACTTCTCAAGTTCCCAACTTCTCAAGTGCTCAACTACTCAAATTACCAACTCAAGTGTCCAACTACTCAAATTACCAACTTCTCTATCACATCCCATGAAACCCCATCCGTATCACAAACCCGTCTCCCAAAATCTTCAAATACTTGAATCTTCAAGTGTCCGTAAACTTTATCCGCCCCATTTTGATAATTTCTCCCACCTCCCACCTAAAAACAGCACTTTTCCAATTATCCAAAAATCTATCAACACATCCCATGATAACAGCCGTATCACAAACCCGTCTAACCGTTCATTTACTCGTTGCGTTGTTCCCCGATAAATTCGCGAACTCGGAAAGCCCCCGTATCTTAATCGGGTATGAATTATTCCGCGGACGTTCATGCGGCGCACGATACGCAATTAACCCGGGTCCGATGAATTGCAAATACAGTCGTTAGCTCGCCATTACACTCGAACGCTTTCAGGAGTCCGTTGGATTCGAGGTCGAAGGAGAGGTACGAAACCGTCCCGTCCAGTCACCGTCGCAATCCGAGCCACGAACGGAATTTCAATCTCCTGGCAAATGGAACACCGTAGTCCTTATGGCGTAAAGGTCGTCAACCGGTGCATGCAAGCTCGCCAGACGGGCTCGATGATGCCCTGGCTCGGTCGTTACCCAGACTAAGTGGTCCGCTGTTACGGTGATCAGGATAAGTGCTCCATATTCTGGGTGCTGTTTCGTCCAACGAGCAGATAACACGCGAACGAGAGGCCTGCCACGATTTACGACACCGGGACGACACTTGTGCTCTACTTTGACCACGTGTCTTCTACGATCAACCTAACCTCGGCGCTTCTGGAGAACTCTGTGCACTTGGACTTGTTATAATATTTCTCACTTTGGTTTCTTGGTTCTTCTTTAGGTCTTTCTAAGGGACCTTCTGCATTAGGGTTTAGGTCAGAATTTGGAAGTGGGGACAACTAGAAATTTGGAGATTTAGGTATTGGGTAACATAGCGATTTGGGGATATGGCAATTTGGGGATTTAGGGATTTAGGGGGTAGGGGTTTAGGGATGTAGAAACTTGAGAATTTAGGAATTTGGGAATTTTGCTATTTGGGGTCTACAGATTTGAGAATGTTTGAATTTTTCTTCAAGATTTGAGTAAAATTAATTACAGTTGCAGTGTGAGTGCGTCACGAGTGCGTCACGTGTGCGTCATCCTCAAGGTATAGCAAAGACCGAAATCGCAAATAAAATATTGGTTTTCAATTTTAGCTAAAATACTTCAATGATATAACAAAAAAGATTTGTAAATTTTGACTAAACTTCATTTCTTTTGAAAATTATGAACGTTACAAAGAAACGGTACAGCATGATTGAATAAAAGACAAATGAAATTCACAGTGGTATTATATACACGCAATTATCAACAAAATTATGCATTCACTTACCGTTACCGAAGAAAGATCACAAAGAGTATCCCATAATTCTAAACAGCCTACAGATCATCATTTCAATTCATCAGTTAGTTTCTTTCTCACACACGATTTCATATACACTAACGATCAAAAGTGGAGACATTTTGTTTAACTTCGAATGTCGTGTTATATTCATTTAAAAAAATTTTTAATTTTACAAATTGTAAAATATGTGCAACTGGGCAATTGACAAATTCTAAAAGTTCGAATCTCTATTTTGAAATTTGTGACTTTACAAAGTTTGACGTTTGTAAATTTCCAAATTCTTAATTTTTTGAAATTTTCTACTTCTTCAATTCCTAACTTTTCACATTTACAACTTCACAAATTACCAACTTCTCAAGTGCCAACTACTCGAATTACCAACTTCTCAAGTGCCAACTACTTGAATTACTAACTTCTCAAATTACCAACTTCTCCAGTGCCCAACTACTCAAACTACTAACTTCTCAAATTACCATCTACTCAAGTTCCCAACTTCTCAAATTACCATCTTCTCAAGTTCCCAACTTCTCAAATTACCAACTTCTCAAGTGCCAACTACTCGAATTACTAACTTCTCAAATTACCAACTTCTCCAGTGCCCAACTTCTCAAATTACCAACTTCTCAAGTGCCAACTACTCGAATTACTAACTTCTCAAATTACCAACTTCTCCAGTGCCCAACTACTCAAATTACCAACTTCTCCAGTGCCAAATTCCTCAAATTCCCAAATCCCCAAATTGTCACCTCCACAAATTTCCTACAAATCCTCCACCTCCCTCAACCATCAAACTCTAAACCTGATCCAATTCCCCACCTCCTAAATTTACTTTTGTCTAACTAATACTTTTGATCAGAAGTGTATCCTCACCATCCCACATCCTTGATTCATAAAGGTCGGCGCTCAGCACCATTCCCTACCCATCGAATCCCTGTCCGCAAATGCAAATCACTCACACGTACACAATGCGTCCTTGACTATTGTTATCTTACCCTACTTCTCTACTTTTCCAGCTAACCGAGCCAAGGCTGTCAGTCGTTTCAATCCTCCGCTTTCCCGAAACCTGGAAAGGGAATCCCTGATCCACGACGATGCTGCAACCAGCTGGGAAACAAAGCATCGCTGAATGGATTCGTGTGTCTGCATTTTCGCGTGATCCTCTGGGAAATTTTCGAAACCCTTTCCACGCGGAAGCGCGGCCAACAATGTGTCGTTCGCATAATTGCGGCGGTTATTTCGCAAGGCGGATAGAAGAGCCGGGGCGAGTCGGTAAGTCAGTCAGTCAGTCAGTAAGTCGACTTGCGGAGCCGTGGGATTGGATCAGCGGGCGTTAATGAGCAGCAGTGTTTACGCAACGCTCGTTAGAGCAGGGACGGGCATCTGGGCAATTTCACCGAACCGTAAATCTAGGAACAAATTAGGGTGATGCACAGTTAATTCCTCGAAACGATTTGGGGTAACGCTTTAACCCCTATGATTATGTGCAACACATGTGATGCATACTACAGTTGGAATGTGACTACAGTTCGTCAAAATGGACGCTTATGACTCCACAAGATAGACGCTTATGACTCTACAAGATGGACGCGTATGACTCTACAAAATGGACGCTCATGACTCTACAAAATGGACGCTTATGACTCTGCAAAATGGACGCTCATGACTCTCCAAAATGGACGCGTATGACTCTACAAAATGGACGCTTATGACTCTACAAAATGGTTGAAAGACCCTGATATCTCCCTACAATTGCATACTATCAAAGAAACACCATAACCTATAGACAGAGACATAACCTATAGTGAGAGACATAAACCTATGATCGCAAAACTCTAAAAGTCGGTAATATACCGAGAGTATACTAGAAATAAGAGTCTCCAGCGGAAGAATGAAAGTCATATAGCATTGCATCACGTTTCTTCGGAAGATTTCTTTGATGTCCCTCGGTTATAGTCTTTCCCGAGAATCCTGATGAGCACCGCGTTTATACGCTCTCGAGAGTCCTTGCGTAGGAGTGACGATTCCTTGCGACATTCCGAAGGATTTTGTTGCACGCAATTGACCCACCCACGCAACGACTAGAAATTACCACCGTTGAAGCTAATTACGAGCAACCTCGATTTACAAGGCGGGCCCCTGGCGAAAGTGGTACGAGTTTTCTGACTTTTAATCACTGCTTCTGTATTCTATGGCTTCTTGGCGAACGTGGAAGGTCGAGATGAATTATGAGGTTACTTTGATTTAGTATGTTCGAGGGAGCGTTTGAAAATGAAACTATTAGTAGTAATATTTAAGTGGGATATTTTTGAAATGGTAGATGTACTTTGATGGCTACTATTGATGGCAGTGATAGATAGACAGCTTCTCAGTTAGAATAATTAATGATCAAAATTCTTCAATACTTAAAAGTATCAAGTCTCGAATAACAATTTTGGAACTTTTAAGTCTCTTAATCACCTGTATCTACAAATTTTCAAGTTTCTAAGTCTTTTTATCTCTCAAACTTCCAAATTCTTAAATTCTTAAAGTCTTGAAATCTCAAGATCCCAAAATCTTAAAATTAAAAATAAAAAAACATCTCAAAACCTTAAAATCTCAGAATTTCACAACATGAAAACATGAAAACCTCCATATAAATATCATTACCCATCAAAAAAGGATATAAAATTGCAACTATTCCACACGACTCCATCAAAGTTAACAATCCTCGTCCCATTCAAAGATCACAAATCCCCTCTAAATTAGAATACATACAAAGTACATACAAAGTACGTCAAAATGATAGACTCGCAAACAGGATGCTATAGAAACAACATCAATCCGGCCAACTTAATTAATCCATCATTGTAAGAATAATCAAGTGTCGGTTAGTCAACTAGGATGTAATAAGCGGTTGTCGATTACTTCCTAGCGAAAGCATCTCCAAGACGAATAGGGTCTCACCAAAGAAAAGATAGCTATCGGGAGTCACGTTTTCGATATCATGATCGAGTTGGACGTGCTCGAAATGTATTCATAAACGAACGTGCACTGCAATCCAATTGAGAAGACGGATGGTAAGTGGAGGATATTAAACGATAGGCACTTTTGGATCGTCTTACTATCTAACTATACTTGGATAATACGTTGCAAAGTGGATCGTAAATAGATAACACTTTTGGAACATTTTATGAGGTGTACTCTGATGATATGTTGTGTAATAGGATAATACATAAATAAGACTTTTAGGATATAAGATAGCTACATTCAGATAACACTCCACACAGAAGATAAAAAATGAAAGAATAATTTGTCTTTATTTATAACAATTATAAACTGTCCAAGCTATACTACATAATCCATTATAGACAGTATTTCTAAAAATACATCTCTCACGCTCTACACCTACTTTTACTTTCCTCCGTGTGACACATTTCTGCCACGCTGTCAATAAGCAACTCGCTCGAGCGTATCAACCTAAATCGCGAGACCAGCATGAAACCGGCATGTTCCGCGTCTAAAGCTACCATCATATCCGATAATGAGGAACGATAACGCACCGAAAGATCGCTTATTGGAAAATTCTTCGACCCGGTTCTCACGAGTCTTGGCTAGAAATTCCTGAACAAACCACGTTTTCTAACTTGCACGCGCGAGACTAGTCGATCCGGTCAGCGGCCTTGCGGTGTTTTTTGAATTCAACCGATTTTTCCGATCTCCGGTTACCGGCGTAACGAGATTTTCTAATCATATAAGATCGCTGGAGATTTTCGTACGAGGATTTCGTTTATTGTAGGAGGATAAGTTGGTACTTGAGCACCTGGGTTGGTACATCGGTATTAAGGTTGATACATCAGTATCAAGGTTTCCATCAGTATCAAGGTTGGTCAAAAATTATCAAGGTTGGTCCATCAGTATCAAGGCTGGTTCATCAGTATCAAGGTTGGTACATCAATATCAGGGATCGTTCATCAGTATCAAGTTTGGTGCGTCACTACCAAAATTAGTTCATCATGATCAAAGTTCACCCATCACTACCAAAATTGGTCCACGAGTCCACTAGACAGTTAAGCAACAGAATGTCCCTGAGCTCGCTAGTACCACGAATTATGGGCCCACGGTGTATACATATATGGCCTGCGATCTCTCGCAGGCCAGGGGGCAGCACGTTTCTCTCATTATGCCGTTCGCCTCCTCGAAATCCTAACTGTACAATGCACCTACCCCGCCCAAGGGGCCACCGTCGTCGGCATCCTCGACGCTCCTGTGCAGACGCTGGAACGCAGAAACGTGCTCGATTATTTCGAGTCGAGGGAGCGTGCGAGAAGGTCGCAGACACCTCTCGAATCGGTCATCTTGATTGACTACGGGAATGGTCCGGGATGGTTCGCGAACCGAGATGGAAAGAAATCGGATTCTGCGAAATAGGGAATTTCTGGGGGAGGGATTGAGAAGTATTGAACGCTTGGAGTTTTGTGGAGTCAAGGTTTTTCATGGGTTGGAATTGTTAGGGATTAGGTAGGTTAGGAAGTTTGGTTATGAGAGGAGTAGAAGAATTTCAGACTTTGATAATTTAACAGTTTAAGAATTTGATAATCTGATAATTTAGACATTTAAGAATTTAAAACGTTAGAAGTTTGAGACTATGAGAGTTTGAGATTTTTGAGACTTTGAGTCTTTGAGACTTTGAGACAACTTGACAATTTGACAGTTTAACAATTTGACAATTTGACACTTTGACAATTTGACAATTTAGAAATTTCACAATTTGACAGTCTAACAATTTAACATCTTGAAAACCTAAGAATTTAAAGAAGTCGTAATATTCTTATGAAATCGAAAATAGCTCACAATAAACGAAAAAGAAACGCAGGATTAGAAAGCCACCTACACTTTCAATCACTTAATCGACTTCTATTTCCATTCATTGATCATGATAATGACATTTACATAGAACCTCGATATCGGCTTACGGAACTAGTTTAGTTGCGAACACGTTAACGAAACTAATCTCAATTAAGAGCAAAGCCGATAATGAGCCACGCCATTGGCACGCTCACGTGCGTACCTCTTACTGTACAGTCAATTACAAATCCGGTGTCTTGAGGAAAAATTATATTTTAGGATATTAGGGATTTCAATTATTC
This sequence comes from Megachile ligniseca, assembly GCA_945859555.1. Lineage (NCBI taxonomy): Eukaryota > Metazoa > Arthropoda > Insecta > Hymenoptera > Megachilidae > Megachile > Megachile ligniseca. The sequence goes on from OX243790.1 coordinate 5,080,440, forward strand.
ACTGTAGATTAGAGATGAATAGTTTGATCTGTGGTTATATTTTTGTCAAAAATAGACTTGGTATGGAGATTCTTCGTATGCTCGTAAACAGGAAGGGCGAGAACGGGTCTCTGTTAATTATTGATCAGTCGCGATTACGATAAGCGCCGCAGGGCTCGAGGTGAGGCTTTGTATCATCGCAACGATATCAACCACGGTCTATCGGATAGCCTTTGAATACGATGTACTAGGAAGTGTGCGTTGTCCTGACAAATGAGATTAATCGCCGCCAAATACGGTGGTCGGTTGTTGCACTCGCAATTAAAGCCCGTTTAATAAAGCACCAAGGCAAATCGTTTCGCGCTCGTTGGAATGTGAAAGTAGATAAGTCTACTTCGGTTCATTGTGCACGTTCGATGGCGATCGAGGACTATTTTGGTTAAGGACAAACTGTGGAGTTTACAATTTTACGATCCATAAAGTTTTCAATTTTTAAGTCGTGAAATTTTGAAATGTAGAAATGTTGCTATGTTGCAATTTTAAAATGTAGCAGTGTTGAAATGCAACATTGTTGTAATGTTGAACTGTTGAACTGTTGAACTGTTGAACTGTTGAAGTGTTGCAATGCTGAAATCTTGCAATGTTGAAAATGTTACAATGTTACAATGTTACAAATGTTACAATGTTGCAATGCTGCAATGTAATTTTAAAATTATGAAATTGTAAAATGTTGTTATATTTAAAATTTAAAATTGTGAAATGTTGAAATTGTGTAATGTTGAAATGTTAAAATGTTGAAATTGTGAAATGTAGCAATGTTGAAATGTTGCAATATTGGACCACTGCAATCTTAAACCCTTGAAATCTCGAAACCTTAAAATACTTAAATCTTGAATTCTTAAATTTTGAGAACTTTCAAATCTCCTAATTTCTAAAATTTCCAAACACCAAAATTCTCAAACTTTCCAATTTGTTTCACTTCCAAATTCTTCAACCTCCAAAACTTCCAATTTGTAAAACTCTATGAACTCCGTTAATTAACATTGAACTCGACCAACACGAAGTCCAACTCACAAAAAGAAATCTAAAATTGCACACAAAAAAAAAACATTGCTTGTTCATTTTACAGGACGTACGATCTCAATAGCCAGATCGTGAACCAGTCTGTTTCTTTCAAGTTACAAGAGTTTCTTCCGACAGCGATAAGATAGTTTTTCCAACCAAGCAACTTGTACCAGTCAACTTATGCAAGCAGATACATACTTTATTAATTCTACGCGTTGTTCAATTCTTTGTCCCGTTTAAATTCAGCTTGTTGAATTAATTACTCTATTACTTGTGCAACAACAGATGTTATCGTGTTCTCACACGTGTTCGCAGGAATTTATTTGTTATCTCTGGTATTCCAGTTGCTAGATCCATTTCCGAGATCCTGGCGACCGGATTTGTTGAAAATCGCGGACTAGGTGGTCTAACGATCTAGTGACATTTCTATTTTATTTGCTGCGGGAGAAAGTTGCAGGAAATGATTTTCCTTTTAAATTAATGAAATCGCAGTTATAAGAATACTCGAGTTAAAACTTTCACAATTCTTCGATATAAAAAATTGTGCATTTTGGAAATTTATGTTAACCAATATTTCAAATGTTAAATTGAGAATTTATAAATTTCTAGGTTCTTGTAGATTTGAATTTTTGTATTCGCAAATTTCTAAATTTTTAATCGATGGATTATTTTCTAGATTTTCAGTCATTAAATTGTCACATTTAAGCATTGTTAAATTTTCAAAATCACAAATGTCCAAATTTTTAAATCTCCAAATTCCTAAATCTCGTCAAAACAAAACTTGATCGATAGATCGACAGATCACAAAAAGAGCGGTGTCCCAACAAAAAGAGTCAGAAGACCTAAGAAATTCCACGGAGAGACTGGTCCCATATCCCCGGATCTGCAGGAGCCTTCTTAGCTCGTCCATGACGGTGGCCTTCGGCATGATTTACCGCCACCCGGCCGATATTTATTAACCGCATTAATTAGCTTATATTAATCGGCCCGGCGCGAAAACTGTCTCTCCTCGTCGTAAATACCGCGAGTGACCGCGTGAGAGACTGGCAGAAATTTGCGGAATAAACCTAACCTAAGGAACCACCGTTCCCTGGTAGCAAACTCGCGCCGAGATTAAAGGCTTATTACGGTCGGACGTGCGATTAATGACGCGAATAGCGTCGGTTTATTGCGTCTGCGTGCCGAATAAATTCGTCGGCTTCCGATCGACGAGAAAAACGACGCCGCGCGGGGGCGTTCCGGGCATTTATCAGCCCTAATTCGAACGGCTCCGAGCTCCCTCTAATTGCATCGTTAAGGCCCGACCGCCATTTCTAACAACCCAGTGATTGAGGTTATTGATAACCGCGAACGCCGTGATCTTCGATCACCGGCTCGATTGATTCCCTCTGCGTGCCGTGATTTACATCGTATTTGCGTTCGCCTTCTCTTTCATTTCGGCCTCCGGCGTGTTGCTACCTTCGGTCTAGGTTAGAACGATGCGGATCGGAATATTCTGTTCCTCTGTTTTTCAGGAAGGGTGTTTAGGGACGTTGGGATTCGAGGAGGATGGACATTGAGGAGTTGGGGATCTTGGAATTTGTGGAATTTGGAGGGAATGTGGGTACGTATGGATTTGAGGGTATGTGGACTTAGGGTACTTGCATGTGTGTGATATATTAATAGCAGATGTGGAGGTTCTGAGATTTGACTACATTCCAAAATCTCTGGGTTTCGAAATCAAATTCCCAAATTCTCAAGTTTCCACATTCTTCAATACTGAAATCTCTGCATCCCCACATTCCTACACCCCCATATCTATACATAGAAATATGGGTACATACAGTACTTGAAAATTTATGACCTATGAATAGGAGACGTTTGATGGTTTTGAAATTTGGGTACACAAGATTTAGGTAGTGAGGATGTGAACATCCACAAAGAGGAAGTTGAACATTGATTATACACAATTAAAGGAATCCAGAAATTACTTGACGATCTTACTTGACGAATAGTGACTACCATTATCAAAGAACCCTATCTCTGCAAGTCTAAGAACAAGGAAGTTCGTCCAAAAATGAACCTCGAAAAAGCCGGTGATGTTTTTGCACCCTCGGGTATCGAGTTTTACGAGAATAGGCAGTAAGGCAAATGTTACGCGAAGAAATTACACGCTTACGAATGGCTCGTAAAAATGAACGAAGGACTGACACAAAGGCTTGAGATAATCGTAACCCGGTGTTTCCATGTAGGGCCAACTTCGGTAGTATGTAATTTCAATTCGTTTAAATACACCATAAAAAGCCTCGATTTATTCCTGTCGCGCCACGTAACTGCCGTGAAAGGGATATTCCTTGGTTGAAGGTGAAAGTTCGAGGATCGTCCGGGTTGTCCTGTAAATCATCCGGCAAAACCCATGGATACAATGCAATGGGAGCCCCTTCGATTCGATTTTCCTAACCCTTTGCCTATTTACTTTACTTTGTGCAAGATTTATCGACAATTTTCACGTGGCTTCTTTCGACAGCGCGAATTAGGAATTTGTTTTATTGATATTGTTATTCGATATTCGTTATTGTGACGTTAGGTACTATATTCTGGGTTTTTATTAAAAATGAGCAAAAAGTGTTTAAGTTCGTTTTACGTGGTTTGAAGGGGTTTGGACTTGTTTAGGTTGGTTTTATTTGAAATTACATTTAGTTTGAAAGGATTTGAATTTGTTTACTTTGATTTGACAAGGTTTGAACATGCTTAATTTGGTTTTACATGGTCCGAATGTGCTTCATTAAGTTTGAGAGGATTTGAATTTGCATGAATTGCTTTGAAAGGGTTTTAATTTGTTCAATTATGTCCCACATGCTTTGAATTTGTTTAATTCAGTTTAAAAGACTCCAAACCTATTAAATTTATTATTCCATGACGCGCCAACTCATGGGTTGACATCCGTACATAAAAGCACTACCTTATCAATTATATGCTCTCATTAGTTGAACTAACAGTTTCACCTGCAATGAAGTCCATTCTCGTTACACGAGTCGGTTTTCAATAATATCCAGAACGGCGACAAAAACACGAGATTCTTGTTAAATCGCAGAAAACATCATCATTAGAAAGTATATCGATGACTAAATGCAATTAATTTCCAGCAGTGACCAGTTTCTAACAATCGAGCGATTGAAGTTCAAAGCGTTCAGCAAAAAGAACATTATCCTGACTCTAGCTGCCGGCGATATAACGTGAACAAATTAATGGACCATAGAGATAATTGTACAAATAAGGTTTATGTCGAAATCCATGTTTCTCAACGAGTTTCAGATACCTCTAGCAACACGTTGTGTTATTGCAATTTACAATTAGACGGAATTCCTTTACGTTTCCTGTTCATACGAGAACCTTTATACATTTGAATTGCGACAGTGACTTTTAGTTCCTGCGATTTTAGGTCGAACGCGATTTACAATTGTCGATTGGTATGTTAATCGACCATGACGTTGCAGTGTTTTAGGTTACGGCGGAGAAAATTGTGAGGTAGGGAAAAGGGTGTTTGAGAGGTAATTATTCTTCAAATGTGGAGATTATTTTAGTTTAGAAGTGGAAAAAATTTGTGGACAATTTATAAATTTACATACTTTCAAACCTACAAACTCACAAATTTAAACAGCTCAAAATTATAAATCCACAAATTCACAAATTCAGAAGTCCACAAACTCACAAATTCTCGATTCACATCCTCATAAACCCACAAAGTCACAACACAACAAATTAAAAATTCCCGAATTACAAACCCAGAAACTTACCAATTCACAAACCCACAAAATCCACAAACCTAAAAATTCCCAATCTTACATCCTCACAATTCCCAAATCCCCAAACTCGCAATCCCCCAACCCCACAAACCAAAATCCCAAAACGTCAACATTTCAAGCCAACTCCACATCTAGGCTCCACATCCTAGTCAATCCACATCTCCCAAATACTCTCTAGTAATCCCTAGCACGTTCCTATTTCCCCATGCGAGTCAAAATAACGTTCCCAGAACGTACCCAAGCACAGAACCGAAACCTGGCCACGTAATAACGTCGATAATCATCGAAAAGGCAGATCAGCATTCACCGGAACCGATCCGGCCCCAAGATGAAAGATACGGATAAGCAATGATCGTCGGAGGCCGATTGAATTTTGCTAAGCCGAAGGCGACGACCCCTGAAACGAGCAACCCGGTCACCGATCTTGCCGATGCCAATTATACCAATTACGACGTCCAATCAGCGCGCGTATCGCGCCAACCGAAAGGCGAAACCGCTCATTAAATCCGGCTTTAATACCCTTCCACCGGCGTCCTGTAATGGGATGGGCTCATCGCAGGCCTCTGCCGCGAAATAGGGAACGTTGCTCGTCCCCTGCTGGGTCCGTCGAGGTTGTCAGGGTCATTCGATTCAAAGGAAGGTCACCTCAAGGTCATAGACTCGGCCAACGATTACACGCCGCGATTTCACCCGGCTACGTGCTCGCTTTCGCTCGGACGCGGTACGGAATTGCTTTGTCTATTCAATTTCAGAATAGCGAACTGATTTCTTGATTTTATAGGAGATTATGGGGGATGTAATAAGATGAAATGTGTTTGGGAGGAAGTTTAATTATAACATGATGTGGAATGGGTTTGTTTAATCAGTTTTGGGGAATATTGAGATGATTTGTTGATTTAATGGTAGATTATGGGAGGACGTTTAATAATACGTAATATGTTACTGAAAATTTTATTTTATAAGCTCCATTTATAATAATTTCTTTCCAAAATTAACGAGTACCCCACTAATCTCTGGACTACCAATTTGGTAAATTTCCAAATTCTTAAGTTTCCAAATCCCTACATCCCCAAATCCCTACATCTCCAAATACCTACACCCCCAAATTCTCAAGTTTCCAAATCCCTACATCCCCAAATTCCTACATCCCCAAATCTTTACACTCCCAAATCACTAAATTCCCAAATTCTCAAGTTTCCAAATCCCTACATCCCCAAATCCCCACACCCCCAAATTCCTACAACCCCTAATCCCTACATCCCTAAACCGCTAAATTCCCAAATTCCTTAATTCCCAAACCCCTAAATACCCAAACCTCCAAATCCTGAAATTCTCAAAAATCCCTATAGTATAGCAAATCGTCATTAGGCTACATGCTTACTCTTTTCGACCTGATCAATCATCCTAATCCGTACGTATCGTCTGACCTGAAATTTCAAGAATGCCTTCAGAGAACTGAAAGTGGATGTCAAGGTTATTTTGAAACAGCCTCAAGGTCCAAGTTATATTATTATCCGAATATTATTAGTATATTATTATCTTGAATTTTACCACCAGATCCATAAATAAACATCCATAACGTAACGCTCTTTCATTTATCTCCTTTACATAAAAGTACAGAAAAATAATTTGTGTCCCAGCGTTACCAAAGTGACTTTCGCCAATTACTCGTCGGCAAAAAAAGTAACGAGGTGATACAACTCATTGTTTCAAAGATATTAATCTTCGCGTTTCGGATCCTTTAAACTCTCCCAGCCCGGTTACAGGGCGACGCGAGAAATAAAAGAAGAGAACCGATGTTACATGGTTTCGTTCGTTGCTCCGAACTCCGATCCTGGCCAACTCTTATTTCACAATCCAACGAAAAGATCGTGATCTCTGCGCGACTCTCATCCGACTTTCCATTTCGTTCGATACCCTGCACATAATACATTATACGGCTGGCTGTTTATTCGCTGCTTTTAAGGCACTGATTATGCATGCGTCGGGATATTTATGCGCTCGCGAACTTTGCCCGATTTTTACGCCGGCCGGAGTTAATCACGCCCATCTCGAGACGATCAAACGAAAGATTTATGGAATTACGGATGGATCATTGGCGTAAGCAGATGGTTTGTTCACGGTGAGTGTTCTTTGTTTGGTTGAGTGTTTGCTGAGAGGCGAATTTAGAGTGCTTTGTGCTGGACGCCATTTAGTTTAGTTGGAGATTACGGAATTTTGGGTTTGGAGATTTAGGTATTTAAAGACTTGGGAATTTGGAGGTTTAGGTATTTGGAGATTTTGGAATTTGGAGATTTGGAAATTTGGAGACTTGGGAATTTGGAGATTTAGGTATTTGGAGACTTGAGAATTTAGAGATTTAGGTATCTAGAGACTTGGGAATTTGGGGATTTGAGAATTTGGAGATTTAGGTATTTGGAGATTTGGGAATTTGGAGATTTAGAAACTTTGAGATATGGGAATTTGGAGATTTAGGTATTTGAAAAATTGATAATTTGGGAATTTGGTGAATTGACAATTTGATAATTTGGGAATTTGACAATTTGATAATTAGGTAATTTGATAATTTGGTAACTTGGTAATTTGGTAACTTGGTAACTTGGTAATTTGGTAATCTTGTAATCCGACAATTCCATAATATTGGTAAATTAATAATTTTAAAATTTGTAAATTTGCAAGCCTAGAATACTCGCGTTTCATGGACCTAAAAATCTCAAATTTGAAATATTTGAAAATTTGCAAATTAAAAAATTAGAAAATTGAAAAACTTGTAGCTCTAAAAATTAACGAACTTTTAACATAATTTTTAATATATCCTTCATATTTAATGCTAATGAATGTTACGCCAATGAACTCGACCTTTCGACTCCTTTTTCTTTAGCCGCCTCGAATATTATTCAAAATCGATGAAATTTTTAAGACCGCAATCAATTTAACCGATATGAATATTCTACATATCTTATAAGCTTTAAAAATATCAAGTGTTAACGTCATATGTTAAAATTTCAACAGTTAAAAATATCTTACCTCAAAATTTCTACAGTTAAAAATAACTAACCTCAAAATTTCTTCAGTTAAAAATAACTAACCTCAAAATTTCTGCTATGTAAAACATAAAACACAAAAATTGCAGCTATAAATGAAAAAAATAAAAATTTGCCTTGCTATAAGCCTAAACTATTTAAAAATATTTCTCGTCAATAAAAACAAAAATTTGATCGTACCAAAGCAAAATACCAACGAATCTTCTATTCGAGAATAGAAATAATGAGTGGATAAGAAAAGACAAGTTCTATACTATAAGTTGAATAATCGATTATATTTGGTAAAACATTTACAAGGTAATAAGATTTTTTTTTGTTCATTTAACGTTACATTTACAGGCAAGGCATCATCAAAGACCGTACCAACTCTACAATAAATCGTAGTAATGTATAAGGTTACTTATAAGAAAAGTATGTACCATCAAATTATCTTTATCGTTACTATCAATATTAATGTTTACGGTAGTGTGCTACTCTTATTTAATTCTTTCTCAGGAACAAATACATATTTTCTTTTTTATTTTTTTTCTTCGTCTCATATATTCATATTTATATTCATATATTTGTATCTTTAATATACATCAATTCGCGATTACATTGAACAGTGTTAGAACTGCACCCCCGTGTATTCTTTATTCATTCGCGGACAATCGAACGAAATATACATGTGTACCGTACACGATAACTATGAGAAAAATGGCGATAAATGGAGTGCATATTCTTTCAAATATTCGAGAGTTACCATAACCTATTTTTACAAATTAGTAAAACCGTGCTTCGAAATAAATACTAAACTAAATACGTCTCCTGTAAATTAGGTGTAAATAGTAATTCTCGAGTATTTCATCTCCGTATATCGCCGTCTGTTATAGTCTATCGTGATCGGTACTGTCTTGTACGGAAAAGAAAATTAAATACAAATTGTCTTTCTGTGTTCCGAATCTTTCGTCTTTTTTCTCTCGATCGTTTTTCTTAGGCGAATTTCGGGAATTATCGAGAGCGTCGCCAGTCGCGATTTTAACCGAATCGAGTGTTTTTTTGGAAATGCAACAACAAATGCAGCAATAAATGTAACAAAACTTTTGATAAGGTAAACACGATTTATCGTATTTATATTAAAGATTTTTAGTAACTCTTACAAGTTACTTTATCGACTTTTATAAGTTATCAAGTTGTAAAGGTTAAAAAATTATTTTACACATTAACGAATTATAAATAATGATTATATACTTCAAAAAATAGTATTTGGAAAAATAGTGTAGGTACAAATTTTAGTGAGATTTAGTAGTAAATTTGAAATGGTAGCTTGGAACTCAATGAAACTTGATATTTCCATTGTATTTATTTTGTTTATTCAATGTGTTAGCTTCGATTCGAGTTAATAAACGCGACTGGCTGCAGAAACCACGATGTAAAATTGAACTTGTATTCGCACAATGTGCACGATTTCATAGCACAGTGAACGAGTATGCTTCCCCAGGGAAAATAGCATTGTAAATTGACATTCGAATGTAGAAGTTTGTGAAATTGAAAATTTGTAAATTTGGGAATTTGGAAATTGTAAACTTGCCAATTTATATAACTGTAAAATTGAAAAATTAAAAAATAGAATAATTGTAAAATTGAAAAATTGAAAAATTGAAAAATTGAAAAATTGAAAAATGGAATAATTGAAGAGTTGAAAAATTGAAAAGGGAATAATTGAATAATTGAATAATTGAGTAATTGAGTAATTGAATAATTGAAGAGTTGAAAAATTGAAAAGGGAATAATTGAATAATTGAATAATTGAGTAATTGAGTAATTGAAAAGTTGAAAAATTGAAAAGTGAATAATTGAATAATTTGAATACTGAAAAATTGAGGAATTGTAAAATTGAAAAATGAAAGAATCGAAATAAACAAACCTAGAATTTCAGCAATACAAAAATACACAGACTTGAAACTTGCTCGCCCAAAATTCAGTAATGGACCATTAATAATACCAACATTGTAACGAAACAACAATTAAATGCTTATACGCGATTGAACTCTTCTTCCTTACATCGCCATTTCCCCTAGCCAATATCACCTCACTATACGTATATCGCAGAAACTTCTTGACACGACGATCCTAACGATGATTACATTCGCGATGAGACGTTCGAATGAAAGGAGGCGTTCCATGGTGCCGCGAAGCAAAGTCTACTTCGACGCGGGCGTAGAAAACGACGGACAAACAGACAGACAGACAGACAGACAGTCAGACAGACAGAGAGAAGAGGAAAAAAGAGTATCAATTGTGTAAAGAACTATTGCACTATACGGTTTCACGATACTCGCTCGATTAACTAGGCAACGACATCGGCAGTACAGATTTCACGAACGACTCTCGTTTTTCGCGTCTTGATTTCTTTCGAAATAAACGAATGACAATTCGGACACTTTGCGTAACGCTTGGTGACATTACTAGAATTTTATTGATGATTTACCCTGAAGATTATATAGTTTTAAATGTAGTAGGTTTTTAAAGTTGAATCGATTTTTACTGCTAAAATTTTTCTATTAAAATTATTAAGTTAATGAAGATGCACTTTTAATAAATGTTAATAAAGATGCATTTTGAAATGTACGAAGTAAAGATTTTTTTTTTGAAAATGAGAGACAACTTTAAATCTGAGAAATCTATTTTGTCACACGATACAAATTACTGTAACGGTACAATTAAAATAAATAATCATTACGGTAGACAATGATCTAATAAGAAAACCTTGTATTATGCAAGGTATACAATTTCTTAAACAAAAACAACTTTTCGATAATCTGACTAAAAATATTTGAACAGTGAAAGTTTTGAAAGTCGAGGAGCTTTGAGAAATTTGAAGAATTCAGAACAATATAAAAAAAGATTTAATTTCAAACTTAATATATTTATGTACAGTTTTCTCAAAGATTATATCACAAGAAAATTTATTAATCTCCAACAGGTATAATAAAACGAAAATGAAGTAAATTAAGTTAGAGAAAGTGGAGTCACTTTCTTTGTTTCTGGAGTCTTTAATATTTGAGACATTGTTAACATAGCAAAAAAAATTATTTGTACTCACAAGTTGAGCTAACGTTAATAAAAGAGATCAAAGTTAGATCTAACATTTGAAGAATAATGAATTGAATTCTACATAATAAAAATATTTGCAATAACAAGAAAAATTATTGAAATTAACTAGCAAATTAATTAATTTAAATATAAACAGAACGCGCATTTCTACTAATTTTATTCACCGTATGCACCTCACAAAATACAATTATTTATACATATTTCAATATTTATATATATATTTGTTCGTATATTACTGTGTATATAACAATTAAATAATCAAATCTGACACGTGCAATACATGAGTGAATTCACTATAAATAATCTTTCTTACAATCTTCAATATTTAGATGATCTAAGAACTCTCTAAGACATTTAGACATTAAGGACCTTCAAAACTTTCAACATTTTCAAAATTCAAAACCACCCAGACAAAGCTTCTTAAACACGTATAATTTTCATAGTTTACTCATTTCAACATTTGTTAACACTTTGACATTACAGAACGTCTGCTCAAGATCTCTTTTTAAAATACAGGAATTTTTACTCCTTTTAACAGAACTTTGGTTTTTTCATAATTTTTTATCGCAATTTAACATTTTGTTATCAAACATCTTGCATATAAACTGTATCCTAAAAGTGATGTCTTATTGTGGAATATTGAAATATTTAAAATTCATTAATTTATGATTAAATTGTTTGGGAAAATTACATTGAAAATTAGAAATATTTGAAATAGCTGCTGATGAGGTACATTAACGCACTAACCACTGTGATTATTTAACACAATTTAGAATTAAATAAAGACAAAGTGTAATTAATATTATTAACACTGACTGTCATCATCATTGAAATAAATTTTTGAGTATTTTCATAAGCTGAAAAAATTTAACATGTGATGAGACATTAAAAAAATAGAAATTTGTCGAAATATTTTTTCATTTTTTTTGTAACTATACAGCCAAAATTGAACAGTGAAAATGAAGTTCTCCATTTGAAATCACACAACTGAATCTATAAACTGAGTTAATGTGTTAAGTACCTTCAATCAAGAAAATTTACCGCAAAATTAGAGAATAGAAAAGGAAAAATAAGATGGCGCTGGGATAAGGTTAGATGTTTCATATTTTTCCGAGATAATTCGAGAGCCGTTCGTCAATCATTTTCTCTAAGCCGTCTCACCCTTATCGATGGAATGTTTCTCAAAAGTTATCTCGAGCTTAAATCGTGACGGACATGGCCGCCCTGTTGTGAACATATTTTACAATCGTACACATATATTTATATATATACGTATGTATTTGCGTATTAATAATAAAAATAATAATAATTATAATATATTCTCTCTTCGTATCTGATTAAAAGTAACTCACGTATTCGCAGTTTTCTTTTTCTTCGTTACTTCGTTAATACGAAGACTCGTATATAAACTATGTACAAAAACAACGGGCAGAATCAACGCGCGAGAACTCGACTCCATATTTTATTTTTCTGCGCGATTCGGAGTCGATCGTGCAATGACAATAACGTAACATAATGCAACGCAGCGGCGATAACGCGAGAGTGAACGCAGTATCGTTGGAATCACGACTATGAATAATCCCTCCGACAAGAGAATTCGGTATGGAGCAACCCTTAAGGTACATTTTTTCCTGTATCCTTGTACGATTCTGTTTTTAGCCAACGACGTTGGTCCAACAAAAATAACGGTATCACCTTTAAAACAAAAATAATGAAAAAGAAACAAGAGGAAGAAATAAACGCGTGTCTATATAGCGCTATACGTATATTATCGTATAATAATAATAATAAGAATAATCAGTGTTCTTTGGTAACACAGTGATGCGTCCGGAAACCACAAATACGATTTCAACGTATTGTCTGATCGTGACAAGATGGTCCCGATAAATGTGCAGTGTTGGCCGAGAATTCGGTAATTCGTTAGGATCGATTATGGTTAGAGAATTTTATGTTCTTTTACAAAATTTCGTTTTCGGGAAAGTTCAACGGTTAGAGAACAAAGGTATGTAGTACTTTAATCATAAATATTTTGGTCAACTTTCTAAGATTTGGAACACTTAATTATTATTTTACAATTTTTTGTGACGAATACTGGTGTAGTTTTCATTTTATAAGGTTACAATTTTCAAGTCTTGCACTATTGGCCTAATTTTAAGTTTGTACTGTTATGGAATATTGTTCTGATTATTTTGCAGTTATAATTTTTAGGTTCTGGAACATTGTTCTAATTTTAATTTTACAATGTCATAATCTTTAGGTCCTGGAACATTGTTCTAATTTTAATTTTACAATGTCATCAGTTTTAAGTCTTGGAGCATTGTTCTATTTTTAATTTTGTAGTCTTGTAGCATTGTTATAATTTTAATACTACATTACTCTAGGTAAAAGGTATATAATTTTATTAAAATATGATAAATTCAATTTTGATTAAAAATTTCAATTAATCTATAAGGATATTAAAATTTATTTAAAATTTAAATTTGTCATTTATTTGAAGTGCAAGGTCATATTCTGTTTACAACTTTTAATCTCTTCAAGGATGATTTTTAAAATTAGAAGAAGAATTGAATGTTATACATTTTTAAAAATTCTAGGACAGTGATATAACAAAATATAAACAAATGCGTATGTTTCAATATAAAAAAGAACATAGTATCCTTGAAGAGATTAATTTAATACAATTAACTAATTTTTGAATGACCAATTTGCAGTTCAGTATTCCTTAGATTAATTTAAAATACACCTATCTTCTGACAATTATACCAAAACAAGAAACCTTTTCCCAAGAACGAAATTTCACAAAAACGTCTTATACAATAATTCCCCTTAAATTCTCCGAAGTAAAACTATGTTTCAACGCATCCGCGGTTCAACCTACACAATTCAAGTACTATGCTCTCTAGCGGACCGTTGGTCAGCATGCGACTAATCGCCGATCACCTGGTCGTTTCCTCGATGATGGGTGACCAATAAAAAAGAGAAGTAAACAATAAAAAGAACGAACATCCATCTTGTCCTACGACCTATTTATGTACACATGTTCACGCACGAGCGTACGCGTTCCTCTATATACATGTGTGACAGCAGCATTCTCTTCATCGTCTCGTACATTCAGGCTACCTCGCGTTTACCCGACTGCTTCGTGTTTTCACGCTTCATCCCTCGTTCGCGGGATTGCTAGTTTTACGGCCGACCGTATGTACATCGTTCTCAGTCGGGTAAACAGCGATTGCTATGTCTGACGGTTCGAAGTAGCGAGCTTAAATAAGACAAACAAAAGAGGGTAACTTCGAACAGCGTACCGGAAATCCGCGGCATCATCCGCCAGTACTTTTGAGCAACGACTTGCTCGTTCTGTTTCAAAGCCTGGCACACGCATTCGGGCATACACACACGCACACATACTGTCTCTCGTTAATCTCTTAAGCTTAAGCTTATCGATAGTTAAGTAAATATCTGTAAATCCTCTCTATGTACACCCTGTTTTGAATAGTTCCCTTATAACCTAGCCCTAAGAACTCGTTTCGCGTGGAATTGCGTTCTCTATCAAGGATCCATACTGGTGACCGACGAAACACCTCAGGGTTCTTCCTCGGAGGATCTCCCCGAAGGTCACACTCCGACTGGAGAAGCTTTCGCTCGTAAGATAGGAAACTCCAGTCTTCTTTAAGATCCTTGGGGATAAGTTTCGTTGCAGCGTACTGCCGGTTCGTGTGGTCCCGGGACTTCCCGGTGAAGGATAAACGAATAACCCGTTACCGACCGCCGGTAAGACGTTCGACAAACGGGGGGTAAACGAGGTTCGTTCGTATGCTAGCGTTCATGTCTCCGGTTTTCATCCTCGTCGGAGACCTTAGGAGCCGAGCTGTTGACCACTGGCTACGTACACGTAGCTCTATGGTTGCTGCAGCAACAGTTGCTCTAATTCGTCGGCGGACCTCAACAGGAACGCTGCGGACTCTCGATATCCGGTGATCAGTTGCCTCACGGCCGTCATTTCCGTCGCGTTCAATTTGTGACTCAACAGCGGCTTTGTGTTCTTCATGCTCAGATCCGTTGGTCCTGAAAAAATTAGACATGTTGATGGTGTTGCTGGGAGATTTAAGCACTTTTTCAGTTTTTAAGCGAAGCTTCTGAGACTTTGATGCGTAAACTAGGATTTTAGAGAATAGCTCTTTAACATTTTTGTTAGTATTTTACTTTAGGATGTGTTCTGTGAAATATTGTCCTGGATGAATATTAATTTATAATTTATAATACAGAGACATTTATATACATCGCGAAAATAATTTGTGTGATGTTCAAGAACATGTATTTTCATGATCGAGAAAGATACTACAAGAAAAAAATTGTTGGTTGCTTTTTAAATTTAAATTGATATAAATAAGAAACAGAAAATTGTTAACATTTAGAAATAATTAATTTCATTAACTGTATTTTGTAACTTGTTGAAGCAATTCCTAAATGTACAATACAAATTTTATTTATTACAACTGATTTATTTAGGTGAACGATGTTGGTGAACAAATGTAATTAATTAATTTATATACAATTAGTTTTGTAAATTTAATAAAGTATAATGTAATTTGATTTAATAAATTAAACGAAGGAAATTGCTTGTTGTATACCATTTTAATGAGACGAGATAAGAAACATCGTTCAACGTAAATTCTTACACATCAGTTTATCAAATTTTACTCAATCAAAGTGTAAAAAATTAAGTTTCATTCGATATATCGAACGGTTTCTGCGCATCCGTGTTCAGCACGTGACCAAACTTCTCTTAGGGGAATCCCCAGTTCACCGCGAATTACTTCAACTTTTTGCTTACTCATACAGTCTAACGAAACTAGTACAGAAATACAGAAATGCAGAATTGTGGAAAAATAGAAAAATGGAGATATGGAAATATGAGAGGGTAGCAATATAAAAATCTGTAGAAATCTGTAGGAATATGGAAATGTGGAAATATAGAAGAATAGAAATATAGAAATCTATAATAGAAAAATAGAAAAATAGAAAAATAGAAAAAAAAATAGAAAAATGGAAATGTGCAGAAATATAAAAATCTGTAGAAATCAATAGAAATATAGAAATTGAAAAATATAAAAAGAAAAATAGAAATATAGACATAGAAATCTACAGAAAAACAGCAAAATATCACTATAAAAAAATAGAAATTTCTAAAAATCTCCAGAAATACAGAAACGTAGAAATATAGACATATAGAAATCTGCAGAGAAATAGAAAAATAGCACCAAAAAATATAGAAACCAATAAAAATCTATAGAAACTCGAAATTGCATAAAACCAAAAATATAAAAATATAAAAAAATCTATAAAAAGAGCATCAAGATTGCAAAGTAAGAAGTGTAAGCAACGAAAGCAAACGATCACAGAGATCGTCCAAAACCCGTGAACGCAAACGAAGCAATAAGCGAACTCATAAGAACACCGATAAGGAATATTACTTTGTGTACCGTTGCTCAATAGCCCCGACGTGAAGCTCTGTGTCGGGTACAATCCAGCTGACAGTGTCGGCGGTACATTTGTGGGTCCGGCACGTTGGAAGGCCTGGCTGAAATTCGGTCTGTACATCGCCGTGGGTGCACCGCCGCTGGCAACACCATTAACGGTCGACGAGCTGACTATCGTCGCCTGGCTGAAAAAAACGCGAACGAGATTCGTGTTAGCGATATGGCCGTAGCATTGATTAGCTCCGCGCGATTCTGCCTCTGGCATTCTCTCTCGTTCCGTGATCTTTGACCGTCTACCAACCGTTTTATCTGCGACTCGTCCGTCGTCGACTCGAATCCGTGTGAATGAGAGATCGAGAATGAGCGATCGTAATTTTTGCGACGATTCCACATGTGGAGTCCTCCGATAAACGGTTACTTACTTTTATTGTTCGAACATATTTGTTGCGAGACTGTACCGTTTGAAGACGTGATGTCACACGAGAAAGTAAAAGAGGCTACTTTTAGTTACTTTGGCAAATAAGAACTATGACAATAACAACACTGTCTCTCTAAGTTGATTGTGAGAGCCAATTGTACCGTGAAAATACGTGTGAGACGTTCTTTTTTCTATTCTGACCAATCGGAGCCGTAGATCAAGATCCTGGCTCCGCCTCTCGCGCGACAACTCGTGGGTTGGCAGCGGTAACTTTATGTGAACGGTGACGCTTCAAACCGGGTGTATTGGACAGGTCCAAATTTCACGTTACATGTTCTAATCGTTATCATAGAATTACAATTCCCACGCATAAGTCAACTAATAGAATTTATTTACAAAACTGTTTTTGAAAATATTCGCTGTAAATAGGTGTTTGTTGGTCTGTTGGTTGGTTAGATAGGTTTGTATAATTGAGCGTTTATTTATTTGAATAGAAATTTATGAACCTCTGAGAGGATTTTATTGTGAACAACTCACATTAGCTTAAATGAGCTCCATGTACTTTACTTTAAAAATGAAATAAATTAAATTATTTATTAAGATTACAATAATTATCTATTAAGTCAGAAAAGAAATTTTAATAAAATGTCTATCACTTTAAGGAAATAAAATTTCTTTCACATAAAAAATGCATCAAATGTAAAGAATTAGACAATGACTTTTTACAATGTCATTTTTTGCAAGATTTATTAATAAAATTTTTAATTCAAAAAGCAATTAACCGGTCTAAATTGCTTATGTATTGTTAGAGAATATTGGCAACACTGAACGTGTATAATACATTGATCGTTCGAGATTTTAATAAATTGTGACGTTGAGAGAAAATTTTCTATGTTATTAGTTGTTCTATTAGCCTTTACTTTATTTTTATTGATTGCATCGCGTATTAATTACAGTTTCGATTATGGAAGCTAATTATAGAATCTACAACAGTAGTCTCCTGTTAGATATAAAAAGGAACATGTAATGATACAGTGACTCGCGCAAGATTAACACGTTCGCAACCAGCGTTATCTGTACGGGGTGTCCCACAGTTAAATGATTAGACTTACTATATTAGTATGTCTAGTAACAGCGAAAATGAGATGAATTAAGTTTCCTTAATCGGGTTTAAAAAGTGAAGATTGTTGAATTGGATATTTGCTGATTTAGGAATCCGGAGATGTGGGAATAGGAGAAGTAGAAAATTTTGAGATTTGGAATTTGATCTATTGAAAATTTATAAATTTGGAAATTGATAAATAGGTAATTGTAAATTTGGAATTTGACGATGTGAGAAGACTGAATATTAAAGAAGAGATTGACAAGATTGGAAATATTAAAAAATTGAAAATTCAAGAATTCAATATTATGGAAATTAGAAAATTTGAAAGCTCAAAAATGTGGTAATTTAACAATTCAGAAATTTAGAAATGTTAAGAACTTGAAAATTTGAAAATTGGGTAATTCATGATTTAAAAAACTTGCAAATCTTCACCTCCTGAAAATATCACCCCACATAAAAATATTTAAAAAACACCCCCACCTTTTCTAAAAAAATTAAGTATCAGTTTTGAATACCGTCAAGTATCAAAATAACCTCAAAAACATACAAAATTCAATTGATTTACGTTCCGACTAAGATTAACGTCTTATCATTTCACAAATTTTATCCTCGTGTAAAATTGATTTGAAGCGTCATTACTAAATAAGAAAAGATTTCGATAAAGTTTCACTTAATCTCGTAATTACAGACGGTACGAATTGTTATCTATAATTCAAGGCGTTAGAGAATCTATATTTACCAAAATCCTTTTTGCTCTAAGCAGAACATTGACGTTGATATAAATTTAGTATTACTTCGTCTAGACTGTGCATTCATTTTTGATGAATGTAAGTCTACAAATTTATTTGGAATTCCTACTAGTTACCATAAATATAAATAATTTTTGATATGTTGAAAGCCATCTATTTTAATTAACGGTGTTATTCACTTAAGCAATTATGTTCTGATTTTTTTTGTGGATACAATTTTTTGTGAAAAATCTTTTCTTCATTATTTAATTATCTATATTGAATATTTCGTACTTATATTTCAGTAAAATTATTATATTTTTATTTTTGTTTTCGCGTACATACTTCATGAATATTATAAAAATATTTTAGTAAAATTGTTATACTTTTAGTATGTGTATCTTTACTCGAAGATCCCTAAATGCAGAATATATGTAACATCAACTTATTTCAATTTATTGATCCGAAGACTGTAGGAATAATTAAACTCAGTACCGAAAACCTTGTTTAAGGGTTGAACAAGAGTAACGAAATTAGTTCAGGAATAATAGTAATGATACTAACCTCATGAGACCCTTGTTGTCCGCCGGTGTGAGCAGTTTGGACGCGGGTGCAAGAGACAGGGGTGTAGAAGAGAGGGTGCTACTCGGCAAGTTCGCCAAACTGGTTAGCGGCGCCAGGGACGTTAGCGATGCCGGTGGTGTGTCCTCCCTCTTCCCCGGAAGAGATTTCACTGGTGTACTCGAGAAATGCTCTAAACTTGACCGGACATCCGTTTGCTGTAACAAGCACCAATCTTAGACCCCGTTCGTTTGTGATATATCGACTGCTGTCGGATACATCGGTGACATCGAATTAATTGCCATACTCAAGCAGTTGAAACTTTATTTTATTAGGTAGGTATTTTGTTACATTTATTATGCACAATTTCAAGTAATTAATACGAGTGTTAGGTAAAGAAATTCTTAATATATGTGAAAAATTCTTGATGTATGTGATTCGTGTGAACATTTAAGGGTCACATGTGATGTAGCACATATCTGATGTAGTAGCAAGGTCTTAATATATGTGCAAAATTCTTGGTACATGTGGTTCGTGTGAACATTTAAGGGTCACCTGTGATGTAGCACATATGTGATGTGACACTCAAAGAGTGAGATGTTAACACTCAAAGTTGGCTTGTAAATTTGAACAGTGAATATTTGCTAAATAAGTTCCCTTGTGTGTGTATGACTTTTAATGCTGAAGAACATATGTCACTATTAAACTAATCATTCATATCACTGTTAGCACTTTGTCACATTATCCACATGTGACTTTCAAACCATATGAGTATTATTAAGAATTTGTACATTTGCATAATTTTCTAATACTTGTACTAACTACTTGAAACTGTAATAATAAACAATATAATAACAAAATATTGTGAATAAATTTGGTAAGATAAAAAAATTATATAATTTTAGTATCATCATATTTGGAACCAGTTGATTGAACCATTGCATATTTACTAATAAGAAAAGATAACGTTGCGTTATCAAATCTTCATTAAGTCAATGATAAAATACATTTTTAGGTTATAAAAAATTGTCTCCTTCTGCTAATCTGATAAAATAAAATCCTAATATCTAACAAATCAACCTAACTTTACAATGTAATAACACGATACATTAAAAATGTACTAATACATTATTAATTTAAATAAAAGTGAGGATAATCGCAAATAAAGAGAAATCAAGAATTTGTCAAAAAAATGAAAAAATGTTAAAATTGTTATTCGAATCCCTATAAATCAAGGGGTGAACCATAGATCGAATTTAGATGGAAAATACATCGTAACTTCAATCGATAATCGTTACATTCAGCAGCCTCCGCCATTGGATCAATCTTTCCCCGTAACATCCCCTCCGACAACAAGAAGCAAGAATTATCTCATGCTCCACATTTTTAAACATTCTGACCCAGTTTCCGTCAATTGTCGATCGTAGATCAACTCAACATGACAGTACACACCAAAAATCGAGCAGACTTCATGAAACAAAAGCACGAACCACGTGCTCGAAGATGAATCATCTTATGTACACTCGGTTGCAACGCTGCTTTCCTTCGCGGGACGTACAAAATTCGATTATCCTTAAATCTACAAATATTCAAGCTTTTGAATTTTTTAGAGTTCTAGATTCTTTTGGGTTTCTGAATTTTTTAAATTTGTGGGTCTTCAAGTTTTCGAATTTCTCAAGTTTGTAGATTTTCAGAGTTTTGAATTTCTCACTTTTCTAGGTTTGCAAATTTTCACATTTCAATTCTAAATTGTCCAAATACCTAAATTCTCAAATTTCTCAAATTTCAAGAACTTTAAACTCTCCAACTACCTAAATCCCCAACCTTCCAAATCCTCAAATTTTCTAATTTTTAGCTTCTCTATATTTCCAAAGTTAGAAATCCTCAAGTTCCCAAATTTCAACTCTAGACTCCGAATATTCGAAATCCTCCAAACGTCAAGATCCCCAAACCATCCAACTCCAAAACGCACCCCTACCGAAAACCTCCTGAATAATTTATCACATCCCTATCAAAATCCGAATAAGTCCGAGTACCTGCTGTATCTGCACTCGGTCGTACACCTGTTTGTGCACCACCCTAAGATTCTTCTTCCTCATGTTTCCTTCCGTGTCTCACAAGTGAAGCGTATCCGGAGTCCACCTGGACCTCCCCTGCGTCATGGTATCAGTTCCCATGAAGGAACCACGGCACCTATCACTGGCCCGCGTGACACAAGCTCACAGGTCATAAGCTCTCGCAGCACCGATCACCGAAAGCACCACGTGTCACCTTTTCGCGGAGAAAACGAGCGGACTGATCGGACCCCGACGCGATCATCTTCGTTCCGCGAGCAGCAGTGTCACCTGACGGGAGAACGCTCGTAGGAGCGTCGGGCAAAAAGTCGGCGGGCAAAAAGGACGCGCGATGGAGATGCGGCCAGATGTGGCGGACGAAGACGTCGAGGCGCGAGTAAGCTTGACTCGCGGCCAAGGAAATTAATTCGAGGAAAGAGACGAGTGGCGAAAGAAAGGGGAAGAACGGGATCGAGAAAGAAGAAAGATGGCCAAAGGCAAACGCACACGAACGGACACGCACACAGAGGGGCAAAGAGATGACGGCGAGAGCACAGGCGTGCACGGAGGAATGAAATCGTCAAGAAGAGAGGAGAACGGATGTAGGGAGGTGTTTTTATGAAAGGCGAGCAGTGTGCGTTGACGTCAATTATATAGGTGGCCACGGCAGATAGCCGCGTCGTTGCACGAACCCCGGTCTTCTCCTTAATGGGTTAGGTTTAGGTCGCCGGAGAGGTTATCGGTCTCGCCGACCATCTTTGTCCCCCCGTGTCGACTCTATCTCCCTCCTTCGAGCTAAGGATTTTCAAAGTAGATAAGTCGAGGCGAGAAACACCGAGTTCTAGCTTTCTTGTTATAGAAACAGATCTAGCCGGTACAATATCGAGAGGGAACAGTATGCCGACAGATCTACACGGATCTCTTCGAAAATACTCATTTGAAAGTACTCATCTGTTGGAATACTGAAAATTGTCTGTGGATCGCGTGATATGGAACGAGGGGTAAGATGGCTGCTGGAAAATCTGTTGACGAACAAGGTATTGTAGATGTCGCTACTTTGAAGTTGTGGTTACTTTTAAATTATAAATATTTCTTGAACGAAAATTATTTATATTCATCTTGACTAAAGTTAACATATAAGAGAATTTTAATAATTTTTGTCATTTGAAAGAGAGAACCTAGGATGCGCCATTTTGCTCCGTAGACCGAGTTAATGGCACCCGTCGAAATTTCTTGTTTTAAATTGTAAAAGCTGCTTATTTTCTATTTATTTCTTATTAGTAATTTATTATCTATTACTGATTTATTATTAAGTAGTATTGGTTATGTATTACTTGTAGTCTTTGTCAAAGTGTATGTAAGATTTATGGGACTTATCAAAATGGCGGATCGTAGACTTCTTTCAAATTTAAATTGCTACTTGTTTATTACTTTCGAAATGTTTTATCTACAATATTCTCTCTTCCGAACTAAACAAATGTACACAAATAATTTTGTCTTTCATATTTCACACATTTAGTTCAGTCTAAATAAATTATACCAATATCTACTAATATTAAATGAGCTTTAAAATAATATCTATTAAAACTCCTAGGTTTTATTTGTTAAAAATATTTGCTCAGTCTTACTACGCCAGAACATAATCTACATGAAATAGAAATGAGAAAAATGTGTAACAGGAAAGAGAAAAAGTAAAGAGATCATGGTTTCTCAGAAATATGTATGAATCACTCATTCTCATTTATTCGGTCAGATATCCTTCACATATTGCTACTAGCCTATTCCGATACAATCGATTCATCAATGGAGTTCTAATCGATCTTTAGTTTCTACTAATTATGTTAACCGATCTTTGTCATTTCTTTGTACTTACTGAAATGTACAATAAAATACGTAGGTAAAGTATTTCTAACATTATTAAATTTAATAATCATACAACGATAACCAAACAAAATAAAAATTTGTACAACTGTCTTAAAATGAACCGTAAATAAACAGCTCATTAAGAAAAATGATATTCATAAAAGATGAAGCTAGATACAAAATAAGATCGTTTCGATTTGAAATAAAAAACTTGAATCCCGCTATCAGTTTCATGAATGGGGAGACAAATCAATCTGTTCACGATCAAAATATTTTTAACGGTGTCTAATAATAGCTATAAATTAATTATCTTTCGAAAAAGTCAATAAAGTCTGTTAAATCGTTCGGTAGCTCGCGTCGATAAGGTTTTGAAGACGCAAAAACGAATTTTTCAGCCGTCACGCGTTTACTCGACTGATAATCGAGTTCAATTACATATCTCCAAAACGTACGAAGATAAACCATTCAACTTATTTTCACGCTATGAATCGCATCTTTGCAAACATTTCCAGGAAACAATTTGTACGTTATATCGTGGAAGTAGGTCATGTAAGATCCTACAAAACTTATATGCATTTAACCTTTTAATTGCGTAAGTATTCAATTAGAAAACAACTATTTCCATTCTACGCGTGCCCTTTTTACGAAATAACGATTTGTTAATAAAAATGATTTACTAAATCACTTATACTACATTTTTACTATTTAATTGTTTGGAAGTTTGATAATTAAAGCTGATTGTAAAATTATTTGCTAGATTAGTTGAACATTGCAATATTAGGCTTTGTCAATATTTCACATTTCACGTATTTTATTAAAAATACACTTTAGAGAAAATCATT
Source organism: Megachile ligniseca (assembly GCA_945859555.1). Lineage (NCBI taxonomy): Eukaryota > Metazoa > Arthropoda > Insecta > Hymenoptera > Megachilidae > Megachile > Megachile ligniseca. The sequence continues at coordinate 5,104,457 of OX243790.1, forward strand.
TTGATGTCTGAAGCTATGAGGTTGTCTTTAAATCGTGCAGATGGCGACACTGAACCTGAGAATTAATTGCTACTGATTTTCCCTTATATATTAAACTAAGTTTATGACACAAGAAAAATATAAATAGTGTGTAATGATTTATACACCAAGTATATTGCGACAATCATTAAAGGAATTATGAAGATACCATAGTTTAATAAGAGACTAATTGTGAGGAATATCTATATAAAAATATGCGTTTGAAGTAGACGAGAGAATTTTGTAAAGATGACAAAACAAAACGAAAAGTTGATTCTAAGCGCCATCTTTGGTAACTGCAGAGCATAACTAAACTAAACTACATAATAAATATTAATTACAGTAATAAATCAGATATAATGTATGCTTCTAATGTGTACACAATGTAACATTGTACAGTAGCATTATTATAGTTAAAAAAACTGTATAGCACAAAGAGAATATAAATCGTGTAATGACACATTTATACATTAAATATTAAACGGTTAAAGAGTAGAGGTGTTGTCCACACTTTTGGACGTAATCGTCGGTTCTAATGGAGCCTCGGTCTCCGCAGCGGTTCTGGTCAAATATTAATTTCGATTTAACTAGGGACAATGATTCAAACCCAGGGCAGGAAATACCGGTGGGAGAGCTATTCGCTGTTGGAATTTAAGCGAAATTTCGAAGCGGGCATGGTACACGCTGCGGCACGCAATCGGCCGATCCAAAGCTCGTTGACGACTCTTGGACCGGAGAATATTTCGATTTTTCCGTCGTTCCGCGTACAACGTGGTCAGCTTGTGTGGGTTGCATCAGAGTGGGAGAGGTGCGCGACCCATGGGGTTATCATCGGCCTCTCTCTGTGTACCTATATCAATCCTAGCTCCGTTTCACGTATCAAGCTTTGAAGCGTTGCGCAGGAGCTCCCGCCGGCTCGGATCTCCACAAGCGATAATTTTATGGACGGAGCCAACAACTTTCATGGAAAACTTTATCCACGGGTGTTGCATCACGTACACTCGGACCGCGGGATTCTTTGCTCGATCGCGCGTTTTCTTTCTGTCGCAAACATTTCGGATATTTTTCTCTACTTAGACGAGATAATTATGTAGATAAACGATCAATGACCTTCAAATATTTTATCAGAGACAGTTCCCTATGAACCAGCTAGACCTTTCGGATATTCGCGAAGAACTATTAAATTTATGTTTTGATAGACACAATGTAGAATTAAGCTCTTGCACTATTTTGATGAATCTGATTCGTGATGCACTCGTGACGCACTCATGACGCACTCAAGATGCACTAATGACGCACTCGTGACGTTTCCCTGACGCACTCGTAGCACACCCATGATGTATTTGTGACGCACTCGTGACGCACTCAGGACGCATTCGTGATGCACTCATGATGTATTTGTCACGCAATTTAGAGTTGAAGTCCTGTCATAATTTGCATAGTCAACATTTCAACTTTCTTTGTATAAGTGTCTAATAGTTTAAGTGTCAAAATAACGTTGATGCGAGTGTCATGTGAGACATCCCCAATTAACATATTTCTTTGCGTTAGTCATACTTTAGAAATAGGTAGTCGAACGTGCTTGAATCTACCATTAAGTAAGTATCAAAATTATAAAATTTTCAAAAAGTATAAACAGCAAATTTAAGTATCAAAATGAAGTCAAATTGACTTTCATTATTTTCAAATCATAACCTACTTCCTCTGCATTGGTCTTAATTTAAAAATATTCCAGCGTAAATCTGCCATTAAGTATCAGAATTATAAAAGTTTCAAAAAGTATAAGTATCAATTTTAAGTACGAAATACAAGTATAAAAATGAACTGGTTGAGCGTCTTTTCACGAGACACACGGTGTACAGCCGCATAACGCGTTCAGAAAGCATACATTCGAATAAATGAATAATTAATAGACGGTTATTAATTCAGCAGAACGCGTTAGAAAGGTTTGCAGAAGGCAGGAAACTGGAAATCCACGTGAACGAGAATGATCATGCTCTTTTCATTCTAATTTTACTCACCGTTGCGGCCGGAAGAGTTGGCATGGGCTGTGAGACGGGCTCCAGACCGAGTCTCATGCGTTTCGCGTTGTCGCTCTCATTTTCGCAGGCTGTTGCCAAAATTTGCTCAGCCTGCACGGAGGTCAAGTGTGCCGGAGTGGGCCTCGCCTAAAAAGAAACACTTCGGTCACGTGATCGTCGCATACCAAAAGCTCGAACTTGACTCAGACCTCGGGAATCCATGAGCTTTCGCGACTGACCTTCCTTGGTTCGGGGAAACGATTTTAATAGGACTCGATATCGTTTCTATTATCAGGTCTCATTTAACACGTGTCATGGTTCGGCATTTTTACTCTTTTTTAGTATTTGTATATGCAAATTTAATTTACTCTTTCGAGGTTATTGTATGATATTGTTGAAAAATTTGGATTCGTATTTTTGGATTTGGATTTTAAATATTTAATAACTTCAGTTTATAGATACGTTTGATAGGTGAGTAAGTACAGGTTAATCAAGTTTTAAATTTCTACATTTTCAAATTCTTAAATTCTCAAGTTCTCAGATTATTAAATTTTTAGATTCTCAGTTTCAAATTTTCAAATTTTTAGATTTTTTAATTTTTGATCAAATCATAAAATGATCAAATTACCAAATTGAAAACATTAAATTTCCACTCGCAAAAATTCACTAATATCAAAATTCTCTCATAAATACCCAAATCAAAAAATGCCATATCCCCAAATTTTGACTAAAAGCTATAACAGAGTACATTTACTTTTCCACTAAAAATAAACTCACCGCATCCCAGGGTGCGCCCTCCCTGCCCCGTTTGTTCCTCCTGCAGCTCTTCAGGTACGTTCTGATCCTCTTCCTGGCCCTCTCAGCGAACTCCGGGAACTGCCTGGTGCAACTGTCGATAATTGCCTGTATCTTCTCTTTCGGTTGTTTGGAGATGGGCACTATACGGTCCAGGTTCTCGTCGACGAACAGCCTGACGAACATCTGTAAAAGGACAGACCGCGACGGAATGAATTAAACGAGCCCTGTACACTTGGCCGCTCGAGGAATTAAGCATTTCGCGGTGGTGGGAGGCGTACCGGGCTTCTATTAAACTAATTGTAATTAATTAAGGAGCAGCTCTGTAGCCGGCCATCTTGCGGAACCCGGCTGGATTTCAGATTCCAGAAGGGGTGGCTGCTGGAAGACGTTGAAAAGGGAACACGCCGTTGTTTTCATAAAACTTTACGATAATTGAGGCTTTTTCGGAGAAAGTCCAATAGCGGCTCGGCTTAGCTTTCATTCGAACCACCTCTTTTTCTCACCTTACGGCCACGCTGTTTTCTTCCCCGTTTCGCGAACGCAACAACAACTTCGTATCTTTTTACGCGGTTGCCGCGCTGGCTGGTAATGTTAGCCGCAATAAACTCGCCGTTTCCGGTTTAATGCGAACCAAGGAAGGAAACGGTAAGAGACCGGTTACGGTTTCAGCTGCTGACTTTATTGAAGATAATTAACACCTTATCGACGCGCCGCATTTCAGTCGAATTCAATCGTTTCTTATCGGTAACCTTTAGTCACACTTCATTGAAATAACATATTACATACGGTATCTCTAAAATCCGATCCACCCTTATATTTCGCAAGTGGCTTTAAATATGGAAAAATATTTCAGACAATTTTTCGAAACGCTATAAGAATGTTCATTCACATGTACATACAAGGTAGCAAGACACAGAAAAGTGGATGACAAACGTTCGCGACGAAGTTATCGACATAACTGCATTCTTGCTAGTTCCTTGCAACTTTCCCGTCGTTTATAGAGCGTGTAATTATCAAGTTCAGATTCGTAATACGTGGAATTACGGTACGCGACATATTTTCTGTCCCATTCAAATGCAAAACGAAGTGCACGGTGATACGTAAGAAACTGAGAATGAAGAAAAAGTGCATTTTCCAAAGAACAGTACATAAACAAGAGATTAAAAAAATGCTATCCCAAACAAACGACCGCCATTCGACTCCTTCGAATAATTCTCGTCTCTAAACGAGAAGCAAAGGCCTCGGTTCATTAATCACGGCCCGTTCGTCGAGGCAGCCTCCCATTTCGTCTCGGAGATGAAACAAGAAGAACAAAGCGACGAAAAGAAAAAAACAAGATGACCGCGAGAATTACGTAAAACGCGACTCACGTTGAAAGCCTTCTGACGTTCGGGGTCGTGGTGTCTGGGGTCCAACCTCTCGTCGGCGTCTTCGTCGTCGTCATCCTCGTCCTCTTTGTTTCCGCTGCTGCTGGTTTCGTCGTGGGCACTGCCCGTGCCTTCGCCCCCTGTCGGGCTGGATTCGCGATCACGATCGGATCGCGAGGGCGTCGCCGACGACGCCGGCGGCGGTGTCTTCTTCAAACCCATGGCGTAAGATGCCCACAAGGATGCCATGTCCTCGCTGCCTACCCCGGCAACCGCTCCCAAATTTGGAACTGTTCCTGCGGGCATGTCGACCATCTCCGTCGAACCGTTCCGAGAGTCTGAAACATCAATGGTGTTCATTTTGAAAGTGGGGCAAATATACTTTTGAAAATATACTGCTGAGTTATAGCGTTCGAGGGACATAATATGGTATAAATGGTTTGTAATTGGAGGCGTAGTGACGCACTCATGACGCACTCAGGACACATTCGTGACGCATTCGTGACGCACTCATGACGCACTCGTGGTGCACTCAGGACGCATTCGTGACGCACCCATGATGTGTACTCGTGACGCCTTCCTGACGCACTCATGACACACTGATGACGCACTCATGACGCATTCGTACTGTATAAACCCTACGACAGAGTTTGTGAGACACTCTGTATTTAGCTCCTATCAATTTTAGTAAAATGGACTATCTGTGAAAAACTACAAATTATATAGGTAAAGGTAACTTATGTAATAGTTATAAGTATAGGTAACTTATGTAAGTTATAAGTATAGGTAGTATAGGTAATTTCACTATGATCGAAAATTTTATTATTTCTATTATGCATACAGAATGTTATACGAAACTTTAATGGAACAGTGATGAATTTGACTACCAAAAACCAATAACTTGCAATATTTCGAATTATAAGTTACTTAATTTTCATCGAGATGAAGAATTAATGTGTGTACGATTATATGTTAAGTCGATTGTTTATCTTTTTTAACTTCATTCTTAATTTTAAACTAAATGCACATACACCGGTAGGTTCAGTATTAAAATTCTAAAAATATGTCAGAGTGCAACCTTAGCAGGAATAAATAGTTAAATAACGTTAACAGGAATAAGTACTTGAATATAACATTAACAGGAACGAAATATAACAGTAAAACGGATTTGAAGTATTCCTCAGTTGATACGGCATATCTCAAAAACAGGGAACATAAGCTAAACCTGAAAAGCTAATTTCTTGTGACAACAATGTTCCACCCGGAACGAATCCCCTGACGTTTGTGAATTGCGCCGAAACGAAACGTTTCATTCGGAATTTACATCAATGTCGAGTCGCGTAACTCGGCATTAAACCGTGAACTTTTTATCACCGCATCTAGAACAGCGTCTGTCAACTTGTTGCGCTTGCCCTCGACGACAATTCAAATAAGTTCCCCGGAACTTGCCCGCATCTGACGCTCTCCAATTCTCTTTCAGAGGTCGTTTCCTATTTCTTGGAATTTCACGAACCGATTGACTGCCGAGAGCAATCTATCTGCCCTTTCATTCGACAAACGCAGAGATTAGCGATACCGATTGATTCTGTACCTGCAATTTACCCTGAACTTTGCAAATCTGTGCTTCACAAATGTTCGACAAACGTGATTTATAAATTTCAACGTTAGCGAGGAACTGGTCTTGATATTATTTATTCATCTACAAGAAACTAAAGACTATTGCAGACTGGTATAATACACATGAATATAATATATATAAACATAATAACATATGACATAACAGAATGTACCATAACACAGTGATCATGACACTAAAACTACAATTAGCCTCCAACTTGAAAATCTCATTGGTGCAACTGCAAGAAGGTTGCAAAAGTCATCCACAATACCATGGAAGTACCTGCACACAATGTAAGAAGAAAAATATCAACTGAAGATAAATCAGACCATTCGCTGAAGCAAACATGGTGGAGGTAAAAATACCTATTTCAGAAACGAATGTGTTATAGTCACGTCTTGTAGATTATACGTGTCCAGAAAAAGGTCCTAGACCAGGTGGTATGAATTGGTATTACATTTGAATTGGCCATAACAATTAACCTAACTGAAATCAAAGGGGATCACTGAATGCGAACTGATCAAATGTATTCTACAAAAAGAGAGGTAGTTGAGGTAGTTAGACAGTTTCGGACCCAGGTTGTCTAATGCAGGCCTGAGCTCGAAAGTGGCAGAAGTCCGTGAGCCAGAGGTAGCCTCTTTACGGTTCCCCTGAGGCACTCCCTACTCACAATCCTCAACACTTGGTGGGTTCACCGGAGTAGCCTCTCTCTTCGGCTTGTACCTGTCCTCGCCAACATCCTCGTGAAAGCACCTTTACCGTACATTCTCTCCCGGGATCTCGGCGATGGAACAGCGTGCCTCTTTCCTGCGGCTCGTGGAAGGGATCTACTTAGACTTATTACGGGTTTTGGAAACAGGTCGGCCATTTTTTTTTTGCGGCTGAAAGGAAACGTTAAGACGCCTCGAGTCAAGGCTGTGAACACTGGCGTAGCGATGTGGCTTCAAATTATTCGGATGGAGTAGTAATTTGTTCGGGACTGATCGTTCGGAATGATGTGAAACGTTAGCGGCTTGAATTATCTCGTTAACCGAAAATACACCAATTGGCGTAACGGGCTGATTTCGAAGTTTTGGCAGGGGGAACCCGTTATGGCGGCCACCGCAAGGACGCTTCTTTCGTTTATTTGTTTGGACGACCATGGTCAGTTTATGGTTTTCGAATTTCAGGAATGTAAGAAATATTTTTGACCTGAAGAAAAAGTTATTATTTCTATTTAATAAAGGAGCAGTTAGGTCAGTTTCTATATTTACGAAGAGTCATAAATGAAATCGAAATTGATGGAAAAAATAAAATGTGAATTACGTTAATCAGAAATTGTTTTAAATTAGTGAAAGACCAGTTGTTTTAAATTAGTAATAACGAGAAATAACAAGTTTCTGAAACTGATAAATGGAGAGATCTCAAGATGATTGTAAATGTCTAGCTTTAAAACGAGTTTGTCCTGTTAATAGTATAATAAACGACACTAATGAATCTCAAAGGGATAATGTCAATAACGAACCACCGATACAAAGAAAAATACAAGTATGTCGTTCATGATTTAATGTATAATGGATCGCATGTAAAATTATCTTAAAATATGCAAACAATTTTCTGCTACAAAGTAACGCAAATTGTGGTGTTGAGCGTCCATTACTTTATCACGTTTTTCGTGTCTGCTACTGTAATTACATAATGCGGGAAATGGCTACAATGTACTACCTGTAATTACAATTGATATGAGCATTTCTTATCAATTACTGTTAACAACATCACGTAGCACGCTTACATAATACCGCTATGAATTATAATCACGGTAGCATCGATATTAACGAGTTAAAATGTTGCTGAATGTGTGAGATGTACTTGAAATGAATTTTCGAGGGGAGTTCTTTAGTTTTTTAGTCAAATGTGTACTGGGTCATATGTACTTTTTTAGTAGTGATTAGTAATTCAGTTATAACACAAAGATTAAGGAGAACTCTATTATCAAGTATCAAAATAAAATTTTTTAATTTTTAATACACACAACAAATTTCATCATTTCATGTTTATCGTCATAAAATAATTAATTTCATATAACACATTGACTTATAATATCGTGACGCACTCATGACGCACATCACAGTTCAGATCCCTCAAACTAAAATCGTTTGGAATTCAATACAAAATACAATTTGCATGATCAAGGATCCCCAAATGCAAAATATACTTAACATTTCAACTTTTCTTATTTGTCAACATTACAGCAATAATATCAACCCTTAGGGTTCAAATCTTAATAAAAATAACCAAAATTTCCGATACCGTAAAAAGTCTTCCATCGCACATTCCTCAACGGCCAAAAGGAAAAGTCCGGCATTTTATCAAGCATCGCAAAAGGAAGTAACAGAAAAGTGATCAAACAGGAAGTTGCAACCCCTCCGTAACGAAAACCCGCAACAATACGAACTTACACTTGGACAGGACGAGTTGTCTAACCGGTCGTTGGGAAACCGTCCTACAATAGCCGAACCCCGACAGCGTTTAGAACAACAAGATTAATGGCGAAATAATTCGGAGCCGTCCGTGGTTCATTCAGCGACGACAAATTGCGCGACGCGAATCGCGCGAAACGCCTGGTCATCCCGGAAACGGTGCGAGCGGTCTGCCGAACAACCGATCGGGTTAAATCACTATGGTACAAGGTTTCGTCAAAATGTTCGAGGACCTTTTTTACGTGGGACTACAGATACGTCTGCAAATTGTTCAGATTTCTGGTAAGCCTAAACGCACATTGGATAGCTGACGCACACTGGATAGGTGCCGCACACTTTTATTTTGGAATGAAGTGCAAAGATTTTAAATAAGATTCTAGCATATAATAGTTTCAAATTTTGACGTTTCGCAATAATTTGCAGTTAGGTACAGATTGTGACATTTTGCAGAAATTTGAAATTAGACACAAAGTACATTTTGTAAAAATTTGAAATTTAAAAAGCTGTGGAAATGTTACCTTCAAGACAAATCATCGTATAAGATAGCATATACTTATAGTTCAAATTTAAATATAAGATCATTAAACGTAAGTCAAGGGTAAAGGTGCGTATCAATGTTTACACTACCGAGAAAATCATAACATCAGAAATTCAGTTGAATGATGGTCCCCGAACTTTTTGATCATACCTTGCATGTTGACCACCTCGGTTCAAAATTCTCCGTTGATCGCACGCAGCCACGCACGCACGCTTCCAGGAAGATTCCGGTAGAACCAGTAACTGAACGCGCGAGTAGACGACCCAGGAAACTGGACCCTCGTCCAGGAGGCGGCCCAGCACCGGCTCTCTTCCTCTCTTCCTCCTCTAAGCTAGTAACGAAGCTTCGAGGTTGCTGCACCTTGGTTCTTCTACTCGTACGCTTGCCACGAAGAATTCGTGGGCACGAGGAACGCGGCGAGTGGAACGGACTCTCCCCACCCTTGTCCCTGGTCAGGGAAAGGATTTCCCTGTTTGGTCGTGTTCCATGGTGTTGGCAGGATTTTTGATGGGAAAAACTTCTTCGGACGAGCGCCGGTTATATGACATTCGTCGCTCGAACGATATTTATTCTCAAACTTTATGTGGATGGCATTTGCGTTTTAAGCTGCGTTTATTATGCTATCTTATGTCATGTTTATGTCATGTTATGTTATGTTAAGTTAGAGCTAATTTTATGGATATTCAAGAACATTGAGGTATGATCACATCAGAGACTCAAATGCGTTTGTTCTGCTTTAGGCCACGTCATGTTATGTTTATGTCAAGTGTTTAGAGCTAAATATGTACGTATGATTTTGATCACATCAGACTAGCTCGTAACTGACTCCACATTTGACTTAATCTCGATCATGTCAATTTATATCGAAACTAAATGACCATGTCCATTTCAGAACTACTCTGAAGTATCAGAGAGGTAATGAAGCTCTTTGTGTTATTGAAGAATACTGAGATAGTGCAGTCTATTTTACATATGACTATGTCTGTAAAGTGAGATATCTTTAGAGACGACTAAGGGAGAACAAGAGAAGGCTGCAATGACATCTCCATGTCATCAACAGTTCTGATGATGTGAGCATCTCTTGACACTGTTACACTTGTCATGACATTCCAGTGTTTTTTTAGAAAATACTCCTCAGGAGGTAACAGTCTATGTTTAGAAGAAAAGAGGAACCTGACGGAGTTAGCGAAACACCCTGTACATGAAACGAAGCAGGTAGCAAATATGCGTATGCAGCAGGGAGTACGAGTGCAGCATAGGATACTAGCTGCAAATGTGGTTCGTTCGCTACAAGCTTGAGAAAAGGAAAGAAATTTGAGATGTGATGAAGTTGGTGAAACACCCCATATATGCAAGGAAGCAGGTAGTGAATACGTATGCAACAGGGGATGCAAGGTACTAGGTGCAAACATGGGCCATCAGTTAAACACTTGAAGAAAGAAGAGAAAATTTGAAATGTGATGAAGTTGATGAAACACCCTATATATGAAAGAGGGCAGGTAGCTAATATCCATATGCAGCAGTGAGTGCAGCGCAAGGTACTAGATGCAAACATGGACCACTCGTTACAAACTTGAAGAAAGAAAGTAAAATTTGAGATGTGATGGAGTTGGTGAAACACCCTATACATGAAAGGAAGCAGAATATCCATATGCAGCAACGAGTACCAGTGCAGTGTAGGGTACTAGGTGCAAATGTGGACCATGCACAAAAACTTGAAGAAAGAAAAGAAAATTTGAGATGTGATAGAGTTGGTGAAACACCCTGTATATAAAAGGAAGCAGACTATCCAAATGCAGCAGCGAATATGAGTGGAGTGCAGGGTACTGGATGCAAATGTGACCTATCCACAAAAACTTGAAGAAAGAAAGTAAAATTTGAGATGTGATGACATAGTTGGCGAAACACCCTATATATGAAAGGAAGCAGGTAGCGAATATACGTATGCAGCAGCGAGTACGAGTGCAGCGCAGGGTACGATACTAGGTGCGAGGGTTCCCGGCATCCGTTCGCCGGATGCCGGCATTGCAAAAGCAGCAGAGGGGCCGGGGAATAGCCGGTGAACCCGGCTAGGTTGGCTAGAAAGCCGGTTACCAATCCCAATCCCACCAGGCACCGTTCCTGAACTCGCGGCTGGTCTGAACCTGAAATCAGTCGCTGCCACCCCACCCGGCAGTTCGTCCTCCTCTCGTTCTTTCAACCGCTTCCCGCAAAAGGAAACTAATACCCGGCTGGCCCCGGCGCGGCGACTTCCTCTTTTTCTAGCCGTGCTACGTGCGTGGCCGTGCAACAAAATTCACGGACGAGCTGGCGCACGCCCACGGACGGCTACGGGGCACCAACCGCGCCGTGTTTTATCTCGCTGCGAGAGCGCCGCGAACGGCAAAACATCGACACCGATACGCGTCAATGTGAAGTTTTCTCTTGGGAAGCTTTCAATTTTGTATACAAGTTTTTCTTTGGTATTCAAATTTCTTTATTCGATCTTGTTACTGACGGAGTTACACTCTTTGACGTGTCCTTAAAGATAATAAACACACAAGATGCAATTTTTTTTTAATATAAGTAAATTTTTAAGAAAATGTTTGTTTCAATTATTTAACACAAAGACGTCAACTTTTCGAAATGAACTAAGACGCACTATATGTAAAGAAGATGCGACAGTTTTTAACCTAACCTTAAATTATAATTTAACTCTTTGAGGTTAGGGTAAATTATAATTGGACTCTTTCTATTTATTGTTCTGAGAAGAAATACATATGAAATACATATGTAAGATTCTCATCTTACAAGTTTTAATTTAATAAACCGAGAATAACTTAATCTAATATGTAGACAATAGTGGTCAATAAGGTTAGGACTCCATTTTCCAGAAAAAAGGCGCGAAATTTGAACTGTTGATGGTGTGACTTAATAGTGAGAATAATTTCGACTCTTTTCGATGTTGCTCCTATATTTTGTTTTTATTATGAACATCCATAAGACAAGGAAAATCAGTAGCGTTTATCGATGACTCTAATAAGGATTCTAAGGTGTCAGAGATAAGAAGCTCCATCAAATACGAGTAGATTCACGGTGAGATTCGTATCCGAAAATCGTATCACACCATCACGAGAAAACGAAAGTATCCTCCATCGAGCTAATAACCATACGAGAAAATCGCTGAAGACACGATTCGCTTCGCAACAGGCGTCCGTTCGCGCCGCTTTCGTAAATGTCACCGTCCATTAAAGCGAAGATTCTTTATCGCATAGGCGAGCCTTGCTTCTGCGAAACAACATGAGATTCGGAATTTCGATACTCCGATGGAAAATCATGAACAGGATAACTTTTCCAAGAAGAGGAGAAATCTTCGTGCAGAATTTATTCGTGAAAGGACGACGAGAAATTGGTATCGGATCTTTTGATCTTACGAAGTGTTGCAATTTTACACTTTCGAGGAAATTTATTTCTACGGATTCCGCTTTTTTTTTCTGCTGACATTCGAATAATAAATCGAGGGAGTTTTATCGTGTCTAACACGTGCCGATGTCGAATTTAATGGATATTACTAGATAGCTGAAAACTAATATGCCGTTACATAAATATGTGTACAAGACATTAACTAGAAAACAGAAATATAAAACAATGTTGTTGTGTATATATTTATATACACAGTTTCACAATGATATTTTTGCAATAACAATATTTAAATAATGTGTTAATAACTGTCATGTCACCCATACGTTCACATATGTAATCACGTTGAGAAACCATTTTCCAAATAAAATAATTTCACGCAACATTACAAATAAAATGCAAGCTATTAATTATACTTCCAATAGATATTTTTAATTCCATATTCCCATTGAACCCACCGCGTTATTCGTTTTTCCAAATTAAATCGAAAGTGCGGCCACCGGGTAGAAATTTCATTCCATCAATGAATTTACATAACAACTCACGTATCCTTTGTCACGAAGCACTTTTGTCTTCCCGGTCAGCGGCCGTTCGCCCACGAGCGTTTCGCAAAATCGATTTTCCGATAAGGGACCCCCATTTCGCGTTACGAGATCCCGTTGAAAAAAAAAAAGTCCAACGGGAAAACGTAGAGGCGAGCAAACTCGCGTTTCGCAAGCAAGACTGCTATCACACTTTTGAATCTTCCAGCAGGAATTCAGCTTTCTGGAAAAAAAAGAACCACGCTCCCTCCCTTAATGGTCACTGACATTTGCACGGATGATGGAATAATCTGCGCTCCTCCTCGCAGAGATTTCTGATACCGTGCGCTGGGACCTTTGTTCAGTTTCCTCTATCTCGAGGAATCATGTTCTCGCGTTGACTATGCTGTGTATGTTCGGTATATGAGTGTGGGTACGTGTAATGTGTACTTTCGTTGCGATTTTTGTGGTTGGTTCGGTAAATTTAAATTTGGGGTTTGGGGGTTTTAGAGTTTGGGAAGGTAGGAATTTGGGGGTTTTAGAGATTGGGGAGATAAAATTTTGGAAATTTAGAATTTGGGATATTTAGAGTTTGAGAAACTAGGAATTAGGGAAGTTGAGAATTTGGGGATTTTAGAATTTGGGAAGATAGCAATTTAGGGGTTTTACAGATTGGGGAGATAGAAATTTGGGATTTTTAGAATTTGGCAAGCAGAGAATTTGGGATATTTAGAGTTTGAGAAGCTAGGAACTGGGGAAGCTGGGAATTTGGGATTTTTAAAATTTGGGAAGGTAGGAATTTGGGAGTCTTAGAAATTGGGGAGATGGGAATTTGGGATTTTTAGAATTTGGAAATCTAGGAATTTATTAACCTAGGACTTTAGAACTTTCGAAATGCTAAATGTGGAATTTAAGAATTTCGAAACTTGTAATTTTTTACAATTTAATGTGTAATACTAGTTTAGTGTATAGCTAATAGAATACAATATTGTTAAAACACATAACAATAACAATCTATTTAATTTGACTTGATAAAAGTTATAATCTACTAGTAATAACAGTAACCATTGACCGCCATTTTGCCGTCCAAGAATAATCAATTCTCCAAGAATCTACAGGAATAAAATGAAGAGATTCGTCGAAACGATCTTTCAGAAACTGATAAAAGATAGAAACATGAAAATATCGTTTTTGTTATGTTAAATCAGCTTTGACCATCACTGGACGGGCAACATCCACCATTTGCAATACGTGTTCTCTTTGGTAAACGTCGCCGTGGAAAGATTCTTTACCGTTAAGGCACAACTTGAGCATCTTAAGGAGTATATTAACTGATTAAAAATCGAGATACCAGCATGATGACGGGACGAAGATTTATTCGTTGTTTTCTTCGGGTTACCTGTGCGCCGTCGGAAGAGAGGAGATGCCTTCTTGGAAGAATCCATTTGAGAAATATATTACTGTCTCAGATATGTTTTATTGGACAGGAAGAGAGATTTATTTTTTTGGCTACTGTTTCATAGATTCATTCACTGCTGCTTCGAAACTACGTTAAACGACGGAAAGATTTATTGTGGGTTTGTTTTATTGTTGATTTTAAGCTGATGGGGGTATTCAAATTTACTAATTTGATATTTTAGATATTATGAAATTTTTTAATTTTTATATTCGGAAATTTGACAGTCAAGAAATCAGATTTTTAAATTCTATAAATATGTAAACTTGAAAATTTGAGTACAAAAACATGGAGTTAGTGAATTTCCAAATGTGGCGATTTAAGGATTTAAAAATTTGAATATTTATCAATGAAGAAAAATAAAAATATAAAAATACAAAAATGTAAAGATATAAAATTTTCAATTACAAAATATCAAATTAAAGAAATTTAACAGACTTATGCAACATCTTTCGAACATGTACTTCCGCAAAATTTATCTCGAAACATTTACAACCCTCCATTAACACCGCACGCTAAAAAAAAAAAGAGATCACCTGCAGACTATCAAAAAACTTAACAAATACGAGTACCTACAACACGTTATAAGCCCCTTCGGTACTCGGTACAACGACTATCTTAATTAACAAACACTTTAATAGCTGTTGAAATGGAGGAAGAAAACGGAACACCAATAAAGTAGCATGAAATACAGTCCACCATTTTCCCCAGCAATTTTTCCGAGGAGATCGTAAAGCGGAGGCCGTCGGTTTATCGCGAAATCGATTTGCGAAAGAGGACGGGGAGAATGAAGGACGAGGCAGAGGGGATATGCAACATCCTCACCAGACTGACGAAGGTGGGACGATCATTTCTGCTTTGGATGTACACTCGGATGCAATTCCTAAATTCTCAAGTTTTCCAGTTTTTTAGTTATCAAATTTTCGAATTTTTATATTTTTGAATTTTCGATTTTTCGAATTTTTTAATGCTTGCATTTTGAATTCTTGAATTTTTCAGTTTCTGAATTTTTGAATTATTGAATTATTGAATTATTGAATTATTGAATTATTGAATTATTGAATTATTGAATTATTGAATTATTGAATTATTGAATTATTGAATTATTGAATTATTGAATTATTGAATTATTGAATTATTGAATTATTGAATTATTGAATTATTGAATTATTGAATTATTGAATTATTGAATTATTGAATTATTGAATTATTGAATTATTGAATTATTGAATTATTGAATTATTGAATTATTGAATTATTGAATTTTTTAATTCTTGAATAATTGGAATCTTGAATTCTCTAATCATTGAATTTCTGAATCATTTAATCATTGAATTCGTTAATCATTGAATCATTGAATTTTTGAATTTTTGAATTTTTGAATTCTTGAATTCCTGGATTCTTGGATAGCTTGAATAATTCAATAGTTGACTTCTTGAATTTTTGAATTTCTGACCCAATTAATTTCTGAATTTTTGAACTGTTGAACTTTTGAATTTCTGAATTTCTCTTTTGTTGAATTTTCAAACGATCGAATCATTAAATTTTGAATTTTTCTACATCCCCAATTTCCAAGGTTTCCAAATTTCCCTATCTCCAACTCAAAATATTCTCACATCCCTAGGTCCCTAATTCCCTTAATATCCAAAACCCTAGATCCTAAATACCTAAATTCTTAGGTCTGTGAATCCCAGACTTCTAAATCCCTAGATCCCCAAATCCATAGATCTCCAAATAACCATATCTTCACTTCTAAGTCTACAAATCCTTAAATCCCTAAATCCCTACATCCCGAACCGCAAAAGTCCCTAAATCTGAAAATGCCACTCTTCCCACTCATCCAACTGCTCGAATAACCAGTAATTCGTAAATATCAACCAGCCAGAGAATTCTGTACTCTCGGTCCCCATATTTTCCCTAGAAAAGTCATATTTGCCGCTGACTGTACGAGTACCATCGCGTCTTCGCCGGCTGGTTCATTACGCAATGACCACGTCGGAGATGTAGAGGGCCGCTTCGAAACCAGTTTCAAATAGCTCGCCACTAAAGATACCTTGAAGAGGGGGGCAGGGGGCAACGGTGAATTATCCTTCCGCAACTTCGCCTAACTGAACCGCTCTGAGGGCCCGCGAAAAAGGAAAGGGGAGTGCCGGGATCTTTACACGGGACTTTCTTTCTAATGTGTTCACCAATTCTGTTCCACCAAAGAAATACAAGAAATGATACTCTGACAAAGAAACTACTTTTAAAGAGATGGAATAATACAGTTTATATGACCATGCCATATGACAGATTTCTAATTATTAGAGGTTCAAATTAAATTAGTTCGATTTGAATTTCCCGCCCGTCTATGGGAGCAGTTTAAAGGGACAGTTTGCTGAAGAAGACACTGCCACATTCTCTTTAATTTAGTGTGAGGTGCTGACCATATAATTATAACAAAAATTATAACCTCAAAAGCAATGCATATGTAAAAACGTCTAGTCATTATACAAAGATTGTATATAAAATAGAAAAAGTACTGAGTCATAAATAAACATACCGAAAATTGATTTATGAACAAAATGAAATCATAATACATAGACTGTAGTAGTCTCGTATCAAATCGTATATAAGAAGTTCTATTTATAGCTTCACGATTAAGATCGAATATAAATCAATGTATTCGTGTTGCATGGAAAGGGAAAGGAATAGTTTGAATATCTGATTTGACAGTGAACTCGTGTATCTGAATCGATTAATTCCTGTGAGAAAACGAAATAAAGAATGCGATGTCTGATTTGATAAGATCTGTGTACATGTGTTCGTATATCTGATGACTTTAACGCCCGTAAAGCTTGCACGTTGGCGGCATGAATGAAAGATAAGAAATAATTGTTTGCTTATCTAAGTAAATATTTGAAATAGCTTATGTACTCGGTACATTAAACGGTGATTTAAGAAATATGTGTTTGCTTTTGGATTACTTTCATTTACACACCGAAGATTTGTTACGTTTCGGTTTATTCTGAAAGTGGGGCCATTTTTGGAAATTTTGCTGGAGAATTGAATTGGTAAAAGTTATTTCAATTATTATTTGGGAAAAAATTATGAAAAATTTGAAACTTGATAAGATTTTTAGATACTCAAATATGGATACTTAGAAAAATATAGAAACACCAATTTTCAAATTTAGAAAATTAGATATTTCTATATTCAGAAACTTAGAAGTCAAGAAAATTACAAATTCTAAATTTTCCAAATTTATCAATTTTTATATTAAAGGCCTTGGAACCCAAAAGAAATATAAATCCAAAATTTCAACTTTTCAATTTTGCAAATTCTCACATCTACCAATTTCAATATTAAAGACCTTGAAACCCAAGAAAAATACTAACTCAAAATTTTTAATTTTCCAAATTTCCAAATGAACCAATTTCAATATCAATGGCCTTAAAACCCAAGAAAAGTACAAACCCACAATTTTACTCCACATTTCCAAATATCCCCACCCAAAAATTTCTCCAAATTCCCAATCTTGTAGATCGACAATCAACGTATCGCAGCCAGTCATTGTTTTCCCCTTCTCAAGTGTCTCAATCGAGCGTCACTAAGGTAACAATAAGCAACAGGCAATAATCCACAAAATCGAATGCACCGTTCGATGTTCGTGGACAATCACGGTGCACAATAACGCTGGCCACGTGGGCGACGTATCGAACGAGCCCACGGTTAATTAGCGGCGTTAATCACGGTCGATCAACAACGGAGAACCGTGTCGTTGTCGTGGTCGTCGAAACGGCTCGGTTTCACGGGCCAAAGAAGGAGCAGTGAATTTCCTACGCAGCACGTCAGAGCCTGACAATCCATTAGTCACGTCGAGCACGACGACAAAACTCGCACGAGCTAAATAGCCGGTACACCTTGGCCCCAGCGAAACCTGCAATTCACCATTGGTCGTCGGAGAAGGACGCGAAACTTGAGCGTTTAAGTCTCCGCTGCGATTACGCCGCCATCGCGGCGGAATCCTTTTCAACTCGAGATTTCGTCAGAGAAACCATACTCGGTGTCAAAGAGGTACAGGAGGCGGTACCTTTCATCTGTCCCTTTAAATTCTAGGGACGGGAAATTTAAATCGAACGAATTTCACACTCTAATAATTAGAAATGTCGTCAATTTTCTGTATATCACTGATATTGCCTTCCGAAGTATTTGCATCAATTTTACCTGGAACCTTGAATTTTGAGATGAAAAGATTTTGATTTATGTCAATATCTGATTTTTGTGATTATCTGGTAATTTGGAATTTTGCAATTTTTTAATGAATTTTCTGATTCATTTCGCGATATCAAATTTTCGAATTTTCAGGTAATTAAAATCACAAATTTGTTAATTTGCAAATCTACTTTGGAAATACAGAAATCTAAAAATTTTATTTAAAAATTCAGAAGTATTTCAAATTTGCAAATTATAAAATTTTTAAGTTCACTTTACAAGTTTGATCACTTGGATCTTTGGAACTTTGAAAATTACAAGTACAAAATTCTCCATTTTCTAAATACTTAATGTTACAAATTCATGTTTAAATATTGAGAAATTTGCAGATTTAGTAATTCAAAAATAGAGAAATATCAAATTTTCAAATTCAGAAATTTAGACGTACAAATGTAGAAATTAAAAATGAAATTTAACAATAAACATAAATGCTACAAAATATTCATGCAGAATTCTGAAGAAATATTCAACCAAAAATAAAACACTTTTAAAATCACTAATCAACAATATATTTCATAATATCGAAGATACCCTAAACTGAATAATTTACCTCTACTCTCAAAAACAATTTCAAATAAATTTATCATAAAAGTTTATACTTGTCTATTCAACTCGAATACCACCCAAATAAATTACCAACAAAAATATCCACAAAATACCTTAACTAATAAAACTACCAGTGCCAACAATATTACCAACAAACAATAGCACGCTAAATAAAAGAAAAAAATATCGACTCCCTTAACTCATGCTGGCCCCCATTAAACCACCCGTTGCTCAGTTCACACGATCGTAATGGTGCGTTCACACTAAACTAATGTCAGTTCTCATCCTCCATAAAGTATAAATAAAAGGAGCGTTTCCAACACGGGGATAGAACGATCATTTGTTCGCTCACGAGGAGAAGTCTTCACGTTAGGCTCACCGATTTGCACGAAACTTTGCAAATCACTAGGAAACCATGGTCACAACACGTCCACAAAGCACCAAAGTGCAACTCTCAAGTATACACAAAAAATGACTATAGTTTCATTAGCCTTCAGGGTGTTTTCAAATTAGAACCTACAGTCGTCCTCAAGTTAAACATCCTGTTAGGCAGCTATTTTCTGGTCTACACTTGAGAGACGCACTCAGTTACTTTCAGATACATTTGCATGGTGAAGTAATTCAGGTTTCATGCAGATCGATGAAACGAGACTTCATCCCGTCAGCGTGAACGCACCACGAATTGCAAAGAATACGGAGGACCCGATTTCGTCGATGAAATAAGGTGTTACCTGTAAGTGTGGAGTTGTTAATGGTGTTGTTTGCCGTGGATATGGCCGATTGGCTGGTGACAGGTGTGCCAACGGTGGTGGCCGTGGTTGTCGAGGAGTTATTTGGCGAGAGGGCCGCGTTGGCGGCCTGGGCCTGTACCTGGGCCTGGGCCTGAGCCTGAGCCTGCTGTTGAAGATTATAATTCCACGCGAGCAGCATCAGCTTCAGCTTATCCGCGTCTTTCATGAGCGCGCCTGCCGAAATTAAAAGTGCCAATTGGTCTCAGGGCATGATTAACACGATGTGAATGGTGCCGATAGAGGGGTGGTGATGGGCCCAATTTCGGTCCAGCGAAACGGACGGGGGACGGGAGATTTTTTATGGTGAGATTTTTAATTCAGGGACGGTAGAATGACGTTCAAAAAGAATTACGTTGGTGTAGTATTTATTCAGTGTAGTTGTTTACGTGTGTTAGTGTGTATCATGTATAGTAGTGTTTATTAAGTACAGTAGTGTTTATCAAGTATAATAGCGTCTGATGAGTGTAGCAGTGTTTATCAAGTGTAGTAGTGTATATTAAGTGTAGTAGTGTTCTTTAAATGTAATAGTGTATATTAAGTGTAATAGTGTCTAATAAGTGTAGTAGTGTTTATTGAGTGAAGTAATGTCTACCAATTGATTGTGGTGAAGTAGTGATGGGGCAAATGAAGTGCCCAGGGAACGTCTCGCGAATTTCAACTGTACAAATCCTCTGATTGTTCTACTTGCTCGACTTAAATTATACTAATTGTTATACTCATATTTAAATGTTCATATCTTGGTCTAATAAAAAATTGCAAATATGTGGAATAAAAATATTTGGAAATCTGGATAATTGAAATTATGGAGTTTGGCAATTTATAAATGAATCTTGGGGTTTGAAAATTTTCAAATCATATAATTACAAAATTCAAAAACGTTCAAAAAGTCCTCCACAACACGTCACTTGTACACATAGTGACCTTGCCCTCGCGGGCACAGTTGCACTTAGCAAATCGCATCGCGATTTATGAGACAGAAAATGACAGTCCGAAACTTGGATAAACTATGCGGAATGTTTCGTTCTCGATTCGTTTCTCGATCGATCGAAGTCCCGGTTCTCGAACGGTTCGTGTTCGACGGCGGCGCAACAGGTCAAACTATCGAAATTCGCCGGCATTCGACTAATTCTCGAGCTCAGTCGCGTGAAAATGCAGCTACGTTAACAGTTTCGTCACCGATCGCGCGTTTCCAGAATTTTCATTCGATCGCATCAACAGGTAAGCTCGTTCGAATTCCGAACAAGGACGATACTCGTACAAATAAAACGAGACGCGGACATTTCGTGCATTATGGTAACCTAACTTAACTCCGCAACGTCTCAGTAAATAATATTATAATATCTCAGTAACCGTGTAAAGTATTTCGTTACAAATAAAATACAATCACATATCAATATTTAAGATTTTATTAAAAGTGTGTCGTTGAAAGTGAAGTATCTTAAAAATTAATTTAATATTTGGTCAGTTTGGTATTTGTAAATAACTGTGTGTTGTTTTATGTGCAGATTTTCTGTTTCTGTTTTTTCGTCATTGAATTTTGTAACGTTTGCGAAGTGCAGTTGGCTGAAGTGTTAAATGGACTGCAAATTTTAGTATACATAAAGAAGTGCAACTGGCGAGAACGTAAATAATAAACTGTTCAATGTGATGAATATATGTACTGATATGTTAAAATATACATAATATATGAAAAATGTTATGTTATTAAATAAACCATAAGACAACAACAATATAAATTAAAGTATTGCAAAAACAATTTACTGATGTACTCATGAAAAAATGTTATATACATTTTATTGCAGTAAATATTTATAAATATTTCTTGTATGTAAATAAAACAGTTCAAAGAAAAATTAATGCCAAATGTGAACTTAAATCTTAGAAAGTTGTATCAAAGATTCCCGTACACCTCATATCAATCGTAGGCTCGTTTTCATGTCTCCAGGAATTTTTTACAGGAGGTATGGTTGTGTAACTTGCAACAAAAAAGAACGTTCTAGTCAACAAGCGCAAAAAACGAATGGAAAATCGAAATTACGTAATGGAAAAGTAGATACGTTCCATAAGGTATCACAAATATTTTCATTCCAAATAGAATAAAAATTACTTTAATCAACAAAGTAAGAAAACGTGGATTAAAATTAACATAAAACTGCACCAAGTTTTATAATGTTAAGTTCCATTATAAAAATTATTTTTATACTCTAAATTATTTAAGATTACATTTTATAGTAAAGAATTTGTTAATTTTGAAATTTTCTGTTACATTTTTAATATAGTATTACATATGTTACATTAAATTCTTAATATATTTCATACATGTTAGAAAATTTTTTAAATTTTGAAATACTAAAGAAATAGGTACACAGATCAATGACAAAATAGCACTTCTGTTATTTTTATTACTTGTCAGCTGTCATGGCTGACCACTATGGTATTCAAAATGGTGCTACTGATCGAATTAAATGCTCAATTAATTCTTACATTATCTCTCCCATAAACAGGAAATTTATATGCGTGTATCGTAACTAAAAGTACTATAGAATCACAGAAGTGCGACAGGGAGTTTGTTGGAGTGTCAATTAAAACATCATGCTCGATGAGTACAGCAGTCTATCTCGATCGTTCAATTATCGACCATATCACGTCTCGTATGAGTAAAGAATAAGCTTCGCAACAAGGTCCACATGAAATTTTGTATACTTTCAAAAATTTGGACGCAGGCAAGCTCATTAAACGAATAATACAATCAAGTGTGACGTTTCTACCATTTTGTTCAATGACGCACGGTGAAGAAAAATTGCGGAAAAATAGGAAGAAATTGACAAAAATGTACTTTTTAGTGATCGCAATGCTGAATTTTATTCTGAATATAATGAATATTGAATTCTATTTAGAAAATTTCATATATTGTTCATATTTTATTAAAAATAAATAACATGTATAATAAATTATATTAAATATTCAGATTAAAATGTAATAAAAGGTACTAATTATATTAACTAAGATAAGATATAGTATACTAATTATAATGAGGTGTAATAAAGTACACTAAATATCTGGGTTAAAATTTAATGAAGTACATGAAATATGCTAATGGAAGAGTACAATAAAAATACTATTTAAAATAGGTGTAATAAATACATGAAATAAATAAATTAAAGTATAATACAATATACAAATAAATTAAGACACAACAAAATATTGTGCGTGTGCTAATTATAATAGAGTAAGTAGTATTCTATGTATAGTAATTACAATATAGGGATTATACTACATAAAATATAATAAAGTATATTAAACTAATTAAAGTACAATAAACTATATTAATTAGGTTACAATAAAATAAACAAACTACACTAATGAAGGTTTAACAATGTATGATGTACTAATTAAAATATATGTACTAAATGTACTAATTAAGGCAAATAATTTATACTAAATGTACCGATTAAATATAACAATTAAAATATAGTAAACCATACAAAAACTAGTATAACAAAATGAACAACTGTACTAAAGTATAACAAATACAATTAAAGTATAATAAAGTATAAAATACAATTAAATATACGTGTAACAAAATATACTAAAGTACAACAAAATATACGAAATAGTAATTAAATTGCAGTGAAATAATTGCACCCATACACTTCATCAACACCGTCACCGTTACTCCATAACCTAACCACAAAGCAAACAAAAGTGGAATGACAGCGTATGCAATCAATTCTAACACTCGCGTCATTATACTCTACTATTAACTCTATCAATGTAAACCAGTCTTAAAAGCCAGCAAAAAAAGTAATAGCAGCGTACGGAGACACGTTACTTGCACTATTCTCCTGCATCGCTTATTCAACGAATGTAAACTAGCCTTAACACCGGGTGCAAACACATCACGTCGATTGATATCGTGCAAGCTGTCGCGGAACGTGCGAAGAACAATTTCATTCGATCGAAATGCTGCGGGATCATCGACGAACAAGAGGAGGTCGTGCGTGCATCCTCGTCCGATTAATCGGTTGTTTCTCAGAACCGCGAGACAACGTCATCGTACAAGACGCGAGTGCATCTCGTTCTTTTATGTAAGAGGCCGCGGTAACGAGATTACGAGGTTGAAATGTCGGTGCATGCTAATAAATACGTCGCTCGTCCGTAACGCGAACGCCGATTGGCTACATTCTCTGGATGTCTTTTCGAACAGGTTGAGGACACCCCTATTTATTTTATTCGATGCTACAAGCCACCTGATTCTACTATCGTTTATTTTGAAAGTGGGCCAGGTAATATCTTATTACTGTTATTATTTATTATTATGATAAATCAATTATTAAGATAGTAGTAATAAGTTACTACTATTTTCAGTATAATTGTCTGTTATTCTAATTTTTTAATTTTTTTCCAAGGTGTACACCTTTTCTCCAGAAGGGTTTTTACCCTAACTCACAGAACAAGAATTCTAAAATACAAAATATAGATCAAGAATCTTGCGCTTTCTCAAAAGGTTAATTTGATCTCATTAACTGAGCCATTTATTTAAGTCTATTTTTTGTTATTATAATATTGAAAGATTTGGATTTGAATAAATTTGAAAATATTGCTAAGCACTAATAGACAAATTTTGTATATTTTGTGGTATTAGATAATGTTTGTTATGTGAATTACTCTGTTTATTCACAGTATTATTCATAGTGAATTTATTTAGTATGTTCAGTATTTAAAGTATTGGTTATATTATATCAAAATGGCCTCACTTTCAAAATAAACGATTCAGGTGGACAATGTTTGTAATTTTTCTTAACTCCTTGAGGTTGGTGGATTAAAAACTGTCCCACATGTTTAGCTCTTACAATAGGATCAAAAAGTTGTTTCTAAGTTAAATAATTAAAATTTACGTTTTTTCAGTTATTTATATTAAAAATACATTATTGATGTACTAAAAAAAAAATTGTGTAACTATTTTCTGTAAAATGTGTCTTAAAGAGTTAAGTGAATCAAGGGGCAGAAACTTTTGAAGCTTACTATGTCGGTGTACGGAGTTGCCTCCAATTGCAGAGTCGATTCGATCGAGTGAGAGAATTAGCAGTGACACGTGGAAGGGCACTCGATCCACGGCAAAACGAAAGTGGGTAGAAGAAGGAAGAAAGAAAGAAGGAAAGAAAGAGGGAGATTTATTAGCAGCTGGATAAAGTTGGCGGCTGACGGGTGCGGCGTGACGTCTAAATCATTCAACCTCGTTCGGTAATGCAGAAACGCGACGCCATCACGTACGATTTAGGTCAGATTCTCGAAACCGTGTCCTGACCTCCCCAAAGGACAACGAACGTCAGATTGAAACTCATTCGTTGCCAGAACTTTGGCGAAATTCTAAATAGGTCTCAAACAATTTTTTACTCGCATGCTTTTATGGAAACAAAAATGATGG
This sequence comes from Megachile ligniseca, assembly GCA_945859555.1. Classification (NCBI taxonomy): domain Eukaryota; kingdom Metazoa; phylum Arthropoda; class Insecta; order Hymenoptera; family Megachilidae; genus Megachile; species Megachile ligniseca. The sequence continues at coordinate 5,129,671 of OX243790.1, forward strand.
AATAAAATGGAGGATGAATGAAATTGATAAATATATTAAATATTATTTATAAGGTTTTGGGGGGGTTTTCACAGGGTTGTTTTTAACCGTAGCTCTAAATTTAAATTAATAAATGACATTTTTTCTGAATAAGTTAAGGGTTATTTTTTGTAACTTCAAAATTGATAATATATATAGTCAAAAATAAACTTTTAAGGTTCAGAGAATTATTTCATTTTAAATCACAAAAATTTCAGAGGTGTAAAATATAGTTCCAAAATTCCAAACTTTCCAAGCTTCAAAATCATAAAGTCTCAAACTCACAAACTTCAATTTTGATCTCTCAAAAAATTTTTAAGGCAAATTTAAATTCTCAAAGTTCCAAAGTCCCAAAGATTCAAGGTTCCAAAATTTCTAAATTGCAGAGACCTAAGTTCCAAATCACCCACCTACTCTATAACCGACGCCATTTTAAAAACCGAACACTTTCCCGCCGAGCACAAAGAAGACACCGAGATGGCGCAGAAAATCTCCGCGTTCTGTTCACCTCCGACATAAATGAAAATAAAAAATAAAAACGGCAAGGTCTGAGAACGGTTAATGAAAGGTTTTGCTTACTCGAGTAGTGATCCTCCTCGGATATGTCGGCTGGCTCCGGGGTCGAAATGTTTTCCTGCAACAAGATGCAAAGGTGTGGTTAGAGTGTGTGTCGCCACTTGTCACCCAGTCGAATGGTTTTCTCGCGCGAGAAGTGTTGTCGAGGTGCAAAGGGCTTTGAAACTCTCACAAAGGGTTCTCGCGGCTACACTCGTTGCAATAAATTGTAACCGTGCGTTGATTTTGACATTATTATGAAACTTCTTAGAATTATTCGTTGGAAGTTACGAATTAACGACCGTTGCGAAGGTCGACCGTGATTGATACACGGAATTAACACCGAGTATTTTCAAGAAAATCATTTTGTGGAGAAGTTATACGATATGTAATTATATTTAATTATTTATTATAAGATTAGTGTATAACAAATAAAATTGATCAAACTTCAAATTGTGGTATAATTATATATATTAATTTTGTGCATTAAAATTAAAATTTTTTATTACTGTTATGATAAACAAAGAAGACAATAACTTGAATAGAATTCAGAAAACTTTTCAGCAAAGTACCTTTGAGCTCAAAGGATTATTAATCGCAACTTGTGAAACAGATATTATCGATGATATCCACGTCTTAATCCCCGCAAAATCTGCACGAGGTCAGTTTTCGCTGAAGATTATACATGCTTCGTGCATAGCGTCGGTCAATCGTTGATGCGTTTCATAGAATCGCGATTGCGCCACGAAGAAACACCGGCAGACTTTCCGCACACCCACGGAACGGCCGTGGACTTTATTGTCCCGGATCGAGAGGTGGTTTGTGGCGGTGGTTTGCGGTTCGTCTGTACGCAAATTACTTACGCCTCGTCTCGACGACGTGCTGTGAGAGACGGGTTTGAGGAACGTTGAGAATCCTCCGATCGATAACGTAACGACGCGCGAAAACCGAAAGCTTCGAAACCAGGCGTTGATATCTCCGGCGACCGCCATTGTTCGGTCAACTTCGTTACTATATTTTTGCAAAATTTTATTCTTCAACTTTTTGCACTTGTACTAACTGTCATAAAATTGTTATAGTAAGACTATATTATTACAGTATTAATATAGTAGAGTTATTATACTTAACCTATACAGAACCTAACCTTAAAAATGCTACATCCTCAACCTCCTCAAAAATATATCAGAACTAAACTCGATCTGAAATTAACGGGAATATGTTCCACACATATGCAGTTTGATTATATCGAAGACTGAAGTATTTTAAGAATAACCTACTAATTTCACTATAATACAGATAAATTCTGTTAAAAAATGGACTTGCCACTTTGAAAATAAACTTGTCAGATAATTCAGCGGAGCTTTTCAACTCTCGCGGACCGGAGAACCATAATTCTCATGGAACACGATATTTCTCCGCGTTCAGCACAGAGCCGATGTCAGAGAATCTGCATGAAAGCCGTTATCCGACTAGGAGTCAATTGATTGAACGCTCACGAGCAACCTCCCATGATCATTTCGCGCGGCACCATTGAACCTTCCCTCGTCATCAGGGTTTCCCGTTGAAACGAACGGCCGTTTCGCAAGGCGTGTGCACAGACATACGGCTGATCCGACGACTCGAACGGGGTTTTCTCCTATCTGTGTCAGGTCTCGTGTTGCAACTGCAGAAGGTCGACCGGTATTACCGTGCGGAGAGCACGGCCAATTGATACCGGCCGCAACTTTGTCCGTTGTTGTAGGACGACCGACTTGTACGCGCATACTCTTGGAGCAGCGCAAAAAGTGCCGCTGATGTAACCGAGAAATTCCGACCGTGCCGTGCGTGGCCGGTATCGCAGCTGAACCGAATCCGAGGACGGAAGAATCTTGAAAATATAACGTTCCATTGGAAAATCGATCGTGGAATGCGCCGTCAGCCTTTGCCGTTTCATACACAAGCACGGTGGAACGTGTCGCATTTAGAACAAAGGCCGTTTCAGAATGGCCACTTTAAATAGTTTCATTTTGAACTTCATAGTCATCTCAGGATTTTTTACAGGCTGGCCAAGATAAACGAGGCCCGGAATTATACGTGGAGTCATAGTATGACCTGGAGACACAAGATGTCCAGGTCACCCAGAAGTGATATAGTACTATAAGCTGGTAAATGTTATTTCTGATATAGAGAAGAAAGCATATTTCGCATAATCTGTACCAAGTCACAGGATGTGAAAATCAACATCCATCGATCAAAGTCCTGCGAATCCCCGTAGACATATCCAGGCAATTGTAATTCAAGTTCATTAATCTTGGAACGCGAGGCAAACAATTAAAAGGGGTTGGTAAGCCGACGAGAGTCCCGCGAATTGATAGTCCAGATCGCAAGTAAAAGATGAATCCATTAACCCATTTACTCGATCTCCGGTGTGATCAATCTTTCCGCCCACTGGCATCGCGTCGATTGCACAATCTTCGGTTCGAAACGAAAGGAAAAAAGAAAGGCGACCATTGACACGAATACTTCCTTTGAATAGCGACAGGCGAATGATTTACTATTCCCGTTTCCCCGATCCTGGGAAATCGCCCAAGAAACGTTTCGTCGCTCGAACAACGCGCAGATACTTCTCGTTACAATACTCCCGCGCATTCCGCGCGTAATCGCGCCGATCGTCGGCCAGACAGGAAGCGTGTTTTAATAATCGATGGAATTTATTGGCCGACGACTCGTGTCTTCATCGCCGAGCTGCAGCTTCGACTTCCAATGACGCTGCTTATTTTAAGAATCTTTTATTAAGAATTTAATATAACGTTATCCAGGATTTTTTTGTAGCTCTATGTTTCAATGAAACATTCGAATATTTCAATCATTTTTAATAAGATTGTATATATGTAACATATGATTACACTTTTTAACCATTTTGTTCATATGACCATATTTTTACGCTTCTAAATTTCGTCTGGTTTTTTCGGTAAAGCTTGCGAAGTCGTGCACAATTGCGGGTGTCAGTGCCTAAAGCGACTCGTAAATCATGCGAGGTATCCTAAGGTCGCAGGTACTAATGAACAATGTCCTCTGGTTTTCTCTCTCGTGGTCTTCTCTCTTTCTCCCCGTCTCACCTACGCACGGGTCGCCCCACTTCCGGCGGATGTACCCTGATAAATGGGAATCTCGCCGAGTGCACGGCCAGTCGGCCATATACACCTACGACGGAACGTAGCATGCCGAATGAGAAACGAGCCTCGTCTTCGAGGCCGGCAACAAGAAGCACCGGAGAAAAATGAGGGGACTCGCCCCGGTTCGTCGTTTAACGCCAGGAGGAAGCGTCCAGTTAACGATTTCATGATCCCCTTGCACTCCTGCTGAATTTTCAGGGCAACGACGGGCATCGGGGCAATCTTCCGCTGTAACACCGCTGTTTAACCATCGAACCGAACCTTCATTCGAGGATTTCTTTCTTGTTTCAACATTTTATGTAAAATCTTAGTACAAGTTTGGGATTATTAGGTAAATAGCTTCGTTCGGTTTTTACAATTATGGACACAATGCTCATTTGACAGTGATAGCAAGTTCAGTAGAATTAATTATTTATAGGAAGAAGTTGAGTCAAAAATATAATATATTAATCTTGAGATAGTAATATACACTGAGGGTTTAAAAGATGAAGTTGAAAGAGTAACCTTGTTTTCATGTCATGTGTCATAAATGTGACACAATTAGTGATATCCAATTTAAAAAGAGCCGAACGAACCTATACTTTCTTCATTTCTCAAAGTCACACTATTCCATGGAATACACACATGTGGAGATATATGCACGTACATGTGTTTTATTTTTAATTTGAAGGCAACTCATCAAACAGCTGTAAATCTATCGTTAATCGTATCAATATGCTTTCGTTGAAGTTCCGTATAAAAACGTCATCCAACAGTCCCCGCATATGCTCAAAATAGATCGGATGAGAGATACCTAGGATGGGAATGACATGCAACCTCCCCTGGCATTCGCACCCGTCCGCTAATGTAGTGGTTTCAACTCTCACCCCAAGATCTGTATTTGTCATGTACATTAACAGGATGACAAACCGTGTCACACTGTCCGGCCCGGCAACGTGCTCGCGAAGAGAAAATGGCGGAGGGTTAAAAAGGCGCGAGGAGAAAAAGAGGGACTCACACGCAAACCTGAAACTCGGTCCACGAAGAAAGAAATTGTCGAGAGAGCCAGCACACGGTCAGGGAGATACGGTTGGAACATTTGTTTAGTTGACTGCAATTAAGCCACTTGGCGGCAATTGTTTGTCGCTCAGCAGAGAATTCCGCTCCCACCGTACGCGGTCATAAAACGAGGGGACGCGTGTGCGTGGCAGGCGCGCGCTCGTTGTTGTACCAACTCGCCACCAACACGGCAATTCCAGACGATAAGGCCGAGTTGCCGGGGTTAGGGGTCAACCGGGTCCAGTAGCCGGTGTCCGACCAATCAGCGGCCAGCAAACGGCCGGGCACTTAGCGAGATCGGCTCCGACGATTGCCTTTTGTCTTCAACGCGATGAATTGTACGCCGAAGTCACGCGACCGAGATACACTCGCTTCGTTGGCGATCGCGGACTCGAAATTTTTATTTCTTTCGATCAACGTTCGTGGTGGTCGGGGAGAGCATGATGTTCAAAGGTGGAAGGTTGTGCGCCGTGCGCGGTTGACGAGTTGGCGGATGGATTCTATTGGTTTCTCTACCGATGTGTGGAGGATACTGGGGAGAGATTGGTAATTTCGAGGTTTGAGTGCATTTACGAAGTTGGAAATTTGGGAGTTTGGGGATTTCAGAATAAGGAAGAGATTTGTGAGTTGCTTTGAATATTTGGGGAATTAAGAAATTTGAGAATCTGGGAGTTTAGGGATTTAGGTACTCAGAAGTCTATTTGAAAATTTGAGAATTTTGGAATTTCAGAATAAGGAAACTGGAGACTGGTAAGTTGGAAATTTGAGAACATAGAATTTTGGAAATTTGTAAAAAATAATATTTCAAAGAACGTCACTAACCTAACCACTCGCAAATTAAATTCCCCCAAAAATCCACTAAATTGCACAGAAAAAAATTAAAATGTGACCACATTCCTGAAAGCACATCACAATCGCCATAAAACACACATATACAACAAGTAGCGCAATAAATCGTTTGCGAAACACAGCATCCATATTCGCCAAGAAATAAAAAGGAATGGGGCCATTAGAACGGTCGAAATGGTCGGAAATCGATGTTGATGGCTGATTTAACTCTTCTGGCTAGCTCTCGGAATAATGGGGAAATGATTGTGGCCTACCGATGATTTCAGGGTCGCGTGTTTTGGCTCGGAGCACCCATCACCGAGTTGGCCTTCCTTCGTTGTTGTTCTACCTCCTCTCAATTTCGGCTCATTTGCCTACCAAATCTGGTCAGCCTATAAATAGACGGTGCTCCAGCGGTGAACGGATCTCAAGGTCATCGGTAATTACTTCACCAACGACGCTACACGCCCTTGTGCACACGCTTCTCCTTCTTCGTTTTCAATGGCGAGACGGATTTTTATCGTCTCTGCTACCATACTTGGTAAACACCTTCCATTCCTGGAGACACGCTGTGTTTCAGCCAGAATTTTCAAACTTTTGAGAACGAAAAACTCTTTCGTAGCACTAGATGTGGATTTAGGATTTAGTATATTATATTGAAAATTGGATTTGTACTGAAATTCATGAGATTGATGTGGAATTTCGTATGAAATGTCAAATATTTTTTAACAGATGAGTTTACAAGGAATTTTTAAAGAAATAGGACCCATGAGTGATGAAATCTTGGGAGTCTGAATATGAAGTCCAAAGAATTTCAGTGGAAAGATATTTGCTATGTTGTCTAAAGAACTGCAATCGTTTCCGGTCTTTTGTTGCCTTTCGAACAATTATTTTTCTTTACATGCCAACGGTCACCCATCACGTAATCTAATAAGAATCTGTATTCTACGTGGCTAAGGCCGTTGGCCGTTGGCTGGTTGCTATGGTTTATGGTTTTCCCGAAGGATGGCGTTTCGAGAGACGTGAACTCCATTTTCATCAACAAACAACACTGCATGATGTAGGGAAATTAATGAATAAATTAATTCCTACATTCCAAGACTCCTATATTACCAAATCCCTAGATTCTTATATCACATTATGAAATCCTAAAGTCCTCTTAAACCAAGTTATCCAAATCTATGTCCTCAGATTCCAAAATACCCAAATTCCAAACTACCCAAATTCCCAAAGTACCCAAATTCCAAACAACCCAAATTCCAAACTACAAAATCCTAAAAAATGTGTAAAAATGAACGTTCCTCCTTGACTGCGATATTTCTCTTAGAAAAACCAGATTCGCTGACTGTATTTTCACATCAGGCCAAGGATACCGATCGTCGCGGCCGTTTCGGAGCATATTCGTGGCTGCACGAAAGAAGAAGACGGTAAGAAGAGGAAAGGAGGAGCCTGACGTCATCGGGAACGAATGCGTGCGTTCAGGTTGCGTCAGGGGGATCCGCGATGATCGTCGTAGCCTACGATTTGTGTATGGCAGCCGAGGAGTAGGAGAGGACGTCGGGGTCACCATCGCAGGGATAACCTCACACGTGTGCGGCCCAAAAAAAGAAAGTCCACAACCAGAGAGACCACGGAGACGGAGAACATCGAACGACCCGCGGAAAAACGACGCGAACAGCCGTGTTATCGCTGGTCAAACGCACACAGGTGATAACGGACGATGGGAACCGTGGACATGGACATGAAAAACTTTCCACTCGCGACGACAGGAAACTGCCTGTAGACGTCTTTAGGCGATGAAACACGCTATGTGCAACAGCTATTCGTTTTGTGCATTTCTACCAGACTTCACATTTTTGATTTTTATGAAATATCCGACGGGTTTAAAGCGACAGATTTATTTTTATAGTAGAGTGATTTTAATTGCTTCGAAAGAGTGAACACGCTTTTTGATCGATTTTTGAGGAATTTTTGTTTCGCTGATTTTTTACGAACTTTTTAATTTTTGGAGAATTTTTGATTCATTGATTTTTGACGAATTTTTGTTTAGTTGATTGTTGACATGTTTTAGCTTGAGAGATTGTCGCTTTGTTCATTTTTAACGAATTTTCGTTTAGTTGGAAATTTGTTTAAATATTAGAATGTTCCACAACAATACAAAAATTCTACTATACTACTGTACAAAAATGCATGTGTAATAACACCTGCTCAATGTATGCCACCTAACCGGCGATCACTTAACTAGCCTACACTCTATTTCTCCACACCTCACTAAAAACCTGATCAAATAAAAAGTACTCATGAAAACTTTCTTATTAAAAACCTCATCATATTTTCAACTGAACTTACAATTAGTAAAATATTTATGAGATCAAAGTGCCACCGTCCGATAAGGGTTCAATTACTCAAGCCGGTCTCTAATCATGCGACTCGGACTTGTACCGTGAAACGTTTGCTATATCAGGCAACAAGCATGACGATATCGTCAAGTAACGTCGCCGTTTTCCCACCGGGTTGTCTCTGTATTTTCGAGCCGGTCTGCAGTTTATCCAGCACCAGTCACGGATAACAACGGTGCACAGCGTGGCCGGTTGGCTACCTTACTTGACCCTCGCACAACGAGGGACAATTGGGTGTAACAGTCTCCCATTCGTTTGTCTGTCCGTCCATCCGTCGAGTTGTTCGTTCATCCAGACCGTTCGTGTTTCTCTGAATCCTCGGCCGTGTAACACGTCCATTATTCCCGGGGTGCAACGCGTGTGCGACCGTGTTCCCGTGTATACACACGTGCGTCCAATTCCTCTTTCTTGCTCTATCTACATAACAGTCGATACAGCCTGCATCTGTGCTCGTTTCTGGATGACGTTACTCGCTGAGCTTCTTGGTAGTCGCCACTTTTTCCTCTTTATTTCAGTCGTTTATTTTCAATGCGGGACAACTGCGTTTTTTGTTTAACGATAGAACCAACCGGTCATGGTGATGGTTTCTAGGTATTTTATATTACAAAACGTTGCTATGCTTTTGCGTATTCTATGAAACTTTGTTGCTGTGTTTTTATGGTAATGTCTATCATATTTTATTGAGATACATTAGTCGATGTATACTCATTTATCAAAGTACTATACCTATTCGCTCATTCATGCCTATGAACGTACAGGCTAAACCGTGCGAGATATGACTTTTTGTCATAGAATAAAACTTTCTTAGAATGGGCCAAAACCCCCAGAAAAATTGTCAAAAGTCGCCAATGTGGACGGAGAGTCGCCCAGTGAAAGCGAGTCAAATTGCTGTAGGACCGCATCCGACCACTCATGCCTATGAACGTACAGGCCAAACCATGCTAGATACGACTTTTTGTCAAGGAATAAAACTTTCTTAGAATGGGCCAAAACCCCTAGGAAAATTGTCAAAAGTGGCTAATGGGGGCTGAGTGCCCCCCAACGAAGGGGAGTCCAAGTACTGTAGGACCCCATCCGACCACTCATGCCTATGAACGTACAGGCGAAACCATGCTAGATACGACTTTTTGTCAGGGAACCAAACTTTCTTAGAATGGGCCAAGACCCTTAGAAAAATTGTCAAAAGTGCCGAAAGATGGCTACTGTCTGAGAGACGTAGAGCACCCTAGCGAACGACAGCAAGATTTCAAAAGGCATCACAGTGTTGATATCGTGTTCACTGTATTTCATATATGTTGCATATATTGTTTTATATTATTATAATATAAAAACGTACATTACAATACATACATAATCATATAAGAACATACATTACAGAAACCCTCTCTGTGTATGTATACTTTGTCGGAACGCGTGTGTTCGTGCGGAGGACTCGTATCACCTGTTTGAGTTTTCGTGGCGTTCAATCAGGAGGGATGAGAAGCCGAAGAACGAACGAACGAAAAAGAGGAAGAGAGAATAGAGCCTCGTTTCGAGCACGCGCCCTACTCTATTCGGTTCTGCCGCGTACACGCGTTCGATTCGTTCTCTTCAGTCGCGTCTCGCACCACGAGCAGGGAGTATGCACTTTTCTTCCTCATCTCGACTACCTTTTACCCCTTTTTCATCCTCCTTAGCAGTTCATTCATATTTAAACATATTCATATTTCGTTCGATTTTTAATATCTTTGTTAACAGTGTAGTGTCATTTTATACTAAACCTGCATAAAATGCATGCATCATTTGAAATTAAAAAATGGAGGATGAAACAGAAATTAACGTATGGAGATTACAAATATGTGTACATAATTATGTGTGCACATATGTGTATATATGTGTACAATATGTATTGTATATGTACATGGTCCTAATCAAGTAGTAACTATGATACAGTCAAAAGTAAATATGACATATAATATTTAAAAGGAAATTATTTATCAATAATAAAATTTCTAAAATGTATCTGCGATGCTCATTAAAATTAATTTTCAACTCATCAATGAATCTCGCAGAATTAAAAATACCAAGCTAGAGTATTAACAGTAAAATAAAACATGAAGTGTGTATTTAATTTTGTTTCTCTCCATTTCCTTTCACGACACCCACGCGCAGTGTATGGAAGCATGCAGGATCGATTCGATGATGATGACGTTAACGAGAAGTCCAAATGACAGAGAAACGTTGAAACACACGCGATAAACCGATTAATGCTGATCATTTAGATCCTCTTAACTGCGAATCGTTGTAAGATCCTTGACTTCGATTGCCACAACTTTTATTTCGATGATCTCCGTCGTTTTTATCGCACACGCTTTACGGTCAATCATGCACTTCCTGTTTCTGCTACAACTTTTTTATACATGTAGCAAAATGGACGTACAAAGTACAGCGGGTACACGCTCACTACGTTTTTAAACACACGCCGTATATTTTCATTAGTTTTGTAAATAAATTTGCAATTTTCACGTTTTTACTTGTGGAAGTTGTTTATGAAAGTCAATGAGTAAAAATTTTAATCAAAGACTAGAATGTGTGAAATACCAGTTTTGTTAGATAGAAATTAAATTCTTTATCACACTTTTTATGGTGTAATATAAAATTTAATGTGATATACTATTCTAGAAGAAAATATCTTTTAAATTTAAAAACATAAAATTATCAAAATATTAAAATATGAAACTTACAAAATTTAGAAATTAAAAAAAATCTTATCTAACAAATTCATCATAAATAAGACCGATGAAGTATCTATCAGAATTTCTATCAAAATTTACACCTTAACAGTACATTTGTATCCCGCTGATTTCACCAGTATATCTTCAGTTATAATATACTAACTCTTCACTTTCACCACTTGATACTCACAGCTCTTCATCTTCCGACTCAAAGTGCATACGTCTTCAACGTTATTCAGCGCCTACGTAATAGCATAATTTTTCAATTATCCTCCTCAAAGTCGGCAACCTTTCAGCTAACTATTTTTACTGTTTATAATACCACGATCATATTTCTTGGGGTATGAAACCCTTCGACCATTCTACTCTAATCACACGACGATCTCGTTCGTGTGAACTAAGATAGCCAAACCAGTCAAATAACAATTATATGTTTATTATTTTTACTTATAAAATTAGTCGAGATAAATTAATGTGTCGCTTCTTGTTGCTTAGACTTTGGTTTACTTGTTAAAAGACTAACTAAAACGAAAGAAAATAGTCGATGAGAGAACGTGATATCAGATTAGTGTCCATCTTCTTGATAGTAACCATTTCTCGGCGGTGTCAATTAACGTGGCACGATTAGGTTTTGCGCACGGATGCGTTTAATAAGAATATTATACGTCTGGTTACGAATTAGCATGGGAACGTACGATACTGGGCGTAATCGCACATCTGGGACCCGTATCGATGCATCAGGCTTAATTTGCGGGTGAATTAAATGAGCCTGATTATTTTTGCTCGAATTTCGCGTGCAGCGAAATTACGTTCAGAATTTTAACACTTTGAAGATTAAATATGTTTAATGAATCATAAACTGCTACAAGGTTCTGATACTGGAAATTAACGGCTTTGGCACGAAAGTCTTATGTGCATTAACATTTTAATCAACTTGACTAGTTAATATTTCATGATAGTATAAAATGTTAGTTTAAGTTTATATATTACTCTATATCACACATTCCACAAATCACAACTTCGTTAAGTCATATGTTCCACAAATCACCTAACCTGTTCACACGTTCTCTAAATCACATAACCTCGCCAACTCATACGTTCTCTTCATTACATGACCAGATCATACATGCTGCAAATCACATAATCTCAATCATATATCCTTTAAATCACATATTCTAACCAAATCACATATTCTCCCTAAATCACATATTCTAAAAATCACGTAATCTTACTCGATCACACATTCTCCAAATCACATATTGTCTCAAACCCACACATTCTCCATATCACATAACCTGACCAACTCACACATTCTCCTTATCACATAACCTGACCAGATCACACATTCTCCATATCACATATTCTTCAAAACACGAAATCTCCCAAAGTCATACATTCTTCAAATCACGTAATCTTCCAAACTCATACATTCTCCACAACACATATGTTCCCAAACTCACATCTTCCAAATTACACATTCCCCAAATCACACAATCTCCCTAACTCACATCCTCCAAATCACACATCCCCCAAATCACACATTCTCCAAGTCAGCTAACCCCAATCCCATATCCTCGAAATCACCTAAGTTGGCAACCCACATATCTCGAGTTCCTCGGTACATTTTATTTGCCCGTTCTCCTTTCCATCCGAGTCTAGTACCTCAATTCCTGCGTCTCTTTCCTTACCTTTGGCCTGTGATTTCCCTGTCACCCTATTAGTCTCATCAGTCTTCCCATTCCGCTCTCTGGACCTCTTATTCTCTTTCTCCTTCATCCTCGAGCACCCAGCCATCTCTGTCCCTCCGTCTTCTCTCTTTCCCCTCTTCTCTCGCTGCTGCTCTCTCATTTTCTCTCCGCGAAGCTACCATGTAGCCTCTCTCCTTTCTCTCTCTCTCCCGTCGTGTCTCTTCAGCGTCCTCTTCTTGGCCGTGGAGGCGAGACGTAGCGTTCGCGTCATCGCCAAGTATAATATTCCCTTGGCTTGGCTTCTTTCGCATGCGAGTTTCAGCTCGAGGGGCCCCCTCGACTCTTGTGTCGAGCACAGAGAAGCTTCCTCGATGGCCAGGACGGATTTTCGAGGTCCTCGGCTGAAAAGGGGTTGCCTCTCTAACCCGGGCACACGTCGTTTTATCCGCCTCGAATATCTTTTGTGATACCAAATCCCGTTACTTTGCCGCGGTTTTGCGATGCTTTGTGGACGTTCTTTGGCTTACTGCCTCCCGACTTTTTTGCTTTTTCGTTTCGGTTTACTCTTCGTGGTAATTGCTTCTTTGCTCTGATCTACAGTCTCTTTGTGTACCCAGTTAACTTACTTTAGGCCGCGTTTGTGCCTCGTATCTTTTTCTGCTTTATGAGAGCAAGTTTCGGTTGTGTAGAAATTTGGATGTGGAGGTTGAGGACTTTGGAATTCGGGAAGGTAGATGTGGGAATATGGAGATATGGGGACTTAGGAATTTTGGCAAATTGGGATTTAGGGAGAATATAGGAATTTTGGATTTGGGGGTGTAGAAATTTGGGGATGTAGGTATTTAGGGATATGGGTATTTGGGGGTCTAGAAATTTTAGGATCATGAGATTCAAGAATATAGCAAAATATAGAAATCTAGGGAATTGGTAATCTATGCATAATAGAAATCTAGGGATTTCTGGATTTGTACATAATAAAAATCTGGGGATTTATAAACTTGCAAATAATACAAATCTATACATATCAATCTTTATACATATGATTATATTCTTATACGTTTGATCTTTCCTGTATACGTCAAAATTATTTTTTGTATTTTTATACATGTTATTTATTATTCAGTGTACGATCTTTTAACACGTAGACTACAACCTCCATAAGTTTCAGTGAATTTTACAAGCACAGTATACACATGCACGTATTTCCTTTTGAAATCGAGACTGCCCACAAGTACCCTCGCGTGCACAGCACATGCACACGGTGCCCCCGCAACCATGCCCATTACCGCTCTATCAGCCGGCTGGATGAAGAAATCTCGAAAGTTGGCCGCGCGAGACACCGGGACGCCCATTTTCAGAGCGTGGCCACGTGTTGCCGGTATGCTTGACAAGAAGACCAGCCTGTCCTTGAGCCGGTTGACCAAACAAGAGGGGCGGTGACACGAAGAGACCTCGGAAAGTAAGAGATCGCGAACAACTCGTCCTCGCTGATATCGTCTGCGTCGAAACGAGCCGGAAAGAAAAAAGCGAACGCTTGACAGAGGTCAACCTCTGCTCACGTGGCCCTGTTGGTTATCAGCTCTTTGCCCTTTGCTTCTTTCTTTCTTTCTTTCTGCGGCCCGGTAAGAGATAACGGGACAAACGGTCGCGCAACACAGCCATAAATCGCTATGTGGATCGGGGCAACGATAGCGGATGTCGGAATGAGTTTAGAGACTGTTATACAATTAACTTGATCGATATTTATCGGTTTGACATTTTGCAAACTTAGAGCTTATTTTGGATGTATGATTTGGACAATCTTTATTATCTTTACAGGTTTTTGGATTTTTGGGTTTCAAGTTTTCAAATTGCAAAATTTTTTGGGTATCAAATCCAGGACTTTCAGTTAAAGTACAAAATCTCTACATCCCCAAATTTCTAAAGTACCATTTCCACAAATTTCTGAATTACCTATATTCCCAAATTCCTATGTGATCCATTTCTTGCTCCCCGAATCCCTAGACTCCTATACTCCTAATCCGACTACACAAATCCCCAAATTCCAAATCCCCAATTCCACATAAATTCCCAAGACCTGCCTTCGTATCTCTAAATTCCTTGAAGATCTCCAAAATCCGACCTAGGAAGGACCACTTCCACCTAGCTGTTCATACCTAGGTAAGACATCCTAGATAAGTCTCCTATCCCGATTTTGTCATCTTCGTGAAATGCTACCAACAGCTCGTATCTTAACAGTTCAAGTATTAATCAGAACGTTAATGATCAAGTCGAACATACGCGCAGTAAGACAGTCAATCAAGGTTATCTGAAGAGGAAACATCAGGCACATCTCAAAGAGACAACGCATCCGCCACGGTCGGATGATGAACAGCCCTCGATCAGGTTTGCCTAGCCGTGTCTTCGATAATCGATCGGTGGTAGTTTCGGGGCGGGTCGTCAAGATTGAGCCATCGGGGACACTTTAGCTGGACAGGGAGCACAATGTGCGCGGGACTCGATCGGCTCTCCAACGTCCAATCCATAAATCGAGAGGTACCTTCGTTTTGTACTTCGTTAATTGCCCTCGAGGGGAATCGGTTTCTCAGTGTCTAATAAAGATCCGCTGTCCCTGTTCCTCCGTTACCTGGCCCTACCTCAAGCAGCTTCTTTTATCAACTCTTTGCTTCGCCAAAAGCTAAAAGAAACTTGGACAAAGACTACCGTGTAGAAAGGGACGGGCTATGGTAGATATACTGGGTGTCTCGTTCTTTATTCGAACATTTTCATGATATATTTTCGTATTGGATTTAGGACTCAATGTTCGTCCATGTGTGCAGAGTGTTCAGAGGTTGATGTCATATGTCACTTTGTGAGTTAATATGTTCACATATGAGTTATGTGAGAAGGCAAGGACATGTTCATCCACATGTCATTTGAAGAGTTAATGTGATGTTCGTCCACATGCCATCTTGTGGATCAAGGATATGTTCACATATGTATCATTCAAGGAGCCAAGGACATGTTCATCCACATGTCATTTGAAGAGTTAATATGATGTTCATTCACGTGTCATTCAGTGTGGTACTGACATGTTAGCCCACATATTTATTCAAGAATAAATGACATGTTCATAAACATATTTAGTCAGGTACAAACGACGTATCCATCCACATGTTTACTCATAAATAAATGACATGTTCATTCAAGAGTAAATTACATGTCTACGTATTTTACCCAATATCACACATCAAGTAGCTGAAGTTTGTCATGATAGAGATCATACAAAAGGGAAAAATGTTTGGTCTACCCAGTATATTACCAACAAATTGCTAATCTCTGTTCCAAAATTCTCTTGAGGTTTTTCATAAATCCCAAGGCACTGGGATCTGACATATTTGTAAGTTTAAGCTCCTACAATAATGAATCACCACAAACAAAATAGCGAAGAGTTTCCGCCAAAACCTCAAATACCCTGTTATCAAAGTTTATAATCCTACGAGCAAAGTTTATAACCGGCCACCCTATATAAAGAGAAGGCCCAACCGTTTTATTTTGGCATGTCAAGAGTGGGAGATGTTCTTTTTATTTCTCCCGCAGCACTGGCAGCTCGCTATAAGGTATTCTATGATGGTCCGTCGGTTCCAACGGCGCCCCTGCTAAATGGAATACGAGCGGAGACGGGCAACGAGAAAGATAAAGAGTCCAGCGAGAAAGAACGGGCCAGAGCGTGCAAGAAGAAGAGGAAGATGATGAAGAAGAAGCAACGCGGTGGGGGAGCGCCTGTAAACTCTCTTCCCTCTTACGTCGTCCTCTCCCGGCTAGAATCGTCCCCTACCTCTCTGCAGGACCACTCCTGCCCCCATTTCCCCTGGCATTGGGGGATTTTTTCGAGGGCTCGGCCAAGAGAAAGACACGCCGGGGGGGAGAGAAAAAGAGAAGAGGCGACTGGTAGTCGCCAGGCTGGCAAGCGTGAGCAAACCGACCGACCGAACCCACACCTACGGGCATCACCGAGGTCGATACACGCTCCGCTTTGCCCGCTCGAGGGAGGACACGGCGTCCAACCGAGCGAGGGAGACGAGTTCACGTGCACGCACAACGGCTCTGTGTCAAAAGATGGGCGGTGATAAGATACCGCTTCGATATTCCAGGATTCCAAAGCTAGTCTCACAAATGGGTCTATCGAAAAATATAGGTCCCACCGGGAGATTTTTCGCACGACTACGGAATGTGGAGCTTATCGAACAAAGGTCCGAAACGTGTTACGTAATCGCTGAAGCGGGACCGTGATGTAAGACACTTCGCACAGGTAAACTAGATGAATAGCGGCGAATTTATTTATCGTAGTTAGATGATCAGAGTAGGCAGTCCGTGGGCAAGCTATCGCTGCAACAATCTGCTGGGAGATTTAAGACTCCATGAAGATTCCACGTGTCCCCGGGAATCATGCTTATCTGCCAGTTGTTGTGTACCTCGAGACTTCGCCGCTAGGCACATCTGCGCGGATACAGGCCACATCGGCTTTGAGGAGGGAAGCCAAGAAAGTGGCGGTAGAAGATGGGGTGGGGGTCGTTGAACGGCCTGGGTCGAGGGGTTAGACGAGGAAGACCGGGAACGATAGAGGACGACGGAGAGAACCGTGAGTCGGATCGGGAAGGAACGGACGGGGAGCGGGCGGAAAGAGCCAGAGACGTCAGAAGTGGGAGTCAAGAACCCTACAAGGAATTAAGAGCTTATTCATAACAGGCACCGTGATGAAGATCCTATGGCTCGTGAAGCGGGGAAAGGAAAGTACCTCGACTCTCCCACACCGTGGATCTTTGGAATACCAATCAACCGGCTAATACGTTTGCCCATGCGGGCGCCAAATTGCCTGGGACAACAGGGACCCCTCGAAACTTTCGTTTGCTATTCCGCGTTTCACCGTTGGGAACTGGCAATTTCTGATCTGGTCTTCGTACATCTTCGGCAACCGATATAGCGCGCTCGTAAATTGAAACGTTAAGCGGTATCTATTAGTGTACGGGGTATAGTCAAGGGCAAGTATTCTTAGGGAATATGGCGACCGTGTAAGCTCAACATCCTTTCGGGGGTATATGAACGTGGAAATGTAGCAATTTGGGGACCCCGGGATTTGCAGATCCACGGATATGAAAATTTAGGATGAACGTGGAAGTCTGGGAACTTGAAGACCTTGTGGGTCTATATGGAAATCTACGTATATGGAAATCCAGGATTTGTTCTACGAATGTGAAAAGGAA
This sequence comes from Megachile ligniseca, assembly GCA_945859555.1. Classification (NCBI taxonomy): domain Eukaryota; kingdom Metazoa; phylum Arthropoda; class Insecta; order Hymenoptera; family Megachilidae; genus Megachile; species Megachile ligniseca. The sequence continues at coordinate 5,147,309 of OX243790.1, forward strand.
TTTACGAACATCGAAGTTTTAAACCTGAGGACTCTCACTTAAACTTGTGGTTATCAACTTTGTGAAATGAAATAAAATGTAAAGAGTGAAAGAACTGTGCCATTACAGCATTCACGTCTACTCATAATTTTCATTGCATTTACGATCTGAGGCTAATTTTCTTCGAGGGCTTCCTTGATCTTTTCTCGAGGACACTCCAGCGCCGGTAAAAGCCGAAAACCAAGAAACAATATCAAACAAGGTGTAAAACCTTCTCTTGACGAGATGAGTCCGTGAGGGACTGCGTGAAAAATGGCGGCATTTAGCCGGAACGCGTGCAGGCTATCGTCGTTTCCCTTTGAAGCCATTGTGAAGCTGTGAAGCCGACTCGTTACAGGTCTCTGAAGCACCTCTTCTCGCCAGACCGGCGCGTAAACGACGCGATATCGCGGGGGTAGTTTTCGCGGGACGATCAGCGTCACGGCGCTATAACGGCACGTGGAATTACGACGAAGGCTTAAACTTTTACTGGTTCAAGCGTCAGCGTCTGGCCTTGTTTTTGCTCGTTTCACGAAACCTTCAAGACGCCTCTTACGCCCCGTGCTTTTCAATCCCGCTGTTTTCATGTTCGTTTCTTTTTAAACGTAGGACAGCGGTTCCCAAACGGTAGGTCGATTACGACCCTTAAACCTTGGTGATATCCAATCATCTGTGATGTTGAATTTATGGAGATAACTTACATTCTTATGGAAAAATAAATAAATTTCTTCGTACTGTTAATTGAAAGTTAGATTAAAATAATACTAAATAAATTTTGTCATGTGATAAAATTGTTCTTGCAGTTATTCATTATTTAATAAAAAGTATATAGAATAAATCTTATACGAATTCTCTCTAATTTATTTATCCTCTACTTTAACATAATTACATAAATGAAAGATACCATCACACATATGATCACTATAATCATAACAGTAAATGAAATTTTATGGAATGCACGAATAAAAGACAAGCAAAAGGAACGCAAAGGAACAAAAAACATGACGGAAGGAAAAGATTGTCCATTTACCAAGGAGGATAAAGAAAAACGCATTACCGTGAATACAGTATAAGAAACGAAAAATGACGTCGTATATGTTTTCTTTAACAGATGATCGAGAATAGCCAAGGGATGACAGGATATCGCGTCCCACATCGTGCACCGTCTGGAAAGCGTTTTATACAGCGTGTCTCACAAACTCTGTTTGCTTAAATATTATTTCCAAAAATACGAAAGTTGAAATGGTATGTCAATTTGGTATTATGCAATCGTTGACTATGCAAATTATAATAGGAGTTGAACTCCAAATTCAGGCGTCTTAAAAATTTGAGTAAAATTGATCACAGCTGAAGTATGAGTGCGTCATGAGTGCGTCACGAATGCATCGTGAGTGCGTCATGAGTGCGTCATGAGTGACTTGAGTGCGTCACAAGTGTGTCACGAATGCGTCATGAGTGCGTCATGCGGAATACGTAAATCTTGAACTACAACTGTAAGTCTACCGGTGTTGTTTGAAATAAGCGAAGTATTTAAGCAGATAGAATTTGTGAATCGCACTGTAGATCGCGATGGAGAACGATATTGACTCGGTAGTCCTGGCTAGAGGAAGCCTTTAAAACGGCAGCGAGATTTTATAGGAGTTTATCTCGTCGGTGATGGGAACGTTAGATAGGAATGGAGTCATTCGAAACTGCCGGCCATAGTTGTGGCCAAGAAGAACACGGAAAATGGCAGGGAATTGAAGTTGCCTGAAGAACGAGATTCGTGAGAGAGAACGACTTTCGACGCGATTAATGCCCGGAGAAAATGAACGAACGCCGTTATATAAAACTATAATCCTATAATTATATTTAGATTTTGAAACGGAGTAATGAATTATAGAAAGCTCGAGAGAAATGCGGCAATGCTTATCGAGCAAAGGTGGACATTATAAAGTGGTTACTTGTGGATTTTCCTGAATGATCTGCAATCTTTCGGTTGAGGTATGGACATCATCGCTTTTTGTTGGATAATCGTTTTAGAATGTAGAAACTACTTAATACGGAATCAGGGTCGGCTACAGAAATTTTGCCCTGATTTAACCTAACACATACATTTGTAGTTTTTCACTTCGGTATTGCTAAAATACTGAAAAATGGTAAATTACTGAAATTGTAACATATTCACATAAAAGTAATTTCAACCCTTAGGTTAAGTACCACTTTCGAAATAAACGGCTAATGTAGGTGTCCTCAGATTGTGATATAACGATCCGTCGTAATCGCAATTAATTCCTTCCATATCGAAACAACGTATTAATCCTTCTATTAAGACCGTCTCGTGATCTCTCACGATTTGAGGAGTTCGCGTCAACCTCGAGGAGATGAGCGATTGATGAAGAAGACCTTGAACGACGGACGGTTCGTTAAACCAGGAATGTGTGGGACTTCGTTACGGTGTTCTGGTTCCATTGCTAACGGCCGGTGTCTCGTCAATGACTTAAGGCCAAGAAACGGCTACGAAGTCCCTCTGCTAGAAACTTTCAACTGGATCTTCTACTTAGCCTTGTTAATAAGTCAGGCTATGCTAATACTTCGCAGGTGTTCCAACAGTTTTAGCAGGCCATCCCGTCCTTCGAGGCGGACTTCTGAAACAGCTGCGAATTCGCTCGACAACGGGCTTCCTTCTTCGATCGAGAAAAACCAGTTGGATCTAAAATATAACCCCTGTTTGGATAATCTGTTAACTTACGCTTACTTTGAAATTGAAAGTGAAGTTGACAAAAATAAATGAAATAAAGGTTACATCAGAAAAGAAGCTAGAGTAAAGAAGTTTAACTAAAGAAGCTAAATCAACTAAAACTGAAGAAGCTAAACAACATCGACTGGAAGTAATTGAAGAAGCTGAACTAAATCAACCAGAACTGAATGAAGTAGCTAAACGTTACCTAAGATTGAAGAAGCTAAATGAAATCAGCTAAAACTGAATGAAAAAAATTAACCCTCAAAAATTCAAAGCAAATAGATCCAAAATTAGGCGCTGTAAGAAATCGGGAAAAATTAACCAATAGAACGTGGACTTAGAAAACAAGATTTCTACGTCCACAGTCTTAACAAAAATGCCTTCTCCACGAAACATGGACCGCAAGGACAAGAACGTCACCATGGCCCTTGACTATTCATTACCCTTTTGACCTCAAAAACTCTCCCTTGCGACCTGGAAAGCGGCTGACAAAACGCGCATGGCCCACTTTGGTTCGTATTTATAAAAATTTTCAATTTACTAAAGTACCGAATGCTAGTATAAAAATGAAAAAAATAGTCCTAGAAGTCCTAGTAAAAATAACCCTATCGAAAAAAGCACGAACGCGCCCGGCCGGAGTCGCCGTGGCGACTGACGCGCACGTAAGATGCGCACACGTTGTCGCACGAAATACGAAGATAAGCCACGTGACCTTCCCACCCTTCGGCAGAGCGGCGTCAGTTGCTCGCACGAGGAACGCGAGCACATCGTGAACGTGCGCCGCTCGCCGGGCACGGGGGGCTGACGAAGAGGGCGATTGAAGGGCCGCCGATAGGGGAGGGGGCTGATCCGCTCGGAGGGGGAGGCGTGACGCGCGTGCACGCCCGAAACTCAATGAACTGCTATCGATTAGCTGCTCATTTTATTCCTCGCGTTCGTGCGCCGGACCTCGTTAAATACTTCGATCCCTCCGTCATTCTCCCGCCCGTTGCCCTCCGTCGCCCGCGACTCATCATCCGCGTTTTTTTTTCCCGCAGGGGTAGGGAACTGAGTCACGAGGGTAGTGGGTCACGGCGCGTCGCTCTTTTTTTTTTTCAACCGCGAACCAAACCGGGGAGAAAGCGGGTCGTGCAGGATTACGTTTTACGATGTCCTACGCCGCTGACCAACAGATGACCGCGAGATTTTCTAACAGCTGACGTTTTCAGAATGCAGTTCTGAACGTTGATGTTACTTAGAGTACGGTATACCTATGGTAAACTAGAGGTCTGCAGAATTAAATTAAATGAAACTTATAACTCTTTCAAGCTACATACATTATTGAAAATAAACACCAGTATGAATTTATCTAGAAGGCTTCATACCATTTACTAGCATTGTTCAATATATCATATGAATTTTGTTAATCTTTAGAGGGCCAGGTGTTCCCTAAAAGGGTAGGACATACATTGGTTGTTACAGCACTTAATATTGAACCAAAAATTTGTGACTTTGGTCCTGATCTTCTGGGTCGAATGGACCCTTATAGAGGACAGCAAAATGCCGGTCCCTAAAGGTTATTGTACAAACGTGTACATTCTGTACAAACTGTGATTAAATATACTGTACTGTGACTAAATATATTATACCAACGACGTGTAGTTTACTAGTGTAATATCGTATATAGTTTATATACTCTCCTACATTTTTATCCTAGCTCGTCGTCACAATAATATGGATTATAAAAACGATTCGCGAACAATCGACACCCCGAAGACAGATTCGCCTAATTTGTGGCCGGACTTAACGAGCGATCGTTCGATTTGGCAAAGATCCAAGGGGCGCGGAACTCGGAACGCGGAGGAGGCGAAGAGATGGGAGCCGGCGATGAAAGAGAAGAGGTGGCGGCCGTGTGTCAAAAGGTGCGTTGTACTCAAACAAAGTAAGATATAATTAGACGGGTAGACGGCTGCGACTGCAGGAAGCCCACGTGTGAAAGTCGCTCGCAGAGAACCTCAGTCATCGCTAAAAAGATCCCCAGGAGCACGGGAAATCGCGCGCTTTCTACGACTTTTACCCTGATGCGCCGAAACTTGCTCGGAAATAGAATAACACTTGTACCGTGCCGCTTTCGAACGGCAACCTCCATTTTGCGCTGCGTATCGGATTGATCGGTCAGATCGAACTGTCGACAAATTCCGATCTTTTCAAGATTCATATGCTTCTGCGATACTGCTCCTTAATGTTGCTGTTTAACATTGCTGCTTATTATTGCTGTTTAATATGATTGTTTACTATAGCTGTTTAATATTACTGTTTAGTATTACTGTTTGATATTGCTGTTTGATACTGTTGTTTGATATTGCTGTTTAATATTGCTGTTTACTGTTGCTGTGTATTATTGCTGTTTACTGTAGCAGTTTACTATTTCTGTTTGAAAGTGCTGTTTAATATTTCGGTTTGAAAGTGCTGTTTGATATTGCTACTTGAAAGTGCTGTTTAATATTGCTACTTGAAAATGCTATTTAATATTGCTGTTTAATATTGTTGTTTAATATTGCTGTTTAATATTGCTGCTTAATATTGTTGTTTGATGTTGATGTTTTATATTGCTGTTTAATGTTGCTGTTTAGTGTCGCTGTTTTATGTTGATGTTTAATATTGCTGTTTGAAGTTGATGTTTTATGTTGATGTTTGATATTGCTGTTTAATATTGCTGTTCGATGTTGACGTTTGATATTGATGTTTAATGTTGCTGTTTATCATTGCTGTTTGAAGAGTTATTGAAGAGTTGAAATATTTGTCGGTGGAGGGTACACCTTTTATCGCCACGCACGAGCAGATGAGAGCTGCTGAGGTCGAGTCTCATTGTCAGAAGTCTTGGCATCTCTAGCGATGGTGGGCGTCGTTGGCGATGGAACGTCTGTCGGTGGCTAACGTTTTCGTTCGCTCGTGTGTGGCTGCGAACGCATCACACATGTTGGCACACCTTATGCGAACGGATGCACACGTTCTACCTACGTAGATCCACACGGGCGGAGTCGTTTCCAACGCACAAAACGACGCGGACGCTCGATCGGGAATACCGGCCTGTCATCTTTCGAGCGATACGAAAGTGGCGCAGAAATAGCGTTGCGGTTAGCCTGCGTCGCTGTTCCGCGAATTTTCACGAAAAATCGCGGAACGGCCTGCGGTTTCCTTGGAGATTAACTTGTGATTTTGAGGTGCTATTCTGGTGGGATTTGCAGGATTGAAGACAGTAATTCTGGCGATAATTCGGTCGGAATTTTAAGTGGTTGCATAATTGAGACACAGATTTTTTTGTACAATTGGCTGAGAAATTTTAATATCTGAGATACTTATTATTCTCGACATAATTTAAGCGGAAATTTATTTGTTGAGGTAATTCTGGGATGGTATAATTTTGATTTAAATCTAAATTAAACTTGTGAGTTTTAATTTTAGTTAAACTATAACTTCTGAGGAACAGCGAATATTCATTAAAAAATTAAGATACAACATATGTTAACTGAAATTAGTTAATTAAAAATAATTAAAACACAGGAAATATTTACCAAATCCCAGACAGAATTGTAGTCGATCAAAAAGTCAAGAAACAACTACGTTTTATTATAATAAAAAAAGTATTACCAGTAAAAGGGTTCGTTTCTATAAAATTCGGTTTCAATTGTAGAAATTGATGGGACTTCTGTAATTTACGACGTTTCAAGAACGTAGAATAAAAGAACTGATTTATGACCAGCAAAAAAGCTGAATTGTACTCGATACAAAAGAATTTGATTATGGTTTGTATAAAGTGCACGGTTCGACTTGAATTATTACATTTCAATAGAAATAATTGCAAATATTGCAAAGTATAATTATAAAACCATAATTTTCGATGAAATGAGGTAATTGTGTCCTGTGAAATTGTTTTGCAGTTTTCAAGATTAAATTTTATTTATAAAGAAGCATCGATAACATCAATATTTAAAGGATTAACAATATTAAAAATATTTAAAAAGTCATAATTAAAAATATTTAATAAACAATGTCAATGTTATTTTGAACATCAGCAATATCAGAAATATTTACAGCATTAATAATTTTTATAATATTTAGAATTTTTATAATATCAATATTTTGTGAGCTTCGAACTTTTTAAAAAAAATTGAAAAATAGCATTTATTTTAATATCTTTAGATCACTGAAATACCTCGATTGAATAACAGTCTAATGCGAATATGTGAAAAAGGAGAAAATTGGTGAAAAAGGTGTTGAAATTTGAGTTCAATTCAAAGGTGCCGTTGCACCAGCAGTCGGTGACTCGAGGTCTCCCATCGCTAAATCCAGTAGGGCGATAAGTAAAAAATACTCTTTGTCCCCCACCGTTGCAATGTCGCGGACTGTCTGCAAATTGCACACGACCGGTGCATCGTCTGGCACCGGCAGGTCGATGTACCCGGTGTTCGAAAAATCTACGATGACCTGCGTCACCGTCTGATGTGCGCTACCGATGTCAACCCACAAGTTGGCGTGTGAAGAAGTTGAGGTGCTACTTAGGGACTAACTTAGGTATCTACTTAGGTACTTGTACTTAGAATCACTCCAATTGGTCAGAATAGAAAAATGGACGCCACACGTACTTTCGGCGGTACAATTGGTGGTCAGTACAATTACAAAAACAATGACAGTCGAAAGTGAGATAGTGCGAATTCAGCAGTTGTCATTATTCTTATTTGTCGAATTAACTGGAAGTGTTCACTGGAGCTTCTTTTACTTTGGGTCGACGCTCCAACTCGTGGGTTGACATCTGTAGGTACGTGGATACCAATCATCCACCGCAACACCGATGCACACTGCACTGAATGCACTTACCGTTGCACCTACGTACATACTTCCTCTGGCTATGTACGAACGTGATGATGAATATATCAAACGCTTAAAATGTTATCGTTTTACGTAAAGTACGCTCCAGTGGAATGTAGGATTCTTTCTTGTGAGAATTGTATACGTAAATTTGCGAATTTCGAATTTTCAATTTGACAGATTTGTAGATTTGTAGTTTTTAGTATTCTTAAATATTTGGATTTGGAAATTTGGAATTCTTCCAATTCTTAAATTCTCTGATTTCTAAATTTGTAATTTTCCAAGTTTCTACTTTCAAATTATATAATTGGACTTGAATATTAAATTGATCGTGTTAAAAATTTGAGTAAAATTGATCACAGCTGAAGTACGAGTGCGTCACGAATGCATCCTAAGTGCGTCATGAGTGTTTTGAGTGCGTCACAAGTGTATGATGAGTGCGTCATGAGTCCATCATGAGTGCGTCACGAGTGCGTAGCGAGTCGGACTCGTTAAATTAGTGCAAGGATTTAATATATCGGAATATTTCCAAATTTCTAAATTATCAAGTTATCATATTCGAATAGCAGTTGCTATCAAACATGGTTAGATCAATACAAAACTTTTGCCGCGCGTTGTATTTCAAGCTAAGCCCCGAGGCATTAGTCGGTCCACAAATCAGCCGAAGGAGCCACGGCACGTTAGTTAGCCTCGGCTAGACGCGGGTAATCAGTGATTAGCGATAGCACGACAAATCGTCGGCTATTGGTAGTCAACTCGTAGGATGCAGGCTCGTTAATATCACTCTCTGGCCCCGCGAATCGCAAGTTCAAAGTCGTAGATTTCAATTAGGCGCATCTAGGCCGCGGTTGCGCGTCAAACCCAGAACGTGGCTGCTTCCCTCTCGAACCGTCGACTCATAATCGAAATGCAAAGCGGCCAGATCGATGCGATATTAGCCGCGATAGCTTATCTCCGACTCGTCACGATAATGGAAGGGCATCAGGGCTACCGTGATTGATGCAGTCGTACACGGAATAAGACTGCTGCCACGGCTGCCACGATTAATCGTGGCTATCACGGTTAATTCGTTATCGTTCCCCCGGGGATCACAACACGAAAGTGTCAGATACGCTGCATGAATTCGTACCCTTCTCGCTGGTTTCCCTATTTTTCTTTTTATAACACGTTCTACTTAGGATTCTATTCTCAGATTTTTCACGTTCTTTAGACCTTTTGTCGGGATTTTAGCTAATAAGATTTTACGTTGTCAGGATTGTAACTGTCGGGATTTTAATTGTTGCGACTTTAAGTTGTCGGGATTTTAGCTATCAGGGTTTTAGATTGTTAGAATTTTGGCTATCGAGATTTTACGATGTCAGGATTGTACCTGTCGTGACTTTAGGTTGTCAGGATTATATCTGGCAGATCTTTAGTTGTCAGGATTTTAACTGTTGGGATGTTAGGAGAGATCCTTTCTAAATATGTCATAAATAACGTTTCTATTAATACTGTCAAATAAGTTCGAGATATAATTTTTGAGCTAGAGTGTACATTCCGGAAAACCTACTACCGCAGCAATAAAATGGAAAAAAAGGAAAGCTTACAGATCCTACCAGTTCGTTTAAAAATTGCCGGTTTCTGACCGCTACCGACAGCCGCGAGTACTCTTTCGACCATTCTAGGTTAGAAAGCAATCAACCGTTTGATTACTATACTTTCTACCTGGCTGTAATTCGGCCCGCGCGAAACTTAGGTGTTACGTGGATCATCGAGAGCCACGGGTGGTGAGTTTAGCATAAAAATCTGCTCGAAACGATACCGTATGAGCGCGCGTGCAGATATTACTGGATATTACCGTAACTACCGCTGAATTATGGCAATTTTCAATTTTGCCGTGCTATCAATCGACCCCTCTAAATTGCTCGGCACGGAGGCAGGCAAAAATCGGACAGACGTCGATTTACGAATTTAGTTCTCTTATTTGTCTTCGTATGACAATATTTGATGGTGATATTAAGTTTCCATGGATTCGGAAATGTGTATCGAAATCGAGGTGAAAGAATATGGATAAAAATAGTAACTTATAGTACCTTTGTGTTCGTTTCCCTTCACGTTTTCTCCGTGGATTGAAACTGCACGCAGAACTACCACAAACGGCAACTTACCTGTAAGCAGAAGAATTTCATTGTTATTTTAACATCATAATTTTAGAAATTGTATAAATAAAATTTTATAAATGAAATTAATACAAAATTATAATTATGTATACAGCAATAAATATTCCGAAATTATGATTATTATAAGACTTGTACAAAAGTGTAACTGCAATGAAATCTCAGTTCATTATAAAAATTTAGAAGTTAAAAAATTTTCACAACAACCCATCGTCTGTCCAAGCCAATTAAATTCAACGTACGAAGAATGTCTTTCATTTCGCCACGAGCAAAAGGTTGAACAATAAAACAACACATCTTCAAGGATCAATGATACACGCAGAGATCTAATCGCGATCTTCTGACTCATTGTTAGACCGGTGTGTAGATCTCGTAGATCAAGATCCTTGGCTCAGGGAACAGGATTATCGATCTTGAGAGATGAATTTAGCTCAATACACCTGACGACCTTTCTTGCCTCCAATCCGTTATCCATCGTGAAAGAATCCTGCCGATCCTCACCGTTACTTCGAACAGTCACTGATCTTCAACGAAAACTGCATCTAATAGATGACGCACTCGTACTTCAGCTGTGATCAATTTTACTCGAATTTTTAAAACTTCAGTTTGGAGTTCAAATGCACCTTCGTACTCAGAATGCGTAAACTTATCGAAATTGAGCGTACAAAGTTGGACGTTTAAAGAAACAGGTGACAATCGAATCTTTACAAAAATTTTCCTTTCTACTTTTTCAACTAAATTCTCTTTTGAAAGTGCTTATACAATTTTCCCCCGAAGGAAAAAACGTTAGCCCACGATCTGGGATGGGATCGTAACCGACTCTCGATTGAATTCCATATTTATAGGAAACAGTGAGAATTCGGTCAATTCGCTCAGACTTTTGCCCATTATTCCAGTAAAATCGAATGAATATGTATTTCGAGTGATTAGCGATAGAAGATGCGTGCGCCGGAACTGACTACACGAACGAGTTCCTCTGATTTCATTAATTTGTTAATTAGAAGCTTGATATACTGCGATGAATATTTATATCGTAGATTCGTTGTCGCAGTCGATTATTTATGGCGAAGAATTGACACTGATGACTCTATCGCGTTTCAGAAAATATGATTATGTACATAGTTGATGAAAGGAGGAAGTTCTTAAAGGCAGATTACATTGTTCAGGCTATCGTCTTAATTTCTAATAATTCTCTGTTTTCTAACGCTGCTGTGAAAGCTTTCCGACGTATATTCAGGTAAGAGTTCTATTACGAAATTTAGAAATCATTCTCAAAATATTCTGAGAGCTTGAAAATTTGGAATTTTCTGAGATCTTGAAAATTTATGAAAAGTCTAACGAAGGAGTATAAATATTCGTAATTGAAGTTTGTTCATAGTCACCCACGCGCCAACTCGTGGGTTGACAACGGTACCCAATACAAAATAAACCTCACTAAATCTCGCTAACCTTTTCTCCAAAAAATCACTACATAATTTGAAACATCATTAGAACCGTAACACAATCGCCAAAAAGGGTGAAAAATGATTTCCCAGTTACAGGAATTTCACGCACAGGCGATTGTATTTTCGCCGAGCCGGCAGCAAATAAATTTAATTTCCAACCTGTGAAACGGTTGCGCAGAGAGCTGCAACGATATTTTACATTTTCCATTGACAACCACTCGGCTGCCTGCACCGATGATTTAAGCTTCGACGCATCATCGCGCAGGCACATCAAAAAATTAAATCAATTAAAACAATTCGTTTAATTGAAATGATAATCGAGTTTCGCCAGCGAAATCGGCTACCATCGTAGAACCGAGGTTGTACGCACCTTTCTGACAAATTAGAACGCTAGATAGTTTTATCGCAATTCGGGCAATTTCGAAAATACTGGGATAATTGAACGGGAGAGATGTGTGATTGTGAAAATGATTTAATTTAGATTTTTATTGCGGTTCGCAATGGAATGCGGGAATACTATGACTTGTACTTGTTATTTTTATATTTTATGGTTCTTTATTTTTGTATGTCTAGGAGTCTGAATGATAAAATCAGTATTTAAGTTTTCAAATACTCAACTTGTCAAATTTTCAAGTAAAATATAAAAGAAGAACGAATTGTCTAATAAGCTAGACGTACTTTTGCATGTAAAACCAGCGTTTGCCATGCGCTATCAATTTCCTGACACTTTGTAAAACGCAGAAAACGTAATTATCGCGCGGAACGGAACATTGTAACAAAAATCAATTGCAATAAAGTCGCGCTTTAATCGGCAGCAGCTCGTTGCCAGCGTTTGACCATCGAATTCGATAATGAAGATTAAAACGCACCCGTTGCCCTCATTATGCCAAATTACATCGTTGAGCAGCGATAACAGTCATCCACCATTTCTCTTTTCATTAACAATACTCGTGAACCTCTCTATCCGAAGAATGTCACATTTCACCATGATATTTATCTATTCGACACACGTTATTCGTTTTCAACAGTGTTCACGAAAAAATTCATCCCTTCCGCATTTATATACCCTCTTGCATCTTTATAACATTGTTTGCATCTACCAGGTACCCTAATTTTTTTGTAAGGTGATTGTCCCAAATTATTCAGGTAATAAATTTAAAATACTGTCTATTTGAAAATTTAATAAACTAAGTCATTAAAAAAATTTCATGAAAGTGGTTGCATTAAAGATAGTTCAGTCGTTAAAAATTCGAAGATACGAAAGTATTGGACACACGACAGCATCGAAAGTAAATAACAAGAAGAAGAAGTATCCCACACCGTGGCATAAAACCAACAAACTCCGTTAAAAAAGGGAAAAATCTGCGAGAAAGCCCTCGAAATGCCTTTGAGCGTCTCTGTCGTGCATTCCTGAGACCGGCTGGTGCACGTTCAATTTCTCCGGGCGTTTCCATTTACAGATTAAAACGCGACACCCCGTATAAGAAATGCAGAGTCACACACTCGGTTCCAGGTGAAAGAAACACAAACAGCAAAACGATTTCGGCCTCCAGAGGGGTCTCGCGCAATAATTTCCCGATCCATTAAGGCACACGGACGTTCATAAAATACCCGCACAAACACGTGGCGCTCTAACAAGCGGAAGACCCAAGAGGACCGGGGTGGTGGTAGGTTGGACGGCCGCCACTAAGAATTCAATTAACGGTAATTATATGGCGACCCAACCCTCGTTACTTTTCCCTCTATCGGTGCAAGCCTTCCACCGCCTGGCCTTCTTGCAGGTGCATCCATGATGCAGAAGCCTGGCTGCCAGAAACTTCCGACCAAGTCCCATTTCGAGGCTGAAACTGCCCGCCCTGCTGTTCCTCTTCCTTTCCACCTCCAGAAAAAGGGGTTTGCATTTAATAGTGGCGCTTCTCAAGAATTGGCAGGGATTTCCGCGCCACCACGATCCCCTAATTGTGTGTCCACGGAGTTTTAGGGCTGGGACGGCCGCCTTTATGGCGGGGCTGGATCAGGCCGACTGCCAGCCACCCTATAGGCTTAAGATTCGCTCAGACTCCTTTTAACCGATAAAGGAATACACCCTTCTATTTACCCAGGCGTAATTGGGGGTGCAATTTTCAAATACGGACCACATGATAGGCTTTCAGAGGTGGATTCTGAGAGTGGACGACTGGTCCAGATGGAATTTTGAAGATGAGTGCAAAAATAGTGTCGGTACATCGAACATGAAGCTCACACTTGAACTATAGCGTTGTGTAATTAGGGGTGCAATTTTCAAAACTGTGGTGAAATACGGACCATGTGAGGAAATTGACTTCTAAGAGTGGATATTGTGGATAAAATGGACGATGATCAACTATTGATTCAGGTTCATGCTTTTCAAATTTGAAAATTTCTATAATTTGAAGATGTAGAAGCACAATTGGAGAATTTGAAAATTTAGAAATTTAGAGCTTACGTATGATGAATTGTTAAGCTAACTACTTCTAATCAATAATAGCAAATTTCGTATTGTATAAATTCACGTATTCCGTATGACGCACTCATGACGCACTCGCGACATACTCGTGACGCACTCTTGACGCAATCGTGCTGCATTCGTGACGCACCCGTGCTGCATTCGTGACGCACCCGTGCTGCATTCGTGACGCACTCATGACGCACTCATGCTGGCTAGCTTTAATTTTGGAGAAGAGATGTTACGCTATTAATCATGGCAGACAAAGAACATAATCTCACTTATAGCAAATTAAAAACTCGTCGAAAAGAACAAAAATCCTTCACAATTTCTTCTATCATACGAATTGGCTCATCTCAGTTTTAAATAACTTTTAATCCGTTCCATTATTCCCTGTTTTCGCGTACATTCAAACACGAGAGAAATCTGTCGAAAAAAAAAATGAAATACAAATCAATCTATCTGGTACGAATTTAAGGAAAAAAAAAAAGGTCTAAACCGGCCCACGCATGCCAAAACGACAGATTAACAACACCCATCGTTTCCACGGCTCGCGCGGATATTTTTCATTTAACCGGCATCGGGCTTTTAAAATCGGAAATATTTTTTGCCAGAGCAAACACGAATGAACGGCCGAAACAACGGCCGGCAATCGTCAGTAAATTTCACGAGCAACCCCGCCGCTACGAGGGGGTGTAATATCAATTATAAACGCGTAACCAATAACTATGCCCGCGTATATGTGCTCGGCCAGTCACAGGCTAGGATTCGTCGAATATTTACCAATCCCGAGTAATCGAAAAAACGGGAAACGACCGTCAGAGTGCCGTTTCATCGCGTTTATAGAACACATCCGTTTCCCGCCACCGTGTAAATTCTCGGGATTTTTCGAATGTGTCTCATTTCTTTTTTTTTTTTGCGACCCTCGCGATTGATATGGCCGATGGTAAATTATTTTCGTGGAGTAATTGTTAGTGTAGTGGCAATTTTTTCCGTGTGACTATTACACGAGTTTTGTTTTAATTGAGGGTGGAGAATTAAATGTAACTTGATATGGGGTGTTGGAACGGTACGGGTTTTTAGTTATGGTATACTAGTACTAGTGCGGTGTTCTTTTTACTAGTATTCGTGGAATTTGGGGTAGTTTTTGAGGTATAGTATTTTGTTAGAATATTGAAATATAGTATTCTGTTAGAAAATTCAATTATAGTATTTTATTGTAAAATTGAAGTATAGTATTTTGTTACAAAATAATTATGAAGCAATGTTTTAAACATTATACCTTTATTATATACCTTTTTTACGTCCCTATATTATCCTTATTTTAAATCAACCTTAATAACATTGCAAATTGCAACGAAAAGATTATAAATATGCAAGAAAACAAATACGTGAAAAGAGATAATATCCAAAAATATGACAATAGTTATTTAAAAGTGCAAAAGCGTTCGCATACGCGAGTATCTTTGAAGAGGTTATGTCTCGTTATTCCCGGACCAAATATTCGTTATTCATAACGATACTACGATATTCCGCGGACTAACGCAAATTGAGAGACGATAAATTTGAACGTAATTTCAAAATTAACTTCCCTGTAACGGTACGTGCTTTCGAAATTTCCCGAAACGCGAGAACGGTAATAAATACGAGAATTTCGAGATTTATATTCGATTCCCTCGAACCTGCGCACGAATATCGCCGGCGATTTTTCCCGACAATTTTTTGGAACTTTCGCTACGTCGGACAGCGTGTATAATTGAAAACTAAAAAAAATAAAAAATCATTCGTCGATGATTTTTCAAACCGTCCGTCGCTCGTTTACTCGCGATACTCGTTATAAATATTTTTCATTGTCGCGAGTATCCAGGTTAAACAGCGAAAACGATCGAAGCCATCCGAATGAAAAATAGAATTTCCGCGGACGTCAAAAAAAAAGAGTTCAATTTAATTAATTCCATCGGTTAACTGATATCCTCACCAAACGGGTTCCATTGACCCAAAAAATGCATTTACACTCGCTATACCTCAAATAGCTTTCATTAAAAAATTAATATACAGTGCAAATTTAAAATTAAAATTAGGATATTGGAAAAAAAATAATCTGTGGTTGTGTAAAGTTTATTAGTATTAATATTAGAACAATAAAATTGACGGAATTCAGATACACCGGGAATTTATTTAGCATGTCCTTACATGACACCATGTCGAGAATTTATTTAGCATGTTCTTATATGACATCATGGTTGAGAATTATGTCTGTTCGAAGTTTCTGTATTCTCAACCATGGCGTCACATAAGGACATGCTAAATAAATTCCCGATCATATAAGGACATGCTAAATAAATTCCCGGTGTATCAGTCTTATGTCTTATATAAGTCTGTTCGAAGTTTCTGTATTAATAGTTAATGTATTGAGACAAGTTTATTAAGAGAACTAGTTGATCATAAGATTAAGTAAATAAAAAAAGTAAAGGCGTCTGAAAAGTTGGTTTTTGATTGCCGGCGTCAGTACACGCGACTTGCTTCGAAACTCGTGGCGGTTTAACCGTGAAAGCCGCGGCAGCGTAGATAAGTGTTAGGTATCAACTTGTTGCATTAATTACAGCGGGGCGGCTATTAGCCATCGATTCGCGCGAAACCTCGTTTCTCTCTAGTTACCTCTCTTCTCGGTTTCCGTGTACACAGGCGCACGCGTTCGTATGTATACAGGGTGGACCACACAAAACAACCCACCTAATTATCTCCTCGAGCTGCAACAAAGATTGCGTACTCAAATCCTTCGGGTGAATAAAATGCGAGTCAAATTACTTTTCTATATGTTTCACTTTGTGCGTGTTTGTTACATATACAACATCTTTTCAATGTTACTACAGTGATATGATATGAAGTCCATTATTGACAACAGTCAAGATGAAATTTAATAATAATTTTATATTAAACTGCACATAATGTTTGACTGTTGACGGACGATCAAATCGCTTCCACGTATTTCTGCGCATCTAAATGGTATCAACGATAAGCGAGCCGCAGGAAAATATAAATACGCGAGCAATTTTGTCACGGATGATAACCTCTTTACTCGAAACAGATCACGCCTATTGCAAACATTTCGTGTACCGATGCCAACCCACGAGTTGAGGTGCTTAAAAGTGCTCCAATTGTTCAGAATAGAAAGATGGACGCCTCACACGTATTTTCGGCGGTAGCAATTGAGATAGTGCGAAAATGTGACAATAAACGACTTCTCCCATTCCGAAGAACATTTATACTCCTTCCTGTTCATAGGATCAATTTTTAGTCTCGTTAAAACAGAAGCATGTATTTTTAGCGAGGTGTTAAACCCAGGTGTCCCATATTAGGTGCAGTTACCCTGTAAACTACAGCACGGCACAAAATAATAAGAACGAATCACCTATGAGAGAACGGTAACCTTGCGTTGGACTATTTTCAACACGCAACAACTACCATATCGTATAAAAATAACTAGTTTTAAATAAATTTATCAATAATGCTCCCCCACGAAACACCTCGACTCTGTCCTCACACGAATAGAATCCATCGACTTCCGGTTTGTTGAAACTACGGGTAAACGGAGAAATCGTTCGAATTAAGGAATTCGATTTTCCTTAGAGAAAATGGTTGTAATTCATTCAATTAAGGGGTCATTCGAGGAGTTTGGTCTCGCGAAAGCGCGTGTTGCTTTCGAATGAAAGGAAGGTGGTTGCAGGAACGGATACGTGGACCGGAAGTGGTCGGTAGCACTGCGCCGGCAATTACGCGGACCTGCATGGCCATCCCTATCAACTCGTCCACACGTGACTGTATACGAAAGAAATATGTGTGTGCATGTGTTTGTATGAAGCACTCCTTTAGGCTTCGTTCATACGCTCAACAAAATTCAAAAGAATTATAATTATATGATGATACAATATATGGTCTTATTAATTACATTTAACACCAGTTAATTATTGTCATATGGACCATATGTGACATACGTGCAATTTCTACGGTATTATATATTCATGTAGGATTACATGTGTTATTACACATATTAAACACCATTTCATTTATACAAAAATCTGTGTTTATATGATGTTGTATATTTACTACATATGTTACATATGTTACACATTATCATCTCATGTCTGCAAGAGACTACATTTATATACAATTGCATATGTATTATATGTGTTACATATGTTACACATAATCATCTGACTTCTACAACAAACTATGCTTATATAAAATTGCATATGTACTACATACACAACACATATCACATATGTCACACATAATTCTATTCCTACAAATACTGCATCCACATAAAATTGCATATATCATATGTTACATATATTACACCTAACCATGCAATTTCTACAAGAATCCTCCAAACCCAAAGAATTTCATATTGAAAGTCATAGTCTTTGTTCGTTTCACTCGAACTCGACACGAAAACGTTATTAACCGAATCGCGTCAGGGTGCTCGACCTCCTATCAATAATTCCCGCCTTCTTATCGGCGACACGAAGGCGGAATTTTCGCGGTGTGAACGCGACATAAGGCTAGTTCACCGGATGAAAAAAGCGAGCCGCTCTTTTTTCTTCTTCTTGTGCCGGCGCGGTCAGCTCACCTTGATAATGCGAGATATCACGCGAGTACACAGCAACGGACGAGCGTGTGTGCAAAAGAAGAGAATAAAAAAATGCAGGGAAAACGGCGCGGTCATGAGGGGAAAGGAGAAGAGGCCAGTGGGTATCTGTAACTGAATGCTGCGGTTCGCACGAATATGTCGGCCTGCGAGGAAAATTAAATATTACGCGGTCGCCCTCGCAAAAATTCTGCGTCTCCGCGATTTTCCCGCCATTTTTCGAACTGCAGTCGCGCCAACTTGCGCGCCATTTTGTTCAACGAGAAACGCTCTGAGTGAATTGGTACACTTGCACTTCTAATTCAATGTATGCAAAATTTAATTCACGATGAATTGTGCAAAATGTATTTCAAACAATGTATAAGAATGCACACGTGAAATATACGTGTCTCAAAAGTGTATTAACTCTTTCAATTTGAATATTTCTGAACCTATGTGCAAAAAACTTGCTGACAACAGTAATCTACTCGATAGCTTCTTTCTTTTTGCTGATTCATTTTATTAGGTTTTTATTATTATAAATTATATGTCTAAAATAGTCACAGAAACAATGAATTATAAATTGTGTATTTAAAATAATCACAAAACGAATTAATTATTGTTAAAATACATAACTGGTACTTGACTATAAAAATGTCCAAAAACAACTGTATTTTATTTCCCTATTAGACCGTTTAAAAGCAAAACACTCATAACAAATGCAATATTTATGGAAGGGAGAAGAGATTTTACCGGTGAAAATCATTAAGTGCATCGAAATGAAGTGACACAGCGTAATATTGCAGCGGAATGTAGAATGAACGTTATAAACAATTTTCAAAAAAAAAAAGGAGAATAAAAAAAATATCTGACCTCTTGTACACGGTGTATATCACCGCACGCTTTTAGTTTAATAACCAATGCACGGTTACCTACTCGTGTCGTTGCAAAATTCATTTCACAAGAACGCAATAGAAATCGGCGAAAATTTCATTAAAAATTGATGGTTGCATGCGCAGCACTTTGCACGACACCCCGATTCTATAAATTTTAATTAATACTTTCGGCAATCCCTATTGACGATCGATCACGTTTTATTACGATTAGCATGTTAAACACGTGGCGGAATAAAATAAATTTCGTGCGGCCATCATAGTAATCAATTGCGGCTATTTATCTTCGGTGACGGAACGGACTTTTCTCGGGTATTGCGTCCACTAGTTTTGGGATTTTGGAAATTTTTGGATGTTCCAGATTTGAGGATTTAGAAGCTTTATGATCTAGGTTTTTGGAGAGTTGCGAGGTTTGAGTTGCATTGGGGAATTTAGGGATTAGGAAATTTGGGTTTTTTATCCTATAACCATCACAGGTATCCAGTTAGACTAGTAACACAGTATAGATCGTTAACTTAGGCTAGGACCTTGTATTAAGTTAGGCCAATAACACACATACTATGTAACCACCATATGTACCAAGTTAGGCTACTAACAGAGGGGAATAGAACGTGCAGGTGAAGTTAGGTTACTATACTACGCACCCTATATACCATACATGTAAAGCTAAGCTTATATACAATGCACTATGTATACATCTTATAGGTGAAGCTGTGTCAGCAGTGCACTCTACATATGTTACTAATTAGGTTAATAATACACGGAAGTGTATCGAACATATCGGTTAAGTTAGGTTACTATGCACCCTACATACCATACATATAGTCTACATATACAGTTACGAAGCTGAGCACACGTGTCATATGTAACACATATGTTAGGCTAATGAGTTGTATAGTAAAGGTCAGGCTACTATACTGTATAATGGTTAAGTTAGGTGATAAAACGTACACATCCCACAATATACGCAGCTCCGGACCCCGCTGATTTGCCAACAAAGTATCAGAGACAAGGATTCTGGGAATGAGATCGGCGATCAACCGGTGCCCCGTTCGGCGCAGAGATCCTGGCAACCGCATATTCCGACTAAATTCGAAAAGGTCGATATTTCAAATGCCAGCGTCAGGGGTTAACCGGGGGCTATTTTGAGTGCGCCGCACGGCATGTAGGACCCGAACACACCACCCGTCAATAATCCGCTGAATAAACTATCGTCCGCCCGCCCACATGGCCACCCACCCGTCCACCACAACTCCACTCAACCGCCTCGTACAGCCCAGGCATATATCACGTGTACCAGTGTGTATTTCGACATGTGTGTGTGCGTGGAACGTGCTAATATATGTACCGCAGGCGCGGCTGGACGAGCGTACGTCCAGGTTCCCAGTGTCTGTGTTCCCCCGTGTGATCCCGGTGTGTGGGAAGCGGCCAGGGCCGTACAGACCGGGGGGAGCCGTAAACTCGGACCCGGGAACAGTCACCGGGGAGAGACAACGATGGCTACGAGACCGAGAAAATGAGCAAAGTTCCGCCGTATAAAATAATAATTTTGTTGCGGGGCTACACCTGAAATTGTACGGGATCTGTTCGTAAATTATTCGGATGGCTCGTATCGAAAGGAGGACCCCCTCGTCGAGGCTAGACAATCTCCGATGCGCCGGGAAACACTGCTGCATCGATGGTTATTGTCCCTCTACTTGTCCGTAAATATCCCCGTTAAGACTACCCTGGAATGTTGCCCCCACGGCTCTGCTTTTGAATTATTCCGGGATCGTGTTGCTACGTTGTTATAATGCTACTTTTTCGTGAAATGTTTGACAACGGGTCATTTGCATACACGTTCCACGATTCGCCAAATGTTTAACGCTCGACCGTTTCGATGGCTTCTCGTGCCGGCTAGAGAGCCAAGCAAATGGTGGAACGTGAGGCTGTGCCGTAAAAACAGAATGCGTGCGATATATCGAGAAGTATATTTCTACGGTCCTAGATACCTGGATTGCTGTAGTATCTAATTGGGAGATCTATATTCTTGGATAGATATATTTTCAGGTACTGATATCTTCTCTGATATACACAGATTCTTAAATTCCTAGATCCTCGTACTTTCGAATCACTACAGTTTATCACATTTCCACATCTTTGTATTCTTAGATTCTAATGTCTTTGGATGTCGATATCTGTACGTCTCTAATTAAAATTTTACTGGATTATAATTTTCAATAATAATTTAAATAATTTTACTGAATTAAAAAGAATTTTTATCGCAAACAAATTGCGAATGATTTCATATGTAAATAATATTTTGCATAATTTTAGAAGTGAGTTTGTGAAGTTCTTGTTCGTGCTCGAGAGCGACTCGAATATTCGCTAGCAGCAGTCACCTACATACGAAGAGCACGATGTATTATTGACACCGCAACCCCCAATGTAGCCCGCCATCGTCGATCCCCTTTGTGTCCTCCCTTGTTGGAAATCAGACAGGTATGTGTACACGTATGTGCACATATATGCGTCTGACTACGGGGTGGCGTTCTATAAACCACTGTCGAGACTGCGCCAAATAAATATTTTGCAATACAGTAAAGTCTCGATATAAGCGAATCTCTCGGGTCTGAACTTTCGCTTATGTCGTGCAGTTTCTGCATTCATTAAAGTTTGCTGTATGCAGAGGAGCGAGCGAAGGAAATGTCTGAACCGAACGTGAACAAGAAGTATATTGGTGAGATAATCTTGATGCAAGATTTACAGAAAAATTATCGAATTGTCTGAATTTATTTAATGGATTCAAAGAAACAAGGTACCTTGATGATTTTTAAATTCTTAAATTTGCAAATATCAAAATTAGAAAATTTGATAATTTCCAAATTCCTAAACTTGTAAAATAACTAACGCCTACTTCCCCAACCTCATAAATACAAATACACAAATTTAAAAATTTGTAAATTCCAGATCTTACGAACGAGAAAAACATCGAAACAACCAGTCTGGCTTCTTTGTCCCGCATCGCCATTTTCCCCAGACAGGCCTCCCATGCTTCGCGCTATACATAAAAAAAAAAGCATCGTTTCCGCGCGTGACGAGCCTCCTTCGGCCGTCAGACAATTTCATCGGCAATTTCCTGATTCCTCTCTGTCTTTCTGTCTCGCAAGGTGGGAGTAACCTCGAGGCGTACCCACGTACCTGCGCGCATGAATAATGAAAATCCGCAGACTCGGTTGCAATTACCAGCAGAGCGTCGCATCCGGCCTCGATTCAGACGGGATCACTCGCAGCTTTTCGGCTATGCGACCACTGATCTACGCTTTGGTATTAGCCTTGTGCTATTCGATTATCTTTTAACTTTTTCATTTTCAATTCTTAAATTTTTCAACTTCAATTTTTTTAATTACTACATTTTTATTTTTCAATTTTTTCATTTTCCATGTTCCAAATATCAAATTTCAGTTTTCAATTTTTCAATTATTCAATTATTCAATTATTCAATTATTCGATTTTTCGATTCTTCAATTCTTCAACTTTTCAATTTTTCAATTTTCCTCAGATTCCGAAGTTTCTAGACTATCAAATCCCTAGATTTCCATAATCCTAGATCCCCAAATACCATCGTCCTCGAATTTCCACATCTCCAAATTGCCAAATTCCTAAATCTCTAAATCCACAAATTCTCACGTTACATTTCTACCTCCCCAAATTCCTAAATCTTCAAATTCCCAGATTCCCATATCCCTATATCCCTAAATACCCACATCCCCAGATCCCTACTTCTCCAACTAGAATTTTAATTCAGAAGTCCCCAAATCCCAAAACCTTCAAATCTCAAACTTCTCAAATTCCCATACCAGTAAATTCTGAACCAATCCAACAAAAATCCCTAAATCGCACCAAATGAGGTCTCTCTGCATCTTTGCCATATCGTCCGTACGAAAACTAGATTTGCTCTCGACCCCGTGTTTTTAGCCGGAAGATTCGATTAGCGTCGGAAGCGGGAAAGACGCCAGCCTATCGCGACGCGTTCCTGTCTTTAACCACCGCGGCATCCCTTATTGTTCCCCGACAGACAAGGGCCCTTCTATTACCCTAGGTCCGGGATTACTCGACGCTAATCGAATCTACTCGCCGCTAATTGACTCCGGGAGTAATCGCGAGTAAAACTTTCATGGCTCACCCGATTCGCGCTGCTCTGCTTGACTGACAACCGACTCGGTTCGAGAGGGTTCACAAGATGAAGGAGCACGGCTAAAAGGAACGATGCCAGGTGAGAGATATTACGGATGCCTCTTCAGGATTTCACGTAATCTCTCGATTATCCAACAATAGGATTCGTTATACAATTTTAGCATTTATTTACAGCTGACATTTTTTGGATGAATATACATAAAAATTCACCCTGTATGACCCTCATATTATTAACCCTTTAAGGTAACAGTTTGCAAACAGCAAGTTTAAAAATTATTAATTGAAAAGTTAAATTTGAGGTTATATCTCTACTAATAATTTATAGTATTGTGACACTATGTTTGTACTTCATACGTGTAATATTGTGCAATTAGTTAATAAAAATGATTCTTATAAGGAAAAGTCAGGTCAACGACCTCGACAGGATATACCAAAAATACAAAAGTAAAAAACGAAATTTGATTACAGTTACTATGTGGCGATTTTTAGTGGCTCAACCGCGTTAAACGTAATTTCCACCGTGATTTACCTGAAATCTTAAACGTTTCGATTTACAGAACATAATGAGCGAGCAATTTCCCAACTGCGTGCATACGTTCTCGTAGCCTAGTTTTCGTGGTACACGCGTCATTTTACCGCAACTGTTCGAGCAGCAAGAAGATTTCATATTTCTATATGTCTGCATTTTTATATCTTTAAATTTGAATTAATTTTAAGTAAATTTGCAAATTTCGAGGTTCGAAGATTAACAATTAAGTTTGGAAATTTTATACTTCTTTTTCATATTTTAATAGAAAATCGAAGGAAAAACCGATCGGATCGAAACAACTTGCATTTATTGGCTGGCGATCATCATAATTATCTGATCGTCCAGACGATTAAAATTACGCGTCAAGTCGAGCCTTATTTCACAGTGTCAGCAGAGGTGCGATTCTATCGATCGACTGCATTCCAAGTGTCGATACGTTTTCACAACAACAACAACAACGGAGAAACCGGGTCTTGTTCCGTTCTCGATCGACTCGTAATTTCCTTCCGGTGGTACCTCGTGATTTATCGCCGAATCGCGTGTCCCCGCTAATAGAATCGTCGCTTAAAAAGACGACACTCGCTTGTTGGACGATCTTGAAATTATCTTGTCCTCGTAAGAATTCATTCGTGCCGAGCCCTTGCCTTGTAATTACTCTTCTGCTTTTTTTATGGACAAGATTTAAATATAAATATCAGAAGAAGTCAAATTAAAACATAGACACTGTTTTAAAAAATGCAGTAAAAACTATAGTAATACTGCTTTAAAAAATATAATGAAACAGTGCAAGAAACACTATGTTAAAAATATACAAAAAATGCAATAAACAGTGTACTCAAAAATATAGTATAAAATATAACAAATATGAAATTAAAAAATATACAAAAATATTATAAACATCACATTAAAAATAAAATGCTATATTGTAAAATATTATGAAAAATACAATAAACACTGTGTTAAAAAGTACAATAAACAGTATACTAAAAAATGTACAAAATATAATAAATAGAATAGTAAAAAATATCATGAAGAATATAATAAAATTTACAAAAAATCGCAATGGACCCTATGTTATAAAATATAATAACCAATAAAAACAGTTAACAACAATATGAAAAATAGCAGAAAAATAAATATTGAGATTTAAACATCGTAAAATTCCCCGATGCTCCATCACGCGTCCCCATTTCGAGTCCGCAACGGTACAAGTCCGCCGCATCCCACATGTCGAAGCATCCTCCTCCAGAAAAAAAACCATCGCCGTTGTATCTGGCCGTCGCGAATGCAGGAAATCAGGCGTGTTAGCCATAACCATTACTTTCTTAACACCCAGTACATGGTCTAGGTTGTACAAGCAGCCGAACGTACAAGCGTGTCTGTCGGTACGTGTGCACGTGACTGGTGCAAAAAGAACACAGGACGTTGCATGTGGACGTCGATGCGGTGTACCTTGACACGGATGGCTCCCTGAATCAGCCGACAGCTAGCAACAAACATCAGCTCGCTATCACACACGCCTACCAGCTACACCGTGCACGCTGCCAACGAGCGTGCATGAGTGTGCGACAGTTGACGAACGGCGCCGATAAGCCCGTCATCAAGCTGGCCAGACCGACGACCACGACGACGACGACGACGACTCCGTAGGAAATGGAATTTCCTCCGATTCAAACCGTGAGCCAAACTGCTGATATCACCGGTTGCGAAGGATTCCAAGGTGATTCTTGAGCTACAGTTTCATTCTTGCGGACATTTGCACCTAGGCCACATTTCGGGCAGAGGACACTGAGATAAATTTGATGGGTGGGATAGGTTTCAAGATTCTTCATTTGGAAATCAATTTTTGTACTTGGAAGTACACCTCTGCGATATTTTTGTGGACATTTGGACCTAGGGCAAAGGGGAACTCTGAGATAAATTAGCTAGGTAGGATAAGTATCTCCTCTGCGATATTCTTGGAGATAGCGAAATACCTAGCAAGGGCACGTTTCAAGCAAAGGGGGACTCATAGGATAAATTAGCTGGGTAGAATAAATTTCAAGCTTCATCATTTGGAAAACTACAATTTTTATACTTGGACATACACCTCCTCTACGATGTCCTTGTGGATAGGCAAGTACCTAGGATACATTTCATACAACTTAATGGTGGACTCAAAGGTAGACATTAGTTGGATCAGTCTGACATGAAGTTTTATCAAATCTCATAGGAGGATCTTCAAGTTTCTTCATTTAGAAGTCAACAATTTTTATATTTGCAAATGATGCACCTGCTCTACGATACTCTTGTGGACAGTCACTTAGTAGACAGTCATTTTGTAACATTCAAAGGTGGACATTAACTGGCTGAGATACCTCTAACCTAAAGTTTCATTAAATGAAAAATATTCGATACTAAAAGAGTCCTTGATAATTCAGAAACGTAAAAATCAGAGTCGAAGATATTTTCTACCAGCAGAACTGATGAACCATCAGACCTATTAATACTTGGCACGTAAAATTCACGGAACGTAAATCCAGGATCTTGCTCGTAGCTCCAACAGACTATAAAGGTATATAACCGCAAAGCAACTGCTAAGGAAGCAGCTAAAGATGATTTTGGAACGTGAACAACGTGCTTCACGATTCAGTCAGAGATGAGAGGGCGTGGTTCCACCCCTTGCAACCCCCTCAACGCACCCCTACCTCCCCCCCGTGCAGCCCCTAGTGCATTACGGAAAGAGTACTTTCGAAACATTGGGTGCTCGCTTTTGGGGTAGCTTCTGCGAAAGGGTGCCACCCTGGGTGGTTGTTTCGTGCTTCTATATATTGTATATATATGTATGTATGTACTGTATGTATATGTTCTATGTGTGATGGTATACAGGATGATTCATTTTCGTATGCATTGCTTGGGAATTATGTGAAGAAATGTTTTGGATTTGTGGTATTATGAAATTTTTAGTTTTTTAAGTTTTGATATTTGGGAAATTCGGATATATGGCAATTTAGATATTTGGAACTTTCTATATGTGGAAATTTGGATATATAGAAATTTCAATATATGGAAATCTAGATATATGGCAATTTGGATAGTTGAAAATTTGGAAATTTGGATATATGGAAATTTAAATATATGGCAATTTGCATATTTGGAAATTTCTATATGTGGAAATTTGGATGTATAGAAATTTGGATATATGGAAATCTAAATATATGGCAATTTGTAAACTTGGAAATTTGAAAATTGGGAAATTTGAGAATTTAGGAATTCAGAAACTCAAAAACCCGAGGATTTGGAAACCACTCAACTTCGACTGAAAAATTGACTTGGTAAAACTTATAACCGTTCTCTTCTACAACATAAATCAATATTCACCGTCATATTGATTCCTACATATAAAATACCACCATATTTCCATTTAATCCCATTACATAACCTAACATCATTGCAACATAATTCTGTCACCACATAAGATTGATGTAGCATTGAAAGCGTCAAAAAGAAAACATGCCGTTTAATGGAGACCATTGAAAAGATAAGATATTTCGGTCCACTCGTTTACCTTCCACCGCCCGCCATCTTTATTGTAACGTTGCTTAACGCGTTTTTGCATTATGGAAACGGAAGCCAGGATTTAGTGGCTGCGAGGAGGTGTTTGGGATTCGATGCTTCGCAGGTGTCCAAAGTTTCCGGAAACCTGATTTTGCTGAAATCCCGTGGGAGACGAAACTTGTTAAGAAAATTTAGGCTACGCGGTTTCTTGCTGCCGTGGCGCAAACTTCTGGAAAGACGCCGCATACTAAGTTTTTGAAAAGCGCAGCACAGATTTAGAATTAAGCACAAAAAAGTCTGTTCGTGTGACGTTCTACGAAAATTGAAATAGTAAATTTCTAGTTTCAAGATTTTTGATATTATGTATTCTCATTGACGTGGTAATTGAAGAATTATTGTATACATTAATTTATACATATCATTTTATAAATTTATACATGTATAGATAAGGTCATACATATGAAATTGTATATAATATAATTTATATACTTACAATGTACATTTAATAAATATGTACAATAAACATAATAAAATACATAAAATAATTATAGAATAATTATAAAATATTACAAAAAGAAAATTTATATATATGAAATAAATTTACACATACTCATACGATTATACATATGTGCTCATTGTATTTTACTTCAAAACCAAAAGCTGCTGATGGAGCATCCATAAACCTAAATTAAAAATCCGCCATTTAATTCCCTAGAGACAGTCGATAATTAATTGCAACGAACAATTATCCAATATGTACTTTGAACAATTCAGTTAGCTCGAATTTAAAAAGAGTCGAACGAAACTACCCTTATCTTGGTTCGCCATCGGCGCACGTTAACCAATTATCCTAAAGCACTATTCCATGGAATATTACAGAAGATCGCAAATATTCGAGCAGATACATGTGTGTATATGCATATTTGAAATGTTCCACACGACATGGCAGGCAAGATAGCTTGAAAACGGGGTGAGAGTAGAGCCCCGGGGTGGCTCGAACCAGGCCAAGAGAAGGGATGTGCCTCTCTTCTTCTCTTTTACCCCCCTTTTATTCCCTTTCACTGAATATAGCGAGCACACTGGCACACCCTTATTGTCGGTTCCAGGCACCGGCATACCTGATCTTATGGGAAATCCATACTGGCCCTTACTTTGCAGGGAATAGAGGGGATGAGGCACCCCTAAACTCTTTCTTTCCTTTATACGTCAGGTTCGACGTGGAAACCACCCCCTTTCTTGCGATTCAAAAGCCATGAAACTGCCCGATACGATGGGACTAAACCTATGGTCGATTTTGTGGAAATGAACAACGAGTCAAGCTTCCTTTGTGGATTTCTATGCGGAGTGCAATTGTTTGCCTTTCGAAAGATACCTGGGGGTTGTTTTTAATGATTGGAAATGTGTGGAGATTTTTTATGATTGACAGGTTCGATGATGTGGAAAGTTTTCAGTTTCATGATGTGTGATTGTTCGGTTTCATATGTGAGTGTTCATTTTGATATGTGATTGTTCGGTTTGATGATGTGTGAGGGTTCATCTCAATGATATGTTATTGTTCATTTTTATAAGTAAGGGTTAATTTTGATAATATGTGATTGTTCATTTTCTGATATGTGGTTGTCAATTTTAGTGATATGTAATTTTTAATTTTGACGATATGCAATTAATTTTGAATTTCTCATTTCAAATCAGTTGCTAACTTGCAAAAATAAAATTACTAAAAATATGTACAAAATACTGAAATTAGAAAATTTGCAAATCCTATAGAATTCATAAAATATTTGTACCTACACATCGACGTCGTTATTTGAAAATTAGCAAAATGGAGGATCAGACGGCTATCACCAGTTGCGTGCTGGGTTGGCACGTGTGTAGGTGATTTAATTGCCTGAACGAATGAGAACGATCGTGCGAATGATAAACTAGAGACTTCGAAGCTAATGGTGGGAGCACCTTTCCTTCATAAATAACTGAAGTGGCGATGCTCATCAATGGGGTGATTTCAAACACAGTTCCGCTAAAGATATTTATAACATAAAACATCAAATGAAAAATTTCAAAGTCGTTTTTATTTTTAGATTTCTTGCAATTGAAAAATTAATGGCTGAAAAACTTTCTATTTTAATTTTATATTGTATCTTAAATTTAGATCTGTTAAAGCAATTATTTATAATAAAATTAAGACAAGTATATTTGAAAAAGATCTTGAGAGGACTTGTATCTAAGTAAATATGAGCAACATAAATCAAGATTGTAATTAAAATTTGTAATTAAAAATTGCAATTAACAACACCAAATACGTAATCATCTTAAAAAAAGATTTATATCTAAGTTTGTTTTCACTCCATCTGTATTTTAACATCGAATCAAAATAATACAGCTAACAAAAATAAAAGCTGATACATTCGATAATTATTAAAAACTAATTACATAATTTAAAAGAGCACATATTGTATATATAACATTATACCAATTATAAAAATGTCACAAGTTCATAATGCTTCAATCGCGCGGCATAAATTAGTTATTGCTATAAAATTGAACTTTCCAGACGGACTGTATATTATCAGTGAATTATTTTATTGTTAATCCCGAGATTAATAGCGAAAAACAATGAAACGAGGAGAAAGTAAAGTTGTAGAAAAATATCGCTCGGCGAGTAAATCGATTTCCCGTCATTTACAAGCTCCATTAAGTCCTTCGAGCCCGTCGTTAAAGAACGAAACCCCTTATGCCAAACCCTCGGCCTTTTACTACGACTTTCAACGTCCAGTAATTTAATCCTTTAACGAGAGAATCGCATGCCTCATTAGCGCTCGAGGATTCCACGTGCCTTCTGCAGCTTTGGGAACAGTGCAAAGCCGCCTTTAAGCGCTCCTGTCTGCAGGATTTGAAGGATTCAACCCCTATGAAGAATGAGGCCAACCCAAGGAATCGAATTTTTATAATAAATTTTTTTTTATTAACAGGAAGATTTGTAAAGATGATACATGATGCTTGTTATCATTTTTCGTATGGATTGTAGTGTATTAAAGATTAAATCATTGGGGTAGTTCATGACGCACTCATGACGCATTCATGACGCACTCATAATGCACCCATGACGCACTCATGATGCATTGACGACACATTCGTGACGCACTCACAATGCACTTATGACGCATTCGTGACGCACCCATGACGCACTTGTACTTCAGCCGTGAACAATTTTATTCGAATTTTTAATACGCTTCAGTTTGGAGTTCAAGTTCTATTATAATTTGCATAGAAAACGATTGTACTTTCTCGTATTTTTGGAAACGACCAAGATAAGCGTACAGAGTTCGTGAATCTAGTTACATTAATTTCTAACATCGAAGAAACGTCAGAAGAAACGCATTAAAAACCCGGTTACTGAAAAACGTTTCTTGCTGTTTCCTTTTAAAAGTCAGCTAATCCAGCTTAACTGTAGCCGTGTTTCTCGGACGAAACAGAAGGGAAAACAGTAATCGCATTATGCATTCGCGCCGAATACGTCGTTATCGAATTACGCGTTCATCTTTCTTCGGGCGTCTCTTGACGAATCGCGAGGCTGATTCACGCGACGCGAATGAATCCGTCGATCGAAATAATATTTTTCAACGGGAACTCCGTTGGAGGGGAGACGTGTTCCCGTATTATCGTGAACGGAACGCAGACGACACTGATAACAAATTTTGATAGGCCGTTGCCGGTCGGTTTTTCACAATAATGTTGACACGTCGTGAAATTCCGGTTGTTCGCTCGACGGCAAAGAGGATTTGTCCTGTCCCGTGTCCGGGATACGATAAAAAACAGTCATTTTTTTAAATAACCATGATTACGAGTCGGAATTAATCGTATTTTATTTGTACTTCGCGAGGTAACTGTATCGAATTAAATTTTATCGATTTCTTCGTACAATTTTAGATGGAATGTTAACAGAATTTATTGTCGATGATTTCTACACTTCAACATTTTATTCGTCATATTTGTAAATTTTTTAATTTCCAAGCTTTGTCAAGTTTTTTACAACAAAAAATGTTTGTCTACAAATTTGATTTCTCAATTTTGTAGATTTTTAAGACTCAAAATTTTATTTGTCAAGTTTTTAAATTTCAAAGATTAATTTGACAAGTTGGTAAATTTATAAATTTCCATCAATAAAGAGTTTTAAGAACAAGATTAAAATTGGAATCATGTGAAGTACAAATTAGAATTGCAAATCGATACATTGTTGCACAATGTAAATTGGCCATAAAATATTTCAGCGACAAGTAATCGGGTAAACCAAACGTTATACAACAGTTTTTCGCGATAAATTACAAGCAGTGCGTCACTGCGTGGGGCTATCCATGCCATTATAAGCGTATTTCGAACATTTTGTCAGAATGTACTAAGACTGACGTCAACTGAACACACAGTGAGTCAGGTTTAACCTGAACTGTAACATTACATCTTGTAATGAACAAAGGGACAAGTGGTTGGACAGAAAGTTTATTCGTTAAGGAATTTATATTCAATTAAACTCATATTTCAAAATTTTGTATTCGTAAGTTATGAAATCCTGCAATTTTCAAATTTATGAATTTCTAAATTTACAAATTTCTACATTTACAAATTACTAAATTTCCGAATTTCTACATTTACAAATTTCTAAATTCCCAAACTTCAAAATTATAAATTTAAAAACACCCAAATTTCACTACTCCAATCTTATCTACCAAACGTAAACTTTCCTTATCGACAATATTACATACAACAATGTATATAATATTTGTTTCTGCCACATATATGTTGCAAGAAGTCCGTAAGCAATATCTATAATATAGTAAGCAAACTCATCACTTTCCTTTGCTTTTTATTTCACGAAGCCAGTCAGTTCAGCTTTTAACCTCATGCGTTCGGATCACATCTAACATACGTTGTGTTTCTCACGATCCAAAGACATCAAACACGTCCCGTGCACGTGTTCAGATCGACTTTTATTTCATTTTATCGACATTTATTCCATCGTCCAACGTCGCACAAATTTAATACGAACTTACTTCAACATGCAAACACATTTCAAAATTCACAACCAAATTTTGTAAACTACATATGTATAATACTAAATTTCTGTTTACAAAATTTCTAAGAATGTAAACTTGAAGTATTTCAGTCGTGAACCACCCTGTATATTACGAACAGCGCAAACCTACCCCAAGACTTTTAACGTTGCTTATAAACATAGAAAAATTCAATTGAATCGTGCACCACTTCTTGGTCCCCGAATATAGTGTCAAGTCTTTGAGGCGATAAAGTTGCACAGAATTTCTTGTTAAAACAAACAGAAAAACCGTTCGTATCAATTATTTAACCTAGAAACGCTTTTCGAGGTGGGTTCATGCATAAATGGCTGAGCAGGAGTCCAGTTTTTACCTAACCTCAAAGAGTTAAACTCATCTCCGACATTTTTCTGTATCGATAACGGAGTTACAACCTCGTGCAATTGCGTGGATCCTGTATATAGTGTCCCACAATCGTAACGTTTCGTGTAACCGTCCCGAAAAGCCACCCACATCCAAAACAAAGCTCATATTAGTATCCGGTCCTCGCCATCAGTTTCCAAAGGGCTGTTAATTTCTGAGGAAGCCATCGTTCTTCAGGGTCTGAAGGGACCAACCTAAGAGGGGAGAGGACGAAGGGTGTAAGCGACTTACATCCATAAAATCATCTGGGTACGGTTATGAAAGCTGCGGATCCTGTGAACCTAACACTTTGACCAGAAAAATGTGGACTGCTTTGACAAACTACTCCCAAAAATCAACGTAACCGCAAAGCAGGTTCAAACAAAACGCGCGGCACAGAGAAAAGACAGGAACGGTCTCAATCACGATCCTGTGCACACGCTGTAAGCTTAATCGCGGCGATCAGTGTGCGCGTTCGTTCCTAATTACCTCGTTCTCCGCGCGATCGACGCTGCTGAAAAGGGGCTGATATCGCGGGGGATGCTTTCGAAACGTGGCCAGCCAGCACATCCGGTCGGCGCAAGCGTGAAAAACTTGTGGATCCAGCGGGAAAGAAAGGTTCGTCGGAAACGAAAGGGAACGAGAGGGAAAGATTGATTGCCAGCCGCGTACGCGCGCGGTCGAAAGAGGAAAAAGAGAGTTAGAGCGAGGAGGACGGAGGAAGGAAGGGACCGGAAGAAGACGGGCAGAGGGAGAGAGCTGGAAAAATATAACCTGTTGGACCGCGAAGAAGCAAGAGCGAGGCTACGAAGAGCAGGACCAACGATTCAGTGAATGATAAGAGAGAAAGAGAGAAGAAAAGATGAGCGTCGGAGCGAGACAGACTCGTTAATTCAAAGGAGGGGAACGAGAGGGAGAGAGAGAAGGGAGCATCGAAGAGAGAGGACTCGAGGATACGGATAGAGGAAGAAGGACGTTAACGTCCCGAACCTACCTCAACTACAACTTGACTTTCGCGGTTCGATTCTGATCGGATCGATCTAACTAGCGCGCCACCGAGCTAACCAGCCACCGGTATTTACTGTTGCTCTCTTCGCTACAGAAATACCACCCTCTGTCCCGTTTAGCGAATCAAAAACTTCTGATGTTCTTGCGGTGACGACGTTGTTTGCCGCTGATTTTTAGTCTCTTTTTTAGGGTGGTCATGTTGCAGGATTTTCTTATACTAACTTGGAATCGTTAATGTTAAAACTAGTAAAGAGGTGAAATGACTGTTGTACAAGTTCTTTATTTGAAATTATGAAGTTTGATTTTTTTGACATCTGTGTTGATCTGCATGAAGATGTACGTTCATTTATGTTTTATCATTTGTTACTTTCCAACTTCATTTTTAATTTTAATGTATGTGTGGATTATCCGATGATGGGTTTAGTAATAAGTTAACGTTTATGATTACCATGTATTGATCTGAACATTTTATAGAAATTATATCTGGAAGTTTTAGATTCTTAATTTCCAAAATTACGGAATTATCACATTTTCAAAAGTTGAAATTTGAAAATTTGAAAATTTCAAGACTTTTCATCCAGTTTTCAAGATTTAACAATTTTGTGGCGATATAACGCGAGGATACTTACTACGTGATGTAACATGTGGTGATCCATAACGCATAGCAATAAAATGCGTACAAATCTAATGAATAGAAATCTACCTTGTGCAAAACAATGCGTGGCAATATAACGCATGGCAATATAACGCGTGGCGATATAACGCGTGGAAATCGATTGCATGGCAATAAAATTCATAGCAGTCTAATAAGTAGAAGTAATATGTCGCGTAGTGATCCAACGCATGATATATCATGTGAAGATCTAACGGTAATCGTAAAGATCTAACGCGTGGTAATATATCGCGTGAATATCTAATGCGTGGTAATATATCGCGTGGAGATCTACTAGACGGTAATATATCGCATTGAGATCTAACGCGCGACAATATATCGTATTCCAACCCACCGAAATAATCCGGCATCTCCACGAGAGAAAATTTCGTCGGGACTCGAAAAACTCTGTAACGTCACGCTCGATCGAAAAAAGACCGTTTTCAGCTGAAAAATTGCAACAAAAATATCGAGCGAAACCGATAAAAAGAGCCGGGGCGGACGTGATATTTTTATGTAAGCTCTTATCAATACGGTAAAAAATAATCACGAGAACGGGCTACCGTTCGAAATAAACCGCCGATGTTGTTAATCCTAATTGTAACGTCGAGGCAAAACATTCGTTCCGCTCGGCGAATCGCGAATGCAATTCGTCCCGAATTTATCCTGCAAAACTGCACGACCGACGGAATTGTTTCAAATTCCGCTGGCAACGTGGACAAAAGGGCGTCGCACCGTGAAAGATTCAAAGGGTTCGCGCGACGAGCACACTTTTCAGATCGATCATTGTTACACCGTCACGCGCTAACGGCACGGTGTATGGTTTTTGGAACTAAACGCGGACAGCATCGCCGGGATTAATTTATGCAGCTGGACGATCGATGGGCTAATGGAGTTCGCCAGGTTGAATATCCGTGCAGCCTGGATTTCGATACCGGTTCAGACGAATTTTATTTCCGTTACTCGTTCGATTAACCGAATCAAAATGTTTCGCCTTTTTTTCAACCGAAATTCCCGTTTATTCACTCGTCTGTTACGATTAGCGGAATTCGGTTAGGGTGTCAGCATTTGTCAATATTTACCGATTCTTCTTCAATTTACTGACTTTGGCCTTCTTAGATTAATACACTGTGTCCACAGATTTCTCATATTTCATATTCGAGTGGTTTGATTTTTGGGTTTAGGTTATAGCATCAGATATTTATAATAATTCTGTGTAGTTCAGTTAATAAAAAGTGCAAATGTAATTCAGTATATTTCAATATTAAATCAGAATATGTAGAAAGGATA
The DNA here is from genome assembly GCA_945859555.1 of Megachile ligniseca. Lineage (NCBI taxonomy): Eukaryota > Metazoa > Arthropoda > Insecta > Hymenoptera > Megachilidae > Megachile > Megachile ligniseca. The sequence goes on from OX243790.1 coordinate 5,183,121, forward strand.
ACTACAAATACAAAAGTACATATTTATCACAGCTAATTATTTTTCATGATTAAATTTATAAATAAGAGTAGCAAGCAAACAGTGGAAATGAACTGTAAAGCTGTGATTTATCAATATTAATTATTGTTGCAATCGATCGTTTTACTTCATTTTATATTTTTGTGAATTCGTACAGAACTTGGTTAATTAATATATTACGATTTAATTGAATCGTCTCTTTCTAGTATAATTAATACATCGCAAACTAATTAGAGAACGATAATCTGAGACCCATAAAAAATATTTTACTGCTACACACGAAATTGTAAATTGAAGAACAATTTCAGAGTAGAAAAATATTTGATAAATACTTTGATTCTGTGTGAAAAATCATTTTTTTTTTGTACAAATCAAATTTAATTTTATAATTTTTAAATATTTATTGAATCAATAGTTTCTAGAAATGTAGTATTCTTTAAACAAAAGAACTGTAAATTGAAAGTGTGAAACTATTAAAATGTACAAACATAACCTCAAAATTTAAAAAAAAAATAAGTCATGTTTACGCGTTCTTTAAATTTCTTCCAAAACATTTCCTCGAACCCACCAGCACGGCATATGCAATTAATCGCAGATTTTAACGATGTTTCGAACGGTCTCCCTATCCGCGCGCCACCCCTAAAATTACATTTCCGCGTCAATTACCCCCAACACAATTAATTAGAATAGATGTCCGCAAACGAATGGAAAATATGCAAATATAATAATAAAATAACTCTCGGATACTATTGGCACCCTTTTAACTAGCTTAAAACACTCCGAACGTTAATGAAATTACAAGGATAACATTAAATTTAAATAACCGGCGATATATTACGAATTCTATTTAAACTTGTTTAAAATTTCTCCTGCTTATGTTCTCGGTTATATTTTAATTTTGTGTGGAGGTAATAATTTTTGTGAAGGAAACAATTGTTATGCGTATTTACAAATGATTGCAGTTATATAGTATTTACGTTAATTTAACATTATACAGTTTTGTATTATTTTAACAATTTTATTTTTGTATTAAAAAACTAACCTGTAAAATTAATTTAACACTTTTTGTTGTCTTTAATTTAGTTAAAAATACATAAAACACGAAGTTGAATGAAATTAACAAAAACAGTGTCTTTCGCAAGCAAAAAGTGACAATCAAAATATAATAATACGAGGACAGAAAATACAATAAAAATGTGGTTTTACAAGTGCAAAAGAGACAAAATATTAGAAATAATATTTAAGTTGAAGAGAACGAATCAGAAAGCAATGCGTTCACGAAGAATCTTTAATCGGAGCATGCGATTGATCATGCTGCTTGGAAAAATAATCCGTGGATTATCTTTCTTGCGAGATACGCGCGTCTAATCAATTCGCGAAGAAAAAGTTGTGCGATAAGTCGAATGTGACAAACTAGTCATCGAATGTCTATTTCCTCGATTCGAGTGTGACGCGAAAACTCAAGGATTCTTCTTGCGCGAAAAACAGCTAATTTTAAATTATATAAAATATAAGAATATTGTACAAACCATTTCACAAAATTATTTTCCTTAACCTAAATAGTATTTTAATAAAAAAAAGGGTCATATCAAAAAATGGCAGACATGTCAGAAACAATTAATTTGTATAAAACAATTTCGTGTAAAAATTCTATTTAATCGATACAGTAATATTTGCTATAATACGAATTTTAAATGAACCCGTTAATTCACCGGAATTTCGTTACCAGAAAAATCCCCGGTCAGTACACGGAACTGCCAATATTCTCTCGCAAAATGGAGCAAGTTGCTCTCGTCGGAGGCATGCGAGCTGCCAGTAGTTCGCAAAATAAAAGTCGAAAATAACGATGTAGCCGGCGGTTAATGAGTCAATACGCGTTAAGTGTTACCCTCGCAACTTTTCCGCGCTCGTCCCCTCCGCGAAATTCGTGTAACTCTTTCAATTAAAAGTTTCGCGCGCGCGGTTCATCTTCATCCCGCGACCCGCGCGCCCGCCATCGCGTTCGCTACTCCGCTTCGTAAAAAAAAAGAGAAGAAAAAATACCGAGAGGGGGAAAAATTAGAGTGCAACGGAATAATGAGTTACTCGGCAGTGAAAAACTCGATGTTCCAAACTCGTTCGTATATACATATTTTCCCCGTCATGTTACTAAATTACTCCATTTTCATTCTTCTGTCACGCCGAACACTTATGGCGCGCGATTCAAATCCCGCAAAATGACAAACACGAACTTTGACTTATCTGACGTTACTGAAAGTCTGATCCACATTATCGACCCACGTTCTGCTTCTGGTTATCATACATTAATATATACATGGTTATATATTTAGTTGTATTAATCTATATTTACGGATACATTATTTGATTATATCAATAATTTCTATTAAAATCTGACTGTTAAAACATTCGTTGGCAAATTGAACACTGTAGGGTACTTAATTTATAGAATGCAAAGTTACAAAACTTAATTGTTTGATATTGATTTATAATTTATTTTACGTTTACACCCGTTTCTGCAATTAAAGGAATACACCGCTCTCGTTACAAGTGCATTCTAAATCACGTAGATTACATAACTATTATGAATAATAATGAATCCATTTGACGTGTACGAAAATAAATTTTATTACATCTAACCCGTTGAGGCATGAGGACCTAATTAGGATCATCGCAGTAAGTTGGCACGTGAACCAATAGCATCCACTGTTTCCGGCTACCAACCGGACGCTCACTGCATGATTGCAAACAGGATACGTCCGTTTGTTACATTCTTTCTCTAATTTGACCCGTGTGCACCCCACGCTTTCCCAGAAGTTGACCCTTGTTCTGTGCACCGAAATTTAAAAACGAGAGAAATGTTAGGAACAGGGGTTGATCACGTTTAGAGGTGGACGTGTGGATGGGGCCTTAGCACATCAGCGATTGATTTACGAACCCTCGTATTGCGGAACAAGTCCGATCACGTGGTGATAATGTGGCAATCGGTGGACTCACCTTGTGGTGCTGCATGATGGCAGTGGCCTTTCGCTTGGCGGACATATTCAGTCCCGATGCTCCGCGTGTCTTTCTTCTCCTCGTGGAGCGAGTGCGATGTTTCCGTCTGTTTCTCTGCCGGTGCCGGCTATCAAGTTTTCCCAGATTCTCCTCTCGCACCCCCGAAAGCGTCGCTGTCGTGACAAAAGCGTCGTCGGTGCTCCTTTTTTAAAACTGTCCTCGCTGATAACGAGACGCGATAGGTTTCGTATAATTTCGTCCACGCTCACAAACTTCGCCAAGAGTTCTCCAACACTCCGATTGAACGGTCGTACACAACGCGCGTCGCGGTCTGTCCTTGTCTCGCGCACGATCCGCGAACTTTAAGCCCGCGCGCAACAACACCACGTAGCGGCGCCGCAAACCGTTGCGATAAAATTCCCGCGGTTGCCGCAGGTGTCGATGTGGATGTCGAGCGCGAGTGAAAGAAGGGCGGCGAGCCCGCACGAAAACTCTACCTTCGTCGACCGATCCCGTCTTCCGTTCACGTACGTGATGCACCACGGAGCTGCTGTCTCTATAAAGTCCATCGAGCCAACGTAACACCGGCGGAATCGTGATCAGCTGGCGGGTCCGAGCGTTCGGGCATCACAAAAAGGGGACTCTTTAACACGGCACCGTTCCGCCCCACGGGTGAAGACCACGCCGTAAACACCGTGCGGGTAAACAACAGGGATGAAATCGCGTTTCGATCTTCCTCGTGCACAAGTCGCGTGCCCGCGCACGCCGCGAGTTTCAACAGTAGATCCGCACACTCGGCACACGATAGTCCTCGAAGGTCGTCTGCGGACACCGGTGAACGCGAAATCTACCGACAAGAAAATCCCCGGTTACTGCGACAGCTGAGAGAGCGTGACGCTCTTGGACAAAGTCATAGAACGTCCTCGCATCACAGGCGCTCACGGCAAACTGACGACTGGCGACGCGGCGGCGACCCCCCTCCCTTCTCTCGTTCACCTCACCCTTTCCACTGCTCTGCCTCACCTCCGTCCTCGCCGCCCCCCCGTTCCTCTCGACTCCCCCACATCTCCTCACCCCAACCACGCCGACCTCACTCCACGTTTCACCCATACCCCTACTCTCCCTTTCCCTCTCTTTCTATATCGCCCCTTCCCCACTGTACCCCGTCCCCGTTTCCCGTCCTCTCCTTCTATCGCCGTCTCTCTCCGATGCCGCGCCCTGCTATGACCCGTACCGCTCTCGCTCCCCGAGCGGTCCTCCTCGAACGCGTCAACCCTCTCTCCTTCAACCCTGGTTCCTTTCGTATCCCTCTCTCTCTATCTGTCTCTCGTTCTCTCTCCTTTCGGCTAACTGTCCGCCTCGGTCTTCCTTTCCAGCGCCCTCGGTTCGACTCGGCTCCCCTCGCCTCGGCGGAGGCGGCAAGGTAGGGTCTGTCACCATCGAAGGGGCCGCTGGACGGGCAACTCCGAGGGGCAGGGGGATCGAAAGGGGTGCAAGGGGCCGCACACGAGCATCACAGGGGCAAGGGAGAGGAGTACCTTTCGCCGTGGGAGATGGTTAGGCGAAGGGGGACACCGGTTGTCGAGAGGGGCCAAGGGGCGCCCGGCACTCATCGGCCGAAGGGGCTTCCACGGGTGTGTTAGGCTTGTGCTTAGGAGGGTTACGTGCACACCACTGGCCCTGTCTCTATGGACACGTCTGCGACCGTGTGGAAAACGTGGACGTGCACGGGATCCCTGCTCTCTGTTGCTTGCCGTCTATCTGTACGCTCGTCTTTGTCTTCTGGCCTCTCTGTTCGTTGCACACCGGCGCGATATCATTCGGCTCTGATGGTGTGCAAGCTTGCACGCGCGACCGTTCGCGATGACGAGTCATCCGAAAGGAGACTCCGGTGCGTGTGTTCCGATGGATCTTTAATGCTACGGCTCTCGAGTTATTAGCTGGACGTAACGACGGTTGCGTCGACCACCTGCGGGGCTGATAAGGGATACCAGGGTGTCCGACTCGGGGAACCACCGAATGGGGGGCGCACGGTTTTACAACGGGCACTTTGTTCCAGCGAGCGAGATTGGAGAAACACGGCCGGACTTCAAAGACCGTGCGCGAGGGCCGAGCTCGGTCAATAATTTCGGCTCGACAAAAGTTATATCGTTTTTGTTAATACCTTTGGTCAAGTTATACGTGGCCTTTCTGCTTTCATTTTAGACTGTCTCATTAAAAATGTGTAACACAGGTATTGTTAGAAATGGTTCAAAACAGAACACGGAGATCCATTTTGATGATATTTTATTACTTCATTTTTAATAGTATTTTACATCACATAGTAGAGAAAATATCTATATTTTATCTATACAATAAGAATATCAATTTCAATTTGGAAAATGTTGTCGTTGACTAATTTTGTTTTGTTCGTTGATGAGACTTCAAGCAATCTCTTTATTGAAAAAATATATAATCTGTAAGATTTTAGTTATGCATGTTAGATTCAAAGTTTCCCGGCCATTTCAATACCTCCGAATGAAATGATAGTGCAATAGAGGTTTGAATGGAATAATCCAATTTGGCTATGAATCAAATGCTATTTGAAAGAAACTTTGACTATTTTGGTAATAAACTTTGGAAAGGTTCGAATTTGGACTGTTCTTTATAAATAGTCTTGAAATCTTTTTAATTCGCTAAGTGAGGACTGGTTCCATCAGAGCTTCAATTGTTTTTCCGATCCGAAAATAACAAAGCTGAAGATTAATATGAATATAGCGAGCAGGGGCATCGCTCCAGGTGACAGTTTATAAAAGCACAGTCATATTGTATTTTTGTACGGGTATCTAATGCAAATAAGTCCCTTGTGACTGTATGGATCGGTTTTGCACATGTGAAGCTTTCATGTATGTTGGCAATCTCTTATTTCTGCTGTACGTAGAAAGAATCAACTTTACTATTGTGGAACGCTTTGACTAGTTTCGTCATCTATTGTATACGAAGCAGTAATTATGCGATGGTAATTGATGGTTAATACTTTACTAATTACTCACTTTCTAATTCGTGGAAAACATATTTGTTTCTGTATAACTCAATGTTAATTTAACCTTGCATTTCTGTATTGTTATATATGTTACATGTTTTATATGTATTGTGCATGTTACATATGTTATATGTCTTGTATATATTGCACATGTTATGTATATTACATATGTTGTACATGTTGTGCATGTTGTACATATTAGGTATGCAGTATATGTTGTGCATATATGTTACATATGAACTACATGTTATTTGATATACATTCTATATACGTTACATATGTCATGTCACATATGTCACGTACGTTAGATATGTTACATATGTTGTACATATATGTTACACATATTAAGTATATTAGATATGTTGTATACGTCATATGTGTCATGTATGTCATATGTTACATATTCTGTAATCATGTATGTATAAATTATTTTTTAAATAAAAAGATATACGATCCAATTATAAAATGAAATATTGGTTCTGATTGAAAAAGTCAAAGTTCAGCTACAGATCTTCAAAGTATTTATATTTCCAGTTGGAAAAGTTTCATTTCAGTTATCTTATAAATTAAATTTGTAAATAAAATTGTATGAATGTGTACAAATGTTTGAATACTAAAGAAGTTCCCAATTTACTACTAAACATGTAAGAAAAATTTTATTTTTAAATCAGTCGATCCAATATTTTTTAAAATGACATTTTCTACTTTTCATAAAACGTTACCCAATATTTCGCGCACATAAACATTCCACGACTTCCGCTTGAGTAATTATTCGCTTTATTAGCGGCTTCACGTTTCATTTGAAACGATTCCGGTTCACACCACGACGGCTCGAAGGCGTTGAAAATTAATGTCTGTCTCTTTGTTGGTAATTGAATTAAATAGTGTCTGGAGCTCACTTTTCTGCACTCGTTTGTCAATAAACTGAGAGATCGCAAAATGAACGAAAATAAGTCAAATTTCCAAATTCACAAGTTTGCAGATCATATTTCCAGATTCTCAATTTCACAAATTCTCCATATTTTAGTCATTTTCACAATTTTCTGCAATTCTCTACTTTGAATTCATCAGCCATTTTCCAAGTTACATTCACGATACTCAAAATTTCTACACTGACAATTTTCTTAATTTTCGAAAAGTCTTCACACTCGAAATTTCAACATTCGCAATTTCCAAGCTACATCGATTCCAAATAACATGCTCCAAACTTCTACATTTGCAGCTCTACAAATTCGCACGTTGCTGAATTTCGAACTTTGGACACGTCAAATTATTATAAGAACATTGTCGTGAAACACGAAAGAGGTACCGATAAGATATCGATAATCGATAACGGTAGTGAAGGGAGGTAGAAACTCGTCGAAATTACCCTTACGTAATTTAAGGACGGCCCCTTTGCCATCGAGATTGTTTCTAATTCCTCGGCGTCGATCGGGGGGTGGGTGTTCCCGCCACCCTTATCGGCCGTTCGTACGCGATAACGATCTAAGCAACAGTTTGCCGCGAGCTCGGAAAACTTCGGGACACGGCGAGTGTAAAAAAGGTTGAAACTTTCCGGTGAAAGTGCGATCTTCCGCTTTCGATTCGACTCCCTTCACCGCTATCGACGACACTCTCTCCCGGTCACGCCGCGTCGTGTACGAGAAATTCCGCGTTCGATCGCTCACCTTGCACTTTTTACCCGCTTCCTGGATTCGTGGACAATTTATCGACCCCCTGAAACAATTGCCTTCAACCCTCTTCGATAACATCTGCCCGAAACGCCTAACGCGTTAAGCTGGATTTACACGCTCCTGCGATTTGCGCTAATTGATTCGATCATGCAATCGCTAATAAGCTGAAACTACTTCTGATTATTCGGCTTATTCTAAAACTGGGGCATTATTGAAGAAAAATTGTAATAACAGACGAAACTTAATATATTTTTATTCTTACATAATTGAAATTCTCTGAGTGGCTTATTTGTTCAATATTTTCATAGTTTTAAATGTAATTTAGTATTATAATGTTATAGAATTTAGTATTGTATAAAAGAACCCTTATATGTGATATTTCAAGTACAACAATATTGACAGTCAAATACAGTTAATTCCAGAATAATATCTATGGTAATCTCTTTTGGAATGTGTAATAATGCACAACTGGGTTTGAAGTTTATACAAATTCTATGATCATTTCCATACTATTTAAAGTGAAAACAGTTGAAACCTAAAATCACGTGTTAATCATGTGATACACTATATTACTCACACCTTAGGCTCGAGCTTAAAATCAAGATATCTCAAAAACGGAGGCCCATTCTGACAAAACCCACAAGGATATCATTACATAACACGTATTCAACAACCCCCACGTACCGCCATTGCAAAAGCGATTGCAACACCCGTGCCATTGTCACGAATTTCTCGTGGGTGACGTAAACACACCGATGTGTACCTTAAAAAACGTCCTACAACGGACAGAAGAAACTTTGTCGACGCGTGAAAATCCGTGAACTGGTCTCATGAACGTATATATCCGATGCGATGAGACTACGCGGCCTCGCAGCGTGTCATCCTACGAGGAAACAAAGACCACTCGACCAGTCATACACCCCCGCACACTTTCAGAAGCGTCGAACCGCGCCGGTTTTCCGTGTCGAACAAAAAACCACGTTCCCGTCCGCGTCTGAAAGCGGTCGAATTAGATCTATAATACCCAGCCAGCCATCCCTCGAGCTGGCCACGTACATACACGCGGACGCGTATACAGTGCGTCTCACAGAAGTTGTACAATTCAGGGGACTACATAACATAAACTATCTATTTAATATAAATATAAAGAATTCTTGCAATTGGAGGTATAGAGATGTCATCTTTATTTTCTCAAATGGAATGTCCAATTTTTACGATCAATTTCGATGGATTTATGTATTCCGCATGACGCAGCCATGACGCACTCGTGACACACTCATGACACACTCATGACGCACTCGTGCTGCACTCATAACGTACTCGGAACGCATTCGTGACGCACCCATGATGTATTCGTGACGCACTCGTGACGCACTCACGACGAATGTACCTTACCTCTATACTCAGAATACTTACCGAAATTAAGGGCACAAAGTTGATCTTTTTAAGGAAACATAGATAACCACAGTATCTGTGCCTCCATTTGCAAGAATTATTTATACCACATTAAGTTTCTCAAACCCTTCCGTAACGTTTTCTTGCGTATTTGGAAGTGACATTTAAGCGGACAGAGTTCGTGAGACACACTGTATGCACGTATGTGTTCCGTTTTCCGATGCGACCATAATGCAACGCCTGCCGACGTTTGGTCGGCTCTCATACCTAACACCAACCGGTGGCTCGTGGCACCGTGTACTGGATCCATTTATGCTACTATCGACGCAAGATACGTGCATTTCGCGCGACGTTAGGGTAAAAACAGATATTGGAGGTCAATTACCCGAAACAATAACACTGCAAGGTTATAACCCAAGATTCATGCGAATTTTCAATTTTTTCTGGTATTGATTTTTACGCTCACACTTCATGATTTTCGAAATGTTAAGGTTAACACGCTTTCGAGGGTTCTGTCAGGGGATAATGGAAATGTAGTTTGGAAAAGAAACGGGTTCGAAACAACCAGAACCACTCAGATTTCTATTATTATTCGTTTGGAGATCTGTGATTTAGATTGTTTTGGGGTCTTCGGTGAAAACCGTGTTGTGGAATATTTTTGGGACCATCAGGAAAATATTGGGTAAATGATACCTAAATATCTGGATTTGTAGACTCGTAGATTTTCAGAGCTTTAGATTGCTATATCCTCAAATCCCTATACGTGTATGTTCATAGTTCCCTATATTACTATACATATCTCCACATCCGAATATCTGTAAGTCCTCAAATACCTATATTCCTATATCAATGTACTATATCGCAGTGTGGCTATGTCTCTATATCACTGCATCTCTATAATCGTACCTCTCTATATCACTATATCTGTAAACCCATACCCTATACTATACCTATACCTATATACTATACCTTCATACCTATACCTCTATACCTATATCACTATATCTCTACATTTCTATATATGTCTCTATATAGTCGTACATCTTTAAATCCGTATATTCCAGTATCTCCTCTACATTCCTACAGTCTTCCATATTTTCCTTCATATTTCGCTATGTCCCTACATCTAAACAGTTTAGACTCCCTTCCCTAATTCAACCCAGCACACGCCACAAAGCCTTAAAAACGTAACATATTCATCCTCCGTGATCTCTCCTCTTTAAATTACGTTCTCTTACTTTCCGTCAGTTTAAAATTCTGTTTCAGGTAGGTCACAAGTAGCGGGTCATTCGAGAAGAATGTCACAGTGTTACGACAACCAAAACCACGGCTCTCAGTGTTATATGAAAACGGACCTTAACACAGCCAGCGGCTCATGGCATCGTATACTGGATCCATTTACGCTGCTATCGACGCAAGATACGCGCGTGCATTTCGCGCAACGTCACACACACACGTATGTATACAGTTGCATTAGAGTCACACGTACACCTGTACCAAGTTCTAACGTGTACGTGTGTGCGTATACATATACGAGCTTGTGTACACAGTGTGTCATCTCGCGAGCGAACAAAGTCCACTCGGCATTAGACACCCTTGGTTTCTGAAGCCTTGGGCGGTAGTCCCCTACCCTTTGCTAGCACCCCTATGTATCTCTCTCTCCACAACCTTCCCCCGTGAGCGCAACGACCCTCCTCCACCCCCTCGACAACCATCCACCTTCACCCTAACCCACCCTCTCGCTCTTTCTTGTACCCGTCTCTCTCTACCACCCCTTACAACCCCCATCTACTGGGTGTCTGCTCCAAGATGTAGCAAACTATACAACATATCACGATTTCTGCTGAATATAATACAGGCACTTTCCAGTATTCCAGTTTGTTAAATCATCATTTATTCAGATCCTAAATTTTAATTGTTAGAGGTATTGAAAACGGAATAAACATTGTACACCTTCCAATTTACTTACACTGTAAAATAGAGTATGCAATCTAAGCAATTTTTTATCGGTATAATATATTAATATATAAAACTTCTGTATTTAGACTCACTTGTAAATATTTCAATATTGATGGTTCCTGTATATTGTGAAAATGAACCTCAGAAGGTTATAAATAAGAAACAAGTTTTTACAAGTTTAATAATAATACATGAACAAAGTGAAATACATAGAGACAAAAGAAATATGAGGAAGTATTCCTGGAAAAGATGTTAATATTTTGATACTATTCAGTCTTGAGTAAGAGTTGAATAGCATCAGTTAAATGGACACCCTGTATGTCGTTCCCTAGAGCAGCCCCTGCCAGTTCTTCCTCTGCCGATCCCCTCTAACCGACTGCCCTGCCCGCTCCTCAGTCGCCCTCGTCTCCTTCGCCACCCTCTCGCTCGCGCAGTGCTCCTTCACAAAAAACTCAAGTCCAGTGTGGGCGCAACGGGAGGTTTCTCCCTTCGCCTTCTTTTACCCTCTTCCCATCGTACGTTCCTCCTTTTGCCCGTACCGCTCCCCTGTCGGTCGACAGGGGGCTGCCCCTCTCTCAGGAACCTCATCTCGCTGTGCCGTGTCCCTTTTCCAAGCCAAGTCTCATCGTGCTATACCTTCCGAGAGTCCGATCGTTCTCTCTTTGCCTCCCTTTACTCTTCCTTTTCTATCCTCATTCGATGCCACACTGACGGTTCTTTATCTTCTGCTGCCTGTCTTGAGGCCTGTGGCTCTCAACCTACCATGCCTCATTTTTCGAGAATCTTCTCGACCGGGTATCTCGAGATAAACGGAGATGTTGCTGGAGTTGGTCGTATACGCGTGTTATTACTTTTGAGGAATTTTGTATTTTCCCTGGGTTTCTGGGTGGATCTTGGGATTGGGGGTTGGTGAATTTGGGGATTTGTTGGGTTAGATTTATTTTTGTTTGGAAATATGGGAATGTGGAATTTTGGGAATTTGGTGTTGGGGACTTGGAGATTTGGGAATTTGAGGATTTGGGGATTTCCGGATTTGGGGTTTGGGGATTTGGGTATTTGGAGATGTAGGGATTTGGGGATTTAGGGATGTGGAGATTAGGGAATTTGGGGATTTGGGGTATTTGGGGTATTTGGGGAATTTGGGGAATTTGGGTATTTGGAGATTTGGTGATTTGGGGATTTTGGGTATTTGGGAATTTGGGAATTTGGGGATTTGGGGATTTGGGAATTTGGAGGATTGTAATGGAATTTGGAAATTTTAGTTTGAAAATATGGAATTTTGGCATATTAGAATTTTGGGATTTTAGGATTTTGGAACCTTGGGATTTTGGAAATATGAAATATTTCTAATATTTCTGAATTGAGGACTTGTGGAATTTAGGAGTTTGTATTATAGAATTTTGTTGATTGTGTAATTTTGTAATTTTGTAATTTTGTGATTCTGTAATCTTACCATTGTATAATTATGTAATTGTGTAATTCTGTAATTTTGCAACATAGCAAGCTTAGTCCTCAAAAATAAAAAAAATGTATGAACTCAGTTTCGAACCATCGAACATAAAAATTCTTAAATTATTGAACTTCAAAATTGTTGAGCTATGACTTCATTCTAAAACCACGAAACTACAAAATCCAAGCTTGTCAACTCAAATTTTCCATTGAACATTCCCAAATCTGGTTTCAATAACCTGAAGCTCATTACAAAGTACGTAATTTCTAAAACCATGAAACGACGTCCCCATAAAAGAAAACTACAGTTCCATTGAGTAGAGGTACTTCTGTTTGTCCCATAGGAACAATAGTACACCATGACCTGAGTCATTGTAACCCCAAAGCCCAGATTTTACAGGGTCGTTGCAAGGAGAGGTCCGGAACTGGTTTGCAGCCAACCGCGAGTAGGCACTGTATCGATCAAAGATATCGATGATATTCGTAACGGGACACACGTCAGAAGATTGGTCGACGACTAAATGCATTAGTCGTACCGTTAAGACGAATCGGGATTTAATCGGATAATTCCATTACGATTGATCAAGAATCAGACGGTGGATGCACGTTTCGTGCTCGTAAAAGCCAACGCGTTCGTAAATTATCGTCCGGTTGGCTGCCGTTCGCATGCGATGCAACCTTTTTATTTTCCATGGCTGGCCAAGCACTCCCTTCGCCTCTTATTATCTCGCATATTGCATTTATGCGGCCAAAAATGAGATACGCGATTACTTTCGACGACTGTTTTGCACGGTTAATGCGATACCGGCAGCGTTAAACTGTTTCGTTCTGTCGAATGCGCCGGGCGTTCTGGAACGGATACAACCGGACATACGGTGATGGTGAGTGAGCAAGTGCGTTCAAAATATGCTATCTGATATCTTTGAAATATGAGGTCTTTTTATTTGGGATTCTTTTACTGGTTGGATTCTATTTACTGGCATGTTCGCGAGGTGGTTTTCGTCATTTTAATTGTTTAGAACGCTTCGTTGCTAATTTTGGAACTGGAATTTTTTTGGAATTTGGGAACTTAGGAATTTTGATATTTGGGAATTTGGGAATTCGAGAATTTAGGAATGTCAGAGTTTGGGACTCTTGGAATGTGAGAATTTGGCAATTTTAGAATTTTGGAATTCTGGAATATTGGAATTCTAGAATTTTAAAATTTTAGAATTTTGGAATTCTGGAATTCTGGGATGTTGGAATTTTGGCATTTTGGAGTTCCAGAATTTTGAAATTTTTGCATTCCGAAATGTTGGAACTCAAGAATTCTGAAATTCTGAAATTTTTGAATTCTAGAATTCGTCGAAACCCTGACCTAGAAATTTACTACAATATCCACTGTTACTGTATGACTGCACAGCCATTTAAGATAACGTCTATTCCAATGGTCGTTGATTCGAATCGATGTTCAGTGACGAGCAGTTAACCTTCTCTAGAGAAAAAGATAGTTTATGGGACGGAGATGCCATCATTCATCTTAATATTCAAGAGTTGGAGCTGTTTCACATGACGGTACGTGCATATACGTTCATACATCGCGATTTATGTATCTTCGTGTGAAACTGTTCTTATGTAACACACGTTCATTATTTGACGAACAAACTTGAAATCGATCCATTTCACAATGTCTTTCAAAGTATGAAACAATCCATTTTACTTGCTATCAGTCTTTCAAAAATTCAGATGAAAATATGAAAAGTTGTAAATTTAGAAAATTTAACAATACAGGTCTTTCAAGTTTACCAATTTCTAAATTTCTTAGATACATGAAAGACAATTTGAGAAATTGGCTATCTGTAAAATATCGAAGAGCAAAGCGAAACATTTTCAAGCTTAAAAATATTTGATTTCCAAATGAAACTTGAAGACTCACTAAATTTGCAAATCTGAATATTCATAAACACAAAAATTCCAAATACTTCAATACCCAAGACCAGAAATTATATAATCTGTAAATAGAAAAAATCTAATACTTCAATCTCCAAATTCAGAAGCCCTGAGGTGAATACTAAAAGTTTGAAATCCGAACACTATAAAAATGCAGGGATTGCAAGTGGATTACACCGGTGAAATGTAAGAACAGTGCACAATTTTTGGTGAGTCAAAGTAAAGTTTAACCGCAGCCGGTGCGGCGGTCGTCTCAGAGGCTAAAATTCCTGGACGGTTCTTTCAAAAACCATAAAGTAACACAGCCGTATCTTCCAGTGTAGCCAGGTATGACGCAGAGCGGACGTAGCAGCAGCCGCATCTCTGCTCGTTCTTTCTCTCTTATTACGCAGGACGTGGCGTGGCGCAGATATATGTCCGGCTACAGCCAAGAAAGAAACTTCAGCTTTGCCATCACACATGGTGGCCACGTTGCCGCCTCCTCGACGCACAGCTTCGCCTCCACCTCTAATGTATTCCCCGGCGTTAATACCCGAGGAAGGCTCACCGAGTCTTCGTTCCGTCCTCGTCTCGCGCGTGAAAAGAAGACGCGTGTCCGAGTCCGGTACCTCTTTCTCTCTTCGTCCCGAACGTTTGTCTTACCTCCCTCGGGGGTGAGGGAGGCTTCTTTTAATAGTGCTAGAACAGGATCCGCGGCTTTCATGACCGTGCGCGACCGGGGATGACTTTCAGCCTCACGCCACTTTTTTCCTCGTTGATTTTATGGATGTCTTTTGTGAGTCGCTTACGCTCTTTGTCCTCCCCTCTTAGGTTGGTCCTTTCAGACCCTGAAGAACGATGGCTTCCTCAGAAATTAGCAGCCCTTTGGAAACTGATGGCGCGGACTGGATACTAATATGAGCTTTGTTTTCGATGTGGGTGGCTTTTCGGGACGGTTACACGAAACGTTACGATTGTGGGACACTATATACAGGATTCACGCAATTGCACGAGGTTGCAACTCCGTTATCGATACAGAAAAATGTCGGAGATGAGTTTAACTCTTTGAGGTTAGGTAAAAACTGGACACCTGCTCAGCCATTTATGCATGAACCCACCTCGAAAAGCGTTTCTAGGTTAAATAATTGATACGAACGGTTTTTCTGTTTGTTTTAACAAGAAATTCTGTGCAACTTTATCGCCTCAAAGACTTGACACTATATTCGGGGACCAAGAAGTGGTGCACGATTCAATTGAATTTTTCTATGTTTATAAGCAACGTTAAAAGTCTTAGGGTAGGTTTGCGCTGTTCGTAATATACAGGGAGGTTCACAACTGAAATATTTCAAGTTTACATTCTTAGAAATTTTGTAGACAGAAATTTAGTATTATACATATGTGGTTTAAATTTGGTCATGAAATTTGAAATGTGGATATTAAAACAAGAGCTATCAGAAATGATCATATAACATAAAGTGGATGTTTTATACAACTTGACTTGATTCGTGCATTTAAGAGTTCAAATTCAAAAGAAAATAATGTTAATTCACCTATGTAATTGATTACTGTTAATTCACCTACGTAATTGATTAATTAAAACCGTAAACTCGAATTAATATATGTAATATCAAATAACTGAATGTACACAAGGAATTCGAATATATCCGACCAGTATGTTCAAACACGTTTTGACACACCCATTCATATCTGCAACACCTAACTACTTGTTACAACACATAGTTGAAGCTGATCGATCCCGTGTAATTAATGCTCGATGCACAGTGCAAGCATGGGATAACAAGCAACGGACCATGGTCCACCACGCTAAGCGACGATATCTCACCAATCCCATGGAGAGATGGAAAATTCTGCGGTTTCCGCAATTCGTAAGTTGAATTCTGGGTAAATAGAAACTACGACGCTGCTTTTCATATTCTCTTCGATGTACTATGTCAAATAAATAAAATTGGAATTATTCGAATTTTTTCATTTTCGTACTTTGAGACACTGCACCATTGACAATATTGAATTTTAGAGCCTTTCGAATTTTCTATCATGAAATTTTGTAGTTTTACAATCTCTGAATTTTTGTATTGAGATTTTTGTAATCTTGGACCTTTTATATTTCCGAACTTAATTTTTGAATTTTAGAACTATGGTGTCTGTAACTCCCTGAAAGGGGTGATTCTGAATAAGATTTTCCTCTGCAAAAATGGGGTTTGGTATAATATTTGAAACTGTAGATCCCTGCACAATAATTTAGTTGTGTTCCAACTGAACAAAACATAGCAACAATACAGGAAATATCGAAGTCACAAGCACACCACTTATTTGAAGATAGGAAAGTTAAAGGGGGTTAACATTCAATCGCGGAGAAGACAGTCGCAAGTTCTGAAGGAGTAGTTGGAAAATGGCGGGGATTGCAGGACTTATCGAGGTAGAAATCACGATAGTTGTCGAGCCAGTGCTGTACCTAAAGTTCTCCAGTGGTCAAAGATACCCATGGCAAACAAGAGGACGAGTTGCTCATTGTTCTCAATTAGGCATCAGGCGAATCGACTCGTAGCCGGATAGATCTGGATCCACGTCGACAGTGATTCTGGGGATGATTGCCTGAACGAAGGCGTTTTGGTGATCGGATGCATGACGTGTGTTGCAATTGGCTAGCTTTTGCTACCGATGTCGGTCATACGTGATCTATCGCCGTTCATAATTATTCGAACGGCTGCGAATGAAGACTTTGAACGGTAGAATGATCATCTGCATACCTGGTAACAAATTATTAAACATTTCATTCCGTTTGGTGTATTTAGGAGTAATTAGACTAGTCGAATACTCTGGTAATATTCTAAAATACTCGGAAACAATTACGTGATTCACTGATAAGTTTAATTATATTAGTGGCATGAATATCTCAAGTGTTCAATAAAACTTCTACCTTAAAATGTATCCCGAGATTGACAAGTTGCAGCGTTTCACATAAATTCACATACTTATAAATAATTTTAATTTCAACCGTACGTGTATCCCATAACGATAAATAATTTTACAAACGATTCATTTAACGATTTTAATAATTTATACTTTCCGTAAAACGTTAATCCTGAATTATACTTCGCATTTGTCATCGCACGGCACTTATTATGTTATTTCATTAATTAATTAAAGGAAAGAACAGCTTCCATATGATTTCGTTTATCGAGCAATTTTAATTATTCATACTTTCCGGAAGATTGAAAAATTAATTCTTCGCCATACTTTATATTTATTGCTGTATGCTAAATGCTTGTTATAACTGATCGAAAGATACAGAAAATTTGATATTACAATTAGATAAAATCGATCTATCGGACCGTAGCTCAAATTAATCGTGCGTCGTTCATTTTCGTTTCGGAGCAGACAATTTCGGTGGACTTTTGTTGATATCATTTAATATGTTTGCGGATGATTCGGGTGATTGGTGTCTCATCAAAAAATGAAATTATCACTGCACGGGAACGTTTTATCGCGTTTAAGATTTACAACCGCATCAATTTATCCTGGCCACAGTTAGGCAGTTGTATCGCACGTAATTATTTCTGTAATTAATACCTCGAAACTTGACCATTAATTATATTATGCCGCGGCCACTAGCCCGTTTCCGTATATTTCCAGTTGCTCATTAATGCGCTCATCAATATCGTTCTGAAAAATTGAACGATTATTATTATTATTATGAGCATAAGATCCGTGTTTACAGCACCAATGAACATTTCGATAATTTCGCGGTAACTACAATTCCTTCGTTTTATTGTTCGAATATTTTATACAACCATATACTTAATTTTAGTATTAACTTTATACTACCATTTCTATCGAAGACATTTTTTTTACTATAATATATAATTAATACAACCAATCATTGATTATGAAATTCCCCATGCTACTAATTAACCATTTACGTATAATTCATCATTACAGCACGTTTAATTAGTGATTAAATTGTATGCTTTAATTGAATGATATTTAAGTCGAACATTAAAGTTTAATTTTTGGTCGAAAATTAAATGGAGGATTAAATCTTAATATTAGTTAAGGACTTCTTCATTAATATTTAATAGTTAATTGATACTTCTAATTAAGAATTTCCTTGAGAATAAATGATGCATTTTAACTCAGTGAAGGATATTTATTAAATAACTAAAAGATCGAAATTGGATAAAAATATTTAGAATGAATAGAAATGTTTTAAATAATAAACAAATAGTAACATTTGTGTAAAATATACAATATTTCTTGCTAAGTTTTAAAATATTCGCCATTTACGAATGGGTATCACGTGACTGTCCGAATAGCAGCGAAGAGCAACGAAGTTACCCGATATGCCACTACTCGATCTTATTACAGCAAGATATAAATGCTTGAAATTATAAGTAAATATGTTCAAATTTACATCGTGTTTGATCTCATTTTAATCAGGAGGACGTGACAAATATGTTAATAAAAGTTTCACGAGAAATAACTGTGAAAAAAATGTTTTATTCTAGTATTAGTATTGTCCCAGCGATATGAAAGTTCCGAGTCAAAAGATTCGCTCATATCGCTGACTTCTCGTTTTTACTCGGTCGAGCAACGTCTCCTTCGGGATTCAGCGGGAATTCAGCTTATCGCGAAACGTCGCCTCGGTTTGCTCGATCTGCACAGAGGGGGAACGCGAAACACGCTGGCGTCCTGTATGACACGCGTGTTCCCGCGTGCGTGCACATAGCGGGTGGATTGCGTGTGGTGCCGGGCCGTGTGTGGGTACCACCCACTGGACGCAAAGCCACTCGTTGAAGCTTCGACTCCCCTTTTCACACAGGCAACCGAGCAACGGCCACGTT
The DNA here is from genome assembly GCA_945859555.1 of Megachile ligniseca. Lineage (NCBI taxonomy): Eukaryota > Metazoa > Arthropoda > Insecta > Hymenoptera > Megachilidae > Megachile > Megachile ligniseca. The sequence continues at coordinate 5,202,401 of OX243790.1, forward strand.
CTTGCACACGAGTGCGTTGCACGGCGTATGCTGCACCGTAATGCATCCTGGCCTGCAACGAGAATGCACTCCGTGGACCGGCATAAACGGCTTAGTTGGAACATTCAATTGCTACGAACGGGATGGGATGGCTGGTGCTGGCTAGCGATGGGTTTCAAGACGCTTTCAGCCGACTCGGATACAGGGTGTCCTGTAATACCGTACACATTGCCTCTCTACAAATATTTATTCCGATAAAGCAAGGTAATGCACCTTTATACCTGTAATATTGACGAAACACCATGGACAAATGGTGTATTTAGTTGATGCAAAATCAGAAAATCAGTTTACATAAGTATCTACATATGTGATCACTCATGCATGACAGAGCACTACCACGCTGCTATTTCATATTATGAATGATGAGTTATGCGTTATGAGTTATGAATTATGAATTACGAATTACATTATGAGTTATGTTATGATGTATATTATGAATTGTAGTGTGAGTTGTGTTATGAGTTATATCATGAGTTATATTGTGAATTATATTATGAGTTATATTATGAATTATATTATGAGCTATACCATGAGTTACACTATAAATCATGAATTATATTATGAACTATTTTATGAGTTATATTATGAGCTATATTATGAGCTCCATTATGAATCATATTATGAGCTATGTCATGAGTTATACTATAAATTATGAATTATGAATTATATTATGAACTATATTATGAATTACATCATGAATAATAATATGAATTATATTATGAGTCCATGTTATTACAGACCTCTCATAGAACCCCACTAAAACAATCATTCCTTGAATCACTCTCTCAGTCGAAATAACAATGAATATTAAAAACAGCGATACATGCGATCTCATCGACTTTTTTACCACCCTGTACCTTAACTCAGAGCGATCTAGGTAGCCTGTTCACCGAAGCCCGCGTCTATACACGCGTGTGTTACGTCGTGCGTGCAACGATGCACCGCAGCGTGGTGCATCCCGAGCTGCACCGAGAATGCACTTCGCAGACCACCATAAACGATTGCACGCGCAAAGGGCCGCCTTGCCGTTCGTAAATCTGTCAGAGGCAGCATTTACGACGGCATTAATAAGCCCGGTACTGATGTAATCTGTCAGAATTCGTCGAATCGATGGGCATCATGAATGTCCTCGTTTCGGAAATGGCTAGGAACATTCGACGATGTCGACCGTCGATCGTTCCGTAATAGACTGCGATTTTAACCTTTTCTTTTAACGATTTTTCAATTTTTAAATACGTGCAAATTTTCTTAATTTTAAGTTGACACTACTATTATATTTTACTATTTTATATTTTATATTATATTTCACTATTTTCATCAACTGCGTCATGAGTGCGTCACAAATGCGTCGTGAGTGCATCATAAGTGCGTCATGAGTGCGTCACAAATTCGTCGTGAGTGCGTCAGGAATGCGTCACGAGTGCGTCATGAGTGCGTCATACGAAATACGTAAATCCATCGAAATCGATCGTAAAAATTGGACATTTTAAGGAAACAAAGATGACATTTCTACGCCTCCAAGACCGTTTATATTATGTAGTCTCTTTAACAAGTTCTGTAACCAAAACTTCCGGTGCTGTTTGAAATGAGCAAAATATCTAAGTGCACAGAGTTCACACTAGTCTTCCATATTAATAACCGTGTTGTATTGTACAAACAGTCCTTTCCGTAGTACAAATGATTACGCAAAAGATAATTCCAAGATTTTCTTGGCTGTAATTTACAAAAGCCAACCCGGCTACGATAGAACAACATTGTTGATGACTCGACGTCACTAAGAGGGAAGTTATTTCAGTGCTTCGTGGAAAAGGCAACCCTACCGATGACACAAAACCAGCAACCACTACCGCACTGCGCAAGGGGTGAAAACGTACGTACGCTCCAGTTTCTGGGCACATTTGCGTTTTGGGGCAGCGTGCAACCGGTCAGGGAAACGAAGTTCCAAAAGTTCTCTCGAAAAGCTCCTTGAGAATTCAACAATTCACAAACTCACCCTCCGCGGTTGGGGAAAAAGAACGAAACGAAGTTTATACCTCTCGTCTTTCTTTTCATGAAATTTATCATACTGTGGACAGACACAGTAAGTTTTATACATTGATATATTAAATCGTGTGTAATTTTGCTTACTATTTTTTTCTACTGTTCATTTATTTTAGGTAAATCAATTTTATTTTTAATTTTTGTAAGGAAATGTAATCAGGTAAATAAATATGGACATATGTAATATAAATTCTGTGTGTCAATAAAGAATGACATGTATTTTAATCGTTTCTGTAATTTAAGATATAACTGATTTATAACTTATGACTGATTAAGAATAGTTTTTAAATATTTCCTTTAAGTTCTGTTAGAAATTGCATGCAAGGGCTCATTAAAAGCCGAAGGGTCAACTTCGGTCCCTGAGCAGGTGAATAAAAGTTTCATGCAAAAGTTATATCTCATCTATGAACAAGTAAATTTAAAATTAAACTTCAACTACACTTTTCTCAAAACCGTGTTTTTTACCCTAGTTAACGACCAACTAAATCGTTTCTTTTAACACAAGCTTCTTTTTACAGCATATTAAATTATTTCCTCGAACACAAATATTTTTGCAAATATTTTTAAATTTAAAGTGAGTCTATGATAGTAATATTATGTAACATTGATATATAATAGTAGAATTAAAATATATAGAAATAGAATTTCTACACGACCGCCATTTTGAAAATATCAATTCTGTGTATTACACCTAAGACACCTTCAAGAAGTTAATTTTTTGTACTGTTTTTCTTCTTCCACTTTCATTACTTAGTTACTCTCGCTATATTTATTTTTACTCAATTTTGTAAAATACATTTTCAAGTATTCGAAATAAATATTCTTTTCTCGACACTCGATTTTCGTTCCGCCATTGTGGTCTGCCCTGTTCGAATCGCAGCGCAGCGCGGCGCCAAAAACAGCGGCATCGTCGTCGTGGCAAAAACGGAAAAGGAAAATCGATAGCACCGGGAACGGAAGCGAGGGAGGGTAAAAGGGCATAGCGTCATCGTGGGCAAACAGCTCGCGGGGAAGAACGGCCGCGTTCCATTTTCGCCGTTTCGCTGGACAGCTGCGAAGGCCACCGATACGCAGAACGCTATTTAACACTAGCTTTATGGACATCCCATTTTAACACTAGCTTTATAGACATCCGTCTTTAACACTACCTTTACAGACATTCGACTTTAACACTACCTTTATAGACATACAACTTTAACACTAGTTTTACAGACATTCGACTTTAACACTAGTTTTATAGACATTCGACTTTGACAGTATGCTTATGAACATCCTATTTTAAAATTAACCTGACACTCAATTGTTAAGAAATTAAGAACTTGGTCATAGTTTTCATATTGATCACGTGTCACGTAACTTTTGGTAGCACATTCATGTGATATCTTTTGATAATACTGTGACACACTCGTGACGCACATTACAGTTCAACCTAAATCATATTTGCACCGTGATCGAGTTTGAAGTTCAATACTAATTTGCATGGTCAAGGATGCAAAATATACTTGACAGTTCAATTTTTCTTATTTGTCTCAACATTAGCTAGCTCAGCCGAAAAAATCATCAAGGGGTTAATATCCATGTGACGTCACTGCATGTGGCACTATATGCGTGTGTACATTTTACCCTGCAATTAAATTAGACCATTTAACAGAATATCAAATCTAATGTAACAACGTGTATGAAGGTTTCTATGGGTCATGTTTGACCCAGGATTCGCCGTAGACTATCGCGTCACCCAGTGTCCGAGGGTTAACGAATTTGTATGCACATTCACGTGCATCCATCTACGCGTCCTGCAAATACACGCGATCCGAGGGGGTTGTACCGGGCTGACATCACAGGGTTCACTCGCACACACTGCTCCCAACACGATAAAACCAATCACCGAAATAACCATGGATCACCTAGGTCAACCTCTCTTTCTATCCTCATGGGCACGTGGCCACGCACACGATTTCGACCTTTGCAACAGCCATTGCTGCCGTGGACAGGCACGAGGATTTCGACGTAAAGTAACGGTTGAATGTATCGGGTCTTCCCTCTTACAATTGTGGATAACGCAAGTTATATTAATTTTAGTATCGTGGAAATTATTGGGCACTCTATTTTTCTGAGGATTTGCAATTTTTTAAAATGGTGATTTGAATATATTTTTATTTTTTAAGGTGGTGAATAGGGATGCGTTTAAGGGGTGGTGCAAACTGGTGTGATTGGGAAAATTTAAAAATTAAGTAAAAAATTAGTATATGACAAAAAAGTAATTAGGTTTTGAAACTCTCGATTCACCTTCAAAGATTGAAATAGAACTTTACCTTGAAGTGTCAATTTATCCAAAGCATTTTGATATCCGTATGAAGTGCATGGAAACGCTTTGTTTAACACCGAACTAAAATGGGGATGATTGAAAAGGTGGTTTGAAAGCAATGAACGTAAAGCCTAGTTAGGGATGAATCGATAGAAATACATATGTAAACAAGAGTAGGTACTTTTCTTTCGGTAACAAGTACTTTTAGCGTTGATACTTTCGATTACGATATCTACTTGCTATCGGGAGAAAGCACTCGTATCGAATGCGATAGCTGTTTCCCCTCGTTTCAGCATGAAACTTTTTCCCGTAGTGGGGCGATATTTTTTCCCCATTTTCCTAAATTTACTCCCTCCTCGTTCGAAAAAGGGTTGTACAATTTAACCTAATTTCATCTATATTTTTCTTGCGTAACCCAAAATGCTTTTAGCCACTTTACCCTTATTTATTTTGCCTTTCGTTACCATTCCGTGTTTAAGTAAACAGAGCGAAATCTTGGCGTTTTTGTAAAAGAACTTCGATTTAGTGTGGCCTTCGACCCTTGTCACTCCCGTATTATTTTCTTACGTTTATTAGGTTTTTGCATCCTTTTTTTGGATCAGAAGATAATACCAGTCAATTTTGTACGGTTTTTAAAAAATATCCTTAATTCTTTGCTACCCCCATAACACTTTATATTTAAGCCTTCTATAAGAAACAACTTTCAACCCCTTCTGTTCTGATTGAACAGATATTTGTCTCCTCCAAAATCAACGTAAATTCAATTTAATCTCCCCTTCATGATTTTTAGCCTCTGCTTCTTCGCTACCCTCTTTTCCGTATTTTTCCACATTTAACTTTTCTGAAAAAAATTTCCTTCGCTATTTCATTTCATTGTTAAACGAAAGTGTTAACATTTCCTACGAACCTATTTTTCGACATCCTAGATTTTCTAGCAACCCTCCACTTTACCGATCTTATCCTTTTGCATCCCTCTTCGTTTCGCCACGCTTGCGTGTGTACACGCATCCCTTCCAACCCCCTCTCTTACTTCCAGTGTGCTGTATCTATGGTGTGTAGAGGTATGCGTGGCTTCGAACACTGTGGCTCACCGATGCCACCGCTAAAGGTTTAATTAGTGAATCGGTTAATCCGATACGTGACCATTAGCGTGAAATCGGGGGTGCATTACGGGCATGAAAAAAACACAACAGGTGATTTTTGCACAGGTGATTTCAGGTTACTTCGTTTGACCGTCTAATTTCTTTGTACATAATATCTACAGTGATATTGGGGTTCGTTTAAAAACCCTGTTGGTTTCATTCAATGCTTCGTACGCTTTTTTTTATCGTGTCTTTTAATATTTTTAATACATTATTTCAACCGCATACATTTCAAATATGTGGACATGGTTTAATTGCTTTTTATTTGTAATTGTTCAGTGTACTTTTACTATAATTTTTGAATTGAGTAAAAATGAATTTTATGCAAGGCATTTTAGGATTCAATTTTGTACACTTTAGAATGAATTTTTATGCAATAAGGTTATTGTTCAGTTATTTTTGCATTGATTTAGAGATTCATATTTAATAAGAATTTTAATTTTATTTACTTCAGATATTTCCTGTATGTAATTTTGACAGGGTTGATTAATGAAACCATTAACTTAACAAATTAAGTACATATAATACACCTTATATATTTATAATATATCTTCATAACGACACATTTCGGAGACCATCCAACAATTTACAATTTCACCAAAATAAATCGGCGCACTCGAAACAGTCACTGTTGCAGAGCACACAAGGTGTGTCGTTCTCGAATGTGTTAAAAGCATGAAATCCGAATGATCGCGTGCCAATACGGCTTTCATTGGCCGGCTTTCCACCCTCGGTCCTCGCAAGGTAAAACAGAGTTTAAGAGAGGCTGGCACGCGTGCAACTGCGACAATTTATGCCAGTGTCCCGTTTATACGAGCCCAACTCGGCGTAAAAAAAGAAGGCGAGAAAGGGTTGGGGGATTGAACGCGTCTCGCGAACGTGCTGTCTCGCCGAGCTCACCTAATGGCAGCATAAACTCGCCCTAAAATCTTAAAATAGTCGCAACAATTTATGCGTCCTGTTGTTGCACCTTTGCCACCGTTCTCTGGGCTCCTTGCAATTCCAGAAACGACACACGAAGCGAACGGGAGAAAGAAAAGAATGCAGGAAACGAGTATGGGAGCATAAAGTCAGCGGGGTAGCGAGATAAGCGGAGTAGTGGTACATCGGGGAGCTTCGTTTATCTTCGGCGCCGCTCGGGTCACGTGACGAAGACATGGCGGAAAAAGAAGGCGTTAATATATGTAATACGTAAATGGTAGAGCTTATGAAAATAATAAATGTAAGTTAATAAGAAGTCTTATAAATTATAAATGATTGTAAGAACGTATATAATGAAAAGTATTTTCAAAGAGAAAAATGTACATTAAAAATCCTACGTGTACATCAAGTTTATATAATATATTTAACAATGTCAAATAGTTAATAAGGTGCTAGTATATGTCACAGTCAACATATTTAGTCTTATAGAAAATTAACAAAAGGTTATTGAGGTTCTTCAAGTTATTTACACATGTGTTCCACATGCTCGAGTATATCTTTTGAGACGACCTGTAGAAAAAATGGGAAAAAATTAGAGGAAGTAGGTGAGAAGTTAACATGATGCAGGTGAAATATTAACACGAGAAATAATAAAATTTAAAAAATGAGAAAAAATTGAAAGAGAAATTGCTTTGTCTTTGTATCCACATTAGCTTTGTTTCGGTAATAACATAAAGTGCACAGCTCTTAAATTTAAATAATCATTTCCAAAATACTTTATTCGAATATTATTTCAGTGAAAATATTTACGTGTACTAATAATAATAATAGTGGAAGTGGCTATGTTTATATTGTTACAGTGAAATAACTTGTTCGTGAGTACATATTGCACTTCATCTCATCATTATGCGTTTAGTAGATACATATTTTATACAACAATGTCGATTCTGGCACTTGTTGGCTGGAGTTCAGAACATGATGCGCCTTTATGAATTGATCCCTATTGTTGTCGACGTTATTGCATGGGATGTGCAGTTTTATTGCCATAAAGTACGTAGCTATAGAAAGACATATTTATCAAGTTTTATTATTCTGTTATACTATTTATACATTTGTTTTGCACCATTTAAACAGTTATACTGGATGAAGTTAATAATATGCAAGTTCAGATATACAAAATGCATGTCATACAATATTTTCGCTGTAAACTTAATTACTTATTACATACATACAAAACTCTCTCTTTCACATAATTTATTTTTCACTCTATTATCAAATTACATCAATACAACACTACAAAATTATAATATTTGCAATATTAATTATCCCCACATTTAACGGAAGTTTGAGCAGCATGAGATCAGTATTTCAGGTTTACGGTAGGTTTGAACAAGCTCCTCCTAATTTCATGTATTCGACCCTAACATGCATTAATTTCCCAATGACCTCGATTCAGACGGCACCACTAAGGACATCTCACTGTCTTATCGATTCCCGTTTGATTGCATTGCGTTTGATATCGCACCCAGCCTGCATAAACAGAGTTCCTGCTTGGGACATAACTTTGGACGTATCTTATGAGGCGTTGTCACAAGAAAATCCACTCCAATTATTCATAATCAATGAATATTCATAGTCAATAATTATTTACTTTACTTTTCTCAAAATCTCAAAAATTTAGAATTTTGAAATCGTTCAAATATTGTTAATTTGTGAGACTCAATACTAACATCCATGTACAATTTTATTATAACATCTAGACTATTTAGATTAAATATTTAAACTGTAATTAAAATATATGATAAAGTCAAGGTTGATATGAACATCAAATTTTTATTTTTCAGCTCAAACATTACCAAATTTTTGTAGGGTGAAAAATAGAATACCTATTACACTAGCATTCTACATGAAAAAAATAATTTTGTCGAGCATCTGTACAAAATATGAAATTTTTCACAATAGGAGATATCTTTACATTTCGTATCACATGCTCACGATCGCAGAGTCCGGCATTTCGAGAGGGGAAAAAATGATCCCTGACAAACAGACCCGTAGCTCCACTTTGGTCGAACAGTGCACGCGTTTCGTCGAAGTAGTCGTCAGAATTATAGATAAGCGGGTGAAATTGTGTCCGTGTGCAGTGGAAAGCCACACACGTTGCCACCTACGTGCACTTCAGCGACCGATACGAAATGGCTGGCGAAGAGGCCAAAGATAGGAACGTGGACACCTCTCACGCCCACTTCCGGTCCCGAAAGGGTGCTCGCTACCGGTCCCGGGCAGATACCGGAGCTCCTCGAATCCGTTATCCTCGACGTACATACTTACTTTTGTCGTGAACTCGTTCTCGGGATTCGGGAAGAGAGGAACGGTAAACATTCGGGACACTGTTGCGATAAAAGAACTGGAGAATCCGGTTGGTAGATGGTTCGATACGATGGCCGGAAGTTATAATAATAGAGGTTTTCAACGGTTTTCTTGTACCTCATAAAATTAATATCGGATGTGAATGTATTTGCAAAAATTATTTTTTGTTCTTGTGTCTTATAGACTTCAAATTTGTAAAATTTCTGGGTGTTCAAGAGAAAGTTGTAGAGAAATTTAGGAATTTGTCAATTTTCTTATTTTTGAGGTTGTAAATTTTGGAAATTCAGAATCGTGGAAGTTTCAAATGTAGAAGCTTGGAAATTTCTAATTTTAGAATATTTAAACTTGGGAAATTTTTTATAGATATAATAATTTACGAAGAAATTCGTTAAGACGTTAAATCGGTACATCTTTCGGTCAAGGTACAAAGTTTGTAGGTTTGTATTATACATAGGCTGACAATTTGTAACAACAAACTGGTCGTACAATTTATCGTGCGTAGGGCGAACAGAAAAGTCTCCCTTGACTACCCTATCTTGTTCCTTGCAGGAACCTCACCCCTTCAAGATCACCCAACCTCGAACCCAGAGGGTATTTTTTTATTGCGCGACAGCCAGGCACCAGTCAGCCATCCTGCCACCGCTAAGATGTCCTCTTAAAGTGATTTCTGAAAGAGACTGTCTGCGTTCATCCCTTATCTTGGTCAAAATTCCTTAGGGATGCCAGGTGATTTCGACATATTGCGAGATATGGTCTGCAAGAATTATTTATGCAAATAATTCTGTTTGGGATGAGAGTTGCTAGGATTTTTAATAATATGAATGACTTTAGATTTTGTTTTTAATATTTGAGGTATTTAGATATTAATATTTGTGATCTTTTTTGTATTTAGATGTTTGGTATTTTTTAATATTTGGAGGGTGTAATATTTTTTAATATAGAGGGATTTTTTAAATATTCATTACTAGTTAGATATCAGTATTCGATATTTTTTATAATATATTATATTTCACAATATTTATTACTTAATATTTTATATTTTTGAATAACCTACCCTAACGCAATCCTTATTATACATCATTACATGGTCACAGAAACAGCCCTAAGTGCATCAGACTTTTCCAACAACAGAAACAACATTTCCAACCCACAGTATCCATTAGCATTCCACAATTATCCCCTTCAGAATCTCCAACACGTCAACTATTTCCATCAAACAATACCAATCCTCATATTTCCTCCCCATTCGGTTCCACCCCTGCCTCTCATTCTAATGATGGTTATCAGAAAAGTTCAATCATTAATTTCGAAAATGTAAATCTGTCTATTTACCTGACTAAATAACTTAAATCTTATGTATATAATAATCATATAATTATTCTTCATTTATTTCTCTATTATTAGTCATCTATATCAGCGTATTCACATGCATAACCAATTTAAAAAATATTTAATTCAAATTGTATTAAATCGAACGAATAATCAATAAAGATTCTCCCACTAAAAACGTTAAAACTGCGAATTTCCCGAAACGCAGAAATTTCCAAAAATCGTAAAATGATCCGCGAGTGTCGCAGCGGCAAAAATCACTACGGAGCCTGAAAGGGTGGCCCCACACGTAGGTGGGTGAGGTAAAAATGGATCCAAGGAAGGCGGATGGTTCTTGCTCTGCACGGGGCTACTCCAGTTTCGAGGTTATCCGTAGATAGGGAAAAAAATGTCTCGGCCACGGCAGCTGGGTAAAATCGTATCTCCCTCGCTGGCCTTCCACCCCCTTCCAGGCCGCTCCTTTTAACGAAGGGTACGTCCTCGTTGCCGTAGAGTATTGGCCACCACAAGCAAAAACCTGCCAGCCGTGGGTACGTACGTGAACGAGCACGGGGATGCACGTAGACCCATCGTGCACGTGTAGTGGGACGAGAAAAGAGGGTAGCAGAAGGGATGAAGAAGGGTGGAACGAGCCCGGCGAGAGAAAGAGAGAGGGAGAAACGCTCGAATACAGAGAGAAGCTGCGAGACTCGTTCCAACGCACACAGGCCATCCTATATTACGAAGTCTCACCCTCTATCCTGGCCAACCCTCCTCCGCCCCCTCGTCCCACAACGCTCCCTCATTCCCCGAGCCCTCGAGATGAAACCCAACTTCTCTGCTACCTCGACTCTCTCGCTCGCCCCCTCCTCGCCCCCTGGTTCCCTTCGTTCTCGCTATGCCCTGTCGAGAAGAGTAAGGGAGTCCTTTGGGGTTGAATCGAGGGTGCGGGAGGGGAGGAAAACGGGACGGGTACATCGGTGCACAGAAGGTAGAAGGACACGGCCGGAGAGAAACGTGTCCGAGGAGCATCCCTATACTGGGTGCTCCGTATATCATGATCAGGGTGTAGGTTCCAGAACGTTGCAAGGTTATTCGGAGACATAGGGGTACTCTTAGAATCAGATATATCTAAATTGGAATTCTCCAGTCTGCTGGATGAGGGAATTGTACTGGGACGAACTGTATTTTCGTACTGTTTTATTTCTTTATTTTCGTACTACTTTATTTCGGGATTTTGGTACTGTTTTGTTTCCTGAAGGGACTTTGATGGTGTTTCAGGAATAGTTTAGAGATTTGTAGATTGTTATAAGCATTAGTTTTATTGTAGTATTACTAGATTTATTTAAGAATTTTAAGGTTTGAAACGGGGGTTGTTATTGTATACTCTGTACCAAATATTATTTTGTTATATTTTGCTCAACATGAGCAAGGATCTATAGATCTGTTATAGTACCACTGCTTCTAATCAAGTTGCAAGTTATACTTCACTTTCTAATAAATACCCACCAAAGCAACACGGTATTAGGTGCACAAAACCCCTGAAAAAATGCACTTGCGTCACTTTCGAAATCAAGTCCATACCTCAAGAAAATTTTAGTAATGGACAATATTGTGAAAGACTACAAATTGCATATTAGTGACATAACCTCAATATGAGCAAATATGTGTAGGTCCATCTACAATTATTTCTAAGCTTGCTGATTCCAATTCAGTTTCTAATAAATACTCAAAAAAATCAACACAGTGTTTTAGCATCCTGCTTCGGTTTTAAAATTAATCAGTAAAATAATTGCAAGTTTCCCAATATTAAATCAAGAAAGGTCAAAAGCTCCGTACCGAGACACCCAGTATAGATGCGCGTGTACGCCGCAAGATATAACATATACACGCGTGTGCGATACATATGTACCCGTGTACATATGTATATAGGTGAACAGCGCCGCTGGGCGATATTAATTTCTCCGCAAGGGCTTTCGTCCGCGTACCTTTCCGCTGCGACTGTGCCAGGTCCCTGGTGACCCCGCGGGAGAACGTTTCGAGTTGCGACTTTCGGGGGTCATTTCGAACCCACGCCAACTTCCCAACCCCTATCCCTGCCTCTTTGCAACCAAACCGTTGACCCTTCCCTGGCTACCCTATCTGTCCTTCCGCAGGTATCCTCGTTTAGGAGGAACGCAGTTTGACGTACAGATGTCAACCCACGAGTTGGCGTGTGACCCTAAGTAAAAGACTATCCTAAACACTTACAGTTGCATTTTGACAAATAAGAATGATAACTGGACATTCGCACTATTTTTGTAATTTTCTTTACCTTTCATGTTATCGAATCTTTTTTAATTTTCAAGTTTCCAAATTTCTACAGATGTCAACCCACGAGTTGTCGCGTCGATCCAAAGTAAAAGAACCTCCACCGTGAACACCATAACATTTCGGCAAATAAAAATAATGACAACAACTGCTGAACGCAAATATCTCATTCTCAAGACGTTTGTCATTGTTTTAAGAGCACGAGAGTACCATCGAAAATTCGTGTGAATTTTTCTATTCTGACCAAAGCTCTTCTAAGTACGTTCACGCGCCAACTCGTGGGTTGACACCGGTAGAGCGAGCTCCGTGGAAAATCGCCAGGTACGGTTTTCCAAGAAACTCTGCCATGTTGGACAAGTGGGCTTTCGGGGAAAACTGAGGAAGGGCTCCGCAGGACGGTTTCCTTGAAATTTCGAGGATAACGGGGGTTATAAGCTGCCTCGGATAGGGTTCTATTAAAAGGAACAATGAGAACGGTAGCTTGTCTTTATTCTACAGAGGAATAATCGATGCTTGCGGGATTTATCGTTTGGTGGTTTTAACGGAACGGTGTCAGCTTTGGAGGAATTGACACTTGCATTTTTGATGTTTGCGTTTCTTTTGATTCTTGCATTCTTCTGTATTTGTAACATTAGAATTTATGACAAGTTTAACTAGTTAACTTTTATTTCTGAAAATCCCTTTGGTTTAGTTTTGAAAAACTCTTCACTCGGTTGCCATATTGAAACCATAGATATCTTACAATATTTTTTTTTTTGCAATATCTTATATTTACTATCCGTAATTTTAACAGTAAGTAGTTAATACGAATATTTGTAATTAGGTAAGTGAACAAATTTTTAATAATGTAGGTGATATGGAAATGTATACCTATATGTGACATATGTGAATATTCATTGTTTATTAAAATCAAGAACAAACTATTTTAACTAGTTTTAGTTAATTTTTCATTTCACAACGCATATCAGTGGTATTCAAATAAAATTTTGAATACGTCCATTAATTTTATATTTCTTCAGAAGATAAAAGCGATCAGGTTCACCATTATCATTTGTTAAAGTATTAACTATAGTAATATGTGGCATTACGTATTCCATGCATAGGTTTCATCGTGTAATAGAATAATTAGTGCTTCGAATAATTGCAACAAAATGAAGTTACAAATTACCAATAATCGTGCGAACTATGTTACATTAACATGTGTGACACACAGTAACATATGTTACACATAACATTTAACTAAATTATGTATGTATGAATTTTCTAAATAGTATGAACGAATTTTTCAAGTATAAATTAAGTATATTTTGTTATGTGTTATATATATAAAAAAATACTTCGGTATTATATTACATTAACCGTATTTTGCGGATGGAAACCAATGAAAATTGTCGTCTCGTCAGGTTGAAGCTCCAACTATAGAACTCGGTCGATCTGGTAATTCAACCTGAAATAGAAACGGATCGATTCGAACAAATTTGAATGTGGATGACGTTAATATAATTTTTACCACCGGAAGGGACGTTAGAATATTGTAAATGGTCGCGGTGGTTTGATATCAGAACTGTTTTTCGATAAGTGTTTATATAAAGAATTTGGGAATTTGGGAATTTGGGAATTTGGGAATTTTGGAGATTTGGAAATTTGGAAACCTAGCAATCTGAAAATCTAGAAACCCAGAAATGTAGAAATTCTGAAATTCAGAAATTCAAAAGTTCAAAAATTTGAGATTCAGAAAAGTCGATTCGAAAAATTTAGAAATTTGCAGTTGCACTCCTCTAATATACCACTACTAAATTTAATAAATTTAATCACTAAATCCAATTTCACATTTTTATCCCAAACACATGAAACACCCTCTATAAATACGTTCTACCATAACCGCTTCTATGCACAGTATATCCGGGGCCGGATTGAGGGAGGATCTATGATAAGAATGACTGCAAGAAAAATTGCGGATTAAAGCATCGTGGGAGGCTAATCAATTTTGGTTAACGCGTGATTAATGTTTGGCCGAGCAGTACGGAAAGTGAGATGGAAAATGGTATTTTGTGTTATGTGTTGTTCCCCACTTTTGATCACCTTTTCTTCTATTTTCCAGTAATTTTCATACACAATATATTTTTCAGTAAAATTACCACATTTATTTATTATCCTAAGTGTTTTCAAGTTTGAAATTTTTAAATTTAATTTGTAAGTTCTGTAAATTTTGATAAGTTTTATAAGTAATAATGTTTGTCTAAGTTTTATAAGTTTTGTAAGTGGTTTTTCTAAATTTTCTAAGTTCAACTTTTGTATGTTACATTTTTCCAAGTTTCATGTTTAACATACCACTTCAACGTTGCATACAAGAAACAGACAGAACAAACCGTACTAATTATTACCAAACATATCATACAGCTTCATTCATCTCGTCTTCGTTAACATATCCGTCAACTTTCTAATAACAGCCTGAAAACAAAAGCCACCCATCGTGATGAGATTAATTGATAGATACAACGATCATGCGGTCAGCGCAGGCTCGTAATTAATACCATCTAATCCACGATCAAACTCATCAAGTTTTCAGCTAAAAAAATAGCTTTCACTGATCGGAGTACACGTTTCCTCTCCTAAATGTCAACATTTTCACCTTTCTAACTGACGACTCGTCATCTCCATTAATTTCTCATAATTCCATAAATGGTGGTAACTCACCATTTAGTTTAATGCAACTAGAAATCAGTATTTTTTAACTAAATTTATAGTGTCACGTGTGACGTATGAACACAATGAAACAGACAAAACTGACAATAAATAATAGAAAGGCAATTTCAACCGAATTCACCAAACTTTTGAACTAAAACGTTTTAAAGGGTTAATTGTAATTTCCGGTAATTGGTGTCGTCATCGGGCAAAAATGTGAAAAATAGTTGCGACGTGGACGCAATTTGCCACGGAGGGTAGCATTATACGAGAAGATTCGACGATATTTCCGCGATACATCAAGCCCCGTTGCCAGCTCCGTGACACGATTCCAGCACTTGGCGAAGCTTCGGCGCAAAAAGGATGACTAGCCAGGTTCGAGCCGAAGGCAAAGAAGAAGAAGCTAACGGCAAAAAGAAGAGCAAGAATCCCCGGCGAAATGGCGGGATGGCGGGGAAACACAACGCCTGGAAGACTACACCAAGAACATATCCCTGCTTGAGAACTTCTCCACGCCACTTTCCGCCTCTATTGTGATTTATGCGAGCGATGAGGGTGGCTACGGGCCACTATACGGGTTTTAGACTCCAGGATCCAGCAGCCGGTGGATGGGTCGCGATCGTCTTCAACGAGATTACAGAGGATCGTCGACTCGCCGGTCCATACCAAACAGCAGCTACGTGAATCCTTTCGAAACGCTCTACTTTCTGACTTCCACGGCTTCCATCCTGATATCTTGTGTATTCTTCTTCTTCCTCGTTGCTCTTTTTTTTTTTTACCCTCGCGGAATATGTACACCGAGGGATTCGGTGTCTGAGGATGATGCATCGCACCGCTGGCGATCGTTCGCTCGATAACGATTTAGAACTCCACTGCATATATCACCGGACGATTATATGACCGCTTATACAACTTTTGAAAACTCGAATGTATTTTTACACATTTTAACTAATCGAAGATATTGCTACATTAATTGTTGAAAATTTCATTAGTACTTTTACTTTTGACAAGTCTTTCCAAATATTTTCACGATTTTATGCTATTTATTGTTCAAAGTTCGGAGTAGTTAATGTGAGTATTTCTAATGAGGTAATCAAGTTTTTAATAATATAGGTGATAGATTCGTATGAAAATTTAAGCGTCCACATATGTCCACAATATGTACATTAACAATTTTTATCGTATTATAATAATACAAATACAATACTACAAATTTGTTATTTTCTTTAGTTTGAATTTACTCCTCGTCTTTGCCAGGTGCGTCATGCTGACGCACTGCAGCTGTGCCTGATATTGAAGCAAATAAAGAAAGTTGAAATGTTATGTCAATTTTATATTCACCAATCCTTAGTTATGCAGACTATAATTGCAGTGGAACTTTAAATTGATGTGTATTAAAAATTCAAATAAAAGTCAGAGTTGAAATGTGAGTGCGTCAGACTCGTATGACATGGGGTTAAAAGAGTGAATTATAGAAGAAATCTAATAGAGGAAGTAGTAGCGGAATTCCGTTAACTAGGAGATAAAATAGGATCGATTAAAAATTGAAAATTAAATTGAAAAATTTGAAAAATTGAAAATCCAGAAAAGAACTGAAGTATTTAAATCTATCGTATTCAGAATCTCATTTATCCTTGAATACCGACTATTTTCTGTTCCACCTTTTTGTTTCAATTCGCCACCGTCGAGTACATTATTCGGTGATCCTAAAAAAGTGTACATTTTCAAATCGAATAGCCATCAGGTTTGTTCGTCGGTCGGTCGTTCCGATACGCATTATGCAAATTACACCTGTCGCGAGAGCCGCCACGTTTCGATTTGATAATGGTGCCAGATAGTGGGCTTGTAAATTGCAGATCGGATCCGATACAGTACGCCAGCTTCTATTTTTCCACCTCTTCCTCCGGCAAAAGCTGATCTTGTCGATCAATCTGTTTGTGTTGTCGCGGAGTTGTATCAAGGGAAACATTTTGTTCCAAAGTCCTGCTAAATAGGTCGACTCGTGGCTGTTACCTACCTGTTACGAAAGTGTTACACCGATTTTATCGCCACCAATGTTTCTGATTCCTCCTGATAACTGTTGATACAATCCCTGTTCGATATTTTAACATTTACTTTTTTTAACATTATTACTATCTTACGTTTGCGACAATGTTGATGTCCTTCAACCCTTATATGATATTTTAATCATTTACAGCATCAATTTTGCTCGAAAGGAGACGTTCAATAATTTTTCCACGTGTACATTTTATACATTACAAGTTTGGTATATTTTTAGATTTTAGAACTTGAAAGTAATTAAAAATGTTCCACAACTTACCAAATTCTTTTATAAAATATAATTTTGAATATAACTTGCGACAGTATATGACCACTGTCTCACCTCCACACCCTCATACAGAAACTCACACAAGGACACAGCGAGGACAAATACGGGGGTAGGGGGTTGAGAAGAGCGAACGTCGTCCTTTATACCTTAGGTGGTCCCGGTGGATCCTCCGAGTCCTCCTTTCGTATCTTTACCCCCATTTCATCTTCTGCCACCCCAGCCAACCCTTATTCTCTCTCTCAGCCTTTGCCGTGCTTCTCGGATCGAGTCTCTTAGGTTAGGTTTCCTCGCCCTTTCGAATCGCCCGAGGCAAAAAAAAAACCTGTCGGTTCGGGGCTGAGGGGGTGGCTCGTGGATGAACAGAGAGTTATTTTTCGAGGGCGATGATTTTTCGACGGTGCTCGATATCCCGCGGAAAATCAATACATCACGCTTTTCCGCGACCTTTGAACGTTGACGCGATAACGCTCCGATGTATTGTTTCGGACGAGAGGGTTGGTTTCATGATTTCATGATTAAATTCTGAGGTTTATTCTGCAGAGCGATGCAGCTTTTTTCGCTACTTTTGCAGATTTATTAGATTCTCCACGTTTTTTTGTTATTTTTTTTTTTATTCTCTTTCGGTTGGAAAAGCGTACCTCAACAAAATTTTTCTTTCGCCCTTATTCCCTATAAATTTAGTCGCTTAAATTATAGTTAGAGGTCCGTAAAAAATCAATATCACGATAGAAAATTGGAGTGAACTCTTAAATTTTAATTTTTGAGCTCCAACTTTGACAGGACTTTTTACATATACTAACATTTTATGGGGTCAGAGCAAAACAAAATTTTTCTCTAAAATTTAAGTCACTTAAATCGATACGATAAAAAGTCAATACACTGATACAAAATTGCTTGGAACGACCATAAATCTAAATTTTTTACAACTTTGAAAGGATTTTTTTTACACCACATACTAAATTTTTAGAGGGTTAGAAAACTAGAATTGTTTTTAAGCCACCCTACGGTTGATGAAAGTTGCGTCGTTTAAAAATAGAAAACAATTTACCGCAATATTCCAACATTCGATTTGTCCACTTTCCGAGAAGAAAAATTTATTTCCGTTCTCCAGTTTTCATATCGTAATTGAATGTTCTGCTAATGTAGAGGCTGCTGGAAAAATTGTGTTTTCGTCGCGTTTGAAGTGTCTTTTTGTCCGGTTGGCTCTTTCGCGTTTCTTCTGTGCGTTAATTAAGCGTGCGGCACATACTTTGCGAACAAGTCAATTCATCAGCATCTGTTGTAACGGTGAAGTAGCTTGCGAACAACGTGTTGCACGTGTTATGGTTCTCATATGTTTTCGCTGCTTGGTATGTATGGTTTTGTTCCGCGCTGTATGCAAGAAAAGACGCCATCTGCATCTATTAGGTTCATGCAAATGGCTTATCGTCTTCTATTCGAAACAAGTTTATTGATTTTTCAAACGATGCGTATTCGAAAAATTATTGTAGTTAATAGATGTATTCGTACATGTTTGTAGTAGTTGTAACTTTGATATGTGCTAAATATTTTGGTACATTTTATTTAAAATAAGGGAAGTTTTGGTGTATTTTGAAACGTGAAATTGTTCACTATTTTTGTATCTTGGCAAGGGTTAATTGTATACTCTATAAATTATCAGAAATATTACCTTTTGTAGTTACGTACAATTTTTCACATATGGTTCTGAATGTATAAATTCGTCAATGTATAAATTCTACAGTATATTTTCAGATAAATTCGTGATAAAGGAAAAATTTTTCAGGAACGAGATAGAAATAATAAATTGAAGCATGAATTTGAACCATTTACTTTCTGATCATTAAGAGCAATATGTCTTGTGAAAGAAGGAATCCATTTTTTCGTCTTGCATCTGAATTCTGGGGAATATTTCCGAAACGTCGGACAAAGAACGAAGCACCGTCGGAAAAGAATGCAAAAAGGCACGCGTAGTTTCGAGGGTATCGTAGGATGAGGGTTGATATGGAAAGATATTTTTCAGGCTTCCAACGGTTCACCGAACCTTACAGAAAGCAGCCCTCAATCATGATCCCGGATTCCCCTCATTCTGCGGGTTCGCCGCTTGACCCTCGTCATCGTACACCGAAAAACATGTATTAAGGTAACTCTTGAATTTTCGGTCGCCGCCCCTTCAACGGATTAATTATCGGGGATATTCAATTTGCCGAACAATACCACCCTTACAAACTTCTCCTTTTTTATTCCTCCCTCGCGTGAAGTTAATTGTCGGAATTCGATGTGGCACGTTTGGGAGGTGTAAATGGATGTTCGAGTGACATCGATGAAAGTGTAAACGTCCCTTTAAATTGTAATTCTGAGCTGATTGGATTTGCTCTTGTTGAGGAGCAATTAAATTTTGGGGTAAAGTTACATTGAGCAATTACATTTGGAGCTGTTTTATTGCTTTCGGTGATTTACTCTTTTGGTGTTTTGCTTTGCTATTTTTATTGCTTTTTAGTATTTTAATTTTCCGTTTTTATTATTTTATTTTTCTGTAATGTTATGTTATTAGTATGTGATACCATAAAATGGAAATTTTAATATCTTTATACATGCACCTAATGGTTTTAGCCTCTTATAACGTTAATATGACTTTTTTGTGCTCCATTCAATCCTTGTTGAATAGTAATGAAGAAATTTAATATTCGTGTCGAAGATCGTGCTGTAATTTCTCATTTAAATTCGTTCGTTAAAATTTTGATCGAATCGAAAGGTGGAATACAGTGTTTCACAAATAATGTTATCAGAACTAAGCTTCTTTCGCGTTACGGAATATGTCATTGAACTTTTTTCTTATTCATTCATTTTCATCCATTTCTATTTCTAAGATATACGTTTTTGTCAATTTCAATTTTTAACACGTACATCCATTTTAGTTGGAAATGTGCATACCCTCGACCAGTTTTATTTTAAAACCGTACATCCTTATCTATTTTTATTTTAAAGGTATCCAACCTTACGTACTTTTATTTTATAGGTGTCCAGTCTCACCCATTTTTATTTTTGAGGTGTGCATCTATTTTTACCTACTTTTATTTTGATAATGTACATGTACGAATATAACACATATAGTTTTAATATCATGACGCACCCATGACGCACTCATGACGTACTCATGACGCACTCCTGACGCACCCATAACGCACATATGACACACTCGTGATACACGTGACGCACCCATGACGCACTCGTGATTCGCATGACGCACTCACAACGTACTCATGACGCACTCGCGACGCATTTCTGACGCACCCATGACGCACTCGTGTCGCACTGGCAATGTATTCGTAAAGTATTCGTGATTTATTCGTGACGCACTTGTGACGCACTCGTTTCAGTTCAATCAAGGCTCCCTAAATGCAAAATGTACCAAAGATTTGACCTACCTTCATTTGCCCCAACACCGTAACAACAGTCATCAAAATGCTACAATTGTTTCGAAAATGACAACTGTCTAAGGATTGTAGGTGGAGCGATTGAAGCTATAAAAGGGGCAATCAAGAATGCATTCTCCAAAGGGTAGCAAGGGAAATGAGATAATACAAGTATTGTCCCATAATGAAATTCGAACAATCGGTTTCTTAAAGAGGGGTATCGGTTCACTCGTGAAAGTTGGGTGCCGCATCGAAAACCAGGCAGAACGTTACCGTGGGTATCAAACCGGGTACCCTTTCTGTCGTCCATATAATCGAAGCAAAGTGGCCGCACTCTGTCCTCTACTTCGAGGCTGATTTAATCTTCAAACAATCCCCGTCTCAGCTTTGAGTCCCGGTCCGTTTGTTTGTCGAGCCACGCTTGTTTGCACCCTTCGCTACCTTCCCCTACTATACCGCGTTCACCCTCCTGTCCCCTCACCGGTAGCACATGCCTAGAGGAACTTAGGAGTCGCCAGTGAGTCTGTACCCTAACAAGAAACTTACCCTTCCGCCCAGCCCGCCCCCCTCTTTCTTGGCCCCACGGACGTCCTTCCTTCCTGCCGGGAGAAGGAGCTTGATGGTAACGAGGATGGGCGAGGGGCATGCACGGGGGAGGGTTACGGCAGAGAGGGATGCGGTGGCTGGTTCGTTGGATGAAAGCCGGGAGTTTCGGTCTGCGAAGGGTGGAGATCGAAATTGTGGGGGACTCGGGAGCGGAGTCCAGGGTGGCAGCCACGATGGCATTACCTAAGGGTCTAATACGAAGGCAAAGAGGAGGAGGGTGGCGCTGGATGGAAAGAGAGGATTTCTTGCAAAAAGACAACGGAGGACAAAGGGGTACGGGACAGACCGGACTATGGCGACTTTGCCTCGAACGAACAAAGGGAACGTTTAATCCCGACGTGTTACCCTGAAGAAACCATTCGAGCCCGGTCATCCGGTGTTAGTCCTTGTCCCTCCTTTTGTCCTACTTTGCTCTTTCGCTGGACGCAATTAGTCGTGTGTGCACGCTGATATCCACGGAAGTCGATGCATAATGTGCAGATCGCTACGATTTTACACGGTCCCATGCACCGTTTCAGGGATAACTATTCACTGAATAATAATGGTACCAAATGTTTCGAATGAACTCGACGATTTTCGTGAATCGAAAACCTTTTGGGTATTTAAGAGCTTCTTCGTTACCTTTCCATAGGAACTAAATGAAGCACAAGTCATATCACATGAGAGGTGCACAAATGAAGATATTACAGTTTCCACTTCACTAAATATCGTGACGCACTCGTGACGAACTCTTAACGCACTTGTTACGCACTCGTGACACACTAGTGAAGCAAAATAGAGACAATAAATTGCATTAAATATTGCAGTAACTTGCAATGAATATATTCAATTCAAAACCCCAATTAAAATATATTTAATTGTTTGAAAATCAGGCAATCAGTTAAATGTTCAATTGAAAATACCTTATAGCATTCATTTCTAACGTCTCCAAAACATATTATACACCGCTGGAACCGATATAACTTTCCTATTTTGTTTGAATATTTATCCGTATATATCGGAATCACGCGAGTAAAATTCATGAATAAATAAATGAAGTAAAACTGGTTGCGCGCAATGAATCTTTCAAATGTGTCAGAAAACGCAGCGATCAGCGGAAGAGATTCAAAACAATCTCCGTAACATGTCCTAAAAAAAAAAAAGCGACGAACCTGAGAATGTCAGTGTTTGAAGCGGAAACTGCTCAAAGCTGGTCGAGTCACCATTTCCGCGCAAACGATTAAAGCCGAGCGTTCAGAAAGAAGCGCCCCTTCGGAACCGACGTTTCAGCTTCAAAAATCAAAGAACACCCCCGTGTCTGAAGGAAATTTCCGTTCCACATAATGCTATAGTGATTTCCAAACTCTGACGAGAACTTCCTGTGAAGTCAGGACGTAACGATTGTGTCAATATTAGGACACGAACCGAATTCACCCTCTAAAAATTTAGTATATCAAAAATATGCGCTGAAAGTTTGAAAAATTTAAGTCTTCGAGACAGTTTACTCGAAAGCAATTTAACGAGCCGTATATTGCGATCACTTACGGAGGGACGTGAACGCTCAGTTACGGTCCTCGTGGTTGGTCGATTACTTTCGAAACACCCGGTGTACCAACTCATGATCGCGGCCACAGCGTGGAAATCGATCAGGTCGTCGAGGTGCTGGCCGAACTCGGCCAGCAGTGGTTCACCAGGTGGATCCGCGTCGATCGAAACAGTGAACGTCGGGCAGTTCGATCGGGCCTGGCTACGTCTCGGGGCCGAGGTGAACGTTCTTCGCTGCTATACGGCCGGACATTATTTAATAATGCATTACTATGTACATTAACGCGATACACCGGTGATACGTGGCCGTGGCTGGATACATCCGCGCAACTGTGCGAGCGGGTGTGTGGGTGTGCAACTACCCACATACGGGGCACACAGGCGTGTCCGCCTATCTTTGTATACCTTTCAGCGTAGTGACGCGCAAAGAGGGGTGGCCACCCTTTCTCTGACTCGTCCGCACCCCACCAACCCCCCTTTGCTCTTTATCTCTGTCCTAGCGGACCGTGGGCACGCTTACAGGTCGTTTCATAAATTGCTACACCTCATACTGAATTTGTAGGAACTTGGATTTTTACCATGTTTCATGTATTATACAATTTTAAACCTTCACATGTGGTGTACTTGTGTCGCTGACAGACATGAAAGTTTAACTTTGAAAATCCGAAAGTTCCAAGATCAAAATTTTGACCTCAACATTGTACTTTTTGTACAATTTATTAAAATGTCACGTATCTAGATACATACAACGAAGAATTACGAAACTCACATGTGCATATGTAGTTTAACCCAAATCACATATTAAAGACCTTCTAAGTTAAGCGTAAACTCAACTTAATTTAATTATATATAAGGCTAACTGAGTAAATTCACGAAATGACAAAAAGTAGTATTCAAAACAAATTGATTAAGAACATCCTCCCAATCTCCGAAAGTAGCCAACCACTCGACGTACGCATCAACCTTCGCTCCCTCCAATTTCAGCATCTCAACAAATCACCCGGAGACAATTACCACTTCGGGTACAAGCAGCCACAAAACCGCGCAGTCAGGCTCTGGTGTTTACCATCAGCCAAGTCAGGTTTCTATAAATTTCTCATTCGTGGTCTAGTAAATACCGGCATCAAGGTATTTGGGTAATTGAGGTGTCTAGGTCATCAGGGTTTTTAGGTAACAGGTGCTTAGGTAACATTGAGGTATGTGGGTAGCATTAACATATGTGGGCAACATCAAGGAATGTGGGTAGCATCGGGATATCTGGGTAATGTTAAGGTATCTGCGTATCGTCAAGGTTATTGAGGTATCATCAAGGTGTCTATGTAACATCA
Source organism: Megachile ligniseca (assembly GCA_945859555.1). Taxonomy (NCBI): domain Eukaryota; kingdom Metazoa; phylum Arthropoda; class Insecta; order Hymenoptera; family Megachilidae; genus Megachile; species Megachile ligniseca. The sequence continues at coordinate 5,226,718 of OX243790.1, forward strand.
AGATGTTACTATACTGTACTTGCAGCAGCAAGGAATCTGTAATATCAAAATACCTCCATAACATCAAGGTATCTGTATCATCAAGATGACTAACATCCACATATCTGGATAACATCAAAGTACCTTATAAGACTAAGGTATCCAGATGACGTCAAAGTATCCAAATAACATGTACCTGGGCAATGTCAATATATCCACAACAAGGTATCTACCATCAAAATGATAACATCCACTTCCTGAAACAGCTGCAGAAATTCGTGAAATGACCCCAAACGCGGGATCACTCGTCAACGAAGGTAGGTCAGCGGCAGAGGTTAACCAGCTAACTTAATTATCACAGTATCGATAGGAATCAGGTTGTGTCACATTGTGAAACGAGCTGTACCAGTGAATACGAAGCCTCACACATACACACATACGTTTCACAGTGGGTTGTATATTTCAGGACTGCGGGCATGGTTACAGTGCAGCGTGCAATATGCACACCGTACAGAGTGCAGCTATAGTGCTCGAAGCCTCGAAGTGCTGGCAGGAAGAGAGGGTGGCAGGGTGGGCAGAGCTGAGGGGGTGGGTTTAGAGGGTGGTGTAGTGGACAGACCGGTGGACTAACTGGTGCTCGTGTTACGGTTCGCATACCGGCGAACTTAGCGCACCTACACTATCGTCAGAAAGTTCGGGAGCAGTTGCTCGCGAAGGCGATAAACAGCTGAAAATCTACGGCACATGTTTCCTTTCCAAACATCGCGTCGGGCTGTGGACGTACAGTCACCGCGAAATCTAGTTTCCCTAGATAATGTATTGTCGACTATCACGTTCTACGATCTATACGAACCTGATGTACGTGGATTTTTGGGGACTTTGAAAGTTTAGGGGTGGTTTAGGGATTTACGGTTTGGGGATGTGGAAGTTGTGGCACTTTGAAATTTAGAGACGTGAGAAATTGAAGGTCTTGGACTTAGGGATTTAGGGAGTTGGGTTTCAGGAAAAATGACGTATGGGGAGTTTTTAAATTTTCAGATTTTGGGGGTGAATTCATAATTTGGGGATTAAGGTTTTGGGATTTAGAAATTGGAGAATAGGGATCTCCGAGAAATTGGAAATGTTGGACTTAGAGATATGGGGATTTGGGGATTTGGGAATTTAGATCTAGGGATTTTGAGATGGAAGTAGTTACTGATCTAGTTGTTAGAGATATGGGGATTTGGGAATTTGGAAATTTGGAGAATTTAGAAAATTTTATTAAATTAAAAATTTCGTAAGTAAAATACTTCGATTAAATCTTTCTTTAACATAACTTAAAAATCCCTAATAAAACACTAGTAAAATCGCACATTCATACTACTATAACCTAAAACCCCCTAATAAAATATTAATAAAATCACACCCAAATAAATATCAAAACGATAAAATCTCCCGTACTTAATACGTCACCAGTCCATTCGAAGTCGAAACACACCGTTTGAAAAATGAAACCCAAGGCGAAATTTCTGGACATATTGTATACTGCCGACGGGGGTTTGCAAGGGGGTGGAAAACGAGGTCCACGGTTCCGGGGTCGCGAAGGGTGAGAGAGAAGAATGGCGCTGGGCGTGAGTGTACTCTGACCAAAATGTTAATTATTTAACCTCCAGGAAACTCAGTTAACGAGCCGGTGTACAAAATGAGGAATGGCGAGCGGGTTGAAAGCTGCAGGAACGAGAAGATCGTGCACGTAACAGGGAAACGGGGGTAACGGAGGCTTCCAATTACCAGCGAAGGAAAAGATGTTTTGAAAAGAACAGCTTGCTATGAACGGCGACACCTTGTTACGGGATTGGAGGACACTTCGTCAGGATGGTGGCTTGATTAATGGCGTGGGGTGAGAAGGAAAACGAACGAGACCGGATACCAACTTAGAAAGTTTGGCATCTTCGAGAGCTTGGGCTTCATGATTATTACCAACTCTTTAATCGTTTAATTGGAGAAATAAATTGGTTCGTGCTTTGGGTAAGATGTTGCATCGCTGAGGATTTAGATGCTGCTGATGGAATAAGGGAGGGTTTTGGTTGAATCGATGTTGGCTGTGCTGGGGTTTCTAGTCTTTTTTTAGGGGAAGTATTATGGAGCTTTTGGGGAGTGCATATTGGGTTTTTTTATTTGGAGGATTTTTCGTTTGGGGATTTGTATATTTATTAATTTCGGAATTTGCAGATTTAGGGATTTGGAATGTCAGACATTTCAGAATTTCGAGATTTGAAAAGTTGGGACTTGAATAATTGGGGAGTTAGAAATTTGAAAATTACAAAATTACAAAATTAGAAAATGCAATAAATCAAATCTCTTGAATAAGTAAAATATTAATGAAAATTTTATGTAATTTAGCTTCAAGCTAAATGATTGAAAAGGGTGTCATAAGTCAGCAATTTTCTAAATCATTAACTGTAGTATTTAGATTTTACATCAGTAAATAACGCACACATAATACGCTACTCAATATTACATCACAATATTTCACATGTAAAAAAACTGATATAATCAAATAACAAATTCTCTTTTACAACCATCCCCGTAAATGCATTAGCCCGCAGCGCACAAATGTAAAATAAAAAATTATAATTACAGAGCACACGAAACCTCGTCAATAATATCGTTAGCAACGAAACACGCAATTATTAATAATTAACAAAACAAAGAGTTAACGACGGGGTCAAATAACGAAATGTTTCATCGCAATTAGAGTGTCCTTACCAAGATATCGATCACATTTTTCGACATGTTTCTCTATATTTACCCATAAATTATGCTAGCGCGCCTCTTTGATCATCATACCTCCTCGCATCGATTTTCACACTTTTGTAATCTACGCTCGGCAGCTCTTTTTTTTTATTCCTGTTCGTTCTAATCATGCAGCAAGTAGAAGGTGAGGCAGCTTTGATAAATGCAGGAAATATAAAAGTTGGTAGCATATGGCGAAGTGGGTTTAGTAGCATCATGTGTCTAAATTTAAGTCTCGAGCTTTCCGTGCCAAGAAACTGTTTCGAGCACATCATATTGTATACACCTTTTCGCAAATCGATTTAAAATCGCCGGCTAGACGTATGACAGCAACTTTCTGCTTTCGTGATATTCGAAGGGGAACCAGAAACAAAGATATATCACAAACGGCGATACGCTTAAGTAGTTTAACTTATGACTCGATCGGGGATTGCTGTTAGAGGGAGACTCTTGGATTTATCTGAACGCGATTAAATCTGTTGCATGTTGTTAGAAGATTTGTAGAGCAGGTGAGTTGTTTATTTATTGATATTTTTAGTTTGGGACTTTGAGATTTTTATAAATGTCTAATAATAAATGTTTAATATATATTTATTAATAAATATTTATTCGGAATATTATTGTCATGTACTTCTGACTAGTTCACGTCCCTGAACAGCCTTTTATTACGCGTTTCATGCGTCAATAAATTCAAATCAACGATCTCATTACTCACCCCCTGTCAGAACGAAATGCAAAATAATCATTAAAGAGGAACAAATATCTACGTTCGTGAAAGGAAATTAAATAATTTCATTTTCGAAAGATATTTCATATATATTTCTTAAACACATTTTCATAAGCAAAATCTCGTTACAAAATTTTTCAAATTTAAAGTTCTCTACTTTTCAAATTTTTAAATTGTCGAATTCTTAAAATACCTAAATATCCAATTTCCAAATTCCCAAATTTCACAGTTCCTAAATTCCAAATCCCTAAATTCTCTAAGTTGTTAATTCACAAAATTCTAAATTTTGAAATCCCTAAATTCTCAAGTTCCAAAATTCCAAATTCCCAAATTTCCAAAGTTCTAAATCCTCCAAATTCCTAAATCTCCAAATTCCCAAATCTCAAAATTTCCAAATCTCCAAATTCTCAAACATTCAATATTTCCAAATCCACAAACCTCCACTTGCCGAAATTTTAGAATTCCCAAATCCGAATTATTCAAATCTCCAAATTTCCAAATCCCCAAAATTTCAAATTTCGAATCTCCCAATTCCTACAAAAGCACCGAAACAATTCTACCAACGCAATAACACGGTACTTCTACGCGCACCGTTTTATTCCGTCGTCCTCTTCCTACCGTTCGTCCCGCCAGAAAGCGTAGGGGCGCCCCTTCGGCAAATGGGGTAAATCGAGACGAGGGCCTGAAAATTAGTGCGTAGACGATTTTATTAGAACGGCAGTGTGTAATGAAGATTTTACGAGCGAGGCTCAATTATTGGTTACTTAACATCGCCGGCGGTAACAGGGCAGTTCAGATCGCGGGCCTCCAAATTGTTTCGCGCTACACGAGCCGGTATCGAGATGCTTACTTAATTCGATCGGATCCGAATTCATAATTAGCCACGCGAGTATCAGCCACAACCGATCGGAGACCCTTCGATGCTATGGAAATTAGGCTGAAATAGATATCGCTATGTTCGATGCTCTACCTATGCTTAACCGTTTCATTTCAATTGGATTCTACAGGCTGCTTCATTAACTCCGTCACATATTCGTTATTTTTGAACCCTTGTCCCATGACTTATTTGTCAGGCAGAACTAACTAATCACAGCTCAATCACGAGTGCGTCATGAGAGCATTATGAGTGCGTCACGAATGCGTCATGAGAGCAATATGAGTGCGTCACGAGTGTGTCACGAATGTCTCATGAAAGCATTATGAGTGCATCGCGAGTGCGTCATGAGTGCGTCACGAGTGCGTCATGAGTGTATCGCGAATGCGTCATGAGTGCGTCACGAATGCGTTTTGTGCGTCGCGAGTGCGTCACTAATGCGTCACGAGTCAGACTCGTAGCAATCAAGATTGAAGTCTGGTAACAAATAAGCTCAAGTCTGATTTTTGAGGTCTCCGGCGTAAAATTGATACGCCAAACACCTCTCAATCTATCACGTATGTCTCCACACCCGATACCTCCATGAAACTTTTTCATATCCCGTGCTATCTGCTCGCAACTTGTCCCAGTTACGTGATCCCGTATCCGTCCGTGCATACCAGTTCTCCATCATCGGAAGTTGCATCGACGAAGCGAAACAATGGTCGGTCCTCCGTCGAGATTAACTTAGCCACTCCAGAAGCTGGCCAGCAGTTCGGCAATCGAAGGTTGAAGATTCTTGGCCGGAAGTTGACTGTAACTATCCACCGATGGCGTACAACAGGTTCTGGACACACGAGGAGCTGCTGGAAATGGTGGCGCGACTGGACGTCCTTGAAGGTTCTCAGGACTGGGTTTAAGTCGAGGGATGTAGGAGGAGTGTAGAAGGTCCTCGGTGATACCATGATCCACCTAGAGGTCGGGAGCGGCCATTTTGCCCGTTCTCTCACCCTACTAGCTGGCTACCCCTCTGCTACACCCCGCACAACCCCCTAACGGCCCCCACACCGTGGTGGTACGAAGGGAGAGATCCAGGGGGTGGTCGAGGTGGGTTGAACGAGGGTGAAGGCCTGCAAGCTATGGTATATGTGTGTGTGGCTATATATGCCCTGTATATACGCGTGTACATATGTACTCTGAGTATATATGGCATATAGATATACCTGGTCTGCCCTCCAGTACCGGAAACAGCTCCGTCCCGAGCTCAACCGACGGCATGGTAGCCAACATGGCGAACTCAGCGGTGCTCATATTTTCGTACCACCTGGATGGATACAGAAACGACCTCGTGAACTTAGCAGACTACACTCGAAGGGACGAAGCGGGACAGGGATCGCCTAGGTGGACGATAATGGTGACTAAAGGGTTACCGCTTCGATGACATCGCGTAACGGAGTAGATCGTTAGATCTTCAGGGTTGTACAGGGCTGATGAATATCCAAGGACGAGGATGGATGAGGATCTGGAAAAAGACGCCGAACGATGGAATCTTTTGGACGTTTGATGGAAGGTGGAGACAAGGACGAAATAATACGGTGAAATGTTGCCTTTGGATAGATATTGAAGGGATTTGATTTCAGATCTTGGAGGTTTATGGAATTTGTAGTTGGTCGACTTCTCGATTTGGAAGGATGCAAAGTGGAACTTGTACAATTTGCAGATTTTGTAATTTTGTGTATATCGAAGTTAAATATCTAAAATTAATTTTTTAAATTTTAGAATTTCCACTTCTTAAAACTTAAAAATTGATAAATCCCTTATTAATTAATAACAAACTAAAATTATTTTTTTGAATATGTGAAATGCATTTAATGTAAAGGTAAATAAATGTTTATTTTGGATCAAAGAGACCATTGATTATAACGATCATAGTGATATACTGAAAATAGAATAAAGAAAACGGTATGGCAGGGTGTAGGGACGATTTTTTATATTTTTTTTCTTCGTAACCCTATGGTAACACCCTTTGAAGAGGGTGCATTGACCTACGGTTGTGACCTACGATCATGTAATGTCTGGTTAAAACGGATTTTTTACTTTATAATAGACTTCACACACGCTTTGAAAAGTGTATAACAAATGATACTTGTCAGTGTTCTTAAAAACGTTTTAAATCAATTTTTTAATCTTTCATTTTTTCACCAAATTTTGAATCATGCATCGAACAATACAATTAAATAATTCTAATGATAGAAAATAAATGAGGCTCTAAATTTTAGTATTAAAAAAGTAGCTTTTTGTCTCATAAAATATCACAAAGTATAAGGTAGGGTAGTATTTTCTTTTTAAATATGCAACATAATTTTATTTTTAAGTAACAAACTGTCACATCAAATATTAAAATTTTCTAACAAAATTACATAAGACATACTTCTTTAATTGAACAATTTATTTAACTTTGGGAGTGTTCTTTAATTTATTTTGAATTTAGATTTAAACTCTGATAACATTCATAACCCCCATAATAATAACCCCATATGTTCCTAACCTCAATGCTTAACCTAAAATTTATTAACTCGTGAAAGCGATACAATGTTTAAATAAACAGTTTTAATTTTGAATTTAATATCCCGAGGGTTTTATGCCAAAGTTTTAGTAATGAATAGACCGCTGTTTGAAGCAGGTTTCGACGTTCCCATAACCCCATATGCTGCTCGTACTTAGAAAGTAAATAAAACCATCGCAACTTCGCTGCCTGTAACATCACGCGTTGTTTACCATAGCTCCGTTACAACACAGTGCATAAACGTGGCAACACTTTTTGAGTAGCACACCTCATTGCCCTCCGCTAGAACCCCGTTTTTTACCCCACAGGTACAAAGAACATGCGAAGGAGAATGGAGGGATGTTTCTCTTTCTTTAATCTTTTATCAACGTCTTTTGATGGAATTTGCTGTTAGTTAGTTTTAAGTTTTCAAGGTTATTTCAAGTTTTCAGTTTCAAATTTAAAAATTGTTAAATTTATAACTTTACAAACGCACAAATTTTCCAATGCACAAATTTCCAGCTTCCAAAATTTCAGACCTCTCACATTCGCTAATTCCCTCATCAAGAAATTAGAAATTTACAAGTCATTCAGTCCAAAAGAATTTGTTGAACAAAAGTTACACTGCGGTTTCCAGGACATTTTAAGACGCTACCATCTTTGATAGCGGAGATATCCGACACAATGTGCGTCGCTTTCGCCTCAATGTTGAATGCGGGTAGGAAAGTTCATGAGGTCGCCAGCCGGATGAAAATATGAACGTTGTTGGAGTCCGTGGTGAATTTAATATGTCACGGAGCAACGTATCATATTTTAACGTGGCCATGATACGTCGTGATACACTATTACCTGCATCGTGCCGAAAAATAATGTAGCTACGTGCGAGAACCTGCGAACAATATATCTTAGGGCATAGGCTGTTTGCTATAAAACAATTCTATATAAATAAAATAATAAACGAATAACAGTTTTACATGTGTCTGAAGTTGCAGCAGTGAAAATGGCCAGCGTCTCAACAAGTGCAACTATCTTCAGGGTCGCCCGCGAAATTCAAACGTAAGATCAGTTATGGTAGACACAGGTGACAATTATCCATGAAATTCAAACTAAATGCTAACTAATTGTACAGAGTGACCATTTCACCCCACCAGAAATATGTCTACATTCCGTAAGCCTCCGAAATTTCGTCGAAATACGAAAGATTCGTCGATTCTTGGTAAAACAGCGCAAGTTGAGCTACCAGTTGCACCAGAAATTCCCGAGCAGCGTGGTCGGCGATGCGAGCGCCATGTCCCTGTGAAATTAGCCGAAATGAAGTTAGAAACTATCGTACAACCACACCTTTGTCGCATGTTTGTCGAGCGACAGAGAGTTCAAAGCACCGTTTACGGCTGGTCAGGGTAGCTCGGTGAAAAGAAGAGGGGAAAAAAAAGGAAGAAAAGATATTAATGTTCCTGCTCGTGGCGCTTCAACGCGTTTAACGAAGGGACAATTTGCACGAAATGGAGCGAACGTCTGCGTGTAGTTCCCTCTTTATTAATCTCTTGATTGTTCGTCGTTTTATAAACGCGAAACGCGCTGGAGAGCAAAGCACGAGCGGCAGAGGGCAGAGCAGGAACACCGTCGTCCCGTCACACCCACGAATGGCGTGCGTCGTACACATTATCTGCATCATGTGCAAAAGCACGTACAAGACACACACATACGACTGTACAGGTAGTACAGGCTGCCTCGTGATTATAGTTATACACGGAGAAGCGAAATATCTGGGCCGGAACTCGTTGGCGGAATTAAAAAGGACACCGTCACTGGGGCTAAGTTGCGCGAGGATCTGCCACGCTGTTCCGCCACTTCTTGCTAGTTTTAAATGGAACTTGTTTGTTAATACGCTTTCTAGTGGGAAATTCCGGGATATATTTGGTTATAGTGCCAAGGAGAATTTTCGGGTTGCCGAGGAACTTGCAAAGATCATAAGATATTTGTATAATGGAAGTATCATGATGTGGAAATGTTGACACTGCTTTATTGGAAGTTGTAGGATATGTGCAAATTTCTAAAATTCACTAATTTCTACATTTCTTTATTTCACTTACTACTTCGTAACAATAAGACCGATAACCAAGAGTCATAGCTCTAATGCAAAGTTCACTTTCGCTCGCTGGGGACTCTCCCTCCAGACCCGTCGTTAGCCATCTTTCAGCACTTTTCACAATTTTTCTGGGGGTTTTGGCCCATTCTAAGAAAATTTGATTCTCTGATAAAAAGTCGTATCTTGCACGGTTTGGCCTGTACGTATATAGGCATGAATAGTTTGGGTGGGACCTTGTAGTATATTGACTCGTTTTCGCTGGGAGGCTCTCCGACCACATTGTCCACTTCTGACAATTTATCTGGGGGTTTTGGCCCATTTTGAGACTATTTTGTTCTTTGACAAAATGTCGTATCTCTCACGGTTTGGCCTGTACGTGCATAGGCATGAGTACTCGGGATGGTGTGCTTTAGTGCTTTGACTCTCTTTCGCTCACTGGGAAGTTCTCCGCTGCCATTAGCTACTTTTGACAGTTTTTCTAGAGGTTTTGACCTATTCTAAGAAAGTTTGATTCCCTGACAAAATGTCATATCATGCACGGTTTGGCTTATACGTTTATAGGCATGAGTGGTCAGGCTGGAGTCTTATAGAATTTTGACGTTCGTGCTCCACTTCTCGTCCGTTTGTTGATCGTACAACATCCACTATCAATCCATTTCCAGTCCATTTGATGTTAAACCGATTTCCCCGACTGCTCATAATCGAAACAACTCTTAGTTTGTTGTAACTGTCCCGTAATGTTCTCCAGGTGATGTCAACGCGTTATGATTCCGTCGTCCGCACCCAGCACGCTTCGCTATTCACCCTCTCCGCATTTTCGCCGGGGATGAAAGAATCCGTAGAAATACACGTTCCCTGTCCGCGTGGCGTAATAAACGGACAGTAAAGGACTATTATACGCATAGCCGGTGTTCGCGTAGAGGATACAAAGAACAGAACAAACGATTTCAGCAAGTTTACGCGTGTACGAGGGCCAGTGGAATAGTGCGAAGTAACTGCGATACTTGGAATGGTCGAGTAACGTACAGGGTGTCGCTGTTTTTCACCGCCGAACTTAATTAACCTATTCTATGGAAGTAAAAACGGAACGTTATACTAACTTTATTAAAAAGTTACGACGAAAATACGAAACGACAACGAACGTTGTTCGATGAACGGGCAGAATGTTATAGTAACGTAAAAATCGAGTACTTGCTCCACTTTCAAACTAAACATCTCATATACTGTATATGGAAAATTTAAGTCTGAAAATTCCCCGCTCAGAAAATTTTCTATGAGACAAACTCTAATAATTCTGGTTTCGAGCGCATATAACGTCGTGGATTAAAAGGAGACACCCCGTATACGCACACACGGAATAAAGAAGGGAAAGAGGACGGGGATGGGAGGATGCAGGTTATATACGGTTGCAGACAGCCTCGGTCCAGAGGATATTTCGCAGAGGGGTTGGTCCAGGTCGAATCCTGAGGGTTGCTCGTTCCCAACCCCTCCGAATACCCAGAATCAACCCCTGCTGGCGGGGTCGAAAGCAAAAGCTTCTCCTTTAGTCGAGCTTCGCAGGAACAAGCCTGCAACTCGAACGAGATCCTCCCTGTTCCTAGTTATCCTGGTTCCGTGTCTTCGGTGAAAGGTAGAAGCTTGCTCTGTACGTGTTCAACGACCGAATGTGTCGTTTCCCTTTGAAGACTCGCGGCGTGGCTCGATGTTTGCGTTTCCCGTTGCAGCCGGAGATGAGAGCAGCGTTTTGTGCGAATTATGGATCACACGAGTTTGCCGTCCGGGATGAAATTTCAAGCGTTAAGAAAATGAAAGACACTGCGCTCGCTCGAGGTAGTTTTGACGAGCGACTTGATGCGAGACGCTGATGATTCGTCGGCTGAAATAAGTTTAATGGGCTGAACTTGCTTGGGAGCGGTGATGGGCTGTTAGCTGACTATGTTATGGGAATGTTTCAACCGCTGTCGATGAATTTGCGGATTTCATAATTATGAAGGTTCAGTAATTTATGAAGCTTGGTTGTCATTCCAGTATTAATTGGAGATAAATTTATTTACAAATTAATTTACAGTATAAAAACTATCGTTTGTTTAAATAATTTGACGCACCACTGAACAGCTACTAAATAATGTAATGTACAGTGCTCGATAAATACCCGGTTTGAGGGCTATGGCGGAAGGAACATTTAGGGAGCGGTCATTTATCGAGCAGCCGTCACAAACGCTGACACTGAGATGATTTATATAATATACGATAGTAACATATAGTAGATGTAGTTATAGTAACGAAATCTCGTGCAAAATATCCATTTTCACGTTACTAAGACCGTACACTTATTCGGCAACTGCTGTAATATTCAGTACAAGTGTGTGTATGCGAACCACGCGACCGTGAGACGTATTTCCTGTCTATAGTGACGCGTTATAGTCATAGGCAGTTCTACTAAGCGTTCAGCTTCAGCATCGAACGCCTGCAGCGGTCCTTTGTACACCCGAAACAGACTGAAACTTACTTTCGTCAGGGTTAAAGCTGTCATGACGAAGCCTTTGCGCTTTCTTGTTTTCGCTTAGATCGAGTTCACGACAGAAAACGGGAGTATTTACGATCTTTGACGACTTGGGGATCCCTAGACGTGCCTCGTAATGAACACGCTACGCTGTTATATGTTTATTTCACGAATTGGACTGTTGGATATTCGGGAAGATTCACATTCGAGTACTAATTGTAACACATTAAATCCAATTAATTAACAATAAGATATCCCAAATGTTCTCAACACTCCCAACCAATAATTTTACCTCAACATATTCCGTATTACGCAAACATTTATCCGTCCTAGATCAAGCTCCACTCCACCTCCACATATATCACCTGTTCCACCCGGCGAAGCACACTTGTCACACCACCTACTCGCGCCTATTAATACGATACAAAAACACTCTCTCATTCACACTACGATTTTCCCCAGCCACGCTACGCAGAAAATGGAGCAGAATCGAGCGAACGAGTCCAAAAAAAAGCAACGGTTAAAATACGCGGCCACAATAACGCCCTTCGCTAAAAGCGCCACGCAACCTCTGAAAAAAAAAGAGAGAAAGAAATACGCAAGACCATATATTATCTCTCCAACGGTGTCTTCAATCTGCAAAAAGCTTCGCTCGAGCGAGTCGCGTGTTAAGGAAAAGTCGAGGGTCGAACGCAGAGGGGGACGAACAGAAAGGGGTTGAACGGCAAGAATTAAGGGAGACGCGCAGAACGGACGATATTCCGTCGCGGAAACGACCAAGAATCGCGCTGGCAGACGTGGGGGTGGTGGCAGCACCCTAAAAACCGGAGGGCGCATCGATTTCCGACGACCTTGAAAATAAACGAGACATGCTGACCCATTTTTCTGCCTTTTGTCGCGCCACGAACGCTCGTTAATTCGGAACTCGACCGCAGAGTAACGCACCGGAAGTGCATCCGCGTGCCAACTTAAACGGCGAATGAGACAAACGCGCCGGATTCCATGAATCGTTCGCTCGTACTCTGTGTACGCGGGGAAGAAACGTACGTGAATTTATCGCTTGGCTCGTTACCTAGTTCATGCGGAGAAAACAGGAGCAACACCTCCGATACTTTGGAGCGATAAATCCACGCTTTGCTACCAATTAGCTGATTACTTTGTCGAATACGTACGGAATTTCGCAGTCACGTATCTCCAACGCCGGGCAGAGATGTTTAAAAGTTTGGAAATATTGACGAGCACTAATTTTTTGCTAACCGGATCAATGACCCGAACGTCCATGAAGATGAAAAGTATAGCGTAGAAAAATTCAGCATTTATTTTTTATTTCGCGAAAAGTGTTTCATCCATTTGAAGCAGAGCAAGAAAGTCACTTACACAACCGATGCAAAAACATCGTTTCAGCCGCGTCCTGTTTTACAGAACCGCATAAGGTAAACCCTTTTGACTCGTTTTAATAAGCTCGACGCGCTTCAAAATTCGTATTCTATTACCGTAATATATCACAACTTATGATGGTGCATTCACTACATATTATACGTTACCGGTGCTATCCAACAAAATTCCCCAACTGAAGCCTTCTTCACCAAACTCAATTAAACGTAGAAGTAAATCAAATAGGAAGGTAAGTGAAACGCGAGCGTAATTGGACCGCAAAGAGCGAAAAACCCGTCGCCGCTACCGTCGTTCTTGAGAGCACTATTCGAAAAGCTCTGGGGGTTCTCCATCTTAATAAATAGTATGTCAGCTGAAATGAGAGGAGGAAAAAAAAAGAGCGTGGTCGGTTCGCAGTAAACTCTTTCGCCATTCTTCTCACGCGTCAGCCGCTGCTAAATACACCCTTGGCGAGCACTTGGGCCCAGCCACCCTCGGTAATCCGCAGCAGCCCCACAGATCCCAATAGTTAAAAACCGTTTCGGCCGTAACTTCGTCGACGACACTCGTTTCTTCTCCCTTGTCCCGAATCGAAATATAAATTCTAGTTTGACCCTCCACTCCATTGATTTTCATCCCTTTCCTACGGTATCTAGTATCCCTTCCTTCTTCAAAACTGATAGCATTTTAATAACATTATTTATACTTTTCTACCTGTAGATTAACAGTGTCATTTTATTTTAATAATTATACGTATATTAATTTTTGTTTTAATAGTTTAACTACATCACTTGGAAGGTGGGTGATACATACACTTCAATTTTACAAATTTATAAATAATCCAGTTGGGACTAGATTTGACACCCTATAGACAACCTAAGCACTCATTACCACGTAGGTGTAGAAAGACACCCATCACATGTGAGTATTCATCACATCAAGTTTTGGAAGAATTTGTGGGTGCATGGTAAGACACCCTATGAGCAGTCACTAGTTTTTGAAAGACACCCTATGATCACTTGTTAATGATTAGATTTTAAAAAGTACTCTATAAACATTCATGAGGTTGTGGAAGATATACTAAGTACTCATGACCATTTAGGTATAGAGAGGCACCTATGATCACATGTGAGTAGTTAGGTTTTGGGAGACCCTTTCCAACCATATGTGAGTACGTGGTAAAACACCCTATGAACAGTCACAAACTTTCAGAAATGAGATTTCAGGAGACATCCTAACAGACGACCTTACATTTTGAAAGTGCACCCACAAGTATCTAAGTTTAATAGATAGAAGACACATTAGTATTCTTTTCAGAATGGTAGAAGAAATTCGATTAGAATTCATGTCTGTTCAAAAAGCGGAGCAAACGGTTAGCTAATAGAATTGAAATTTCTGGGAGTACTTTTCCCCGGTGCCATCAGCTGTGCGGATGGTCGAGGTCCTCGTGGAACCACCATAGGAGTAGGTGGATTTTGAATTCGCCAGCAGGTGGAGCACCGAAGCCCGCAGCAATCGTACCGCGGAATTATTTAGAACAGTGGATACTAGCCACGTTGTAGTTAGGTGGGCTGCGGTGTCCAGGACTACCACCCCATATCTACCCTCCTACCTTTGCCACCCCACACCACTGGTCGACAGAGGCCGGTGTTCAACCCGGTCTCTCTCTCCCCTCGTAGCCGCCCTTCTGCCCCCATGCCAGCCAACCATCCACCCTCCTCTGTCCCCTTTTGCCCTTCGCCAACCGCTGAGCGTACTCCACCTCTAGCCCAGCTTAGTTCAAAGCAACCCACCACCCTGCTACTCTTCCCGCAGCCCCTCGACACCCCCAACCCTTCTCACTCTCTCTCTCTAGCCGCCCATCTACCAACCACCCCCTTGCAGTAGCTCGACGTACCCTTGCGTGCCTGCCTGCCAGCCAGCCATCCACCTAACCTAACCACCCATCCCAGCCATCTACGGCTCCAACTACGCTACCAACCACCTACACTCTGCTCCCTTTACGCCCCATACCACGGTACACGGGCTTGCCCGCTACGCCGCAACCACCCCCGAACAGAAAACACAGCTGAGCCAACGTGCTCTCCGGCTGAAATGCCTTCCACCTTTCAGAGGGAAGAGTGTCTTGCTTCAACCCCCAGAGCGTACCACCGCTTCCTACTACACCCCATACTCCTCCTCATCCGTCTTTTCTCTCCGTTTCGCCCGCGTCCTCCGGGCTGATTCTCGCTCCTGAAATGCCGTACCTTCTGCCCGCGGAATATACTGAAACGTATAACTGATAAAATAATTGAAGGCAGGGCAAAGTTGCGTAAACCACACGCGGCAAACTTTCGAACCCCCGATGCTCGTTCTTAGTTACATGCGCGGATGGCTGGATGGGTAATTGGTCAGTCAATTTGCCGTGTATCAGTTGGAAACATTTTAATGAGCGTTTAACACTTTCGTTGCATTTTCTTTTTTTGGGAAATTATGTGAGATTATAATTATTTGGGGGAGAATGAGAAATTGGATCCCTGAATCTTTAGAGCAAGGTATCGTCAGATTACTATATTTTAAGATTCAATATCTATTCCTACGTAGACCATTTTCCAAAATCCCTTTCAGGATCAAATTCTATTTCTATATTCCTATATTCCTATATCTCCACATTTATAAATCTCGAAAATACCCCAAAATATGTACCTAAATTATTAAATTTGTAGATCTCGACATACCTAACTTATAAAATCGCCATTTTCCTGAATGCTATATCCTAAGTATTTATTCTTTGAAATTCATATATTTGGGAATTCCTGTGTTTACATATTTCAATATCCTTAGATCTCCATATTCTTAGATCCCCAAATTCTTGGTCTCCAACATTCCTGGAACCACATATTCTTATATTATCACATCCCTATGTCCACATATCCCAACATCCACATATTCCTTCATGTGCATATTGATGGAACTCTATGTTCCTGGATCACCAAATTCTTAGTCCCCCATATTCCTATATTCCTATATTCCTATATCTATATATCCCTACATCCCCATCTTCCCTGTCTATACTCACTCCTCTCACAATTTTAACTTTAAAACTAATGTAACGACTCTATCGAAGTGTTAATATGTATGACGAGTTGGTCCGACTCGTTTTCTAGGTTTTAAGTACAAGAAAGTAATCAGGGGTAAATGGTGCAGGCGGCTACGACTAATCGGAAGTTTCTCGAGTGTCATTGAGTGGTCGTCGATAACGGGTAGTTAGGAGGATGTTTATTTGATTATCGGAACGATTGCTTTCTTAATTAGCTGGTAGGCTCCCTCGCCAGCTGTTTTGTCGTTAGCTCGAGTGGAAAATCCGGAGGACACTTGCATCTAGACGGTGGCCCGTTATTTCTTTGTCTACCGAGCATTTATCATTCGATGAATAATTCCAGAACGAAATCGGTCACCGCCGACCGGTCGTTAAGTACACGAGAAACTTTAAAGTTTGTTCGCGTTCCTGATTATAAATGGTATCCGAAATCCTTGCAACGGTTTTAAAATGTACACGGTGTTCCAGCGTTCGGAAGAGGGATGTGCGAGGAAATAATTCAGGAAACTTCGAATCAGTTCTGAGGATATACGAAGGACAATACAGAGGGTTACAAAAGAAATGCTTAGCTTCAAGCTTTATTAAAGAAATTTTGTTCTCAAAGTCCGAATAAAATATTTCTCTTGCATAAATGAAAATTTATTAAAAATAATTCTGGTGATAAGTAAAAAGATATTAACCTGTTCGTAAACTGATCTGAAATTTATCAAATTTTTAATGAAATTTCGTTTTTTAATAAAGCGTGAAGAGTTATATCCTAATTAAGAAAAAACCTGAGATGTAATACTTCGATATAACAATTCTGAGGTACAACATTTTGCAAGATTAAACAATGAACGCATAATAATTTTATTATCCAGCTAACACCGCAGTACTACTTGCACCCGATATTTTTCCTTCACTGTAGAAGTATGCATTTTTTACTCGCTTTGCTACTTTTCAGCAAAAAAACAGCGCTAAACAATCTTTCTCATCGCCACAAAAACAGTCTCTTTTTTAAAAAGCAGACCATATTTTCAGTTAAAAAACGTACAACCGAATACTCTGCAACTCTTAAATGTCTTTCAAGCGCCGTTAATACGAAACGAGCTTTGTGAAACATTTAAACTCAAACGGCATAAAATTATTCGTAAAAGCATTATTTTCGTATTAAGTGAACTTAATATCAAGTATGAGTAATGTATAACAATCTGAATATCTATAGAACTTATTTTTAGGATACAGGCTGTTACAAAATATTGGGACCGAACTTGATGTTGAGAAAGACGAAAATTGTGTTAAATATGTAATAGTTCATAAATGTATTTTATGAGATATGAACATTGGAGACAAAATTCGTGTTACAATTCTTAGTACAAGAGTTACATATGAATATATGACATATGAGTACATGATACAATACTAATCTCAATAGTTACATGAAGAATAATTTTACAAATGTATACAGTTTTACAAAAGTATTGTATAGTTCCAAAAGTTGGAATATTTAACCTAAACTGTACGGATGTCAACCCACGAGTTGGCGCGTTAGGGCGGAGCTAAGTAGAAGAAGCTCCGCCCACCTCCCTTACACTGCAGCGAATAAGAATAATAAATACGTGTGAGGTCCACCTCTTCTCAGATCTCCTCTTCAACTCGGTACAATACGAAGAAAAGCAGTGATCAACTACCCCCAAGAAATAAATCTCCCCCATTTAAAGCCTCAATTTACACTTGCCGTTACACTCGACTATTTCCATTGAAGACGACACATCGGGTGAATGAAAATTCAGACACCCCGTACATTCACGGTGTCGGTATTGTCTACTCTTTTCACCGTTTGGTCGGCGAAAGGTGAAAGGGGTATTTCGCGAGGTCTTTACTACAGCCCGGTGATTACATTCCCATTTTTGCCCCCCTCGACTCTTACCTTTACCCCTTGTCACGTATCTTCGTCGTATATTATCTTTATCATTGCCAGCGGCACTAGTTCCTATTCAGTTGGCCGCCATTCGCCCGGCACGGCAGCGTGTCAGGTGTTTCACCCCGTTCCTTATTATTTTATGCAAACACACTTTTTGCGTGTTTCTGTTTCACGCCTGGAGTGACGTGAGCGCCCCGGTGCTCGCACTGAGCCGCGTTAATAATCACTCATTTGCGTAATTAAGTAAAGAGCGAGCGGCTAAATAGGACTCGCACAGCCCTCCGGTGAATTCAACGTGTGTTCCGTTGGACACATGATTCTTGCGTAATCGTTTCGTTGTCGTTCAAGTATATTTTGTGGCAACACGCGACCGGAACTACATGTGATCAGGGATCATCTTGGCGTATGAACATTTTTAACTTTCTGCTTTTTAACTCTTGCGTTGTTCTTCAAGAGAAGTGTCAATGGCACGCGACCGGAAATATAAGTATTCGATGAGCGATAGCTTACGATAAATATTTGTGGCGTTAGAAAATATTTTTCTATTAAATTCAATTTGATGACATAAAGGAAAATGGTTTAAGCGATAGTTTTGCAAGTAACAAAATTTGTTTACGTCTGGATGAAATAATAAAATAAAATAAGCTTGCTCAAACATCCAAAAATTTGTCAATTAGAGTAGAACAATTTTATATTTTATTCGAAAGGAAATACTAAAATAAACTTGCTCCACTTCAATAAACCGGCTCAAATATTGTAAGTAAAAATAAGAAACGTGCGAATCATTTGACCGATTCGTTTTGAATACACAAATGTCCTTTCCTGCTCTTCACTCCAATAACTTCACCATTTCCGTGCATCCTCATACACGTAAACGTGGATGCGTAGACACGCGTGTGTAAGTTCTAACGCGCTCGTCCAAGCGCGCACTGCAACCCCTTCCTCCAGCGAGCACCCCTTCCGGCACCCCTTCTTGTCGTACTTACGCAACCGGTACCCGTTACCGTGTGCATGTCGCGGAGAATACCTGTCTCCGTAAACTGTACCGTCTGTCTGTGTGCGTAAATACGTGTGTGTGTGTGTGTGTATGTCGTAACCCCTAAGCCTCACCTTGCGTCAAGCCACCCCTGAGAGCGAGGCCAGAATAGGAGACGGAGCGACAGCCACGGAATAGTCAGGTTGCGAGGGTGAAACGGAGGGTGAGGTGACAGTATGACGGAGAGGCAGGGCTCTGCCGAGCTTTCTGTCTCTACGTCTGTCTCTGTCTAACACATTTTCGCGTAATTTAGTCCTGAAAGAATGCAAGATAATATTTAACGTATTAACTCATCGTTCATTAGGTTTCATTCCTGAACCACCGGTCAATACCTTACAAGTTAAGTATTTTTAAGTTCGACAAACCCCATCAAATATATTCGCAGCATTCTATTATTTTTGTTATCTGTATCTTTAACCCCTTAACCTATAATTTCGACAGTTGCGTCAGAATTATTGCTGCAACGTTAAGACAAATAAGGAAAATTGAACTGTTAAGTATATTTTGAATTTAGGGATTGATTATGCAAATTATAATTAATAAACTCCAAACTCCATCGAGCTGTATATTTTTAATTTATTGCATCTGAAATGTAATGCGTCACGAGTGCGTCACGTTACTGTAACTCAAAGGGTTAATAGGAATTCAAGATGTGCGTCACGAGTGCGTCACAGAGATCCTTGATTATGCAGATTACAATTAGAACGAATCCCAAAATTCAATCACACTGAACATACCAATCTATTACGTTCGAACCGTGCGTCATGAGTGCGTCACAACATTGCAAGGGGTTAATTTCCAAAAGTTAATTGTAAAAAACTCGTATTTTAATGTGTAAACGTTGATCACGAACTCTGCACTTTACTAATAAAAAGATCTGATCTAATCTCAATTAGGCAAAGATTCAATTACGAAAGTAGCGAGGAAATATTGGAGTAATTCGATGATTAAGGCGATTAAAATATATTTAATGATACGGAAAGTTTTTAAGGGATTTAAAAATGTTGAAAGTTTGGAAAGTCTTTCGAGAATCAAGACAGTGTAACTTTGTTCGGGAACTTTAACGTAGCGGAAATACGCGATAGTTTAGGGTAGGGGGTGGGTTCTCTATTCTTTGGCCATGAAAGTTTTCCACCGACTCGCGGGGGCTGCTTCGATTATTATTGGAAAGTAGTGGTCCTTGGGAATCTTGGACGACTTAAATCATAGACTTCACGAATATAAATATCTTCGGGGTTTATGAATATTTCATAAGACACAAGTCCTGAATATCTGAATACCTTAATTGGCTTAATCAGAAAAAATCGCGTTATTATCTTGTATCTGAATAAATATGTTACCTTATGTTGATTAAACGTTCCATTAGTATGAACACGATATGCCCTTCATTTTTTTCCCCTGAAATTATCTCGAATCTAACTTTTTTTTTATACGATGTTACATTGTCGGAGAGAAGTGGAACGAAAGGGATGTATGTACATATATTAAACGGAACATTTGTAATTATCTGAAACACGAGGCATTTATTAGTAAGATATATGTGTTTTTAGTCTTTTTAGAAACTTAACACGTGTCAATCGCGTGATGTGATTGAATCATTTTTTTGTAATACGAACAATTTTTGTCTTTTGAAATATTTTCTGTAAATGTTAAGTGTACTTGTTTGATGCTAGTAATCATTAAGTCCACGTGTTCTACAAATATTAAATAATGAAATTGTTCCCTAAATATTAAATAATAAAATTCTACATATTCTCTGAATACTGAATAATAAAATTATTAAAGACAAGTAGCAAAATTATTAAGAATGACGAATTTGTGAAAGGCAACAACAAAAATTAATCAATATAAATGGCAAAATTATTAAGGGTAGAAAAATAATTTAAGGCAAGTAGCAAAATTATTGAAGGTAAAAATGGAGTATAATAATTATAATTAATGGTAGAAGATACGTGGCGTGTAATTGCATATCACAGAACAAAATGGAAGCGTATCAAAACACTCGCGGGTGAAATTCCTCATCGCGCAGCATGCGAGGTGCCTTAAATTCCCAATAACGTTTAATAAAAGCCGTTCAAAGCACCTCGAACCAGAAGGTAAAAGGCCGAGAAAACGCGGCACACACGCGAATCTGCGCAACACGCATAGGAAATCGCGCGCGTACTTTCGTGCGTGTTGCGAGAGGAACGAAGAAGACAAGGGACGAGAGAGGTGTACAATATTCTCTATGTATTAGCCACGTATCCGGCACATAGGCTATCCGAGTACATGGAAGTAATGTTTGTAAGGTGTAATACATAGGCTCTGGCTTACATACGGTTCGCACACGTTTACCTTGGCGCACACGTACACGTGCACACACGTGCTATCCACGGACTTACTAAGGGGATGTTGTAGTCGAGAGGGAAACCGGGCTGCGAGGGGTTGAAGGGAGGATGGGCAGAAGGTCCCAACGCGGCTGACACACAAACAACAGAGCCACCACCACCCTCTCTACAACCACCCTCCTTCGACTCTGCCCGGCCAGACCACCCCGTGAAACCCACCCCATCCGCCACCCCTAACCAGCATTAGGTACAGCTGAATTACATAGTGTACAGGGGAGACAGGGTCGCGTGGAAAATATGAAGAAACAGGTAAAGCTTTTCTTTGGTCTTCGGTTCTGTGGACATTGGGAAGGTATGCGAATTTTTTGTAAGTTTGTAGGGCAAGTTCGGATCAAGTATCAGTACCTCAGCACTAATCAAGAAGGCTGATCAAATTAAAATTTATTGATCTTTTCAAGATCAAGGTTATGGGAGCTGAGGTAGTACATAATTACCGAAAATGAATGCTGACACATTAAAGGGCGAAAGCAGAATTTATATTCGGACAGAGAACAGGCCAGAAGTTGTACCGAAGTTGCGGTTGTTTGCAATCGCGAGCACAGGGGGTGGAATTCGCGAACGACAGATGGAGAGCGAAAGTTCGCGGAGTTCGATCGGACATGGATCGATCTCGTGGTTGGTAAAAGCGACCAAACTTCTACGGGAAACATTGTCGTCGAAAGTTTTCACGGTTGAAGTTCGCGTTACCGAAGAGTCAGGAATAACAAACATTTCCTTCCATTCTTTTTTTCTCGATCGCATCGTTCGATAATTAAGTCGAAAAGATCGTTCGGTGTATCTCGTATTTCCAGCCATTTGCCGGCGAATATTTCGAAATATCATGGACAGCTTATCGGTGGCCATCGTAAATCCGTCGATGTAGAATCAACTCGAATCAACTACACCCTGTTGAATTATACCTTTCGGAACTGGTTCAAATTGGAAAAATATGCGAGAATAGGGCGATTCAAGCTTTATTCGCGCGATTTTGGAATTTGTGATGTAGCGAAGTGAATGGTGTTAAAGCTTGAATGAAACAAAATATCTGACATATATTGAATGACGAAATTTGTGAAATGTGTGTTGAATGAAAGAGAATATGTGATATGTTGGGTGAAAATAGATATGTGAAACATATATTGAATGACATGTGAAACATATATTTAATGAAACAACATATGTGAAACATATATTTAATAAAACAAAATATGTGAAATTTATATTAAATGAAACCACATATGTGAAACATACATTAAATGACACAACATATGTGTAATATACGTATGTGTATATTTAATGGAACAGAATACATAGAACATAAATTGCAAAAAGATATTTTCTTTCTTCATTCATAGAATGTAATTTACTTTCAGAAAATAAACTTCAATTACACATCTAAATTATACTTCATAATTAACTTCATTGTTGAGGTGAAATTGGGGTGTACAGTGTTTGAGAAATTGAGGAAAAGATGAAATTTTCTCTGTTTACTAGATGAAATAAAAAACAAAGGTAACATTTGACCAACCATCAAATTTATAGAATTTGTAATTTTATAAAGTATTATTAGTTCTTGCAGTACTAGGAAATTTCATGCATATATTTAATATATGAATAGCAGTTGACATAAATTCGTTGAAAATTTAGGGAAAATATCGCGATATAAATTGAAGGCTTTTTTAGGTTAATGCAGTGTTTCGTTGATATTGTTACTTGTTAAAATTACAAGCTCGCTCGCTGTGCAGCAAGGGCTTAACGCAATAATTTAAATATTAAAAGACAAAACAAGAGGGTGCCTCGAGCATCTGTGTAATACAGATATAAATCGTCGAATCATCACCGGAACTGTAGACTACGATATAAATAACATATTCAACATGGGTATAAAAAGTCTCTAACGACATCGAGGTACAAAAACGAGTGTGAACAGCGAAAAAAGCCAGTTAATACTAAAACTCCCTCTCCGTATGTACTCTGTCGCTCAAAAGTCTTATTGTTAGGACATTAATTACTGGCTTATCCCAAAGAAAATTATTACATCAAAAAAATATAAATATACCTTTGAACAAAAATTAATTAATGAAACGTGGGATGTATTATGTGTAATGTTGCATTATATGTGATGTAATGTAACAGATATAGGGTGGGTCATTGGACACTGGAATTCTATTATTTGTGTCACTATGTTCTTACACCATAGAACACTATAGATTAAAAAATATAAATTACAAATTGTGTTAAACCGAGTGGTGAGGTTAGGTTGAATGTCACCTTCCGAAAAGGGTGTACACTTCAGTTTCAAAAGTAGCCCCATCGACCGAAATGGTAACGAATGGGAAAATTATAATTTTTGTATGGAGAGTACAGTAGATCGTCATCGGTCCATCTGGAAAAGTATGAATACGATCCAGTGATTTCTATCGACATTTCTTTCGTCCGGACGATACGCATCGTTATTCTTCCGTACGGTTCTGAAGGGAGACCAAGGCAGCCCCGAGCTCCTCTGCTCCAGGAAGGGAAAGCAGCCATAGCGTGGGCGGATTTCACATGGATTTCGCACGTTTCAATGGAACAAGGCACGCTGATGTCAACCTACCTGCGTTGGTTGGGTTCAACGCACCTCTAAAGCAACCACACCTCTACCCACCCTCGGTGGAACGTTCACTACCTTCCCCTCTATTTCACCCTCGTCGACCGACCTCGCCACCTCACCTACCTACACCCGCCTACCACCCTCCCAACGACCTCCATCCCTGTGAACCCTCTAACCACTCTACAGCCGACCCTATATCTACCCGGTCGTGCCCGCGTACGCGGCTCCACATACATGTAGCCCCATGTTATGTACCAGTCGGTTACATATACGCGACGAGGTATATAGGCGAGTATGGTATCAAAATGGACGCGAGCTACACTGGTAGATATAGTGGTAGATACAGTGGTAGATATAGATACGCGTACGCGGCGACGGAACGCACCCACGGCCACAGGCTCACACATACACACATGGGGTATGCATATATAGGAAGATGGTGACGGTGTTGGTGATAGCTACGGGACCCGGTAGGTATCTATCTGTTATAACGCGTGGACGCATATGTGCGGACCCGTAGCTTCGATGCACACGCGAGGAGCAGCACGTACAGTCAAGAGCAAATCTCCCTTCCCTAGGGACACTGTGCCAATCAGCGGTGAAGACGGGATACCAGTACATTTTAGGGACTTTCGGGGATTTCGACGGATGACGATGAATTTCGACTTTGGGATTTGAGATTGTGTTCATGTGGAGATGTTGGGATATGGAGTTCAGGCAGAATGGGAGGAATTGAGATTTGATCTGTGGATATCGAAATTTGAGGATTTGGAGATGTAGGAAATGGAATATAGGAATTTTTGAATGTAGGGACATCTGTACACTCACAAGTCACCATATTCCCAAATCACATTTCTAAATTTGACAAGCCCTCACATTCTCAAATTTGTCAGATCCCCAATTTCTCACATTTCCATGTCTCCACACCCTGAAACCCATATAGGTTCAAATTTGTCAAATCCTCACATTCTCAAATTTGTGAAATCCTCACATTCTCAAATTTGTTAAATCCTCATATTCCTAAATTTGTCAAATCGTCATATTCCAAAATTACCAAGTCCCCATGTTCCCAAACCTCCACATTTTCAAATTGGTAGATCCCCAAATTCTCACATATGTGTTCTACATATCCCACATTCCGATCTCTAAATCCTGAAGTTTCCAAATTCCTCAAATTCGCCCATTCTCAAATTTAAGGAATCCTCCTATTTCCAAATTTGTCAAATCCCCACACTCTCAAATTTGTGAAACCCCCAAAGTTCCACATATGCACGTCACTACCCCTAAATCCCCATATTCCCAAATTCCTCAAATCCACCCATTATAAAATTTACCGATATCTCCTATTCCCAAAGTTGCCAAATCCCCATATACCCAAATCCCCACATTCCAAAATTGCTCACATCCTCAATTTCCCCCATTTGAACATCCCCACATCCCTAAACCACATATCCCCAAATTCAAGTCCGCCCACATGTACCAAATCTTCCAACTCCCACATTCCCAAATCCCCAAATTGAAATTTCCGACGTGCAAAAATGATAAATTTCGAAAGTTAGCCAAGAGAGTGCGAGATATTGCCGTGGAGTGTACGCGTACACATACATCGTGCGTGTACCGTAGTGTGCGCGGCCACAGATACGAGCGGGCGACCGAATATCGTCGACTCCACGGACGGACGGCTGATTGTAAACGCAGAATTGGGCTCCGGCCTGGCGAGGGAACACGGGTACGCGCTGATAATCACAGGTAGCGATGCATCGCCATGAAATTGGGCCCCTGTCCAGAATTCTGGCTACCCCTAAAGGGACTTTGAAATATGGTCACGGTTGGCCGGACACACGACACAGCCTCGTCCCGAGTTCTCCTGGTGCTTCTGCCACGCTCTGTTCTCGACGTGCCTCCTCGTCTGGTCTCGATAATCCGCCACCGACAAATATAGGTCGTCCTCACACGCGGAGCGTACGTGTGTGGACGCGGCCGCGCGTGTGTCGGCTGGAATTTTAATGGGTCGCGAGGCGAGCTTAGGGCGGGTCGCGGTCGTCACCAGACACTCGTGACAGCTGCTCGTACGTGTGTTTTTATTGTTGCCACTCTGATTGACGTCCGCGTGATTGGCGGATCGTGAAAATGTTGCAACTGCGCCGTTCTTATTAGCACCCAGAAGATGCAGGTGGAAGGAATGTGGATCCGATTGGGACCCGGTTCGACGCTTCTTGCATGACCAGTTAACGAGCGATTATTTACGAGTCGCGTGCTCTGAATTTACTATTTCTTCGTTTTGTTTATTTGATTTATCGTGCCGGGGAAAGTGTGAAGTCTTGTGTTGCGATATGGGAGAAAAAATATTCGGTAAAAACGTGATCTATAGACTAAGTGCATGATTGATTGATGTGGAGATAAGTTTGAGGAATGTTCAAGTTTTTTCATTGATCTCAAAATGGAGTCATCTTGGTCTCATTGTATATGAGAACATTGATTCACATTACTGTGAACACACATACATATATGTATTATACTAGTTTCCAAATAATTTCCTGATATTAAAATAGATTTCACAAACTTTCTCAAGTTTCAAAATAATTCTCAAACTTTTAATTTTTGTAGCAAATTGTCAAATTGCCAACCCGAATTTCCAAGCTTGCAAATGAAGTTTCCCAGTTTCCAAACTTCAGAGATTAACCTTGCAAATTATCTGCCCTATAAAAATGATGAGTCAAATCTTCCTCATGTCAAGGAAGTGTTCCTCGTGTCTACATATACAGTTGGCAACATATGAGCTTGTATGTGTATAGTGCATAAAGTTAAAGGTGAAACAGAAGATAAACGAATTTTAAAGTGCTTTAAATGTCGGACAAAAGTGTAACGCCTGGACCGGCACATTTTCGGAAGAGTCGTTTCAATCAGAAACCTAATATTCTTTTCCAATTTCAAGCGAATCGATCTGGCGGTCTGGTTGAAATTCCCTTTACCGCTGGCTCCCAACCCACACGAGTCCAGTGTGTACACGATAAACCGATACCACCCCCAGGTACATGCGGTTGCACACATTCCACGTGAAACGTAACTAATTACCGATTCCGTTATTGTAAAAGTAACCGCTCGTTACTATACATCGGCGTCTTTTAAATTCCGAATAAATGCACGAAATATCGGTCTAACGGGCCGAATTCATGAACTTTTTACAGGGACCCGCTCGTGGCTATTCTCTTTGCACTTTGATCATGCTAATTTTCTGTAGTCTTGTAACGTTGGATAATTCCAAGTCGAAATTTTTTATCGAAAAATCGATTTTGCATTAGGACTGGAGCTGATCGTTCTCTACTGATCTATTCCGGGGTATTATTGATTCTGTGGTCTATTGATCAATCGGTTTTGGACTTATTGGTAGAGTAGGTATTGCGTTTGTTCAGAAATGTTGATTTTTACTTTTTACTTGTTAACTTTATGAACATTTAGTACTTGAGTACTTAAGTTGTTGAAATTGATTCTTAATTTGCGTTAACTTTATCAACAATCATTTAGAACTATGTTCCATTTCTAAAAACAGTTCTTGAAAATAATTTACAAGTATGAAATAAGAAGCACAACAAATTCTTGATTAAAACAATTCAATTAAACATTCTGAATTTTCCGTCGTATGATTTCGCAATTCGCCTTGATTAATTCAATATGGATATTGTATACATACAATGAATCTTCACCACAACCGCCCACAATTTTAAACAAATTCCCCGTTGATTGACTTCATAATCATTTCCTCCAATTAAATAAATATCGATATTGCACGTACATAATGAACAACTGCTCCTGTAAAAATTAACGAAAACTCCCATAGGTGATGAGCACAAAATATGCCAGACATGCACAAAGCTAAATTCCCTAAAACTAGAGTGTGGTAATGGAGTAGATTCCTGTCTACAAATAGTATCTGCAAGTATATGTCTACCAGTAGATCTACAAGCATACCTACACTACAAATAGAATAGCGGTTAATTATCGCAGGGTGACACTCGACATTATACGGCAACTTCGAAAGCGGTAACAAAAGGGTCCGTAAAAAATCAATAGCAAGAAAATCGATCCGGCATCCGGAGAAAGAAGGTAGAATATCTAAGAGCCGTAAGTTGGCGAACTTCGTTAGCCGAGATTACGTCGGCCCCTAAAGGGGATTAAAAAATTAACAGGTGTACGCGATGTATCTATATTCAGGTGTTCCGGTTGCCTTCTACTTTATCTTACCATCCGTGTGACGACACCTTCGTGCTAGGTGTGTCGAGGTAACTCCCTTTTCCCGGCAGCAAGGGTTCCGTTAATCTAGGGTCCGAGGGATGGTACGCGGCCGGGGGCGGCGCGGAGGGGTTTTGATGGAGAAGCAGAAGAGCACGAGGCGAGGGGTCGGAGGCGTACGACCTGACAGCGAAAGAGGAACCAAGGGAAACGAGAAGTTGTCGGAGGGAGAAAGTAGTGGCGGCAAACGTCCACGGGGCGGACAAAGAGGGGACGAAAAGTGATAGCGGAGAGAGATGTGGAGCGAGAGGGGTGGAAGAACGAAAGGGGTTCCAGGACTGGGGGTTCTTGATAAAGGTGGGGTCGGTAGATCCGTTGATGAAGGTTCAGGCCAGAGGGTTGCTCCGCTCTTCTACTCTGATGGCTCCAGGGGGCGGTGGGCGAGAGGAGGGCGGCAAAGTCGGTGGCAGGGTCGGTATAGAGGTGGAAGAAGACTAAGGGTGGGTCCAGTGCGGTCCAAGAAGCACTGATTCATCCTGGAGTTATGCCCCTGACGGTCAAGGAAGATATACAACGACGATGTATTTTCACTGAGAGCCTCTTTCTCGCTTTCGCCCCCGGGCTTTCGCGTCGGGCTGTCGCGCTCTTCTTTGCTATCCGACCGCTCAAAGGCGCTGGGGATGAAGACGAAAAAGGAACAGGGTCGATGCAGACACTGTCGATAACAAGGACGAGGACCGCGTGTGTGAGGGTGTGAGCGCGAGGGAAAAAGGTGTCAAAATTAATAAGGACGGCCACACCATTAGTGGTCGCAATGTGATGGCCGGGCAGAATTGCTCGTTTAGACCGGTGACGGAAGACAGTTCTTGCTTTTACTCAGGGTAAATCATCCGTTATGTGGTCATGTGGGTATATGATCGTTCGAAAATCATCGTATTTTCATCTTTCTATGAGATCAAAAATTTTCACCTTATTGTAAAAGCTTTCATCTTGCAGTAAAACTCTTAAACTTTTCTGTAAATCAATTTTCTGATGTCCCTATTAATCACCACAATTTTATGAACGCCAGGACATGTTACCCATAGGTAACGTTTACATACGAATTATCTACATATATTATCAAGAATTTCACTAATGAACGTCAACAATAAATGTAACAAAATATTTTGGAAATATTTGGCAAGATCAGTTACAAATTTGCAGGTTTCAATTTAGGTACTCGTGTTAAAAAACGAGTCTGCATAATAATAATAATAAAATCGTAAAATAATAGCATAATAGCATAGTGGTATAATGAAATAATGACAAAATAGAACAGAGGAATAGTAGAGTAGTAAGTAGTAGAATAGCAGAAAGTAGAACAGTGAGAGTGCAATTGTAAAATAACAAAATAATGAAATTAATGGAATAGTGTACATACATGGAACAGTGGAATAGTAGTATAGTAGTATAGTAGTATAGTAGTATAGTAGTATAGTAGTATAGTAGTGTAGTAGTGTAGTAGTATAATAGTACAGTAGTACAGTAGTACAGTAGTACAGTGAAATAGTAGTACAGTGCAATAGTAGTACAGTAGTACAATAGTACAGTGAAATAGTAGTACAGTAGTACAATAGTACAGTGAAATAGTAGTACAGTAGTACAATAGTACAGTGAAATAGTAGAATAATGAAGTAATGGAACAGTGGTAAAGTGAACAGTAAAATGGTGGAATAGTGAAATACTAAAATACTGAAATAACAAGTCAAACCAATAGAAATGCAATATAAAATAAAATAATAAAAAGTAGCTCTATAAGACGCTAAAAGCTTTTAATTTCCTAAAAGAATACACCCTAACCAATCTTCAAATACCACCCTCCCAATACTACCCTTGCCATTTTTAAATTATCAGTAAATTTTCAATTCCCCACACTACTACACTCAGCTGAAATTATAATAAAAAATTTGAAGCTTGACCCTCTAACTTCCCAAAATTTCAAGAAAATTTCCTTCGATCTCTGAACCGATAAAATCTCCCCGGTGAAATTTGACCCCTATGCACAATATCAGCCCATTATCATACAGGTTTCCAGCCCGATGCTTTTGGCCTGTTTGCACTATGTGGGTCACCGTTATGAACCTTAAAGAGAACGTCCGGTGACTTCCTCGTCCAAAAAGTTCGATCGTTCGGGTAATGTTTCTCGGTATCTTAATTAGGCGATGACAGCGCAGATAAATGATGCACTCGGTGGAAGAATTGTCGGGCGAAATTGTCTCACGGATTTTTTAATCTCCTTAGTTCCTTACTTCGGCTCTCGGGGTAATTAGCGTCAAGGTGAAACTTTAAAGAATGATTAGGCACACAGAGGCACCTGTGCGGATTTCAACGAAGGGTTGAAGCGGACAAGGGAAAGGGTAACCACCGTGAAAACTTTCCTGCTACTCTGTTTAATTTAAGGGACTTTAAGTTCTCCAAAGACACGCGTGTGCTCTCTTTTAAATGAAAAACCCTGTTACGTTATAAAATCTTGCGGTAATTACTACATTTCTACTAACGTTTTTAATACTAAAATTATTTGTAAACCTGTTAAATATGTGGTGATAAGGTAATACATTCATCAAAATGGCGGATCTTAGATTTCTTCGAATACAAAAATTAAGCTTTCGTCAAAATGTTAACCTTCATCGAGATTGTACAAGCTAAGTATTATCCGCTATTTATTCTTATAATTTAGTTCTAATTTTTTGGTCACGCGAATGTAAAATTGAAGTGGGATTATGAATCGTTTAATGAAAAAAGGTGAGGCAAAAATGGCGGGCAAAGGTATAATTTTTCGATGAGGATAGAAAAAGGAATCCATATTTCTCGGATGACAAAGACATCACTTGGCCAGGAGGAAGGACAGAAAACATTTTCACCCTCCCTAAGTGTGCTCACGGAGAAATGGTACGAGCATTCCATCTTGAGCTAAAACCGTGCTGCACGTCAGAGCGTAGCGGGTTTGTGTGGGTGCGAGCTATAGGGTGGCAGGGTGTTTGGAAGACGAAGAGGACCACGGAGTTTCGGAACACCGCATCACTCTGCTCCGTTGCCAACCAAGGAAAAGGTATGAACGTACAGTCCGGAGCAAATCTGACGTCCCTAGGGAA
Source organism: Megachile ligniseca (assembly GCA_945859555.1). Classification (NCBI taxonomy): domain Eukaryota; kingdom Metazoa; phylum Arthropoda; class Insecta; order Hymenoptera; family Megachilidae; genus Megachile; species Megachile ligniseca. Next base: position 5,257,901 of record OX243790.1, read on the forward strand.
AATCTGACGATTAGGTAGCAAGAGAAATTGCACTCCATCATTTTTTAGGGCTTTCGATGATTATTTTAGGGATGGCTGGGGATTTATAAATATGCATATCTAGGGATTTAATGATGTTCAAGTATGCGGATCTAGGAATTTGAGGACATAGATATTGCGGACTATGGGATGTAGTGTATGAGATTTTAGGTTAAATTAGGTTAGGTTGTTATAGGGAGTTGGGGATTTAGAGATGTGAGGATTTAGCGATTTGGGGATATATTCGAGAATTTAGAGATTAGAGTTTAGGAATTCGAAAATTAAGGAATTTAGGGATCTAGGGCTTTTGGGGTCTGTGAATCTAGGGATTTAGAGATTTAGGGACCTAGAGATTTGGAAACCTGGGGATTTAGGGTTCTATAAATCTGGGAATCTAGGGACTTAGTATTCTATTAATCTAGAAATCTAGTCATCTAGTATTCTAGTCATCTAGAAATCTAGTCAAATAGTCATCTAGAAACCTAGAAATCTAGTCATCTAGTCATCTAGTCATGTAGAAATCTAAAAAACTATTAAGAAATCCAGAAATCGTATAATGCCTTCGTAAAGATTGCGCGTGCGTTCCGTTAAAAAGCGAACACGTTCCATTTCCAACCCAGGTGTTTAACCAAACGCAGTTACCCTAATTAATTTCGCGAATTCCTGCAATCCAGCAAATACGATCGCCGCGTGATAAAAAAAAAAAAATAGAGAGGGGTAGTCACGTGCGCGGTCCGTTTCGTGCAACGAGCAAAACTCGATGAAAAACAGGGCGGCGCGGCAGGGTAGCGAAAGGCCCGCAGGGGGTGGTAATAAGGGTAACCCAGCCTCGTTCCATTACACGCGTTATCAAGGCTCGCGTGAACCGTTTATTAATAACGAAGGAAAGCTAATATATCCCCCACCGGTAGCGATTCCCTTTCAACCCCCGTTGGCATTCCGTCCAACCCCATGCAACTCGGAATTCCGTTGGCTACGTACGTTTTCTTGAACGTGTGTGCGTCACGTTTATATCTGTCGCTACCCTCGGCCGTCTCTCGGGCGCCTTTCCACCCCCGAACACTCGCCCCTCGAGAAGGTCGGACGAGGGGGTGGATATCTCGGCGTCCTGTCCGTAATATCCCTAGCCCTGCTGCTTCCAGAGACCCTCTCCCTTCTTCGTCCCTTGCCAACAAGAGGCCATGAGCCAGCCCACGTTCACCCCCGGGGCCAGAGAGTTAGGAGGGTTGCCTGGCGCCCTTCTACCTACCCTCTCCGTCAACCCCTCGCGCCTTCTCACCCCCTTGACGGTACATAAAGTGCGGACGGTTAGGGGCCGATGGTTTCTGGGGGTGGCGGGTCGGTTAGAATGGAAACGGACCGCAAGTGTACGAATATCTGCACGCGTGTGCTAAGGAAATAAGGCTTAGGGGGTGAGAACTGATTTCCTTTTTCTTTATGGGTCTAATGGGTATTTTGTTTTTCGTGGTTTTTGCTGGTGGGAAGTATTAATGCTTCAACATAGTTTTATGGACGAATGACTACTTATATTTAGATTTGGAATTAATTATTAAAATAAAGAAGAGGGTAATACGTACACTAGCTCACATATGTGTACATTGATTCTGGACGTTTGATGACCATTTATATTTAAATTATCAAGTTCTCAAATTCACAAATACTCAAATTCTTCAATTTTCAAAATCTCAATTTCTCAAATTCTCAAATTCTTAAATTTTCAAAATCTCAATTTCTCAAATTCTCAAATTCTCAAATTTCCTAATACCCAAATATTCAAATATCCTAATTTTCAAATTCCCCAAATTCCCAAATCCCCAAATCCCAAAATCCCAAAATCCCAAAATCCCAAAATCCCCAAATCCCCAAATCCTCCCATCCCCAACACCTCCCTATTTCACAGCAACCCAGCACTAGCAACATTATTATATCAGTATATCACACTCGGTTTGTCGAAAGCAAACATTGTAGCAAAATTTGAAGCAAATATTCCAGATGATACGAGAGGCAGATGAAGTCTACCTGTCAATGCGATTAATCAGTTTAGAACTGTGTATATAACATTACTAAACGCGGTCAAATTCACACGTACAGGCATTAGTGTATCATCTGTGGTTCACTTGGTGGACCGTAGGACGACCGAGATAGCTCGAACGTAATTATGTCAAATTTCCAGGTAACGCGGCCGCCTGTAATTTCAGGGAGTGATTAAGATAATCAATAACTCTGTATTGAACGGTCCGTTATATAAGGCACTTAATCCCGCTGCAAATCTTTCATATTCAAACCTCAAACTCTGAATTAACATTACTTAAATTGACTCTTGAACAATATTTCAGTGTCAATTTAAAAATTTTCTATTTTTGAAAGTGGGACAAGTACTTAACTAATAACAGTCCATAATTTATCTCTTCATTCACCTTCTTTAACATACACATCATGCACACTTAAACCAAAAATGGCTGTAAATATTTGTCGAAATTATTGCAAAAACGAAGAAGAAAATACGTGACAAGTAATCTTCAAGTACAGCCCCGAAGTATTTTCATTCGCCTTCTTCTCGCCGTTGTTGACGGGTCGTAAAGTGCGGACAGTTAGGGGACCGATGGTAGTTGGGTCAAAATGAAAACCGACCGCAAGTGTACGGACCTGTACGTTTGTGTGCCAGCTTATGTCCCGTGTCTGGCAAATGATTTTGTAGTCGTTGTCGTAAACGTAACCAGGAATGCGTCCTCAGGCGGCTACGAGCACCCTTTGTCACCGGGCAAACGATTAAATTGCACGTCCTGCAGGAACTGCTGATGTACAATATTACTGATGTCTGGCCCAGCTTGTGTCCTTCCACCAGCTAATGAGAAAAGGTTTTCGGATCGTTGTTCTTTAATTTCGTGGGTTACCCTCCTGTTTGCCTTTTTGCATACCCTTATCTTTCGCTGTGTTGATGTTTTCGTCGGGAACGTATGTGACTTACACTGCATGTGAACTTTTATCGCACTTTCAAGTTTTATGGATTTGTGGATGAAGAGGCTATGTTAGTTAAGTGACGTCTATTCTTTGCATTGCTATTTCCATCATATGGTGCTACATCGTCTGCGATTTGAGTTGTGGATGAGACAAAGACATGTGAAGCTTCATATAGGTCCACATATGTGAAATGATCGATTATGTTAGGTAAGTGACGTCTATTCTGATGTTTTGCATTGCTATTTGTCTGACGTGGTGTTACATCGTCTGCAATTTGAGTTGTTGATGGGACAAAGACATGTGAAGCTTCATATAGGTCCACATATGCGAAATGATCAAGTATGTGAAACAAATGATGTTCATTTTTATGTTCCAACTTTGCTATCTTTGCAACATGGCATCACATCACTTGCAATTTGAGTTGTTGATGACACAATGGTTTCTGAACCTTCATATAGGTGCACATATGTGACATGACAAATAAACATTCCTCTTTACATTGGTATTTTTGTGACATGTCATATCGCTTACAACCTGAATTGTAACAATCGAACCAAACTTCATCCTCAAAACAATTCAACAGTCCATAAAAACACTCGAGACCCCAAGGTTTCGCGTTACGTTTGCCCAGAGTGATTTCTAGCGGTGGTAAATAAAAACAATCGTCGTGGAATCTTATCTGGTAGCATAATTGACGTGTCCACCCGTAAGTATCCAATATCGGTAATTACCGGGACATGTTTATCGTCCACGGAAGAAGGGAAAATCTAATCGCTCTCTCCCTCTCGTTTTCCATCTTCGTAGTTGGGTTTGCGTGTAAGGGGATTATGAGTACAAGTCGAAAAGGGGCTTCTAGTTAATGTATTGTCCCCGCTGTGCATGTCCAGTGGAAAGAACGATCGGTCGAGTTCGAAGTTCGAGGCATGTTCTAGCGGCTTTAGCGGAAAACCAGTCATTTGCAAGCATAAAATTATACACGTACACTCAAATCTGCTGTTCCAACATTTTGATAAGCATAGTTGCAATAATTTGGGAAAATGTTCTGTTTTGTTAATACAACTTATAGTAATTTTTATTTAACTTAAATTATAAAAACAGAGACTACTTGAATTTTTCTATTAAATACAATCTAAGCTATCAAACAACTAATAATTTCGAACAAGAGCGCACTGTAACAACGTGGGACCTCAACTTGACAGTTAGGTTCTGATCAGACCTTGTCCTCAGTAGATCCTTATTCTAGGTTGACTTTATCCCTTATGACTAACGTGAAGTTCCTATCGTTAAGATGATAAAGCCGAGAAAAGTGCGTAAACCAAGGGGTTGAAAAATACAGGGTAGATAATTCTGGACCGCATTGTATACCTTTTAATCAGCCTGAAAAGCAGGTGATCCCATTGACGTGTAGCGAAATCCCAAGCAAGATATCCACGGCGATATTCCGGTACCCAATATCAGTAATTCCTTGGTGGCAGTTTCACGAAGTTTCTCGGGTCACCCTCGTCCATAAAGCGTTTCTCTCGTCTCCATCGCGTAGAAGGAACAAGCGGACGGAATAGTACACGAGGGTGTAGGACGCCGGGAAGGTTGAACTAGGAGAAGGACAGACACGCCGGATGTACCGACACGGGAGAGAGGGAGAAACAGGGTGAACAGAGGCGCATCCCCTTGTGCCGATCCATACGCACCCCAATATCGCCCCCGGGCCGTGCAATCACGGCATACAGAGGATGGGATGAGATCCGGCCAAAGAGAGGGATGGGTGCTCGGATGGGACGCGCTGCAAAAGGGGGAGGGCGGTGAGACTCACCCGTCCACCCCCGCATCCAACCCCCAACCCCCCGGTGCCGCCAATTGTGCGTCGTTGACAGGCCTGCATCGGGGGAAAACTTATTGTTGCGCGCGGAAAACCAAAGAGAAACGCTTTCCCCGAGGGAACATCGAGCGCCAAAGTTACGGATTAAATGCTCGGCGATAGGGGTGAGGACAACTCGACTTCCTTCCTCGTTCCTTTCGAATACCGTGATTCTTCGCTCGTTATTCGATGCACTATTTATGTTCGAATTATTTCGCGTTTGCGGGACACCAGCCACGCCAATTCCCATTTATATACTGCGTCCCAGAAATCAACCCTCCAAACGATATTCCTAGGAAATTCGGCTTAAATACGGATTCGTCAGGAATAATTCGTTCAGTAATACTAATATTAAGTGTTACAAACATACAGTTGTACAAAATCTTTTCAATCAATCTCTAATGCGTATAACTTCCTGACGCACTTGGTGTGTCGCCTCTAATGTGTATGAGAACTTTGCGACGCACCTGGTGCGTCACCTCTAATGCGTATAACTTTCTGACGCACCTTGTGCGTCATCTCTAATGCGTACAACGTCCTGACGCACTTGGTGCGTCGCCTCTAATGCGTATGAGAACTTTACGACGCACCTGGTGCGTCACTAATGCGCATGAGAACTTTCTGACGCATCACGTGTGTCATATATCATTTACATTTTCGGTATATTTTTATGATCACGACTAGATTTGTTAATCGAACTGAAAATAAAAAGCATGTAAAACGAAAAATTGACATTTTAAATCGTTTTGTTGGTGACTAGATCACGACGCACCTGGTGCGTCAAGTAAACGATAGTAAAAAATGTCAACTTTCGGTAGAAGGTGATATGTATTTCTTAAATACTAATTCTTAAGCAATTTAACAGTGCAACAATTGTTCTTGAACCAAGTAAATAATCACATAATCAATCGATCAAGAAGCATTAAATTTAATTAAATTTTCGTAACAGTTAAGGAATTTTTTGTGAAATAAAATCGTACGCATCGAATTGTTCGATAGAAGTCGTTATTAAAACTGTAAAAGACGAGGAACAATGCGTGGAAACAAACTAAAACGGAGAGCGTGCGTTCTCACGAAATTGGCACGGAATAAAAGTGCAATAAACTTCCCTTTGCCGTAATCCGCGACAAAGGTCGAAATTATTTGAAACATTATTGAACCTCGAATTCCAGCATTGAAATTATTCGAATATCAGCGGGGAAATACGAGACTACGATATTGTCGGTAATATTATTGCAAAATTAAATCTTTCCCGGCGAAAAATTCGTCGTGCGTTTACAAAGCAATTTCGTCCTCTTCTCTCTACTCTCTCTCTGTTCGCCGTGCTTCTATTCTCGCGGCGTATCGGCACAAAAGCAGATGTCAAACTTGGTAAATTGAATGAAACTCCGCGAAGCGACGTTAGGAGGCACTGTTTCAAGGAAATTTAGTACTTATCTTTTACACGAGGCGTATACTCTTCGGCAAACATATCTTCGCGAACGTGGAATGAAACCGAGTACGTCAACATTAACATGGAAGCCTCTTCTTGTGGATTTATGGCGGACGTTCCTGCCGAATTTTACGAGAACGAGCTAACACAGGTGTGTGCAGCCGTCACGATACATTTTTAAGCATTTCGTCTATCTTTAGCTGATTTTCCCCTGTTTGACCTGATTTCTGTTATCTTGGATCACTTCTGGGCGACTGAGGGCACGGTTAATAAAGTGATACAGTTTCTGAATTTTCGTAGTTACGAGTTTGAAAATTTTAGAATTTCTCAACTTCCAACTTTCAGAACTTTCAAACTTCCAAATTTTAGAATTTCTAAATTATCAAATTTCAGAATTTTTGAACTTCTAAATTTCCAAATTTCAGAATTTCTAAACTTTCAAACCCCCAAATTCTCAAACTTGCAAATTTCAGAATTTCCAAACCCCCGAATCCTCCTCAATCCCTACACCATCAAATTTGAAACCTCTGAACTTCGAAATCTCCAAGACCCCAAATTTTCAAATTATCAAACCCTATTACCTAAAGTTCCAAATTCGGAACCCCTAAAATCTCCAAATTACTAAATTAACTGAAATGATCAGTGTCAAGTTTATTTTAGATTTTAGAGCGCACTGTTAGTGAGCAACGCGAAAAATCAATACGGTAAAATGCACAGGGAACAGAAATTCAAATTGAAACTATAAATTAAAAATAAAAGCTCCAATCGCCAAAATGGCCAGCTCGTTCACAGTAGAACGATTTTCAGCTCGTACCTCGATACGTTAAATTTATTTATAATTCATTCGGACACAGCACAATCAACAGGAACGCGGTTCAAAAAATGCTTACCAATCAGTATGAAAAAAGAGTAAAGAATAACAATTATCGATGTATCTTTGCTTGTTCTCCGTGCTGAGATCTCACTGGAAGACTGTCATTGGGAATAAACTGAAGATAGAAAGCGTATGAAACGAAAAATTTACGTTTTGAATCGTTTTACTTGTGATTAGATCGTGACGCACCTGGTGCGTCGCCTTTAATGTGTATGAGAACTTTGTGACGCACCACGTGTGTCATATCATTTTTATTCTCGGTATACTTTTATGACGACTATTATTCTAACTAGATACTGATGTTTTTTGACACATTTGACTACAAATTTCTTTCGTTCTGACGTCATCGCATAGAACATTAAAACACACCGGAATGGTACAGGAAGAAAAATCATTCGGAACCATCGCGAATAAACAAAAAGCATCGATATCAATTTTCGAACAACGTTCGAGCACGATCGGTTTTCTTCGTAATTTGCATACAAGCGGGATCACGGGTATTTATTTCGTTCAACAGCAGCGGCACGTTTTCAACGTTGAAATTTCGCTTGTACGAGCAGCAGCACGTTGAACCCCGGTGTATGCACGTACCGCATATCGACCTGCTCGAACGAAGGGGTTTGTCGTTGCGAAGGGTGCATACGACCCCCGCTTGTTCCTTCGGGGGGTTGCGATGACCAGCGACGATCCTAGAAGCTGAACACCGTCCAACATTGCAGCCACGTTTGCGATAATGGCACTACTGAGCTACGCTCACAAGGAAATCACCCCAATACACCCTCTCTGATTTTACTGAGCTTTTACCAGTTGATATATTCTGTTGTTACGAATTTTAGTATTATGTGCCTGCGCATAACTTTGCCGTACTCATGTTTAGCTGTATATTTTTATTATTTCAATTTTGTGGCAGTTTCAAATGTACCATATGTGTAATGTGTGTAATACGTATCATATGTATGATTTGTATTATATGTATATGTATTATGTGTATGATATGTATGATATGTATTATAAGTATCAGGTGTATAACATGTATCATATGTACATGTATGATATGTATTATGTGTATCATGTGTATAATATGTATTATAAGTACTGTATGCATGATATGTGTGATATATGCATAATAGGTATACTGTATAATAAATACAAGATGTATAATAATATATGTGACATGTATAACATGTGTGGCACGTACAATAGATAAAATGTATGATATGTCTATGTACATCTATAATACAATTTGAACGTTTCTTAAAAACCTAAAATAAATTAGTAACTGAAAATTTGAAACTTTTCAAGAGACTTGCAAATGCCAGAATGTAAGGATTTGAACATGTGACTCAGTAGAAATAAATTTTACCAACTTTTTATTGCTTAAGTTATCTCAAAGAATTCACCCTAAAATAAAATATCAAGAAGCAAAATGTTACTATTTCCCAAACCCCATCGTAGAGAGCACGTAAACACCGTTGAAGATCGAAGAGGAAGCGCAATCGTTCCAACCCCTTCCGGTTAATGCGATGCAACTGTTTTTTCACGAACGAACCCCATCGGCGAAGCGAGGGCCCGGACCTTCCCTTAATTAAAATTAAAAGACGGCAAGCGTCGGATTCACCGCGTCATTTTCATCCCCTGCAACGCCACCCTGGGCCTCACCGTTTCCATCCTCCCTTCTGGCTCCATGCAACCCCTGGCTACCCTCTCTGCTCCTCTCTGCCCACTACCACCGCTGGCCGCCGATTTATATTCATAATTACAGCACCCCCGCCCCCATTCGCCCCTAACCAGCCGGTTTCACCTGGCTTCGCAGGGGTGGAACGCTGAAGAGATTATTAGCTGACGATGGAATCAAAATGGTAGGGAAACTCGAGCAATGTACTGCGTTCGTCGTTAGGGGTGCTTTGAACCCTAACTAGAATTTTCCATTCGACATTGTTCCCTTCTCGCTATCTGTTCGTTCCTTTTTTTTTCTGGTAGCTGCGGAAGGTGATGGATTAGGTGCAAATACTTGTGCAGAAGGTATGGCGATATGTGCAGAAACACCGTGATTGTTTTGGGTATATAATCAACATGTGTTAATCGGAAAAACATATACTACGCTGTAGTATAGTATTACTATTGTGATACTGTGCTGCTTAGTACTGTATTATTGCATTACTGTACTATTCAATTATACTATCACAGCATAGTATTACTATACTCGCACAATACTGTCATATTTCCATATTACTACACTATCGCACACATTTAGATTTTGAATCATTTTACTAGTGACTAGATGCAGACGCACCTGGTGCGTCGCTTCTAATGCGAAGGAGGATTTCTGACGGACCAGGTGTGTCACCTCTAATGCGTATAACTTTCTGACGCACCACGTGTGTCATATATCATTTTCATTTTCGGTATATGTACTTTTATGATTACGACTAGATTCGTTAATCGAACCTGATCACGCCGCACCTGGTGCGTGAAGTAAACGATAGAAAAACCGTACAATTGCCCGTAGAACTCGCTAAACAGTAGAACGAATAAATACAGCGTTTCCAGTAAGAAATTAGTAAACGTTGCTGAAACGAGTAAATATCAAGTTTCCGGTAAAAATCGCTAAACGATGTTGAGAAGCGCAAATATCAAGTTTTCCCGTAAAAACGAATAAATATTAAATATCCTGCAAAAATGTGTGAACGATGGCCGGCTAAAAATGTTACAGTTTATTCGCCGTAATCGGGACGAATTGAAATAATTCGATCAATCGCGACAGATAGAAAAGAGAAAAAAGAACGACGGACGCGACACGAAATAGCTCTCGCTCCGCTCATTAATTTGATAGTAATGAAATTAAGAACACCTTTGCACGAGCGGTTTGCGCGAGAATCAAATTAGAGGGGTATTTCCGTTTGTCCACAAATCAGTCCGAAATAATGCGTCCTTAATGCACGCTAATTCAATCGACATCCCCCAGGAAAGGGGTTGAAATTGCTCCGCGAACTTCGCCGTTCCGATTCCATGGATTCGGGCAATACTTTACGGCTGGCACAGATCTCGACTTTCATCGACCCTCCGCGTGTAGTCTCTTCGTCGCGAGGATGCCACGATTAAAGCAGAAATTTACTGCCCGATAATGGGGAGAGGAAATCGGCGTAGGGGATGTGACCGTACAGGCAAGATTCGATATTTGCAGATCTAGGGATTTATCAATTTCGGAATTTGGAGGTCTAGGGACGTAGGGGACGTGATGGTACACTCAAGATTTGATATTTGGAGATCTAGGGATATATCAATGTAGGGATTTGGCGGTCTAGGGACGTCAGAGAACAGTAATTTGTGGATCCAGGGATTTGGATTCCTTGGTTCTCCAAGTATGGGGAATATGAAGATTTTGGGGTTTCAAGGTTTTTGGATGTTAGTAACTTTGGGAGATTAAGAATTTGGAGATTTAGGGATTTGGAAATCTAGGTATTTGGGAATGTGAGGAATTTGAGGTCTAGGAATTTTGGGAGTGTGGGAACTTGGAGATTTAAGGATTTGAGGATCTAGAAATTTGGAGATTTAGGGATTTGAGGATCTAAGAACTTTTTCACATCTTTCACATTCCAAAATAAGTCCAAAAACAAATTATGTAATTTGGGATACATTTACTTATCATTCCAAAAGTTGCGCTTATATAGAAGACCTCAAAGTGAGACTTATATAAGTGAAAATATTCTTGAAATTTGCTCATTTCGAAGACTGTAAAGTAGTACTTACACTATATAATTGAAAAAAAAATTTGAGATTCACTTATATCGAATCTAACCATATTTACTGAATCTACTGTATTCACCCTCCACTCTCTCGTTTGTATACATGTTATTATAACAATCTAATAGTCATAACTCCGTGTACATCGTTTCTACAGAGAACGATGAAGTGTTTGCCATAAAGGTAACCGGAAAATGTTGGCAAGCTTATCTCTATCCTTTTGCCGAAGATTTGTTTGCCGCGTCAATAGGTTTACGGTGAAAATGATAGGCGCCGAGCAGTATCGTACGTCAGGTAAATATCACCTTGTGATCTCCGGATGTTATTATTTATTTCCGATTTGCAGCCGGGTGAGAGTGTAACCTGGAAGGCGGGATACAGGGAATAGAGTGTGATGTATTCCTTGAAACGATATGGCGATACTGAAGTAAAAGTATGGAAATCAGTTTTATTAGGACAGTGTAGATGAATTGGATTATTTAAACAGTGAGATGGTAAGATACATTGCGGGGAGATAGAAATATTTATTTTTGAGGTATTGATAATTGAAAGTAAAGAATTTGGAAAATTGGAAAACTGGAAATTATGAAATTGAACTTTTTTATGTGCAACGTTTTATGGTTCTGAATTTTCTAATTTTTGAATTTTCGAATTTCTGAACTTCTGCATTTTTGAATTTTGAAATTCTAAAATTCTAGCTTTTCAGAGATCGGAACTCCAAAGCTTGAGAATTCCAGAATTGCAGAATTCCAAAATTCCAAAACTCCAAAATTCCAGAATGCAAAAATTCCCAAATTCCCAAATTCCCAAATTCCCAAATTCCAAAATTCTAAAATTCCCAAATTCTTGATTTGTCTTTCATCCGTTTTTCAATATCATCAATATAAATACATAATGTACAATCCACCGAGGAACGTTCAATCGACGAAAACTGAATAATTATTCTCATCTAATTTCAAGCTTGAAATTAGTGTGACACAAATTCTATTTCGAGCCACTTCAGTATTACGAAATAAAGTTGGTCGTTTTACATTTTGAAATCGACCGTTTGATACGCCTAGCAATATCGAGATAGTCGACTATTTTCACCATTCGTTCACGAATTCATGAACCTCCAACGTGCTTTATTAACCCAAATAAATAACTGATGATCCTGGAAGGGGAATTCTATAAGGGCAAATTCAATCCACGTTCGGAAATACGCAATCGCGTTTCGCTCTACCTATAAACGATTTAAAAATACTTCAAAAATAATAGTAATAAATGAGGTCATCTTTCATCATCCAATTTCTGTGTGATCATATTATGTTAAAAGTTAGAGGAAAATTATTTAGACAGCAGATTTAATTGTTAAATATTCTGGATCGATAAGGAATGAATAAAGAGGTGGTTTACTCAATAAAATAGTGGAGTTGTTAAAATATAATAGTTGAAGGGTAACATAGTATAGTAACATACTACTGTATGGTATATACTACATAGTATAGGTTAGGTTAGGTTCTGACGCACCTGGTGCGTCACCTCAAATGCGTATGAGAGCTTTCTGACGCACCTAGTGCGTCACCTCTAATGCATATGACTTTCTGACGCACCTGGTGCGTCACCCCTAATGCGTATAACGTGAAATGATAAATTAAATAATAAAACAGTAAAGTAATAAAATACTATGGCAATATAAAAAAGTGAAATAAAAGAATACTAAAAATTAATCAAAACAGCAAAGTAAGAAATTACCGCAAAAATTTGCCAAAATAAAATTTTAACCCTTACCAATTAATAAGCTCCATAACTCACCCGTCGAAAACAAATGTCACGAAATGGCGAGGCAATCGAATTAAATTCCCCGCGACAAAGAACCGAGGGTCCACGTTCGTGTGTATCGCGTAACAGGACACTGTGCGTACACCTCACTTGAAGAAGCTCGTAACGACCCCTTTAATGGAATCAAATCGACCAGAATCGGATCTCTTACGATTATCCGGGGAGAAACGGATTGAGAACCCCTTTGGACACTGGGGCCATCCCAATCCCTCTCCCGTTTCATCCCACGTCCATCCGCTCACGCAGCGGCAAACACACCCACACACGTGTCCCCGTACGTGTTGGCCAACGAATACGCACACGTGTGCCACAAGCCCACAAAAGATGATCTGAATTACGTCCGACCGCTGACTGCCACACGTGTGAATTCACCTACGCGATGTACCGGGTGTACCGGCAAACGAACGGCCAGAGCTTCGTTTCTACGTCCGCAAAAACCGATGAATATTTCGTGTTTGACGTCATTCGAGCCGCCGGATCGATATCACACTGTCGAACGACGTTTTCGAAACTATCGACAAATTTTTCGATGGATGAAACTCGGGGTGAGGGGTGCTATGCAGTGTTATGCATTGCGTGAACGGTTGATATGTGAATTTTTTTTTACGGATTTTTTCAATCGTCACGTATATTTTAATGGTTAATACTGTTAAGGCTTAATGTTAGTTAAGGCTGTTATAGACTGTGTTCACAACTAGTATAGACCCTAGGTATACATATGATTATGATCTTTCTTATGTGGACCAAAGTAAGGGTTGCTAAGGAATTCACTAGTTTTGATGTTGTAAGTAATTTCTATTAATTTGTGTTTTTACTGTGGATTAGTTTATATTAATTTGGGTTCATTTGTACTAATTTGTATTGGAGTTAATTTGTGTTAATTTTCATTTTAGTTAATTTGTACTAATTTTTATTAATTTCTATTAGTTTGTATAAATTTAAATTAACTTGTACTGTTACATTGTACTACATCAAAAATACAATTTCTGAATTTGACACAATTTTCAAAAATCAGTCCATACAGTATCCAGAATTCACTCTTAAAAAATTAAAAATAAAATTGTTTAAAATAAGAAATCTTAAAGTAATTTTAAATAAGAAATTGTTTACCCTACATAGAGTGCACCTCCACAAACACCCGAAACTGACATCATGAGACATGTCAATTATCTCGTAACTCCCCACAAATATATCGCAGCCAATTACAAATCCTACACCTCCCCAAAAAAACAATTCCAGAACATCAAACATCTCTACCAATCCGCTAAATTGAGATCAATCAAAAACGCGGACGTACACGTAAAAAAAAGTCCACGAAAATGGGATAACGGCGTGTTTTCGCAGCGAGTCAGTAGAAGTGGGTCAAAAAGTGTATTTATTTATTCAAAGTGCGCGACATCGAGTGTGCAAAACGTCCGATGGAAATGTTCCATGCACGTGCACGTAATGGGACAGGTCGCAATGAAGATTCATAATCGGCACATGTATCGTTGCGCAGTTTCGATCGGTCATCAGTCAGGCTGACAGTCAACGAGATGTCGATGCGGTTTTCCGTGTAATAAAACGCACGAATCCCGGACGTTTCGCAGTTTAGTCGCAGCAACGTTTTTCAAGTTGATTTTTCTATGGGGGTTGGGCTGATCGGAAACCCCACACGATGACACGTCGCTGGACCGAGTATTACAAATAATAACGATCTGTATATCATATATTTCATACGTCAAACAGCATTAAACATTATTCGAGACGATTGTTTACAAGAAATAAATTTACAAGACAAATCTTATGATTAGTGTTTTTAAGAGGTTACAGTGTTGCAACATGAATGAAAAGACACTTTAATACCCGAGGGTGACAGAACGGACAAATGACTTCTAATTTTATAAATGTTTCTAAACACATGTGTGAATGCTATGCAAAGAACTCCATCACTGAAAAGAGTTCCAACCCTCTGATTCACGAAAAATAAATGTGCACACCGTGGAAAAGTGTCGCTACCAATTCGGCAAGGGTGCAAATGGCGTTTAAAGAAGGTAGAATCGAAAGTCGCGATGAATTCGAGCGGGAAGAACGTCGACAGGGAATAATCTTTGAGTATATTCTCGCGCGGCCCCCATAGCGGGGGTGGTTCGTTTTTTCTGGCGCAACCCCGCCGCCGGTGACCGCAATCAGCGGTTCTCGCGGCGAGGTACGATGCGTACACGCACGCATGCACGCACGCTGGGGGTGTGTGGGGGTGTAGGAGGAGTCGGGGAGGGGTCGGCTTCGGTCAAGTGTGACGACGACGCAGCCCGCCGCACTCACGGTGCTTCTGACCGCAGCCCCAGCATTCGCCCGTGCCCGCCTAGCCACGTGTGTGGACGCACACGCACAGGTGCGTGGACGGGTCCTCATTATAGGAGCGGCCAGGCCGCAAATACGAGCGTGTGTCTCCGTGGTGTGTCCGCACACACGCGTGGCACGCGGCAATAGATTGGTCGGCCGGCATTCACGGACACCGTCACACAGGGACGCTATAAATACTTATAATCGAGCCGCACACACACGACCAGAGCCGTGGTGCACGGTGACACACTCAGGGACCCTCCAGCAACGCCGGTTTCCCCATTATCCACTCGCCCACTCGCCCGCCGACAGGCAGAATACTCGTATGATGACTATTCAGGGAAACTGGCAGGAGGGCGGGCGGGCAGGGCGCGCGGGGGCATACACGGGTACACACGCGGGAGCGAGAGAAAGGTGAGAGACAGGGCGGTGCAACGGGGGTGTATATACCGGAGCGTAGGTGGGCAGCCGAGGGGTGAGATGAGTAGGGGGTGGTATAAATTATACCGTTCAATCGATTTGCTGTCAGAAGACCCTCCACTGGCAGCGAGGAAGCTCATGCCGCTGTTGCTGTTGCTGCTACTGTTGCCGCTGCTACTGTCGCTATTGCTATCACCGACAGCGAGCCTGATATTGCTGCGAGGGTGCGTTTAAGCGAACGAACAGACACGAAGGGGCGCACGTGCGTGCACCAAGGGAGATGATGTGCATCGACGGTTGCAGGCCCTGCCGCGAGAAAGGGGTTGCTACGGATATGGAGCTGATTCCGAAGGGTTAAGGCTCCCTTGAAAGGGTTCGTTTCTTGCCAAGTCGAAAGGGCTGCCGGAGAGAGGAATCTCGATGCGGCCATACTACAGAAGTCGCCCGTTTGCTTTACGGCCGCAATTAACCTTTCGATACGGCCGCTTCCTGCTGACCGATATATCGCGACCTCCTTCACGCGACTTCCACTACCATTTTTCTCTAGTATTTCTACGTCCATCCTCTAGTGCTCTACGTTCAGAGATTTCATACATTTGTACAATTGGGGTCGCAAAATTTCAACCCTGTGCGCCAAATATCAGTTTAGGGAACATACTGGAACTTCGATTACAACCGTGTGTCACTAATGTTTGATCACATAAGGATCACTAATTTTTGACCATGTTTGGTTAATTTGAAAACTTTATAACAATTCTTCTATGATCCCAGAAATATAAAAAGTGTAATATGGTTCAAATATACTATCCAAATTGTCATCTGCAGCTGAAGCTGTGATTAGGTTTGTTATAGAGCTGCCCTATCGGATTTCGTTCAAGGGTCCATCCCCTGTTCTTTACAATTTAATTGTGTTGAAAGATCAAACATACCAATCTTCCAAAGCCTCAACTGATCACACAACCAGGGTCAATTAACAGCAAAATCCAAATTCTCAACTGCTTCTGAAAAAATCTCAATAGAGTAATACCCAGTATAAGATTCTCCCATAAAGCAGCACAAGATCAGCATACATAATTCTTCAGCGCAAGGACACATTGATCGACATTCGAACTGGGTCACGCGTGATACGGCCAATCAAAAAGTCAATAGAAAAGCTCGAATGAGAGGATCGATCTGGCCACGTTCGAACTCTCGAAACAAAAAAGGGCAAGCAGCCTCGCGAAATCCCATAGTCCCTGAAACTGGCGCCAAACAGATTCAAAACGAAACGCGAACATGCGATAGCCAAACCGATGCCCGGCTACGGGGGGTGGCGAAAAACAATTTCAATGAATCGCGGGAAAAGCGCGGGAGAGAGTTAATCGAACAGTCGAGAGTCCGTGTGCGCGAAGGGTGAGGAGGGTGGCATTGCAGGGTAGCGCGAAGGGGAGGAAAAGTTTCGCGGCAACTTTCGTAATGCACGCCGGATAGTTATACAAAATTGAACGTCGGGGTGCCTCGGAAGGCAACAACGCAACACTCCGGGCAATGTGCCGTGTCTGGCGTTCGGGGGTGGGACACCGGGGGGGCTGGAGTGGCAACGGGGGGTTGGAAAGAGGCGGTAGTAGGTAGAACGCGGTGAAGCGAGGAGATGGTGCAGGTGGTTGGGGCAGAGTCGAGATGCGGGAGTGTGAGTCCAGAAAGGAGGGTTAAGGTGCGTATTCACCAAATTTCTGAAATAACAAGCATCCATTTTTTTTTTATTTTGCACTGGTCTTCATGTTGGTTCTGTTGAAAGTGACTATTGATCAAAATCTTAAGTCATCTTTATTCATAATGCCATTGTTTCTGCTTCTGTTCAAATATATACAACAATGTATTTCAATAACATTCCACTTATGAAGTATATGAAATATATGAAATACATGATTGCTGAAGTCATCATCAGTTTTGAGACCTCAGATTAAAGAGTAAACTGGGTGTATTTTGTATAGGTAATGATTTGAGTATGAGAGTAAATGGTGTATCAGTGAGAACGCACCTTTAGGTCCCTGAGTCCTCAGTAACTCACCCTCCGTCGTAGAGCATCACCAGAACTCCAGTTGTCTCCCTCCGTCTCGTTTCCACCCCCGTGTACCTCATGCCATCTGCCTGTGTGCCTCGCTGTCCCTCCCACCCCCAATCCACACCCTTACGAGCGTCACCCCCTGCTCCGTTCGCTACCCTCGTCCAACACCGTACGTTCTTACGCCTTCTCCTTGCTGCAGGGACGCACGGCGTGGCCGTAAAATTCCAAAATCCAGAGAAGGTTGTTCCCGGTTGCTCTTCTTTGCGCTCGTTTCTTCGTCTGCTCTTCCCGTTCCACTTTCGCCTCTCTACCCGGCGACTCGGGCCGGAACTTTTGCACGAAACTCCCTGAGGTTAAGCGTCCTCTCTTGGAAATTCCGGGCATTTTTGAGAATCCAGACTAGCGGGGACAAAGTAGTACAGTTATGTCGATGAAAGCGCGTAATTACTCGGAAGATTAATAATTTCAATAGAGCCGTACCTTCCGAAAGAATCTTTTGCGACTTCGTTACGGGGGATCGATGTTTCGATAGCGGACCTCTTTTTTTTTTTGTTAATTATCGAAGTTCTGGAATTTGTATTTCTTCGGGAAGCGTTTCTATGGAGACGGAAAAGGAGCTTGACCTGTTCGCTGGCAGGGCAAGGTGTTCACTCTATATCCATTTCAATGGGACGAACAATGGACCCTAATACAAAGAGCAACCCCAAGCCAAACATCCCTTTGCATTAATTTCTGACGTCCCACTCATCCGTATAATTGGCATGCATTACACGGCCTGGTGTCATTGGAAAACGCGACACTGTCGGATATAACCGTGAAAATCTTTTATCCACAAAGTGGCATGCGTCGAAATAAATACGGTGAATGGGTGGAAAGGAAATGTTTGTTCCTTGTCTGAATGTAACTGTCCTGGGAGTTTAAAATTAGAGTTATTGTTTCATGAGATGTTCGGGTAGATAATTGTATTGTAAAAATTTCCATTTGCAAGCTAATTGTTTGTTTATTTTTTGTTATTGTGAATGTCATTTGAAGGTTTTATGTTGAAAATAGTTTAGATGTTCCACTTAAATAGGATAAGCTTGTATAGACCATGTATGATAATCTACTGATGACTATCTAGGTGTATTGCTATTCAGTCTCCTCAGAAACTGAAATTTTTGAAAAGGTACGAATTTGCAGGGACATAAATATTGTTTAGTTACAAAAATGATGTAACACAGATATAGTATAATAATTTTTAGGTGGCGAATTTTCAAACATTTCAAAATTAATCTCATAATTTTAATAGAACTAATAATTGTGAAATGGAAATGTTTTCATAAAACGATTTGAAATATCTTATGAATTAATATTTTTACTTTGATGTGCACAAAATGTTCTAAAGAATCGACTTATCGAACAAACGACGTAGTAGCATGTGTGAGTGTGTGTTACTGCGTATGAGAGAGGGGCGTACCTAATGGCCATTTATCAAGCGGATATTTATAGAGCGAGCTCAGTACAGCTTCGTAGGTTTAGTTAAAAATTGTTCATTTCTAGTTGTATATTAATGGTCAATTCTGAAATAAATATGATATAACATTATGAGATATTTGTTACTGATGATGGGATCATCATATAAATTACTTTGTAATGCGCAATAAAGTGGTTCTTCGATAATGGGACTCTATTGGATTTATTAATTAAAGACATATATAGCTACTTTTTGATAATTTGAAGCTGCAAATTCATGTATACTAACAGCTATTTAGCAGTCATTGGATCAAACCATGTATTTATGTCATCATGTCAAATTCGTCTATTTATGTCGTCATATGAAATTAGAACACTTTATGTCATCATATCAAGTCAATCTTATCATATAAATTCTACTTATGTCATAAAATAAAATCAGTCCACTTATATCATCAGATCAAGTCAATCTACTTATGTTATCACATCAAGTTGATTCACTTATGTCATCAAATGAAGTCAGTTTGTTCATATCATCAGATCAAGTCAATTTTGTATATGTCATCGGATCAAGTTAGTTTATTTATGTCACCAGATGAAGTCAGTTTATTTATGAAATCAGATGAAGTGAGTTTATGTATGTAATTATTTGAAGTCAGAGTATGCACGTAATTAGACGAAGTCAGTTTCAGTATGTAATTATTTGAAGTCAGTTTATTTATATCAGGAGATGAAATTGTTTACCCGTATCATGAAATGGCATGGGTCACGACTGTACCCAAACAGGTAACTCAATATGCAAGAAGCTAATAGATAGGTTGAAATCAATAGCCCTAGTGAAAGATCAGAAAGAAGAAGAACGACGAAATAAAGTGAAAGCTTTCACGAAACGCGACGATAATTAAGGCGGCCCTGCCAACCTCGAAAGTACTTCTCGGCCCCTGGCTACTACGCCATACAGGCGAGTCTGTTATTCTCTTTCTCCCTCGTTCTCTTCGTTACCCGGCTCCCTCACCCCCGTATGGACTGAAACTCTCTCCTGCTTACTGCCTTTCCCTCCTTCCACGTCGTGTACCATCGTTCCTCCTCGCCTTCACCACCTCCCACATTCACCCACACTAACGCTACGCCCGACCTAAGGGTTGAAACCACCCTCCATTTCCAGTGGCAGCCAAGGCAGAGGCAAGCAGACTCTGGCTGGCAGACTGGCAGGCTGGCAGGGGATGTGCACGTCACCGTCTTACGCTATCGTCCCGAACAAACACCACGTTTCCAACCCCGCGCCTGCCAACCACCCTCCTGGCTCAACTCCGTACCGCCATCTCCAACCTCCTTTTCCGTCGTCCCCATCCCCCTAGCCGAGTTGTACGATGGTGGCCCAACCTTCGAGCATCCTTGCAAGCCTCGACGGTTCTACGTCCTACGTGTACGCGTCACCGGGACGCGTAGGTCGTCTCTGGGGCGATCTACCGGCTCTTCCGGCATGGGCGGACAGGGGAGAGAAAATACGAAGGAGGAAAACGCGAAAAGAAGCGAGCGAAGGAAACGAGGATGAAAGAGAAGAGGAGAACGATGCCAGAAGGTAGGAGTGGTAGGTCTCACGTGGCAGAGTTCAAACGCGAAGAAGAATCTCGAGGTACCTCGAGGATAAGGGATGTTTCCGGCGCTCGAGTAAGATCGCTAAGGGAACTCTGAAGCGGTGCTACTTTCTACCCGTCTTTGTCTAGCCCCTCGTCATCGCTGCACCCACCTCGTTCGCTCCTCTGCACATCCTACGTATCGATTCTTACGTAAGGGATGTTTTCTCGGTAGGTGGATCGTCGTAGGGCTACAGGGACCAGGATCAGAGAAAGAGGAGGATCCGGCTGACCTAGGCAGAATGTGATTCCGAGAGGGAAAAAACCGGTGCCTTGTTCCACCTTCAAGAAATGCTCGCTCAATGGCCGTGGAAGAGAGGATTGCTGTTTTTCGACCAGCTCGAACCTGACGATTTCCGGGGATTTAAGGGGATCGAACGTGCCCGTAGGAAACACGCGTTTGTAAAGAAAATGGAAATGTCTGCTGATCGTACATGCCATTCAATTGCTCCTCGAATATAGCCTGATTGAACATTTTTGATGCTTAAATCCCCTCTCTTCGTTAGATGGAAATCGCCATTTATTTTCGTGCCTCGGCTACTTAAAATACGATAGTTAAGAACTTTTCTGGATATTTAGGTCAAGCGGATTACCTACATGGTCTAATATTTAGTAATACTCTACCGAATACCGTAAGAAGATATTTGGTATCAGGATTTTTCGTGGACAGAAAATATTTATTAAATTATGTGAATACGAAACCAAAGAAGAATTAATATAATATGCATGTGGAACATGTAGCACATACGAATTCAGAATGTTCTAAAATAGTAAAACAATATGGCGACAAAAAATATTAAAATAATAAAATAGTGTTTAAACCAAAGAAAAACTAAAATATCTTCGAACGTATGGTTTATCTGAAAGAATATGAATTTTAATACACGTGATAAAGAAAGAGCGTGAACTTGCAATTGATCGTTAAATTATCTGCAATTGGTTAACCGGCTTAACAGACAATTAAGCATAAGACACGGTGTTCGCGGAAGGCAAATGTAACATAAAATTGAATTTCACACTCGATGTGTGTACCCCATTAACGGGGTAACAAATTTGCAAACGTGAGGTCAACGACGTGTTCAAGTTCCTGCGATTTCGTGCTTCGACGCGAAATATTTTCGCTACCGAGTCGGACGAGAGAAACGAACTTCAAGCAGGGTAATTAAATTAACGAGTGATCGATCGTCGTTCCACTAAAATCCAAAGTCGAACGAGTTCACCTAATTTACGAGATCGATCGGACCCTCCAGAAATATTAGGTTCACGTATGATAAAGGTTTGACACCCTCGCGATGAAATCGGTTGATCTTTTAGGGACATGCGTCACCGGAGCGTCCGAAAAGCCACACGTCAACAATAAGTAGGGTGATTTTAATTCCCTCGACCAGTCAGCCCCTAAATGGAATCCATGAATGCTTAAACGTGTATGAACTAATTTCACCCCTCGATATGTTTCATTTGCTTGTAACAATAAAATCTCGTTTGGTACTCTTCGAATTTTATTATGTGAGAATGATTGAATTAGTGGAAATATCTTTCTATTCTATTTCGGTGAACAGTATTTTGTATTTAGAGGAATAAACGTTATTTCTGTTCGAGGGAATTGATTTATTTTTGAGTGATAGACAAGAAAAGCGTAAATCAATCTTAATTGAATAAATTTTAGCTCTGTATAGGATAATGCCTTGTTTCAAAATAACGGGACGGAATCTTACGAAATTTACTTTTATAAGGAATTCTTACACTCGAAAACCACCCTTAGTAAAATTAGATAAATAAATATTTTCTACCAGTACAATTAAATACTGACTAATCTCAAAATTATATACCACCCTAAAAAATGTACTTTTACAAAAAATATAATTTTTCCTTGTCTGATACTCGAAAACAAACAAGTGCACCCTTAATAGAATTAGACAAAGAGAAACATATTAGCGCAATAAAATATTATTACGTTATTAGTGCAATAGATTATTATATTATTAGTGCAATGTAGGTTTGAAAATAACTGCAGATAATCTTAGAAGATTTAGTGTTTGAAGAGGATCGATTTGTCGGCGTCTCACGCAAGGAAACGAAAAGATTGGTGTGTAGGGTTGAAACGCGGGGATGGGTTCAGCCCTGTGCCATTTGCCACCTTGTTCCCTGTATTTATGCTAGCACGGAGATCCACCGTGTTTGCACGAGCTTTAAATCCTCCGGCAGCACCCCCCTGTCGGTGTTCTGCATCCTCGTGGAACACTTACACCTTCGACCTACGGCTTTTCACCTACGGAAACGAGGATAAACGCATACACGCACGCCGGCCATGATCGCCGTGATTTACCGACGCGAAGTTCACGCGCAGAAACTCGCTCCAGGCATTGGAAGTTAATTGCGTGGAAATTAATTGAGATCGTCGCGGGAACCGCTAGTCGCTAAATTTTGTAAGAGGCACGTACTCGCGAGCGATCGAGTCGTGTGATCGAAACATATGCAGCCACGCCGATAGTAATTACGCGAATATGTCTTCTTTTTTTTTTTACTGCGTCGAGGAACCGTTATAATTTATGTAACGGCGTGCGTCTTGCATAAGAAGTCTCGTGTAGATGATTAGGGAACGATGGCTGCCAGAAGCTTGTTTCTTTCGCCGGTCGAAATAACGGGGAAAGATTCTGAAGTATCTATTTACGTTCGAATGCGTGCATTTAATAGTTCCGAACAGGGAAACGTGTATTTAGGCTTCAGCTTTGATCGTAATGATGCAACCGCTGAGAGACACTGCTGCAATTACGCGGCACGTGTAATTACAGATTTTTGACTTTTATTGCACGAGAGGTTACGAATCGGTATCGAGTGCACGTAAAGTGCCGGTAATAGGGAAACCAAGTTCACATAATATAACAAGTGATACACTTTTGGCGCCATATTTAGTTTCGAATGTCGTCGCCGATGGCGCTGCAACCCTGAATTTAGAATCGATTGTAAATAATTTAAAGAACAAAATTAGTCAAAATGGACTAAAAAAATGTAACAATTTTTAAATGAAGAAAGAATTTTTGTAGAATAGTAATAATTTTGAAATGAATCGCCCCAGTGTTAAATACGCTGTAAATATTGAGAAAAACGTTGCCCTGCAATTCTGTCCGCCAGAAATGGCAAACAACGAAAGTAATTCAGATTCACCCTCTGATCCCGATCCCCGTTGAAACATGACCCGTAACTACCACCACTTCCGCGTGTGCAGCCACTTTAATCCTTGCTTCGTGATCGAGCGTTCTCCAGGAAAGGCAAAGAAGTTTCTTTTACGAAACTCTCGTTAGTTTGAATTGGCGACAAACGTTGGCCAGGCGATACGATATACTTTCGGTCTTTCACTTTAGTTTTCCCCTTCGTCGATGTCGCCCCGCTTTCTCACGAAATATATCGCACTCGTGATCGTTGTCATGTACGCAACAATTCTCCCTCGATGTCCTTGATGTAACTGACGACTTTCTATGTCTTCTTTGGGTTAGGTTTCCTGTTTTCAATCTGCAACTGGATGAAAGTGAAAGTCGATACTCTGATGATTTTCAATCGTTTATTGATGTTATTAACTCGGTTTGATTATTTAGAGGAGAAAGGAATTTTATTTTGATTCTGGGGGATTGAAAGATGAAAATGGAAAATTATATGAATCATTAAAAGGTTGCATCGAATTTTTAGATACAAAGATATCAGGGTAGTGATATATTTTGCTCTTTGAAGTTCATTTTTATTATGACATAGTTTCAGTAATTCACTTTTGCTGTTAAATAGGAATAATACTGTAAACTGGAGGAATGTTTATAACATTGTTAAAATTATTTTGACATAACCTCACTGTATCCCATGTTGTCAATATTTCTCCAATTTACAGTACTCTGATTTAGCAGCAAAAGTGAATTAATCAAACTATATTACAATAATTATTTGTTCAACTGAAATAGTTTTATTTTACATATTCACATATTATAGATACATTACAAATGTTTCAAAATTCAACTTCTCACAGTTAAACGCTGTCCCATATTTCTGCTATTAATACTTCAATTACAGTAGTTTTAATATTATTAAAATCATGATATTACAAAAATATGTGAAGCCGAATAAAGAAATAAATGTCATATTCAATTTACATTTATTCAATTGTCTCGCGAGTTCATATAGATTTATACATTTTTTATACGAAGTTGACAACTTTAATATTTCATAAGATTTATTTGTGTTTGAGTTTATAAAAATCAAATTCGTATACTAATTTTATAATACTTGTCAACAGATGTTTTTATATGGAAATCATCTATGAAATTACCTGGATGACGGTTACAATGAAAACTGACATGTGTAACAAAATTCTATAATCGTACAGACTGGTGAAAATATGGATAGTTAATTTTTTAATATTATTTTTTAAATTGTGGTGTGTATCAGTGGTGGATAATTGCATCTATGTTAATCTTTCA
This sequence comes from Megachile ligniseca, assembly GCA_945859555.1. NCBI lineage: Eukaryota > Metazoa > Arthropoda > Insecta > Hymenoptera > Megachilidae > Megachile > Megachile ligniseca. The sequence continues at coordinate 5,282,950 of OX243790.1, forward strand.
ATTTGAAAATTTTACAATTACAAATTTTCTATATTTTTTATATTTCTTATATTTTCTGTATCTTCTATATTTTATATATTTTATATATTTTGTATATTTTCTACCTTTCTTACATTTGCTATATTTCCTACAGTTGCTACATTTGCTACATATATTACATTTGCTAGATTTGCTAGATTTGCTATATTATGTACTGCAATATACTGCACTAATTAACATGCTGACTTTAAAATTTCAAACTTTTAATCAATACATCACAACGTTTAACCACATTCACAGAAATCGACCAACGAAATAATCGCTGACCCTAAAACTAAAACCAAATTTTTCCGTTCCACATTAAAACGTTAAAAAATCCCGCTAACTTCGATTCAAGACGTCGCTTTAAAATGACCCAATTTCTCGAAACGATACTAATAACTGCGATGAACGCGGCATTCAAGCAAAAATTCATTCCGCCGACGTAGTTTCGCCGTGAAAAGGATAGAGCAAGAACCCGGCTGAAAAAGCAAGGAAGAAACGGGAAACAAACAAAACTGTCGTTCGCTGAGAACTGGACGAAAGTTTGCGCGCGGCACCTGTAAAAGCGCACCGGGGACGGACCGTAAAAAGGAGATCGGCGTTCCTCTCTGGCGAACCGCCATCTTTAATAATTTCACACTTGAGAAAAATGAACAGTCTATTCATAATCCTTTCCCTTGACGGGGATCCGTTCTCCCACCGAAAACCCGCCAAAAGCGATCTGCAACCCCCTACCCGCCCTCGTTTCTTCGTATCCCCGTGAAACGCTGCCGGGTGCTCATTCATTTAATTTCAGTCATTGCTGGCAGTCGCACCCCTGTCGAGCGACCGACAAAAAATAATTAGTGAAGCCTTACACCCCTCTGCCAACCTTCTCGTCAAACTACCTCGCTCTCACCCCACACCTCCCCCTATTCGACTACATCCTCCCTCGGTTACGACGGCGACAGCGACGACGACGACGACGGCGACTCGACGCCCCCTTTCAACCCCACGGGTACGTACCTTGCGCTCGAATCCTCTCTCTCCAACCCCTGCTAACCCAACCAACCAACGAACCACCCCCGCTGCCTCCTCACCCCACCTTCACCTCTCTTGAACCACCCTCCTGAGCAGCAGCAGCAGCAGCAGCAGCCGCCACTACCACCACCGTTCTACCGCCAAAACCCTAGCTCAGTCAGCCACCCCCGGTACACTTTATCTCTGTCTCTCTCTCTTTCTCTTTTACGTGCCGTCCCCCCGGCCGTTGCGCCCCCTCGTCGTTGCTGTGGCCTCGGGCGGGATGATTCAGGCGCCAGTAGGGCGCACCCACCTTCAGCAGGGGGTGCGCTGGGTTGAGTTGGAACGGCGGATGAAGGCGGCGGAGGGTGGTCGGATGTGGATAGAGAAGGAAAGGAGAACGGGTGGATGGCAGCGGGTGGAATCGAGGGGGGCGAAGAGAACAGAGGAGAATATAGAGTGTGTCGGGAACTAGGAGGGTGGGATAGCCGGTCGGGGTGAGAGGAGAACGAGCTGCCAGAAGGTGGATGGAGTGAGAGTGTGGCAGAAGGTGGGTAGGATGAGGGCGGGAAGGCAAAAGGGGGAGAGATACGCGCACAGAGGGTGGTTTTCCTCGGTTGAGATATAGGCACCACCGACGCCGCGGTGGGTTATATCCTGGGCTAAGTAATACAAGGAAAAGTGCTACGTGAAGCCCTCCACCCGCCCCTCTCTACCCTTCGCTAGTACTCTCCTTCTCTATTTTTCCCTTTTCCCGTGCTACTCCGAGCGGGATCGTTCCCTCTTCCTCCGTGATACTCTCTCTCTCTCTATCCCTCGGTTTTTATCTGTCTCTCTTGTTCTCTGTTTCCACGCTTTACGGTGCCGCAGCCTCGGCAGCACAGGTGTACGTCGCGATGCATTCTCGAGGGGAATGCGTTGCGTGGATAGGGGCCAGCTTTGTTGCGCTGACGAACAAGGCTGTAAACCATCGCGAGAATAAGTATGAAATGAATTACCGTTGGATGCTCATTAACGGATACTTTGACGAATTATGTTACGCGGATGGCAGGCATGCACCGAGCCGCAGGGAAATACCTGCCCGCAACCCCTCCGCGTCTGACGCCGGGCAAAAACTCTCGGAGATAATTTGTTTCGATCCTTTCGTGTCTCTGCACACGCTGTTCTTGCGTTTCCGTTCTAGCTTCCTACCTTTCAATACCCTGGCGCAACCGTGTCTCCGAATTACCGATACCCCGGAAAACTATGTTTACGTGGTTAACCCCTTTATCCGGATTATATATTTGTTTTACGCAGATAAACAATGCGGGAAATTTGCGCTGTTGGATATTATACACAATCACGAAGGTGTTAACTATCTACTTCAAATATTTTACCATATAACTATACGAGACGAGTCTATTCATCTTTGAACATTTTTTGTGGATCAAGATTTTTGAACGGGGTTATCGGATTTATTAATTATCGATTATTTGGAGTATAAGAAAAATTTTTAATTCCTCCATGAAAATTTGATGCCTTACTTTATTACTCCTTGGGGGTTTCTCGTTAATTTGAATACATGTGCACCCTGTTTCTTAAAAATTGAATTCAAAAATATACATATGTATAATAAACTAATTTTACTAGTTTTGTGAATTTATCATTTAGTAAAACTAAACGTGACTCAAATTTTAACAGAAGACAAAAATCTGAGAATCTCATTAATATTTAAATTTAAAAAATTGAACCTCCATGAAATGTATATCGAAATAAAGGAACGTGTGTAACGTGAATAAAATTTGAACTTAAAAGCTCGTTATCGCGTATTTTTTACCGGACTATATATTTATTCAATAATTTATCCGTATAATTCTAGGATACTTTGTATACGTTCATCCCGACATATTAAACATCCATTTGTCCGCTGGATGGCATCAACACACAAACTGAAACTGATTTTCTGTGTTTACAAATCCCATATGATATTAATCTTATCACCATTACCGCGTATATTGATTTTATCATCATTCTTATCACCATTAAAATTTATTTCAACAAACCGGATACATATCATAATTAAAACTCTCCCCGAAAACTAACTTGAAATTTTGTAAATAATTAGCAGACTAAAACGTAAATTATTTACTTGTTTTTGCACAAATTTGTTTAATTTCAAGTTGATTCATTGAATTTTTTACTGAAACTCAAAAATCTTTATTTCTTATAATTTCTAAAATGTGACTAAAAAGGTCAAAAAAATGTGAATCTAAAATGTGACTAAAAAGGTCAAAATATAAAAGAGACGTAAAGTATTTGACATTCTATATAAAATACAAAAAATTGTATTAATAATTGATACCGATTTCATATGAGTATGATTACTAATTAATTACTTCATTGAAGAGTTTTATGTACATATAATTAAATTAATTATTAATACACAATCGTTTGGGAGGTTTAATAAATTTGTTAAATAATGAACACACTTTTAAATGAATTAAAATAAATTACCTTACAACGTGATATTTGTTGAAAAATACAACCTCGATTGTATTAAGATAAAGCAACTCAGAAAATAAATTCATCTTCAAAATTATCTGGAATTTTATATGGATTTAAATATTTACAAATTTTTGACATGTGTGAAAAGTACCAGGTGACACGGGTAATAAAATTAAATTTAAATTGTGATGGTGGCCGATCGTCCGAGGGTTAAAATATACAAGGAGGCGATAAAATAAAGAAGGAAGAAAAATACGGTGAAATTCTGCCGAGCGATCGCGTAGTTCGCACGTCAGCTCGAATCCCCGTACGCATTATCACCGAAGACGGGAGTTTTTCCGTGGCAAGCAAAATCCAGGGGAAAAATGCGAAGGAACCAGCTGAGGTAGTGGAAAGTCGAGATGGTAACTCGAGAGTGGATGGCGCGTAGATATAGGTTTCCCTGCCCTGGGGCGAGAAAAATGTGAGGAAGAGAGGTTTGCATAGCAGAATCGCACGTACAACCACGAGAAACCGTACGAACGTATGTTAAGTCGTCAGGGTGCTCTTTTGATGACGCTCAAATAATGTGAAAATGTCGACGTTAAACAACTATAAACTTGCCTTACTTATATAACCTTTTTTGTAGAGAATTTCTCAAGCTTCAAATTTAGTTATAACTATTTTTGCGGTAGAATTGATAGATCACGAGATATCCAAGGATAACTGTGTTATTTACGTCTGACTCTCTATTCAATATTTAGTAAAAGTCATATTTATACGGATGTGAAAATAACGCGGTTGAGGTACTATAAACTTGCTTAACTTATATAACCTTTTTTATAGAGAATTTCTCAAGCTACAAATTTTGTAATAACTATTTTTTCCATAGAATTGACAGATCTCGAGATAATCAAGAGTAACTGTGTTATTCATCTTCCACTGATATGAACAATTTTTAGCAGAAGACAGATTGATGAGGATGTGAAAATATCATAGTTATAACGCAATAAGCTTGTTTAACTCGTAAGACGTTTTTTGTAGAGAATTTCTCAAGCTATAAATTTCCTAATAACTGTTTTCGTAATAGAACTGATAGATCTCGAGATATACGCGAATAACTGTGTCATTTATTTTTGACTCTGTACAATCTTCAGCAGAAGGGTATGAAAATGTTAAACCACTGTATCAATACAATCGCACTGGTATAAATTACAATGATTTCAAATTTGTAGATACACTTACACATCCAATAATACATCTTCATAAATATTAAACACTGACGAGACGATCCTCTAAACAATAGACCACCCTCGAAAATTACGAGACGACATTTTCAGCAGCATCCCTTGGTGTTTAAAGTAAATCGTCACGTTTGTCAAGACACACAACATTATAGACCCAACCCCCTTTATGCCTGAGGGCAAAGTGAAATTAGCAAAAGTGAAAAGTAAAGACACCCTCTGGTGTCGCTAATGCCGTGGTCCAAGGGCGAGCATTCCTTCGCACAAGGGGTAGCCAAGATAAATTACATAACAATATAAGTAGGCGTCGAGAGTACGAGGCTGGAGGGGTGAAAACCCCCGAAGGAAGAAGAATAAAGAGCCGTGCAAACAGTCCTCACGGAATCCACTCACCCTCGCGAAACGTTGCTTCGAAAACGCTCGTGTTTCTTTAAATGTATTCAGGGCGTTGCACTTTGAAAAAGTACCTTATACAATTTCTCGGTCAACATTTTCAATGACAAATAACTCTATCACGCTTTAATCCTTATGCCATTTTCATCTGCTAATATTTATTTTGCAAATATAGAACTTTTCAATTTAGATTGAATACATTAATTTCTAAATTTTAGTAAGAAAAAATTAAGTTATCGAAAATACTTTTTATAAAGATCCGTAAACAATTGGAGGTCTATTTAAAAGAAGGTGTACAGAGTACGATCGGAGAGTTTCAGTGACTATTATCTGTTAAAATAGCATTTATCTCGACGATTTTGTCGGCAGTATTTCTTAATTAAAACGAAAATTACGGCGCACGTTGCGGAAATAAAAAGCTCGCTCGCTCACCGACAGAAAAACCGGAAGCACCCGACGCAAATTTTCATCCGCAAGCTACATCAAAAATTCTTTCCCTCGGTAACGCGTGAATTTAAAGTTGGATCCAGCTCGTGGAACGTCGAGGAAAGAAAAAAAGGGAAAAGAGGCAAGGATCCTTGGCGAATAAATGCGTGACAAATACCGGCGACGTTTTAACAACGGCAACGTGTCTGCCCGTGCGGAGGACTCATTCATTTAAGCCGCATTGTTTCGGTTAATGCGTGACATGTGGTTGGAAAAAACACAGTAAAACTCCAACAATGCACCAAGTGTCGACCCCTTTATCGTTCTGAGAAGGGTTAGCGATTCATCCCTTCATTATTCGGGAATTAGTAACCCCATTTCGTTTCCCTGCTCCGTTTCCTCGCCGCCCCTTTCGTCTTCGCTGCACCCTCGCTCTGTTATCTTGCCGGCTATATCTAACTTCTCTATCGTTGCCTTCCACGAAATAACACCGCAAGGATACTGAATCGATGCTTAACCTGGTCAAAGTTAATTTGTCGAACCAGGTCATGGTTATTTTTCGACAAGTTAGATTCGTTAGAAATTCAGAAGAAAATAAATATTAAGCATAATTGAAAGAATTAATATGAAAATTGGGATTATAGAATTTCGAAGAGTTGCCAAATTTTTATTGGCAGTGGACGATAGGGATTTCTTTGTTTATGGATGTTTTCGTTCTTGAATTTCGGGAAACTGGAGTGAATTCGTGAAACTTCATGCTCAAGGTCATGTGAAGGTCATAGTTGTAGGTTATTGGATAATTGGTCTACTTACAATAAATAAAATAAACAGCAAAACTTGCAATAGATAAACTAACTATCAAAATCAGTGATCATGTATTACTCTATAAAAGCAAGATGGCTACCGAAAAAGTCGAAGATCAAGAAGTTAAAAATATCGACGTCTTTTTCCACATGGTACATAATTACCGAATTTTTTGCGATACGATTGGACGATTGACGTGGAAGGGTCGAAATCACAGACGGTTAAAATTTCACGAATTCGAGGACACGGACCGTCCTGAAACGCGTCTATCCGCTGGAAGCAGCGAGGGTGAGGACGGTGTCGAAGAGGCGCATTACCGAAACCGAGAAACATCACGCCGATCGAGATCGACGTCACACGAAAGGCACGACGGAAATTATTTATTTAGATTCAAACAAGCCACACACGTACAGTCCGGAGCAATAAATGATTTCGTACGTCGATAACGTTTTGAGTGGATGGCTGAATAGATTATTAACTTGGGTTTTTGCTGGAAACAAGATTTCTTTACTGTTGATGCACATTTCGAAACATAAATAATAGTGAAAACAGTAAAGCATATGTTATTAAATATATATTGACTATATTGACTACAATGACTATATTGCTCTTGACAATGACTATGATCACTATGATGCTACCCAGGGTAGTAATGTATGATATAAAATATATCACTACTTTGTCCTAACCAAAATTGCGTATATGATAAGCACTTGAATATACAACACAGTCAATTTTACCATGTATGAACACCTATAACAGAATTAATAATAAAGAATTGATACAAAAGATTCGTTTCTGAAGGAATATTTTGAAGTTAATATCTCTGAATGAAAAAAGTTGTCCCACTTTCAAACTGAGCAGCTCATTTATTGTATAATAATAAAACATGATCATTCCACGCGTAATAGTCGTAAGGTGTCCGATGACTTATGGACGGGGGTGTACATACGATACGTATAGTACATAGAGGTAGAGAGAAAGGCCGACACCTCGGCGCCGAACTCACCCTCCTGAGACTCTGCAGACTCACCTCCATCCCCCTCCCATGCACCCTTTCAACCACCCCGCGGGCGAAGCATCCCAATGGCAGCAGCCCCCGTTTCGCAAACCTACACCCTCCTCCTCCACATCCTCCAACCTCCTTTCTCCCTTCTCTGTGTGCCTCTTTCATCCCCTATCTGTCTCTCTCTCCCTCTCTTTGATCTAGCTTTACTCTTTCCTCCTTTCTCTATCCCAGCTGAGCTCTCTCGCTACGCTACTCGTCTCGACCCGACCATCTACCCATCCAACCACCCAACCTACAACTCCTACGTACCGAGCGACCCTCGAGCTATCTCCAAAATCATCCCTTACATTCTAGAGCTCGGCGCGCTATCCTCCATAGAGGATAGAAGCGAGCGGAGTCGGACGTCGTCGACGAGGTTGAAAGGGGGAACGAGTCGGAGGGGTGGCGAGGGATGGAACGAAGGTTGAAACGAGGGTAGACACTAGCCGGGATATAGGTAGGTATACTGGATACTACCGGGGAAAATAAGAGATCTTCCCGCACGACTCACGATACGAATTACAATGGCCGGCGGGGGTGGTGACGACCTCCGACGTCACCCCGCCAACGTTGTTCTTTCGTTTCTGCTTTCTTACACAATTTTCTGTCGCACTCGCAGGAATTTTAAAACGACCCGACCAACCGTTGCTAGATCCTGATCAGCTTCGTCCGACACGATCACCGGTAATAGGGTTCGCGCGATATGCACCCGCCTGGGTATTTGTTAATAACTAGGTTTGCACCACCGCCTGTCCGCTTCCAACGGAGTTTCGCACTGAAACTTCGCTGCGATTCCCCGTTGCGATCTACGGGGTGTTCCCACTGTTTCGCGGAAACCTTTTCGAGTGCTGGTAAAACGTGCGGGACAATGCTGATTTCTTTGCACGCGGTTTTGGCGGAAGACCGAGGATAATGGCGTCCCTTGGGAACAAGGGTTCTTTTGTTTGATATATCTGATGCGAGCTATCTGATTTGCGGATTTATACAATTTGCAATCTTGCAGTTTGGAAATTAAATTATAATGTCTCATCTCACATTAATAATTTTTATAAAAAAGAAAAAATGCACGGTTGATCACAAAACCTACTATCTCATTCACACTCGTCATTTGTATTGTGCTGATAACAAGTTTATATCTTAATAATAAAATTGAGGTAATTTGACATTTGTACAGAAAAGTTATATTACACTTTCTAAAAATATTAACTCTATTATAATTATATTAATTTAATTAATTATTCCATTGTACCTTCATGATCATTAAATCCTCTTCCACCCTCTTGTGCATCACATTTATTACCACCCCTTAGTCTTCATAACAATTACAATTGTATTTAAAAAATACTCTAAAATATCTACCAATAAAATTATTATCAATATATCATTTAAAATCCAAAAAATTTTAATATCATATGCTTCACAGGTAATAAACCTCTCAAATTCTCGATTATTAACTCGCCTAGTAAATCATACATTTTCTCGTGGCAGAAAAATCAGACAAATCTGTTCCCTCTCGTTACATCGCCTCATCCCTGGAAGCCTGTCCGATCGATATCGATATTTAAACCTTCGAAGCCTAATGGATATCCCCGGTGACGAACGAATCGAGTTGGCATTGTCGAGCGGTCGGACAATTTACTTCTTCTTTTTTTTTTTTTTTTTTAATCGGAGGAAGCCTGACACGGAGATCACGAAGAGTTCCCCGAAGAACAATGGACGTCACGCACGAGTCGCGATAGGGGAAAAATGTTAAATCACCACTCGATCGAGTTTACGCCACTTAAGCCCCGATAATATGGTCACCGTCCGGGGACACCTTAATCGGTGTACCGAACCGTTGAAAACGAAAGTCGCAAACCTCAGAATAAATTTGTCTGGTTTCGTGTGTGTGAGACGATCCGTGTCTAATTATGTACATGTTTACCACGTGATTGTTGGAGAACGGTGCTATTGATTTATACTGTGTTTTTCTTGGAAAGCTGTGAATTTCCGATACTAAAATGTCATATAACAAATGGGTCATCCGTTAATTTAGTAGGTAATTTTCGGAACAGCTGATGTAAGTCGAACAAGAAAATGACGTACAGTGAAATTCTTTAGACATTCAGTCAACTGTATACTTATGGAGTCCAAGATGATGTGTATGATGACTATAAGCACCTTTGTTACGACTGTAATAACTTGTAATATGACTATAATGACTTTGAGCGTGACTATAATTACTTTTACTATGACTATAACAAACTTGATAATGATTAAAAGGTCTAAGACAATGTCTGTCATGAATATGTTCATTTTTGGTAGAACCATAATAAGTTTTACTGTGACTATAAGGACTTTGAGTGTGACTATAATTACCTTTATTATGACTATAACAAAACATGATAATTGTTAGAGGCTCCATGACGATATCTATGATAAATATGTTCACCTACATTGCGACTATATTAATTTTTACTGTGACTATACTGACCTAGAGAGTGACTATAATTACCTTCATTACATTCAGTACCCTATGATAAAAATTATAAGGTTCACGACAATATCTATAATAAATATAATCACTTTGAACATGACTATGATGACTTTAATGATAACCACGACAATTTTGACACTAATCAACATATCTATTCCTAAACATTTTAATCAATGTGCCCACATAAGATGTTTATAAAATGACCCAGAAAACAATTAAATTCTCTCAAAGATGAGAAAAATGATATGATTGATGTCTCCCTAGACTCCTAATTTCGATTTTGAATAAATGAGAACGCTAGCGGTTTAATTTTACACGCGAGATTATGCAAGAGGGGAATAAATGGCTGGACGAGTAAATACTCCGTTAGCGACGGTACAGCGTACATATGCGTCCCGTGGGGAAAGTGTAGCCGTTCGTTGAAATCTCCAGGCCGAGTTTCGGCGCTTCTTAATTTCTTCCGTGGTATTCGCGATCCCCTAAATAAATAATTCTCACCGTAGGATAAAAAGAAAGTTTGTAGAAACGTTCGTGGAAAATTCTGAAATTGATTCGTTCATTCAATATCCCCTTTCGCAACTCGTCAAGTATAATTTATTACTCGATTTGTCTTCCATTTTAATTCTAATAAGTTTTATGTTGTTTCTAATACGTACATGTATTTTTAGCATCTCAACAAAGAACACCCTGCAATGTCAACAAAATAAGTTACTTGCAAAATATTATTAGAAGCTAGTTTTGGTGTACGATGAATATTAGTTCCCTAATTGGTCATCAAGAGTTCATGCAGGTGGAAAGCAAGGGTAGTTCAATACTTTTCTGACAGGGTGCCAAAACTTTTAGGAAAGTGTTTATAGTCTGACAGAGACTCATAAGCCTGTTCACCTCGAAGCCCTAAACGAAAGTTAGGAATTTCTAATAGGGTTCGAAACAGTTGCAAATAGATATTAAACGTCTATGGATTCAAGGTTTCTAAATTTACAAGGTTCGTTAAATTTACAAATTCAAGATTAAACATATTATACAAATTTAACTAAAAAAAAAATAAAATACATCGTTCGAATCAAATTGAAAAAAGTAAAATAAACTGTTTGTATCAAACTCAAAAATATAAAACACATCAAAAGAATAAAATCGTTCAGATAAAATTAAAAAAAATAAAATACGTCCCTCAGATCAAATCGAAAAGAAAAATTCCTCGTTCAAGTCGAAATAAAAAAAGATAGGACATATCGTCTAGAACACCTTAAAAAAATAAAAATAGTAAAGTAATAAAAAAATAGAAATATTAAAGCAGAATAGTAAAATTCATCAGTCGAATAGAATTCTAGAAATGAAACACTTTCAAGGCAAAATTAAGAGGATGGACATTGTGATGAAATTAGGAAAATGTCGATTCGAAGCAAAATGGTTCCCCGTTCTTTTCGCGTCCGTATCATCCAAGAAAGAGCACGAGGAAGAACACGAAGATTCGTGGGTGTTATCGAGCTACAAATAGAACGGGGAGAAAGAACGTCGCAGTGGTCAAAGATGGAAAGAAAACGGGGAGATACTCCGGTTTCTTAGAATCTTCGTTATTCCAGACGAGCAGAGCCAGTCGTAGCCGGGGAAAGCCACGAAATATCCGAAGAAAAACACGTTTCCAGGGCCGAATCGATAGCAACAATGCCGTGGCAAAAGCACGAGGCCTCGGCTAGCGTGACGACGAGGGGCACCAAGGGAAAAGGGGAGGGAGGGTGGTGTGCTAGAGGGTAGATGGAGCCAACGAACGAGGGTGAGAAGACGAGCAGAACTGGCAGAAAGAGAAGGAGGAGAGAGAGAGAGGATGGGAAAGCTAGGAGAACGGGGACCAGAAAGAGAGGGTGGAAAACGTGGTACGAGGCAGCCTTATTGGAATCGTGGAGGGGGAGTTTTCCTAAAGGTGCGTCTACAATGGTCTTCCATAACTGTTCAACGAATTTGTTTTAGTTTATTTACTGTATCTGTCTCCTTACATAAACGTGCTTTGCTGTTTTGTAAAGATTTGAAGTACGATGCTAATTAGAATTGAAGTTATAAATTTGAAACGAGGAAATGTACAGTATGATTGTGGGAATTAAATAAAAATGTGGTGAAAAGAAATACAATGTAACGTAATATGAAATGTAAGAAAATTCAGATCAGAAAGTAGTTAAAGAAGCAATACAATATATGACATAAAATATAATTGTATATAATAAAGTTAAAACATAATATAAAATTTATCAAGTTCGATAACTTACAAATTTCAACATTTTTTACTTTATTGATGCAAGAGACAATTTTGTGAATTTAAGAATTTTTTAATTTGTAAATTTGTGATTTTAAAATTTGTGAACTTGTGAGTTTATGAATCTGTAAATCTGTAAATTTGTGAATTTGTGAACTTGCAAATTTAAAGACTACAAAATGTAACAATATAAAACTAAAAAATCAAGCTCCAAAAAACAACCTTTCCAATGCAAGACAGCGCCCCAATTGCATACGCACCTTTAAGTCAGCCGAAGAGAAGCGAAGAAGACAGGTGGCTATGAGAGAAGAATAAAGTGATGAAGGAGAGACAGAGAGAAAGGAGGACTTAGAGAGTGAGATAGTAGCATAGGTTGATGGAATAAGGCCGCTACAACGTTGGCAACAGCCAGATGGGTAAAGGCTGCATTACCTACACCATAGGTCCTATGGTGTGCTTCGAAGAAACGGTCCTCACCAAGAGAGGGAGAAAGAGAGAGCAGGTAACCTGGCTCTACCTTCTCCTCCTTTGTTAAAGGGAACTCAATGATTCCATCCTCTTTGTTCGTGATATTAAAGTACGCCGAGGCGCCGGACCACCTCTCGTTTCAACGATAGAAGTGTCAATTGCGTTCATTGTTCTTTCATAGACTGAGGTCGATCTTTCTCGTTTCCCTCAGAATCACTGTATCGAATCGTCAAGTATTGGGATATGCAATATATGTGGAGGAAACGAACATGTAGAAAGGACATGTAGATTATACTATATATAAAAAGGGGACTCACAAGTTCAAAATAATGTCAAAATGGCAATGAAAACAGATAAAGATTATACAGTAACTTCATGAAAATTGTCTTGAAAAATATAGGAGGAAAAACTAATATTTCTAATAATTTGTAAAGTTGAATATATTTTAGGTTAAAAATGTTAAAAATTTAACATATGATTTTTATAGTATTTCAATGATGTGAAAATATTGATAGAAACGTAAAGAATATTGTATCTTTTATGCTAAATAATTATTACACTTCTATTGTCGAGTAACTTCAAAATGGCGTCTTGTAAGTAACTTCAAAATGGCGTCCCGACAAGTATAAGAGAGAAAATTAATACTTCCAATAATTTCAAATTTGTAAATTTGAATATTTGTTATGTGCAAAACAGAAATGATTTTAAAAGAACATTCTGAGTAGAATTTTGATGTGAAAATATAAAGGAAAACCAAGGGGATGTTGATTATTAGGATCAATAAAATGACTACAATTTTATATTTGCACTTAAGTTTAATGATACTTTCCAAAATATCCAGTAACATGATACAATATATATATTACTGAACAATCAACCTTAATTCCAAACAAAAGGAAGGAAACCAAAAAGAAAAGATGATTCAGATTTTATAATTTCATATATTTTCCCATCTTGTTCGTGTGCAATTTAAATATAATAAAATAATAATAATAATAATAATCATGATAACTGACACGGTAATAATAGTAATAATAATAATAATAATAAAGCAATATTCATAATAATACATTCGCTCGCTTTACCCTTAACAACTATCTGCGCTATGTTACAACGATTATATACAAAATAATAGATCCGGTGCTATTTAACACTTCCGTGTATTCCTCAACATTTCTGTATCTACTTTCACAACGATTATCAAACTTCTAGTACAAACATGTCCGTGTGATCACACGCTGAATAACAGCCCGTTCTCAAGGGTCCAAGCTATTTATGATACACGAAGAAAACTACCCTCTAGCTTAATATCATACACAAAGCTAGTCTACACGGTGAAATACGAAAAACTTTTGCGTCGAACAAGTTACACCTACGAAACCGTTCCCATAACGATCACTCGAATATCCCGAAATACTCGCGAGATTCCATCCACCTTTGGTTTAATTAACGTTCGCGTTACACAGCGAGGTCCCAATTAGTCGACGTTAAAACGTTAACATACCGCCGATAACGCGGAAATCGTCCGGCGGTTCAAACTAAGCGTAATTGTGCGCATCGGAAAATTAGCGACAACTCTCGATATATCGCCGCAATTCGAACGTAGTCCAAGAACGAGTTATCGGCCGAAATCAAGCCGGTCACTTATCAACGGTCACCCAGGCACACAACGAGTCAGGCTGCATCCTCGGGGCAATCTTGCCCGGCGATTAAACATTCAGGAGCCATCCTCGCCCCCTGTCGAGTCCATTCTCGGCTGTTCAACGACCGGATCTCGAAATATCGAACGGCCGGGTCAGGAAAAGCGGATTTCGGTCTGCGGTCGATTGCGGCTCGTCTATAAATCGGTGACATGCGACGGTCGACCCATATTTTGACAGGCTCACGAATAATTCCGCGTCTCGTTTCGCCGGCTATATCGGGAACGCGATCCGGCCAACTCTGGCCGGCTTAACTGACGTTGACGCCGCGACGCCGACCAAGTAATTGATCTTATCCGGTTTTAATAGATGATCGCGTTAGCCCGGAGTTTGAATGGCAGCTCGAGTCGGATATCTGGCCGCGTTAACCGGCGGGATCGCTTCCGAGGACGCATTTAGCCCCTTGTCTCGGGACGATTCGAAAAATAAAAATCTTCCAATGTCTACGGGTAGAGAAAGGTGTGCCGTTCACGCGTGGTTCTCGCCGGTCTGCACCGATACCTCGGAGCCGATGATTATACCGTTGGAGAGCACATTAGCTGTGGGCAAAACGAGGGGGCTGGGCACGGTCATGGAGGGTCTGAGCCTCTCGGTGAGGGCCAGCATCACTTGGCAGTGCAGGTGCTGAATGGTGGCCAATAGGTTCAGATTGGTATCGATCAATCCTGTGGCCGGCGAGTATCTGTCCCTCTCGACGTTGTCGATCTCGTCCGTGGGCAGAACGGTGACTTTCTGTTCGAGCTCGGTCTCCTTTAACGCCGCTGCCTTTTTCTCCGCCTGCAGTAGCCTCTGCTGATGCTTCAGGTACGAGGTAGTGATGGGAAGACTGTAGTCGATGGGCGTGTTCTTGGGATCGAGTCCAGGACTCCACGGCCTTGGCAACGGTTGGCTGGGCTGAGGGGATGGTGTTCGGCCCTCTGGCAACATCCTTTTCCTCTTCGACGAGGCCGAGCTTTTCGAGCTGGCTCGATCCGACTCCGGGGTTCTCCTCGACTCCGGCAGGCTCTCGGCGCTCGGCAAAAAACTGCCGGTGACGGGCTCCTTCTTCAGCAAATTCGTGATACTCAGGGGATTGTATTTCTCCTCCTTCTCCTTATCGGCCTTGTCCGTCGTACCGACGACGACGCTGCTCCCCTTTTGATGCTTTTGATGCCTGTAACTGTACAGACCCTTGCTCTCGTGATTTCCCTCGCGCGGCTTAGGGCTACTTTGCACCGACGTCGTCGACGCGGTCGTGAGGGCGGCGCCCGCCTGCTGCGGGCTCAACGGTGTCGGTGTCGTCGTCGACGTCAATGTCGTCGCCGTCGTTAGCGGCGTCGTCGACGTGGACTGCGATTGGTTGGATAAATTCGTTGGGCTTGGGGTTCGCGGCCGTCGTTGGCATTCCGTGCAGCCCAGCAGAAATCGCGTTACCGCTTCTCGGGGAAGAAAGGCGTACGTTTCCGTGATCTGGAACAAAATAAGGACGACCGTAAGAATCAACCTCTGACACTTTCAGAGTACAAGGATTCCTTTCGTTAGCTGAGCTACCTGGTTTGATTTGCTACTTTCAGACTTGGAATTGCTATTTTGTGCACCTAACAATTTATTATTATATTATGTATGTGAACCATCGTACTTATTTTGAGCTAGTAATAAAGTATATTGTAAACTGCACAACAGTAAAACTACCAACACTACCATCTTATACGTCCCTTATTTTAATTTTCAAAATTCATTAATGTTTCCATGTAATGTTGATTTTAATAAAAATAATCGATGTATGTATTAATTCATGTGTTTACTTAGTATTTAACTTCATTCTTAATTTCGTGTGCATTATTCACTGTGGAGGTAATGTCTCAGTGTGTCATACTTCAGAATTGAACTACTTGTAATTATTAATATCTTTGAGATAATATATCACTCCCAAAATGTGAGACGAACTTAGATTTTCTCCATAAGTAACAGTCCCTTCCGTAATAGTTAAGGGTTCTCATCACAATAGTTAGGGGTTGGCATACGAAAATGATATGTAAAGCGCCCGATTTCGAGGGACGTGAATGACCCGTTTTCTTTCGCCAAACGTCAACGTCGTCACGTGGAATCGTTTCACGCGGAACGCCCACTGGGAAAATTCATGAGCAGTAACGGAACTTTGATGCCTTTGCAAGGAGGTATTTAGCCGGAGGGATGTTCTCTGCCTCTTAATAGGAAACGTTTCTCTCCGCGGAGGTGGAGGAGCGGCATAACTTAATCAACGACGGGAGAGAGGCAATGGTGGACGTGTATAGCTCGTCTGTATGGCACGGCAAGGTAATTCGATAAGATTTACTCGAGCCACGACTGCGGGACGAAGAAAAGAGTAGGTAAGAAACGGAGATAATGGCTTCTGGATCAAACTGACACACTGGCAAACTTCCTGCAACCGGCAAACGACAGTCCCGCTTCGAACTTTGATGAAAAGACCCTTCCCCGATCGGGAAAGTTAATCATTTTCCGAACTCGTTTAGGGGATGAGTAATAAGCATCGAAAGAGTTGAGGCTGATACGTGCGGACAGGCGTTACAGGGGTTGCTTTTTTAGAGCGCTGGGAATTGCGCTCTAAGAACTGATATTCTATAGGTAAGATTCTATAGAATAAGCACGAGGAAGTATTCGGTAAAATATTTTGTACGGTTTTGTGAGAAAAGTCAGTTAGAAGATTTTGCGATAATTTGGGACACATGGGCCACTTGATGAAAATGTTCAATAATAAAAATCCGTAAAATCTGAACAAATCCCTTCATCATGACGCACTTGACGTCCCTTGACCATGACGCACTCACGGTTCAAATAAGACAAACGAATTCTGAATACACTAAAAATTTAAATACAGCTACAATTTGCAAAGATCAACTATAAAATAACATTTCAATTTTCCTTGTATCGATATCGCAACATCGCACCTAACAAATAAATCATCCAGGTCAAAGAAATCTCTAGCGATACATTGCGATCACCCTTGGCAAAGGGTTCCAAGCTTTAAACGTCACAATTTCGTTCAGCATCCTACGGTATGCACCCTCCAGTCGACCAACACCACCCCGAATGAATCATGTAGCGAAAGATGGGTGGGTGGGTGCCGCGAGCCGATGAATCGTGCTCTGTAACAGCCGACTTAAACGTAAAACACGTACCGTGCGCGTGCGTACGTGTGTGTGTGTGTGTGGTGCAGCAGTAAGCAGGCAATGCAACAAGTGTCCTGAGGTTTTGAATCACAAGCAGATCGCGGCGGTCGAGAGAGAGAAAGAGGAGGACGCGGCTAGAATGGGATACGACGGGAGGGGTGAAACGGGAGGTGGGAAGGTCGGAGGGGTTGCGAACGGGAGAAAGAGGAACACGGACAACCGGAGAAAGAGGGCAAACCGATCGGAGTTCGCGAGGCAGGAGGGTGTCAGAGAACAGATATAATACCCCGGAGAAAGCTTTACGCAAACGCGCGCGCCGGAACACGTGAGATGACGTGTGGTATCGAGTGTTCGACGCTTGAATGCCTCGATACCTTCTCCCACGGGACCCGGGAACGCTGAATATCGCGTGTCGCGATCGCTCATGCAAGAATTCGGCCCGACAACTGATTCGGGGTCATCGGTGCACGCGCTTTTTGCTAACCGATGTCGACACTCGAGTTGACGTTCACTGTGAACAGTTACAAATGTGAGTAGTATCCATTTTTATATTTCTAACTCTTCTCAGACTCGTGGGTTGACATCGGTATATGTGGAAATATAACGTCGTTGTGTATCTTGGGGTCTGAAAAAACCTTCGGGTCTTAATGTACGCAATGGTCTTTTATCTCTTATGTGTTCTAAACACTGCAAATTGATATTTCGAATTGTTCATTTTGTTTCTGATGAACTGATATTTGTAGGTGGTCCATATACTCCACATTGATAATTGCAATTCATAATTTTGTCGTGAATGAAGTATGACAAACTGATCTTTGTAGATGTACTCTGAATTAATATTTGCAGCTGATATTTTGTCATGAATGAGCTAAGATAAATTGATCTTTGTTAATGTTCCAAATACTCCAAATTAATATTTGAGACAGACAATTTCACTAACTACTTTATTTCATTACTGACCACTTTACTATCTCTAAAAAATCTGACCTCAAATGCTGTAATGACCTCTAAAAAAATTGTTATAAATGTACAAAATTGAAATTAATTTTCCAAGTATGTAACTCGTAGCAAAGGTTAGAGATTATTCAAAGGAGCAAGACTAGCTCAATCAGACTTGATACAACATTTTTCATTATCTAGAGTTCTGTTAAGGTTCATCGGCTGATTATTCAAGATATTAAGGCTACAGAAGATTAATAGATATTCTTGTTTGAAGCTTACCGTCCTGTACGTTCTCTTTTGACCAGCATGCTTTCCCGGACGACCCTCAAGGTCAACATGGACAGCATGAATAATGTCGAAGAAGTTCTCCACGATTGCCACTTTCTTGTACACTCTTCCGGGTGGTACTGTTCCTTCAGCGCCATTTAACGCCTGAAATTCAACATTGGATGTGGTTAGAATTGCAAATTTAAAGTGGGAATAGAAATGTAAATTTGAAATAGAAATAGAAATGCAAATTGTTGTTTTTGTTATAAGTATTGCAGTTATAGTTTGAAATAGTTTCGTAGAACTCGTATGTTACTTTGCTTAAATTTATTGTACTAACATTTATTATACTCTTAAATTTCAACACTGTTTTGCAGTACTTTATACATTTATGCAGTTGCAGTGGAAATGTTAATTTATATTAACAGTTGAGAAATGATTTATTTAAATTTCATTCGGAATAAAGTAAGTGTCACTGACACAAACATAATTAACCCAAATATATTACAAATTATTTTTTATTCTACTCCAGATCAATTGAGCATAAGGTAAATATAAGGGTTGGTTTTAAGATCAAAGGGTGCAATTTCACGTTGCAGTGCCATCTGGGCGAACACATTAGACTGCAGAGAAAACTGGAGGTCTCTACTATACCGACAGAGTGCAGAACCCTGCAACTTTTTTACCGACGGTCACTCAACTTACCTCTGTCGGTACAGTCAACCTCAGTTACCATTCTCTGATAAGGTAACTCCCTGCAAAAAACAGAAACCTACATAACCCAAGATTTGCAAAAACTTCAAAAATCTATAAGAAAGGACGAAAAACAAAGACAGTTTCCTAGAAACCAAAGAGGAATTGGAAATGACCATCTATGAGTGACAAAAGAAAAATTGAAAACAAAATGTCTCAGAAATAGAAGCAAAATTAAAAACACAATCAACCTATCAAAAATAGAAGACCAATTGAAAACAAAGACAATCTATTGGAAAAAAAATACAAATTAAAAACAAGGACAATCTTTTGCAATACAAAGATATCAGACCCAAAACGAAACTCAAAGCTATCAGAAACGAAACAAAAATCAAAACCATATTCTATAAGAGATCTATAAGAGAACCCAGAAATATGAGACAAAAACACTTTAATAAACGAAGCTACAAAAGAAGTACTTAGAAGTCCCAAAACCAGAAGAAACAAAACTACCCTAATCGCTCAACGACAAGGTAAGAATGAGCGACAGTACAAAACAACGAAGGTTATACGACGTTATTTCCAAAAGAAGCGGTAAACAAGTCCGCGGTAAAATTTGAATGACAAAAGGTGTGGCAGTAGATTCCACGGAACATTTTCCGCAGTTCTGGGTTCGATGGGTTCCGGTTCCGCGGTTCGCCGCGGAGGGAAAAAGTTGCAACTACCCCAGAAACTCAATTAACTCCGGCGCGAAGTGGCGTCACGGTCCGCGGGCATGGCCGCGGTCAGATTGTTCCGGCGAACTTTGCGACCTTAAGAAGTTGCGGGCGCATGCGCGACATTATTGTATTTCCCTAAACACCTGTTGAAGGGTAAAGTTGAACTCGTGGGGCTTACGGTTCGGTTAAGTGGCTGCGGTCAGGCAGGATAACAATGCCGATATCTAGGTGACCGCCGCTTTAAGATAACACTGTGCCCGATCGAAACGATCGGGGTCTCCCGTAATTGGACGTAATCGCGCCGACGATACCCGACGTCGACTCTTTATCGTCGCTCGAACGGAAATCGATGATGCTTTCGTGAAAAACTCCATACCACTTCAGATTATTTTCAAAATAGTTGTGATGTGGTTTATAATCAACGATGACCATAGTCGTTGGCAGCCATAGATCCAAGTTAACCTCTTAGGCACGGATACAGAACTGCGTTGAGGATTATTTTCAAAGTCCTGATATATGGTCAACGATGTCTTTGACAACCATAAATCTAAGTTAACCTCTTACTAACACTAGATGACGCACTATACAGGCTTTCTGACACCATCTCTCAGTATGGCGGTCCACCATATGTAGTTCAGCGAATGTCGTAGACTAGCGCCATAGTGGCTCACTCTCCATCATTTTAATTGAATGATTATATATTTTGATTCACACTTTTTTGCCTTCACCTCGTTTCATATTAACAAATGTACACTACATGTAAATAAAAGGTAACAGGTAATATAGACACTATGAGACCTCTTTGCACTAATACAAGCATATTGTCACATTTGAAAGTTTTAACATATTTTTTGAATTTTTTAAAAGAGTATATTATCAGTTTAAAGTATATGTATCATATCTGCAATTTTATAAAATTGTAAATATTTGCAATTTTTTGAAGAATCGTTCAGTTAGTAATTCAAGAGAAATCATGTTGGGTTAAAACGGAATTCCTTTCCGTTCGATTTTACCGAAGATATTCTAATACTGACACATCCGTCAGTGTGAACGATGAAAATAATTTCGTGTCCCTCGAGCAGACACCGTCTGCGTGAAATTGAAAAAATAACTCGAAATGGTTTCTTCTGGTTGTACAAGATTTGGCAATAATTTACGTTCTAACGGAGTTGCATTGATTAACGTGAAAGCTGGAAGACGAATTGCATATCTGAATCATTTATTGGAACAATTTGAATTTCATAGTGTTATTAATCGCTCTAGTTATGAAGTATGTGGAAACTGGATGTATAGGTAGATTATCTTTTGATCGTTCGAAGTACTTCCTGTGGTTTCAAGATTTCAAATTATATTTCTAAATTTTCAAGATATCAGGGTCGTTTGAAAAAATGTTTCTACATTTTCTAACGATCAAGGACAAAAATAGAAAAATTAAAAAATTTGAAAATCTTAAAATTGATAAACTTGATGATTAGAAAACCTGAAAACCTGAAATCTTGAAACGTCGAAAACGTCAAAGTTCGAAAATTTCTTCAATTGTCCTAATTTCCTAATTTCCGAATGACCAAATATATAAATTTCCAAATGATCAGATTTCAGAATATCCAACCTCCAAAACATAAAAATTAGAAAATTTGCTTCTCAGAAAATCTCTGAAAATTGAAGGATGACTCAAAAACATAAACAGAAACTACAAAAGAACGTTAGAAACCATAGAAAGAAAATATCCAGCAAAAATTTTGCGCATTAAATCGCGCCGGTAAACGAGAATTCTTTTTCAATGGCCCGTTCCTTCGATCCGAAGAAAGCTCTTAAAAAGAATTTAATAAAATAGTACGGCGAAGGCGTTTCGCCTTTATTTCAGCCTCGAGGCGGATTCTCAGTTTTAAGAAATGATCGGGGCTGAACCGTCGTCCTCGTAGTATTACTTTATTAAATTCTACCCGGCAGTTTCATTTAAACTTTTATTTAAACCGCAAAAGTGGACCAACCTCCTCTATTTGGGTGCTTGAATCAACTTCTTCGATCAAAAAATAATTGCTTCTTTCGCGTATTCCCCGAAATGCGTGCTACTTGGAAAAAAAAAAAGAACGCGATCGAAGTAACAGTAAAATGGAGGCATGAAAGCGTGGTTCGTGTTCCGTTTCTATTAAATATTAAAATGAGCTTGAGCCGTTTACAGGGCAGAGCCTTAAAGGTGGCGTACATACATATTCAGTATCGACACGCGTCTATAGACAGAGATCTCGTGTAGGTATGCGATACAGTGCGTTGCATAAACTCATATTTTCAGCTTTTGCTACGTATTCCTTAAACACGAATTTATAATGCATAAATTATATTGATTAATGTGAATAGAGACCAGATTTTCAAAACCCATATTCTCCATATTGTGGCGACGTCCACCACTATAAATTTTCAGCATTTTACGTTTTCATCGTTATTTTCATATTTTTGTATACATATTTATAAGACTAGTTTATAAGGGTTAGTTTGTCAATTTTTCTGTTCTGATTAATTGTCCTTGCACAGTCGAGTCTGAACAGATTTGTACTTATGCAACGCACTGTACGTTGCTTGTTAGACGCCAATACGCGTTGCGTGACAGCGGCGATCCATAGGCGACAGAATGCCGAGAGCTTCATGCTCGAGCGTATTCAGCCGTGAAACTTACCCTCGCGGCGGGTTTACATAAGCACGAGCCAAGATACATACACACACCCTCAAGTAGGTTAATCTCCGCCCGTTTCGATCGAACTCCGGGGATATCTCCGAGGGGTGGACGCTGTCTGACCCCGGAACTCGTCGATCGTCAACGATTATTGGGGCTCCGGATCGAGGTCGCCTGAATATACGTTCAATGTCTGTGCCATTTTTGCAAATAATATTGATTACGTTTATTGGGTAAACGATAGCTCCAAAATTTGATATACTTGTTTGGTATCCTTGGAGATAAGGCGGTTCTCAGATGTGTCAACCCAGTTGGCGTGCGAAGGTTGACATCTGGTGACATAGTCTAGATTTGTAAATTTATAGATCTGGTAATTTGAGTCATGATATTTGGAAATTGCCCACCGTTGCCCGCGAGCGAGTGCCACGTGCACTGTTACATATTTCTGGTTTAAACGGATTCGATGATAAATAAGAGTTACGTAGTCAAATCAGTCTATAGTTGTGTGATCGATGAGGTGAATCGAATTAACAGGTATGGACATTTCAGTCGTGCCTCTGGCAGCTTAATTATTAACCTGTTGCCTTACGTTTCAGTGGTCAGACCTGTTCTAAAATTAACTATTTATTGTGTGAATCCTAGGGTTATAAGGGCTTGGTAGACAAAGAGACAATGTCACATTTAAAAATTTCTAAGTTCATACATTTTTTAATTCTTACATTACTAAATGTCCAAATTCTTAAACATCCACATTTCTAATTTTCCTAATTCCTAAATACCCAAACATAAAGCCCACGTTCTTATCACATCCTCAAACTACAATCTTTCAAGATTCCCCACTAAATAAGCCATCAACGAAAAGTATGATTTCAAACCCAACAGCTAATAACTCTGCAAAGATTTGATCTCGTCAAAAACAGCGAAATCCCATAACGTCGAGATCGGAAAGTCAAACGCCTGTAACCTGAGAACGGGACATGATCTTGGCCCCATCCATCGTACTGTACCAAATAAGGGTCGATAGCCGACACAGGCGATACACGGGGGATGACATACGAGAATTCTTTCACATGGTGGCCGCCTTTTGCTCTGTACGACGGTCTGTCTCCAAATGGGACGCGGACTATTCAAGATGGAGGCGAAACCACTTTCAGCTGATGTCCACTTCTGAGAGATGCTCTCGATAATTTCTTGCGCGAGTTTTACTCTCAAATTTGCGCTTATTACTGGAGCTTATTAAGAGATGTGTGTACAGTCAAATACAGCATAAGCTTCTCTTAGTTCAGTTAGGCAAAACATATCAGATGCAACATAATTCCTTATTGTTAGTTAAGAGTATATTAGACAAAACTTCACAGTACACTCAGATGCAACATGAACTTATTGTTAATTAAGAACTATATGTTAGAATAGCCTAACTGTTAGGCTACACCTATTAGGCTATCCTTAAGTCTATCTTCTGTCAGAACTGTTTAGAACTTCTTTTCACACTTGTCAGCCAGAAACCACACATGAACAATGTTTCTCATAAATATTTTTTTACTACACCAAAAGACACCTATGTCCACATAGTCAAAGAACATATGTAGTCAATTTACATTTGACACGTGGTCAAATTACATGTGACATGTGGTCAAGTGACACGTGACACGTGGTCAAGTGACATGTGATGTTGAAATTTGTTATAAGGTTAAACTGCATTGTCTAAAGGTTCACATTTTTATATCCTTGAATCGTGGACTTCATCACAGGATAAATATTCGTCTTTACGCGGCTGACTTTTGCCCTTCAAGTGTAGAAAACGAGGAAATAAACCGGCTTCCCACGAATCTTCGAGACCTGTAAGCTTTTGACGATCGAGAAAGCTTGACCAGGATCCCGAGCCCCTCGAGGATCCATTTGCTCACGAGGCGACCCGGGATAACGAACAGCTCGCATCAAAGAATATTATTGCGTGGGGAAAGAGACTTCCAGCGTGCTGAAGAAGGAGAAGAGGGACGATGTCTCGAGGAACGACGTATAAGCTGGTGCTGAACGCGCGAAAGGGACGCCTTTTACGGTTTCCTTTTCCATTTCCTATCTTGCTTCGGTATCCAGACGTATACTCTGTTCATGGGTGTACATTCTTTTTTTTTCTTTGCGAAGCCACGGTGGTTTTGCCTCGAAATGTTTCCCTTTTTAATGGGGAAGTGAATTTGAAAGGATGTTCTAGGGTGTGCTTTCCTTAGAGATACTCATTTTGTAATGGCGCTTCGGTATGAAATGGATTGATTTGACTATAGCAGTAGGAAAGCAACCTTAGGACTAATGACCACAGACATGATCACAAATCTATTCAAATCACCAGTCGCCAACATATGAGGTCGCGTTAACTGATCTCGATCAGTTACGGAGGTGGTTGATTTCGAAGTGCAAACCGTTGACGACAAGGAAACATCGTACAGAGATTTGATCTTATCGCAAGACCATCTATTATTCTAGTTTAACAAACTATACATCCACACATGTGGATGACGATGATAGATTATGACTGTGACTAATTATAAATATGATACTGATCTGCTGCCTAACTGCTGAAGGTTTCTTTGTTCTCGACAGTTCCTTCTCCGAAATCACTTTCCAAGTTAGCGTTCAGTTACCGAGGGATGTGAACGATCAGTTAACGCGACTCTGTAACCAACGATTTATCGGAACGTAGCGCAGAGACCTGATATGACACTATGTTTACAGAGGAGCGATTAACAGCTGGATTTCTTCGAGATCTCCCACATGTTTCACGAAATCTGTGGCGATGAGTGTCCAGAATAGAAGCACGTCAGCGGTGCCATAAATCCGTACGAGGCACGGGACGGGCCAAGTTTGCGACGCAACGAAGTTCGGGGTATAGCGGGTGTTTTAAAACCCCGCGGACCACGAGTTTGCATTTTAAACGAACGGGTCGGGTCGGGTTGTGAGCGGGACGGGGTGGAAAACAACGCGGCGGCCACGCAAACGCGCCGGCGAATCGGATTAAAAAAATTCACGAGGGACTGGCCGTTCCACGGGCGTCGAGGCGCGCATGAACCGCGTGGGAGGGCGTCACAGGAGTCATCTAACGGGTGAACTGCTTCAAAACCACCCTTGCAGGATCATTTCCAAAGAAACTTAATATCACTGCTCGATTCGAATTTTTAATTTAGTAATTAACTTGGTAAGATGCTGTGAAAATCCGTGGAAGACTTATGTTGTTAAAGACATCTCTTCAATTACCTTGATTACCAGTACTTATAGTACTGATCAGTAGTACGAGCAATTAAGTTATAGTCCTAATAGTTTAAATTATTGAGTCAGTAATTCTTCAAATAGCAAAATAAGAACGCAACCCACAGTTTACGTCCGACAGAGTTAATCGTCACCCAATACCAGTCTTGGGCATAGTAACGATTCGCAAGTTGCCGTGGCAATTAATAGTTGAACGAAGCAAAGTAAGTTATAAGTAAGCTAGAAATGCGTTGGGGATCAGCCAGGATCCCTTAGGACGTTCTAGGGTTAACGAAGCGCCAGCAAGAAAGTTACCACCGAGTATCGTTACCGCATCGTCGTTTCGGTAACTTTGCCTTACGTAACGTGCTGTACCAGCGTCAAGTGCTTTTGCACAGTTCGTGTATGTGTGTGTGTAACGACGTCGACTAATTCCTATTTCTCTGTCCTTTCTGCTATCGGGGACAATATCCGAGATCCCGAGGAGATTCGGGACGGATCGAAACAGCCATCCTTCAGGAACAGTCAGAAATCTGATACCTACGTATACATACAGTCAGAAATTTGATACCTACGTATACATACAGTCAGATATCTGATACCTATAAAAACATGTAGTCAGAAATCTGATATCTTTGAAACCATACAGTCAGAAATCTAATATCTTTGAAAACATACAGTCAGATATCTGATACCTACGTATACATACAGTCAGAAATTTGATACCTACATAAGTATACAGTCAGAAATTTGATACCTACGTGCACATACAGTCAGAAATCTGATACCTACCAAACCATACAGTCAGAAATCTGACACCTACGAAAACATACAGTCAGACAGATAGTCATAACCACGACAGCTACCCGTTGATTTCTAGGGATTTTAAGAGTCCTCTAACCACAAAGCTACGCAGCAGACGTTCTTGATTTTCTCCAAAATTAAGTGGAAGAACACAGCATTCCTCGCAAACAGTTTTTCGATGTTTCGCGTTATATGGCCGGATCTTTAGTATTTCCTACGACTCTAACGGAACGATAGTCATTGAAATAGTCCCGAGGTGGCAGCGTGTTCATTGCATAACAACGATACTAGGAAGTGGCGGGAAAGTGGCACGGTATCATTGCGGCCGGCCGTTAAATATTCTCAACGAGGTCGGATTACCTCCATTACGTGAAGGAACGACAACGAGGCGACCAGGAACGAGCCCACGAGGAATACTCGGAACTGACTCCGGCCTCCTCCTTCTCTTCATGGTCCGTCTTTGCCCCTCGGGATTCACCAAGTGCACATGTCGGGACACCTTGATCTATCGAGACGAGGCCTAGGGTTGAATCGATACCGTCAAAGCACCGATACGAGTTTCAGCTCCGTTTAACCCCTTACATCCGCGGTTGAGGGAACGCCTTAAGTCTTTGAGGACTATGGGCGCATGAGCTCTGAGAAGGGCTGACTTATGAAGGGGGTTTCTGAGGGGGTGACTTGGCTAGGGTATATGCAGTTGGATATTGGTTGATATAAGAAGGTGTATTTTCACTTTTACACCTGAATATGGCGTCACAAAACACTGGTCCTCAAATGCTCTAATGCCTACATTTCCGTCTTTCCAAATCTCCAAATCCACAAATCCCAAAATTCTCAAATCTCCAAATCCCAAAATTCCCAAATCTAACCCCGAACCTAAAATTTCTGAATTTCCAAACTCCCCCAGAGGCAGTCACTCGACACACCTCCCCAGCTACTCATATTTACCGTAACGTATCGATCGAACCCTAGAGTCTAGAAGCAGCTCTATCAACATGTTTATTTTGTCGGGCCTTTTCTTCTATCCGAGATACCCGGTCGCTGGCTTCACAGTCCCGTGTGAGATTGGGTTAGTTTTGGTCTGCTGGGACAGGACGCTGCGAGAGCCAGGCCACCCAGTAGCCATTTAGATAAACGACCCGGCCCCCGTTGAGTGCTGCGGGATGCCGGTGCCGGCTGAGTCGACCAGAATGAGGATATACAGGGTGGTTCAACTCTATCAGGTTATAACTCGTCACCAGATACAGGGAAATGTCGAACAAGGAGCAGTTCAAAGACTACATTGGTAGGATCAAAATGGACATGATATACTCAACTGCAATGTATTCCTAAATGTTAATCCATAATTTTTTAGAAGGTCTACGTAAAGTACCAAGGTACAATAGCAGAAGAGTAGTTATTATTTGTCGAGATATTTTTATGAGAAATTTAGTTCCACAAGGTTTCCCACAAATGTGGAACTGAACCGTTCTTCCTCGTTTGATCTTTCCAATTTTTCTGCATCTGACAACGGAGTTCATTTTATTTGTTTATTTCTGTTACAGAAGATGGCGTCCAACACTATATTGTCCACGCGACAATCCTGATAAGGGAGTTATAAGCTGATAGCGAACCACCCTGTATAAACGTGCGAGGGAAACGGATATAGACGATGCACAGGAAAAAGAGAAAGACCGACGGCACACTTCCAGAGAACCGACGGGACAGGGAGAGAACGAAGAGAGGAAAACCGAGGCACGAACACCGAGGTCATACTTGCTGCAGGCATAAAAAGTGTTTGGGTTTCGGTGACGGAACAAAGAGTCTCTCAGACGTGGATCCTCCTTTCACGTTTTCGTTTATTTGACGAACACCCCCCTGCCTTCGATCTGAGCTCTAGGCACGCACACCGCCGATATTTGTTGATCTTTCCTTGGATCTACCGGGTAGAGCCGGTGATATTGGGATGAGACGTTCGGTGTTAGGAGAGTTTCACAATGGACGTCTTGATGTATGCTATATTGAGGCTATTGACGTTGTTAATAAATATCGAGGGAACAGCGAACGTTTGAGTTCTTTGCTTTCACAATTTTTTCTTTTACTTAGGAATTAATTTAAATATGGCAAAGGAAACTGATGCATGAAAAGCGTTTTATTCTTAAAACCAAAGCATCGAAGTGTTCTAATCTTCAAAATCGAACCGGACCGAATTAAAGTTAGGAGTATTTAGGTTGTGAAAGACCTAGCAGCTTACGATTGCAGAAACAAGGGATTGCGAAGAAGAATTTAATAATTGCATCGCTTTGAGTTCGAACGTATCAGTCGATATCCGTCAATACGGAACCCGTCTCCACACCAGAGCAGAGTCAATTATATCATCCTCGTCGCGTCTTTTCCTCGAACGTCGTCCATCAACCGCGACGAGACGCTCGTGATGTAACGACGCTAACGGAGTCCACACAAACAAAGAGAAAAAAGCAGCGGTGTGCCACACAGTGTTTTCACACTGAACCGGCGCAGAATGCACACACAATTTGAAATTCAAAATAAAATAGAAAAATAAATGAACGGTAGAACATAAATTAATATACACGTTTATCTCGATGAAAATCAGCAGAAACCTTAACAAACTTTCTTATAATGGGAGAGTTGTTTTAGAAACTGATCAAAGAACTTTTGTCAAAATTTATCGTGTTAATTCCCCGTCGTCGGGGATGCACCAAAAGACTCCTGAACGCAAGTGCCCCATAGTGTTTTCTGGAACTATTCCATAGTTCTGGCGTTAGTACAAAATGTAATTGGTACATCCGCTTTAAAAAGTCCCGTACAGTTGCAGAGACTTTTGCTCGAGAAAGGCTGCTCTCGCAACGGGCGTCGATTTTTTCCATCGCCGCCCATAGCGCAGTCGGTGATCCTGTTTCTCGCGGCGGTGTTTCTTTTACGAGGCTGCAGCTGACCGGCGGAAGCCTGAGGTATCGACTTTCCTTCGGGGCTCGTGGCATTTACGGACCCTCCACCTCGGACCCCGAGAGTGTTCGCGAACCGCTGGAATTCCGAACAACGTTCTCGTAAAGTCGCCCCGCTACGAGGAAACGCTCTCTGCGTTACTCGCCAAATTACTCCACCCGCTAATCAGACGCTTTTTGAGCGAACGACCCGTATTCCCTGGAATTCTTCAACAAAACACTCCGAAACCTACATATCTCTGCTGCCTAGAACGTTCAAGACGTTTTGTGGCCTCTGCGTCGATGAATCACCGTCCTTCTCTTAACACTTCATGTGGCCAATCCTGTTTTGTTGTATGTACAGTAACACTACTTTAGCATTTCGTGCACAAGTGTATGAACATGTGTATGTGGACCTACTCCAGGACAGAATAGTACATACTTTAGGACTATTTCATGTATAGAAATTTATGTATACACATATGTCTGGCTATCAGCATATGTGGACCTACAGTTCAGGTCAGACTAATACATACTTCAGGACTACATCGTGCACAAATTTATATATGAACATATGTCTGGCTATCAGCATATGTGGACCTACAGTTCAGGCCAGACTAATACATACTTTAGGACTACTACGTATACAAATTCATGTGTGAACATATGTCCGACTATCAGTGTATGTGAACCTACATATGACCGACTATCAGCATATGTGGACCTACATATGTGCGACTATCAGTGTGTGATGCTATAGTCCAGGTCCAGGCCCTATTCTTGTAATGTGTGTCAGGTTACTCCAAATTAATTATAATTTTTGATACGATTAAAACATATTCCTACTGTTTCGTTCGCTAACTAATATGGCTGTACAAAGCCGCCAGATAGCAACGGTTTTATCTCCCTCAGTCAAAATATGAAGGAATACACAATGCTAAGAAGAGATTCGACAATCTGAAGAAAGTCGATAGGCACTGAAAACCTGTGAGATGTTTAGGCTTGTTTTATCATTCCAAGAAGTTATTGAAGATGGTTCGGATACTGACTAAGGCTTAAACTATCTGATACGGGAACTGGAATTCCAACATGCATGAAGACGATTATCCGAACAATTTAAAACGGAGCAACCTGTCGAAAATCGAAAAGAACGGCATCGATCAACCGAACGAGGCAAGCGTTGCTGAGATAGCGTTGGCTCGTTTAAAAATCCCCAGACGACCGAAACTTTTCCGGGAAGTCATTACAGTCTGGGTCTCCGCTAATTCGGCGCAAGTTTCCAGCATTTTTCGCAGGCCATCTCACGAAGGAACTCCTGTTTTATTTATAGCGGAACGCGCTTCGTTACCTTTCCGCTCGATTATCGATCCTCGAGACACTAGATACTCGACATACTTCGCCGTTCTCTCTCTCACTCACCGTTACTTACGGTATTATTTAACATTTTACCTCTTGTCTCGGGACCAAAAGGTAAGAAAAAAAGAAACAGAATTCTTTCCCGTCTCAAACCGGTGGTTCACGACCCGTTCGCCGGCAGCGGAAAAAAAAGAACCCGGCAAAAGAACGATACTCGCCAGGGTCGAATTCACCCATCGGTTCCCAAGGGTTTTTTGCGCCTCGTCCCGGCTCGAGCCGCAAATCGTGCGGTTTTATCGGAAGCAAGGCCACCGTGGCCGACACCTTTGAGTCGGATACTTAGGAAGCCCCAAACGACGCGAAAGATCCCTCTCTGTCCGCTACAGACTTTGTGAAAAGAACCTGCAGTTCGTTCATTTTCACCGTTTATTTTTACGATCTTATTAATTGTCTATCTGGCCTCTGGTATTTCGGTGTCTGAGATTAGAAATTCAATGGTATGTGTTCGGATCGAAATTTGATGCCGAGTATGAGGACTGGAAATTGAGAACGTACTCTTTTACTGTGGTACTAAATTACCATTGCATTACTGTACTTCTATATTTTTATATATATGTATTGCTGTACTACTATTTTTACTTTATCAAGATACTATTGCGCTATTTTTACTATAATTCTGTTCTTGCATTATAGAATTCTGTTATACTACTATGCTATTGAAGTATTTTTACTATACAATTATACTATTCTTCAATTACAATACATTTCACATATTGTACTTAATATCACCAGATCCCAAGATCTTCTTATATTTTTAAATTGCTAGGTTTAAAAATCCCTAGATTCCTAAATCCCCAAATCCTTAAATTTCCAAATCCCTAAATTGCTATGTCCACAAATTTGCAAGTACCCAATTTATTAAATCCCCAGATTTCCACACTCATAAATTCCCAAATTTTCAAACGCTGTAAAATCCCCAAAAATCAATGCATGGAAAGTCGTATATTCCCTAAGGAAGCTCCCGACTGTACTGTGACGTTCATACACGATGACTCCCTAGACATCACTTCGGCATCGATTGTTCCTCCCTAACTCCACGTATCCCGTTGTTGCCATCAGTAGATCTTCCACTAAACCTCCAACATCACACGATCCCTAGATAGAATCGTGTATCGTTCTACTTTAAACAATTTTGGTTAGTATACCTATATCGTCACACCAAGTGTAAAAGTCACTATATGGAACACCTACAATTAAAAAGTCTCAAATTACCCAAATCCGTAATTTCATCAATTTTTAAATTAAAAAATTTCCCAATCCCCATCTCTCATTTTCCTAGATTTCCATATTTAGCAGCGTCTCTTCATTCGCCATATTTCCCTGCGTTAAAAACTCATTATCTTCCATTAAACCAGTAAATATAGACCAAATTGTATCGTGTTTGGTCTCGTTTTGATCAGAAAAACACCAGAAATCCAATGATATAGGTTTGATAACAAAAGTATAAAAAATAAAGAAACTTCGTATTCACGATTGTCCCACAGACATACCCGAACTCGGATCACGTGACACTCGACTGAGCGATCTTCCCGAGATCCCCCAGCGGTACGGATATTGTCACTCGTATCGCATAGATCACTTATACCGAGACTGTACAAAGAACTGTACCACATGGAGACTACGGAGCCCACACCGATGTCCCACAAGTTGGCGTGTGAGGCTGACGAAGAGCTACAATTGGTGAGAATAGAAAAATGGACACCTCACACGTATTTTCTCGAGATAGTGCAAATTCAGCAGTTGTTGTCATTATTCTTATTTGCCGAAATGTAAGTGGAAGTGTTCAAAGCTTCTTTCACTTCGGGTCGCCAACTCGTGGGTCGACATCTGCGGATCCGGTTTATCAGAAACGCTTGTCTTAAGAGGCGGAACGGGTCGGTGTCGGCCTGCTGGAACGGTCTCGGTGATAAATTTGGAAATCAATCCGGGTCGCGAGCCGAAGTGCCGTAAAACGTGTCCGGCTAGTCGATAATGAACGCGGACAGGCCGGAATACGTTTCCGCGGTATCTTGATAGCAGCACGGACGGGCAGGGCGGGGCAGGCAGGCGTAGTGGGAGCAGCCCGGAGGTTCCGGTTTTCCGGGATCGGCGTTGCAGACATGCCGGACGCGGCTTTTCGGATGATTGGCCGGCCAGTGCGGCCGACACGATCGGTTTCCGGTCACGGGCCGTCGGATTCCAGGTCGCCGCCTCGCTTGCGAGTCGACCCGCGGACCCTTATCGATTCGCGCCAAAGTCGTTAGCGATCCGAGAGCGGACTCGAACGACCGCTGTCAGCTACCGACAGAGGAACACAGGAGTGGCTTTTTACGAGCGGACGGAAGCCGTTTAGGGTCAACGAGGAGAAAACCCTCGCGCGATTTTCACGGTAATGGAACCGACACCTACAGGGGTTCCCATGCCGTTTTGCCTACGTGGGACAAATCGTCAATTCCAAAATGTTCGCCCGAAATTTTCATTCCGACAAAATATATTCAAATCGATGAAGTACAAAGATTACGAAGATTTATAATTTTATAACATGATTTGACTGTGATAATTCTTGTTACCTTATTACAGCCATTAATACAAAATAACAAAGTTAATTGAATTTCAAATCGAAAAAGAAATAAATTAGTCGTGAAGTGTGTTAGCTAGTTGTAAGAATTGGTGAGATTGACCATATAAATGGACGAATTCGTGGTCATATCCTGGCTATATAAACGAACAGGTTCATATGTGGGCCATATGGGAGAAAGTATATGTGAAATATATGCATGTGTATATTACCCTACATATGTGTATATTTTACTCTACATATGGGATTGTATATTCGATCTTTATACATACAAATAAAGTGTATAATATATAAATGTAGATCAATATTGTGTGTACACATATGTTATACATGTGGGGTATTATGTGCGTATATATAAATATGGGACAATAGTATCCGCATGTGTGGGAAAATCATAAAAAAATGAGAGCAAATAAATCAACAATAGAGAACGAATCGATAAGAATTTCATGGAATAAGTTAATTTTTTCCAGAAGTCATGCAACTGCGAGACCGTGAGCCGCGTTAACTTTTTACGATCCCAGATCGCATTAACTTTCCTATTATCATACGGAGTCGACCATTCGCTCGCAAATCATTCAAGATAAAACCTAAACAATGAATTATTAAAGTCAGGTCTTGAACGCGGATCTTTGCTTCAAGAATCAAGTACGTTCTCGTGAAGCTTTGTTTCGAACGCTCTATTCTTAAAACCGAAGCATCGAAACCGTTCTATTCTTGAAAACCGAAGCATCGAAGGGTTCTAATCTTGAAAATCGAACCGGACCGAATTAAAGTTAGGAGTATTTAGGTTGTGAAAGACCTAACAGCTTACGATTGCAGAAACAAGGGATTGCGAAGAAGAATTTAATAATTGCATCGCTCTGAGTTCGAACGTATCAGTCGATATCCGTCAATACGGAACCCGTCTCCACGCCAGAGCAGAGTCAATTATATCATCCTCGTCGCGTCTTTTCCTCGAACGTCGTCCATCAACCGCGACGAGACGCTCGTGATGTAACGACGCTAACGGAGTCCACACGAACAAAGAGAAAAAAGCAGCGGTGCGCCACACAGTGTTTTCACACTGAACCGGCGCAGAATGCACACACAATTTGAAATTCAAAATAAAATAGAAAAATAAATGAGCGGTAGAACATAAATTAATATACACGTTTATCTCGATGAAAATCAGCAGAAACCTTAACAAACTTTCTTATAATAGGAGAGTGGTTTTAGGAACTGATCAAAGTGGACCTAGCGAAGTATTGCAAGTTTAGAACAAGTCAATTATAATTTATAAAAATGTTGGATTCATAGAACTTCAAACATCATTCATTGTTACATCCCAATTTTGAGCACATGTGAACTCTGCAATGTATGAACATGGTACAGGAAGACGTAGTGACTTAAACCTGCTGACGTATTTAATTTGAAATTGAAAAAGAAGCTGAAGAAGAAACAAACGACAAACCAGTACACACCTTGATGAAAATCAATGCAGATTTCAAGAAAATCACTTGAATAAATTGCATAATTTATAAGAATCTTGTGAAACATTTGACCGGTTTGGTAGATTCAGTGTTAAATATGGCTGGCAGGAAACGAATGAAAACTCGAATGATAACAAATTGTGATAAGAATTTGAAGATAAAATATTGGAAGATCGGAGACAAATTACATTACTTTTCTTATGACATTTCTTTAGTTTGCTATGATAAAATAATTATTGTAGTATTCGACTGTCTGACTAGTTACTATGAACTATAACTAGTAACTATTATCTAACGGTGTAACTATTACTCAGGGCCAATGTATTAGTCACAATTACTCAGTACCAATGAACTATCAATAATAGCTAGTGACTATCACCTAATAGTGTAACTATGACTCCAATCAACAACGAACTATAACTAATTATTAATTCTTAACGTGTTACGTTATTAGCGTAAAAAGATAGTTGAGATAGTTTGATGAGACCTCGAATTAGGCCACAGAAATGTTCGAACGTTAAGTTAGTCTGGTCGAAAGTCTGAAAATAACCTATACGCGTTAACCGCACGTGGTTGCTCGGTACCGGGCAACGTAACGTCATCGTATAGCATGTTCGTCCTTGACGATCCACGACACAACGCAACGTCGCGCACGTACACGCCGTGCACACCGACGAAGGGGAATCCCTGATCCGCCGTCGAAGAGACCCGACAGCGAAGCTAAACCGAATAAATTATTACGCAGCCTCCTCCGACGTCGTCGTCGTGTACGTCCCTCGCCCTCCGACTCGACGATGGATGCCCCCCCGCCGTTAAGCGTCGAGAGCGGGCCGCCCTCGAGGCACAAAAGATTCATATCTGACTCGCAGCCTTGCGGAGAAGAGCGTTCCCGAAGCCACGGCTTGAAACGGGACCCCTGAGCCCGGAGCGGGACGGGATTCGGCCAATACTTGTCCCGTACGGACTAAACTTCGGCATCCTCTGATTCCATCTACCGACCCGTTTCCTCTCCGTCCTCTTCCATTCCGCTCGCGTACCGACCCCTTCCCGCGAAGCCATATACGGCGAGCGTCGCCAGACAGAGACGGCGTCTGCGTCAGACTGGAAGCCGCTCCGAGCGAGAAGGACACCGGCTGAAGGAGGACGGAAACGAGGAGGACAGATACGGCGAGCAAACGCGTGGGACGAGGAGCCGATCGCACGGTGTTAGAGCACGGTGGGAAGAGTAAGGGTTAGATCGAGGAGCGGCTGAAGCAGAGGAGGAGGAATCTCCGGAGATTCCACGCATGGAGAGACGTGGAACGGGCCAGACCAGGCTTGTTGGTTGCACGGAAGACAGCTGCCAGCCGGCTCACCGCCGGCGCGCATTATACCGGGACGAAGGAGAGACGGAGATGGCTATATAGCGAGATGAAACGGTCGGGTTGAGCCGCCTCGAGCGGGAACGGAGAAAGAGGTAGCGCGTGCAGAGAGCCGCTACGGGGGGGAACGAGGGGGACCACGCTCGGCTGTCCCGTAAAGATCAGCGCTAAAAAGTACACGCTAGGGCAGCCGAGCCGAACGAACAGCTGACCGGAGAAAAAAATGTGAAATCGCTGACGGGGGACGAGCGTAACCGCGGACAGACCGCTACCGAATCCGGACCAGAGGAACCCGGTAGCGTTTTCGTGCCGACTACACCGGCCCGATAGAGCCGAGAGCTGTCTTGCCCGCCCGGTTGGCTTTCTTTTTTTTTATGCTCGAATGCCGGCAATTCGTGGCACGCCGTTCGAGGAACGGCGAAGAAAGGAGTGTCTGGGAGCGCGGCGAGGAAAATGTAAATGTGCCGAGAAAATAGGTGTTACGGTCGAACAACGATTTTTGCTCTTTCTTCTTTCTTTCGCGGAACGAGGCGATGCTTTTCACGCCTGTAGACTCCACAGAATATTTTATTACTTACAGCTTGATTTTAGTTTAAGGTTCATGAGTTTTTCGAGTTTACTAAAGAGGGATTGAGTTTTGGAGACGATATTTTTTGGATGATGAATGCTGGGTTAATGATGCATGTTGATCACTCTTGTTATATTGCCATGGAGCAATGGTAGTTTCACGTTTGAGAATCCAGTTTTGTACAATTTTCAATTAGAATTACAGTTTCTAAAATTTGAATACTGTGTTAATGATGAACGTCGATGAGTATAAAAGACTCTCCTTATATTGCCACAGAAAAATTGAAGTTCCCCATCAGAAAATTTATTAATTTGTGAACTTGTACATTTGTAGAAAACCGTAAAAGTTTGCAAGTTTCAGCAAGTTTCAACTTCAAGAATTTGAAAATGCTTAAAAAGTCGTATTAAAAAAAATGTGAAAATTTGAGAATCCATAAATATTTCCTCCCAATTCCAAATGAACAAAGCAACCCTCACAAGTCTATCTAAATTACCAAACTAAAATTTTCTCCAATTTCCTAACGGAACACGCGTACACAAAAAAAAAATTGCAAAACAACATGTCTGCCGGCAGAAGTCAGCGAGATTAGTCCGTGGGATTTAATTCCTCGATCGACGCTAGAGCAAACGCAATTTTGTTGCTCGAGGCGACTAAACGGTGGATGATAGGGGGTTGGGGGGTTTCAATCTTGCCAAAGAAGAAAGGCAAGATTGCTCAAACGAGCGATCCACGGCAGTCGGCAGGGTCATCCCGTGGCGGAAAAGGTCGCGAACTCTTAAACCAATTCTGGCAAGGAACGGTTCACGATCTTGGAAGAGTACCAGGAACTGCTGAGAAAGAGAAAACGTGGACGTCGCACGATTTCTTCCTCCGTGAAGCTTCTGGGATCCGCTGTCGCCGGAACCTGTCAAGGGACTCGTTTCTAATACTTCTCTACAATTTTTTCAATTTTTTTATGTTTAGGTAACTGCTAGCAATTATTATTGACACGATTGGTACACTATTTATATAACTTGATGTGGTTGAACTTAATCTTATCTAACATGGACTGTCTAGAAGCAAGATTCTGTTGACAATTTTGTCATGTTTTCATTCATCAAATTTTCACGTTTTTGTATTTTGTTATATTGTTCATAATTTTTTAATTGCACATCAAACTTCACCAGTTTTATACAACAACTTGAAATAAATATTTTTTAACTAAATCTGTAATATGCGATAAACATAGTGGAACAATAGTGGCAACTAATAATGAAATAATCTTTATAACAAAAAAAATAAACTTGACAACAAAAAATAATTAAATCTTCTCAGAAGATGTTGAGGTATCGGTAATCCAAATGACACGTAAGTAAAAATTCTCGCCACGTTTATTACCGGTAAACAAAAAATGTCGGTAGAAAAACATCGGAGTGACGATGGAATCGCAGTCGGAAGAGGGATGAAAAACAAAAAGCGTAAAAAGAAAAAACAGAGCGAAAGGTCCGGCGGTACAAGTGACCGTTCCTCTGTCCTCTGTAAATTCTTCTTTCCCCCCGGAGCACGCGTGTCGCGCGTGCGACTTCCATTGTGGGACGAACTCGCGTTTCCACCCTCGTACGACGACACGGGAAGTCAGGGGCCACGGGGGTAGAGAGCACGATCCACAGTCAACACGAGCGAACGAACGAACGGCATAAGCCCACCCCTGGTTCCGGACCGGTCTCTCCCCAACCACCCCTCCGTGACACCCTGTCCTCTCTTGTGTCTGCTGGCTGGCGTGTCGGATTTCTGTTTGCGTTACCGTGTCACGCATCGAACCCCGTCGCTTCGAATTCACCGCTGCTTGCCACCCCCTGTACAGTCAACAGCAAATCTGCCTTCCCTAGGGAAAATGTGGCGAACGTTACGTACCGCCAAAAGTACTGAGTTGATTTTTTTTTTGTGAATTTTTACCGAGTGACGTTTCGGTGGATGTGCAGTTTGAGGGGGTGGTAAGTTGGGGACTTGCAGATTTTGGGGTTTGAGATGGGAGTCACGGTTTTGGGGTGTAGGGAGTTTGGGTGTTTGGAGATTTAGGGATTTGGGGAGGTAGAACTTTGGAAGTTTGGAAATTTGGAGATTTTGGGATTTGGGGAGGTAGAATTTAGGGAATTTAGGAAAGGAGTTTTTCCAAATTCTAAAATTCCCCAATTCCTGAATTTCCAAATTCTAAAATTCCCCAATTCCTAAATTACCAAATTCCAAAATTCCCATATCCTAAAATTGTAATATTCCCATATTCCAAAATTCCAAAATCTCGAAACCGTAAACGTCGAAAATTCCAAAATATATAAAAAGCAATAAATAAGAAATGTTTGAAATTAAAAAACTGTCGAGCTCCCATACGCGTGATTGAAAGGAAGCCTATATTGCATCCGAGTGTACGCCCTCTCTTTGTCCCACTACTGTCAACCACCCCCGCGCGTTTCCATTTCGATCGGTCGCCCAGCTCGTGTAATCTGGACCCTCTCAAGTGTGATTCCGGCTGATCCCGCCTTCGACTACGTGAATTATTAGACGGGCATTTAGGATCGGCGCGGATCGATCGAAACCACCCCTTTCCGCTTTTTCGCCTGAATACCAGCCAGCAACGATGATGAACGGGTTGCTTGCTGTTGGCTCGACTTAGACCGCCGTGAAATATAGCTCGTTTTGTTTTCGAACTTTTGAGAGATGCGGCAGGAAATTTGAGGAAATTAGGAAGGAGTTCAAGGTGTCGGAACACCTGTTATCTGTCGTATCACTGCTATACAAACGGATCTTATCTATCTTAAATTCTGCAGATTTATTTTATCGATAACTTCAGACCGGGTCAAATTTTGCAAGTATTAAAATTTTCAAATTGTATAATTAAAATTAGAGAATACTGTAATTTGTGAATTTGATTTAATATTTCAGATATTAAGATTGTAAATACTGGAAATTTAGCAGTTGTAAAAAATTAATTTATCCCGAAGAAAGTTTCTTCTGAAAATGACCCGAGCTTACGGAGGATAATTCACGTTGGAATATCGACGAATAATTTCCGCGTAAAAACATCGAACAATCTGAAAGCCCGTGGTCGTTCGAGTGAAATCAGAAACGAGCGGTTTCCGCTCGCAGCTCGAACGCGTTCGCATGCACCGGCAGAATTCTGAAAATTCCAGCCTGCAACCCGGCACCGAGAGAAACGACTTTTATTCTTCTCCAGCACGTCAATGTACTTATTTTCCGCGGAGCTTTCCTCACTTTTCACCGGGGTATTGCCGTTGCTGGCTCAATCCACTAAAATCTGCCAGCACCTTGAGCCAGCCATTTTTAACACCGCCCTCTTCTCTACTGTTTTCATCTAATAATCCGTTCATCGATTCAGACCCCTCAGGAAAACATTTTACGAAACTACGATCGTACAAAAAATAAACTACCTTCAAAACAATATACATATAAAAATATTTAAAAGTATTTCTATTAAAAAAAATATTTATAATAATCTACATATGTGAAATAAAAAAAATACAGTTAAAATAATGTATGTATGTATAAAATGAAAAGTACATTTAAAACAATGTACATATGTGTAAAATCAAAAATACCTTTAAAATAATGTATACATGTATAAAATGAAAAATACATTTGAAACAATGAATTCATAAAATAAGAAACATGTGTGAAACAACGTACACATATGTAAAATAAAAAATACGTTTAAAGTAATGTATATACACAAAATAAATTTGAAGAACAATGATATTAATTTAAAAAAATAGTCTGAAGTACACAGGAAAGTGCAATCAAGTGTTGAAAAAAAGAAGTTATTCGAGAATCCGTAGAAAAATAATGAATCCGCGAGTGTTCCCGACATCCCGCAACGAATTCGGGGCGTATTTCGAGCCCGGTGAAAGTGTGGTGATCCTTTAACGGTTCGAGCCGCCGCAGAGTATAATTTATTTAGAACGTGATCAAAGACGAGTATCGAAGATATAGCATCACCGTTACGTTTGAGTGTGGTGCATGAAAGAGCCGGACTGTTGCGTGCAGTTGGAAAATCCGATGGCCACAGGCTGGAAAATGTAAAAGGCGCGGCAACGACCGGCACACGGCAGTACGCATGCTTCCTCTTCAAAGGTTTCATCGCGCTATCCATCCAGTCGTTCATCCGTTCCACTCGAGCCCATCCCACTTCAGAATCCATCGCGTCTATCCTCTCGCGTTCTTCGTCTGCCGCTTCTTCTTCCGCCGGCTCTTGTCCCGACGCTTTGTTTTTCTCGCTTCCTGTCGACTTGCTACGCCGCGGTGCCGGAGCGGCACGGACGCCGCGAGCCCCACTTCGTCCAACTTTTTCTCCTCCCTTCGCTTCCACTTGCCTCTAACGAGGATTTGTCGGCATTTTTCTTTTTACTTTTCTTCCCCGATTTTTCTTTCGGGGAACTAATCTTAGATCGCCTCGCGTTATATCGCCGGGCGGTGTACACGGACGCTGTTTCACGTTGCATGTTCAATTACTGTGCGTGAGATTACACGCTGGTTTGTGAGACGCTGGATTACTATACGATAGATTACTACGCGTTAGATTACTACCCGTGGGATTATTACGCGTTAGATTACTACGCGTTAAATTACTACGTGCTAGATTACTGCATGATAGATTAATACTCGTTGCATTGCCACTTGTTAGATTACTACGTGTTAAAGTACTGCACGCTAGATTACTACGTGTTAGATGACGACGTGCTAGATTACTACGTGTTATACGACGACATGCTAGCTTACTTCACGTTTGATTATCATCAGCTAGATTATTACGCGTTATATGACGATATACTAGATTACTGCACGTTAGATTATCACAAGCTAGATGACTACGCGTTACATGACGACATGCTAGATTACTGCACGTTAAATTATCGCAAAAGCTAGATTACTACGCGTTACGTGACGACATGCTAGATTACTGCACGTTAGATTATCCCGAGCTAGATTACTGCTCGTCTACCGCTTCTTCTTTCGCCGGCTTTGTCCCGACGCTTTGTTTTTCTCGCTTCCTGTCGACTTTGTACGACGCGAAGCCGAAGCCGAGCGGAGCTGAGCCGAGCGACACGGACGCCACGAGCCCCACTTCGAGACCAACTTTTTCTCTCCGTTCCCTTCGCTTCCACTTGCCTCTAACGAGGATTTGTCGGGATTTTTCTTTTTACTGTTCTTGCACGCTTTCGACCCGTTCGCCACCGAGACGTTCGATCAAACGCCGCTTACGTCACTGGCCCGTAAATGATAATAAGATCGCTGTAAAACCTTTGGAATTCTTGTTACTGGCTGGGATTCTTATCGTGGATTTACTTGCTTTCGAGTGGAATTCTTGTTGGACTTTTGGTACTTGAATTCTTGTTATCGTCACAAATTCTTGTTGCTACGTGCAATTCTTGTCGCGTTGATTTTGTGTTAGGTCGATTTCGGTTATCACGTTCTTGTTGTCGAAGCAGCATCGGCAATTTCTCAGTTCGAAAATCTGCTATCATTCGCTCGACCAGACGATTTAAGCTAACTTGCTTTCAAAAGCAACCTCTTATGACTGTTTATACAACGTTTCTCGTGCTTTGAACTCGATTTTCGATTACCTCCGAACGAGTCACGAAGAGAGCACGATTCCAGAAGGGAAAGATACATCTCTGAGGCCTGATTTTCAAGTGAAATTGACTCGCTCCAAACGTGGAGCCGCTCAATTATACGCACGAATACCTGTCAAAGAAGATGCAAAGAGAAGTCTCCTTAAATTACAACGATACTTGAACTTCTTCGAATCAGAAAGTTCGCTAGTAAATAATGAACTTCAGCAAAACCATATCCATAATGAAACTTCGATATCCCTTGCTCCCTTGATCGTTTGATACGCAACAATTTCACGCTAAAATCCTTCATCTCCGTTCACCTTGTTCGGCTTTCGCGTTCCCTTTTTTTTCCTCGACGCTCGCAACACAGCCTTCAAACACGTTCGCCTGAGCAGTTCCGTATCGATGATTTCGCAGGCGCCAAGACTCCTCTGCATCATTGGCGTAACTAATTTTGGTTTCGACTGATATTAGATCGCCTCGCGTTATATCACCGGGCGTTTGGTCGTTCGTTGTATCGCAATTCGTTGCGTTGTTGCACGTTAGATAACTACGCGTTAGATTATTACGCGTTGGATAACTATACGCTAGATTATTACCCGTTGGATTACCACACGCTAAATTACTACGCGTTAGATTGCAACACGTTGGATAACTAAATGTTAGATTTCCACGCGTTAATTTACTACACGCTAGATTACTACGCACTAGATTAGTACACGTTAGATTATTACACGTTAGATTACTACGTGTTAGATTACTACACGTTGGATTATTATCCGCAAGATTTCTACGCGTTACGTTACATTTTATTACATAACTGCAAGACCAAACGAAGATATGTGCATGTTCTAAAGGGCACCAGGCCCACTTTGATCGCTACCTAGTTACGCCAATGCTCTCTATCGTGCGAATCAACCTTTAAACAAGCCGCACGCGCTCCTTCGCGTCTGACCAGATGGAAAGGCCGCCGTAGGCGATTTTTCACGCGTGAACGAAACGCTCGAGCGGCTCGCGGCGAGTGTGGAAGATTACGCGTGGCGAAAAAACGTGCATACCTGGAACGATAACCTATAAATGCTGCAACAGTACTCGAAGTACCAGTTCTACATAGACTGTCAAACACTTTTTTTGGTCGTTCATTCATAGTCTCACAAGAAGGCACTTCCGCCATTTCTGAATCAATACTTAAATACTTGAATCAATACTTAAATTTACAGCAAAACTTTCTATATAACTTCAATGTTAAATTATAGACAAAATTTTGCTCAGTAAATACAACGTGTTTCGCACTCAGTGAAAATCGAAAAAATTTTTAAATTGCTCACCGTTTCGAGACTTTCGAAAATGGCTACCGAGCGTTAAATGAGGAAAAGCGAGGACGAAGCGAGCAGAATTAATCTCTTACGAAGGAGACTCGAGGAAACGAAGGACCAAGCGTTTCCGCAGGAAAAAAGGAACGCGTTAAAATACGCTCGGAGCGCACGCGATTTCGAGCTGGCAAGCGGAACGCTCGAACGAACGGCACTCTCGCGCGTTTGAATGAAATTGCTCCGATGGAGACGCGGAATAAGCGCGCGACGAAGAAAATTGATACGCCGGAAAGGCGTCCCAGGAGGAATTTCCTGCACATTTTCTGAACGTCGTAAAAATAGCTCTCCCATTTCCGACGTATATGTACGAATTAGGGGCACATATGCTACTTAACCATTTTTTGGTCTTACGAATTTTGGTCTTGAAATATTTTCATTATTATATTGTCCGATAATATTACTGTATTGGTACATTATAAACTTGACAAAATATGTTATCGATGATATTAAGAAATAGGGGGTTCCACAGTGTCTATACTCGAACTACCACCGTTTAAATACAACTACACAATTTCCACCAAAAATACCTTCTATCTGAAGTGTGTAAGTTTGAAAAATTGAGTTCCTCAAAAGGTGAGGACCAGAAAGATGCCATAGTTGAAAAATCATAAACAATAGGTGTATATCTTATCCAG
This sequence comes from Megachile ligniseca, assembly GCA_945859555.1. Taxonomy (NCBI): domain Eukaryota; kingdom Metazoa; phylum Arthropoda; class Insecta; order Hymenoptera; family Megachilidae; genus Megachile; species Megachile ligniseca. The sequence continues at coordinate 5,327,637 of OX243790.1, forward strand.
CAACGTACACAAATCAGGGCAGAATGGAAAAAAGGGAGGTGAAAAACGAGCAGGCGAGCGAGGAATCTGAAAAATTCACGAAACAGCATCCGTCATGAATCCCGTAGCCGTCGCTCGGCGCCGGCATCGAAATTGCGAGATATATCGGAAGCCGGTTCTGCAACAGGATCCACCGGCGGACAAGACACAACGTGTATCTGGTGACCAGTCGAATTTCTGGCGTGTTTCATTGGTCCACGGGCGATAACTAAGGTCAGACGCAGCTTCCTCTGCGAGCAATCAGCCGCATCGATACGGTAACCATCGAGCGTGTAGTTGTAGCCTAGCTAGCTACCACGGTCTCTGATTGCATGTGGGAATATTAATCTCCACGGAGCATGGGTCGGGTTTACATCGATGCGTGCCGGTAACGACGAGCTGCCGGATGGATTTTAAATGCATCCCAACCCTGCCCGGAGCGTCATCCCCCTGCTCTCGCCCGTTAACATTATATCCAGCCTCGCAATTTAGAATATGCGCGTCGTTTGCGGAGGAGAAAAAGGAGGTTCTAGACGCGTCGCAACGATTCAGCCACGAGTTCGACGACGATTTCAGAGTCGAGATGTTCTCTTTTGCGAATGGCTCGCTTCGATGGCGTGCAATCGATCGCGAACGAGAGTCTTTGAACAGACGGGACGCGTTTCAAACGGGACGCCAAATAAGGATCCCTGACGCCAACTAGACTTTTTTTACGAGGGAACATTTTTTCGCGTATTTTACTCTCGGATGGGTTCTAATCCGGAGACTTTACATTTATCACTAGAACGGTCAGTTACTATTTTTTTTTTATGTTGTCACAAAATTTGTTAATGTCACTTTGATCTATTGATCTTCATGAAGATAACGAATTTCTTTATTAATTTCATCACTTGTTTATTTATTCCTCAACTTCATTTTTAATTTAAGGGTAGATTATACATGTAGATTTGGTAGCTACAGGAATATCTCATTAGTTTTTCATGACAGAAGTTTTTGAACTAAAAAAAATTATTCTTCGAACATATAGTAATTTTTATCAAAATATGTCAATTTTTGTATAAAGAACTACTCTAAGTTAAGTGTATTTGTTGCCAAAAAAATATGTCCCCTTCATTCATCATATTTTATAATCATACAAATGAAAAATAATTTGTTCCCATTCTGATATTGTCAATTGTTCTTATATACAGGTTTGCACTTAGAAACTGTGCCTGTATATTTTATCTAGTTTCAAGTTTAAAATAGTGAATCTATGTGCTGATCAATTATACCGGGATAGCGGCTGAGTTAGGTCAATATCGTTTGGGATCGGATGATCTCCACGCCCATGTCTACTAGTTCTATTCTTATACACTTTGTAAACCCTGCGTTCGCGATAGCGTACGTTGCTCCAAAAGTAGGCTAACTTTCAGGAGGGGTGTTATATAACAAATTTGTAATATGCAAAATGATGTAAGACCAACCTACAAATGAAAATTTGATTCTGAAATTCACAAAGAAACCTGAGAATTTGAAGAACTAAGACCAGGGATTTTTATCGATATCCCTTTTCGCATCTTTAGAACTGCTATCAAGTACAAATCAATCTTCTGTGTTGTGCATATGTATGAACACATATAAAAAATTAACTGTTATTGTCTAACATTTTGCATTAGTTCATAATCATGTGCATATTTGACAATGAGACTACGCGTAGCAATACCTACAAATAAATCTCAATTTCATTTTTGTAATAAATACATTTGAGATCAGTGTCCAGCTATCTGTACATGTGACCATAACCCACGAAATTAATTCAACGTGTGAGGCACAAATGCCGATCACCAATAAAGCTACCTAGAGATCTGAAGGTACCTAATCCCGAATGTGATAACCTTCACATTCTTCGTGTGAAGAACGTGCGAATAAATCGGTAATAGATAAAGTCTGTAAATAGGAGCGTGTCAGTTGTGATCGAGGATTTTCTCGAATTCGATCGCGCAAGCCTGATCGCAACAAGACAAAGAACGTTCAAAGCGGGCCTGGTGCATTCATCCCGCGAACGAGCCCGCATGCCGTCGGGTCGCGACACGGAGTCCTCTATACCGTATTCGGCATCGATCGCGTGGCGCAAGAACACGCACACGAGCGGGCTGGCACCGCTCATGAAAAAATAATTCTCCACGGTTTCGCGGCCTGTTCAATTACGGTCGTGACCGTATCAGGCAGTTTGCACGGTAGCTTCCTGGCCAGACAGCCGGTCGCAGCTGCTACCGACGACGGCGACGACGACGACGACGCTGTTGCTGTTACCGCTTGCTACCGGTCGCGACGACAGAGAGACGAGCAGAGTATGCCGGTGTCGGTGTTGGTGTCGGGTGTCGGTAACACCGCTGCCGGCGTTGCTGCTACTGCTAGGCGGCACGATATCGGACATAACGTGCATGTGGGAGTATGTCATTACCGTGACGCCTAGGCAGCGCGACGTGGCGCATTGTGTTCGAGGCCGGCGGAGAGGAAAGAAGGAGGACTCTCCGCGGGATGGAGGTGCAAGAGGAGGGCGTCGACGTCGAGGGGACACGTACGCTGCGCGTGCGCGCGAGCGTGTGTGCGTGCGCCTCATTAACCAGACGTTTGCGTTCGGTTGCCGCGGGAGGAGGAAGAGGAGCCAGGCCGGCGAGGAACAGGCGGCGTGGGCCAGGCAGGGTCGAGCACGAGGCCGAGCCGGGCCGAGCAAAGCCAGGCACAAGCTACGCCACGCCGGGCCAAGCTCAACCTCTGCTCCTCCCACCCTCTTCATCGTGGTTATCCTCCTCGCGCGCTATTTCTATGTCGCTCTTGCGCGCACGCCCTCTGTTCGTCTCCGTCGAGCAGCCTGCGTCTGCCGACCCGTTCTCTCTCTTCGTTTGCCTGCCTGTCGGCTCTCACCCGTCCCCCTCGGCCCCTCCGCCAGGCTTGGCTCTGTATCGCCGGTACGGGGAATCAACACACCAGTCGGCCGATTGCGGGCTGCTAAACGCTCGAAGCCACGATCCCGCAAGCGGCGACATTTATACCGGGTGACCCCGAGGGCCGGCGTTCGTTGCACCGTGTGCAGCCTCCGAATCGATCGTTCGGAAATTGTTCCAGCCGATCAGCCCACCCGAGCTCTTTTCTCGATGCCTTCTTCCCCCACCGCTCGTTTCCTTCGGAGAATTTAACGGTGACGGAGTCAAAAGCCGTCGAGATTTCGGGACGATAACCCGGTCCGTCTGGCGATGGGAAACGACTCGTGACTCCGCCGGTGAACAGTGTCTGGTGGCACGCTTTGCTCGTACCGTAATGCTTTACGACTTTCGGGGCCAGACCGTGGGAGACGTCTTTTTTTAGTTCCCGAACGCGTCTCGTTGCCAACGAGACCTTCGAACGTTTACGACCGAGCTGCCTTATTACCGGCGATCTTAATTGACCGCGCCGGCAAAAAGTCCGTCACCTCGGATACCTGTGCATCGATAGACGGGACTCTCTCGTCCCGTTCGTAATGAAAGCCGGGGAAAGAAAGGACGAGAAGGGGCGCAAAAAAAGTCACAAGTCCATTCCACGGTGGCCGCGCAATGGATTCACGGATCGCTGCATTACGCGCCCACGTTAAAGAGCGCGGTACGAGCAATTCCAAGGCGGGTCCCACTCTAACCTTTTACATCCGCTCCGGTCCGGCGCGCGCTCCGTCGTTTCGCGCACACAGAGTCGGCGCCGCACAACCCACACACAGACACGTATACGTCGTGTTACGTTACGAGCGCGACCGTTCTCGTTCGGTGATCGTTGTCGCGCTCGTCGGACTCCCACAGCCACCTCAAGTTTTACGATCCGCCGCTGCCGCGCTGGAAGTTTGAAATTTCGCACGTAGGGGCGAGAAGGGGCGGCATAGCTACCGGAGAAGCCGTCGTGCAGCATTGGAGTTGGCCGGAGAAGGAAAGCCAACTAGAGAACTGCGGAGAGGGAACGAGAGGGGAGCGAACTGACGTCAGCGAGTACGGAAAAGTTAGAAAGATAAGAGAGCGGAGGCGCGAAGCTGGCACCAACGGTAGCGGCAACAACAACGCGGAATGCGTCTCCAGACCAATACCGCCCCCGGTGTCGTCTGTCTTCTCATTCCGCTCGGGTTAATTCCTTTCAAACAGATCCACACCCTATTTACAATAATTCCCTCTTTAATTCCACGAATCTGCTAAATATTTTTAAGGTTACATTTTGCATACCTTGAAAATATTTTTTATTTATATTCACCTCTCGTTGGGTTGTAAGAAAGAATTAAAACCGCCTAACCCACCAATTCCTGCAAATGGATAAGATTCGAGTATCCACATCCTCCATTTTGAGAAAATAACTCGAAACTTATATTGAATTCGTAGAAGTCACTTAAGCATCTCGTTTGACTGTGTGTTCAGAGAAGAATATGTGAATCTGATTGTTGCTACAACAGTAAAATTTCTCATTGCACGCAACGAATGCATCAAAATGCCATAAACTTTGATTTATGACCATGCTCAAGTTTCAAAATAATTTTGATTGCACTTTGAAAGATATCCTCTCCTTTTCACATTTTATATGATGAACTTTATTCTTAACAATAAGGAATTTTTCATAATTCAGAGATGTGTAGTACATCATGATAGATTGTTGCTAAACGGTTGCCGTGTGTCTCATTAGTAGCGTGTCTACTAACGAGAGAGGTAAGTGTTCTGAAAATTGCTACCGTTCCACGTTTCCGATGTGCACTCTTCTTAGCAAGAGTGGAAAGTAATAACCATCCTAGTAACACAAAAGAACATTGCTGTTAGACGGGGTGTCTACTAATGAGAGGTAGGCGTTTTTAACCGCTGACATTACTCATTTTCGATTTGCTCGCTTCTTAGCAAAAGTGAGAAACCATGAGGGAAATAAGAGAACATCGTTAGAGCGTCAACTAACGCGAGAGGACGTTTCGGGAACTGTTTAGACTTTTTCCTTAACCAAAATTTGTCAGAAATTTTTGGTATACATTCGCAAGACGTGATCTGATAAGTCTTCTTGAATGTATGACCGCCATAGTTTATAAATTATAAATGACGAGTTATTGAAAATTTTCGTGGCAAATTCGTTAATAACAAACAATTTCCCGTGCCTGTTATCTCGATTAAACCAATAGTGTCTCCACTTATTTCAAGCAGAGTAGGGGCTGGTGCGTAGCCAGGACAAAGAAAAGAGGTGGAACGTGTAGCGAGGGGGATGAATCCAATTACACGCAAACCTCGCACCTATGACCCATTACCTCACGCTGTCTCCCTACCCTTTGTCTTTCTCCCGCTTTTGTATCCGCGTGGCTTTATTTTTTTTGCCTCGTTCCGCGAGCAGGCCAGCAGGGTCGGGTCCATACGGCTTCTTTCTCCGGCTTTCTCGTGTTTTTTTTTCCTGCCCTACCCTCCTTTTCTCCTTCGCTTCCGGCCGTCTCGGTCCGCTTGTATTCTAACTCGCTTACACGCACGCAGATTTGCGGTACGCCCCGATTATCCGCCTCCCTCTCTTCGGTACCACCCGACACAATTCCTCGCACACTTGTCCCTTTTTCTCCTCCGTCTGGGCGCGCCCCCCTCGCTCCCCGGGCACCTCCGTCTCTGTCATTTCTCCCGCTCAACAGGGTCGGCCGAGAGCGCGCGCTTAACCGTCGCTCGTATTTCAGCGTCTCTTGGCCGGCCTCACACCACGTCGGCGGGGCAACAAATTCCACGACCCTCCAATTACCCCAGGGCCGAGTTTCATCCGCTCGTTTTTAGATTTAAATGTCCGTGTGCCGGCTTCTTTCGCGGCGCCACCGCGCGTTACCGGCTCCCTCTCTCTCGGTCCCGCCGCTGTCGGACGCCTGTTGAAAATCGATGATCCCCCGTTGCCCGCGCCTCGCCGCTCCGGCTCGTGAGCCTCGTTTTTTCGCCCGTCCCGATCGGCGAGAAACGAAACGGCCGCGAGAGTGGCTTCGATTACCCGGAGCCGGAGTTTTACGCCGGCGACTCGGGTCGCGAGCGAGCGAGCGAGCGAACGCCATCCTCGTCCCGCTTAGCTCACGTCCGTTCTCCTTTCTGCTCCGTTGATCTTTCTTCCTCGCTCCTTTTTTCTCGCTTTTGAAGAGAGCGCGCGTAAAAACGTTGTTTCCTCGAAGTCAGCGCCGGAAAGTTTTACGGCCCCGGCTTGCTGCGCCGGAACTTTCCGAATTTTCCGCCCGTGAGCTTTTCACTGGCAACGCGGTACCTCCGGATTCCGTTTAGCGTTTCGTCGGCCAGACACGATCTTTAATCCCGCTCTTTTTCCAGCGGGTTTTTTTTTTAAATACACCATTTTGTTGGCGCTTTTGTTCGGGGAATGGTCAAACGGTTTCGACTGATTGCAATCGATGGAGATGTGTGTCGTGGTTTTCTTGAACGGTTTTTGGGTGTTTGGGGTTACAGTTTGGAACTGTGAGATGGGCGAGATTTCAAGTTTAGAATTTTTTTAATTTTTATGGAATTTTTTATGTTTAGGAATTTGAGATTGTTAGATCTAGGGATTTCTGATTTACAAATTTGTAATTTGGAAATTTAAAAACTTAGAAATTTGAGAATATAAGAATTACAAATTCCGAACTAAAATCTTGATTACCCAAAAATTCCAAAATATGCAAATATGAAATTTGATCCCCAAAATACCCTACACCCCAATAATTTACACTACACATTTATAAATAACAATAATTATAAATCATCCCCTCAATCGCGAGAATCCCCAAAAGAACATATGTACGCTAAAACGAAAGTGCAGCGACCAGGAGCAAATAGTGTACATAACAATGTCACGAATTCATAGAAAAATAAATTCCGCCGATTACTCTGAAACGTCACCAGAACGAAACTTCATCAAAGTAAAATTGGAACGATAAAGTACAGCGGAGAAGCTCGTTACTCCGGAGTCCAATGACAGATAAAAAAAACGAGCGCAGTTTTTCCAAAGTCGCGAAACTTAATGGTCACGCGCGGCGCGTTTATCTCGCAGCCGATCGGAGCGGAAAGAAGCGAAACTGAGAATGAAGCGCCGACTCACGCCACGCTATCTACCGGGACAATCGATATCGTTGTCGAGGGAGATAATTCCAGGCAAAAGGTAGCCGCGTATACCGGCGATAACTATCCCCGCTGTCATTCATATTGCCGACGATATTATCGGCTATACCTCAGATCTTTGCAGCTCGACGTCCGATAACGCCTCCCGTTAACCAGCGACTCAGAACACACACGTACACATACGTATACAGGGTGTTCCGCTAACGTTGTTACACTTTTTTAAGGATAAATAGGAAATTTCGACAAGTTATCTCGTGTACAATTTTACATCCCTCTGAACCAATTTTGCGTTCGACATTTTTGGTATTAAAAATAACGGAGACACCCTATGAAGAGGGGTAACTAAAATGGACGATCGATTGGCTGAAATCATTTTTAGACATGAAGATGTCGATGAGGTTCATACGCTCGAAAATCGTAGAACAATTATCAGCTTAATCGGAAGCTGAAAATGTGGAGGAAGATTGAGAGACGTTCATTATCTACTGATAGTTTTGGACGTAAAACTCGATCGTTTATTTTAAGTTTTTCAGTAAAGTTCATTAACTGACTCTTGAAGTCTTACATCATGCAAATTTTTTAACCCTTGAATCTTGTATTTAAAAAAAAGACTGTTTTATGCAAGGTTAAATTTTAAAAATTGTAAAATGATTCAAAATAAGATAAAATTCGAGAAAGTCTATGAACACCTCTCACGAATGAAACAATTTTATTGTACCAAATTGCGTGCATCTTGTTTTATACGTCGATTGTATACGCGGTAAATATGTTAAACAGAAGGTGATAAATACATACAAATACATCTGTTATCTCAATAATATGTTTTTTATTGCAAAACATTTATCCTTTTGATACGGCGATAAAATACATGTTTATGTAAATTCAGTATTTTCTTTAATGAAAATGCTAAACAATATTATTTTATCATGCAAATTTTACATATTTTGGGGCTTCCGAATATTTTATTCTGTTTCATTATATCTGGCACATGTTTAACACATTTTCGTTTGTAATAAATGCAGTCGGCAGTCTGTGTGTAATGTATTGTCCGAGTTCCATTTTGTACCACAATTAATATGAAAGGTAAATAAAACATTTGTAAGCTTCGTAATTAACTTTTGAGTGTAAATCGACAATTCGCGTTGCAAAATCTTCGTGTTCTGCAATTCCCGAATATCGAAGTGTTTATAAACCCTTGAATGGGGAGTCAAATTTGACTCTGTCGAAGTGAAATTATCGTAAAAGTAGATGATCAAAGTGAAATCTCAGCGCAAAGAATGTATGTGATTTCTCTTCGATAGTTTATTCTTGTATGGAGATGTAAGTAGAGGAAATGCACTCCAATATTTATAAATAAAGAAGATATATTAATTATAATATTGTAAAAGGACAAGTTTAATTTTAACTTTGCTACATCCTGTACTAAGGTTGTTAAGGGTTGAAAGAGTCCTGTGTGGTCATTCTTACATTATACATTACATTATAAAATATTGGTTAAATAAAATGCAAGATAAAAAAATGAGAAAATGATGAATGCAGTGATCAACGTGTTAATCAGCTTGAAAAGGGTAGTATCAGCTTCCAGTTGCAGGTCTAATCGCGTTCCACGGTCCCATCAGTTCTATCGCAAACGAGTGAAAGGCAAAGTCTTCCGGTGAATCCGAAAGAAACTCAACGATTCTCTTTCAAGAAACGAAATTCATAAGATTCCCGTGTCGTTCCGCTTGGCAAAGCGTCTCGAAGCGTCTAGACACGCTCAATCTCACTTTAATCTTAATCTCCGCGATCGTTCTCTGATCCCGTGATTGTCGATCCAGCGACGGTAGCGAGCCAGAAGGGCCGAGAGGAGTAAAAAAGAAAAACCGGAAACGAGGGGGTTGGTCACGGGAATTCGTCGCACGTAGCGTTCCTTAATGAAGAGCAACGCGCTGATCGATACGCGCGGTTTAATCCTAATTCGCAACAGTCACGTGAACCGCTGACAAACAAACCGTACATTGGCAATCTGACTGCATACAACGGACCTCCGGTTTGACCACAATCAATGGAAATTCCGATCCCCCTCTTTCGACTTCCACGACAACCCTTCCGCTTCTTTTCAACGCCGATAATGGATTTCCATCGCGGCTCCACGGACCGTTTCACGCAATCACACTTGGCCTTTCCATTCTCGCGACTCACCCGATGGGATTCCTACGGTCACGTAAGTCGAGAACACGGAAAAAGCTGGAGACGGCGAAAAATTCACGATTCATCCCGGTTTTCGATAAATATTCGCTTACTTTTATCAACAAGAACTGTTCAAAAACAATAGCAGCACCGATATTTTTAATAAAATCCCTTTTCATTTCTAATTTAGCCCAATTCTAATTTTTGACCTTTCAGTTCAATAAGGTTTAGTTTAATAACCTTTTAATTTCAGTTAATTCAATGATTTGCAACCACATGTATACACTACAGTTTGTTTAATTTAATAAAATAAACGTTTATTTCGTCGATTATTGCAGAATTTCATTCAGACCTCTTGTACGTCATATTGTTTAATATATTAGCATTTATTTTCAGTGGTAAAACGTCTGTGCTATGATTTTTTGTGTTAAACACAATAGATGTTCTGCGCATGCGTAGTCTCTGTACGATCTGCGCATGCGCCACTGATCTACATATGCGCCACAGATCTGCGCAGATGACAAACTTACGTGCCTAAACAAGCTTAACATTCTTTTAGTATTAAATTTCATTGCTTTGTACGTTATAATTAAATATCTAATTTAATCTTTTTGTCGAATGAAGAATGAGAAAGTTGACAAATAACCCGTTTAGTTTACCGTTAACATTTTTGATCACTAGAGATTAGAAGTTATAGCCTATATTATTATTGATTATGTTTTTATTCCTTCTAGCCAACTTTTAAGATAAGACTCGTTCTAGACTAGTTAAAGAAAGAAAACTGCGTGTTACGTGTTTATAGCCCTGTACCCGGCAAAGAATAAAGTTAGGACAATAAAACACGAGGTGTCCTGCGAGCTCACGGATCCCATTACTCGACTGAAGCGTCAAGGGTGGCGTTTTCCGAACTTGATTTTGATTTCCGCTCGTAAACACGCGGGCGCAGTTTCAGGGAATTAGAGTGACTGGCGTCGCGTCTGGGGCCGCAAAATACCCGCGCTTTTCCCTCGTCGAGCTCGCGGAAATGAAGAGTGGCGTACCCGAGGAGACGATATCCGAGCGTGACGAAAGTGTCCAAACGTCTTGGGCGAGAACGCGTTCGCGCCGAGGAGAATGTCGTTTCGGATCTTGCATTCGTAATGCTCGAGAAACTGGTGAAACTTGACTCGCGGTATTTGGAGATAGAATAAAAAATGTTGTAAACGCAACGAGTTATTATGTACACTCTTCAGCAACATTTCACAGCGAGGCAAAGATGCATTCTTTTAGAATCGTCACTTGATATAATTTATTATTTAGTAGTGTTCCTATCAGGTGTTGACAAAAATGACGAAGTACAATTTATATTAATTTTTCGTACCAAAGATAATGTCCACAAAAATTCGAGGATATCCAGAGTAGGTCTTTCCGCGGGACCCCCGTCGGCAATCGATGCCTGCTCGACTATCCGGAACGCGTTTTCTTATTCCCTGGGGACGACGATCGCTACAAGTGACTGCCCGTAGAAAAGGACGGGGAGACAGAAGCGAAGAAAGAGAGGAAAAACGAGAGAGCCCGAGTGAAACTCCGTTCGCGGTTGGTATCCGGTATCCACGGCTAATTAGCCACACCTCCGCCACGCTCTTTTATCATTCCAACGTTTCCATCGCTTTCTTCTGTTATCCGCTTGATCCGCGAACCGGCCGGGAAACGGTGTTCCTCTCGCGATACGCTCGAACCCGCGGTCGTCGGAGAAATTTGCGGTCGACGCGGCGAATCTTGCGGAACACCGTTCCCTTACTGTGGGACGGATTAATCTCTGGCAGCAAGCAGTTCATCCTTTCTCTCTCCTTTTTCTTTCCTCTCCGCTTCTTTTATCTCCGTGAACGCGCAAAATGGAGCGGAGGATCGAGTTTAGTGTAACGTAACTGTTCTTCGATACTTGCAAAAGTTTCAGATACAAGAGGACACTTATTTGTAGTCTTTAATTTTTTTAAATTTATTCCCAGGTATTAGAGGAAATAAGTTGTGTTTTTAGTTTCAAACGCCGGTTGAGAACATCGTAAGGGTTAATCTTCGTTTCCAAGTGATCGGTACGAGTAATATTACGTATCCATGATACCGGAGCACGTCGAATTTCGCGACAAGGTAGAACTCCGTTTTCACGCGAATGGAATACGCGGCACTCCGTTTCCCAGCATTTGGAGCGTGCTGCACTCCGTTTGCACGTCGCTGGAATACGTGAAATTCCATATGCGCGTACGTAACAATTCTACACTAGTTAGAACACATGCTGCTCCGTTTCTGAACCTTTAGGACGTCTGCTGCTGCATTTTGACATAGAATTTAACACGGAACGCCTTTTCTGCTCGTTACTCGCGCTATCCAGTCTCTCACGAAAAATTAATCCACGTCACATTAACCCTCTGCGTTCCTTAAATCAATCACCTATTAAATAGGAACCAAAACTGTGCTGTTTCAAATTTTTATACTCGAGTACAATATTCACCTAAGGTTACCTGATAGTAACACTTGCGTCTGTGTTTGATTTTAATCCCAAAACAGGTTTGTACAGATTGAAAATGAAGTAGAAAAATAAATAAGGGACGTTTGGTTTCTTGAAAATCCGGAACAGTAAAATTTCATAAATGATAATACAGAATGTGACAAAATATGACTCAGTCACCTACGAGTCAGTCAAAAACCACCTATGGTTCTGACAAAAATCACATATGGTTCAAAAACCTACACTTCACCTGGAACAAAATTTACACAGTTTGTGCATGATACCCTCGGTTATAAATTGCGTCGTGCTTCATCTCGATAGCTCAAGCAGTTCTGAAGTTGCAAGATTATACCCAACTATTGTTAAGTAGGATAACGCCGGTACACCAGTGGCGGTCGTTAAGGTGTTAAATTCCTGTACCCTCGATGAAGCTGATCCAGATTGCAATCATCCAAATTGTAGTTAACTACAGTCAGGATATATCATATCGTTTATACGAATCCATTTATATGACCGATCTGAGTTGCATAACTGGAGAGAAACTGTTTTATTGTACACTGGTCATATGGGTTACTGGTCACATGTGATGATTATAAGTTGAACGAGGTATATTTGATCACTCCTTCGTTTTGTCAGTAAAAAGTGGCCAATTCTACGAAATCTCTCCAGATGTCCCAACCGGACATTTACAAGAAAATTCGTTAAACGACATCAAAGAGCACAAAGGGTCGAAAGAGTTCCGGAGGAATCTTGATTACTGGCCGAGACAGAACCGCGAGCGCTAAGAAGACTGCTGTCGCTGACAGGGAAGAACCTTGTATCGTATAAAAATGTATGACAGCGAGGAAATGCTATTTTCCAGCTAGGAGAATTCCACGCACGGACGGAACGAATTCCTGATGCTCGACGGAGTTCTGGTATCGATTACCGGCTAGAGAGGCGCATACCTCCGTCGAATCGAAAAATTCGCGTATGCAGAACCGGTCTTAAGAACAGTCTCTTAGGATTGGAAATGTGTAAGAAATTTTAAGACGGCCCCTCGGAAACGGTGCCCTATCTTGATGTACCTATTTCGTATTTATAGAACTGCGACTCTAAACTAGTTCGGAATTATCGAATTATCAATGGTTCAGAAGTTAATCGATACGTATTGATTAGGAAATTGGATGTGTGTACGTAATGTGTGAAACTGGGAAATCTTGACAAATTTGAACATTGGGATATGTACATGTGGACAAATTCCTAATTTCTGAATTCTTTAAAATTTCATAAACTCGTCTCAAAATAAAAAATTTCCAAGTCTAAATTTTCGAACGCTTAAATTTCTAATTATCAAATCTATATGAAATTGATAATATGTACTGTTAATATTTCAATGTTGCCCAAAGTATCTCAATATTGTAAGATATTTGTCTACCTAAATATGGCCATATAATGGGACATCCACAAGCTTAAGAACGAAAAATTCGAAAAGTTGTAAAATTTTCAGAATATCCGTTATAACGCAAGTGTTAACAAGAGAAGTACACCGTATCCGTCGAATAAATCGAAACAATTCAAGTTCATCGTTTCCGTTCCACTAAACCGTTCCACCATTCGAGCACGCGATCCGCTCGAGCATTCGATCCGCGTTCGAGTTACCCTCACGCGTAGAATTTTTCCGATAATTTCTCATGTTCGAACGGCCGGCCAACCACGTTTTCGTCCCTGTCCCCCTATCCTCTCGCGAATCCGCTCGGTTTCAGCGGGGGTCGCGCGACGATCTAAACGCGTCGCTTTAAATCGTGCCGTGGCGTGAGCCGTGGCGAACAAGTGTCAACCGCACCCAGGAACGTAATCCACCCCCTCCATCCCTCCGTATGCTGGTCCACGCACCGTAAACTCGTTTCCTGTCTCCCTCCGCGGGATAGCCGTCAACGTGACGGGACGCGAACCGTGGTCGACGGGGAGAAACCATACGGTCCGGGATCCCCGTAGAAGGAGTTTGGGAAGTTATTTGTAGGGAAGGGGGTCGTAGAAAGGGGTCGATACGTATCGCGATTTGCCGGGGTTATCGGGCACAGGAAGAGGAGGGGGAGAAAGCCGGGTGGTTTCTGGGCCTGTGTCGCGGCTCGCGTGTAGGCACCTCGCCGCCTACGCCCACGTTACCGGACGGCTGCCAGATAGGGATCATCGAGGCGTGTTCTATCGGCCTCATCTCGGCCACCCTCTAACAACCTCGCGCTCTCGACTCCGTGTTCGGGCCGTGAACGAGCAGGCGGGGGAGGGAACGAGGACGGAAGACCCGTTGGCGCCATTGAAGCCCGAGATACGGCGAACGCTTCTATGGCACACCGGGTAGCCCGTGTGCACACAGACGACTACGGGGAACACGAACAGGGGTCTATTTTTGTCGGGTGGCGGCGGCGGTGGCGGGACAAAAAGCCTGCGGCTTCTACCCTGCTCCTCGCTCTGTCTCGCTTCCTCTCCGCGAACGGTTCCACGTTTTTCTCCCGGTCCTCCTCCTGCTCTTTTCACTCCGAGCGCCTCTTTTTTTGCTGCCACGTCGCTTCTGCCGCGCTACGTTCCCGTCGTCGTCGTTTTCACTCGTCCTCTCCATCGGCCGAACCGTCGCGCTCCCTTTCCTCCTCGCTAAACTAGCTGCGTATCGCCGTCCTGCTCTATCGCCGACGTCTCCGTCGCGCCCGTTCCGGCGTCGCCGAAGCAATCGAGCACGCGAGCGACGAGGACGCGAGAGGAAGGAGGAAGCCGAGTCCGACGAGACGGAGAGAGCGTGGCGAGGAAGAACCCCGAGCCGGAGTCGAGCACGGCCGAGTCGAGTCGGGTCGCGCAGAGTCGAGCCGAGTCGAGCCGAGTCGAGCAGGGTCGGGTAGAGTCGAAGGAGCGAGGCAGCCGGCGCGGCGATGGGTACGCCAAGGGCAAAGAGGCGGAAAGAGGAAGAGGAAAGGGAAGCCGCGCGCGTGAAAGACAGAGAGCGAGCGAGACGAAGCGAGACCCAGAGGAGGACGGAATATCCCGCGGGATGGGATGGGTGCAGCGGGTTGGGGAAAAAGGCTGAGGCCGAGGCTCCCTTGGCGGCCCGCTACTAATTGCCGCCGGCCGCTCCTGGCTACGGGCCGCTGAGCATCGCGCCACGCACAACAGCCACCACGGTTATGTTCCATGGGTTAGAAGCGTGACTCTATGCATGTGTGTGTATGTGTTACAGGCCCGAGCTCGGACACTTCAGTTACCCTGTCGCTCTTTCGACACGAGTATCGTCTTATAGCGGTTTTTCGTATATCACCGCTTTTCCCGAATTCGGGATCGTGTCCTCTCACACGAATTCTAGGTACTGCTGTGACTTTATTTCGTACATCTGCACTTGTTTGACTCTCGATATTTAATACAATGTGAGTTTGGTAAGATGATATGTACTCGCCAGGTATCAAACGGTCATAGGTAGACACGTGGATATAATGGTTATTACATGTCTGTTTAGATTGTATATGTCTCTATAGCTACTTAAGAGTTCTCTGCACTTTAGCCTGCCATCTTCTCAGCTGCCAATAGTACACCTTTCTTGGGGCTCTTATTTGAACTTCTATCTATCCAAAACAGTTAAACCTGCATTACAGCTAATCAGGACCAGCTACCATCTTTGGGCTGTTATGTTGACTACATGTGTCATATTTATACATCTATCCAAAATAGCTGAACCTGCAGTATATATCAGAGCCACCTACCATCTTCTCAGTTGTCAATAGTACATGATTCTTTGAACCGTTGTTTAAACTCTTAAGTGTCCACATATGCCTATAAAAAATGATTGAACTTGCATTATAGTCAATCAGATTCAACTGCCATCTCGGATGTACTTCTTTGAACTTTATGTTTATTCAAAAAGTTTGACCCGAAACAGTCATGGACAACTTCTGAGCAGTTTCTCAAAAATGAATTTCTCTATCCATCTACAAATGTGAAATATTAAAAAAAAAATTTGCAAAATCTGAACGATTTTGAATGACGATCGCGTGACACGTATTCGAGCATACACGTTGCACGATAAATCCCGAAAAAACGTAAATTCGAGGTTATACCGTTTGCGGACGATGTGTAGGTAGGTCTGCGTGGCCCAGAAAATCGAGCCGTCCCGAATAAAAATAAAAAAGAAATATCAAGGAAACGAAACGAATCGGCGAACGTGAAAGAGGCGAAGGACAAAAACGCGAGGATCCTGTTGATGAGAGGCGGCGCAGATAAGCGTCAGCCGGCGAAATAATGTTCATCGAGGCGGCGAAAGCGAACGGAAAGCACGTCGTGGCGTCGGTGGGTTGCGCAAATAAATAAGAGATATGTATAGGTAGGCCGTTGGATATATAAATCGATCGTTACGCCGGTTAAATTCGAAACGGCGGCCGTCGGCTACGTAAATAGGCGTCTCGGCCGCGTACAGTCAACAGCAAATCTGCCTTCCCTAGGGATAATATGATAATACAGCTGATAAAACTCACCCGCTCGATGATTTTTAGGAACTTTCAGAAATTTTGAAAACTTGTAGGTTGATTATAAAGGGAAATAAAAATTGTGGGGTCTTGGTCTTGGGTCATGGGGTTTTGATCTTGAGGTTTGGACATTTAAAAATATAGTAGTTTGAAAATTTGGAAATGTAAGAATTTAGCAATTTTGCAATTTGGGGATCTGATAATTAAAATTTGAAATTTAAATGTAGAGAAATTGTGAAAATTGAAAAATCGGAAAATTTAGAAATATAATTTCTAACTTAAAAAGTGAGAAATCTGAATTACTCAAAAATTCCAAAATGTAGAAATTATAATTGAAAAATTCGAGCACTCAAAATGGAAAAATATAAAACTTGACAAGTTCAGATTATCGGAAAAGAGCGTAAGCGCGGGTTTTCTAAACTGCTCGCCTGCTCGTGAACCGGGCCAGCCGTTCGAGGGATCGATCACGCGACCCGAAAGTCGAGGCGAAACCGAAGTTTCCGGCACGATAATCGGGAAACTTGGCCCTCCCCGCTAATTAGCCACGCCGACGACTGGAAGTTATCAGCGGCTGGGAACGGCGATAAGCGACGCGTCAACTTCCACGATCGCGAGTAGTCGCGTTTAATTTTGCGACGCAAGGCTATCGGGTTTAAGGTCGCGAAATCTACCACGGATTCTGCACGCTCTTCGCTTTCTTCTCTCTCACATATTTCACCTTCCATCTTTTCGGATAATTGAGGTACTCTTCGAAAATTGAACCATTCTCAACGTATCTGCAAATATTCCGTGAAATTTTTATGTTATCGCTACTGATACTGGTTCTCAATAATTATGACTCGATCGAACGAAGTTCAATAATTAATATTTTATAAGCAATTGCATTTTCTTTCGTTGAAAATTATGTGGGTCGTTTAGTGAAAATATTTCTATTAAGGCTTGTCTTATAATTGAAAATTGAACCTTGATTTTGTAATCGAGAATTAAAATCTGATTTTCCATTTTTAAAATTAAGGATCGTCTTGTAATAGAAAATTAAGATGCAGGTTTATAATTAAAAGTGAAGGTTTTGTAAACCGAATCAGCTACGTAACATCAACATAACCAAGGGCGCGAAAGAATTCGATCCGCGCAGTACCGACAATTTCCCGCACCGTGAATTCCCCGAGGAGTCCGCAAAAATTCGAGCAGACCCCGCCTTTTTGTCGCCGTGGAAAAAATCGAAAGGACGACACCGAAACGAGCGGCACGGAAAAAAATATCGACGCTTTCCCCGCTCTCTGTTGTACGTAATGGTTTCCAACCCCTTGCCCTAATATATCCCGTATTCCGGATCTCGCAGAACGAGCGCACCCCTTTCGGCCTCCTCTCTCCTCCCGACGTGGGCCAACGGCGCACGATTATTATCACCGACCCTGCTCCGATAATGAAAGTACACGCACGTGCTGGTATTAGTGTCGAGAGCAGCAGGGTTCGCCGCCTGGGTGCATTCAGGTCCAGACCGGGGTGCAGAGGGTGGGGGACACAATGAGGGTGGCTCTCCGAGTCCGTACGCTGTTTCGGCTACGCTGAGTCATGCACTAAAGAGAAACGCGTGAGGTCTCTCTGGCCCGAACCACGCGATACGCTCCTTTACGTGCTGGAATTTTTATTTTTATCCACGAGAACATTTCTACGTTGATGACAGGGTAGTTGAACTTCCAAGGGAAAATACTGCGAAGCTTCGATATAAGCGAAAATGATCTGTTATACAGCGAAAAGATTATACTCATTGATGGGAACCTTCGAGACGCTCGCTGAGTGTCACGTGACTCGTGGTATGTCCGCAGTTTCGATGCAAATATGAAATTTTTTTATTTTTGACTTTTTTGTTTTCAAACTTTTACCAATGTTTTTCTGGCATTTTTCCGATTAAAATGAGACCCAACACCATGTAATTTGCACTATATTTACCGGTTTAATCGATGATAATCAGTTTTGAACGAAGAGAAATATGGTGAGCGAGAAAGAGACGCTGCGATTGTGGCAGAAGAAGAAGATCAAAGATGAAAGATAAGCTTATATCGAAACTACTATATCGGGATACTGTGTCAGCAAAGTAGAATAAAGTTTGATCGAAGCATATAGGAATCTAGGGAGTTGAGGCTCTGGAAATTACTGGACATTGGGATCTGAGTTTTTAGTTTTGGGAATTGAGAGATATTGGATTCGAAGTCGAGATATTTGAGGATCTATGAATTATTTTGACTAATTTTTATCTTTAGCTTTGAATATCAACTTCGATATAGCTTTTAAAAGAGCACAGAAATATTGGGATAATGTGTTCGAACCCGTAGAATGAAAATGTAGAATAAAATTTGTTCCCTTTCCAGAATATCGATTTTGCTTTTGGCGCATTATCGGAAATTTTTTCCCTAAAATTGGGGAAATGTAATTTCCCGGTCATACAGAATCGGTAATCGTCAAAAGAGTATCAAAATCAAAGAATCGCGAAGAAGCCGACAATGAGCCAACTAACAGAACCCGATATATCCCCTCCGCAAAAATCGTTCGCCTTTCACCAAAAATTCCCAAGCTCCACGACAGTGTTTTTTTTCATTTCTTTCACCGGGTGAACGAGACTGTACCCCCGGTGGCGGTGGTTCATAGGGTCGGAATAAAAGAAGCGGATTCAATGGGCAATTTCGCGGTGGCCAAGACTGTTAGCAGAGAATTCAGGGTGCTCGCCAAAAATCCGAGTGCACACTAGTCACCCGGGCGGTTCTCTAGTAGCGGGGCATTATTTCCTGCTCTTCTGGAGGAGGTCAACTGTTTTATTGACTGAGGGTCGGAGGTGCGCGGCCTCGGAACCACGGTTACGGTTAACCGAGCCAAACCTCTGAAATCGTAGCGGGGAATTATCGGTTCAGTTAGCCGCTCTGCTCCGTTTCCTCTTTTTCTCCGCGTGCAAGGACGCGGTTCGCCCCTTACGTCCCTGAAACACTTCGGAGGCTCCCGAGAAACTTCGCAAGGTTTTTCCTGTTTCGGCGTGATCGAGGTGGACCGTGTAATTCTTCGAGCTTTATTCGCAATAAATATTGTTATGCCGCTTGACGAGGATAAGACGTTTGACTCATTGATTTGTACGAAACTTTGTAAATTAGTGCAAGAACATAGACACAATATATCCCGTAATTGGTATAGTGCATCGCTCTTGTTTAGAAGAGAAAATGACTTGCAAAGTTAGCTACAGGGGGTGACAAATAACAAGCTAAGACGTTTGACTCACCGATTTGTATGAAACTTTGTAGATCAGTACAGAAATATCGATATAATATATTCTGCAAGTATGTAGTATATTCAGCAAAAGGGTCTCAACGACGTATATATACGTCATTAGCAACGAAATGGTTTCACGACGTATATATACGTCAATTGCATAAAAAGTCCATTCTTAACGACATATATACAATTCTGCAACAAAAGGTCAAAATTTTCACGATGTATATATACGTCAAAATTTAAAGTCTGAAACTTGATCTGCTTTAACAAAGAAAAATGGAAATATACAGCAGGTATGCGTACAAAGGTGGTCTCCCGAGTTTTTCTCTGCTCGAAAACGGAATGGAAAAAGCAAGGCGTTCCCGATCGGGAAAGCAGACGACGTCCCGGCGATTAGCCATCTCTCTGGATGAAAAAGGAGAAGCGAAAATCGTCGGTCGATCGTCACGGTAACAGATGCCGCGATTGCAGCGTTGAATCGACCGCTTTCTATTGAAGCCAAAGCCGGCCGCAAACTTTTCCGAGCTACACACAATGAAAGAAGGCCGTGGCAACGAACGAACAGCATGCAACTCGCGAGTGAACGATTTTCAAAATCAACCCTGTTAATGGGACACTCGACACGCGCTTCGATTTCTAACTACGTGTGTACATAGAAATTTATAAGTAGACACGTTTTCAATTTCGCTAAAAGAATCTGTTATCTCTTTTTGGAAAGTTGGATGTTATAAATCACTATACTGTTTGCTAGTACTTTATTTCGCGTCGGTTCGGTGTAGACTCGCGTATTACAGAATCGGTTATCAGCAGCTACGTAGGTTAGTGACGTACTCAGTTTAACTAAACAGTACAGTGTACCGATGTCAACCCAGAAGTTGGCGCGTGAGAGTATATTTAGAAGAGCTTCAATTTTTCAGAATAGAAAAATGGACAAACGTCTCGAGAGTGAGATTGCAAATTGCGATCAGCAGTTATTGTCATTTATTCTTATTTGCCGAAGTGTTCACGGTGGAGAGGTTCTATTACGACACGCCAACTCGTGCGTTGATATCTGTACATATCAGAACTTTTAATCTCAACTTTCCCGAAAGTTCGATGCGTCGATTTCCGAACGAGTCCACATCCCTCGTAGCAAGGCACCGTGCGAAGCGCGACCGAAGGGAAAAACGAAAGAGTGGTCGAAAAACCGCAGCGTCGGATCCCTTTCGCAAT
Organism: Megachile ligniseca; assembly: GCA_945859555.1. NCBI lineage: Eukaryota > Metazoa > Arthropoda > Insecta > Hymenoptera > Megachilidae > Megachile > Megachile ligniseca. The sequence continues at coordinate 5,348,354 of OX243790.1, forward strand.
AACCGCAGTCCCCCTCAACGATTTCACCAAATTTCCAGGGAAAAAACCGTACCGGTCCAGGAGCGTAGTCCGGGTTCGGAACAGAGCCGATCGTCTCGTTTTTTCGCCGGCGCAACCGAGCGTGCCTTTTCGACGGTGCGGCGCCGCGAAACGCGTGCGTGCACGTATGTACAGTCAACGGCAAATCTGCCTTCCCTAGCGAAAACATCGCAAACAAAATACCCATCATTGATTTCTAGGGATTTTTCACGATCTGGATGAATGGGGCAATTTTGGAAATTTCGAAATTCGGAGGTCTACTGAAATGGGAATCTAGGAACTTCTCGGTTTAGGAAGTTGGGAATCGGAGTTTGAATGTCTAGGTATTTTATTCAAAAATCACCGAGTAGGTTTCTAAACATCCCCACCTTGAAATCCCTAGATCTTCAAATTCCTATCTTCTCAAATTCCTAAATCACATTTCCATGTCAATACATCAAATTTCGAAAATTCTTGACCCATCGGCAAAGATGTAAAAAATCCCTAGAAACGAGTAAGTGTGTTCCCGGTTGATCGTCACATTTTCTGTAGGAAAAGCAGATTTGCCACGGAGTGTACGAGCTGATGATCGCGTACACACACGCACGCCCACACGCGTAGAGACACATAGAGAGCCGGCACGCTCACGGGCCCGTACTTGTACGGGACCTTTAGCGGCTCGTGAGCCGCAGTCGGGACGATCAATGACAACCCGTCCCCGTCCCGTTGCCCCCCGGGTGCCGCTCGTGTTCACGGAAGGCACGATAAACGCTCTCTCGCTCCGGATCACGGGTCTCCGAGTTCCACGGGTTCCTCCCCCACTTCCCGTCCCCCTGTGCCGTTCTGCCGCCAGCCGTTCCGATCCCCCATACCGCTGTACGCTTCGACGGGAACCCCCTGTCCCCCCATGCCGTAGCATTCGCCCCCCGTTCCGCTAGCAGACCGTGCTGTGCGCTCCTCCTCGGGCTCTCAATCAAGATAGACGCGCGCGAGAGGCTTAGCACCGGGAGAGGAGGCGAGAGCGTCGGCAGAATTTCTCCGTGACTCGAGGGAGCGCGAGATATAGCCACGGCGCGGCCAAGTGCGGCGTGGCGAGGGACGGTGAACGGGCCGAAGCCACAGGCGGCGCAAAACGAAGAGAGAGAGAGAGAAGAGAGAGACTTACTGCCGGAGAGTCGCTGCCGGCGCCGCCGTCGGCTTCGGAGGGGGACAAACGGGTGGGTTGCGTTTCTATAGCGAGGCAAGCGAGCGATGGGCACTCGAGACGCGAGTTCTCGAACAATTTCGAGCGTTCGCGCGCTCAAAGCCGAACACCCCGAGCCGATGATATCTCCGCGGGGAAATTGGAGACCCGCCGCGAACGGACGATTAATTGGTACCCGTTTCTTCGTATCGGCCACGATACTCGTACCGATCCTTTTTTGCTTTTGTTAGAAAAATTGAAATAGCCGCGATAGCGGCACCCTGTGCATCCTGTCGACGAGCTTACACTTTTTAACCCCTTCAACTCTTCGCACTCGAGGATACCGTTCGCCATTTGGTGCCACGGTTTCGGTAAATGCTCTCGAATCGGGTTATGCGTGTGACGTTTAAATTTATGTTGTCATGCATATTATAATTTAAATTCAGCGTATAACGAAAGAAGGATAATTTTAAAGTATTCATTAAACTTTTAGAATCGCAGAGACTTAATCTATGTTATCTAACTGTAACTGTAATTTTAAGATAGACGAATAAAGATGTATTAGGTATATTTTGCTCATACTAATTACTACCCGAACCTCATAAGATCTAGGATGCACCAATAATTTTAACTATCAAACCACTGTAATAATATATTAAAAATGACAATATTATTTTTATAGATAAACCTTGTTCTGCATACTAATGTAGTTAGAAAATATCTGTACAAAAATATACAAGCACGAGCCAATTTCTCCACTACGAGCAACTTACTAAAGAGCTTTATCTGTTATCAGTTTGATAGATAAAGTTTGCTCCAAAATCGATACTGTTCACATATTTGACTGTTACAACCCTTGATGCACCTTATCACATGTACACTAGCTTATCGTATACGACAAGCTTACAAAAAACATTTTACCAAACTTATTACCGTACCGGATAAATTACCTAACTTAATTTCAAATAAGCATATTCTCTGTTACGACAAATGCACAAAGAATATAATTTATCAAAGAGATCTACGATAGTCATAAGTTATTCAACGAACCACACTTCAAGAATTTCTGTCTGTGACATTTCACCGCTTCTATTATTTCAATTTAAGCAACAGATTTAGACAGCCTTTTTAATATTCCAATCATTGCAAAAAGTCTATCTAATTATTGACACTTTTCTTCAAAAATGAAGCACGTGAATTTCATGAATATCTTATTCTTCTACTGAATCTTGCACGCGACATTTATTTTTAACCCCCGAAGTGACCGGCTAGTTTAATATAATCCACTTTTCGGCACTTTTGACAATTTTTCTAGAGGTTTTGGCCCTTTTTAAGAAAGTTTGATTCTCTGACACAAAGTCGTATCTCTCACGGTTTGGCCTGTACGTGTATGGGCATGAGTAGTCGCAATGGGATGTTATAGTATTTTGACTCGCTTTCGCTGGGGGGCTCTCCGGCCCCATTAACCACTTTTGACAATGTATATGGGGGTTTTGGCCCATTTTAAGAAAGTTTTGTTCTTTGACAAAATGTCGTATCTCTCACGGTTTGGTCTGTACGTGCATAGGCATGAGTACTCGGGATGGTGTGCTTTAGTGCTTTGACTCTCTTTCGCTCGCTGGGAGGTTCTCCGCTGCCATTAGCTACTTTTGACAATTTTTCTAGAGGTTTTGGCCTATTCTAAGCAAGTTTGATTCCCTGACAAAATGTCGTATCTCCCACGGTTTGGCCTATACGTTTATAGGCATGAGTACTCGGTATGGGATTTTATAGAGTACCCCGTCCATATATTACAGTACGTTATTGCATATTATAGTATTTTGATTTTGCAGTTAAGTTCGACGATCCGTGGCGTCTCAGAGCCATCGCTAAGAGACGCGGGCAAAGCGCGTTGAAGAGAAGGAGCGTCGTTCCGGCGAGAAAGAGAAAGCGCGGCGTCCGGAGAAGGCTGTGCAGACAGAGAGAGTCGTCGAGCGGTAACGAGAGGGTTGGACAAAGACGAAGAGAGGCGGCGAGCGGATACCGGCGCAGCCTGTCTGTGCCTCTGCTTCGGAAAGTGACTAATGACTAGCCGGCTAGACCTACTCTTCTGCCACCCAGCGAGAGAGAGAACCAGAAGAGCGCACGCCGGCCAGGAAGGGAACAGATACCGGAGAGGTGAGCCGCTGTTATCTCGCGGCCCTCGACGACGGTCAACCGTGAAAAATGACTATCGCGACGAAGAAATATTTTACGGCTTGTGTTCCAGCCACGCTGCGGAGCACAGTGGTCCGCATTCGATTCACTGACATTTTGGCGTTACGTTCGAACGTGGATACGGACATGAAATTTATGAGAAATATTTTTGGGTTAGACTCTTTTCAGATAAACTAGAGCGAAATTAGACTGAATATGGATTTGTGAGGTCTAACTTTTAACCTTTTGCACGCGAAAGGTGACGCGTTCACTATTCAGTTCGAACTTGAAATAGATATTTTTTAATTAAATAGTGTTACGAATCCTTTTGAGGAGTTAGAGACTTGGAAATTTATAAATTTATAAACTTGAAGTTAAAAACTTAAAAATCTGCAAACTTGAAAGCCTTCGGAAATTTGCGAATTTAAAAACTAGAGACCGTATAAATTCGTAAAATTCGAGAAGTTGGAAACTTGCGAACTTAAAATGCTGCACTTAGCAGCGCATTACGGGAGCGTGTAGTAATAAAAGAGCGGGAAAGAGAGGGAGCATCAAGCGGCTCGAATCGAATGAGAAGACGGCTGTTCTGATCGATCTTTCTCCGAGAGCAGTACGCGGAACTGAATCCGGATCGGATGAACGAGGGAACCGGGCAACTTTATGCGCCTGCTCCTCTTCCTTCCGTGGGAAGCAGGGCCAATCCATCTTTCTCCGTCTCTCCCGTTTCTCCCCGTGTTCCTCTGTCGCACCGCGTCGTCGCTCGTTTTCCTCGTTACTTCCGCGCCTGGAATCCCACGCTTACGCCGCCGCGGACGTCAGAGGCGTAAATCCGAGAGAGCTTCCTGGGCTGCGAAGCGTCGCGGCGTCGTTAATGATAGCTCCGAGCCGTTCTGCCTTTCTGCCGCCACACCGCCACCTTCTCTCTTTGCCCCGTACGCCTGAGAACGCTCTTGCCCGCGCTTTATACACACTGCCTCCTTCTTCTTCGACTGGAGCACCACCGTCTCGAACACGGATCCGTCTATTTCGGAAACGAGGCTGACGAATTTTTATTCTACCGGCTTTTTGTTTTCATCCAGAACGATAACCTTGCGTTATACGAAACTCCTCTGGGTATCACGATACCTATGCACTCTTATTTGAGACACCATAGCTTCAGATTGTGTCCTCACATTTTGAGAGAAACAGTCATCGAACAACATGAGTTTAGACTGAACACGCCCTAGTGTATACGAAAAATGCATAAATAATTACAAAAATTCATAAACTCCAATAATTCGAGGACTATAAACCTAAAACTCAGAAAATTTAGCAACAAATAAAAAATCTAAAAATTCGAAATTTAGAACGAGACATCCACGTTGAGCCAATCACCCGGCCGCCAACGAACTCGTTAAAATAAACCGAAATAGCAAAAACAGTTAAAAAACAAATACGATACTAGCAAGAGGAGGTTCGAAACGGCAATCGAAAGGAACAAACTGTGTGCGGTGATCCGAGGAACTGTTCGAATCGATTCCAATCAGAGGTCTTTCTCTGGCTTTCTCTCTCTCCGTCTGGCCGACGGAAGATCGATTCGTTCCGTGCGCGTAGATCACCATACAAGCTCCCTCGGTTTACCAGACAACTTATTATCGGTTATTTATCACGGGCGGCCCGTGACTGAAATTTTTCACGGCGAGTATCAAGAATTCGAGATCCTACGTTCCACTTGCGACCATGACACCAGCCGCTGTGAGAAATGGAGGAGGCATTACGCGCCTGGGACCGAAGGCCGGCTGTTGGACCCGTGGCCAGAGAAACTGCTGCGAGCTGGATAAAGCTGCGAGATCTGGGTCGGAAGGCGGACAGAAACGGAGAACGAAAGAAATGCGCGAGAAGGTGGAAAAATCGAGCGTAGAATTTTTATTCCTGTGTGTCACCGTACGAATTGTATGAAACTTTATTGCGTGATGGTCGAGGAAAGTCTGTTATCTTTTATCGTGACGCATTTTAAATTTTTGGTTTTTGAGAAACTTTCATGAGCTGAGCACTCGAGTGCAGGTTTTCGGTTTTTTATTAATTTGCAACTTTTTCGGTTTCGGGATTTTTCTTTGTTAGGTTAATAAATTTGCAGATTTGTAGATTTGTAGATTTCTGGATTAGTAAAATTATAGATCTGTAGATTTGTAGATTAGTACAATTATAGATTTGTAAATTTGAAAATTTCTGAATTTTCAAGCCTTCAAATTATTAAATTTCTAAACCTATAAATCTGTAGATTTATAAATCTAAAAATCTGTAAATTCATAAATTTGTAAATTTTCAAATTTGAAATAGAATGTTAAAACGTCATAAACAACACTAAAAAAATGATATCAGTTGCATATCTTGCTATATTGCATTTTTTCAAAAAGAACTTGTTAATGTAGTGTCGACGGCAATATAACGAGAGTAAACTCTTCACCGCTTGTCTAGTCGCAGTCGTTTTCGGTGCAGGCGAGATCTGTTCGTCGACCACAGACGATTCCTCGCCGGATTCACGCGGCGATCCACGAAACGGCGAGGTTACGGGTCGGGAATTTATCTCGGGGGGCAAGTAGTAGAAAAACCGCGAGAAATCTCGGGCACGGCTGCCAGGAAAATGGATCGCGCAAGCGGAAGAGGAACGGCCGTGATAGCGGAGAGAGAGGGAGAGAGACTGGGAGAAAAAGAAAAAGGCGTCCGCCGCTCTCGGATAAGCCGGCTGCTTAATTACAGCTAATTACACGGATACGTACGAGGATCGGTCAAATATAAACCGGAATTTCGTCGGGACTCATCTATCGATTAATACGCTTCCGTTAGACGTCATTTCCGTCGATTTCTATGCTGATGAATGGCTTTTTATTTTTGACTTTTATAATCAGTTCTACCTATTTATATGTAGTTTTATAATGAATTAGTAGTTTTATACTGTCACAATAAATTACATTATATAGTACTTCTTTACTGTTGTAATAAATTATTATAACACTACTCTTCATTGACTTACTTGCACATCTAGTCTGCTACATGTCAGTATATCACATATGTTATACATGTATGTATGTTATGTATAGTTGCTTTTTTCATGTATGTATCATATGTGTCTTTTCATATGTATATCAAGTTGAATGTATGTCAATGTATATTTCACTGACTCGTATATCAAGTCTGCTACATATGAGTATGTTACATATGTTATACATGTATGTTATATATGGTTGCTTTTTCATATATATCAAGTCGAATGCATGTCAATGTATATCCCACTGACTTGTTTGTATATGAAGTCTACTACATATGAATATGTTACATATGTTATACATAAACGTTTTGACTTCGCACATGAAATTTGATACATATCCATATGCCACACATATTTGACAACTAGTACATCAAATTCAAGACTTGAGTATCAAGTTTGGAACACGTCAGTACGTTACATATCGTTGCCTTACTCGTACATCAAGTCGAATGCATGTCAATACGTTATGTTTGACTGACTTACGTAAATAGTCAGCAGTGGCTCCGTTCTTAGAAAAACGCCAAGCAACGGAGCTTCGATCCAGTTGGCCGGAGCCTTGCCGGACTTTACCTGGAATCACCGTTCACTGTTCACCCGATACCTATGGCATGGCCCCACGTAACGCGCCGCGTCGCTTCCGCGATTTCTCGCTCAACGCCGAGGTTTCATCACGCCGCGATTACGCTTCGCACTTTGCCGCGGGACGATCCCCGGTGAAAAAGGGAGAGATTGAAAGTTGGAGCGACGGGAGATGCTTCGAAAGGTTGATCGCGAATTTGATATCGTATAACGCGATACACCTATCCGTTCCAAGATGAGATGGAAAGGCGATGCTGCCGGTGCATTTCTACTTTTCTTTTTTCACTCATACTTTGCAATGTGTAACTTCCATCTTGCATATTCCACATCTGGATTGCTGAATCGTGTCAAAATTTTGTCACTCGCGACATTCTTCATAATTGAAAATGTGGATTTGTCAAATCATGTAACACTTGGGTTCACCCTTAATTTTGAAATAATTTTTGTAAATCGTCTTTAGAGCTAGATGAAGGTGTAATATTTCACCTAATGCTGCAGGCGTTCAGTGTCTCTTCAAGGTGTCTCACAGCTAGTTACTCCTGCAAGGGGTAGCTAACGTGATTTAGTACAACCTTTTTTGGATGTATTAGGTTTTTGTCCACTCTCAAAGGTACACGAGAATCAACAAATTAAACCTGAGGACATAGCATGGCCGTTTAGGGTACTTGGCGAAGCTTCGAAAGGTGAAGTGTGCTCATGTAAGACACATGACCCACCCTGACTATTCGTTGATTTCTATTTTACTTAGACGTTTATTGTCGCTGTTATTAATCTATGACGATTACTATGATGAACTTTGTACATCCTTCCTGCAACTACCTACATCAAGATATTCAAGAGATTATAAAATAGAAATTAATCAGGTGTGACGAATTAGAGAATCAAATGGAGTCTCGTTAGATAAAAAGAGTGGGTGTCTGACATTTCACCGGTAATAATCGCGCGAACGATTTGACAGGAAAAACCATATTGGGCCATCAGAAACAGGAAAACGTGGAACGATAAAACGTCCGCGCGTTAGATAGAACCGCAGCAAGTGTCGTTAACTGTAACCGGCACGAATTGATCAGCGTTTACGGTTGGCATGGCGGAGGACGAAGTGGTGGTATCGCACGTTTGTTTAACGTTCACCAGCAGAAATTTAAAAACTACGAGCGAAACCGAATCGAAGCAGACGGAGTGTGTTTATACGCGGTCAGAGTATATTCGATACGGCGTCGGACAAATGTGCGAACTCAATATGAAGTATTTTTAGCGCGGCGCGCTTCGAAAGCGTTCGGTGGCGAACATTCGGCTCGTGATTTCGAATTATTCACTTCGCTTCGATCCGACGGCCGTTTCTTCGATGTTTGATATGGTATTGTTCAGAATTGGGCTATTTGGTTACGGTAACCGAGATTTCGTTTGAAAATATTTGGGGAAAAATATTTGGTTGTTTGTTGGGGGGTGTTTGCGCCGGCGATGGGCATCGCATGTCGAAGGATTCGGGGGCATTCGAGTGTTTGATCGATTTCATAAGAGATCATAGATCTCTTTTTATAACCTCTCAAATCTCAAAATATATCAATTTAAAAATCTGTCCAATTTGTTAACATTCAATTTTAAAAACTTAGCAATTTAAATGTATTAAACAACTTGAATATCTTCAAACTGAGAAATTAAAATCTATCAGTGCCCGGTTTAATTTGAAAATTCCATCAAATATAATATTAAGATATTTTAAAACGTCCTACCTAATTTCACGAATATCTAAAAAAACTTGTTCGTATTCTACGTAAGAGATAAAATATCAAGTATCTGCAAATGTTCAAACTTTCGAGAGGTTCGAAGCAAGCTCAGAAAACGCCCGAGCCTTAATTCGCTCGTCCCGAATTTCCCGGAACCGATCGTTCATCGCCGCAAAATTGCAGCCTCCGTGAAGCTGAAACCAGCTACGACCGCGAAAAGCACGATAATCCACTCAGACAGAGACTCACCTTGTTGTGCGGCAGCTGTGTGGGCACGTACAACGGCGGATCCAATCCGGGGCTCGTCACTGCATGACGGCCGATAATCCTGTCCGCTGGTTTCGCGTCGTATCCTTCCGGTTGGCCGATGTGGAAGCCCTTGCTCTTCACCCAAAATCGGAATTTGCTGTTCTCCGCACTGTTCACCTCCTCCCCCCTCAATGTCCTCAATATACGCGCGTACTTTTTGATCGTGATCGTTTTGGTCTTGGCCAAGTCCCCGTAAGTTTTGATCACCCACGGTTGATACGCGTTGAACATACCGTCGTTCTGAAACTTCTTGGGCATTCCGGCACTGTCCGTTTGTCCCTTCTGCATCCCGAAGGCCGCGGAGCCGTTCACACCCGGGGAGATGCCCGGGAACGGCATGGGCACGTTCTTCGAGTCCATCACGTTGCCCGGGTTCCCGTTACCGACGTAGCTGCCGTTCAGACCCGCGGAACCGTTCGAGCTGAGAGATCCGCCGGTCATGTTCGAGATGTCCAGGTACGACACGGACGAGCTCTTGCCGAGGTTGGTCGCGTTCCCGACGAACGTCGCCATCGACGAGGACATGTACGGAATCGGGGTGGGCATGCTGAGACCCCCGGCGCAAAGACCGGCGTTTGGACTGGGCGCCATGCTCAGTCCGGGTACGGACGCGTACGTGGACACGTCGGACATGTTCGTCGAGCCTGTCCAGTTGTTGGACAAAACGCCGTTGCTCGTCACGTCCGTGTTGGACACGGAAGTCTTGGACTGCGCGTTCGACCTGGACACGGATCCTCCTCGGCTCTTGGACGCAGGGCTGCTCTCCGGGGACGACGACTTCGAGGCGTTCGTGGACGTCCCGCGGGATTTCTTCGCCGGCGGCTCGTCCCGGGTGCCGTTCATCGAGTTCAGGTTACCATGGGACGGGCTGTTGTTGTTCTCGGACCTTGATCGCTTGCTGGACGAGCCGGTGGACGCGGACGTGGATTGGCTCGACGGGGTCGGCGAATTGTTCACCGGCACTCTGCGACGGAGACCCATTGTCGCGCTGGCCATTATTCCCGGCTATATTTAGTGAACGCCCGGTCGCTAGCAGGTTTCTCTGACGATCGATTTCACACTGTCACCAGTTCACCGTCCGCGTCGTCGTCGATCACCGAAACCGTCAGCCGCCAGCATTATAGTTCGGACGAGTATGTACGCGCGGGACGAGCTACCCGAATGCTGGCCACACGGACGCACACCGATGGGTTGTTGTCCTCGCTTCCGGGACGCCGCAGGAAAATCGACGAACTTCTCTCTCCCGTCGGAGTCTGCGAAAGAAAAAGAACACGTGACAAGTGGAATTAGCTATGCACGATTAAGCGGCGGAAACGTTTAAACGAGGGCGCCGCTAATGGACTAGCGGGCAAGTAGGTGGAAACCCGGCTCGAAGTTGGGGCGGGGACGCGACGGATAATATGCGGCTGAAATTCACCTACGAAATTGCTTTCTACTGCGAGCCTTGGAGGATTCATTTTTTTTTCGACAGGAATAACGCTCACCGACGTGACACGCGTTAAAAAATCGAATTTGATAGCGGTTCCCCGAGCGAAAGTGGATGGCTTCGCAGCTGATAGCGCTCGCAGCCGAGTTTGAACTTTTAAACAGAGTTAAAAACTACCCTCCGACTTTTTTCCAACGGACTTCTAGAAAACTGCGGAGAATATTTAGCTATTTGTTCTTGTATACCGACAAGGGTACACCGATTTAAACGCGAGGTAGATGCGCGTGTCGATTCGTTAATGGATGCGATGATCTTAATAAACTTCGACAGCTTCGATGGCTTTTCAACGCGTCAGAATCCTTATCCGTTTGAGAAGACTGTTAGAAGACTGCCAGTCAGGATTAAGTCTCGCTAAGGAACAGCTATGTTGCGCTCAAATGATAGTGTTAAAATGTTATACGATTTAAATCCAATCGGTACTCAAGATTATTCGAAATACGCATTTTCTAATAAAATGGACGTTTACAACGTAACTTTATGGACGATGAATTGAAAGATTAGTAGGATGTTGTAACTGGTATGCATTGATGGTACACGATGATGCAAATTTTTATAAATTCTATTAGTAATATAAACACAAAATTATTATTTCCTCTTATAGAAATTTTGAATGAACGGTGATTATTTTACGAGAAGGTGGTAAAGTATAGTTTTGAATTGACGTGTATATACGTCGAAGTTAGCCGGTTAAAGATTCCGTAGTTGGGACACGTAGCCATCTCATCGGGAAATAAAAATGACAAGAATCTTGCGGTGTTTTCTGATACCCGAAAACGGCACGTGTACCGCTACCTCAATATGGCGGGCGTACTCGACACGCGAAGGAAGTTCGTGGCTGGTTAAATAACCGGTTTCCTAATTCGTCGCGCCGTCCGAGTCCCGCTCGTGTTTAATTGCATACCATCTATGTCGCCTTGCCGCCGTTCTAACACCTGTCTTACGAAAATCCATTAGCAGCGCGCATGCACAAGCGAATAGTCGGCTGACGGGGAAATTTGTAGCCATGGTCGCGAACGGTTAGACGCACCATTACATCCCCCCTTTTCACACTTTACAATCGCTTCATCTAATCGATCAAACGCTCTCAAAAAAACTCAAAAGAAATCATTTTTAATATTCAGATGTTCCAAAATTTAACTTCTTCAGGTTAAAAACTACCCCTTATGCGTAATTGAATTTAAAATAATCTGTCGTTCTGACGAAATGTATAGTTAATTGCTTGTTTCATGAGTAACAGAGAGTTTTGACAACTTTTTGATAATTTGCAAAACACTTCGAGATCTCTCAAAGAAAGGATCTAGTTAATTATCTCGAAGCACTTTCCCAGCGAAGAAGAAAAAACGTGAAACACGAAAATGGAGAAGCGAACTTTTAACATCCCCCAGTGAACACGTCCTCTCCTTCCCGCGTTACGCCCCATGATTCCAGCCCTATCTGAGATCAAACTAACCCCCCTGTCGGGCTGTTATGATCGAGACGAGACCCCCTTCGATTAGGGGATGGAATCGCTGAAACGCGTTTCGTGCATCCCGGTTGAAGTCCAACCCCACGTAACGGCACGACTATTAATGATGTTTGGTCTGGGCGAGATATGGAATTTTTATGTTTTAGTGCTTCTCTTTCTATCTACAGATCTTTGTTAATATTCACCTATTTATTGCAACTTTACTATGAACATTGGTGCGTTAACGAAGTTTTGAAAACACTTCACAAGCGTATTCAAAATTCGAGTAAAATTGATCACAGCTGATTTAATGTATGAGTGCGTCACGAGTGCGTCACTTGCCAGATTCGTCAAAATAGTGCAAAGGGTTAAATCGAGAATACCTCACCGTTGCTATTAGTAGACTTTCCGGGTGATAATTAGTGGATAATTAAACGGTAACAATAAAATTGAACCGTGCCACTAAAACGTTAATATTAGCTCGGTATCAGAATAAATGTAGTCGCTATCAGTTAGTGGCGAACGTTTCGAGACAAGCTTGTCGAAAAAGGTAATTAGAGCAGCCAGTTCGGATAAGTGAAGCAGATTTTGTTTTCCCGTAATTATCGCGCACGATACGACAACCGTAACGAACGGAGATACATAGAGATAGCCTGTGTCAGATAATCGCGAAGTAAAGCCAACGTCGTACACTAATTCAATAAGGCCGATCGAACTATACTCCACGATAGCCTGGATCGCATAATGAACTCGCCGCGACGTATCCGCGGCTCCTTCAGATAACAGAAGCCGAGAGAACCGCGGACAACGATTCGAGAGTGAGATCTACAATCGTGAAAATCCGTTTCGCGACTATATCTTAGCGACGTTACAACGATCACCAGCCAATAAAATTGAAATTATCTTCGGCTTTTCTCGGATAAAGATATCCAACCGAGCGAGGCGGATCCACGAACGGCGAGAACGTGTTTCTGGCATAATTTTGTTTCGTTAAAAAGGTTTCGCTGTCACTCATCGGTGGACACTCGAATTTATTCAAGAACGTTTAATCCGCCGCCGTTCTTTCGACGAAGTTGAAGAACTTGTTCGTCACGGCCGACGAGGTCGAAAAGAAGTGGTGAAAATGCTCGTTTTCGAAGATGGTCGCCGCCAGTTACGAAGGATTAGAATCCGAGGGAACGATAACGAAGCGAGTCCAAGAAGGGAGCCGATGAAACGAGGCCGATAGCCTCGACGCGATATAGAAACGCTCCTTTAGGTGGCAGAAACGAGGTCTTTAGCGCGGTGGCTTAAGACGCCGCACCAGCTTACTGTAAATTATCTTCTGCGTCATTATCAAAGATTGCGCGAGCGACCAAGAATGAAAATTGAGGGAAAATCGTTGCGGGACGAGGCCTATTCTTCTCAAGCCTTCGCGAATACCTTTCGTCTTCGTTCGAGAAAATACAAGCAACGTGATGCTGAACACTCATCTATACCGTAGGATTTGTGTGTAAAAGATACTTTGTTTATGGACACTAGGATGTTAGATAGCCATCATACGTAGACCACTGAGGATCAAAGTAGACGTGCGGTAGATCAAAGGAATTGTTTACTTGGATATTTCTGTTTTGATATACACCTTCTAGATTTGTGTACCTACATCGCTAACTTCTTGCATTCCAAATTCCTAACTTCCTAAATTCTCAAATCTCCAAATTCTTAAATTTCTAATTACTAATTCTAAATTCTGAATTTCTTAAATTTCCACATTGTCAAATATCTCATTTTTAAATTACCAACGCCTTTATTCTGAAGTCTCCTTTGCAAATGACCACACCCACATTTCCTAAATTGTCAAATCCTAATTACCTCCATACGTCCCTAAATCCCCCAATTTCCCCAGCTTCCTAAATCCTCAAGACCATAAATCTCCAAATTCCCAAACCACATTCTTGAACCTCCAAATTCTCACATCTTCAATTTCCAAGTTTGCAAATCCCCACATGCAAAATTCCCAAAACTTCATGTCCCTAAATCCTCAAACCCCACATCCTAAATGTTCAAACAGTAAAACTCCCTATACTTAAAATCTGTCTCCAAAACTTCTCAAATCCCCATATCAGCAAATTCTTAAATTGGTCCACCACCGTCCCTCTTCAGTACCATCACCGAAGACGAATCGAAGAACAAGGGAACACAGGGAACGAGCCTTGACACGGCTCTCAGGAGATAATCAGATACGTCTAATCAACCGGCTGTCTGGGAAAAACTAGATCCTTGAAATTGCCCGCATGCTGCGGAATTCAGATATCGCGCAGCAACGGACCGAGGAATGTCGCCGGCACGAAGCAGCGTAAGCTGCTGCGGTCGCAGGTAAAATTGGAGCGGTCGAGGCTGAACCGAGCGATGGATGCCGACGCTGGAGCCCGTTAACGCTTTGACTGCGACGCTAAATTCGCTGAATGTTCCAGTGTGCGGTCATTTTATTTTCGACGACTCTAGTTTATCGCTCTGATAATATTCGGACACGTTCTGCCACTTCTACATGATGCTGGTGCAGACTTGCAGTCTGCGCTATAAGTAGAAATCGTTCATTTTGTGGATTGTACTGAATACTCTATATATGACATAGTCCATATTGTACAGACTATTCTATGTCGTCGACTGTATAGTCTATACCAAGATTATGGTATACAGTGTGAGTACAGCACCTTGATACCAAATAATTTTGCCTGATGCATTCTTTCGTGTCACCAATAGCAGCCAGGTTATTCAGGTGTCTTACAAGCCTTACTATTGTACTACAGAGTCCACATCAAGACTATATCGTATAGCGTCTAAATCTATTTTTGAAAAATATCCCAAGTATATGAACAAATCATGTTAACCAACGCATATCAACAGTAACATCCAAATACCCCTATTTTTGATTCATCGGAAAGAGTACCATAAAAATTGACGATGCTAATATGTCCCATTCGTCCCATTCGTCGACAATTAGTTTTCCGGTAGGAAATAAAAAAAACAGCAGAAAATATAGCGAGCAATAACGAAAGTTAAATGATTCGCTGTCGGACAATTAATAGGTCCTTTCAAATGACGAGTTAACCAATCGTCGTTCCGCAAATCCAATGATCCGAAAACAGTTTACGTTTTTGTCCCATTAATTATTTCTCGTTAGCAACGTAGCGGGTGAATTTTTCCGGCGAAAACTCGAAAACCAATTCCCGTCCCGATTTTCCGCGAGGCCGTCCGTCCCAATTGGCCGCTAAACGCTAAACGCCTCTCGCCAATTTGCCGCGCGTCACCCACGTCCAGGACGTGCAATCGATTATCGTGGTCGAAACTCGCGGCAGTCGATACCGGATACGATATAACCCGGGCCTCGATAACAAGCCCGCGCTCCTTTTGGTGGCAGAAACCAGGTCCTCGCCGAGGACGCAGACCCGGCTTAAAGCTACACACAAGTCACGTACCGGCATGGGACCACCAAGTATTATGGCGCGTCCTCCACCCTTCCAGACCTCTCCCTCGACCTTTTCTCTCTCTCTCTCTCTTTGGCTCTCTCTCTCTGTAGACCCGTCATATACATATTACGTGGCGTATAATGTAGGTGCCGCTTGCACACCGAGGCGGCCCGGTGTCACGCTACGTGCTTCCTGCCCGCAGGCCATGGTGTGACAAAAGGCCTTATGTCCGCCCGCTCGTGGAACACTCGTGATCGCAATGTGTAATCAAGCTCGCATGGCCACTGTATTACCACGTACATCTACCGTGGCCCGCGGCCATCCGCTTGTACGTGCACGAGCCACACGCACGCGAGTACGCGCCGCTTTTGGCCGGCCGTTTCCCGCGCAGGACGCGACCACCCTCCATTTCGCCCCCCCTTCTACCACCTTCGTTCCTCGATCGGTTTCGCAAACCCGGCTATCGGCGCCCACTTTTCTACTCGATTCGTCTCGCCGTACACCGTATACCGCGCCCAAAAGTGACCGCTTTTCGAGGCGCACCTCTTGCCGGACACTCGCCGCTCTTTTATGAACCGTTCACGGACTACGATCATTAGTGGTCGGCTACTTTGCTCGCTTAGTAGTCAGGTATTTTGCCCGCTTAGTAGTCGGTAGACATATTTGGTCACTAAACTGGTCACATCATTCTTCCATATTCCCCAAATGCGAGCCGATAAAAGATGAAATGATTTCTGGATCAAAAATGCGGGTGTACATGGTTTGAGGATTTGAAAGTATAGTCAGACTTTGCGTTATGTGTAGCTATACGTCGCATTGTACATACAGCTATACTTCATATGATATATACAGCTATACTTTGCGTTATATACATCTACGCTTTGTATCATACAATGTACACCTATACTTCGCATTTTATAGCTACACAACGCGTTGTGTACAGTAGTGCTTTGCATTGTAAATGTACAGTTACACTTTTGCATTTTTTTGTATGACCGTTCGGTTGTCAGATAATTGCGTTTTTCCTGTTTCGTATCGAGAAGTATCAGGCAATCGGCTGAACGGTTTCAGACCGAGCATGAGCGATAAAATGACGTCCGTTGATCGAAATCGTTGCGTGTATCGTGTATAAAACTTGTGTTATGTCCACCCGCCATTAGATGAGCCCTGACGGCTTGCGGAACAAAATGGTGGTGTAATCTTTTAGCGCGGGAGATGTACTTCACATATTTTTAATGTGGATTAACGATTGTCTATGTATATCATATCATATAGCAATTGTCTGAACATGATATACATCATATAGCAATTGTCTATACACCATATATATCATATAGCAACTGCCTACACATCATATACATCATATAGCAATTGCCCACAAATTGAAATTACTTACATATATGATCCCTAATGTGGTTTGCAACGTTAATTTATGTGTTGCAGTCTGCAAAGCATGGTGGTAGCATATAGCATATTTACAACTGAATACAGAAATATTGCATAGTAGTGCTTTTATGCTACCAGGTGTTTCAAACGTTTAACTATGGACATGTGTTCATATTTTCATGTGCTCAATACTCTTTACGCTGTGTGATCGTGTTTCTCAATAGTTTCATGACATCAGTTTACTATGCATTTGCTCTCAATTACTGATTCTGAAACAGTTAAACCTGTTCTAGTAGTTAAACAAAACTAGTGATAAATATGACGCACCGTGCGTCATCGAAGTATGAAGGGTTAAAAATTTGATGAACCTCGACCAAATTTGAATGCAAACCCCCAACCGTTTCGTTAGCAAACGTATCCACAAATTAATATCATGCAAAAAGGAAAAAAAAAGGAGAATGCGGTTGGCAAGCGTTCATATACCTAACCGTTGATTTCTTTTGAATCAGCTGAATTTCCCAGCGTTTTTCCGCAAATTAAATGCGAGCAAAGCACGGGTACCGACGAGAAAGTTAAGAGCGGAAAAGGGCAATCCTGCCGGACGAGAGCCAGTTGGTGCATGTTGCACTTTTGGCAGTTTGCGACCCGTGTTGGGATGCAGTCTGGCCCGAGTAACGTGTTTACCTAGACTATTGATCGAAGGGAGCGAGATCTCTGTGTTCGGGCAGAGAGGTGTGCAGCCTGCGGAAAACTTCGACCCCCCGTCGGATGGTCGGGAATTTTTGTCGAGTTTTAGCCGGATAGGTTACGGAAATTCGAGAGGCCACGGATAGCCGGGCGTATCTATGCGTCAGGAAACTTTCGAGACCCCGGCTCGACAACTCGACGAGCGTACACACACGCTTTACGATCCGATTTTATATTTTCCAACGGCCCGATCTGAATTTTTCTACGACTCACCACTTTTTCAGCCACCGCGGAAATTCGATTTTTCGACCTTACTTTTCCGATACTGCGCTTTTTTCTTCGTTTCTCCGCGTTCGATGTGCAATTTACGAAGTGACACCGGGTGTTTAGATGGTGCACGATGGGACGGCATTTGTGGCGGAGCTACTGTTATCGATGAATATCGATAGCGACCGGAATCGATACATATCGATAATATCGCGGAGGCAAATAAATGACTGAGGTAGAATGTAACCTGCGATTTTATCGTTCGAACGCAATTTGTTCTTGTCTGGACTTCGAATCGAACTTAAACTAATCTGAGACGCAATTTTAATTATTCTCGGCTGAAATTAAATTGGATCGCATGTTATTCTCTGCGATTCCAACCTAACCTGGTACGCAATTTTAATTCTTGAAATTAAGTGGGACTAAATAGTCTCTAGAATTCTGTTATTTTTACTTCAACTTTGAAACTAACCTAGTACACAATTTTAATTCTCTGAAATTATGTTGAGTTGTGAAATTTATGCATGAATCAAAAAGAATTGAATTATCGAATTGGATTGAGTTTGAAGAAAAGCTAAGTTACGTTTGGTTTAAATGAAAATAACTAGATTTTAATAAAATTTTGTATCAAGGTAAGATTGAATCTGCATTTATTTTAACAATAACGTTTTCTCAGTCATTTGTTTTGAATAATTGTCAACTTATAACACTAAATTTGAAATTTTTTTATGGTGTTAGATTAACTGCACCAATACTTATTTTTTTATGCAAAAGTTTACGAAGCCAAAGTTTTTAATGTTAACATTAAACTAGCAAAATGCACAAAATTTGTCTATTTTCATTTTCGATTAGATTTTTAACTTTCACTGCTTCTGACGCACATGGTGCGTCCTATTCGTTGTGTGATTTTTTACTCGAAAATATACTTTTGAACTGTCGGATAACAATAACAAAATAAATTTATGTAAGATTGTGTTGTAAATAAACTGAATAAAATTATTTTTGCTGCGTTTTCTCAAAATATCACAAATTTTAAAATGGAAAATGTTTATCTCTTCTGATACTTTTTTCTTGTTATTAATTACGGAAGTTTAAAATATATTTTGAAAGGGTTGAGACAAGTCACTGTTGCAAATATTGCAAAATTATTGTATAATGTAAATATCGTAAAATTATCATAAAACACTATGAATACCAAAAATTATTATTTAATATAAATATTGAACAAGAAAAAAAATATCGTAACAAGATAAACGTTACCGAAAATTTCAATAATAGCGAAATATTCATTTATATTCGATAAACAAATTGCACGGTATATTTGTAGCATAATTGCTAAATGTCACCCAATAACAATAACAGTTATCACACAATATTTTTCTTTCAAAATACAACACTCAACGATAAATATTCGACGAAAAACGCAGCAATTATATCAGCAGTGTTATAGCAACAATTTGATTTACTATCGCAACTCGAAGATCAAACTAGTTCGAAACACCATAACTTTCATATATTATAAAACTTAACGCGGCAATTTTAAAAATTCGGAACTCGAGTAAAAACTGCAAATCGTAAAAACTATAAATCACGAAACACTATTTAAATTTTGAAAGACCAAAGAAAATTATGAAACACTAAGAACTAGTGAAAAATTTCACACAACAGAACGCATCACAACTGTCAAAAACAGAAGAAACACGAAAGATCCAACAGCAAATACCTCGGAAGAATAAAAAAATCCCTCGATCCCTCAGAGTCAGCTTCACCGAAAATTCAAAAACGTCACTGTCACTTCGCGCGCCGATTTTGAACGAACGCCAAACACTTTCTCCAGCAGAAAAAAAAACCAATCGTGATCACCGTCGACGAAAAACCCGTTCGATAAATCGTAACGGTCGAAACGTTCTGTCGGCAGGACGACGAGTAAGTACGCGTTTCTCCGGTCTCCGGATCGGAATCGTTAATTCCACGGGAAGTCGTCGGATCTCGTAACGGCACAGTCGGCGCGGAAAAGGCGACTGGTGGGCAATTTCTGCGCCAGTCGGTTCTAATCCGCCGTGAACAGCCGCCTTTCGTGATGCCCGTTACGCGGCGAGGAGAAAACGTCGAACGCTTCGGTGTCCCGAGTGGCAGTAAGTTGAATTCCCAAACGGGCGGGTGTGGCGACCGTCCCGCAACGGGCACCGAAACGGATGCCGCTATCTCCTCCGACACCCCGGTGCTTCTCTCTCGCTCCCTTCCCGATTCCCAACTTTCTTCGCTCGAACGTTTTTTTTTTTTACTTCGGTCGAAAAATTGCCGAATAAAAGCGTCTTTCCGCGGCACTTTTGCAGCGCGGAAAATTCGATCTCTGATCGAGGATCGAGCGGACGTTCGAGAAACTCGTAACGAACAAAGAAAGAGCCTGTCGGTGGAAGGGAGATCGAGGATCGTTCATTCATTTCCATATTTATGGAACATCGAGACGCGGTTTCGCAAGCTTTAACGAGCCGAGAAAAAAGCGCAGCCGCGGCGAGTAACGCACTCGCGATTACCGCCGCCTTTTCGAATCGCCGCGACGTTATCGGCGACGGGGTTGTCACGCGAGAAACAATGAAAAGTGCACACGGGACACACTCACTTGTTCGCGATGACTCGCCAACACTCGTGAAAAAAGTTGACCGTGCGGTGAAAAAAGAGCGACACGCCGCGAAACTCGAAAAAAAGAGCGAGAACACAGTTAATTCGCGCGCTACACAACACTATCACCGACCTGTAACACGGTAAGCAGCCGAGTTCTCCTGGATCCTCGCGTATCCAGCGTGACGATCCGTGCGTGCCGCGTGTCCACGTTCCGAAAGTGTCACCTCCCTCTCCGAGTCCCGGCTTCGGACGTGCACCGGCGAAGATTCGTGAAAGGAGGAAGAAGAGGCGAGAGATCGGGTTGGACGATGTCGGTGGCGCGCACTTCTACGCTCTCCCTCGGTCTTTGTCTTTCTTCCCGTTTTGTTTTTCTTCCTTCTTTTTACTTCGGTTTTTTTTTTTATCTCCTTTCGTTCCGAGGAAACCACCAGCTAGCCGCGCACACGTTCGATGTCGCGCCGCGGCAACGAGCCGAGTATAGGAAGAGAGCAGCACGACGTGTCCGCGCGAGACGGAAAGGAAAAGGAGAGCGCGCGCGCCCCACAAGAAAGAAAGAGGAAGAAGGAGGCCGGAGTGTACGAGCAGATGCCGAAGGAAGAGAGGCCAGGGAGCGGGAGAAGGAAAACCGAGCGACGGTGGCGGCGGCGGCAGACTCGGTTGACTCGGTGGCCGAGCGGTATCTCACCCGCGAAAAGCGTCCCGCGATCAGGTGACAGCGGGAGTACACACCGGCGCTACTCCGGGAGCGAGAAAGAGGGACTGGCGTGG
Organism: Megachile ligniseca; assembly: GCA_945859555.1. NCBI lineage: Eukaryota > Metazoa > Arthropoda > Insecta > Hymenoptera > Megachilidae > Megachile > Megachile ligniseca. Next base: position 5,369,485 of record OX243790.1, read on the forward strand.
AACGGAGCGGAGCCGAGCGGACGGAGACGGGACGAATGGATCGCTCGGCCTCGGGACGGAGACAGAAGCCGAGTGTCGGCGTTGGAGGGGGAGCGTTGTGGGACGGCGGGAGGTTAAACACGCCGACCGATAGAGAGGGAAGCCGAAGGCGGGAAGGAGAGGAAGAACGATAGCCGGCGCTCGTGCGTTCCGAGTGTGACTGACGGCGAAAAGAGAAAGAGAAGAAGAAGCAAAGAGAAAAAAAGTAAGAACGGAGAGGAGAAACCGGCGAAGAAAACGAAAACGAACACGAGGAGAGCAGACGGAGCGGAGTGGAAAGCACGGAGATCCCGTAGGTAGGAAGAACAAAGAGAAATGGCGTGCGTAACGGAGACGAGGGAGCAAAGGAGCAAGGGAGAAACGGATATAGAGGCGGCGGTATAGCGTGGGGTACGTGATGCGCGACTCGTCGGGGTGGAAGAGCGCGCGCGTGCGTCTCTCTCTCGAAGGGGGAAGTCGAGGGAGAGAAGGGCTCCCTGATCGCTTCTGAGTGCAAACGGGTCGGCGTGCGGTGGGACACTGGCAGGCGGGCGGCTGGCTGAAACTGCTGTGGATAGCGGGTGGCGAGCGGTGCGATACTCTACGGGACAGGACGGGCCGAGAGCCGGGCCGGGACCCCCATCCACGTACACGACGCACACGAACGTCTGCCGACCCTACACAAAGACTCTATGGACGCGCCACGCAGAGAGCGCAACACACGGCTGCGTTCTCACACGGACAGTGAGTCAGGCAAGCGAGCAGGCAGACAGGCAGGAGTGTACGAGCCACGGCACGTTACTACGCCAACGGCACTGCCTGCCCTCGGCTCGATTCGGTCTCGCTCGGGCGGCCGCGTTAGTCCGACTTTGCCGTCTCCGTCGGCCATCTCGCTCCGTCTTCGTCGTCCTCGACTAACTCGTCTTTCGGCGCGCTACTCTCTCTCTCTTTCTCTCGTTCTCTCTCTCTCTGCCGTTCCGTGCCGTTAGCCCTCCCTCTCCGCCGACTCCTCGTCACCGACCTCCTACTCGTCGTTCTCCTCCCCCTTCCTCACGCTTCAACCGATGCTCTTCCGCAAGCGCGCACGATCCCGTCTCTCTTTTTCTCCACGCTTCTTCTCTTTCTCTCGGATTCTCGCTCGCCGTCCCTGTTACTCCGCTCGGGTCGTTTCTCTCGGCCCGTATGCACCGCTCCCTCGTTCTCTTTCTCCGAGCGTCGGCTTCTCTTTGTCGCCCCGTCCTCGTCGTTCCGCTTGGCTCTCTCGCTCGGTCTCGCTTTGCCCGACTCTTCGTCGCTTCTCGTTGCGCCGTTCTCGCGCCGTCCTCCTCGTTTTTCCGCCTGTCCTTCTTCGGCTCTCGTACCGTTCTCTGCCGATGAGCGCGCGCGCGCGAGCGCCCACACCGTAGCGGTAGCATATCGTAAGTCCGCCTGCCTACCGGAGCTTTTCAGACACCGACGAACACGCTGGAGGCCCGATAGCACGAAAGAGAAAGAGAGCAAAAAAAGAATGGAAAAAAAGGGGCCGAGAGAAGAACGAAGAGTCGAAGCTGATGCGGAGGGACGGGTAGAGAGAGAGAGACGGAACGAGACGTGACCGTGGGGATGTAACGGGTGTGTATGGAACGCCGGCACGACGACGACGATCGGCCGCCCGCCTTGTTCACGAATTTTTCGCCGGCCGGGATGAGTTTCGGGAAGCCGGCAGCCGAGGTGGAAATTGCTTCCAGAGAAATTGGATTTCACGATAATGGCGCGAATCGGTTCCAGAGATTTCCAGGAAACCAAAATGCCGGGGAAGGAGTGGGAACCCGTACCCCCGCTTCGATTCGTCCCGTATTGGCGGCAGCTGTAAATTTCACGATACACGCGAGACTGACTCGTACGTGAACTCGTCGCCATTCCCGTTTTAACTTCAGATGTCAACTCTCGCTTGGTAATGAAATTGAATTCTGCTCCGAACTTATCGATGTAGGCCTATAATCTTAATAATCACTACCGATATGGTAGTCGCTCGATAATTCTCCGATTTTGGGGCTCTTGCAGATTTTTCTTACAACAGGGAATTATCGAATGTCAAGAGACGTCTTTCCTTCGTTTATTTACTTTTGTCCACTGTAGGGAATTAGTCACGCGTAATAATGTGGCAGGGAATTATCAAGAGGTATTTTTATACCTAGAGCATACTTTACACTGTATATTCCGTTTCTGATTCAGGTAAAGCCCATGCGGTTTCGTGTTCCTCGGTTAAGTAGATTTGTGCCATATCTTCGTCACTGCTAATTGGCTGGTCCTTCAAAGCACAGCCAATGCTAGTTACGATCGCAAACAGCATTAGAGCGATTCGCGGTTACGGATCTTTCCCTTAAGCTCTCGCAGTCGAAGTTTCGATCAAGCTTTGTGACATTCTTAGGAATCGATGCATTTACCTTCTCTTGAAAAGCACCAAGTACAAAATTCCCGTCGATGAAAGGATGTGCGTGTCTCGTAAATAGTCTCGGAAATGCGGATCTAGTTCAGAATAAGAGATGTACACGATTCGTATGCGTTTTCGAGCCGTGGTATATTATTAGTCGAAGCATGTACTAATTAGGTTTGTATGAAAGTAAATAGGCGGCGTGGGCAGAGCATCTCTTGTTTCTCTACCGTCTCGCGAAACTTCTTGCGAGGCATACACAATATGTGGACGAACTTAATGTTTTAGCGACCTGTGTCACGTATCTTAACTTTCTACGTTATTATTCTTCGCCAATGGCGGCTCGTGCGGCTGCATAGGTAAATGCACCCATATACATTTGTTCTACGTGTATATACATATATTACGATCAAGAAAATCAAGATAAATAAAACAAAACTTTTAACATCTCGATGATGAGGTTATGTTATTTATACTTTGCAATGTGGGGTTTGGGGATTTTGGGATTTGAAAATCTTCAGATGTGGGAACATAAGAATTTGGATATGTAGATGTGGGGGTATAAGAAGGTGACATAGGAATTTGTATATGTGAGGATATGTGGACCTTGATATTTAGAGATGTAGAGCTATTGGAACCTAGGAATCTAGGGATCTAGGGATCTTGGAGTACAGGAATTGTGGAGATTTCAGAAATCGATTTCTCTGGATATTCAGAAATTGTAAAACTAGTAAAGTCTAGCATACACATGTGTCATACCCAAGTGTACCTTCCGCACCCATCGTTATTTACCGTCAAAATAATTCTACGAAGAAAAATTATTTCTACGATGATCGAGCAAGGTTCAATCACGAAAGCCTCGACGATCCACAGGAAGGATATCGGTCAGAGCATAAAACGCGCGGAAGCTCCGTTCGCTTTCGTCGCGGCGCTTCCGATCGAGGGCAAGGCGCTCTCGGCTCCGACAAAGTATTCCTCGCGCAGAGCCGCGGGCGCAGTCACCGAAGTTGCCTTAATCTCGATCCAGCTCGCCCCCGTCACTGGGAACGACAGACTTTGAGGGTGACTTTGAGTTCGGCCGCGATAGAGAGGGAGCGGGAAGGACAGGCATAATCCGGGCAAAGAAAGAACCCGAAGCTCGGGACAAGTGGGAGCGAAAGAAAGAGGCGGCGGGAGAGGCCGGGGGAATACCTGAGCACAAAGGCACGCTCGAAATGGCAAAATACAGCGTCCAGAGCCGAGGCGGACTCGGGCGGACCCGCATCCCGCGACAAACCGCCGTCCCTTCACGCTCGACGCGGCTTCCACGGACCCGGCAAACGCATTCGTTTCGGGTTACGGCGTGATTGTCGCCTATGAAAGCCGCAAGAGGGGATGCGGGGGACGACCCGGGAGACGAACGCAGTGGGAGGGCGGTACCCCCTTAACACCGGGCACGAGGCAAAAAGGGGTCCAGCTGCGCTGCATCCTTGTTCGGGCTGCTCCGAAGGGAGTCCGGGGATTATTAAAATGCCAGAGGGGAGAAAGAGGGGAACCGTTCTACTGTTACCGAGGCTACGAAACCGGTAACCCTCCTCGTCCCCCCATGTACCCCCGTTCCCACTTCCTCGGCCTCTTTTCGTTCCCCTCCACGATGGGCCGGCTGATTCGGTATTCAAGTTCGGAGTCGTGCTGCACGGGCCGCTGCATAAAATGTACCCTCCCCTGCTTCTCTCTCCCCCTACAATGATACCAATCAACTATCCGCCATCGACCCTACCAATCAGGGAGGCTTTGATGCGCGGCGACAACATTTTTCGGGGTTAATTCCCGGGAAGAACTAGGCAGCGTTTGATCGATTGCGGTCTTCGGAGATGCTGGGAAAAACCGGCTTTTCGGGAAATTTTCGGGAAATGGATTGGCTAATGCATCATCGTGTTAGGGAGCTTTCGGTAATCTATCGAAGCATTTTTTAAATTCTGGTTATACTTTGTCTAGGTACTTTATTGTGTGACGTTAGCACTCTAACTGGGAGTAGATATTTAACGTCCTGGTATCAAATCATATTCAGTTGCATTTTGTCAACTGAAAAGTTTGATGCATATTTCAGGTTGTGGCAAACCACTTTTCAAATATTTTGTTCAAATTATTTGTTCCTTACTCTTCCCTCTATGAATTGTCTTCTCGTACATATTTCTTTTTATGTTCCTGTCTAAATTATTTTTTATCGTGATCAATCAACAATATCAAACCAAATCAATCATATCACTTCAAACTCACATGAGTTAATCTCTAACACTGAGTACACTATAAATACGCAAAATTAAAAGTAGAAATGATATGCATCAAAATGAGTAATAAGTATTCGATTTTATGGAAAATAATTCGTACTGGTATGGTGCCTGTCATCATTTAATGACCTAAACAAGAGAATGCTACGACCCTTCAACACCTTGCAGAGTCTTGGACACCTTGCACCTCACTAACACAAAGAATAGGTAAAGCACGTGCAGTCTGTCCCTTCGGGGCTAGTTACCTGCGTATTTTAAGGTCCTAATACTTTGTTTAGGGTGGGTCTATTGTCAAGTTAAGAACGCTAAATGAAATCATTAGAGGGCGACTACACTTGAGATCCCAAAAAAATGTTGCCCTCGACCATTTTTTTTAGGCTTTTGACACCGTAATTTGCTTGTAAAATGTTTCAGATAAAGGACATTTGATGTCATGTCGAGGACGTTTCAAAATATTATTAATATTTACATTTTGCAATTTATAACGCAATTAAGTTAAAAATGGTATAAATTATTTAGCTTACCTTGTGAAGAAGAATTTATCTTGTTACTAGAAATCTGGGATGCTGAGGTCCTTTGTCCAGTTTATCCAATGATGGTCTCTGAAGAAGAGTATCTGTTGAAATAAAAATCTGAAACAAAATTTTATCCGCATTAAAATCATTGGTATTTCGTAACCATATAAAATGACAGCTAGCATTTGGCAATATAAAGAATCACGAATTAACTCTACAACTTATCTGATCTTACTAAAATTTCCTTTACTTTTGAACGATAATTGGTCGAATAAGTATGAAACTTTCGAGTCACCCTATATATGCCGTCGAAAGGGAAATAAAAAACAGGAAGAAACGGCAGGGGGAATGGTACAGCAGTCTCCACAATTTCTCGCGGCTTTATGCCGCTCTCTGGTCTCTCACCTTCGAGCGAAGAACAGCTTACTCGCGGCCCAGGCGCGCATAATCGCACGGAAACGTTCCGCAAACAGCTCCGTCCCGGGTCCATAGATTCCCGCCGAGTTTGTCCCGGATATCGTGCAGGCCAACTGCGGGTAGGGTTCGTCGGCAACGTCCCGTCACTAATTACATTCTCCTCGCGCAATCACGGCCGCGTGTACACTTACAGGCGTCCCGTTCCGTTGCTCTGGCCCGCGTCCAATTCCCTTCCTGGATTGGAAGCTATCCTCGGACGCTGCTACGTCGTCCCACTCTCCCGAAAAGTGGCCTTCCTGCTGGCTACCGACGCTGATTCCTTCTGATGGGACACCTGAACGCTTCGGGTTACTGATGGCCCAGCTGCCTCCTGCAATACTCGAAACACCTTAGTATCCAGGTCTTCGGTTCGTGTTTATGTTGGACACCTTCGGATTTCACAGTTCCGACCGATAATTTGGAACTGGTGATAGGTACTATTGTGGAGAGGAGAATGTACAAGTTTGGAAGTGTGAACCTTGGTATTCTGGTGATTGAAGGTATTTCATGCAAGTTTATGTTGGGACAGTTTGATATTTGAAATGGTTTGATCAATTGGTTTGAAGGATGTAGATAAAATTAGGAGGATAATGAGATAGCTGACAGTCAGATAGCTGGCAGTTAGATAGTTGACAGTCAGATAGCAGGCAGTCAGATAGCTGGCAGTTACATAGTTGTCAGTTAGATAGCTGACGGTCAGATAGCTGACAGTTAAGTGTTCTCTTAACTGAAAGTGTTTGGTTGAAGCTTACAAGGATGTAGAAATAATTGAAATAAAATAGTGTAACTTTAGAATGACTAACAAAAATGCTTTTAAAGGAAAGATAAACACCAAGAAAAAGATAGAAATGAATATGTGATTAATAAAAAATTGCAAACTTCTAATAAAAAATTAAGAAACAAAGTAGATAAGTAAACTAAAAGATAGAACGTAGAATTAAAGGGAGTCCAACGTTTTTCGAATTATAAACACAAAATCCGAAAGAGGTTCATTAAAAAGGCACGACGAAGTATGCCGTGAAATAAAAGATTCGCTCAGTTTATACAGGTGCCAAAATCGAATAAACTAGAATATTCTAGTTAGTGCTTTTTGTGCAACAGATATGGTAGAATTTTTGAAAAGCGTATGACTTTTTGAGAACGTTTCGGCACGAGTCGCAAGCAATTTGCTTTGACGTTTCCGCAGCTGGGGATATAACGAGTTTTGGAAAACGTAGAATGGTCTTTCGCTTGTATCCGCGAAAGAGACGGAAAGACAAAAATTCAATTCTGACTTAAATTACGGGTGATGCGAAAAATGAAGGGGTTGGAGGCTTATTGGAATTTCGGGATGATCGGGAGAAATGTACTTTCAAACAAATTATTTACATTTCAGAAAATTAATTAAAGGAATTAGTAACGAAATATTACAAGTTTAACAAAAGAATATTTATAAAGCGAATTTTTTTCTAAAGCAACATTCAATTGCAAAAGTATTTACTGTATAATATTAAGCAATCGACAAATGATAAATTTTCAAGACATGCATGATACTTTTAACTATATAAATGTATAAAAAATTTCAAATTGCAAAATGTCACTAAATACAATAATTAATTTAAACTTCACAAATTTAAGAGTTAGATCAACGACAACCTAATCAATTATAAGGTAAACGCAAAAAAACAAGAGCTTTTTACTAAATTTAATAGTTGTTCATAGATAAAAATCAGGACGATATTTATATAAAATTCATTGAATGATGTAACTGATATGCAGCGACAATGATATTAATAATAAGAGAGTGTAAGAAAGTGTGTGCATGAAGTGGTGTTAGATGGAAAAAGCGTAATGCCCGAGGCGTCGAAAGCGATAAAATTTTATCAGAGACGGCGAGCGTGGTACACGCGAACACGCAAAAATCCATACACGCGACCAACCCCCTTAACACACCCCCATGTTACGGGGTGAGATCTGTAAAAGTTGAAACACTCGGGCAGGGAAACGTCGCGCGTTTATCCGCATGATTGCGCGCGGATATCGAGCCGCAGAGATATCTTCTCGACTCGTTTCTGTTATCGGAAACTTTCCAAGGAACGATGCAAAGTGCTAAAAGAACGATTATCCTTGCACAGGATCGTATCCTCTCGACAGGACGTACAATTCTGTAATTCTTTCCCTTTTTTTCGACCTTTCGTCCTGAAATTATTCGGTTATTTACGTTTTAATATGTGAAGACGCTAACTTCACAAAATGGCGGACTTTAGACTCCTCATTTGAGGTTAGTTATTTTAAATCTTTCGTTTTTAAGATAGAAATCGTCTCAATTCGTGATTTTACCTGTTATTTTGATTCTTCGTCGATAAATTATTCGGTTATTTACTTTTTAAGATGTGAGGATCCTAACTCAACAAAATGGCGGACTTTAGAATACTTTTATATCAAGTTAGTATCACATAATGTGATTTTATTCTTCTTCTCTGAATCTTTTGCCAATAGTTTGTTCCCTTAGTTATTTTCCAAGATGTTCAGGAGCAAACCCATAAAAATGGCGGACTTTAGAATACTTTTGTTTAAGTTCGTAACCGTATAACGTGATTTTATCCTTTTGAGTTTTCTGTCGACAGTTCATTTGGTTAGTTACTTGAACTATTCAGAACACAATTCGTCAAAATGACACTTTTCCGATCTTTTATTTTAAGCAAAAACTGTTCAATTATTCGCTTCTTAGAATATTCAGAAACGGAGTCGAAATAATGAACTTCTATTCAGAATTTCATTTCTCAATTTCCTTATTTAACAAATCATCCACAGATTAAGTTCGTCCAAACATGAACTCAATTTTTTCACAATTCTTGTAAAATAATTCTGTTATAATTTTTGTAAAATAATTTTGTTATACTTCCTGTGAAATTACAAGAAAAAATATACATCCTTATTACAAATATTCCTGATAAATGTTCTAATTCCCCAGAAAATACATATTTCTACTAAAAACTCGCTCCCCGTTTCCCACTAAAAAATCTCGCAGCCAATGTAGCTTCAACGAACTCAATTCCTGCAAATTCCCCGTGGACCCTCCTTCAAAATAATCCTCCCGAAAATGAATCTTGAGATCTATTCAGGTGCGTCCAATTTTCGCATCAGCTCGTCCAGCGAGCGTCAGATTTACAGCTGGAAAATTAACGCGAAAATTCCCCCGGGCAAAGTTGCGCAATTTTTCCCCACGTGTGCTCGAAGGTTCTCATCAAAGTTCCCCGTCACGGAAGAAGTTCGAAAATTCCTCGAACCGGCTTAAGGCGAGTTTCGCTCGGCAAGAATAGAGCCCGCGGTTTTAACGACGTGAAATTTCGCACGCGCTTAGCTATCTTCACCACAGGCCAGGTAACTGGCGACTTCCTACTGCAGGAAGATCCTGGCCCACGATGGATGGGGTTGTACAGGAAACTGGGATTCTTCTCGCTCGGGGATCCGCCGGCTAACGGAAGCCGGTTATCCCGGGTGTTGATCTTGGATCGCTGGTACAGACGGTAAGTACATAGAAAATCCGTGTCTGCCGGCAAGTTTTCGGGGGAAAAATTGGCCGGGTAACCGGGAATAATCCTCGATTTCCAGCTGGATCGTGGTCGAAGGTAATTTCTGCTAGCGATTCGATCCTGGTGAGATTGGAGGTACGCCCCGACGGAAGATTAATAGCCAACGCGACGCGGTTGTGTTTTCTTGCACTGAATCTTCAACGGAATCTTCAAAGTTTAATTGCAAGTTTGTCCTTACTTGATGCCTTGCTGAAATATATGAGGTTATGGTTTCGTTAGGAAAATTAGATATTTTAAGTTATTGGACTATTTTATGTCATATACTTTATTGTATAGAACCTTGAGGAAATATTGAAAAAATAAGCTACTGAAATTAGTTTTGATCCTCTTAAATTTTATTAGCTAGTTTTTCCTCTTGTATAAATATATGAATTTACTTGTTTAAATAAGGGAGGTTATGTTCAGTAAATATAAGAATTTATTTGTTCAGATAAGTGAGGCTATGTTCGAGGAGTTGTGTGTTCACTTATGACAATAAGCTATTAAAATGAATTACTCCAAAATATTAAAAATATATCAAAAATCTTTTGCAACCCCCTAACCTAAAAAAACTGTCACGTTTGTTCCTCTGAAAATTTGGAAGTCCGACAAAAAAAGTCGAAAGACGAAAACCTAACACTCCGAAATATTAAAAATGTATGAAAAATCCTTTTCAACCCCAAATTAGGAAATATGAAAATTCGTTGAACGAGAGAAACAAAAAAGAAGTTTCTTTTCGTGAGAAAGATTCAGGGCAGATCGCAGCCGATAAAAAGGGGTGCAACAATACGGAAGAGATGAAAAATAGCCGTGGTATAAGAGAAGGAAGCGAAAAATCAGTGAGTCACGAGAGGTTGACGTATAGCCCGAACGGCGACCGCTAACTTGTTCAACGTATAACCGGCTAATTACGTTAAGATGGATTACTTGGGAAGTGTGTTTCAGTCGAACGGAATTGGCTTAAAGGAAACAGAGGCGAGCTTTTAAAGGCGATGTGCAGGTCGGTTGGTCGCACGACCAGAAGGCCGCTTAATAAATTAATGCTAATAACGAAGAAGGGCTAATTACGCGAGGTTGGGGGGAGACGACCGGAAAAAGACGGGGGATGATCCGCGCTCGGTGGCCAAACACGGTCGGGCAATTAGTTAAGCGACAGAAACGAATGAACCGACCATAAAACTCGCCGTTTATGGGTGTAAATTAAGCGAATCATTTAGAGAATACGAGCATCGACCGAGACGACGAAATTTACGCTTTGCGTGCGAGATCGTTGCTAGACGATTCGACGGAATTTTGAAAATTTTCTACTTGTGGCAAGTGTTTAGGTAGACTTCTTTAGGACTAAAAATCTTAAGATTTTTAAGCTCTTAAGAGGTGTGCATAATTGTGATATAAGAGTAATTTTATAGTTACCACAATTTTGGTATGTGTATATAATTGATATGTGTGATATACAATTAATGACGATAATATGTGTTATAGATAACTATTGGAGATAATACTATGTATTATAGACAGTTAATGACGATATTTAATATGTGTTATATACAATTAATGAAGTTAATTATTGTGTATTATAATTAAGTAATTAATGACAGTAATTAATATGAACTATGCATTTGATTAACTGAAGAATTAGAGTGATTGTGATAAATTACTCAAGATGTGCAACTTATAAAATTAAAAAATGAGAATATTTTTTATCTGCAAGTTTGGTATTAAATATCTAACCAATTAGCAACGCTTATGATTGCTGTGATTAAAGTAGCAAAACAAAATTAACTTCTATTACGAATAAATTGTTAATTAGAATTCATCAATTAAATGTCGATAACAGTCGCGTCTAATCGATTCGAGAGAATTTCGGCCAAGTGGAAAATGTTTGTTTTAACGGTAATTATTTAATTGCAGATAAAATGTTCTGTTTGCGATTATAAATTTTTGAAGAGGATCAGCAATCTGTAATTTAGGTATCAGAAATAATTAATGATAGCCTATTTTAGTGATTAACTGAAAATTACATTAAAAATATAAACATATGTTCGATTAAAAGAAAGTTAAATAATAATTTCATTCACATTCAGTCGGGAAGAAATGAATAGATCTTCGTATATAATAAAAAGGTGAATTTTTAACTGGAATTAATAATTCTGATTACTTCATTGAAAATGGATAACTGTCGCGTCTGGTTGGTTCAAAATTTTGACGAAGTAGAAATTATTCAACTTGTTCGCAGTTAATTAATCAGGTAGAATGTCTAATTCGAATACAAATTTCCTATTCTACGATTCGAAAATTCAGATACTGTCAAAGATGAACAAATATCTGATTTAAAGTTATTAAACATACAAAGAAATTGCTAGAAGCAAATAAATAATTTGTGATATTTTGAAAGTTTGTGATATAAATTAAGTAAATGAAGATCGTACGAGCTAATTACATGAATTATAAAATTATTAATTGCTACTAAAAATCAATAAACATAGTTAACTTACTTTCTGTCCTATTAGTACATTAAACTGTACTAAAAATTATTTATTCAAAAATGAATAATCGCTGCAATAAAAAACTTTGCAACCGTTAATTTACAGGTTCATCAAACCTCATAAATTATAGAAAAACTCAAAAGCTGTTAAAATGCAGGAACAAGAGAAAAGCAGAGCCCTAAGAAGCAACCACAAAATGGCCACCAAAGGACGCAACACGTCACAGTATCCAGAATCAGCTATACACTTAAACAGCACATCCCTCTCCAAAGCGTATCCTCTTTGATCTGCCACCACCTTCGATATCCCCGGCAGACGCGCAAAAGTTGGCAATCTCTTGAACCTCCTCGCAATCTCGGGTGAAACGTCGTAAAACGTTGGCGTCGCGATAACGGCGACGCTTTCGAATGTGGGTCAATTAGAGCTGCAATTAGCGTAATCGTCACGGCGGCCGCTTTCGGCGCCGCGATCTCCGACCCTGCGGTTATCGCCTCTGGAACGGGCCGGTATGACCCGGGTCTATCGGGACTCTTATCGAGGAACACGATTTTCCCAGTTCGGAGACCGCACGGGCCGCACGATCGCGTCGAAACTGAAGGCAAATATCATTTTTCTCTGGACTGGTCCCCGGGGTGCTCCCCGCTCCTCCGTTCGCTGATCCTCGCATTCTAGGATCCGCGTAACGCTGGACCAGTTTTCGATTCCCGGTTGATTCTCACGGGACCAGGGAGGAGGGATGCTGAGAAACTGGACAACGGTCAAGCGAGCCATTCGTCCCGTTTCCAGCGGGCTCTGGTGTAGGGGTTGAATCTTCGCAGATCGGAAAAGGGGTTGCGGAGTAATTCTGGTTTGATCCGGCGGGATGGTCGCGTGAGAAAGGGTCCTTGGATTCGACCTCTGCGTATGCTTTCCTGAAGATGCGACGAAACGGCTGCTACGACGCGATTACAGAATCTCGATGCTGACAGGTTCACTCCCTAACCCCTATGATTTTTTTTCTACATGCAGTGACAACTTTTGTGTCAAGCGGAGATAACTGACTATTTCTGAGGCTGAGCCTCACTGTTGCAATATTAAAATAAATAAACTTGTCATGTTAGACTTATTTTCAATTTAACAATCTTTTTTTCCACAAATTGTTAGTAGTGCTGAACTCAAAACTGGTTTGTAGATCAAATACGATTTGCGTCATGAGTGTGTCATGAGTGAATTATAAGTGCGTCATGAGTGCGTCACGAGTCAAAACAGTGCAAGGGATTAATAATAAATTTGTCCAGTAATAATATTCCGGTTTGAATATACAATATTTTGCAAAACTTTATGCAACACTTTCTTTCCAAAAAGGGGTATTAAATGTCCTCATTAGAGAGTTGCAGAGCGGAAAAAGAAGTTCAGTCGAAGGTAAATGATCTGTGGTAAAGTCGAGTTTCGTGAGTTTCACGGTCGTAATTAGTAAATTTAAGAGCAATTGGTTCGTTTACTTAAACCAGCACCCCTTTTTACACCGAGTGCCCGAGCAAGCTTTGGTCAATGTTTCGAGGGTGTATTCTATTTACATTAGGGATGAAGGTCAGTCGAAGGGATGGCAATGCTTCCGGTCCGAGTTACGACGCTTCAAAGATGATAAAATTGTGCAAACACTGCGGAATGTTGGGTCTCTTTAAGCTCGTGAAGTCTCAACAATTTATTTTGATATGACACAACTGTTAGCTGTAATATGAAAATTTTCAAAATTTACAATAATTAGGTTTAATGTAAATTAAAATTAAATTAAAATTGAATTAATATCAAATTTGATTAAAATTAAATTACAATGAAATTTTAAATTTGTAATTAAATTACAATGAAACCTAACCTAACACATTGCTGTAGGTAAAATTTGGAACTAGTCCTCTGGATAAACATTTTGCAAATGTTATCGATGAACAAAAATTTGATAAACTACCACAAGATAAGAATAACGGTACCAAACTATTATCTACATGTCGATGCATCGTTCGTCAACGAAAAACTGGGTATAAGCATTAAAACGCAACTGAACGTCAGATTTAGCCCAAACATGATGGGTCAGCAGCGACCCCCGCAACACGGCGCACGTCAAAATACTCGGCAAAAATAACACAAAGAGACACAATCATCGGAGTACTCGACTATATATCAAATTCAATCCTATTCCTATCAAAACAGCGATTAATCTCCCACTTTATTCGACCGTGATCATCGCAATCGGCGCTATCGGAAATCAAACTCATTCAGGAACACGAACGGACGCGGTCCGATTCGGAGCAAAGCGAAAAGCCACCCTGGTCCCCTCGAACCTCGATATATTCCAATTCGTTTCACCGTGGCGGCGATTAACCCGGCGCGATGGAACGAGAAGGGAAGGGAGGAGGGTGAGAGAGAAGGAAAAAAAATGGAAATTAAAAGTGGTCCTGCGAATTAAGTTGACGCCGTGGCGGTGAAAGAATTACCCCCGGCATTGTTCCGTCGACGTGCTTCCACCCCGGCTTGGAAACAAAGGGAGAAACGAGGGGTGGCTACGCTTAATTCTAAATTCGGCACTAATAACGGCCGACCCGGTGTTTCGTTAGCCCCTGGGAGATTAACGGACCGAGGAACGATGGCCTAATGGCCGCGTACGCGCGGAATTCGAATAATATTTACCTTCGCCGCGACGCATGGCCACCTAGAAGTCTCCCGGGAGCGGATAATGCGATTGGATTCGACGCGTGCATACGGCGATGATAATTGCGCGGGAACGGACCCGCTTTTCAAAGGTTAATACAACGGGTGGCAAAATTCCATTCGGTCAGACGGAATTTGGCCTTATAACAAACACAAAGTGACTGGCAATAGACATCATGTAATTCTCTATGGAAAAGTACGAGGAAGATACACAATGCAGTTTCTTGGTTTTCGACAAAATCAAACTTGAAAATCTGTCTCACTACTTTGTTCCTTAGACAATATCTTTCACCGAGCGACATAAATTCTATAATTTTTACGAGGTTAGATGAATGTACTTTTTACATCTTGTCAGATGTTGAATCACTTTTGTAGTTATCGAAAATACTGTACTTCATAATTATAGCTAATGCAATTGGATTTGTCGCGTTCCAACATGGCGCTGATTGCGCGGGAACAGACCCGTTTTTGAAAGGCTAATACAACGGGTGTCAAAAAACTCATTCAGTTATACAGCGTCCGGTCTAATAACGAATACAAAGTACTCTGATTGGTAACAGCCACCACGTAATTCTCTATGGAAAAGTCAGATGAAGATACACAATGAAGTTTCTTGAAAATGAAGCTTGAAAATCCGTCGCATTGCTTTGTCGCTTTATCTTCCTTCGAGCGATGTAAATTGTCGTGTTTTGCTGAAGTCAAATGTACAATATTTTTGTACTTTTTACATCTTGTCAAATGTTGAATAGCAAACTTTGTAGTTGTAAAAATTATTAAATTTTGTAATTATAACCTATGCGCTTGGAACAGACGCATTCCAACATGGCGCTGATTGCGCGGGAACTGGCCCGTTTTTGAAAGGCTATACACCGGGTGTCAGAATACGCTCATACGGAATTCAGCTCGATAACAAATAGCGTACACTATATAATTTTCTATGAGAAAGATGAACAGTAGGATACATAACGAAGTTTCCTGATTTTCGAACAAATTTACGTTGCTGTTTTGCCTTAGGTCAAAGGCTGAGGAACATTCCTACTGTGTACGATAGTTAATTATTAATTATAGACTATCAACATACATCAGTGACTTGCACTACACAAATATAATATTCTGAAATTCCACCCTTGATTTTGAACTTCATATCCGCCATACTGCAGTTCGAGAATAGAATATTCGTCCCGTAGTTAATTATTCGTTATCGACTATCCAGAGTCAATTAGCAGCGAATGAAGTGCTCAAACAGCTGGCATCGATCTCGTAGTCCCTCTCGTACGCAAGAAATCAGCGAAAAATCGCTCGCGCCAGCTCGAACCTGTTAATCGAGCGAGCGGGGAACAAGCGAAGAATCCTGCATGGCCGCTTGACACCCAGGCCGTGTCACGTCGTGTTCGATCGAACGCTTGTTTTCCTCGCGTGTCCGGCGAGGAAACGGTAGTCGAAGGATCCGCGCCGGTTCCACGCGGACGATCAATCACTGTCGGTCCCGATTCGAGCGGCTCTGTACGCTCCGCTCCTCGTTTAAACCATCGATCGACGATCGAGATGAAAGATCCGTTCGAGCGTCACGGCACATCCATAACTTTCGGCCCCCGGTTATTATGATTTACGACACTCAACGGCCGGCACAATTAATTTTAATTAAGACGCGCGCCTACCGGCTCGCTGCTACGCGACCACGGGCACGTGTGATCATTTTAATGGGGGATGATTTTGGCTGACTCAATCGGGGACTGGGATTAAGAAGTTTCGGCTATTTATACATTTTCGAGTAATTTGATATGGAGTTATGTTTGTTCTTGTATTATGGACATGTAACATATGCATGTGATATCTGTTAGACAGATTCTATGTATACCATGTTTTGTTACTATCTTATAGTATAAGGCTTATATGTAAGGGTTGCTGTCTGTTAAAGAATTGGGAATTTCATTTGGAAGATGTAAAATTTTTGAATTCCCTGAATTCTTGAAATTCTGTAATCTCGAATACTTGAATTCTCGAGTTCTTCAGACAATTAACTATAAAAAAATTAGTATACTAATAAAAATCTTAGAACATTCCTTAACCTTTCTCCAACCATCAACACATATCTTGAAAAGTCGTACACTTTGTGTAAGGTAATCCGGATCAACCATCGACGAATTCTCGAATACTCGCATCGTCGAATGCTATCGATACGGTCCAGGGTAACAAGGACATTTTATTTCCACGCCGCAGTTTTCCATAGTTGCACACCCGAAGGAGTCGAAAAAAGCAGCAGGGGATGAGAGGTCCTGCTTACACGGACGATGGGAAAAGGATTACGAAGGAAGCCGAGAACGACGGGATCTCGGCGAGGATCGAAGGAATTTTTCCTTGACACAGATGTCGGATAAAGAATCCTGGCGGTCGCGTCGAGCGAAACACGCCGAGATATCGATCTTTTTATTGTGCAAGGAAAGACGCTATCGACGGAGATTGCTCTCTCCTTTCGCCAATAATACGTCGCGACTCGTACACTCGGGTGCAAGGTAGGTGTCCTTTGGTTAAGGATAAGTATTAGGTCGGGGCTCTCCTAACATTTGGTTTTTATTTTGGAAACAAAGCAAGTTTGAAAATTTAGGAATTTGTAAATTTTGAAATTTTTAGAAGTTCACAAAATCACAGATTTTTGTGAAAAATTCACAAATTTGTTGGATTTTAACAAATTCTAAAATCCTCAAATCCAAATATCCAAATTCCTCAATCTCCCCATTCTCAAATTTCCAAATTCTCAAACTTCTGAATTTGACATATTCCAAACTTCTAAACTGTCTCCAGGGAAAACCAGATTTGCTCTCGAGTGTACATCCGCGTTTATATTCCGAATAGTTGTCCTCCCACTTTCGGAATCGGTGTCGATACGTATCGAGATAAACGTCCACGGTCGATAGGTGTCCGGTTTTTCGAGCATGCGAAGGATTCTTTCCTTTTTTGATTTTGGACACACGCCGAATTTATTGTACGCAATCCTCGATGACAGAGTTCATGTTTAATATGATGCTCCTACAAATTGGAACCAGTTTTAATTAATTTCGAGACATGAATATTGTGTTTCGGTTTCCTTATCTTTCGATCCAAGAGGAGATCTTTTTTGTTTTTATAGGAAGATATGCACGTCTGGAATGTTGGCATACGAATGCAAATCGTTTGTAGAATATTCTTCAAATTATGGATTTTCAAGAATTAATTTTGCAATTTTTCAATTCTTAGATTTCTGTACTTTTGAAATTCTATATTCTTGTACTTTCAAATTTCCAAATTTCTTGATATCTAAATTTTCCATGGTTTCTTAATTAAGAATTCTTCCTAAACTCTTAATATTCCAAAAATTCCCAAAATTCACGAAATTCCTAAAATTCCACTTTAACAAATTTACAAGTGTCCAACTTTTCAACTAACCAAATTTCCAAATTACCAAATTCTCAAATCCCCAATTCCTAAAATTTTCAAGCTTCTCAGCTACCTAACCAAAATGTCTCAATTTCTAGCTATCTAAATACAAGTATCAGAATCCATCATTACCTGCAACCCTTCACCCCTATTTCCTCCAAATAAAAACCTACCCCAAAAAACCCTAAATCATCACAAGTCCAGCAGCAAATTATCCAAAACTGCCCAACTCATGATCAAACCTAACCCGAAAAAATCTAATAATTCGGTATCCGTCACGCGATATCGAGTGAGAAAGAGAAAATGCGTTAAGGGTCCACAGAGACGCGAGGTTGAGCCGCAGCTCGAAAGCCTCGCCGGAAGGAGGTGATCGCCGCGGAGGCTGCAGGTAATCCCCGTGGAGGGTTCAGTCGGTGTGGGAAGTCTTTATCGGACGCATATTTGCCGGCTCGTGCAAATCCCAGACCGGGATTCCGTGTCGTCGGGGGTGGAAAAAGCTTTGGCCAGGAAAAGAAGGACGGCGAAAAATCCAACGGGAGCCGACTTCAGCAGCGGCGGCGGCTCGTGTCGCGTTCACCAATACCGACCCTTCGTGTGCCACCGGTTAGACTCCACGGCTTTGAGGGATGATGGAACGACGGGGGGTGGCAAATAGAGTGGGACAGCGCGAACAAGGGTGCCGTGACAAAAGAGCGAAGGGCCCGCGAGCCGGAGGCGGCAGAGGAGACGGACAGAGAGAGAGAGAGAGGACACAGATCGAGCGGAAAAAAGAGGAACAAAGGGAGAGACGAAGACGGGAACGACAAGGATCCGACGGCGACAGAGTAAATGGAGGCGGACGGGAAGGGGATCGGTTGCCAGGGGAAGGCCGACGGGGTTGAAAAGTTCAATTGCGCGTATTTTCGCAGTGACGTCTCGCAAATCCTGCACCACCGACCACCCCGCGCGCGTTTCGTCTCTTAGCCCGAGCCGGAGGAGAACTGGAATGACACCACGGAGGTGGGGAAACCCCTTCCTTCTTTCCACCCTCCCTCTACCGTGATATTTAACTCACCCCGAAACTCCTCTCGTCGACGCCGCGCCGCCCTGGAAATCCTCGTCGACCAAACGCGCGCGGACCGTGCATGCTCGACGTGCGTCGCGTGTAATTCGACACGGGGTCGGCAACTTTTCGAGAAACGGGCCGATCGACCTTTTTTTTTAATCCGGAACCTGGGATGTATTTTTCGAAATTTTTTTGCCAAGTTAATTTTTATTTAACTCGGTGATATTGCTGCTATTTTGTATTATTGTAATTATTGGTATTTTTATTTAGTGTTATTACTGTTATTCTTTTGTGCTACTGCAATTCATTTTTAACTTTATAATTGTTACTATTTGGTATTATTGTATTTGTTATTATTCAGTATTGTTATTGTCATTATTACTATTTAGTATTATTACTGTTATTATTGTTATTACTATTATTATTATAGTGTATAATTATTAATACTATTATGTATCATTATTATTGTTATTATTATTTACTGCCATCATTGACTATATTATATATTATTATTCCACATGTAAACAAATAAATGGAGTAAAATCAAAATTAACTATAATTATATAATTAAAATTGTGTCTTACTCCAAATATTGGTAAAACTGTGAAACTTAAATTTCCACAACACTATATTTCAATTTCTAAGAACCTACCCATAAATAAATAAAATAAAATCGTAAAAGAGTGCGAATATAAATCACTTTCCTTTGCACACCGGAAGTCTCCGTGAGCACACATAGCATCGAGCACACACGTACTTTCTTCACCCTCATTAATTCTCGCCACTTGCCAGTTGGCGAATGTGCCTATCGAAAAAAAGACAAAGACCCAGCGGACGATTCGTGAGGGGGTGACAGTCCGCTGGATGACGGAGGGGGTGAGGATGCGAAACGGCGGTGGCGTAAATGGGCGAGGCTCTTAATTAAAATGTTTAACACAGCCGCAAGTACGACGTCGAAACGCGAAACTTAATTAAATTGGTTATGACAATAAAAATAGAGGCTGCTCGAGGTGGAGCGAACGACGAGGAGAGAAAATGTGGCGTGGGGGATGAAAATAGAGGAAGCGGAACAGGTTGACAGCGAAAAGGAAAACGAAAAAAGAACACGGGAAGTGGTGGAAGACGTGCGGGAGCGAGGTTGAGAGAGAGAGAAAGAAGCAAAGAGGAAATGTGAACAGCGGTCACCAGTCCAGCCACGTTTCTAAATATTAGATTATTCGATAAGTTTATGTCCTTTTTCTACTATTAACTTGAGCATTAAAGTAAATGTTAGGTGACAACTAGGATGACTCGTTGCAATTGTTATCATAGTTTCTATTTTTTTTTTTATCTGGATCTTTGGGCAGGGTTTTAGGATCAGTAGATATGTGGATATGTGGATTTCATGTGTTTCTAGAGTCTCAAATACTTAGGTTCACAAGTTTCGGTGTCCTGAGGTCTCTAGGTTTGTAGATTCATACAACCCAAATCTCTATATCTTCAAATTCGTGGGTAATTCATAGACTCTCAATTCCTATATCTTCAGATCTGTAGATCTCCAAATTCCTACACTCCAAAATCCTCAAACCTAGGTCCTGTAGTAGATCCTGTAGTTCCTAGGTCCCCAAACTCCTATATCCTCATATTCCTATCTACAAATCACATTTCTACAGCTTCACATCCCTAGGTCCTCAGACTCCTGCGTCCTCAAGTCCCTATATCACCAAATTCTTATGTTCTCAAATACCTACATCCACACATCAAATTTCTACAACCATAGACCTCTAGGTCCTCAGGTTTCTATGTCCCAAAATCACTAATTCCCAAAATTACTACGTCCTCAAATTCCTAGATTAAAGATCAAATATATTAAAAATTTGATGAACGGTTCTACCGTTTTGACGCAGTATCGTTATTCGCGTTCGCACTTTTTTCGCGCAACACCCAGTATGTTTATATGATTTCAATCCTCTTCATCCCCTTCGTCGATCGGCTCATCGGCTCGGAAGGGAGTCGTTCGATGATTTTGCGAATTAATGAGGAAACGGTTTCGCTCCGAAGCGACGCGATTCTCGGTCCGTCGCGCAGATGGGGTGCCATCAGGGGGATGAGGGTTTCGACGACGTCGACCAGGAGGGTGGTCCTTGTTCAGGGGAGGTGTTGATACTGTGATCAACGAAACTACGGGACGGAGGTTTAGAGCTACACGCCATGGTGCCGTGGTTTCGTGGTTAAGGAAAGTCGACGTCTCCGGATATGTGTCCCCGTAGACATCGGTCCGGAATACATGCGAACAGAATCGCTCGCCAGAGAATTTTCACACGTTCCTGCCTTTTCTTTTGTTCTCCAGTGTTAACCCGTCACGTAGTATCTTTTTAACTGTCCGGATTATGAGGATTTGTACGAGGTACAAATTTTTGTGCAGGTATCAACTGGTGCTCGGAAACTACTTTACTTTGGATGATTGTATACTGGTATTTTTTTAATTTTGAGATGGGAACATTTTTAGTAATTTTATTAATGGAATGAAGACCTTGTATTGAATTCTAGCGAATTTAATTGCATGTGGATGAAATATTTTATTAATTTTTCTGAACAAATATGGAGAACTACCCTAATAATTTTTTTTAATTCTGTATAAATGAAGAACTGTTTTATTAATTTTCTCTACCTGTACAAGAGAACAAATATAAAAAACAGAGTTAAAGGTAGTGCAAAGATAATAAAGTAGAGTAGAAAAATAATAAAATATTAAAAATAATAAACGTTTATATAATAGTGATATAGTAACGCACTTCTCCATGTTGGTACCAGAACAGTATAAAATGTTCTCGTTGAACAGTACCAGCAACAAAAGTAGAGGAATAAATCATTTCAACAAAGCATTTATGAAAAAATGACACCGAACCGAATCGACTGATGTGTTTTATTAAAGCCCTTTCAGGAAAATGATCAAACGCAAACATTTCACGGCATTGTCATGCCTCCGATGTAACAGAGGACATTATTTTACAAAATTTAATTCAGATTTTTCGATTCTGTGGTCAGAAAAAAAATGCTTTGTGTCGCGAATTCGCGTGCGGCCGTAAATGAAACGACCGCAATCGCCACCGATTTTTCTCGTCGGAGGAAAACGATTGCACGACAAATCCGAAGTTTTACGTTCTCGTTTATTGCGCTCGTTCGAATGTTACGTATGAATTATTTAACGCGTTGTCCATTAATTACCAGCACAGTTCGATAGCCCCATGTTGACAGTTGGGAATAATCCATGGATTTTATGGGACTGTGACCTGTTCTGTTTTGGTGACGAAATGCTTCAGTACGTTCTTATTTCATATTTTTCTGTCATTGATTGTGCTGGATTTTTATTGCTTTCGTAGTAAGTTCATTTTGAAAATGGCGATATAGGAAGGTGATTACAATGTGGTTTCTGGTAGGTAGAACACTAAGCAAGGTCATAAACATAATAAATAAAATTTTGAAGTATGAAAGTTCTAAATTTTCCCCGCTTCGAAAAAAGACAACGAAAGGGTTAAGTGGAAGGACGCGAAGTTAAGAAAAGACGGTTCCAGTCGAGAATTGGACGCCGGAGGAATTTCTTTCTTCCATATTCTTTTTTTCGTCGCCCAGTTCGGAGGAAACTGTGCCATGAATCAAAATTAAAGTCGCTTTATCGTAAATTTTGCCCGTCGCCCTCGCTCGACTTCGCGCAGCTCTAAGCAGAGCAATTAGTCATTCTCCGTGGCTATGATAAAACATAAAAGTCGCTATCGCTGCTTCTTGGCTTCGTTCCGCACGAAACTTTTAAACAGAACGCCGCTCGAATTTCCGCGAGAGCCGTTCGCACCTCAGAAACTGAGCCGAGATTCCCGATAGATTCCTTCGAAATTTCTGAACCTCTCTAGTTTCGCTATTTTTAACGTAAACTTTCGGTGCGATAATTTGAAATTACAAATTTGAATATTGGTAATTTTGAAATTTAGAAATTTAGAAATTTAGAAATTTAGAAATTTAGAAATTTAGAAATTGGGAAATTTGGGATTTAAGAAATTAGAAAACTTGAAGTTTGGGAATTTGTAAACTCAGAAACTTAGGAAGTGAGAAATAAGAATTTAGAAATTTGTAAATTTGTAAATTTGAGTATTGGATAATTGGAAATTTAGAAATTCCAAAATTTGCGAATTGAGAAATTAAAAATTCTGCAATTAAGAAATTTGAAAATTTGACACTTGCTCCATCCTCTTACTACCATAAAATAAATGGTAATAAAACAGTTCCTAAAATTACTATAACACGCAATGATTGAAATCTTTATAAAATGCATGCAAGGTCTACTAATAAAGAAAAATATTTTTTACAGCGTAAAAGTGTAATGGATAGTGAATAGGTTAAGAAGGTTGATTACAACGAAGGTAAGGGTTGTTTATCTCGTCGTTGGTGTCGCTTTCGAGGTCGATATTAATTGACGCGAGATTAGAGTGCCACCCCAACGATTATTTCAGTCGAGCTTAACGCCTCCGCGTTAAACGAAAGATGATTCAATTGCATGATTAGTTTCGGGTCCAGGTGATGCAAGTTACTAGGAAACGATGTAATTAATCATACTGTGACTTATGCATGTGTCGTTTACGATTAATCGTCAGGAAAATTAATTTCGATATTAATAAAGCTTCATCAAAATTTACGTAGAACATTAACGAAAAATGTTCATAGACTATAATGTACATTCATCTTTCTCTTCAGAGATATAAATATTTATTTAGATTATAAGTTCTTAAAATTAAGAACCTGAAATTATAAACTTAAAATTGGGATCTTAACTTGGAATTAAGAAACCAAAATTATGGACTTAAATTAAAATTAAGAAATAAAAACCTACGACAAAATAACTATAAATAAAGAAATAAAAGCCTAGGACAAAAGTTATCGCAAACACTCTGAGCCCATAAAAAACTGTTTATCATCAAAATAACCGAAACGAACAGTAGAAACGTAGAAACTGAAGACGCAGGTCCCATCCCGAGGAGGCCACCCCATTTCTCGCCGTTTAAATCTCCCACCCCCGTTCCTCATTCACAACTCGCCGGTCCACTAAGTCGTCCATTGACTCGACGAGCGATTCTTCAAACGGACTAGCACACAGCTATCCCGTTGGTCGTTCGAACACGATCATGCCTCCCCATCGATTCGTCGGCGCAGAAGGGAAGGCCAGGAAGACAAGGGTGGTTTCACGGTAGCGGGGTGTAGCATGGGATCAGGGGTGGTTTCTACCCCTCGGCTCTTTCTGCCGGGGGTCTGTCACGGCGCACATCCGAGGGGAAAGACGTAATAGGGGCTTGCTATAGCGTTATGGGATTATTGAGTGCGGGAGGGTGGCTCCAGCAGGCTGAAAAGTCCCGGGACCCGTTTGCCACCGCAAGCTTTATGATCCTCACGACGGAGACAACGTGATTGCGCCCCCGTGTACGTCTGCTCGAAAATGGCCGAAGACCTGAGAAATGAATGGGTCCTTCCACGAATTAATGCGACGATTTGTCGACGACTGCCCTAGCGCTGACCGTATGGGGTATCGAAAGGGCTTCTCTTGCCCAGACTTCATTCATTTTGCATATACTAGCGATTCTGAGAGATTTCAAAATTTAGGTGTCTCATATGGATACCCTCCATAATCTTCATCTTCAATAATGTAGACCTGATAGTCCTGATGTTAGGACAAAACAACCTATTAGTAACAATGACAAAAAATGACATAGCTCTACTTATCACAAGGAAGTTAAGTGAAACAGATCAATAAGCGTTCTTGAATAATTCTTGTGACAGATTTCTATACCTTCAGGTGATCAGCAAATAGGGTATATGTAAAGAATATAACCCTGTACATATTAAATCCCTAGAGAGCCTCCACCATTTCGAATCGAAATCAGCCCTATTTAGCATGGAGCCAACTTGTCCGTATTCGAACTCCAGCGAGTATTTTCCACTGCAACAACCCCGATAACACCGGGTCTGGAATTTCGAAACGCCGTTAATTAGCGTTTTTCATAACCGAAACTTGTGGGCGCGGTCCGATAATTAAATTATATTTCGCAAAATCCGCGGCGACGATAAAAGTTGTCGATTTTCTCCGTTGTCGGTTCTTCGGGAAAAAGAACGACAAAGAGGAGAACGTAACCTAGAAAACGATAATAATTCGCCGACCCCGTCGCGCTTTCGTTTCCACGCGTTACGCAGGAAATGCGCGATTTACCCCTATGCAGGCAATTTCTATGCACGCACTGCAACCTACGTACATGTTACTGGCGTGCAGAAAAAAAAGGTGTTGGGTACGCGACAGCTGTAAGCCCCCAGGGTATACGAGTTCTCGACTGCTACCACGCTTGCCCTGCTGCAACCCCTCGATTTCACCCTCTCGTTTCACGCCCTCTCTTTCCCACCCCGTCTTCTTTCCCTCCAACCTCCTCTGTCGTTTCACGCCGATTTCTTCCTTCGTTTTTGTATTACCATTTCTCTATCCGACTCTGGATTGTCTTCTCGTTCTTGCACTTTTTTCGGCCATCTCAAGATTGCGATTCTACCGTTTTCTTCGGTTCGTGTACGTTGTACTTGCTATTCTTGCTTTCGTGATTTTATTGCTAATCACTGCTGTTTGTACTCTTTGTAAGTTATACAAAACAAATTCGTTAAAATTTTGCAAACCTCTTGTACTGTTTATTCAATACGTCACATGTGTCAAATTATTATGCAAAACTGATAGAGATAATTATTTTCTAATATTCTTCAAGTTTAATTCTAAGTCTTCAAGTTTAATATTAATTCTCTCAAGTTTAGTTCTAAGTCTTCAAGTTTGATGTTAACACTTTTAAGTTTAATTCTAAATCTTCAAGTTTAATGTTAACACTTTCAAGTTCAATTCTAAGTCTTCAAGTTTGATGTTAACACCCTTAAGTTCAATTCTAAGTATTCAAGTTTGATGTTAACAGTCTTAAGTTCAATATTAAGTCTTCAAGTTTAATGTTAACACAAGGCAAAATTAATATATGATATTTGCTCCATGAAAAGTTTGATTAATAATTTTTACCCTATGACGTCACAAAAGATTTTGTTCAATAAATGAGTAGTAATTTATATTATTGAAAGTCCATCCCCTGTGTTCCTGTACATCCATTGTCTTAGCGTCCATGGTTCTAATCTCATCCCAATTCGGTGTCCCAGTGGCGTTACCCCGCAGGCAACGGAAGCATCGAGGGGGTGGTTGCCTTTCTGAAAGGTGGGTTTCGGTGTAAGCGAACGATACCAGTCTGGCGATTACGTTATTCAGAGGAGTACGTCCACGGCAGATCCTCGTTCGCGTGCCCGTTTGCCCCGCGTTTATTCCACGTGACGCCCGTGAACCTCGCCGACTCCGATTCACCCCATTAAATTTAATTTCGACGCGCCACCGGCCAACCCTCCTACAACGGATCTCTGGAACGGGGCCGTCGATTACACACTCACAGCCTTGTGATCGCCGACTATAATTGCTCGACGAGGAAGCGATACCTCTTATTCGCCATTTTACGATACACATCCTGGATACTGCGTCTGACGTTTCTTCGCCTGTTCAGCGATGTTTCAATAATTATTCGTTCATAATTCGAGAGTACAATTTCTATATTTCTAATCTGAATACAATATCTAGTCAGATTAGAAATATATTTATTTCTTAATACGATTTTTTCGACAGTCAATCACTTGTAAGATGACGAAAATTCAATAAGAATTCAATAAATACAATCACTTGTATTTATTGTAAAATTAGGTATATTTAAAACAGAAATAATCAACGATGTACATGTCTTGATTTTTACCTCTCTCTCACTTTCCTATAATTCTCCTCCCCAATTCACTCTCTTACACTTGTAATATTAAAACAAATAACAAAACGAGTTTTCTGGGTATTCCATCAAGTTGACGTAGTGTCAATATAGTGTACCAAAATCATTTTTGACCATCTCACTGCCTCGAAACGCTGCAGTTTCAGAACTAGCATTTCTTTCAGAGAAGGTCAACAGAGTCCAAAGCGAAAATACTCTACGAGGCTCGTTGCGTAGATATTCAAACGCTTGCTCCGCTCGCTTCCGGCAGTCAGAATAAGGTGGAACGACGCCCTGGCGTCCCTAATGACTGCGGATCCGTCGCGGCGCCCGTACGCCGATGATTATAATCGATAACCCAGACCAACCTCCTACCCAGTCCTCCTCTACCCTCTTCGATCCGCTTGTCCTCCGCTTCCAACACGAGGGAAACCAGCACACGTGGGTCCTCCCATCGACAACCCTCCTCTGCACCACCGACCACCTAGTTCGCTCGTGGCAGCCGATATAAAGGAGCCTTTGGTTATGTTTATCGCCTCTTTATAAGCTCGTAAGCGACCCACGAGCTTCCTCTTTCTCTCTATCTATGCCGATGTTTCGTTTCGTAGCTTTTTTTGCGGGTGGACGGGCTTTCGAAAGATACGAGGGTGAGTCATTCTTTTTTACCACATTTCTACATTTGCAAATTTCCACACACCCCAAATTTCTACACTTGCAAATTTCTACACCCCCAAATTTCTATATTTGCAAATTTCCACACCCCAAAATTTCTACATTTGCAAATTTCCACACCCCCAAATTTCTACATTTGCAAATTTCCACACCCCCAAATTTCTACATTTGCAAATTTTCACACCCCCAAATTTGTAACACCCCAAATTTCTACATTTGTAAATTTCCACACCCCCAAATTTGAAACACCCCAAATTTCTACATTTCCAAATTTCCACACCCCCAAATTTCTAGATTTGTAAATTTCCACACCCCCAAATTTGTAGCACCCCAAATTTCTACATTTCCAAATTTCCACACCCCCAAATTTGAAACACCCCCAAATTTGAAACACCCCAAATTTCTACATTTGCAAATTTCCACACCCCCAAATTTGCAACCCCCAACTTTCCACATTTCCAAATTTCCTCACCCCAAAATTTCCACACCCCCAAATTTCCAAATTTTCACACCCCAAAATTGGTAACACCCCAACATCCCACATTTGCAATTATCCAAATTTTCAAATTCGAAAACTAGAAAATTTTCATAAACCACATGAAGACACTCCAGCAAGGCCTAAGGGCCTAATTGACCCGAGAGCGATTATCCTATTTACGCCAGTAGCCTAGTACCTAAGTCTGAAGCTGTGTAATTAAGTTAATTGCTAAAAATGACGAAACGAAAGGTATCGCGGCAAAAAATAATTCGCGTTCGTTTCGCGCTTTAACTCAGCCCGCAAAAACTGGTTATGGAAAGTCATTGTGAAAGCTATCATATTGCAAGTGCCGCAAAGGTGCATCATGATATGCTGCCTTGGCAGTGAATGGAACAGAGAACGAAAAAAAAGAGACAGAAAATTGCCCAGGATTACTCAATTAACTAGGGAGACCTATGTATAATGCACTCTGCTCTCAAAAACTGGGAACTGTCTGATTCTTTAAAATTTTTTTAAATACAGATGTACTTTCATTTATTAAAGTTATATTGTTATAGTAATTTATAATATAGTCATACAAGTAAATACATTTAGAAAAATTAAATGCTATATCGTTCATTTTTTATTAATTCACTATTCAAAGTATTAAATAATTTTTGTTTCAAATTGTTGAATTATCTAATTGTAATACTTTGCACTATTTTATGCATCATGTATTTTTATACTATTACAAAAATTCATTATTTAATACATTTGTTATTGATACATTTATTATTTAAGGAGGGATGAAAAAATTCTTGTTTTTATGATGTTAAATTTTATGAAATAGTGTGTGCTTATATATTTGAACCTGCAATATATGAAGTACCTCAAGTTTCTCTAATTTTTATAAGATATACATTTTTGTGAATGTCTACATTTTATTTCATGTCTGTAATATATTTGCAAGTGTCGAAACGATGCAGAAGGGTGATTCTGATCGAACGTGGTGCAAATTCAGCGAACGTGCAATTTTGCGGGATCCTTGCACCGTTGTGCCGTTAGTGGCATTATTGATCGATGACGGCGTCATTTTATCTTGTGGCTAGGTAATGGTTATGTACGCTCAGTCGCAGCGTCATTAGGTCAACCAGGCCAATGGCCTGCCAAAAATCTCCCTTTGTAATGGCGTTTTGTTGCGAAGGCGCTTCGTACTAATCGCGACACTGCGGAAATTTATTCGACAGGTAAATAGACTGGGGTCTAAAGGAAAATATATTTTCGCATTAGTACATTTCATATGTACATCTATGTGCTCTAAATTTTCAAGTTTCTGAAGGACAATTTCACAAATTTGTAGATTTGTGAATTATTAGATTTCTAAAATTGGAAATTCTGAAATTCTGGAGTACGAATTTTCAAGTTTTGAAACTTTCTAATTTCCAAAACTCAATTTCCCAAATTTCTAAATTCTCAGATTTTCAGAACCGAAACACCATAGTTCCAATTTCCAAATTTTGAAATTTGCAAAAGTTTTAATTTCCAAATTCCCAAATTTCCAAAAACCCAAATTCCTATGTACCCAAATTCTCAAATCCACAGATACCTAAATCCCTAAATCCCCAAATCCCTAGATTCCTAAATTCCTAAATACCTAAATTCCCAAATCCCCAAATTCCCAAATTCACAATCCCCTAAATCCCTAAATCTCCAAATTCTTAAATCCCTAGATTCCTACATCCCTAATTCCCTAGATTCCTAAATTCCCAAATTCCCAAATACCCAAAATTCCCCAAATCTCCAAATTTGCAAATTTCCCTAGTACAAACTACCAAAACCAAAAAACCCTACTTCCATATTCCAACCATTGTAATCTCCAAAAGCTTAAATTACAAAATCCCTAAATTCTGAAATTTTTCCCATATCCGAAACATTAAAATCGCATAAACAATGGCGGACCAGCAGTCGCGATTCGTTCATGCTCTCATTGTTTCTTCCTAACTCAGAGATTATTTATTATAATTATCAGGGGCAGATGTTTGCGCTTTTAACAACCGACGGCCCGGGTTAATTAATTTTGTTACCGGTGTGTTAATTGGATTTATTAGGAGCGGAGTGGAACCCCAAACTATTAATTTGCTTCAAACGGCCGGGTCAAAATTTGAATCATACGATCGCTCGGTTTACGTGTCATAATCTGTATCGCGTTACGCGAAAGATTTTATAATCGGTGATTTGAACAATTTAATGGAAACTGATATTTGCAGAATAGCAATGTTATGGCTGTTTGAGTACATACTGATTAAAATTCGGGATTAAACGTTTCATGTTTCATTTAACATGTTTTGGTATTCGGAATTGATAAATAGAATACCATGTAAATTAATAATTTGTCATTTATGATTTTTATGACGATAGTTATTTTATTTGTACATAGGGGTACGATGTTAAAACTGGTTTATAATTTATTTTATAAAATAATATTTTATTATAATTTACAATTTATTTATTTTATATCTTGTATATAAATAATAGTGTCTTTGTGAAATATTATACTTGCAATTATTTATAAAATATATTTACATTTGCAGTATGTGTATATGCAACATATATGTAACATATGTTCTAAATTTATATACAATGTATTTTATTTATATGCAAGTTTAAATTAATTTTTTTATATAAAATTTTATGTACACACGTGTTTTAAGTATTATTGAATTAATACAAATAATTAGTGGATCTAACGTACTTGAGGAAATATAGTATCCAAAATTATTTTAACTTTTTGTTTCAAATGCTATTTCACCCGGAATTGACAACGCCACTTTAAATTGAAAATAAATAAATCAATAATGGAAATT
This sequence comes from Megachile ligniseca, assembly GCA_945859555.1. Lineage (NCBI taxonomy): Eukaryota > Metazoa > Arthropoda > Insecta > Hymenoptera > Megachilidae > Megachile > Megachile ligniseca. The sequence goes on from OX243790.1 coordinate 5,400,169, forward strand.
ATCTCTGTACCTCATTCTCTAAATTTTCGATATTTTTCTTTCATTCTCGTTCACATCATGCTAATTAAGAATCTTTCTGGTTTTTTCGCTGTTTGTGAGAAATGCGTGAAATTGTGTCAGTCAACAGAACACGATAAGATTATATTATTATGAAAAATATTTATATATTTACATAAAATCATTATATATTATTCTTCCTATTATTTGTAACTCACTAAATAGTATTCATTTTCTTCATTATAATTTTAACCTAATCTAAAAAATCTATTCTATAAACTCAAATAAGCTACAAAATATCAACATCAATAAAACTCAGTTTTCCAATAAAAAGAAATTAGGAAATGAATCTAATATAACGTTCCAAGTAAAAATACCCTTAAGACTCGTCCTCATACGTCCAATTTTCAAATTTGCAAACGGCGAGGCTGATCCCGAAATCATTGAATCATGCAAATGGCGTATCAATCATTAATCCCAGGAACGAAACGAAGCTTCGTCGTGGAGCTTGAGAATTAAGAATAGAACTTTGCCCATTAAGTATGAATATGACAAGGTGAATAGCAGATTCTGAGCAAGCCGAGACTGATTCGAAATCGATTAAATTTGCCGCGTCTCTGATCGGCACGGTGTCCCGACAGCTTTTAATAAAATATTGCATTGCCAATGGCGAAAAATTCTGTTCACGGCACACCATCACCTCTAAACAATGCCGCAGCACCGATGAATGATGCGTATATTAATTTCTCTCCTCTCTTTTTCTCGGGATCTTAATTAAACCGTACCGCTCGGGTATTATTGATAGATTTGAATTTCGCGCGCTTTGAGGATACGAGTAAGATGCTTCACATGAATTCAAGTGATGTAGAATTGTTTTGGAAAAATAAAACGTGAATTAATCTTTGTAATAATTATATATCAAATATCTGATATCTGTGGAATTTCATATTTGGGATTTTATTTTGTGAGGAATTCTGTATTTAGAATATTATTAATTGAAGAATTCTACATTAAGAATGCTACATACGGAATTCCATATTCAGAGCTTTTCTATTTGTGGAATTCCACGTTTTTAAGTTTGCTGTGTGTGGAATTCCATATTTAGGATTTTAATATTTATAGAATTCCACGCTTAAATTACTGCTCTCTGTTGAATTCCATGTTTGAAATCTTCCTATGCAAAGAATTCTATTGCCTGAGGAATTCCATATTGTGAATTCCACTGCCTGAGAAATTCCACATCCAGAATTCTACATTTAAACTGTCACTACACATTGAATTCCAGATTTACAACATTTCTATATGCGGAATTGCACATTTGAAATTATGTAACATGTAAAATAGTTTACCCATTCAAACTTTACACATGGAAAGTTGTCTCTGTCCATCGCAACTTCTGGGCGTAGAAATGATGGAATGATTTGCATTTATTACAACTCAGCCCTGTCCACTCGTGCCACCTAAAATTTCACCGTCTGTTTCGCTTGCTTGGCCGAAAACCCCGGTTAATTCCCCTCTGTGCTCCCGGCACGCATGGAATACTTGAAAATATCAGCAAAAGTTTTTCTGGGTCATGATTGATCGGCTGCACGCGTGGCATTTGCTCAAAATATTCTCAGCGTCGCCCGAAACGACTTGCTTTTATACCTGATCATTAACCGGTAATAAGTTTTAATGCCGTCGAGTTCTTTTACGGCAGAAGACAGTGACGAGATTAATCCGAGCCAGATATTTATTCCTGCGATTGATGATGTTAAGAAGTGTCCATTATCGATCACGAAATCGAGATAAATGTCAGTCAAATTGATTGAAGGGTATCGATCTTCGAACCGGCGCCATCGGTCCTTTGACGATTACCCTAAAATTCGTCGGAATGTTATGACTGGTTCTATAACGTAAAATGGTGGACATCGTTCACTAGAGAAAATGGCGACGTAGGTGAAAGAGTACCAATCTTAACTGTTGAATTTTCAAATTAAGAAACATTGGAAGTAAGAAATTTTTATATAAAATATTCTGAAATTGTCAAATTCACATAAATTTTGATGTTTATAAATATCGAAATAGCCTATCCTTGTTTCTACTGACCAATACATCACAAAATAAATAAGATCCAGATGAACGTATCCATTTTCCAGATTCTCAAAAGTCATACCAAAAAATCCCCAAAAGTCATACTCGGAGTATTCCCCAGACTCGATCCGAACTAACTGCACAGTGCGGAACGAAGCAGCAATTTCGGTGGTGGAAAACGACAGCAATGAGACAATTCCGTAGCGTCCACCGTTCTAAATATCCGTTGCCAAATGCCCGTATGGTTGAGTCGTCGCGACGCCGGCCGTTCGCAAAATAACGTCTCGCGAACCGCCGCGGAATAAAAGGGAAGATTGATCGTATTCTTTGAAGCCGCTCGCGAGCATTACTGGCAAACGGCTGATCCAGGTTGCGGCAATGCCAAGCGTTGCGTGTAACGCTTCCAGAATGTCCTATTGTTCTGAAGACGTAGTGCGGAGTTTATTGCGCGATGGCCGGGACTGAAAATTTTATTGCTTAAACTGTGCATCAGTTTCAGGATCTCCCTTCGAAACTGTACTCGTTTATTTGTCCCGATTTTTTACTGCTGCTACTTTCTTCGATTAACTTCTTACTTATCGATCAGAACTTTCGCTCGTTGGGGCCTCTCAGACACATTAGCCATCTTTTGGCACTTTCGACTATTTTTTAGGGGGTTTTGGACCATTTTGAGAAAGTTTTATTCTCTGACAAAATGTCGTATCTGTTACGGTTTAGCCTGTACGTTTATAGGCATAAGTGGTAGGGATGCAGTCTTACAGTATATTGACTCGCTTTCGCTGTGGGGCACCCCGCCTCGATTAGCAACTTTTGACATTTTTTCTGGAGGTTTTGGCACATTCTAAGAAAGTTTGATTCCCTGACAAAATGTCGTATCTCCCACGGTTTGGCCTGTACGTTTATAGGCATAAGTGGTAGGGATGCAGTCTTACAGCATTTTGACTCGCTTTCGCTGTGTGGCACCCCGCCCCTATTAGCCACTTTTGACATTTTTTCTATGGGTTTTGGCACATTCTAAAAAAGTTTGATTCCCTGACAAAATGTCGTATCTCCCACGGTTTGGTCTGTACGTATATAGGCATGAGTGGTAGGCATGGGATTTCATAGTGCTTTGACTCGCTTTTGCTCGCTGGGGGATTCTCTGACCTCATTACCCCTCTTTAACAATTTTTCTAGGGGTTTTGGCACATTCTAAGAAAGTTTGATTCTCTGACAAAAAGTCGTATCTCTCACGGTTTGGCCTATACGTACATAGGCATGAGTGGTCGATATGTGGTTTTATATTATTTTGACATTTAGCAGCTTGCAATTAATTTTGAAATTGCAAGATTAGTTATTTCTGAATTAGTTGTAGGTATACTACAATTAATATCTTCTTTCTCACGGTAGTGGAATCAGTTAATCATGCAGAAATCGTATAGGAAGGATAGGGTTAGTTAGATCTCCCGAGGGATCCGGCAGGGTTCATCCTCTGTCACAAACAAGCTAGCTAACCACGGACGTCCTTGCCGGACTTTGGTAATTATTCTGGATAATTCTACCACGGTGTCCCATGCTGTTTTCCTGCAGGAGAAATGTGCCGATCCCACGGTATCGAATACTTACATCATTTATACGGGATTTGCCGAACTCCGTGGAACAAGAGACGGAAAATCAATATTCCTGCAAAAATAAATCATAACTACCACAATTAAGTTTTATTCGCTCAAATTTTTACTTCTATTTACAAATGACTACTCTCAATCCATGGTTTTAGTATTTGTATTCTTCAGTAGATTTAGTTTGTAAATTTAATCTTTCAAAAGTTGAAATTTGAGAAATTTATAAATTTAGAAGCTGTACAACAGAAAATTGAGAAAAATGTCTTTCGTGAATGCATTTTTTGAATTTTCCCGTGCTTCAGGTTCCGCATGAAAGATGACCGATACGGTGGGACAAAATGGTTGCTGCCCGCATAATATTTGTGAAATGAATCTTGGACATTTTTTTAATTCGCAAAATTAGGAAAATCGATGTTTGATCATCGACGGTTCGTATCGTCCCGGTGTGGGACCGACTTTTGTTTATGCCGGGAATACCGCGACGGCATAAATATTTCAACAGGGCCAGCTCCGCCTGTTCCCTGTACACAAATATGCCGAATTTCTCTGTCGATTATTCGGCAGAGTCGGACACGGCATGGCCTCGTCCGTCTGCTGTTCGATAATCGATATTCTTTCGCTGCTTTGTGCCGGTTCGCCGGCTACGCTCGTTCCGTGGCGAAGCGTAACGCTTCCATTCCCGCGGGCCTCGCGAGAAATTTCTGGGTCAGCGAATATGAAAACCGGCCCGATTAATAACTGCTCATTAATGCCGAAGCGTCGTTTCGCCGAGCACGCTCGTTTACGCGCCGTTTGGGGAAAGTAAGCGTCGATATTCCATTCGGGAAACTGGTTGAAAGTTTCAGACGGCTTTTGGTACTTTATGAGAAATGGCGGGAAAGCGCTGAAATTGCGCTCTGCGCTTGTTTATTAGTTATGGATTTAGGGTGTATCACGAACTTCCAAATTTTAAGGTCCAAAATCTCATACTCCAAACAATTACCAATAAATTGACCTAGCTTACAACTTCTCAAAATAACTTTTCTCCACTTATCCGTACGAAAGTTTGTTCTGTAAAAAGAGCACCCATAGAGAATCATTAGGTCCTCGTCATTTCGCCCTTGCAGAACATTAAAAGTACGCTTTCAGGCGGCAAAAAGAACAAAAGAGATGAAATAAAAAATGATTTTACCGCAGTAAATAGCGTGACCCACGCGACACGAAACACGTTAGAGAACTCGGTGGCCGGACCACAAAATTCATCCCTCACCCCCTGGTGGAACGGTCGAAAACCGTGCAAAGCCGGGATATAAATTACCCATATCGCAGCTCGTACTCCAGTAGCCACTAAACTGCCAGGTCCCCGACTATTCCCCTCCGGTTCCTGTGTGCGCATCAACCGTCAACCCAGGGGTTGTTCCACCCCTTTGGCGTCACGAGCCGGCTTAGGTGGGCGGTGCCGTAACCCGGACCGCGAAAACAAACGAATTTTTAATTGATCACCTGCTAATGAGCTGACTGACGGGAGAAAGACCGGTTTCGAAACGTGCCTCGAAACGGAACCGAAGAGCAACGAGGATGGACATATCGTTTAAGGGTGTGTTCCCATTCGGTACGCTTCAATACTACACCGTTTTTAGTTTTACTTTATTTTCTTATTATTCGTAATTTTATACGTTTTCGAAATTTAATGACTTTCGTGGTGGGAGAATGGGTTGAATGCTTTTTTTCGCCACCGTGTTTCTGAAATTGGTTTCTAAAATAGAGAATAAATGTAGTTTTGAGAGAAATGAAACTAGTTAACTTTTAAATAATAACTTTCAGCTGGATTTACGGAAAAGAGTATCTTAAATTTTTACTTTGAAATTAAGGTGCATTCAAACGTATGCTAACTTTAGAATAATTACATAAATTTTTTCTTGTTTCATGTGTTATACGTTTGTCGATAATTTTGTACTTCACGTTGCCAAAAATTAAGGTGTATTCAAAATGTTAACTTCAGAATTGTACAAATTATTAGATGTTTCACATGTTATCGATAATTTTGTACATCGGCAAAAATCGTCGGAGTGGGAATACCGCCTTAAGTTCTTAAGGGTCGAGGGTGGAAGGCTCGGGGGTGAAAAAGAAAAGGAAATAAGCGTGTGGCAGACGGTTGAAACTTCATCATCGACCGTTTCGAGTCTTCGACGAACGATGGGTGGCGGAGAAACTGGTAACACAGAAGGGTGAGGGAGACACGAGGGGGTGGCTTTTGGAAAGAGACGTCGAACTTGAGACGAGTTAACCCTTCACGAGTTACTCTCGTTCTCCTGTCGAGGAATTTTACTGTTTACGAAATTCTGTGACGGTGATGCTTTTCGTTTTAGGGAATTTTATGTACTTACTGTAAAATGGTGGACATTTTACATTGCTTTTTGACTCATTATTCCTTGTATGTAAATTTTATTTTACCCTCGTATGCTTAAGAAATATATTTTCAGAAATTTCCATGTCTAGTTCAATAAGACAATTTTAAAAAATTGTAGGCTTACATGTATATTTATATTTAATTTAAATAATAAATTGTCTTCGTCGAACATAGATAATAAAGTTATTAGAATAAAGATGATATGCATATATTATATTGGTTTGTAACATGTAATCATAGAACTATTACAAGCATATTATAATTTTTGTAATAATTATAAAAAATAAATATTTATCATCTATTTTAGGGTAGAATTCTTTAAACAGCCTACATACGTCTCATTTATTTTCCACTAGACAAATTATTTTTCGCGAGAAATAAGCGTGATCACAAAACGAGTTATTTTTGAAATACGTCTAATTATAAAAAACTAAAGTAGACTGTTCGCATGATGCGTGCTGGAAGTTTTATCTTTGTAACGTAAATCTTTACACGAAAAACTTGTATGAACATAAAAGTATTCAAAGTACGGAGATCTAAATCAATTTCGAAACATTCCGACTGGAACATAATTTGCAACGTCAATGCGAAAATGGATACCCGCCTACCTGATTATTAACACGAGGGTTAATTGAACGCGCAACGTGGCAGAGAAAAAGGAAGGAAGTACGGCTTCCTACTCGCTACGAAACCTTTATTTCTTTTCCTTCGAGCAGATTTACACTAGCCGGCGTTAACGAGCGGCACCGGTATAATAATTAGTGGCACTATACACCGTGACTCGCCGGGTATGTACAGTCACAACCAAATCTTCCCTTCGAGGTAGAAGGACATCAAGGGTGGAGAGGTCTCTGAACTCCGTTACTTTTAGGGAGTTTTGAGTATTGGAACATTTGGTATGGGGTCAAAGTCTGGGAACTGGGATTTGGGAATCTGGGGACTTTGGGAGATTTGGGGGTTGAAGGACTATTTGGGGACATTTCGATATAGAAATGTGGGAATATGGGAATTGAAGGATTTGGTGTTTTAGGAATTAGGTAATATAGGGGGCGAAGAAATTTGGAGATTTAGGGGAATACCTATTTGAAGATCTTGAGATTTGGGAATCTAGGGATTTTGGGAGATAGATTTGGGGGGATTTTGAGTATGATAATCTAGAGAATTAAGGGACTAGGGATTTGAGGACATTTCGAACTAGAAATGTGCGAGTATGGGAATTTAAGGATTTTGTGTTTTAGGAATTAGGTAATATAGAAGGGGGGTGTAGAAGTTTGGGAATCTAGAGATTTTGGGAGCTATGAATATGGTAACCTAGAGATTCGAGTTTGGGGACATTGCTATTTAGAAATCTGCGAATATGGCAATCTAGAGATTTGGTGTTTCGAGGATTAAATGGTATACAAATTTGGGAAATATAAAAATTAAAGTTGAGAAACATGAAGGTATAAAAATTGTTAATTAACATTGCAAATCGCGTATGTGTCCTTATTGAAAGAAAGGTTAAGTTGCATCCGAGTGTACACACGCGGCAAGAAGCCACGGAATTTCCAGGGCGATTATCAACGAACGTCCTATCGGGAATGGGCCACCGAGGATCGTGCTCTGCCCCGACTATCGATTCCTCGGGCTTATCGGCCCGCTTGCATACCCGCCCCCTTGTCCCGTTCCACGCCACCTCCTTTTTTTCCTCTCTCCCTTTTTTGCCGTCACGACCGAGCTTCCGTGAGGTTTTCGGTGCCTCGAAGATCCTCTCCAGGGAGAGCTAAAATAACGCAACTTCGTCAGGGACGTTACGTTTTCGTCGATCTTCACGTCCGGACGTTGCCATCGTTTTCCGTTCGTGGCCTTTTGCTGCTTTCTTTGCTGTTGCTATCTTCGCGTTCGGCTTTCAGGGCCGAATCAATGTCCTCTGGAGCCCCACATACTTATTAATATTATTTAGATTTACTCAAGTACTAGTATACGTTATGCAAAGAAGTCAAGTTTTTTAATTTTGCAATTCTGGTGATATAAAAGTTAATTTCTAAAAATGAGAAACAATTCCACAATTGTTATAATAGTCCACCAGGAAATTTGGAACTTCAGTATCTCGTGGTCCAAATCGAAGAATATTGAATTTCTATATCTTCATTGATACCTTAAGCACGTTGTTTTCCTTAATGGTCAATCCTTGGTTAGGTTAGATATTTATACTAGTGGCCAGGTCGAGAGGAAAAATACCTATCTCGGTGAAATACGACGATGAGATGCGCCAGGACGAGCCACAACTTTCTAAATGCCTCCTTTGAGAGGTGTAATTGGAAGGTAATGGCGAGGGTAAGAACGGAAGGGAGGTGGAGAGGAAGTATCACCGTGCTGATGAGACGTGCGTCGTTAAATGACGACGATTATTTTATTTATTAAATAAACTAAATTAAGTCTTATTCACACTATGGATTGATACATACATGAATTTTAATTTTTAGGAAATTTGTAATTTTTTAAAAAATGAATTCTTTGAGGAATGAATTATAATTTTTCAGGAAATGAATTACACTTTTTCAGCAAACACATATTTTTGCAATCGCAATATTTTTAAAAAAAAACCTAGAATGATTTAACGAAACGAGAGCACTTTCCGTATTTCAAAGATCACAAAAGTGTTAAAGAACTGCAATTACTGGTTTTTTTCCCAGTTTTGTTTTCTGCTTGTTTTGTTGGTACGAACGAAATACTGTTAGCGATGGTGGTCGTCGTGTGCAACATGAATGGAGAACCTTTCGTGTGAACAGCTGTGAACAGCTGCGATTTTGTAAATATTTGTGGGCCCTGCTGTTTTCGTGGAAGGCTTTTTTCCGCCGGGAAAATTCAGTTTTACAAAATTCATGCCGATATACGCAGACCAACTAAAGCGGCGATAGATCGATACTTCGCGGCCGAATATCCAGCGCTATTATTATTATTCTGTAATACTTTCGGGTTTTTTGAATTCGCATTGATACAACACATTAAAACGCAAAGTATTGTGCGGAAAATTTGAATGGGTGAATGCCTTTTCTGTGGAAAATTTTTTAATCAATTTTACTAAATGCCTGACTGTGAAATGCGAGAAAGAATTTATAAAATTAAAAACAAGAGCGTGAAATTACACAAAAAGAAAGGGGGGATTAGTATGTTTAAATGAATGGAGCAAAATCATATCTTTGGTTAAAATTAAAATTAAAATCGTATACTTTACTTTTTACATTGCCTTCAATTTTTATACATGACTCAAATTTGCAGTGATTGGATAAAACAGTCTTTGTAATTTATATTAAACATTGAATTATAACAGTGCAATTTGGTAATTGACAGAAATTATGAAATTTTAAAAAATTCCAAAGATTACAATCTAAGAGGAAATCTATGATTTCCAAAATGTCTATCTAAAATTAACAATTTTCGAAACACCTGTATGAAAAAGTTCGAAAGTAGAAACTCAAGGTTCTCGAAAACGCTGTTTAATTTCCGACAGGGGTCGCATCGGGTTTCACTTTAATTAAGCGAAATAATTAGCCGTCAAAGGTTAGCGTGGTGTCGCGGGAAACGACGGATATTTTCCTCCGACAATGTCTCTAACGGAGACGTCTCGAATAAGATTTATCGAAATCGAAATTTACTCGCTGATAGTGGAAGCCTTAAAACCACTTCTAAGTATGGTGCTAATCGACGTTATATGAATTAAAACACATTTCTAATAAAAGTTATTTTGTATATCAAATGTTGTATATATTTTGTATAATTTCCGCGTGAAGAGCCTTTTCACCGTCCGCCCATGGATCCTAGATGTTCATCCATTAATCCTACGAGCAAAACGATGCACCCATCGTTCCAATGGTGGCTCGACGATGGTAGCTCGTGGAACCCTTCTTGGTTTCTCTTGGATGCCGGCCGAGTTATTAATGAGTTAACAGGATTTCCTCCGGTCGGAAAATACGCCGGGAAAAGCCTCCGGAGGATTTGGATTTCGGTCGAGAAGCCTCCCCCTTGGGTTCTCTCGTTCCCTCGACACGCACACCCCGGCAAAACGATCCCCGTTCACAAGAGAGCACGTCGAATTGATTGCCTTGGAGATGGTAGTTTGTGAAAAATTCAAATCCACCTCTGTGTTGATCTAACTTATTTCGGGAAGTGCCCAGGTAGCTCACCCGATCATTTATCATCGTTATCTATTATAATACTATTTTTTACCGAGGCCATTTTGTTTTAAATAATACGGTTTATATTTATTATAACAAACCTGATATAATAGTATCATTATTTTTATATTTATTATTAATGGAATTATTTATTAATGGATCTATAATTTATTACAATAATAATATGTGCCTTAAGTATTTTATTTTCCAATCTCAATTGAAACGTTAATTGCATGAAAAATACTTGAGAATTAAACAGAAATACCATCACGAAAAAAAAATAATATGAAACTAAGAATTAAAATTGTAGAAATGTGCGCTCGTAAAATTGTTAAGCAGCGCACAAAAATTCCCGGGGACGTAGTTAATCAGTATTTTTTCTGGCACATTTCTGCTCACGAATTCGCCGGAATATTCAGCGCGTACACCCACGTACACACGTGGAACCACCTACCAACATTCTTCCGTATCGCTGCCACATACGGCCAATCCAATCCAGGGCATAAAAGGTTCGACCGAAATTATTGGGAAGACTGGACGTTTCGCGAAAAACGGGACGAGCTACGTAGATTCGAAACGAGGGGTTTAGTCATCGTTTTCTAAGCGGCTTCCGTGCCGATTCCGAGCCTCCATAGAGATCAGGGAATACGTCGGGTTCCAGTGGTTCGACCTACGAATCGATATATCGACAGGCCCCTATTGCGAGAAGCTAATCGCCCGCTCTCGAATCTGTGCCGACCTCCACGATAATCTTTATCAGCTCGGTTTAGTTTAGAGAATATTGTTTGCTGACTTTTATCCTCCATTTCTGTTTACTCTCTCAAAGTTTTGTCATTTTATTGTGTTTACTATTTTTTTCAGTAACATTCGGGTGTACAAATAATTCTAGGCATAATATTATAATTTTGGGAATATTGAGTTCAATTTTTGACTTCCTCAAAATATTGCAAGTGTACAAAATTATGTTGGCAAGAAAGAAATTTCTATTTTGTTAAACTTGTTTGATCTATAAATAATTACATTTATGATACATATAATCGAATTAGAGCTATAGATGCATTTACTATACATAAATAAATACACATCTAAATATAATGATATAACAGCAAATAGCAAGAATTAATTTCAACTTAACCTTAAAACAACAAAAATGTTCAGAGCCGCCATTTTCGACAGCAAAGCCACCATTTTGTGACAGTAAAAGCTCCATATTTAACTTTTCATTATTGAATTTTCTCCAATTATTTAAACAAGCAAATTGACATACATATAATTGGATTAGAACAGGTAAAAAGTTTGTCGGTAAAGGTGCAATAGATGCATCGGTCGTTGCAGAAACTGTCTTCAGGTTCGAAGAGGAACGAACGGTGGAAAGAGAAAAAAAAAAAGGAACAGGCGTGCCATAAATATTTATGGAGCTCAACGGGTAGCCAGGTCGCGAGCCCCGCCGCATCGATATAATTCACTGTTATCGATCGAGAGCGCCGGAAACGCGTTTCTTCCCCGCAATCCGCTTATCGCCGTGACACCAGATAGGAAAGGCGCGCGACGTCGACGTCGTCGTCGAAAGACGCCGACCGATTCGTTCAACCTGTTGCAAGGCCATTAACATCGACCCTACGTGTCCTCCATCGATTCACCCGGCGTGCAGCTAACACTGGGTGTGGCGGTCGACCTCAGAAAACCGGAAAAAGAGAAAGCGATCGAGGCGGAACGAAAAGCGGACCGGACGCCAGAAATCGGCACGCGACGAAACGCTTGATCGCCTGACTGATTCTCGACGATCTTTTTTTCTCTCAAATTATAAATCTACAAGCTCACAGCTTTGGTCACCAGAAAATATGCTTAAGTCCCTTTCAACAAAATATTTGATAAAAAATAACCATGGGACTAACTGGACAAAATTTTTCTTTCATGATATTTCGATACCATTTGAGTCACTAAGGCTGACCTTCAACTGGGACCCTCAATACCCTCTTATAATAATTTCAGCAGTCTTGGAATAATATACAAGAGGTTCACAGGTACCAAATTTATTGTCACATCCATCATTGCGATTGCGTGTATCAATGCTCTCTCATGATTAGTTCGCTGACGCACCTGCCCGCCTATTAATCCTGCATTTAATCACGTTGCGTTCATGTATTACGCACTTCATTCACGATCGAGATTTAGTGAATAGGAAGACTTTTAACTGTCTAATTAATAAGTTAATAAGATTATACCGCGACGAATTATACCGTGGATCTGGTAACGATACCAGTTAGGATTCGAGAGAGAATTAGGGTCACTTACGATCGATACCATTAAGTGGCAGAACCTACGGACCGCTGTTGATTGCAATCGAAGGTAAAATTAGTGTCACTTGCGATTGATAGTACCGAGTCGCCAGATCCTGCGAACTATACCGGTGCTGAGCATGGTCGCTGGCCAAATTAGTTCCAGCTGCGATCGATACTATCAAGTGATGGAGTCTAAGGAATTCGGACTTGCTAAGATCGAAACAATAGATTATACTGTTCACTGGTACATTATTCTCTTTGTCATTTTTCTGTGATGGTCATATAATATGTACATATGATGATCATATGTTCACATTGTTCATATGTTCATATTCATATCATGTTCATATGTTCATATTGTTCATATTGTTCATATTGTTCATATTGTTCATATTCATATGATATTCATATGTTAACATATGGTGTTCACATGTTTATATTACTCATATTGTTCATATTGTTCATATGTTTATGTGTTCATATATTCATATGTTCATATTCATATGATATTCATATGTTAACATATGGTGTTCACACGTTCATATTGCTCATATTGTTCATATTGTTCATATTGTTCATATGTTCATAGTCATATGATATTCATATGTTAACATATGATGTTCGTACGTTAATATTACAGTAACTTCATATAGTATACAACCCTTGTAACTTTATTATCAAAAGAATTATTTTTGTGTGAAGTACACACATATGTGTACTAATTTACTCATATGTGTACCTTCAATATCGTTTTGTTATTAGTAAATAATCCACGTAAAAATGTAAAGACTATTTATCTAGTTATGAAACTCCCTGTTTCAAACAATACACGTGTGCATAATTACCTGCACACCATGACACACCTGAAATCATCCCCAAACCCTCATCAGCACCGAAATCATCGATACGGAAAGGAACCCCAATTAGTATCCCACCCACGATCTCTATCACATGTTCCGATTAACCCTCGGACAACGGACTCGGAACTCTACTCACTCCACATATGATTTTGCGTTTACATTTAATTTAAAATTCGTTTTTGTTCTCGTTTCTCCGTAATGAAAATCTTTCGTGTAGAAATCTTCGTTTCCAATTTCAATCCGTGTGCTTCATATTCCTCATAAGTGTGCTTCATATTCTTCATAAGTCTGGATCACGAGTGACAAGTCCTTTTAGAGTCAGGATAACTCCGGACCAATTGATGAGCTCAGATTTTAATTCCATAAGTATGGATCATTTCGGACTCCATTCCACAAGTCCACATTTGAAAGTCCAGAATAAACCCAGACTCCATAGTTAGTCTAGTAAGTCCCAAATTCATAAGTACAAATGCGAAAGTCCAGACTTCATAAATTCCACGAGTCATTCCAGGAGTCCACATGTCCAAATGCATAAGGGCTCCATGTGAAGGTAAATCACCCCTCGAAAACGAGAGCCGCGAAGATAAGCCTAAGAGTCGAATGCCCAAAAGTGGTTCGCGATTAACCAGAAAATCAAACTTCCCTCTCCGTTCGGCCGTGTCCCTAAACGAGGAAGGGATAATGATTATAATAATAATAAGAGAGCCACCCCTGGGCGGTGTATCATAGACGGCGACCTATTACGCGAAACACGACACCGGCGCCGGTCCGAGGCTGGAACCACTTGTAAAAGCGAGCGAGAGGATCGCATCGATGCGGTGCGACGGACAGAGAGGGTAGAATCGAGGGAGAACGAGCACGAGGGATCGCCCGTGGGCGAGCAAAGAGAGTATGAGGGCTGGAGAGGGGTAACGATAGCGCGGGCGGAACAGAGAGGTTGCAGGAAGGGTGGTGAGAGGGCCGCGCCACCGGTGGTGAAACAGAACGGGGCAAAAAGAACGCCGAGAACGAGCTGGCTGGCTGGCTGGCTGGCTGGATGGGAGGCAAAGACTGCGGGAACGAAAGAGCAAGAGGGGATGGTCGTATAGCTGGAACACGCTCGAGGGAGCCAGGCTAACGGAGGATGGCGAGTGGGTGGATGTGGGGGCACGAAACGAGAGGAAACGAAATGCACGCCGATATACAGGGTGTCATGTAACTGGTGCCGCTACCGGAAGCACTGAGATACCGCTGTCTCTCAGGCTAATCCTTTTTATGGAATCTCATCGAACCTCTCTCTTGCATTAACACGCGGTAGCCAGACAAAACCCCCTGCTAGCACTATTTTACGTAGCTGCATGAACTTACATCTACTTACTCTTTACTTGTCTGAAGACTCGTTTAATAACGTGAAAGTGATCACATCTACAGGAGTAAGGGAGTTAATCAAGGTTTGTATGGTCCTCTGGACTACTTGACTGAGCTACGTCTGGCTACTTACTAGACTTAAGATTTACTCGGTTTATCGGTCAGGCAAGATAGGTCTACCTAACAGGAGTAAGGGAGTTAGCTAATCAAGGTTTGTATGGTCCTCATATCTGGACTACTTGACTGAGCTACGTCTGGCTACTGGCTAGACTTAAGGTTTACACTAAGTTTGTCGGTCAAGCAAGTGGACCACTTGAATGAGTCTGGTTACGTCTGCTATATTTGTCTAATATAAACGTCTTAAGCCTGATGAAGGTAAGTAGACTAGTAGCAAGCAGACATCTTCACTCTTGATCTAGGTTTGTCAAATGATTCTGTACATTCCTGTTTCCTACACTCCTACATTTCTGACAGAACTATTTTGCAACCAAAATTCCAAATTATCGAAATACGGAAAGTCCTCGACACTAGTAATAAAGTATGACCACTCAGAAAAATGCTGAATAATCGCGTTAATTTCTGGCTTAAGATTTAATTTCCAGTCTCGTCGATTGATGGGTTCTAGAATTTAAATATCGACTGACCCATTAATTACAACACCGCCAGGCAATCCTTTTTTCTGCCACGATCTTCTTTCTTGTTTCTTATCCTGCGTGGGCTATCTCGATGCGGCTGTCTTTTCTCCTCATTCTCTCACGGGGAGTTTTGCACACCATGGGTTTCATGCTGGCTCTCATCCAGAGCCGGGTTACGATTTCATCCTTCATCTCCGTCGAACGAGAGTCTCGTTCTCTCGTTTCCTCTCTGGCTGGTACTCGACACCCTCTCCTCCAACCCTCCCACCGTTCATCTCCCTGCCCCATCCCTCTCTTCGTCTTCCTTCCTCCCGTTAAATCGTGCTCTCGGTGCATCACAAGGAAGTTTTGCACACCACAGAGAGAGCGGTACCGGCTCTTTCGCATCCAGAGTCAGAATTCCTGGCCCCTCTCCCCGTGGCCTCGTTCACCGTCTCTTGTACCCTCGATATACAGGGTGTCATGTATCAGTGCAAAAATTAGGAATCTGGGAAAAGTAGAAAAAGTTCATGGTGGAATTTTTTTCGGTAAGAGGTTAGAGGGCTTTAGAGAATTCTTTTGGGGTTTTTCGAAATTTTGGAGCGGTGGGAAATTTTAAGATTTTTTAGATGTGGAGGATTTTAGAATTTTAGAAAATTTCAGGATTTTATGGGACTATATTATACTTCTGAAGTCCAAAATCCTAAAATTCTGACAAATTATAAAATTTTCTAAAATTGTAAAATTCTTTAAAATCCTTAAAACTTTTAGTCCTATAAAATTCTCTAAAATTCCAAACTTCTCTAAAATGTTAAAGTTAGAGTAAAAATTACTCAGATTTCTTTATTTCCAGTAGTTCAAATGTCTATACATATGTGCAATAAAATTTGAATGCTCCGATTATTTATCGAACGTATAAATTTTGAATAATTCAACATGTCACAACGGTCAAATTGTTATTTAAAAAATGATAAAATTATTGAAGAAGGATCTCCATCTTCCAGAGACCTGACCTTGAATATTGGGTTTTGATTTCGGACATTTCTTCGTCCCTGTGCATGGGACGTCCCGTTAGCCAGACCACAACGGTGGATTTATTTTGTTTATTTATTTATTTATTGATTTATACGCAATGATTTCGCCGGTCATTACCGGCCGATTGCAGGATATTATCTGCATGATAATGATGCATGCAAACGATCCGGACGGCGGGCTTCATTTATCCGGTTGATAATGAGCAAGGAATCCGTGGTCGAAATCGCGTTAAACTCGGCGCCAACGTGTTCTATCCTTTTTCCTGGAGTTCATATATCAGCAAAATATTGGGATTTTCTTCGTAAATTAATATTGATATTAATTAATTAATGGCCATTTATGATTAACGATGCGGTAATTTGTAATTCCACCTTATTCCAGGAAACAAACGAAATCGCTGTTTTAACGGTGGAAATCACCGCAGCATTGTGAATGGCTAT
Source organism: Megachile ligniseca (assembly GCA_945859555.1). Classification (NCBI taxonomy): domain Eukaryota; kingdom Metazoa; phylum Arthropoda; class Insecta; order Hymenoptera; family Megachilidae; genus Megachile; species Megachile ligniseca. The sequence continues at coordinate 5,416,964 of OX243790.1, forward strand.
GGTGGCAGATTAAAGGGTCAATGACAAAATTTGTGGAATCAAATTCTTAAATTCCATGTTATTACACATTTGAATTCAATTTTTAATTTCTCAAATTTCCAAATTTTCATCCCCTTAGATTCTCAAACTTTCAACTTCTGTAATTCACATGTTTTAAAATTCTTTTACCAATTATTCCATCAACACGTTAACAGCTACTGGAAGTTTAGATATTTGTATTTTGAACAAACATTTTCAGAATATTTTATACTATTATTCCCAGTTCGAAGAGGTTAACTACTATTGCCAATAACTATTCAGCCAACTACTTATTACTGCTTGAAACAAATAAGAAAAGTTTAAATCTTAAGTACAATTTGAGGACGCCTTGATCATTCAAATGTATTAGTATTAAACACTAAACTCCCTCACGTTGCAAATACAATTTAAGTTTGTTGTACCCAAACTGTAAGGTGCGTCACGAGTGCGTCACATTATAAATGGAATGAAAATCGTCCAAGTTTAATAAACAAATTCTGGCCAATTCTAACGTCAAGGAGGAAGTAGAGTCCACCAAATAAAGAAAGAAATAATAAAGGCAATATCGATCAGAGGTCCGAACTTCTCAGTTTCCCCCTATTCATTAACACCGTCACCTCGGTCGCCGTTCACTTTTACGGGTAAGGGTTAAAGAGATCCCGCTAGAACAAAAGGGGTCCGGGGCATCGGCCAAGAAACGATGTAAATTTAAGCAGGGAAAAAGCGATACGCTCTCGCAATGGCATGACATTCAAACGTTCGATGCTCGAACGACCTTAAAGCGTAATGGTTTTACGGTACGTCAAAGCTGGAAGAGTACGGGAACTGTCCGGGGGTGAAAATGGGGGTGGCTACAGAGAATCGAGGTTGCTCGTAGGGGGTTTGCGCTCTGACGGGGCCATTACACCCTTGATTTCATTACGGCAGCCTTGCTAGTCAACTGCAATCTCTCCTTCTGCCACGCTCACACCCCGCGTCTTTTCGTTCTACCCCCGATATTTCTCTTCGCCCCCTTTTCCTACTATGTCTATCCTTTTTTTCATCTTCGGCTCTTCTTCTTTCTTATCTCGCCATTAATTTATCTTTTTAACATTTATTGTGTCGGCGTTTGACTTACACTTCTTTTTGGTGTAAAAAATTTAGTGTAGTACATATCTCCATGTGTATCTTGTATGGTAATATTGTATCAGAAGGACATATAGGGAATTTTCGTTTATAAAATAATTCCTCTGTACATGTATTAGTGATACAGTAGTAATGAAAGATCCAGGGAATTTTCATTTGCAAATAATTTTTGTGCACTTTAAAAATTCTAGGGAATTTTAGAGACTTTGAAGTACATAAAAATTTCCTGATTTCAATGCCATAATTTAACAAAATTCTAAAATTCAAACACTTGTAAAATTTTTGAGTTTCAGAAAATTTTCAACAATATTAAAATTTTGAAAGATTTGAGATTATTTTAGAATTTTGAAGAATCTAAAAATACTAGAAATTTGAAGATCTGCAAGTACCAACAGTCAATACATTAATTTGAGTCTAAGGATTTTTCACTTTAATTCCGTTCATTGTTCGAACCACACTTTTTACCATCCCCCTCATTTTCTTTCTTTTTTTGTTGATAACTTATCTTTCACCCATTTGTTCCTTTTTTTTCCGAGAATACTTTTCCTTTCTCTCCTCCTATCACACATCCACCTGCCATATTTTCTTTCCATCTAGCTCCGTTCCTCTCGCTCGCACTCTTTCCACCTCAATCTTTCTACCCTCTCGTCCCACTCATCACGCTTTCCACCCCAATCCCTTCTTGACATTCCTGTCCCCGCACAACCCCTTGTCTTTTCCTCGCCTCATCGTTATTCTCCTCTCGCTCGTTTCTTCCTCTTTCTCGCCACTCTGGCCAAGTTCTCTGCTCAGTTCAACCCCTTCAACCCCCCGTCGACCAACCCCCGTCCACGTCGAGTCTCCATTACGAAATTCGTTTGCGATCCGCTAAGATCACCGCGCGATTTTCCGTCACCGAGTCTATCCTCCCGGGGGTGCAAATTGGACGATGAAGTTTTTACAAGCAGGTCCGTCATCCCGTTAACCGACTCACGCGATGACTTAACGTATCTGTCCTACACTCGGAATTATGAATATTCGATTAAATCGGGGAATGGGAATTTAGAAATTTTGGAATTGAAAATTAGAGAATTTGGGTGCTGAGAAATTTGACACCGAAATCATTTTGACGAACTGATCTGCGCTCACTTACGAAGGGATGTTAACGATCAGTTAACGTGAACATACTTCGCAGATATAACGCGACTATATTTTTATTAACAAATTCTGCTACTTATTGTATTGTAACACTAATTCACATTAGGTAAATATCCTACATCCATCACAAGACTAAAAAAGGTTCCAATAAAATTAAGAACGAATTTAAACAGTCAACGAACGATCGTCCCAGCAACGCTGTCAATTTTTTGCTAAAAAAATTGTAAAAATCCAACCACTTGGGATGCCTTAATTGTAAACCTGGAGCTAGGTCCCGTCGTCATCGACGCCAAAGGGAACGATCGGAAATTGGATGGTCTCCATCGGCGAGAGGGTTCACAATCAGCCCCGTTCCACAGCCCACGGGCTAGATTGAAATCATAGGCCACCGCCCCGTTCAGCGTCGCGTTATCGGCGTCGGGTTAATCCGTCGTGCTTCCACGATATATTTATCTTGTCGAATTTGCCGGCAACTTGGACGGTCGCTTGATTCACTGCACATAGATACAGTGTAAAATTTGCGACGTGATAAGATTCGATGTAAGAGTAGTGGCAAATCGGGTAACTTCGGTTCTCTTCGGAATAATAAGACTATTTACGTGTAATATACGTATTATAGATAATTAACTGTGTAAAAATACATGTAATTCTCGAAAGATTTCAATTTTACCGTAATTTAAAAATAAGGAACGCCCACAAGGCGTCCGACGCCAATCACGCAACGCTATTCAGCCGAGCGTAGCCGAACGCGCCCGAAGCTACCCGATCTACCACTACTGCTTCTCCCTCGAATAGGTTTCTCAAGTAGCACGTTATGTTATATCTACATAAGTCTATGATCGACTGCAGATACGAGTCTCGCAGCCAATTTGCATGGGTATTAGGAGGTAATTGATAGAGAGGACTGGATCAAGCGTGAAACGAACGGGAGCTTAAATCGGGCTTGCGATGTTGAGTAGCTCGCAAGCAAGGGGGACCGTGGCCATTCAAGATTTCAGGGAAAATTTGAATTGGCCGCTTAAGCGAGTGCACTTGGGGCAGGATGGTGTGAAATGAAGGAGTTTGTGGAAGATTTCAGCTAACTTAGGGAGGGTAACGTGATCGTCCGCGGAGCTAATGTGCTTGGAAACTTTTGAGATACAGTTGGCAGCATAATTGAATCGGTAATGAGGTAAATGGGTTCGTTTGCGACCAATTATTTGTTTCATTTCATTAACAACTTGGGGAATAAAGTCTTTTCTATGGAAAGGAAATTGAGAATTGAAGAAAATTAAGACGTCAGGGAATTATGGAACTAGGGAATTCGGAAATTAGGAGATCAGGAAATTAGCAAATTTAAAAATGAAAAACTTTGAGACTCAATATTCAAAAATGTAGAAATTAATTAAATTTAGAAATTCTACTCTATACTTAATTTTGAAAATATTTAGTTAACAATTAATTATATTTGTTAAATTGTATTATACACAAATTGTCCAACTCCGTTGAGAATCACTGATATAATAACATAAAGGGACATTACCGCAACATTCTACAATGTAACATTTCCCGTATTTTTTTGGGAAAAATCCGAGGACAATCGACCAATAAAACGCGAATCTCTGTAATCGGCATTTAAAACGATCGTAAAAGGTATCCGTTTTAATTACGAAACAGCGTACAGCTTTGCGTAAACTGCGAATTAATTATTTAATGTCATCCGTTTGAAATGGATTCTTGAAAAACTCTAATTAACTACTTAACGTTCGGTGACATCGTCGTTAAAAAGGGGGATGAAAAATCACCAGTAATTATGACAACAAAATTGAATTTCGCCAATCGCTGAAAATGCAATTAACATTCCATTTCCAATGCCACCCTCTGTCTCTCTCTGGCGCCATGTTGCGTACCGCACGTAAAACAATATGAATTAGGCGCACGAAATATTAATCAAAATATTGTCGTTCGTTTATTGAACAAATGAAGATGTATCCTTAATTGATGTATGATTATTAATGATCGTAAGTTTAATGTAACAATATCATCGGTCAACGAATGCCACCCTTAAAACATTTCTCATTTTCGAACGTTAACATTTAGGGACATTTTTTTAGCACTTATACTGAAACTAAAGCAGAAAAATAAGGGGTAGTTTATACAAATCTTGATAAAAATTTCTTATTGTTAAAATATGCACGATAAAAGATTTATTGTAACACTACCACCCTTAACATCCCTTTTCAAATTTAATTCAAATTTTTCCCCATTTTGGAGATAAAACCAGGTCAACATGCTGCTGACAAAAAATTACACGAGTATTTTTGCATTTCCGAAACCCAAAAAAGGTCGGGAATAAAAAGCGCAGAAATGCAAAAATGAAAATTAATTAAAAAAATGAAGCGATATCGAAATAGGGTTAGTGGTTGCCCACCCTTCGGTTAATGTGATTGCTCAGCCGTTTCACCCCGTCCCGAACTACTTGGCGGGTCGTCGTTCAACTTATTCCGAGTCCGACGAAATCCCCTACCCCTGTCAGCGGAGAAGATTTTCCCTGGAAACGAGAGGGAACGGGGGTGAGGGAGGATTTCTGTAGCCGGACGGAATATAATTCCTGGCCACGAAGAAGGAAGTGGTCGACATGCAACCTGCCAGCCTCGGTTCCACCCTCTGGGAAATGCGCAGCTCGAGGAAGTTAGGGGGTGGACAACAAGTGGCCAGCGGGCTTTCGAGGACTGTCGTCCTGCTCGGGCTTGTTGACGTCGTGTCTACTTTTTCCCCCCGTTTTTTTTTTTTCCTCTTTTTTGGCGGAGTTGGGCAGACTGGATCGATGGCGAGATTAATTTCGTGCACGGAGTGGGGCTGCTAAGACGTTCATCCCCTATCGGTTTCCTTCTTTTTCGATTTATTCTTCCTCCGAATGGTAAATACCATTGTTGCGGATTTTCGACCGGATTCTTTTCTTGGGTTACAATTTGTAATACGTATTATTGGATTTAAAATCGATGATTAACTTTTTTTATGTCCGTTTTTCTTGGGACTTTCGAATGTTAATACGGGTAGAAAACATTTGATGATGTTTGTACGAATTTGAAACGAGTTTGAAGTAGAAAGGACCGTAGATCGTTGGAAGCAGTAGATCAGTCGAGGAACCGAGATTGTGCCGTTAGAAGACGGTGTGCGGCAATCACCGAGAGACGATCAATCTCGTAGCGGCGATTTTCAGCCACTTGTGGTCACCCACAAACTGTAGCCGCAGCAGAGATAGAGGGGTAAGGGTGGCTACGAGGGTTGAAGGTCAATCGTCGAACGGCAAAGGGGGAGAAAGGACCGATAAGGGTTCCACGTTTTATCCACCTACGATCTAACGTCGACTTTCTTTCGATTCTAATCGAAGGTACCCCAATTAACGTTAATTTCTCGCGGCGAAAATCCTTTGTAAACGACCATCAGTTATCGGTTTAGTAGAACTTTCTTTAGTAAAAGAATTTGTACATCAGAATTAAACCTGTACATTGATTAAAATGAAACAACCTGTACGCAGATTTAAATAAAACAACTTATATGCACATCAAAATAAAACAGCCTCTACATAGATCAAGATAAAAGAGCTTGCAGATGGATCAAAATGAAACAACCTGTACATAGATTAAAGTGAACCAACCTGTACATAGATTTCAATAAAACAACTTGTACATAGATCAAAATGAAACAGTCTACACATAGATCAAAATAGAACAACCTTCAGTTGCATCAAAATGAAACAACCTGTAGATAGATCAAAATAAAATAACTTGTATATGGACTAAAATAAAACAGCTTATACAAAGATCAGTATAAAGCAACATGTACGTAGATCAAAATGAAACAGTCTACACATAGACCAAAATAGAACATCCTACAAATGAACCCAAAATGAAACAACCTGTAGAGAAATAAAAATGCAACTTGTAGATAAAGCCAGTAGACCAAAATAAACCAATCTATAAGTGGATCAAAACTAACCAGTAAATGGATGAAAGTGAAACGAGGTGTACATCGAGGAAAATAAAATGCATACATAAAAATGAAGCAGCCTGTATACGACTTGGTGACAGGTCTGCAACTACGTCTGCTAAAAGAAGCATCTCCAGCATCTCCGATCCATCCACGGTCGTAAACAGAACGGTTTCTTATCCACGGGCATTTAACCCAATTCAAAGTTTCCCTAATTTTCCCTATGAATTCAAATGAAAGCTCCTGGCTCGGCTGTCCGCTTCACTCAATTTCCTGTTCCGCAGCCATCCCGGCTCGTACAGTCATCTCCCTCGGCGTATCGTCGGGTTTCACCTGGCTCCGCGTACGCCTCGTTGGTTCTTCTGGTCCCTCGGGGAACGGTACACCTGCCAGCCCCTGCTGCAGGTAGCGTGTGCACGAATCCTGGGTTAATAAGGCAGCCAATAATGCGAGTCGATGTGTCGTGGCTCGGTATGGTCGCGTTGCTGATTCCTGTGCCGAAACGGCCGTAATTACATCTTCATTAAAATGATGGCGGACCGTGTTGCAGCGGCGCCAGGTACACACGGATCGTGTGCAGACCGCCGAACAGACGACCGGGCGGTTATGGGGGCCGGAGGGGGCTGAAAATGGGGGGGATGGCGTGTGTAACACGCGGGTAACGTGGCCGCGTGTAAACGCGCACCCACGCTCACGCGTTCGTTCATTCCTGCACCGATGGTGGAAGTGGATTTCTGGTATCTGTATCATGGTTAGCCGTCGTAGGTAACGGCAGAGAGGACAGAGGGGCAGGGAGGGCTGATGGCTGTGCAGCATACAGGGTGTCCAAACGTGCTCGAAATTTTTTAATTTCACCGTTCTTTATGGACAAGATTTTTCAAAATGACTTTTTGACAAAGAAACCCTTCAGAAAACTATTCTCATATAACAATATTTTAAACAAAATACCAACCCTTGCGAATTACAGACGTGAAAAGTAGGCCTTCACAAAAACATTAGCCCAGAAAAATATTTTTATCGAAAATCTGTTACAACTGCATGTGTAGACAAATGTACATATGTGTAGACAAATATTTGTACGTCCAATTAACAGAAATAATATTCTGATTATTTTATTTGAACTAGTACTAAAGAAAGTGTTAAAACGAAGAATTTTAGCGTGTCACAATGGCGATAAGCGCGTTAAAAATGCAGCAGTCGTTAAAAAATGCAGAGGTCCCAGTCGTGTGGTACACCCTGTATAAATGGTCGGTGCGAGAGAGAGGCCAGGATGGAAAAGCAGGTCCGGTGAAGGGTGAGAGAGGGTTGTCAGAGCGGTGGAAGTGGTGGAGGAGAACCACCCCGAGAGGATATGACGCTCGGAGAGGGTGAGAGATGGAAAGTGGGATCGATGCGTCGCGCCGCGGGCCGATGCTTGCTCGCACTTTCAAACTGACACCGTCCTGGTGCGAACGTGGATGTGTGTACCCTGGAAAGGGGGTGGGTTTTCACATGCTGCACTGACGTTTCGTGTCCAATACCTTATGCTTTAGACCGGGACGTTCGTGGACGTCCGGTGGATGCGTACGAGGGTTGTTTATCGCGATCATGGACGCCGCGCTGGGATAGGGTAGTTTGATCACGGACCTGTTTGCGTCTTCGTACGGATGTTCGCTGAATTTTCCATCGCGTGAAAGGTGCACCCTTAATATTAAAATTAAGAAAATTGAAATACCTTTGTATTCAGCGATGATTACGTAAATTATGGGTCTTTGAAATTGTCAAAATTCGAGAAAAAGTTCGAACTACAAGTGTACTTTCAACCCCTTCTTTCAAGCCTTGTCTCATAAGTTTGACCAAATTATTTTACAAATTGAAATTTAAATTCTGGGTTTCAAATTACTTGATCGCCCATTTTTAAGAAAGATTTAATATAAAAATTTCTACTTGAGTAGAAGACTATTTTAACGGTCTTTAACGAAACACCCTGAACTCAAAGAAATTCTCTCGCCTCCGCAAACGGCCTGAATGCGCTTTGCACTTCTTAATCCCTGACAGCTACTTCTTGGGCCTTTTTCATCTTGCGACCTCGATTTACGAGCTATCGAACCTGAAAGTCGAAGCTTCTTTGAACTTTGTGACTCGCAGCGTCTGAGGAGTTGAAAGACGAAATTGGCGCGAACGAAGAGAAACGATCCATTTAACGATCTCTACAATTGCGATAACGATGTTTAAAACTTGTGTAAATGTTTATTGCTACCAATTTTATTTATAAATTGAACTGTTTTAATCGAAAGACCGCAGCCATTTTCGATGTTTATGGACGGCGTTTATTGTAACCGGCCATTTTGTATTAACTCTGCGATGCATTGCAACACCCGTGTGTTGCATTCACCGCGATTGTCGAATTTAAATTAATGGAAAACTTATGGGACTTGTAAACCGATTGTGTCAAAAGAATTTAAATAAAGTTAATTTTTTTATTGGAGAAATTGAAGTGCATTACGTAAAATTATTTAGTAAAAATTATAGCTAAACCATCGATTGCATGTAATTGAACAAAAGAGCTATTTGACAAAATATTGATATTTCCTAATTTTTTATAAAAGAATATAATAATTTACTAATTAATAAGAAATTAAATTAGAATAGATGGAGTAGCTGACAGAATTGTCAAAATATTAATAAAAGTTACAGTACATTCATTTCACATAAATATCTTAACCTGAAATGTTTGATACAACTGCTAACGAATTCAACAAAATTCCGAATAGTCAACTATTAAAAACGAAAATATTCCGAAAAAGGTAAAAAAATTCGAACCCGAAACTCTAAGTCAATTAAAACGCGATCTCGCAATAAAAAGTAAAAAGGACCTCAAGCGTGCTCCACGAAGAACACTCCCAACGGAACCCGTCTATTCCAATAATTCCGCTCAGAAATCCGAAAACTCGCGAAATCCCTGATTTTACACACCACCGAAAAAAAAAACCGTGGAAAAAAAAACGGCAGACTCATCTCAAGCGTCACCGATTCCCAATCCCCTGAATTCGAACAAAAAAAAAAAGAGGAGGAAAAAGAAAAATCAACCCCGTTCGCGCCCGACATGCGGTCCAGGAGGGCCTCGAAACACTTCGAGCGGAAAACCGTCTCTCTCGAAATTGATCAGCACTTCCGGCCACGATTTCCTTCGACCCCGTCGCGAATATTCAACCCTGCCACACCCCTGTAGCCATAGTTATTCACGACCGGCCAAAAGTGGCTCTCGATTGATAATCCAACGAGTACGATTCGAATGCGCCTACCCCTTTGCTGCGATAAACGGGGAAGGGGTTCGAAGTTAGAGGGTCCAAGGTGGAAGTATGATATATCGAAATAATACTTGGTGGTTGATTAATATTTTAGTTGCTTTGGTTTTTTAATTTTGGTACTTCTATCATTTGAAATTTGATTAGTGCTACGTTATGAGTTTTAGGTTATTGCTTATTGATTGTTGATTATTAGTAGATCGGTACGTTCATACCGATAATGGATTGTGTTCAAAGATATGCGTTTATAATAATTTTCGATAGCCTTGTATCCTCAGGGTCACATTTCAAGATCTCTACATCCCCAAATCCTTGGGCTGAGATTTCTTTATTCCCAAATCTCTATATTTCCATATTACTATAGCTGGAGATCTCTATATCCTCAAATCTATATTCTAAGATTTCGATGTCTTCAAATCCCCATATTCTAAGATTTCTATATCCCAAATCTACATTCTCATATTCCTATCGAGGATGTCTATGTCCACAAATCTCTATATTTCAGGACACCCCCATATCTTTATATTATTAAATTTCTATATTCCTGAATTTCGATACATCAAGAACTCTATGATATCCCTAAAAATCCTTATATTCCAAGAACTCTATATCTCCAATACCCTATTCCCTAAATTCTTATAAAAATACTTATAACCTAACCTAACCTAACCTAAAAAAACCTAACCTAATCTAACCTAACCTAAAATACTTTTAACCTAATCTAACCTAACCTAAAAATACTTTTAACCTACCTAACCCAACCTAAAAATACTTATAACCTAAAGTCTTGTAACCTAAAAATACTTACAACTTAAAAAACGTAATTAAAAAATATTGAAAATTGACGAACATCCAGCATGTACAGATTTAAATAAATGGTGAATCGAGAAGAATTCCGAGAATGCATAAATTCGAATCGTTCAATTGCGGGATTCGTAGAGCCATAATTCTCCTGTCTGCGAGATCGACCTGAAAATGCAGTGCACGATTTTCCATCCGAGAACCATAATGAGAACCCCGATATTTCTGATCCAGCAAAAGTGCAGACCAGGTCATGGATGTACACGACCCGACAGACATTTGTAATCATCGGTACGAAGATGTAATTACGGATTTTGGCATCAGGACCTCCGAGTGTGACATATCAATCGCATTATTGGTTGCTTTATTAAGCAACGCTCGTTCCGCTTGTCACTCGATTATGCAATCCGTCATGCGATATAGAAAACGAAAAATGATCATCGGATAATCGCATCTTCGCACACGTCTCGTTTTTCGTGTTATTCTTTTTTTCGGTCTACGACGTAAAAAATTTGAACACGACATTGTAAATTACCGGTGGTCTACAACGTTAAACGAAAAATAGAGAGTATCTTGTCGAGAGTACGTCCTTGTATTCGATTGTATTTATTCACTTGCGACGCATGAATTTGTCAGTACACGAACGATATATTATTGAAACAAAAATGTATGGTACGTAACGATGAAATATGCTCAAATTTGTGTGTGACAAATTGAGAGATTTTAGTAAAAAATACGCGTATTAAACCACTTGTAAAATATTATTGTTTTATTTAATGCCCGCAATAAGTTATCGCTTTCGTGTGTAATAAATCTGCGAGATCAACGTGCAATTGATTCATTCATTACTAAAATATGCATGATAAAACTAAAGATTATTTTTAGTAATTAAATGGCCGGGAAGAATAACAATGTAATGAATAATGGCGGTCCTATGGTTTTTTACCTGGAAAAATCTGGAATTGCATACTTCGTTCGTATTTTGAGAAAATATTCTGTAACACATGATATTTATTACTATTTCACTGATCAAATATTTTATATAAATATTTTGTATAAGTTGCACTTATCTAACTTGCACTTATCTAACTTTCACTTACCAAACTTGCACTTATCTGACTTTCATTTATATAAAAGATAGTAACCATTGCCCTTCACGAAAATTTCTAAAATTTCGCTGTTTGTGAAATTTAAATATTTTGAAGGAAAAACCTTGAGGACCCTGAGAACCTCAAGGTATTTGTCGTGCAAAGGTATGATCAGAGGAAACCAGAAGCACATGTAGCGAACGAACGAGTTAATTTTCCCTGGCCCAAAACTAGCAACCCATGCATAATTACAACGACTCTTCCAAGATAAATCAACGAGGTCCAAGGTATAATTTGAAATCAGATCTTAAATCCCCGAGGCGGTGGCTGCCTGAAGCCAGTGTTGGAACCAAAAGCCAATCGAATAGTAAACGCGTGTACAGTCAACAGCAAATCTGCCTTCCCTACTAGGAACGTTGCAGAGAGAGAGGAGATTACTTGTTGATTTTTCGAGGTTTTTAACAGATTTGAAGATTTGGGGTTTAGAATTTCAAGGTTTTTGGGGTTCAGGGACATGGGGTCGATATGGGGACGTAGGGACGTAGAATAAAGATAGGGACGTAGGAATTTCGGGAGATTCTGGGGATTTGTTGATACGGGAATCTAGGAATTTGGGGACATTTGACAATATTGAAACTTAAGGACGTGAAAATTTGAAAGTGTAGAAAAAGAGTATAGGAATTTGGAAATTTAGGTAATTCATCGATTTTAAAGATTTATATAACAATCTATGAATTCATAGACAAAAACTCCACGAACTTTAAATTTACACCTACACTTTCTCAGAATACAAAATCGAAGATTGGTTAAAAATTTGTGAGATGAAAAGGAAAATAACAGGATTACTAAAATTTGAAAATTCAGAAGCATAAAAATTGAAGAGTATTCGTAAATTTGCAAAGTTCCAAATTTCCCTATATGCTCATCGAAGCCTACGTTGCACCCGAGTGTACAGTACACAAGTGTGTGTCCGTACACGAACGTAACGCACACCCAAACACTGTGTGTACCAACGGGATTGCATAGCAACGCCAAAAGCTCGCGCGCACGTTCTGTAATCCCGTTAGGGGGTCGAATCAGGCAAAGCACATTAACCACCGTGAAGGGGATAGTTGCCCTTAACTGCTCTAATTAATATAAGGGTTTCCTCCCGGTCATTCGAGTATCGAGAGCATACGCCCGTTATCTGACGTGTTAAGCTATTATAAACTAAACCAGCTGGTTATCGGCCCAAGTTGTTCACATTTCTCTTCTTTTTATCCTTTTTCGTTATTCCCTTAGTCTGTGAATAATTTGCATATTTTTTTATCGAGATAAGTGATTGTGACCTTTCGTAAATAAAAAGGTGTCACATTGACATAAGATTTTAAACGTTGTATTAAAAGTTTTACAACAAAAGTATAAAATACTTTGCTTCCACCACTGTCCTATATTTCTATATTTTCTAAAACAAGATTTGAAATGTGCCTCAATAATTTTGTCCGCTTCAAAAGCGATAACATGAAACGGCTCGAATTAGCTGACACGTGCGGTGAAGTGTCGATCGAATCAATCACATAACTTCCGCTTGTGGTCCCCGTGAAAAAGTTGGCGTTAAAGCAGATCATCGAACCCGCCGCTTCTGGTTGAACTGTTCAACTTTTAATAGAAAACAGCTCCCATTACTCTCCGGAGATTTCGTCCCTCGTAGCTGGAACCAAGGGGTGGGACAATGACCCCGGTGACGGAACTACCCCATCCAGTTCTGGGATGCTGTGGTCCAGCGGTTCAACCGAATCTTGATCTCGTAGAGAAGGTCAGGAGGTTGTCAACGGACTTCTTAACGGTTTCCAGTCACATTCTTAAAACATTTAACGTCTCAAACTTTTAAGCTATTGCTCAATATTTTAGGTATAATACTTTTCAGTTAAAATACTATTCGATACACTTGCTTTGAAATTGAAAATGAGGGTCAAAAATAAATATTGTAACATAAATAAGATTTAAAGAAATCACTTCAAGTTTTGTAACTGAAAGATATTTAAAAGTGTGTATAAATAATGCACATGTGCTTTGAAATTGAAAATGAAGTTCAAAAATAAATCATGAAATATAAATTAATATATACATCACTCCATCAAGATCAAGATTTAAAGAAATCACTTCAAGTTTTGTAATTGAAAGATATTTAAAAGTGTGTATAAATAATGCACACGTGCTTTGAAATTGAAAATGCAGTTCAAAAATAAATAATGAAACATAAATTAATATATCACTTCATCTCCATCAAGATTTAAAGAAGTCACTTCTAGTTTTGTAGCTGAAAAATATCAAACGTTCATTTGACTCACAAGTGTTGTCAGTGTTAAAACACTAAACCTAACCTAACCTATCATAAAATTTATAAAAATAGTCTAAACGAATTGCACAAGTAATACCGTCTATAATTTACCCCGGAATTCAAATGAAAACATGCAAAATTATAAACGAACAAAAAGAACGATATAAGAATAATTGTTCTGAATGATAAACGACGGAGGTGAAAACGAAAGCGCGTGACGTGGCAGCGTTTTTCCTTAGAACCACAGATATATGGGCTGAAAGTATTAACGTTCTCGCAAAGAGGTGAAAAAAAAATAAGCAAAACAGGAATGGCAACGGGAGCAGCTTTGTTCGCGCCAATTCGCAGCGCAGCTAATTGCATCGCGTTCCGGAGCTCGTAGATCCTGGAGCCTTCGCTACTCTAATTTCCATGGAACGGAATTTTCCGACGACGACAGAACGATCGCAATTAATTATTAAACGCGCCGGCACTCGGCGGAACACGTAGATTAGCAATCGTAAAAGACAAAACGACCGATGCATCGTCATTGATTTTCGACGGTCGACCGAGGTGCCAGTTTGACGCGCGTTCAGCCAGGTATGATTATCGATTATCGCGTCTAACCGGGTCGAGCAGCCGTGACGTTTTCGTCCGCTGATCACGCTGGATAATTTCCAATTGTACATTCACTCGTTTATTACCAGATTTTTAACGCGTTAATACTTTGCGGAAAAGTTTCACCAAGTTCGTACAAAATGGCGGGCGCATTTGTTCAAACCTTCGTGAATTTCGATAGCGAGTTGCACATTAAAATCTGTACATTTCTAAAAGTTGCAAACTGTTGAAAATTAAAAGATTCCGAAATGTTATAATTTCGAAAGTTCGACTGGAAAATATTTGAGGGAAACTGTTCGAAGCGTGGTAAAAATCGAATATCGCTTAAGCGAGGCACTTAAGTCGCGACGAAACGTTTCGGTTGTCGGCGGTAGAAATTAATTAGCAGCGAAACACGGGCCGCGTCGCGGATTAATTGGCAGCGCGACGACGACGCCCTCGTGTATAAACCGCGGGAAGGGATGCCCCGGGGGTTGTCCAAGTGCATCGACGAGGGGTGCGACGGATAAAAGGACCGAACAGGATAAAAAAAAAAGAGTGAGATCGATGTAATCTACCATCTGCTAATAATAGAGGCTTTACGCCGTCCATTCATCCACGGCACGGAGCAGCCCGCGTGTTTATGCTTTCAGCCCGTGCTACGTGGCCATAATTTCCAGCGATTTTCGATATGTATCCGTTGCGTCCGTGGCCACCTCTAAAATCTAGCTCGAATTACGTAATTTCAAAGTCCTGCGACGCGTAATGGACACAAAAGGGACCACCGGGGATACCATTATGGAACGAGCCCCGGAAATGTTAAAATATTGAAACAAGCGCGACGCGCCACTACCGTATCGGGCTGATTTTTGCGCGAAATTATCATTTTTTTTTTTTATTCTCTCTTGTAGAAATATAGCTCTTGTAGAATCATAATTAGCGAGTTAATGCGTTATTAGTGATCTCGTTTTTGATACGGAAAGTGTAAATGCACCTAATAGATTGCTCTATTTTGTGTAAGTTAAGTTTAAGTTGTCTGATTTTTCTGTGATTTTTGTACGTAGTTCATATTTTTGCGATCATAAAATATTTTTATTCTTCATTTATTACTGAAACCTACAATATGTTTTGTTATTGAAGTGGAACGATTGAAATTTGCATTCATTTATGTAAAATTGCAATGATAAACTCGTAAACCTCTTATCACAAATCGCTTTGAAAAATTAAAATGGTCTTACATTTGATTTAATTAAAATTCCCTAGACTAACGTTACAAGTAATCATTACAAATAATTGCAATGATTTATAGAATCATTTTCACCGCTTCGAAGAACACGAGTAGAGGCCAGGTATTCGGAAGTTGACCGAGCTTATCAGCTTTTAAATGGCTTTGATAAGCGTTAATGGAATTTTTGTCATTCTCCGAGTTTCATCGAGATGGTAAAGAACTTTGTCTGTGGGTGGTCAAGAACTCGGTAATCCTTATTGCTAACTTTTATCCTTAATTATTATTAGGTGGTCTTTATTTTAACCTCCCTTTTACGCGTTTTATGTTCGGCGATTAAGATTCCTAAATGTGAGACCATTCTTCGATGATATTGTACCTTTTATCTCTTTTAACGCTGTCAATCAATATTTATAACACTGCGGTAAAATATTACGTTTCTGGGTTCCATCTTAGATTATGATATTATTATTAAAAATATGATATATGATATATGATACATGACATATGATACATGACATATGACATATGACATATGATATATGACATGATATACGTATATAATATATGATACATGATACATGACATATGATATATGACATGATATACGTATATAATATATGATACATGATATATGACCTGATATACGTATATAATATATGATACATGATACATGACATATGATATATGACATGATATACGTATATAATATATGATACATGATATATGACATGATATATGTATATGATATATATCATACTTTAAAATATGATATCATAGTATAATTGGTAATCGAACCATGACACGAAACAGCAAGCGAAACAAACGAAACAAATGAAGCCAAACAAATAAAATAAATAAATAAACTGCATATTTCGCAGAAACAAAAGACCTGTGTACATTATATCCAATCAATCAATAAAGCAGCAAAAGTTCATTGGAGCCGATAAGTGACAGTGGCGTTGATCGCGAGTTGCACATCGGTTCCCGGATTTCAGCGTAGGCGATGACTTCTTTCTTTGTTTTCGAAGGGTCCGCTACCGAATCCTCCGACCTCGGGAACAGGCATCGCGTGTCCCGAAAAAGGCTTAATCCTAGGCATTCCGCGGGACGGGTCGAGTCACTCGGCTCGAGGCAGATAGCCGTGACGATAACAGGATTCCGAGAGGGCCACGAAGGAGAAAGGAGGGACCGCCGGGACGGGACCAGTCCTCTCCTGGAACCCGCCCGACCGGACGTCTATCCCCGAGGTGATTCTTCGAGGGGAGCGACAGTTATATGGCCAGGACGGAGAAACGAGGAGGTCTAACAGGAGCGGGACGGAGTCACGCAAACGAGAGAAGAGGACATTCGCGAGAGACGAGGACAGCCGGAGCGGTGAAAAAAACACTCGAAAGAAAGGAACAGACCGGGATCAAAGGGAAGAGAGACGAGAGAGAAGAAACGATAGAGAGGGTAGAGACCCAAAAAGTGGTAAAAGAGAGGAAGTCAAAGGGACTGAAAAAGGAGTGCTAAGGGAGAGCGAAAGGCTCGAGTGGGACCAAAGAAGGAGCGAGAGAATGATTCGGGACGGTTGAGGAAGAGGGAGAGGTTCAAGTAGGGCCCACCAAAGAAACAAGAAGAGAAAGGAGTGGGGAAGGAGTTGTAGGAAAATCAAGCCTGAGAACATGGAGTACACAGAAGAAATAGGACTTCCTTCTAAACATTAATCCATTGTTAAATTGCACTGCAATATCCTAATAACAATTTTGAAATTCTAATTAATTTATGGACATCATGTAATTTTAAGGGATGGTGGAATTTTAAATATTCAGAAATATGTTGCACAGTGAGTTGGAGCAGAAATAATTTTAAAAATTCATCTATGTTCAAAGGGGTTGCTAGTTACTGTAAACATTTTTATAGGATTTTGGGACATTTACTCGATTTGATGTGTGTATATTTAAAAATATTTTAGAACTTTCAAGAATCTGAACATCTGAACACCCAAAAATTTGAAATTTTAATTTGCAGCTAGATAATTTAACACTACCATATTTCCATAACTTGTTAAACCAGAAAAGCTTGTTAGACGCGAACAAAATTTCACCTCAATACACCACGGAAAATTGCAATTTTTGAGAATACGTCTCCAGGTAGAAAAGCGGATGTCCCACATCGTAAAAAAAGGAAGTGAAAGATGAGCGAAGAGAATAGGAAAGAATGTGTTCCTCCCAGGAGAGTCAGATATCTTTAATTCGTGGTCGAACGATTTGAGCCCGATTCCCGAACGGTTCGTTTGCATCGCGAAGCTTTTTCGTGGTATTTATCCGAACGAGTAGCAATTTCAGCCGCGATATTCTCGCAGGAGTCGGGGATGCCGAGGATAGGGAAACGAGGGAGGGCGAGATTGGGGGTTGGAGGGAGAAAGGGGGAGGCAGAGGGAATTTCGAACGAGAGACCTTCAGCCAAGCGCGAATTAATTCAACGCACAGCCTCTCTCTTCCTCCGTTCTGCACACCCCCTTTTGACCCCCTTCTACAGGGTGGCGAAACTCACGCAACCTCGTTATTTCATAATCCCTAATTTCAAAAATTATTTTTACCAAGATTGCAAAATAAGATATCTTCTCTCTTTTTGAACCTAACCCTACTTTTAACTGTACTTTTATTATATTTGCTTTTATAAGTGTACTTGTATTATAAAAGTACTATACGTGTATTATAAAAGTTCTGTGTTAAAATAAGTATAATTTGCTACTTTTATTACTATAATTTTGTTTATTAAATAGAACGTACTTATACTGTCATATACATCTGACATGGGGAAAATTTATTTTACTGCAGCAAAGATAAAACTAACCTTAAAATTGTAACCTTCACGTATAACCTTAAAATTCAAACCTAACCTTAAAAACTTTTACTGTACCACAGAACTTATTCCCCACATTATTCAAAGACAAGAACTTTGATGACTGACAATAAAGTACAAAGTACGTTTGATGAGTAAAGCTAACAATGTGTACACTATAATAAAATAATAATGAAATTAATGCAAAAATCATAAGAATTATTTTGCAGTAAATGAATATATAAAAGACACCCTGTATATGGCATCCCTTCCAGTCGGCCACGCACACACGCGAGCCACCCTCTTCCCTCGTAAATTTGCCCTCGCCGCTCGAAGGGCTTCGGGGAAAAAGAGAGAACGGGATGACAGACGCCCGGGGATCCTGGCAGCGCGCGGAATGGTACAAAAAAAAAGAAAAATGGGATGAGATAGAGAGAGACGCCAGGAGAACACTGGTGGCGAAATACCGTACGTCGCCGACCAACGGGAAAAGGGAACGTTGAAGTGGACCGACGACGGATAGTGAGGGGGGGCCAGAACGGGCCCCCTTCAACCACGAACACGTGTATTTCCTATTTCGAAAAGGGGAGACGAATTTTTTGACGACGCATCATAACGAAATATGCTTTTGAAGGAAAAATTTACGTTACGGAATAAGCGAGATGAAAGGACCACTGTGCACCGAAATGTGTAGCTATTTAAAAATTGCATAGTAGAATGCGTGATCAAAGGAATTATAGTTTAGCAGTAGTAGAAAAAGGGTTATCGTAAACTTTTTGTTGAAAATTATGTCTCAGAAATTTTTGTTATGTCACGTTTTTAGTTTAGGTTAGGTTTTCAATTTAGGCATTTTTTAAAATATTTTTTAAGTTTACACAAGATTGAGATTACACATTTTTGTTCAGCTTTCCAATATGAATATTTTGTAACAAAAATAGATATATTCGTTTATATTATTAATTGTTATTAAAACCACGAAAGCTATAAAAATCGTGTTATAACAATATCCTGTAGGCTTGCAATGTTTGCACATGAACCGTGTATAAACCCAAAAATCGGAATTCTAAAGAAAGAACATTAATTTATCCGAAAGATCCCCTTAAAACTTCATCGACGTCATTGAAATGTTCGAATTCCAATCGGCGTTCTGATCGATTCGACTCTACCAATCATACGTTCCAACTAAATCAAAGCGTTCGCCGTTCGGCGCACTCCGTATCCGAAAAGTTCGCAGCCGTAAGAACAACCCCTCCTCTAAAAGAGCCGTGTTCCAATTCGGCGAAAAAAAAGAGGAAAACTCGCCATAAATTGCAATCTGCCGGCGGCCCGATTCCGCTATCGACGGCGCAAGTGGAAAAGGCGTCGAATAAGAGAAACGACGTGCTAATCGGCTCGTTTACAGTCACGTGCACGCCCACCGTCCGCCTGTGACGTTCGATTTGCATCGGCCACTTAACGGGTGTACATAATATATGTATCGCGGCTGCGGCGACCGCAATTCCGATGTCTCACCGCTTGGACCCTCGTCGATCTTCTTTCTCTCTCGCTCCATCCCCTACTACGTGTCTTCGTCGTTCACCCTTTCCCCTCGATTTTTCTCACCCACGTTTTTAAGCCACGTTCACATTGCTACAACTCTGCACTCGTATCAGATCTACCAGTTGATCTGGCTAGGTTCTTTCGTTGCTGGCATTGCTCAAGTTATCTGCAGAAAAAATCCTTTCTGCAACATCAAGATTTTTTACTCCATATGTGTAGAGACCAGATATGTAGACCCTATATGTAGACTTTATGAAGAGTACATACATAGTTCTATATATGCAGAGTGTAGATATGTGGACCATATGTGCAGACTTTATATGTTTATGGAAAATTTAAGTATGTAGACTGTATATGTGGAATCTAGATATGTGTATGTCATGTATATAGAATCTAGATGTATGGACCGTACATATGTAGATTCTTGGTACAGTAGATTCCACATGTGTAGAGTCCGAATATGTGGACTTTGTATAATTCCATATGTGCAGATATGTGGAGTTTGTACATGAAGAGTCTTGATGTTTAGTTTCATATGCAGAACCTAGATATGCGGAGTCTTGATATGTAGCCTCCACCTATGCAGAGTACAGATATGTAGATGTTATATATGTGGACTATATATGGAGACTCCAGATATGTGGAGTCTGAAAATGATAATTATCTAGAAAAATTTCAAAAAAAGTCAAGGTACTAAATATGTAGGTTGTTAGACTATTTGACTTGTTAGCCTAACCATACGAACTAACCATACGACAGTGTCAGTATACCAATATGAACGCGACTTAAAGCCACGTCCCACGCTCGTTCCTTCTTTTTCTTTCGTGCACAACCACCCTGCCCTGTCGTTCTCTCTCATCGTAGTCTACCTCGGCACGTTTCTATCCTCTCTCTGTCTGCACCTCATCCTCTCCACGGTGTTTCCACCCGCACTCGAGAAAGCATTTCCACCCTCCCGCCGGCGAGAGTAAAGTGAGTTGGCCCGGAGAAGCAAGGACGAAGGGGTGGGTCGTGGCGCGAGTGCCAGAGGGCAGGGGCATGCCACCCCTACCTTAACAAGCAACAAGGGTGGAGAATTAATGAGAGAGGGCGCTCTGGCAGACACTTGTGGCTACCGCCCCAACCCTAGCCATCAAACCGAGCACCGATCCACAGAAAACCCTCGAACTTAACGCACCACGCCCGCCCCGATCGAAATTTAAATTCTGCTTCGGACCTATCAGTGGACGGGGTCAAATACAAAATTTTACTTGCAATTCTAACTATGTTTTGGGTTAGATTAGACAAAACTTTGCTGGGCCTAACTTTTCTTCAAATAATTCTTATAATTCTTTCATAACATGTCATTTTTCAAAAAGTCACCCTAAAGGATCTACCCTTTAGGTAACGTATTTCGTTAGAAATTAAACTACCCATGCATAGATGTGTACGTCAAGGGAGTCAAAGGCGTTAAAAGGATTTTCAATGGCGAGCACTAATTCTGAACAGTTAAGACCTCGGCCGAAAAGAGCGGTAAAAACAGAAGGAACCCGGCGAAAAACTCAAAGGGATTTCTACATTCGGGGTAGAATTTATATCTCGATTTGAATGACGTTTTTTGATCGCGTGCCGCCGTCGGCACACGAATAGCCGGATCCGTATTGGATTTCTAGTTTGTTCTTCTCTATTTTTCTGTTTCTTGCGAGGGTATCGGACTTTTCGGAGATCAGAGGGGTGTGGAGGTCGATGTGAATTATGACCGGAAGAAAAGTGGTGGGACTTGTAGTTGGGGAAAATGCGGCCTGCGGTTGGCCTTTGTTTTCTTTTTCTTCCTTTCTCGCTTTTTATCTAGTTTCAGATTCGGGACGATTCGAAATTTTAATTGTGATCGAAAAATCAGTACTTGTTAGGGTTCCAATGTAGAACACTTAGTATAATGTTACTAAAATTATTTAAATATTGTTATAATTAAATTAGAGTTTGTAAGAAAATTTTTTTATTGGACAACCCAGTTTCTGTCACCCCCTTTTTCGAGGCGTCGAATTAGGCTTGTAGGGGGCTCAAGGGAGCAACCAGATGGCGAGCTTTGTCCTTTTCCTGCTGACTCGACTTTGGGAGGGGTATATTTTTCTTTGATCATCAACTTTTTTTGTGCAACCCTCAATTATATAATTTCATATAATAACAAAATATGACAGAACGTGCATAAGACAAATTACTAGGTTTCATGCCTATACCTTGTCACCTAAATTTTCCACCTAAGTCGATTTCCTTCAGAGCGTCAGCCCGTACACCCTATCACACTCTAGCACCCTATCCTTCTACCCAAACATTTGCTTTGTTCGTTCTTTAATCACTCAGCAAATACATTTCCCGTATCCGGAAGGAGAAAAAAGCGAGGCAGAACCCTCGATCCGGTATCTCCAGAACCATCCCGTAGAACCACCCTGCTTTCAAGGAATACGAGTGCTAAGAAGGGTAGAGCGATAGGAGAGGTAGTCTAGCGAGTGTTAATTAAAAGAAAGAGGCAGTCATCGTGCAGAAATTAGCAGGTCGGACTATCGGAAGGAGGCGGGTTAACCAGATGTCCAGGTTTCGTGTCGCGTTTTTGAACGCGAGAGCAGAACCGTGAACGCGACGCGCGCGCTGGTTAATGCGACTACCTATGGACGCATGCTTAATTGCTTTAATTAAAATTCACGCTGCGCGCCGGGACATCGGTCTCGTGGGGTAGGAGAACACGGAGGTGGGCGACGGGGGGATGGGAGGAGGGATGCGTAGGCACGTTTATTCGAATGCAGTCGGTGCGTTCGCGAAAGGAAACGGTACCGCTCTTTCTGCCTCGCCACGGCTTCGGGATATGGGGGAAAAAAGGAACGACGAGAACGCCGTTCGTTGGTCTCTCCCGGCCGGTTCTCCCCGACCGCTTCCGGTGAGATTTTCTGACCGCCACGCTCTGCAGTATCTGACTTAAAAATCTCGCCAAAATCGCTATTTATCAAATTTAATTGAACATTCTTCCCTTCTCATAATACCACCCGTGCATTTTGATAATGGGCCAAGTCTTTTTGATAGTAGGACATTTTATATTGTTACATTTAAGGGTCTATCTTTGAATTCTAAAATATTATTAAGCAACGATAGACAAATTTTTTGTGTTTCGTGGTGTTACTTAATAGTATATCATGTATATTTATTACAATAGTGCTTAGTCCTGTAAAAATGTTTTATCATACCAAACTTCTATCACTTTCAAAGTAAACATCCCTATCACTAAAACAACCATATGCCAAATATTAGGGAATTACCATATATTGTTCACAGATAAAAATATATAAAGTTTTATATATCGTAACTAATACAGCAAAATTCTGAACCTTGACAGTGTTTCAAGGTGATAGAAATCGGAAGTGATTTCCTTGTGCATAATTACCCAAATTAACCGAAAGCAAAAGTCATGAAAATCCATGAGGGCGTCCCAAATCGATAGGTTCACCCAGCAACCTAATATTTGTAGAAGCAGTAATGGTGGTGGCCTAAGCGAAGTCACGTCTACAGATATAAAAGGTGGTTTTAACTCGCGTGTGCCGGTGTTCGCCTACGCTCGTGGAAATATTCGATTTTTACGATACGAGACTCGAGCGTACAGTACAGTCAAGAGCAAACCTGGCTACCCTCGGCAAAATATGGGGAAGCTCCACTCAACGATTATTAAAAATTTTGGATATTTCTGAATTTGGGGGTGAATTTTGGAACGTGAGAGTTTGGAAATTTTGAAGTTTGAAGGTATAGGGGAATTTAGGGATTTTGGGGTCTAGAAGGGGTAGAGACTTGAGAACAATAAAAATTGGGAACGAGAAACTTCGTAAATATTGAGGGACTACGAAACTTGCAGATGTACAGATTTACAAGTCTTGAAATTTGAAGATATAAAAATTTAAACCATTTAAAAATATCAACATTTTCAACAATTTAAGAATATAGTGACTTCGATGCCTAGGAATTTTGGGATCTACGAACTTGAGGATACAGGAGCTACCAATTAAAAAAAATTCAAGGAACTGCAAAAATAAAAATTGCAAGAATGAAAATTTAAAAAATTGTACCCTCAGAAATTTGTAAGTTAAAAAATTCTGAAGTTTGCATACGTGAAGGAAGGAAGCCTACATTGCCCGTGGTTGTACGTCTCCTGTACCAGCCACCGTTTTTACGTCCTGCTCCCTTCCTGATTCCGCTGGAATCGTTCTTTTTGCTTTTTCCATCGTTCTCTGCGCTGACTCGTTCCCGACCCGTCTCGCCTCCAGTTCCCTTCGTTTCCGCGACTTGATCGAGGAATTAAGTTACGACGATGGGAAGCTAGAAAAATGGCGATACCGGAGCACGGATGTCTTTCGGTACCGTCGTACTGCGAGGCACCAAGAACTACCAAAGTATCCCCCTAATAAAGTTTACTAGTTTACCATCCACAAAATACTTGTATCTTCTTTAACGTTAAAATATTTGTCATATTTCAAGGTCATCAAAATCATTAAAATCGTAAAATCGCTAATCATAAACATCATTCTGAGAA
This sequence comes from Megachile ligniseca, assembly GCA_945859555.1. Taxonomy (NCBI): domain Eukaryota; kingdom Metazoa; phylum Arthropoda; class Insecta; order Hymenoptera; family Megachilidae; genus Megachile; species Megachile ligniseca. Next base: position 5,441,430 of record OX243790.1, read on the forward strand.
TAGGTAAAAACTAATCATTTAATTATCAATCGTTACAATGTCAAATGTTTAGAAACAAAGTGATCATGTATGATACCATAACGGTTGCTCGTGCATGGGCCGAACGAGAAGATCCCCTCCAGAGGCGTACGAGAGAGAGCATGAACAGGAAAGAGACGTCCTTATACACCTTCCTGTCCGTTGACCCACAGGACCCTCCTGGCTCAGGCAACCCTCGCGACCCTGTTATTTGCATACGCTGACCTCCTTTGCCGATTTCCATGGACAAACACAGACATCCCGCGGAATCTCCAGCCTCCTTCTTCTTCCACCTTTCGCCGACGTTTTCGCAGCTCGTGAAGTGTTGCTCGACCGTGGAAAGTCTGGCACCGTGGGAGACGCTTGGCGAGAGGACAACGATGCTGCAGTTCCACATTCGGCTTTCGGGAAAAATAACCACCGGAAAATATATAGCACGGTAAGAGGATTAGAACGGGCCCTCGTTAGTGACGGCATCCAGGCCCGAGGATATGGATACTGGTTTTGTTTTTAACGAGCCTTGATTACACGCAATTGTAGCGGAATTTAGAACTGCAAATGCATTATAACGATTAGGGATTTTTGGGGGTCGAGGTGGACGGATTTTTATGAAACTACACAAATCACAATTTGATAAAATAACAAGAGCACTCCGTTTTATAATTTGAGAATGTTTCACTTGTCAAATGACCCATTTCAATAGTAACCCTCACCACTCACCATTTAGAACAAATACTATTCAATACAACTTAAAACTAATATTTTTAAATCGAAGCTAAACACAGTAAAATGGTCATCAGTAGATAAATAATGGTTCTGACAAGTGTTCAGATCTACCAGACATGTGAGTGAATTAACAACTTATGAAACAGCCTGTACTCAGATTTTTGGCAGTCTCCCTTCATTCCCAAAAGTCGCAGACAGAATATGCCTAACAATAAAGCGTACGCGGTTAGGAGGTATTGCCTCTCGTGCACAATAGACCCATGCACATTTGCACCGTCCCTATCACAAATGTTTGTCCCTTTCGCAAACGCGAGTTTCCTACGTCTTCCCTGGATGTCCCTTTCTCTCTGCACTTCCTCCTCACCCTATCATTCAAACTATCCCTTTCTCTTCCTTTGATGAAGTTCCTGTCTCTCCCGGGGTCTCCCGCGTTCGCGAACTTTGTTACTCTTAATTTCTCTCCAGCAAAGTCTTTCTTTGTTCGGTCTCTCTCTCGCGAGATCTTTCTTTGTTTCTTGATTCCTCTGACTGTCTCTATTTGACGTTTCTGAGCCACTGCTTCCACTTCTATTTTGCTTCGGTTCACTTTTGGTTCCATTGAAGTTCCCCTTTTACATGGTACTTCTTTTTGGACTTCCTTACCATGAACAGCTTTCTACAAGCTGTTCCGACAAATTTCTTTTTACCTCCTCGGGACTTCTTTCTACGGTGCGTGATAAAGTGTCTTCGCTATCTACATACTCGTTTGACCCGGTATCTTCGAAACTTTTTTGAAACCTGATGGCTACGACTTCTGCCGAATTTTATGAAATAACAGCCTAATTTTCTACCTTCGAAATTTTGTTTTCCTTTCAGTTTTTTCTACGGATTAAATTAATTTTATCAAATTTTATTTGACGAATTTAATTTTATTTATTTTATCAAATTTTAAGAACGACATAAAATTTTGTCTTCTGATAGCATCAAACATGAAATAACGTTTATATGTTTAAAACGTATCATTGTACCTTGAAATGGCACAGGACCTCTTTACCCACAGCACCTTTCTCGAGACACTTTGTGTACGTCGTTTACGGTGAAAGGGGTTAAAAACGACCGTTTCCCGTTTCAACGTTGACACGCGTCAATTATTGAACGCCGCGGAGGTTGACGCCTGGTAACTGCGGAAATTGCATCGTACCTATTCGTGAAACAGTTGCGCTCGTAGCAGTAGCCCCAAGCCGGCAATAAAACATGACACGCGGGATAATTTTCTTCGGACCGGATCGTTGCTACGTGACTTACAAGTAACACTATCTGCCAATCACCGACTTCACGCACCCAGTACTCAAAAATAGCGAACACATGTTCTTTCTCTTAGGGGTTGGTCACCCCTTGCTCTTCAAAATTATTATAGTTCCACGGTTTTCATTGTTACTTCGCTATTCCCTTGTTAGTACAAGGTTATAGTACTTATTTTATAGAAAATTTGATATTTGTTAGATCACTGTTAAACAATGTATAATACATATACGGTTTTCAGAGTAAATTTTCAGTTCTGTATTTTTACATAAAACGTGAAACAATTTTTTTTAATTATACAATTGTTACAAACTGCAACATAGAACAGATAAAACTTGTAAAACGATAAAAATTCTTGATAAACACTAATCATGAAATATACAAGATATTCAACTAAGAGCTTCATAACTCTATGTTACATTTGCAACATAAGTGGCTCAGTTACAGTGGTGATGACATAAGTTTGCCGAAGACGGTTTTAGCGAGCACACCCAGCAGAGTTTCCAAATGGTATATCCGAAACTTCCGCGATGATTTGAATCCCGATAGAAAGCCGAAAAGTCCGAACGACTAATTCAAATCCTCGGAGAGAAGCGCAGCTTCCGTAGCAACGCGGTTGCCCCAGCAACGAGTCACTTCTTCAAGTGGGCAATCTTTCGCAATTTCGTAGACAATCGTCGGGGAATTCGATGCACTTGCCGCAATTGCCGCCGATAATCCCCCGACAAGAAACGGGCGACGACGGTCCTACTTGGACGCTGCGACGAGCTTCAGCAGCAGGCTGCCGTGATATCCCGTAAAAGGATAGGCTGCACGCTGGAAACCAGCCAGGACTCATTCAAAAGGACGTGCCTGGAAGGCTACCAACTTGCTAATGTGTCGCGAGCCATGAGAATACCGTGCGAAACACGCGTTAGCCCGCCAGTCGATAGAGACTTTCGACCGGACGACTTTTTTTCCTTCCGTAATCGCTTTTCAGGGTCGTACCTTCTTTCGACATACATATGTGTACATGAATACTTTTATATTTCCAAGTTTTCGAATTTTCGAATTTTTCCAATTTCCCTATCATTCCATTCTTAAAATCTTCTTGGTTTCCAAGTCTTGTTATTTTAAAATTCTCAAATATCCAAATTACGAAATTTTCGATTTCCTAAATTTTACAAATTTCCTGAATATCACAAATTCTCAAATTCTACGATATATAAATACTTAAATTTCCAAATTTCCCTAGAGCCGAATATCCCTACATCCAAAAGTTCCTAGATCCCGAAATCCCTAGATCCTCAAATCCCCAGATCCCGAAATCCCTATATTCTAAAATCTGCGCGCGCTGTAAAAACGGTGCTGCCAGCGCCATCCGATTATCGCACATGAAACTATGGCAACAAAATATTGTATTTTTTAGTAAAATAAAGCATTTGTATATTTTGTTAGCGGTGACTAATTGTTCTATAGATACAACAAAGTCAAAGAAATGTCTTTTCAATGCTTTAGAATCATTATACTTGAAAATTTTTTTAATTGCATTTTATGGACAGTAAAATACTCAGCCATCTAGCGGTAGAAGATGAGAACTAATTAAACTGCAGTTTCAAAAGTGTGTAGTTCACCCTGTTCGCCGGAGAGATGGCGCCACTTGTTCCATTAAAAAAAATGCAATTAATATTGATTTTATTGATTAATATCCTATATATTTATTAATATTGATTTTATACTCCTTTTTACTTTTTGACTAGAAAACAAATTTTGTACCATTTTCATATTATTCCCTACCCTACCGGCGAAATCTTCCTAAACATACCTGTTGTAAATAAGTATACCGTCTGACCGTAATGAAGAGTAGTTTTTTCCCCTTACCGACAATTTTCCCTAGGGAAGACAAATTTACACTTGATTATACAATACATATCACATAATTTTAATTACAATGTGATTGAATCAGATTTACAATTTAAAAAAACAGATAAATATATTATACTGTAATAATAATTTAATTCTAGTATTTGTATAATAGACATTCATCGATTTTAAATAGTCGCAGAGTATTACAAAATGTGTAAACTTAAATAATTGTTAGTGACGAAAACGACCCGTATTGTATGCTTTAGCTGCGATTATGAATTGTATTGAAACGTCTGTATACATATGTAGAGAAACATAGTTATCCACACGTATAAAAGAGCATTAATTTTAAATCCTAAATTTCGCAATTTATTAATAATATACCTACTACATATTATGAAAAAATAAATGCAACAGCCGTATCCGTGAATGAGATACAATCGAAAGATTTGATCAACAGCAATTAAATTTAAATGCCTATTGAGCAGACAGAAAACAGTGTGTAAAATATTAGAACAATGATATTCCTACTTTCATTGTTGACGTACCAGAAATTTCGCTTAGTGACTTATATTACATATAAATCACGTATCTTTGCTATCAGATAATCCTTAAGTACTATTTGAACATCCATGTAATTGGTAAATTGTATCTTACATTTACAACAAGAACATACTAAATACATATAAATATTAAATAATGCTTCACATATCTAATATGTTCAACATGAATCGTGTGTATATATAATATGTATATATATATATATATATTATATAGTCTAACATTAAATAATAGAAACAATCTTGTACATTCATGTTATAATAAGCGTACAGTATGAGTGAGCTTATAAATATAGGAATGTATATCGCACAAGAGATGTGGGAACAATTATTGTTCTGTGTCAGCTTAAATAAGACAAAATTTTATTTTATGGCATACTTTCAAGACAGCCTTTAATATGCTGCCAAGCTTGTAATCCCTGTAACATTCAACAATAATGTTAGTACCTTCACCTGAAGATAGAGGGTGAATCGAATGTACATAACCTATAAACATTTTACCTTTCGAACAAGTTTAAATTGCAAGATACAGTAATCCGCCAAAATATCTTTTAAATCTACCACTTTTTGATGTTGAAATCTTTCGATATCCATCATTGCTTTTGCAGAGAAAGACCTAAAAGTATTATTACATATATAATACACAAACATATGTATCATTTTTTAAGATGGACGTTAATAAAAGTCCTTTACAAACTATTTTATAAACATGTCTTACTTCAAATCTTCATCCACACGTTTCACAGCTTCTTCTTGCTGTGCAATTCGCTGTTCTAACTGTAAAACTTTTAATTCGCGGACTTCTTCCGTATCCACGGAACCAAATAATCGTGACATTAAACCCGATTTACCTGGAACAATTCTTCCTGTGTTAATAAACGTTATCTTGCTTACCAGAAATCTTAACAATATTTCTTACAAACCTTGCATAACCTTCTCCTTCTGATCAAGTGCTGTAGTTAAAGCATCATGAGCTTCATCCTTGGCTAGTTGTAAAGCTTCCCTTCGTTTGACAACGGCTTGTAATGCAGAAGCCCCAAAGAGCCATTCTTTTAATTGGTCTGCTATTAATTCCTCTTCTTCAAGCGTTGTGTCTATTGTCGCTGCTAACGAATCCAGATAATGACCCGATTTCTAAGAAAAGAGGCTGTAATGCAGTGCGCAGTACAATACATACACGTCTGGCGTATTTTAATTATACCTCAAAGTTTAAGAATATCATAGTATCATAAGATATTATACTTCAAACCTAAGTACCTGTAGTCCATCACCCATTTCCCTTTCTATGGCACTCCATTCGCTAAACACACGACCATAATTAGCATGTAATTTGTACAAGCTATACTGTTTTTCTACGAGTCGTGCGCGTACCCGAAGAAGATTACATAAATTATTCTGCAATGTTAAACAATATCAAACATATTATTCTGAACTACTTCTGAATAATCAAGATACCTGAAGTTCAATTCCATAATTTTTGATTGTTTCAAAACGTTTGTCTGGTTTCCTTAATCGTACCGCTACACTGAGCGCTTTTAATTTTGATTCCGCTAATTGCAGGTATCCTGTTGTACAGACAAACAATTATTATACTTGTTATTGATGAAATACAATCGTAATAAAGTGTATAATTTACCAGTCTCTTTAATACTTTCTCTCCAGCCATCCTTCTGTTGTAAAAATCCCATAAAATGCACATCACGAGATAATACAGGATGGGATGCTACCCTCAAGAGGAAATTCTTAAAAAAATTGTATAATGAGTATCTTAATTAAATACATATCAATAAATAAGTGTATATATACATACCTCAAGACCTGCTCTACGTCTATCAACAAAGTCTGGATCAAATGTGTCTGTTGTTACTTTTTGCCACGCATATAAAACTTTTTTTTCTGGTAAAGGAGGCAGTACTATGTATGGATAAGATACCTCTAAATAAGCTCGAAGCAGTTCAAATTCTGTATACCGGCGCCACAGAAAGCTCACTTCAGTGATTACACCTTTAGCTCTGTAACAATAATTCATGTACACATATATATCTTTGAATAATATCTGTAAGGAACATTCATACTTACTTAGTCTCAATGAGGTAGACTGTATAAAATTCTCTTAAATTTAATACTCCATTTGCTCGTTTTTCAGCCTCAGTTATAGAGATCTCCATATGATCAAGTAATGAATCCTAATGTGTAATGAATAATACAAGATGTAATCAAAGATATAAGTTCATTTGATAATTACATATTGTTTAATGTTACTATTTGTAATGTATTTCACAAAGATTATAGGGATACAAGAGAGAAACAAAAGTAATTTAAATACATAGCTAATAAATTACACTTTACAATGGTAGATTATTACTAATCTGAGAATAAAACTGATTAAGTTTATAGCATAAAGATACCGTTATGTAATACGACAACATTCACTGATATCCAACTTTATGCTACCCACATATTTCTTGAAGATATCATATGTGGGTTTAAATACCCTACATACGGTGTGTGTGTGTATATTGCAACCACTGCAAATACTATTTCAGTGGTGCTCAACTGAACAGTTAAAGACCTACTTTCTTGTATGTATGAAGAAAATAGGAAACTATTACAATTCTATGAAGTAAATAATTTTCTTTGAGGAAGGGGAAATGTTTTATTTCAGACAGTTACACATTTTTTAAGAACAATTGAATTTTATTACAGATGGATAAGAAGTCAATAATTTCAATACAAATAATATGCATTGAATAAAAGTGTAATTAAACAAATTTTATTATCACTACAATTATAAAAAAAGAGAACTGCGAAATGATATATATGGAACATAAAATCTAGTTCAACAATAACAAAACATGAGAATCACTGCGTACCGCTTCAGTTCTTTCACAATACTTACATTTTCGGTATAGTTATTTATCGTATCTTCAGTAGAAATAATATTGTTCTTCAGTGATTACAATGACAGAAAATAAATTGATATTTTTATAAAAGAACACGAGTGAGAAGCGTTCGAAATAAGTCAAGTATTGATTTAGTGGAGGAGCTGAAACGGAAAGGGAATATTCACCTCTTTCTGCGTTTCTGTGGTGGTCATGTTCGCATTTGCCTCCCTTTGATAATTCCCGTTCTGGAACACTTCTTCCATGGTGCCTAGCTGGCCTAAAAATCTACGAAGCGACAAAGAAACTCTGATATTTTCACATTACGTTCACTTTCTCCATTTCTGACAAAACCACTTCACTTGACGAGGCGCTGTAGGTTGTCACGAACTAAATTCCCTCGAATGCGCTGATAACGAAACTGTTTTATCAGCCGCCGTTCTTCAAGCATTTTCTGTGCAATTGGTTCGTTTGTTTTCTACAATCTTTATAAACAATTCACTGTTGGGAGATACGTATGAAATGAAGAACAATTTTTGCAGGTTCTTCTAGCAGGAAAGCTTTACTTTCTAGGGATTTTGGAGAATCACGTTGGAACCGGGGGTGCGTGCAGCTGGTCATTAGGGGTGGCATAATTTGCGCATGCATTTCTTCAGCATATTTGATACAAACCCTTCCACGAACGCATTTTGATTATTTGTAAACATGTGTTTGATAAATTTGATATTCTTTCACTTTTTAAGCAAATAACTTACTATAATTAGAAATGAATATAATAAATATTAAAAATTGTATGTTACAGTTGCGTTGGGGTAAATGAGTCGAATATTCAATTTCTTATATCTCGAGAACGAAACCACCGATTGCGAAACTGTAAAGGACTTTTTGATTCATTTCAGCATGGAGAATTCACTAATAATAATTTTAAGAATATAACATTTTAACATTTTTTTTCTTAACTATTGCAATTAAAAATATAGGTTGTTTCGCAAGTAAATATTTTGTGGTTACTTAATCTTTCATTTCAGTCAACGAAAATAATGTGTTCACATTAAAATAATAATAAAATAGATTTATTATATAACAATGATGATCCTTTTTGTTACATCGCTTCATCACGACGCGATTCGACTGATATGTTACCTAACAATTCACTGGCTGACGAAACGATTAAAATACGATGAAGGATTAGTCTAAAATAATTTCACGCTGTTCGGCTACGAGACTCACTAAAAGTTTCAGATATGACACGGTTCCGCGGATCGAGTTTAATTGCACGCAAATATATAAAACGGTGATCTTATGCTACATGAGTATAACTGTATATTTACATATTTACATGATAAAAATAATCATGTATCGAAACTGCACACAGTCGACGAAAGACCAGGGACAAGATATATTTACAAGCGAATGTTTTAACTATTCCTAGCTGATTTCATAGAACAATATGGCGTTCCTCAGGCGAGCTGTTTCGATTTATTCTTGTTAGACTGCTTCCGGGGAAGAAGAGTAACCAATAAGGCCGATACTGAAAATTTTAAATATACTTCAGCAATTTCTTATAATAAATAAAAGACATTTTGCTTTATCTATTACTTAAAAAATTATATTATATTAAAATGTGCATTAAAATTTACCTAAAGAAGCTGTGCCAATCATGACGAAGGGACCCAAACATGACAAGTCGAATAAAATTGGGAATAACAAGTTTCCTATGACTGCCCCAATTCTGCCAACCATCATAGTTAAACTAACCGCCATAGTTCTGAAAGTATCAGGCGATTGATGAGTCAGAACGATCACAAATTGTTTAAAATTTTTATACCTGAGACAGGTGGGGAAATTGTCGACAATGACGTTTATGACACAGGCACCGCCTATGCTGGACATAGCCACGAAAACGGAAGATAAACCGAGAATGCTATTGGTACTGTCTGCCCAATACAGTGATGCGCAGCAAGCTGCGGCCACCATGAAACAGGTCGCTAAAAATGAAAATTAACAAGATTAAATATTTTGTACTTCAACTTGTAAAACATTCTAGTGAAAATTGTATAATTGAAAATTATAAAATAGCTTCATCAAAAATAAAATGTAAAAATAAATAAATGCATAAACACTTATAACTGTTTTCTTTTATGTAAGCTTCATTCTTTTGCAATAAAAATTAAATTACATACTGAAATAAATAATTTCAATATTCTTACCTATCAGCTTCTTCTTTCCTATAACAGTGATTAACGAGCCTGCTAAAGTATATCCTACAACACCAGTTGTAGCTATCACAATAGAATTGATAAATACTGTTGAATTCAATTCCGCCTGAAATGAGACAACAATTAAAGTCTTGCAACAAACTAACAAATGTGTGTAATCGTGAATGTAGCAATACCGGTACGCATGCGTGAGTAACATTTGAAGTTTCGTTCTCGAAACTTGAGAAGGAACTATGATTGTTTTGCTGTTGGCCTAACATGTAACAGAAGCGTGGCTGGCTGCTCGAATATTCGTGTTTCATGGAATCGTGCTTGAAATGTTCCATCATTGTGAATAATTGTGGCATCCACAGTCTGATCGAGTTGGACCTGAAAATTAGTTAATTGATTTTATACTTGTTATAATTTATATTTGAACGTTGACTCCTCAAATCTCTTGATTGCTTTTATACTTCTTTTTTTACGATTTATATTTTAAGATTCCTCAAATACAATTTTATTACTCCTCAAATATCTTAGGACATTGCTCAAATTTTGTACAAGGGAACATTTATGCGTTGGCCAACATGGGCCATATAGCGGGAGTCCACTACGTTTTGGAAGACGTGTACCAAGAGGTCTAATCACAGGATATGTAAAAATTACAAAGAGTATTTAAAGAGTCGACGATAACGTTTAGAAGGAATATTTGTTCGATTCTAACCCTATTGTGGCTCCTAATTGGATCAAACTGATCGCGACGAGCTTGAAGATATTTGGCGACGAAAACAACGGTTTGATTTGCAACCAACCCGAATGCAATTTGTCCTTCAGACTGTTGCTGCACGATTCCACGAAATATTCGTCCTCCAGATCTTTTATCTGTAAATAACATAAATTATCAGATTTGTATTTATTGGTATATCCGAAGGAACTTGTACATAGAACTTGTTATAATTTCAATATGGTAGTTCTTGAAAAAACAGTGTTCTAAGAAATCCTAATTTACAATAAACTAAGGTCCTCCACAATTAAGCCGGATGCAATTAAACATGTCTAAAACGTGCCTTTTCGATAAGATAACGAGAACGAGATCGTACGTCACTCCTTTTTTTGTGGAAAAAACCTAATTTTAGTATTACTCACCGGATACGTGTCCGGCTCTTTGCCGGTGTTAACCGAGTAGATCTTCTTGAAGACCTCGAGGGCTTCTTCGCGTCTGCCTTTCAATAAAAGGAAACGCGGGCTCTCGGGAAAAGCGTACAGTGCCACGCATGCAAGAAATTCTGGCAACGAACAGATTGCCAGAAACACTCTCCAGGAATTGATTTCCATCGCGCCGCTTCCCAGATTGATGGTCCATTTTTGTGGTATGATCAGCCATGCGATGCCTGCAATTATTCACGTACTTGCGTTCTTCGTTTTGGTTCGTGTGATGATTTTAGGATTTGGGATAAAATTTCATAACTGAATCACGTCGATTACATAATAAAATTGTTACTAATTCAAAATTGGGAGTATTAGTCAGACAATGAAATTAACAGTCACGAAAATTGTAGTTTTTTTAGATTCTCAAAATTATTTTGTGATTCGTAAATTCTTGTACATTGATAGATTATAGTCAATTAGATTGATTATAGTCTGTACATACCTGCAAATTACTGTCGGTTTTTTGTGTTATTGAATACTTACAAGGTAGAGAAATGTTTCCTAGGGAGAAGAAGACTCCTAGCCACATGTAGCTGCGAGATCGATGCGTCTCGTTGTGTATTTCAGCCAAATATGACATCAACGCTGCATATGGACCAGATATACTGTGAACATAATTACAAAATTTGATTGGAATGTAAAGCTTCGATGAATCCACTTGATAAAGTAGATATACGAAGAACTAACTCAACAAATGAAATGTCAAGGAACATGATGTAGGTCTGAAAGAAATATTCCAAAGATTTTTCAGCAGATAAGAAAACCCAGTTTCATCTAACTTAAATTTTATTTTAACAAAATTTAAATTCGAATTTATTTGATTTTATTTCTAATTTTACTTTGATCTATTTCATTAGGTGTCTTCATATCTGTGATGAAGGTAAATATGACAAATATCAATACATATTGGCATATAATTTAAGGTCAAGAGTTGTCGAAGATTGTTGTAAGAACGAGTTGAAATTAATAAGCAATTCTATTAGGCCGCTTATATTGCAGCTTTCTCTACTTACATCACACCGTCGAGGAATTTGAACAAAATTAAAAGCCAAGAGGTATGAGAGAAACATGTTGCCACGCTCAAAAGTCCGGTGAACATATAGCCATAAACCATAATCTTCCTACGACCAAATGTGTCGGTCATGAAGCCCCAGAAAAACGAGGTGCTGATCATACCTGAAAATAATCGGAGCTTCAATAATAATCTATTTCGAATTTTTGGTAGATGATGCACAATGGTCTCTCGTTATATTGCCACTTTTATGTGAACACTAGTAGAACTATGCACAATAGTAGGACTTGTATGCACAATAGTAGGACTTGCTCATTGGGATTTACAGAGATTGCAATATAACGAGAGTACACTGTGGTCATGCAACCTGCGTAGCAGTTACCAATTGGGTGTAATTATTTTACGGGACATATTACTATAATAGTAGTCAATGTAATAGTGTAATTATGAGGATCTACATTGATTACTGCAATATAGTGAGAGTACTGTAGTCCTACAGTCTACTGCAGTTACCTGCAGTTTGTAATTATTAAATCTTACGGGACATATTGCAATAATAATAGTAAAAATTTAATAAATAAAAATAATAAAAATTTAATAAATTATAGTGTGCCTTGCTACATACGTTTCTTTTCACTGTGACAATGTCATACTTGAAAATTTATTCAATATTATAATTTCTACAAAACTTAATTAGTGAACAAGTCGATATAAATATAATTGCAGACTTCTAATTTTCGTGATACTCTCAAGAAATTAAAAAGTACAAATTAAATGAAAACTGCATCTAAAAATGATCAAATACTGAAACGCAAATAAACGGTGAAACAAATTAATTTTTCTAATTGTACACGACGTTACAGATCAAACTTTTCTTCAAAATAACGTACTATTACCACATAGGCAAAGATGTTTACATTTAAAAAACAGACATCCGTAGGTGTGTACCAATCGGTCGTAAATTAATTTCAACCGTTGATGTTTATATTTATGTATACCCATGCCACCGTGGGTACTTTCCATTTTCATAAATTCTCGTATCTTGCTTATCTGTTTCTATTATTGCCATATCTTTGCAAAAGAACATGGCTACCGAGTGTACACTGATACGATGTTGATCGGTGAAAAAAAGGTAACATTGTTCGTCAACAGTTAATTAATCGGGTGCCATAAAGAAATTTCCACGGAATCGTTTCCCTTTTCGTCGCTTGATTCATTGTGTACGCGTCGACTTGTCGGTTGTGTCGCTTTGTTTTGAATCATCTACGAACACGTATTCGAATTTTTCAGATTAAGTGTTCCAAGAATGACATTCGAGATAAATTCGTTCCAGGAGAAACTTGATTGACATTCGAAACAGATTTAACATTCTTGTTCAGGTTTTTCAAGATGGTTTGCTTGGGAAATGACTACAGTGAAAAAGGACGTATGCAGTGGCACTTTGAAACCATAATTAATTACCATATGATATATTATTAATTATAATCATACATTACATTAACACTGTAACATTAATATTTGTATAAGTGCTACCTGTAAGGAAGCTATTTTGAATTTTTTGAATAAGGATTAGTTTTGAGTAAACAAAATTTAACCTTGACAAGGTCAAATGACCGGGGCGCCTACAATGTGTACTTAACCCCTGCAATATCACACTCGTGACCTACAGTTCAAATATGATAAACCATACTCGTATTTTCACTTGAATTCTGAATACAATCTGCATAATCAAGGATCGCAGAATACCTAATGTAACATTCTAACTTTCTTCATCTGTCTTGACATTGTAACAATAATTATCTGTAAATAACGCAACTGTCCAGAAAGGTTAAGGTAAAATTCTAGTTAAAATTAATAGCCCCACAAAAAACATGAATCTTGAGGATTTAGCAGGGACATCGTCGGTACAAGAAAGGTACAAAGTGCGAAGAATGTGTTTTTATTTACCATGTATGCCCTCCTACAAACACATTCTCTAAAGAGCCCGCAGTGCATGTACACCGTGTTATAAGCACGAAGTCGAACCGTACCGAATTGCACTTTGAATGCCTGTACAAGCTCAACCTGTAATTACAGTGGCGTTTTATGTGATTACAAAAACACGAGTATACCACCTGCGAATGTCATCGAGTTGAGGAGGCCCTTGTGGAACATGGTGAGGCCCAGGTCGCATTCTGCTGACGGCAAAACGTACGACATGGCCGACGACGAGAAGATGCTGGAGAAACTGGCGGGCAACACGGCCAACAGCAATAAGTAGTTGAACTTTCCATAACCTGTTGGGAAGTTAGGGAAATTTCGTTATGTATCTTAGAGGAGATTCAGTAAAATCAATTTCTTTGGTTTTTTACATTTTGCTGATTTTGGGGGTGAAATTGGTTGGATTTGGATATTTAGATGTTTAGGTTTTTAGGTATTTAGGGATCTAGGGAATTAGGGATGTAGGAATCTTGGGAATTAGGGATGCAGATATTTAGGGATTTAAGGATTTAGGGGTTTGAGAATTTGAGAATTTGGAAATTTGGAAATTTGAGAATTTGGGAATTTAGGAATCTAGGGAATTAGGGATTTAGGAGTCTAGGGATTTAAGAATTTAGGTATCTGTGAATTTGAGAATTTTTGAACATAGAAATTTGGGACTTTGGGAATTCAGAAATGTAGAAATTTAAAAATTGACTTTACATACTTAACTCTCAAATGATCAAATGTAAAAATTACAGTAAAAAATTTTGAAAAGCAATAATTTTAGAAATTGCAAATTTTCAAATTCTAAAATTGAGTAACAAATCAACAATACATTATTTTCTCTAAATTCTATCTATATCATTTCAATTTTTACATTCTATCTACATCAAATTATTCGAAACTTTTACATGTACTAATTCAATATCAATTTAATATAATAATGAATAAATAATGCTTACCAGTGTTTATTATTGCTCGTTCGAAATCTGCCGGTCCAGACTCCTCAGACTTTGCGTCTTCAGCTTTAATTTAAAACAAGTAATTGTATTGTTCACCACACTCCTTTACTCAGTGTTCAACCTAACTTAACCTAACTAGATCATAATTCATATACTGTCATGGAAGATAAATTGTGTGAAAAATTTGTAAACAATTTCCAGTGGAAAATAAATGTAACCACAAATACATTATGCAATAGCTAGGTTGGTGCAACCTTAAAAATTTATTAAATAAATTGAGAAAAATAACAAGGAAAGTAATTAAATAACATACATCGCCAACGAGTATAGTTGAACAAGGAAAACATGTTCCAAATTCGTTTAAATACCATGGTTCACTTTCTGCACTCAAAAATTAATGAACAATTTAGAAAGCGATTTAGACAAATTTCATAACACTGATAAGAAAGTTTAAATATTTGGAAATATATCTGTTTAAATATTTATTATTATATTTATTTATTTATTATATTTATTATTTATATTTAAATATCATCTATTTGAATACTTCACAAGTTTAATTAATTTTTACAAATTTAATTTGTAAGATTTTCATTCGAATCCAGATTTCTAATATCGTAGAATGAATTAATTATTTTTATTAAATACGAAATAATTATTCTTGAACCTCGGTTATATTTTAAATTTGAATTCTTTAAAAAATGGATCATTCCCTAATTAATTCTCAGACAATTAATTACTGCAACCACACGATATTTATCAATAAAACACGTGTCTCTAATCTACCATTTTCCCGTTTTTCAAAACTTCCGAAGCTCGTCGAGCGAGATGTACTTTTGCGTCATAAAACACGGGAGCCGCGTTTGTTATTTGAAAACTTGCTTTATCAAAAACCACGTGCAAATGTTTATAAATACCGCGATGAACAATTAACAAAATGCTTCGCCGAATTCTATTTATATCCAGATTTCCATCAAGGCTGATATGCCTCGTATAAAAAAGAATAATTAGCGAAAGAAAAGAATTCGTAGCTGACAAATTACCGAGTTCAAGGACTTAACGTGTATATTACATGTCATGTAATTGTTCAGTGTGAATCGTATTTTAATAGGGGTTTAATTGTGATCAACGACTATTAATGGTAATTCATCTAGTTTTAATAATGCACTTTTAATAATCGAGGTGTAATAATAAAGTAATAATAAAACGTCTGTGATATGTGCAAATATTCTTTCTTTAATTTTGAAATTTACTTTGAAGCTTGTTAGGAATAGATTTTTCTTATATTTCAAAATTTAGTATATAACGTATCTAAATATTTTTCCTAAAATTTCAAAATATTCCAAATTTAATCAAGGTGTTATACAGATTTTTAAATTCGAAAATTTAGCACATGTGTACCTAAATATTTTTCTAAATTTCAAAATATTCCAAATTTAATAAAGGTTTTATAGAAGTTTTTAAATTCGAAAATTTAACACACATCGATTATAATAAATAATTATTTGTTCTATTTAAATATACACATTCGGTTTACACGTATTTAAACTTCAAGATTTAGTACACTAACTATATAAATATATTAATTCTATTTAATTTGAAAATTTTACGAGAACCGAAACGTCGAACGTTTCATCAAACGTTTAACTGAGAAGATTGTATAGGTCGTACCTTCAATACCTGTTTACGTCGGCAGTTTATTATTTCTATTTGATCTTGTGAACCATAGTCAACATGTCTGAAATATATTTCGAATAATTCTAAAACCTAACCTAAAATTGTAAAATGGTAAAGAAAGAAGAGCAATATTTAGAAAGCATTACAAACTGAAAATTTCTACACAAAATCATCCTCAAAAAGTAATTAATAGTATCAAACTTTTGTAATATCAAATATCTGTATTATTAAATTTTTCATGAGAACAATATATCGCTTATTGTGAAACGCGGTGTATTTTCACATTTCAAAAAATCGACAGCCATTTAATAATATGCTAAATGCTGTTCTCTGAGTGAAATTAATTTAAATTATAAATATATAAATTTTATTAAATTTATTACAGAATTAATAATTATAGTTACAGCAGAAGTCGATTAATTTAATAGCATAAGCAGTCGAGAAACCTTATGTTTGATACAGGCGTTTCAACTGCGCTAATTTTTTATGCATATCCTATTTAAAGTATCCAAGAGGAGCTTATCCAATAAGAAACAGTAATAAATCATTTCACGTCATCATCATCATCATTTCGTGTCGCTAGATGGAAGAACACTGACAGAGAAAATTCAATTATAGCCATGACATTTATGGAGAAGATAATCTTTTTTCGGTGATCTTTAATCGTAAAATAGTAGGACCATGGCGATAGATTAAAACACATAGTAAAATTTGTAAATTTTCAACTTGCCAAATTTGTAAGTTTTCGAATTAAAAAACATGAAAATTCCTAAATTTGCGAACCTGAAAATTCGAACATTGAGAAAACGAATTAATTTCGTGTGAGTTCACACGTGTGAAGAATTGATCGGACGTAACTGATAACGAGGGAAAATTCCGTAACACGCTATATACGAGTTACGTTACAAATAAATATTAATAAACCCACTATCCTTCCTTTACTTATCTCGTGTTTATCATAAACCAATGATTAATCGACGTATATTTCTTTGATGTCGCAATCCTCCACTGCTTCGATTTTTATGCACTTCCGGATAAATCTCGCGTAACAATCATCTCTATTACTGATCATATTAATGAACAATCTTTAATATACTTTTTAAGGAATCATTTTTTAATAAATTTTAATCACAAATATTTGAATTATTTTATTTGGAAATGTTTTGCTAGCTTTCCTAATAAAATTATTTTATCTTGACTATTAATTTGATAAATTAATTAGACTGTTATGTTCATTACCAATTCTCAAGAATTTTATATCTATCAAAGTAATTTTATATATCAGCTGTATTTGAACAATTTAAAACTTTGAAAACTATTCTAAATTTTTAGATATTATAAAAAGTCTTATGTGTAATTTCAATCTCTCCCTGACCGAGTTATTTATTTTACCTTAATAAATTCTTTATAATTAAAAATGAAAAATCAAAAAAGGAAACTTAACAATAAACATATCTATCGTTAATAGCAAACATGTCTATCGTTTCGTGATTATAATTTTAACGTTACAATATAACTTTCTGCAACAAGGTTTCAACTCGAGTTGCAAAATGTCAGTTTTTAAACTCGACAAAAATGGCTCGAAGGGTAAATACACGAGCGCCTAAGCATCTAGGACAATTTTCACTGCAAAAGGTCACCTACTTGCATCCGAACGATTGCACCAAATTTGTTACGAAATCGACCACGAAGCAAAGAAAAATGTTTACGTGACTTCTCAAAAGTTTCTTGCCACACGCAGTACGTGATTCCCTGACTTTTCAGTTCACTGCCTGACGCGTATCATTAACGGAAGGTAAAACAATATTCGCGAATAAAATTCTCGCCTTGCCGTTCACGAATTTCGTAATTGTCGATATTAAACTCTTTTCGTTTCAATGTTGTACTTGTTTCAAAACTTGTAACGCAACGAGTCGCTGTTTTATGAATTGACACATATTTTGTGGTCGCTGATCAATTACTTTAATAAATTGCGCTTTGATACGGTACGATCGATTGATATATCATTTTTTACATTTTTGTAGTTTGTAGGATTTTTAAAATTTTTGTACAATAATTTTTAATTGTAGATTTTTACAAATTATAGACACAGTTTTTGTCATAAATTGTGGACGCAATTTTGGTAAGAAATTGTGAATGCAATTCTTGTAACAAAATTATAGGCGCATATTTGGTGACGAATTTTAGTAATAAATTGCAGCCACAATTTTTGTAACATTATAGGTACATTTTTGGTAACGAATTTTAGTAACAAATTGTGGACACAATTTTTGTAATAAATTATGGAACACAATTTTAAACAATATTTGAGATAACGATTGAAATGAGTGAAATATGAGGTGCAACCCCATGAAGATTTAATTTAACCTAAACTAGTTAAAATTTTCACCAGCTAAAATCAATTGGTCAAAAAATAAATCTTTTTAAATCGAACCTAAAATCCATCTTCCTCGAAAATTAAAAATAATTTGAGAGTTAAAAAGAATTCTAAAGGATAGTATTTTCGAAAAAGATCTAAACTTGCCTGTGTATTTCACCCGCGAATTCATTAAATATCCCCTTGGTGTCTCCTCGGTCCTATCAATCGTCGAATGAACAATTGTCACAGCGAACAATTCACACGCACAAAAGACTCGTAGTTTGTTTTCGCAATTGCGGAACGATTTTTGAAAAATCGCGGTCACCCTTCGGGAAGAACGTGCACCGAAAATGCAAGAAGAGGCGGAGAGTAGTTTCAGCTGCACGCACCGTAGATGCCTGCCGCGAAACTACAATTCCCGCTAAAATCGTGCGAACACAAAAGCCACCTGTGTCGTTTATGTAAATCTCGATCCTGGTGGGGCGAAACTGGTTGTTAATGTCGATCGTACGGGAGATAGGCAAAAAATCTCACCTCTCCACCCGCACCTGACCATGTGATCGTCATAATCGTGTCGCTTCTTAGGGACTTTGACCTAGGGCCGCCATTCAAGCTTTCCGTTTCCGGATTTACAGGATGACCTGCTGAGATATAGTGCAGTCGTGGATATTCATTAGCTGATAAGCTTGCAAATTTGAAAGATTACTTTTCGCATTTCAATGTTTTTAAATTGGCAAATTTCCAAATTTCTATGTTTCTAAATTAGCAGATATCCAAATATCTGGATTGTAAAGTTTTTTAATTCTCTTTCCAGGTTTTGAAGTTTCAAAATTTGCACATTCCAAATAAACAAATATCTAATCGCTAGAATTTTAAAGTTTTCAAAGTTTTAAACATTCAAGTTTCTAAATGATCAAGCACTCAAATATTCAAACTTCCAAGCATTCAAATACTCGAATATTAAAATCTCTAAATTTTAGAATTTCAAAACCCCCAGATTCGTAATTTAATTCCCAAATAACCACATTTAACCCTTAAATTCCAAAGTTAACTCCCCAGGTGGTAGCCATTTTGAGACGCCCTTCGAGAGAAAACAAAATGGTTCCACCAATAATCAACAAACCCGTGAATTATAAATTTTCCACGAACATAAAACAGTTATCAATTATCTACAAAGTTTGAGTCATTGAAATCACTGAAAGGAAAACCGTGTTCACAGAACATAGTCCTATCACCATCTTGTTTCCTAATGCTTCGCAAACATTCGAGAATCCTGTTTAAAAGTAAAGTGTCAACGGGTGAAAACACACATTGGTAGATTCCATTTCTTTCTGTTTGGCGAGGGATGTAACAGCACTGTTTATGCCTTCGTTGATAAAGTATATACGTATACATATGTACTTGCTATAATCTACGCGTGAAACGTTGATCCTCTTACAATAAGTGGTATTTACAAAGAAGATGGAAACAACCCAATAACTCGGTTCGACGTACCTGCAGGTTTTAATCGCCTAATCAATTCTTCTTGTATACAAATTGATAAAATCCTGTATTTGGTACTCCCCTAGTACGATACAGTTTTTGGTAAATTATTTTTAACGGTAAAGTACACAGGGGATAAAATGATCAAAGTTAATTGTTAACATTGGACATGTATTTTGTGACTCTCGATATATTGCCAAAAATGAAGCTTGCGATGGTAAATTCTTGTAGTCAATATTGCATAAAATTATTTCTTCTTTCATATTGCAGTAAATTATCCTGCAATGTGGTTAAGCATATATCGTTGACACACCTTGGCATAACATTAAGTTACACTTTCAGGCTATATCGATACAATAACATTTACATGAATTTACTATACAAGCGTAAAATTAGTTCAAGCTCGAAATGTAAATGTTGCGTTTCTGGAACGCATGTTTAATTTATCCACGAATAACTGTAGATAGAATTGACACGTGTAGTAAATTGCTAACTGGAAACCGATTAACACGCACCGATTCATCCGATTCATGAACCGATGCGAGAATTTTTCTGCAACTTGTAAATAATGTATTTCGTAACGATATCATCGTGAAACATAACACGATCATTACTGTTATCGATTACACGAGGAAAGTAATTATACAAAAATGGTTCGATAATTAAGATATTTGTATACAGTGGAATATACAGGAATTCGATAAAATGCTACTGACATTTCCATGTTGTTTTCCGATCGAGAGGAAATATAGTGAAAGAAAAATTTTGTACGACACGATTCAATTTGAATTGCCTTGAAAATTTGCATCCTAAGTAAACGTGATTCTAACTGCTATTAATTTTTCAGCAGTACACTTTTTGCTGCCGTTTTTTACCAGAAGCTTTTTTTTTTAGCGGAAATTCCATTAGAATACGACTTGTTGCAAACGGGACAAAATGTTACATCAGTTAATTGTAATTTTATAAATGTATTATTATTTTCGAATTGGAGAAATAATTGACAATATTTAATACAAAGATTTATATTGGGTTGACAATTACATTTATTTCTATACAGAAGTATTTAGTAAAATTCAATAGACAATAATTCTCTTCGTCATTTGAGGTGGTATAAGCTTGATTTATGTGAGTTTATATTGTCACGCGTTTTATTGCCATATACGGTATGGACACGTGTTTGATTGATATAAGTTTTCGAAGTGTTAGATAACCACCCGTTAGATTACCACGCATTATACTCTCACGTGTTAGATTTCCATGTGTTATATTGCTACGCGTTATATCGCCACTTGTTGGACTTCCACGCGTTATATCGCCGCGCGTTAAATTGTCACCCGTTAGACTTCTATGCGTTAGATTACTACAAATCATATTCCCACATGTTATATCACCACATGACAAATTACCTCGCGTTATATTGCCGTCAAATTTTCACACGATACATCACAACGTATTACATTTCCGCGTATTAACATTACATTATTACACATTACAATACCACTTATTATATCACCACGCGTTATATGGCCACAAATTCATCGCTATATTACAAGTAAAATAGACCAACATTTCAAATGAATTAGCATTCCTAGAATTATCTAAAACCTGAAATTTGCTATGCAAATGTGACTAAATTGTCCAATAAAAAATCGCATAAACAAATTAACGACGAATAAAATCACTGGTTATTTATATGCAATTTTAATCGTCGACTGAATTTACACGGTAAATACAATTAGTTACAAACTTATAAATAATTAATTGCACAGTACATTTTTACCTAATTTCTTATACTTAGTTCTGCCTTTATGCAAATGATTCATTAATTATCCTTTCAGATTCTTCCTCTACATACGTTACGTATCATTGTACAAAGTGTCCGTGATGATTTGCAACGGTACCGTTACTTCTTTGATATCGATACTGACAAAAAATTGTTTACGTGGTAATCAACATGACAATTTAATTAGGTGGTAAAACAGTTCAATAATTGGGGAAGGTCAGTTCAAAATAATCAGCGTTATTTTTTTTATCTGTCCGTGACATAGGCCGATTGTACAAATTTGATTATAAAAATTTATGTCGCGTTACTTCATTATCTTCGTGTATTTACTTCTTGCAAAAAAGATAATGCTTGTTAATAACAGCTGTTTGGTGATTACCGAGTATTTAATAAGTCATGTTTATAATTATCTCTTTGTATTCGTAATTCCTTTGTTTGCAAAATGTGTACAGTTTCTCTCTGCACAATTATAAAAACTTGAATATAGAAATCTTGTTTTGTTATAATATTCTTTACAAAATTATTTACATTAACCGTTTAATAAAAAGGATCAATGTAAATAGTATTCATTCAAAAATAATTAGTATTCCTGAATGAACTGTAATTAGGATACGTTTTTTCCACTGTTCATTGACAACTCGGAATAACCGGAAACGATAAATTAAAAATGATCGATTAACATACTAATGAAATGCAGTGACTTTATATCACTATCATAAATAACTCTTGAGCAACAGTATCAGGTGTTCAAATCCTCTGACGGATCAAAAACTTTGTTCGAAAATTTAAGTTAAAATTTATAAAATTATAATCATAGAACAAGTCTAGAAAATATTATTTCTACGACGTAAAATTTTCAAACAAAATTATTGCAGTTTTTTCTCGCAGGATAAAGGAGGATCAGTTTCTCAACTTCTCCGCCAGAGGTCCCTAACTTCGCTATACCCCTGAAGATCACTCTCGATAATTCCCACCTGTTAATTGTTTAACTCGTCTTTACAAATTTGTTACAATTTAAAAGTGTACGATGACCTTGCAAATTTATGACGATAATTAATCGAATTTATTTAAAAATTATAATAGATTAAAAATGTATCGAATCACGTTTGCAATTCTGAAAAATCCGTCAGATCTATTTCTGGTGTTCCCCCTGAATTTCATTCTATTTGCATACTTGTTTATTGGCGAGCGACGATAAACCATTATCTGCACATAGCGCGTGCAAAACACGCTTCGACGAATCGATTTATGTAATTGATAATGGTCGAACAAACGAAATCTCATGATATACAACGTGATCGAAAGCCGCTGGCAATTTAATTTATTCCAGTTACCTAATTGAAAGAAATGAGGGAGAACGAAAAAGATACAACAAAAAGTTCTTAGTAGTTCATTCCTGTGTTACGTGACTGATTGCGTACACCTCTGAAAATTGATGTAATTTATTCTCAGTTTTTGTGGGTGCTTTTGTTGAGACAATTAGTGGATACTGTCGATGTTTGAAGATTTTTATTATTGATATGTGCTGTTTGGATATTGACATTATTTTCACATTTTTATACGGTTAATGTAATATTGGTGATATTAGATTTTGGTGATCATTATATTCTTTACATTCCCAAATTCTTAAATTTATAAATTTTCAGATGACCAGATTCTCACATTCAAAAATTCCTAAATTTATAAATTTTCAAATGACCAAATTCTCAAATTTCCAAATTTTTACATGACCAAATTCACATTCACAAATTCTGAAATTTATAAATTTTCAAGTGACCAAATTACCAAACTTGCAGATCCTTAAACCCAGAAATCCCCAAATCTCAAAATCCCTAAAATCCCTAAAATCCCCAAATTCCCAGATTCCAAAACTCTCTATCACTTTTTCCGTTACGAAATCCGACGATCGATACGTCAAACGTCAACGTGACCATGCAGGAAAACCCAAGCAACTTTCTCGCGTTTATAATAAATATTTGTTCAATTTTCCTTCGTTATCGCTAGTCACATTGGCAACTTGAGTACAAATTCCTATTTGGAATTAAAATCACGTGTACCAAGAACTCCAACTGCGTATTATCGAATTCCAATCGTATGAGGTCCTCCGACTGCTCTTCTATACTATCGATACATCTACATATAAAAATGTGTACTATATGTACACTAAAATATATACCTAGAATACTTATGTATGCTAAATAAAAATTTGGCAAGTGTCAACCCCTTAACCTACGATTCTTCCGGCAGTTGCGTCAGTCATAATTAATTGTCACATTGTTAATACCAGTAAGATAACTTGAAATGTTACGTATATTTTAGGGGTCCTTGATTATGCAAATTATAATTAATATTAAACTCCAGACTCACAGTGCAAAAATTTAGGTTTGTCTGAATTATGATGTGCGTCATGAGTGCGTCATGAATGCGTCACGGTGTTATAAATCAAAGTTCATATATAGAAGATGATCTATAATATATAGACAATATCAGTCAAAGTCCGCAATGGTCCTCACATTCCCAAATTTCCAAATTTCCAAATTTTCAAATGACCAAATTCTCACAGTCCCAAATTTTTACATGACCCAATTCTCACATTCCCAAGTTCCCAAGTTCCCAAGTTCCCAAGTTCCCAAATTCTCACATTCCCAAATTCTCAAATTTACAAATGTTCAAATGACCAAATTCTCACATTCCCAAATTCCCAAATTTACAAAAGGTTCAAATGACCAAATTCTCAAATTCAGAAAAGTTTCACAATGTCGTCAAACCGCAACGGACCTAGATCAATCACTACACTCATAAATGTTCAAACATCTCTCCCCCGTACATTCACCGTATAAATAAAGCGAAGTCTACTAATCTATAATCTACAAATCCTCCTAACGATCATATACAGATTTTTTCAAAATGTCCCACATTGTCATCCACAATGGACCTCCATCCTCGCAACCGCGTGAATCCCCTCAAACATGTCCGCCACCCGCCATCGCTAAATTCGCAAACCGCAGATCTCGTATGAAGGTCAAGTTCAATGTCTCGACCGCGAACAGAAACCGTGCGAAAGTATTCGGAAGCGAGCAGAAGGCGATGGCGGTATTCCTCGGAGTAGATGAACTCTTCATCCGGGGTGAAGATCGACCCGGAACGACCCCGACGATCGTACAGAAAGACCAGCACACGATCGAGTGACCAATGAGAGTGTCAGAGAGGGCTTCGCTATCTAGAATCACTTGTTGGCCGATAGAGCTCGTCTTCGTATATAGTTGCAGTTGAAAAGCGAGGATCAGCCAGAGGCGTAGCCGAAGTGGCGCGAACACGAGCTGCAGTCTAATATAAACCAAGGTGGTTTGAACCAGTCCGAGTTATCCTAACTCAGGTTGATCAGGAACCGTGAGTATGCTACCTGTTACTCCATGTGACGTCCTTGACGTTTCCCGCGCTTTTCTTACCCCCAAAATAATTGCACTCTTGTCTCAGGACATATCGAGTATTACGTGGAATCATTGATCCCTTTTTTTGAATCTGGAAACTTGGAGTCTGAGGATACGTTTGCTTCACACCTGTTAGTTGATACTTTTGTTTGAAATTCGCTCGGTGTCCTCAATTGCAAATGAAACTTAACGAGCATCTTTGCATTGCATAACATTCGTCCCCGATTCGTCCACGGTTTCGTGCAGAACATTTTGTGGAAGTTTTGATTTTGGATTTTGTAGATGTTGATGTGGGGGATATTGCGATCGATATGGGTGTGGGAATCGGTTGAGATATAAACATGACAATGAGAATGCGAATATAAATTTTGCTGTGGCGGTAGGGTGACCTAGATCCGATAGTTATTTTTAAGAGACTGAACGGTGCATGTTGATAACGGTGTTAGCTACTCGTTCTTTTATGAATGGAGATTTTATCTTGCGGATTCCACGGATATCGAGGTTCAATGAAACTGTTACTATTGACGATGCAAATTTATTGATCTGTGATATAGGTCTCGTTGCGACACGGAGATTCGAAGTGTCTTTATGGAAACTAGTGGTAAATGATTTCTGTTTCTATTAATGCAAATTTGTTGATATTCTTATCAATTTTATAATTATTTACAAAGTTATATTTTTTCAAGTTTAACTTTGGAAATTAGAAGTTAGAAAATTATGCAATTTTTTTCTGCAAATAATTGCAATGTACATGTCCAAATATAATTTACATGTGATGTAAAAGATACATGTTTCATGTATAAATCGATGGCAATTAAATAGAAAAAAAATTACAGAGAAGATCCACATATATGGCCATATTAAACTTAAAAAACTAGATCAACATCTTTGAAGTCAAAGATTTTTTAAATAATTTGGAATGACTGTTACAAGTATAAAAACACAGTTCTGAGGTTGTGTCAATTTTAAATCAAATATTCCCGCCATAAACGTGTTCGTCCTTATCGAACGAGCAATATCGCGTGCAGTTTTGTGCAGCAAACAATAGGTGACGCATTCGTAGCACTTTCTTATGATTGACTCATTATGTAATCTGGAGGTTCAAAACAATGGTTTTCGAACACTTGTTTCCAAGTTGATTCAACTTTTAGATACAATAGATACTTTAGATACAATATAGTTTTTATTTCACTAATATTTTAAATTTGTAAATTTGCTGATTCATTTTATAATAATTTGTAAAACTTTGATTAGTTTCGTTAATAATTTAAACTGCATTTAAAATAAAAATTTAAAAAAAGAAGAACGTTGCAATTCTGTTCTTATTATTAATTTATTTATTTCAACTGTATTAATACAGTACGGAGGAACTATATCTAGTTACAATTAAAATTATCAACAATGTCATCCAAGATTGTCAGATTAATAATAGTAAAATTATTTTTGTTTTATAATTCACAGAAAAAGAAATTACCGAACAGTCAAATTATTAGGCAATTGTAACTGAATACATCTGAATTTTGTTAACGCAAATAAATGTTTTAACGTTAAAGAACAAGATAACAGTATCGGTCGACGATATTTTTAGACGATATTTTCTATTTTATCACGCAAATGAGTCAAAATTGTCGACAACGCAAACTATAAAATGTCCCGATTACTAAAAATAACTAGGTTGAAAATAAAATGGTATACACGATGTATCCGTACTCTGTTACGAAATACCTGCAAACAGATGAAGTATAAAGCCTAACATCCTTGAGTGTCTCATTCTCTCCATTTGTAGCACATATGTTTCAGATACGGACATATGTTCTGTTGCATTTTAAACTGTATCGAACTTCTTTAATATCTGCAATTACTTCTCTACATAATAATTATCTACAAAATTAAAATGACCTTTGGTTAAATTTATCAAATCAAAATTAATTGTTATATGATATATAAGCAAATATGTTCAAAAAATTTGTCGAAATGCTGATACAAAATTGAAATAACCTCTGGTTAAATTTAACAAATCAAAATTAATTGTCACACGATACATAACCGAATATCAAAAACTTTAAAAGTGTGAATGAACTAAATACACCCAAGAAAAATCGAAGTCAACAAATAGACTCCAAATAAACAAAGTCTCATTCGAACATCAACAACGTGATTCAAACGTAAAAAAACGTAACGTGTAGCATTGATCGAACACGAGTTAATAATAACGCTCTTGAGGCTGTTCGAAAAATTTGTCACGTGTCAGTGTAGCATCATGCAGTCGCACGTCTTGCAACAATCATGAAACCTATTGACCAACACATGTCTATACTGCAATTCCTTCTGAACTCGATCTAATGGTCTCGAGTACGATACCGTTGTAATCGTTTGACCTTGTAAATAACTCGTAAGGTTCTTTACATAACGCCGTTCGAAAAGCTGCTAATCTCTCTTGGAAAAGAAACTTGAAACTTTTCTGCAAAAATCAAAAACCTTGGGTTTTGCTGGGACTTTTGGAGTGTATTAAAATTAAGGCTATTAGCTCTTACTAATAAATTGTCATATTTGATTGCTGTGTTAATTGTAAATACTCTAGAATTACCAGTGTCCATTTCTGAGATTAAACAGAAAATACAGTATATAGTAAAAGTATATATAAAAAAAAATTATGAATTTAATTTCAAAAAGCACATAGGCTATAGTATGTGAGTCTAATGACTCCTAATATTACTAACACCAAAATATGGGAGTATACAGGTAAAAATGAAGTGAAAAAAAATGTGTGACGTTCAAACGTTGAAGAAATCCTATCGGTTCGGAGCAGAGGCAAGAAAAACGGTAAAGATGCCGGCCGGTCGAGCGAGCACGTGATACATGCGTGACGGATAACCATTTTGTACGATCTTCCTATAGCTTGCTTCGTCCCTTTCCCCTCGTTAGGTTGGGATTACTGCTTTTGCCATTCCGTTCCCCGCCATTCGTGCCTACTTTCATGACAAGGGAAAGAGACAGACAATCATACTCATTCTGACTAACCTTCTCATCGCGAAGTTTGCGTAAATTACCCGGTAGTTGTGTTCAAACATTTCTGTCGTTTTCTTCAAAATTACTAGATGGACTATCTTGGAGGAACATTGGACTTTTTTATGGATCCTTAATTTTGATCAAGTTCAGAAGTCAAATTTTTGTGGATTTTTGAATTGTAGGGTTTCAAAGGTTTGGAGACATGGAAAATTGCAGAGATATGAAGTAACATAACCTTAAAGGTTTCAAGGTTGTAAGGTTACGAAATTCCAATGATGCAAACTTTCTGGAGTCCCAAATTTCTATGGATAAAAATAACAGAGTAAATATCCAAACACCAACTTTCTAAAGTCCCAAAGTTCCAAATTTCTAGAGTCACAAAAATACAGTAATAAATTCTCAAGGTTCCAAAGTTTATTCTAAGCTAACGTGGTTCAAGAGTCCCAAATTCCCAAAATAAAGTACCAAAGCTTCCCACATTCCAAAAAATGACGTTCCAAAAGTAAGTACATTCCCAAAATCAGAACGTTAGCAAATTCCCAAAAGCCCTACAACCCCAAGTCCCTAAATTCCTAAAGCCACAAATCCTGGAGTCTCCAAATTTGTAAAACAACAAAGTCCTAAAATCCAGGTCCCTAAATTCCCAAAATCACCCAGTGCCAAATTTCTTAGGCACCTAAACACCTGAGATCTTAAAGTCCCCAAATGTCTCTAAATTCTCCAAATATATCCTAAAATCTCAAGTACCTAGAACCCCAAAATCTCAACATCCCAAGTACCTAAAACCCCAAAATCTAAAAATCCCAAGTACCTAAAACCCCAAACCAAATTCCTTCAACCTGAAATTCCCAAAATCCCGAAAATCCAAAAAAGTATAAAAGAAAACAACATCAAAGCGTTAAATTTTCATGAAGTACCAAAACCTTGAGCCCTCAGAGAACCGTAAAAGGTCGAAAAATTTCGCAAAGGCGCTTAGCAAACGTAGACTTCTGTGTAGAGTGACGCAGTAATGTGGATGCGACTTAACAGAACGTTTCGAAAAGCCGCGTAACGAAGGATCGAACGTTCGTATCCAGAAGATGTTGCTAGTTGTTGCGTTGTTGGTACGCATGGGTGCAGACATTGCGGTTCCAGAGGGACACGCGCATGCGCAGTGCAGGGCAAATGTTCTAGCATATCAGGAGGGGAGCATTCCACTGGGAGAACCAAATTCGGGTGGTCGATAGTACCTACAGGAAGTACGTCCAGTCCGCGAGTGCTCGTTGTACATTTGCTCTTTTTTTTGAAATCGACACTTGTTAATTAACCGAGGAATTTGTTTATCGTTTGTCCGAATAATCGGATAGTGAAGACCACCCGCGTTACGGGAAATTATCGACCCCGCGGAGGATCCTCCCTTGGTTGCCAATCCGAAAGGGCCAAATGGGCTCCGATAGCCCGATCATTCAATTGTCAAACGATAAAATGGGCGTGGACGTGTTCACCTTCCTGTATCAGAACTTGAGAGTCGATCGATTCCAGAAGTCGTATTTAGGTAAGGAAATAATGACTCCATTGAAGGACACTGTGCCACCCGAAGTCCACTTTGGAGAAACGTCTTGTTACCCTTCTTGTGACAACCTACGAAACGTTCCATTTTGCAGACATTATTTAAGTATTACAAATTTAGAAACTGGAAATGTAATTTGAAATTTAGAGACTAGAAATGTTAATCTGAAATTTAGAAACTGGAAATGTAATCTGAAATTTAGAGACTAGAAATGTTAAATTTAAAATTTAGAGACTAGAAATTTTAATCTGAAATTTAGAAAATTCAAAAATGGAAGAGTTGTCTAAAATCGTATTGAACTTATATTGTTGCTGTCATGGCGGCTGGTTTGGGGTGCAAGATGTCGGGATGGCAGAGTGTTTACTTTTACTATCTTTAATATTTTAAATACGTAATATTTTAAATACGTATTCAAGAACGAGTATTAAAATGCAATAAAACCCATATAAGAACTTAATCTGGATCTAAACTAAAATAGGGTATTGAAAAGAGAACAATTGAAAGGTTAAGCCATAAAATTTTATGTGAGGTTAAATTTAAATCTTTTTGACAAAGATTTTTATAAAATTGGATGTAACAATAGTTCGATATGTAAACATTAACAAATTGAATTATGAAAAAAATTATTGTGAAAAAAGATATTTCAAAAAGATATAACAAGCATGTATTTAAATATTAACGTTTATAGCGTGCTTCAAATATTTTCTACTTTGGGAAAATATTGAAATAAATTTGAATTTGTTTAAAGTTTTAGAGGATTTGATAAAATGTTATTTCTGTAGCAATTAATATCGGTTGTGGGAGATAAAGTTGAACAGTTATCTCGCTTTACCACTGCGTACTCGGTTAGGTTACAACATGGAGGAATCTAAATTTAACGTAATTCACACCGTTCGCGTTTTTACCGTTACCTCTAAAACCGAATCGACGTTATATCACGTAAACAAAAGCATTTTTAACAATTTGCGATAAAATTCACACAAATCGTTATTTTGAATCAGAGTCGATAAAAAAGTTCTTTTCATTTTAACAAAGACTCATAATTTTTTTACTGACCTTGACATTTGAACGAATGTTTTGAAAGAAAAATTTTGTAAAATTAATTGTCTTATATTTTACAATTATAATTACTTTTTGATTGTTTTATTTTTGAGACTCGAAGAAAATTTGCATTGTAAATGGCGAAATGTGTAAAGGTCGTTGACCCTCGTCGTAAGTTGAATTTTTCATTGTTTGGTTGTAATAATTAAAATTTGGTAAATATTGAGGTAGGGGGCAAATATGGCCGCAGATTTTGCAGACGCAGTTGCTCCATATCCTTGAATCAATACTCTGACGCTGAGCCTTGGATAAGGGTGATGTGACGTCAGAACTATGGGGAAGGTCAAATATTACAGTCGATAAAAGCAAATCAGAAAAGCTTTTGTATAATTGTATAAATCTGAATAGGGGAAAACTGAATAAATCTGCAATAGGAGAAAACCTTCCTTTTGTCTTCAATTTTGGGGGATGAAATGTGAAAGGATGTAATCTTCAAATCTTTAAATTTTCAAATTTCTAAATTTCTTATATCTCCAGATTCTCAAATCCCCTTTTCCATGAACCTAAATTTTCAAGGTTTGAAATTTTTTATATTCACAAGTCTACAAATCCCCAAATTTCTCATATCACAAATTTTTCACATCTCTATTTCTCAAATCCCCAAATTTCTCACATCCCAAATTTCTCATATCCCCAAATTTCTCACATTTCAAATTTCTCATATCTCAAATTTCTCACATCTCAAATTTCTCACATCCCAAATTTCTCATATCCCAAATTTCTCACATCTCAAATTTCTCACATCCCAAATTCTCAAATCCCCAAATTCTTCACATCACAAATTTCTCACATCTCAAATTCTCAAATCCCCAAATTTCTCATATCCCCAAACTTGAATTCTCCAAATTTCCCTTTCCCCAATTTCCAAATTCTCCAACTCAAATTTTCCAAACTACCAAACCCAAATTTCCAAATTTCCAAATCCCTAAATTCCCCAACCTCCAAATCTACAAAACCTTCAAATCTCTCCCGCCATTTTCTCCGCAGAAATCTACCACGTTCAACGTACTTCACTATCTCGAACACTTTCACTGTCAACATATTATTGTAAAATGTTACATTGATAACAAAAGTATAACTGAGATGTCAATATTTCTCACATTTTCGTAGAACCATGTTATCGTGTATTCCATAGCGGTGAAATTGATTCAATATGACATAAACATTGTACAGGAACAGAAAGTATAGAAGCTATGTCTTAGAAAGTCTACTTTCGAACCCTCACAATTAACATGCAAAAATTTGTTACGCGATACATTTTATTCGTGAAAACTGCTTCGTAAAAATGCGAATAATATTTTGAAAACGATTTGTAAATGTTTATCGTTGGAGCACTTATCTGCTTGTTTAAATGATGATGTAACTGCATAGTGTTAATTTATGTACCTTACATATTTATTACGGTACTTATATAATCTAAGACTTTGAAAGCTTCAGATTTTTTTCTTTTTGATAAATCAATTTAAATAATCGAATGCAAAATATAGGAAAAAATAGAGTGCTCAAATGTTTCGTATAAATTTTGTTTTTGTCTTTAAATCGCACAATATTTATCTATAAAGTTTTCGAGATACCTCATCAAACAATTTTTTTCTCTCGCAAGATTCTCTAAAAAGAAACCTATTTTTAAATCTACAAGTTCCACGAATTAGTTTTCAAATTCTTTTTACTTCCAGAATGAAATCACTGCGATATTTGATATTTGATAAAAAAAGTCACATGTTTAATGTCATATTTAATTTGTAACTTTTTCTTTGTAAATTCTAATCGCTGTGATGAATAGTCATTACAGTAATAGTCTACAGCTACCGTGCAGTCCTTGCTTCTATTAAGGTGTTAACAATTAGAATGTCGTGATAACCTTCATTTCTTTAAGTTTTATCGAAGGAATCGTGTCAATGAAAATCCGCAAATTAGTATAACGACCTCGCGAATACGTGCGAAAATGTAAATTTACGATTACGCAAGATTCAAGGACGAAGTGCCGGATGAAAAAGTGTTCGAAATTCTTCGGCAACTGGTTACG
The DNA here is from genome assembly GCA_945859555.1 of Megachile ligniseca. Lineage (NCBI taxonomy): Eukaryota > Metazoa > Arthropoda > Insecta > Hymenoptera > Megachilidae > Megachile > Megachile ligniseca. The sequence continues at coordinate 5,474,502 of OX243790.1, forward strand.
TTGCGGAAATATATCAGAAATGGGATTTCGTAAACAGAAACTATTTTTGAATTTGTTTGTGTTTATTTTTTGGGATTTGGAGATTTTGAGAATTGAGAAATTGGGAATTTGGGAATTCTGGGGAATTGGAAATTTAGGAAAATGAGAATTTGGGGAATTGGGAATTTGGGGATGGTGGATAGTGGGAAATAGGGAATTTGGGGAATTGAGAATTTGGGGATATAGAAATTTGGAGATTTGAGAATTTGGAGAATTAGGAATTTGGGAACTTAGGAATTTGGGGAATTGTAAATTGGGGAAATTGGAAATTTAGAGAATTGAAAATTTGGGGATATAGAAATTTGGAGATATGAGAATTTGGGGAATTAGGAATTTGGGGAATTAGAAATTTTCGGAATTGGCAATTGGGGAAATTGGAAATTTAGAGAATTGAGAATTTGGGGATATAGAAATTTGGAGATGTGAGAATTTGTGAAATTAGAAATTTGAGACCTTAGGAATTTGGGGAATTGGACATTTTGAGAATTTACCAATTTGAAAATTTATTAACCTATAAATTCAATAATCTCTAACACTCTACTTAAAACAAACAGACTTCCTCATATCATCATTCTTCATAATCTTACTCAAATCTTGACTTCAACTGAAAAGATCTTCCCGCCATCTTGTTCTCGATCTCAAGAAAATGGAGGGAGAGCCTAGACATACCGACCTTGCCTATACCCGACACTTTTATGCAATCTCCAACAAGTATTAACGATTATTGTTACTATTGTTCTTCATCAAACTTATAACTAGACATAATAAACGTCATCGATGCATTTGATGCATCAAGAATTCAATTGATCGAACCTCGAACTTCGTACACAAGTACATCTTCAATTGAGTTAGCACCCTCTTTATTTATAACTGTTCTCGTTTCACGGATACACTGAGCCAGTGACACGGTCTCCATTCTTCATTTGGATGATGAGAACTGAATAGAAAAACTTGTGTCTAATTTTCCATTCTTATATAATGTACCCCTATCAGTTTTGAAAAACCTTGTAATATGCAAAAATAATTGCATTTTCTACTGGTTCCGTTAATATTATACCTGTACGCCGTTAAGTGCAATTATCGGTGTTCATGTTATGTGAGCCTCTGTCGGAGGAATTTTAAAATTGCTTCATAAATAGAACATAATTATTACGACGCAAGTTATGGATTTGGAGATTTTTAATTTAGGGATTTGGAAACTTAGGGGTTGAGAAATTTAAGGATTTGGAAATTTAGGGGTTAAGAAAATTTGAAATTTGGAAATTTAGGGATTTGGGAATTTAGGGGTTGAGAAATTTAGGAATTTGGAAATTTGGGAATTGAGAAATTTAGGGATTTGGAAATTTAGGGGTTAAGAAAATTTGAGATTTGGAAATTTAGGGGTTAAGAAAATTTGGAATTTGGAAATTTAGGGATTTGGGAATTTAGGAATATGGAAACTTAGTAATTTGGAAATTTAGGGGTTGAAAAATTTATGGGTTACGAAATTTAGGGATTTGGAAATTTAGAACTTGGAAGTTTTTCAGATTTCGAAATTGTAGGTTTTAATCTTCAAGAGTTTGCAAATTACGATATTTATACGCTTAGAAATTTGTAAATTCAGAAATATAAAAATTTAGAAATCCCTAGATCCTAGATCCAATCCATGAAAATCTAAAATCTACAACTCTTTCATGATCATACCAATGGTACTAACGTACCACCAGTTGAAAACCAAGCATTAAAAAAATCTCCAATTTTCATCCCCTGAATCCAAAAAAATTTTAAACGATTCCCACAAACAGTTTTCCATACAAAGGAAAAGCAATGGAGCAATGGAAAATAACTGAGGCACTGTCAGTGAGTCAATGGGTAATAAGGTGTATTTCTAAGAGTGGTGAAATGTGAAGTATCGATTGTACTCGTGTACACGAAATAGTTCGATACCTTCAGATCGATCGAAGTACGAGTTTGCGCGTTGGCTCCATTTTGTCCCCTTTATGTACTTAGGTACCGATACTGCGCACAAGAGAGTGAAAGCGGTGGAAAAGTACTGGGAATAATTTTACTAAGGGTTTATGGCTTTTGTATGGGGCATTTATAAGGGACCCAGGTAGAGAGGGTCCAGATTTACCTCTGAACAGTCTTTTGAGTCAGTGGTTCTCAACTAGCAACGTTGCAATATAAAATATGTTAAAACAAATGTAGAAGTTTGAATTATATGTCCTCGGAAATGTCCAATTAAGTAATTTCTCTTATCATATATAAAGTCAATGATAATCATATATAAAGTCTAGAATTTGTCACGAAACAGATAACATCGATTTATTATCGATACAAGTATTGCGCAAGTTGGTCACAACAAACATTTATGAAAATATTGACAATTTTTTGCGGAAGATTTGTATTGAAGATCATTTTTTCAATTCTTTAAGAAATACAACGTTGTATTGTTTGCAAGAATAAATTTATTGCTCGCAATATAGACATCGCAGATAGTGGATATGTTTACGGTGCAATATCTTTAATTTCCAAAATTAATTAGTACTTATCTAGACTACGTCATATATTGTAAATATTCATCAATAATTAATAATTAATTACAAACTTGATAAATATTATCTACATGTATCTTGTTATATTGTTCATTTATCTTGTCGCGAGAGCACAGAGACAAACCGTGTCTTGAAACACGGACACGCGGTCTCCGTCGCAAAATTCCTCAAATATAAATCAGATAGAGATAAGACATGCTAGGTCAGGGACTTTCTTTTCTGGACCACTTGTTCTACAATATGCTGGATGTTTTGGGAACCAGCGAAAAAGATCAGCCAAAAACACTGATTCATCGACTTGCAAAAACTCGTTCCACGAGATCGCGAAGATACCTAATCAGCGAAAACATTCGAAAATGTCGAGTTTTCTCGATACGAGCCACGTCAGAGAAAACCCGTGCTAATATCAGGCCGCTCGGTAAACAGAAAATCATGCGGCGAAGAATCGGCCGGCGATAACCTGGAACGCTCGGTAAGCAGGCATGCAGCGAGAGGTAGAGAGGCGGGAGGCCTGAGCGAGCACGTGCTCACCGAGTGATAGAACTTTTTTTTTTGCCTCGACCGAATAAGGTGACCCTACCCTGATAGTGGGGCCCCGTGAGCGAGCAAATACGCAAAATCCAGGGAATTAACGGAACAAGGACCGAGAGATGTGCAGCGCGCGACAGAAAGAGGAAGATACGCGTGCACTCGACGAGGCTCGACAAAATGGCGGAGTGCGCAGGTGCACGGAATGGTGGGGTGACACGCGACGGAATTAGGCGAACGTATGAGTACGACGGAGAAGGCTTATGGAAAGTACGGAACGTTCGTGTGAAAGAGACACGAGTGTTCGAAAGCGAGAGAGAAAAATGTATCGAGTATCGTGAAAGTGTATGATGTAGGTTGAGTAACCCTCAGAGATGACATGATCGTTAGTTAACTCTTATGCAAAGGGACAATTTTTACCCTCTGTGGTGTCACATCTTCGAGTTAGATTCAAATAGTTTCCCAAATGTACTAGTTAGCTCAGCCAAATATTCTAGATCAGGTTCCCAAATGACAAGTAATATGGAAAATGAGAATCCCAAGGAACCCCTGAAGGATATGAAAAAGAGAGACGGTAAACGGGAGTGTGTTGGTATCACAGTTAACTAGGGAGGGAAAAAGAGGGGGGCATGTAGAAAAGAGAGAGACGGGAAAGAGAGTTCAGCAGTCTGTGGCGCCGTGTTCGCATTTAGTCGTCTTCGCTATCTTGAACACGTTCGAACTGCGACTGACTTTTCGCGGCTTTTCCGCAAATAACGCTTTTTCTTGAAACGTTTCGTCTTCGAAGGTGATCGCGAATTCGAAACCGGAGCACACCGGAGCTAAGTCTCAGGGACAGTATCGATTTCTTCGGGCTTTGGTTAATTATCCAGATTCGTTTTGAATGTGTCGATAAACACGTTCGCTGTTTCACTGCTGACGGCAGCCGTTTCGCTTTCGAGTATTGAGAATGTTCCTTGTTGCGCCGGTCGACAACAATCGTTGGGCCTACACGATGCACGGTTTGGAGAAGCCTATGGATCACGTGTCTGGTAATGTTCACTTTCTGGATACCGCATGTATTTCGAAAATGACGGAATTATCACGACATAAATCGTAACGAAATTTGTTTGTCGTGGCAGATGCTTCCAGAAACCATGCTCAGAATTGTTTACGTTAATGCAACCCATACTGTTAGTACAAAACATCGTTTCAATCAATTGCTTCACCTAAATCAATTTGCATAATTACTTCACTATTTACTCTACATAACTTCAAATTCTGAATTAACTCCAAAAAGAGGGTTGTCAAAGGTTAACATTTGAACATAACGTTCGACCCCAAGTTTTTATCAGTAAGCTTCCTTGATTCCCGGAAAACATGGTACGTTTCCTCGAGTTATGTCACTCTCGAAACACATGTACGTATAGTAAACATACATCCATTTATAAAATTCCGAGGAATTTTATTATTCAGACAAGTGTCGGAGCAGTAACCCAAACAAGAAGTTATTTGGCAGATGTGTGACGTTTAGCCTCTGCCATATGCCTGCTTAACCTTTAACCTGACATTGTTACACTGTGCTACTAATGGGACCTGGGTCAAAGGTTGTTCAAAAGATATGGTCCCATAAGAGCATGCACAGCTGTTGTGGGGTGTGTAATTAGAATGCATCAGATGCACTTTTGTATTATGATCTAGATAGGAGGATTTGTACGTTATTTGAACATGTTAGAAAGGGACCACATTTTTTGGAGTGGGTTAATAACCTTCGTTGAATACTTCTTGCCAAACTTTCTGATAGTACAACTGTTTTGTAGTACAACTCTGATGCTTTTGGCTGTGAGATGAAGCTGTGTTGTTGATGCAATTGATGAAGTTGTATTTTGGCTACAACTCATGTAGTTGTGTTTTTGATACATTTGATGTATGAGTATTGTGGATGCAATTCATGAAGCTACATTTTGGATGCAATTCATGAAACTGTATTTTGGATGCAATTCATGAAGCTACATTTTGGATGCAATTCATGAAGCCATATTTTGGATGCAATTGGTGAAGTTATATTTTGGCCACATCTCATGTAGTTGTGTTTTGGATACATTGCATGTATGAGTATTGTGAATGCAATTCATGAAGCTATATTTTAGAAGACATTGATGAAGCTACATTTTGAATGCAATTGATGAAACTGTATTTTGGATGCAACTGATGGAGCTGTATTAAATGTGACCCTAAATCTCCACTTCTTCAGTATTGATACTAGTATTGCACTAGTCTTTAGTATTGATAGAGTCAATGAATAGTAAAAGCTAATTTCCTGAAAATGGAAATACACTTAATTGCTCTATATTTTATTTCCCTGAAAGAATACATTAGTTTTGTATCGATCGGTGACCTAGAAAACAACGGATGCATAACGTGAAAGTATAGAATTTATTCAATATCGAAAACAATAATGAGAAACCATGTTGTATAAATTATCTTACACTAAAGAATAATTTCTTGCTTTCATAGAAAGTGTATTTTGAAACGAAAATTTGTATTCTATCACGATATCTAATTTTTAGCATGTTCAGAGGCGAGAATTTTGACACGGTATTTGAGCACCCTCTTGCAAATTATTTCAAGCGGCAAATATTTACAGAAACGTATTTTACGAAGCATTGTTCGTCGAAGAAATTTTAATAGTATTGCACATTGTATGTTTATTAGCTTGCACTGTTGAGCAAATTGAACTTCCATTTCCTATCACTTACTGTTACGAAATATTGCACGTGATATTTATTTCCTAGGGTAATGTCCTCGTGTTAACTATTATGGCCATATAACGCGATGATTTTAATTTGACGATGATTTTAATTTGAAAATGACCCAGTGCAAATTTTTTGCAAGTAATATTTGAAATCTTATTAACATTAAAATTTTTTTCAAATTTTACTTTTTGTTATATGATCACCTTCCTCAAAAAATTCAGAGCTCCAAAAATAAAATAAATTTTATTTGTAAAGCAGTCACATCGATGATTCAGTTGTTTACTACAAACAAATAAAAATAGTTCAACGCTATTACAATGGTAATTATTTACACATGTCATTTTTCTAGCTAAAAGTTAAGTAAACAAGGAAATAAAAAGAGTTTTTAAACTGTCGTAAATAGAACAAGTGTACATAGCGAAGAGAAAAAACTTGTTTTTTTTTTTTTATTTTTCCAGTGTTATATTTTAACATCGTTTCATTGTTTTTCCAGATATTTTTGAATTTTTGTTTTCTTCCTTCAATTTCAAGGTTTAGGAAATTTTTGAACAATCGTCATTTGTTTACAGAAAGAGTAGCAAATAAAAGTCTTCAAACTTTCTCCAACTGTCTGCATTTTCCAACGCGAGTCATTGCATTAAAAATGGAGAATCATATAAATAGAAACGAAAGTTTAAGAATAACAATCTCAAGTTTATAAATATGGAAATGTTCACATTTAGCAAGTTTTTATTTTTAGAGAAGTTCAACCATTGAACCACTTTTTCTTGCCAACCATAAAGTTATTAAATAATAAACGACTGGTACAAAGGTTCTCCCTTTTTCTACTTAGTTCATATCATAATCGATCTTTTTTACAAATATTTCCAACGGACATTCTTCGACCGATGTTATTGAACAAATTGTTTTTGCGGTCTCAGAATTTTTATGACTCGATCATACTTAAATGTTATTTATTCAGTTACATCGTTCCTTCTCGCGGCATATGCGACGAAAGAAAATATTTATGTGACACGACTGACATACGTTTGCATTATTTTTATCAGAAAAAGGAGACCTATTCACGGGAAACGATTCACTGAAAAAAGGTCGTGACTTGTTTTCGAAGTGTCTGGAACAGTTGGGACGTTGTTATGCAATATTTGAATCACGTGTGCAACGTGATGCATAATTTACGATCGTATTAAACGATGTTTGATAAACTACGAAACTTATCTTCATAAATTATGGGACCATAGAAAGGACGTAGAAAATTATTGTAGTTAGCAAGATTGAAGAAGGATTTGTAGGTTATGTATGAGTACTGATATCAACAAGATTAATATAGAACCGTAGAAGTTAGGTTGATTTGGTCCAAAGAAAATTGTCTTCAAAACCTAATCTTAACTACTAATCTCAAATAAAAAGTTATAGCTTTAAAAAACAAATTGAATATTAGTTTTAATTTCATGCTCTTTAAGCCACTGTAAAAAACTAACTCTAAAACTTGAATCCTAAGATCTTAAAAGCAGTAACTGATAGTCAGAAATAATCAGTAAAGTACACACAAAGTCTTACATAATTATCATAACTATGATGCTTCCTGTTTTTGTAAACATATTTGTCTTTCGAACACAAAATGCATTCATTATTCATATCGAGGGAACTTCCTGGTCCCAACAGTTTGTTTAAGAAGCTAGATTAAACAATATTATCGACTCTCTTAAAAAATAATTAACATACGAGAAAAACACCGGTGTCATTCAACGTTCGCAAGACCATGTAGATTACAAGATGGAGACGAATATTAATAGAAATCCACCTTGTCCTGTTTATCCGTGCATTAATATTGATATTGACAAAAGTACTTCTTAACGAATTTATTTTGATTACGCAATCGAGTGATGTTCACAAAGGTCGGGGTAGAAATATTGATCTGATTCGTTATTTTTATTTCTTTACGTGCATCTGTGGGCGATGTGGATGACACTGTTCTATTTCCGATCGTATTAAATCCTCTCGTTATTCAGAGGCTTAGGTCAGCTCTCCTTTGAATAAAGTGCTTTGAACAGTAAACACCATTTTCGTGTACTTTGAAAAGATATTAAGTTTCATTTCAGCATCGAATCTTTCACTTTCATTTTGTCCAAAATCAAACATAGCTCCAACAGTTGTGGATTGAATCTTCGATGATTCATCAACACGTGTGCTAAACATTCGAACAAAAATAATTGAACATTCCGGTTGAGAACCCCTGCTCTCAATTGCTCCATATTGCATTTTTAATACATGTCTGGTTACATGATTAATTTTAGCACTTACGCTCTGCATCATGACCATCCACATACGTCTGGAAGTTGAGCAAATCTTAAAGTCGAATAAGAGGAAAGGACAAGTGAAAATTCGTTTCTAATCACTTTATTCCTGGAATTAATTTAATATACGATAATTTGAATTAAATGAGATCACGTACTATTTCTACTATTGCATAAAGATTCTGAGGGTTATCATGTTTAGGTTCAAAGGTCGCAAGTACGTGACTTCATACATGTTCCCAGAAAATGGAGTTGAATATCAATCACGTAGTAGGTTCGTAGCTTTATCAATGACACTTCTCGTCAGCTATGATAATGTAAGTCGTGAGCACTTATTTGAACATATCGAGTATTATCTCATGTGGATCCTGTAACACTGACACCTGAAAAAACATTGAAAGTCAATCGTTTCTGAAGTAATACGTAAATTATTAATATGGATATTGATCACATCTTTGGTATACTTTAATACTTTGATGTATCGAATTTCTGTATTTTCCAAATTCTAAATTTTTCCAATTCTAAGTTTTCCAATTTTAAATTTTCCAAATTCCAAATTTCCCAAATCCCAAATCTCCCAAATCCCAAATCACCCAAATTAAATTTCCTAAACCCCCAATGTCAAATTCCCCAACAGCCATCTGCCATTTTGCTGACCGAAGTGTTCGTCAGAACAGTTGTATCCAAAGACATTTATCATTTATTATCCCAACTAAGAAACTGTAGTCCAAACAGTTTCGTTACGACGAAGCAAAGTGCAATCTGCGCAGATACGAACGGAATCGAATAAAGGGATCATAAATTAACGATCAAAAGCTTTGCGTCGATTAAACGAATAAAGTTAATGTCAAGGAGGCATCGAGAGCGTAAACAAGAATTGAATGACGTGCCCCTGGAAATCATTTGAAGCGAAACATATCGAATGAAAACAAACGTGGCCATTTATCTTCGTATTCTGATATACTGCATACACGTTGATAAACGGCTAGCTCCGATACATTATCCACAGTATTAATAGAATCGAAAAAAAAACACGTCTTTTGTCGTCATCGAAAGACAAACATTTAGATAGGTCGTAGATCACGTCGCTGCGATTAACAATGTTTTATGGGTTGTTTGTTATGCTCGGCTATCTCTAATGACGTGTACGTTGAACGAACAGAAAATTATAATTACTAAATCGATTTTGTGTTACTCGTTGTAGAGTCTGCGACGTAGATTGCTTTTGCGGATTCAAATTTCGCGCCGGGACGCCATTGCGGAGCGTCATTGGCGCGCTATTTGAACCTCGATTCTTTCATGTAACTGTATTTTCAAACGTTGTTATCTTCTGTTTATGTTTCCACGTGGAAAATATTTTTAATCGTTATTTTATCGATTGGTACGTCTTCAAGTCACGTTTTTGTAGACTTTTGAAAACAGTTTGAGTAAACTGGCTAGACTAGTGATTAGATATGATTAATGGTTCATGTGAGTTTTGTAAAACATGACTCTTTCAACAACTGCTTATTACGTGCATTTTGTTTTTAAAGATTCTTGAGCAGATTAAAGATAAGTCTGTTATGAAATAGTGTACATACAGGTTCTTTTTAATTTTGTTAGGAAAAATGAAGTATTTATAGGTACTTTTGCATCTCTTTATTTAAGTAGACATAATACTTGTACATCTACCAAAAATATTTTCTAAAATTAAACGACGATTAAAATTAATTTAACACATTAATATCAAATACAGTCATTCACGCAAAAAAAAAAAGTGGAACGGTTCGAGATAAATTCACGTACTATCCGATAACCCCAGAATACCTCTACTATCAGTGACGTCAATGTTTCAAAATGAAAACTACGATTTCACCTAAAAATCGGGACAAACAATCTGATGAGATACAGTTATAATTTTCTGCAATATCTTTATTTTTAGCAGTGTCGTCTTCAAGCATCGAATTTCTGCAAAAAATTCTCTCAATATCCTGTGACATTAAGAAATGAAAGTTAAATGCAAAATCTTCTGCGACAAGACTGTATGAATTTTATTAGCAAGATACATTCTCTGAGGACAACAAAATTAGGAAATAAAAATATTTTAAATTATCTATAGGAATTCAGATGATTTTCTAAAAATGATTCTTGATTATCAATTTTTCTCACAAAGTATATTTTGTTGCAAACTTGTAATGTATGCAATAAGTGTATTAATTTCGCGAAGATCGAAAATCGAACCCGATGGCAACGACCATAAACTATGGAGCGGTCATTTTGATTTAACGTGCAAACTCCATAAACGAGCGGTAGTGCGCATATTTTTTGCTCGATCGGTCGATTAATGTTCATAACAAAGAACCCCTTAACAATATCAGACGGTACGAATTGATAAAACGGAACTATCGTTACATTCATTCGGGCCAACGATGGCCATGAGAACTGACCAATGAATTCGCGCGACGCAGTATTTCCCGATAAAAGGAAGTATATACGTAAAATGCATACTGCGGTTGATTTTGTAAACATCGGCCTGGTAAGACGGGGTCCAGCTTTTGAATCATCGACCAGGAAAATATTAACCGGCGATAGCTAACGACCGTTCATTTTACTTTGTGCAGCCGGAGGCCTGATGGCGGGTTCCGTGGCTACTTTAGCGATCCTGTGGGTCTCCCTGCAGACTATGGGATTCCTAGGGAATTCCCATTCCATTGGGGCCTACAAACTACCGATGTCCTTGCAGAACTACCTTGCTAGCTATACCGGTAAGTTTTTTAATTTTATTAAACGCTCTTCAACTGGTGATGAATTTTACCCTGGATTACTTTGACATTTCTTCTTTTTTATATTTGTTTTTAGTTAGGGTTTTTTTCTTTAAGGGGTTCAAGTCATGAAGAATTTTTTGTTTAATCGGTGCAAGTTGGTGAACACAAGTTTGACTATTGAAATATTTGTTTATAATTCAAGTGATCCAGGGACGTATCAAAACTTTACGTACTTAGAATGCATCGGAGTGGTCGAAATTTTCACCGAATTGAAATGAAAACGAAATGTGCCAAATCATCGGTGCTTCGTGTCGAATCTAAATCGTGTCAAAATTAGAATGTTAAAATTGTCAAGTGAAAATAATTTTCTCCCAGTGACAGACTTCGTTTTACCGACGTTTTTAAAGGTATCCTTTCAGGTTTGCCGGTGTCGAACTACCCTTACGAGGGCGTCGTAGACACTGGTCTTTTCCAAGATCGACATTACCCTCACATCGACAAGGCAGTCTTGAACAACTCGATCAATTTCGCGAAAAGCTTGGTCGATCGTCTGAGCACCCTCGAAAGGAATATCGCTAGCGCTGGCGTCGCAGTGATGGCTCACACGCCGGCTGGAAAGCAATATCTAGATACATATCCTTCCGAGGATGCTTTCGAGAAAGGCCTCGACGCCATCATCGCGATGAAAGCTTCGTCCTATCTCCTTCATCAGAGCTGTCGCAGGTAACATATTTCTCTTAAGTTTACCCTCGTGACAGCCATACAAATTCTTCACCTTCGTCTACTTAAACTTTCATTATCAACGATCGATATTTATTCCTATATTATCTTATTATGAATAAACATTTACAACATAAAATGATTTATTTCCTTGGTGAACAATATTATACAATTTGCAACCCTTGTTCCACTTGAAAAAAGACCTCTAATAAAGTCTAATAAAGTCTCTCATAATATCCTTGCAACTTTTGGCAAACTAAGGATACCTGCAAAGCACGAGAAGCTATCGCAACAATAAATCTCTCAAGAGCTTCTCACATATGCAAACTTGAACACGTCCTCTCGAAACAAGTGTCTGCAAAAAGTAACCTTGCAAAAAATTTCAAGGACACACTTGCAGGGCCCTTCACTGAAATGTTTTTGAGAGATGTTTGAGTAATGACGATTTTGTTGCAGGTTCGGTTTGGAGAAAGACGACTGTGCTCGTTTCATATCCAGCCTGTCGCTGCAGGGTACTCCGTTGAGTCCATCGTGCCCGGCATCGCAGACGATGGTCTGCAACCCGAGGGCTAAATACCGAAGCATCGACGGCACTTGCAATAACCTCGAAAATCCGAGCTGGGGTAGTGCGATGACCGCGTACACCAGAATTCTCTTCCCCCAATACTTCGACGGTAAGGATCCTTCCTACCGTGTGATCCATTCTGCCCCCGTTTTCATCAACGGTCGTTTTATCGCCAACTCGCGAATCGTGTCAAATTCGTGTCGACTCTAACATCATTCGGGAGATATTTCATTTTTGTGGTATAATAATCGTACAATTATTTGCAGCCTCTGCTTAGCGCTTCCCTATTCCCTTTATCCTACACTCCTCTTTTTGTCTCATGTGATTTTAGTCGACGAGAATGGTTGATAACCGAGTTTGGAGTAGATCTTCTATTCGTTAGTTGGTCAGCCATCTTGGATGTGTTTCAGCTGTTTGAGGTGTTTATTAGTAGGTGAACAGATGGGCTTCATGTGACACATTGTGTACCTAGTATACTAGCTCAACCTCTTCATGTGGATTCAGTTTGCTTTTCAATTCACGAACATATTATTCTTGTAGAATTTATGTAACTGTCACATGAGTGATTGTTTTAAATCAGTTCTTAAAATTATCCCTGAAGAGGTTGAATAAGCAAGACGAAATAAAAAATATAAATAATTCAGCATCTGGAATAGTAGCCTTCACTGAACGTTTCTTGCATAACGAATATATCAAGCATTCGATCACACGATCTTCTGAAACAGGTTTCTCGAATAATTATTTTTCGGATCATTTAAGGAAGCATCACTAACCTTTCGTAACATGTGTCGGATAGGTATTCGTTGGCCGTCTGATATTCTTCCTAGGTGTCGAAACTCGAAAAATTGCAACGGACTGCAAACAGATGCAGTTATCAACCTCGACCTACTAACCCACCTAGTCCGCTCACAAACCTTGCAAAAACATACGATATCACACACTCACATACACGAAACGGTACACGTGATGCAGGACACGGACATAACACAACAACGACGCAAAAGAAATCAAATACATTCAATTTTAGTTTGAATAAAAAAATATGAAAACAAAAAATGTATATGAAAAGAAAACGAACACACTCTCTGATCCTTGGGCGCTATGGATTAAAAAAAAAAAAAGACGAACGTTCGTCGATTGGCTTAACAAATTATATTCTGTGATTTGCATTACAGTTGTTGTGCGATAAGGCACATAGAGCATAAAATGCCTGAGTGTAGCAGTGAATAATACTGCCTACAATAGGGTGCCCCGGTCGGGAGATTCTATCCAGCAGTAGAATGTGTATGTAAACTAATTCGGATATACCTAATAATGTATCATATTTTATTATTGTAACACTAGTTCAACTATTTTCTGTTGATTGCGGTATACGGGTCTCGTTAAAGGTGTCCGAGTCAAGCGAATGACAAATTGGGAGAGCCGTTCGCTAATTCTGACCCTTTTCACTGTGACACTTTCAATTTAGTAGACTAAGATGTATTTGGAACTTGGAATCTTTTGAAACCGGGACAATGTTTATATTGGGGTGTAATGGGTTGGGGTGGATGAGTAGGGGACACCCACTACTTGGTTTGGATTTTTGGGAAATTTGGTATCCTCATGTTCCTAAATTCGATGATTCATCAATTTCCACATATCTAAATGCTCAAATCCTAAATTTGTTACTCCACATTCAATCCTCAGGTCTACAGTTTCCTACATTCCCAAACTTCTAAATGCTCAAATCTTCAAATCCCAAGTGTTCAGACCTCTAAATCCCAATTGTCCAAATGTGGGTATCACTGAACCCTAAACTCCCACACCTCTAAATCCCCAAATCCTCAAATCCCTACATCCCCAAATCCACACGTCCCTAAATCCCCACATCCCCAAATTACTATATGACCAAATCCTTACATCCCTAAATCCCCCATCCTCCAAATTCCCATATCCCCAAATTTGTACACCCCCAAATTACCATATCCCCAAGTTCCCTCACCCCTAAATTCTCATATCCCCAAATTCCTACATTCCCAAATCCCCAAATCCTAAGTGCTCAGACCAACTCCCCAAATGTCCAAATCAGCATATTACTAAATCCCCAAATGACTCCTAGAATCCCCAAACCTATTTCAAACTTGAAAGTCCTTGAACCAAAAACCAGCGAGTAGTGTGGTCATTTTCCCCCATACGTCGTCATTTTCCCCACGCACGTACCTCACCGTACAGATCACCGAGACAGTCATCTCCCAGTTTGATTCTCTCGCTTGGGCACCTTCATCAGTCACCAGAATAAGTTACTTGATTCCTTCTGCGAGCGTTCTCGACGTGATATCACGTTCTAGCTGTTAGCAAGCATCATATACCTAGCCGAATGAGAACGATCGTATTGAAAAGTCAGTTCTCAATGCGCGTGTTTCGTCGATAACGCATCAGAAACGTCATGTGTCGAAGTAGAAGATAAATCATAAAAACGTTCAGTTGCTCTGCAGCGCGAGAGTAATCGTTTTCTGTAATCAATCCAGGGATCAATCAGGGGAAAGAATCGCGGTTAGGATGAAATTGAGGGTCATTTTACTGGTTGGTCTCTGAACAGCAGGAGGCAGGTTTTAGGCACGGTTAGGCACGCGGTTTTTGCAGGACCCGCCATTTTAATATTCTCAATTCTCGCTCTCGCGCTGTACAGACACTACACGCGCGGCGATTTTTGTTCAAGTCGGAGTAACCGGTACTTTTTACGTTCTTTGCTTTTCATTTGATTTCTTGGAAAAATTGACAAGATAGATGTCATAATTGCTATTAGGGATTTAGTAAAGGTAGCGACAGTGTTACTCCGACTTGGCGCTATGTTGCTTGTGGAACATGAACCTAATGCTTCATTTGGCGACCAGGAATCCAAGAACCGAGGCACATCGGCCGCAACAAAAAACCGCTACCAGGTGCCAGGAGCGTAAGCGTGGCTATGTCGACCCCTAACGATCTTTCCGATGTCAGTAGGACGTTGACGGTCATGCAGTGGGGACAGTTCATTGCTAACGACATGTCTTACACTCCTGTGAGGAAAATGAGTGAGTACCTTTTTGCTATTTCACTTGGTTTGCTACTTTGTACTGTTTGAATATTACGATTGTGGCACTCTTTTTATCCACTTGCCAGAAATATCCAAATGTACAAAGTTGTCCTTCAATCTCTAAATTTCCGAATGTCCACATCACTAAATCACATGTCCAAATCATTAAATCCTCACCCTTTCAAATTTACAAATCTACAAATCTTCAAATCACCAAATCCCAAAGTCTCCAAACCTCCAAACCTGCAGATCCTCAAATCCACTACTCTCCAAATCTCTAAATCTCCAAATGGCCAAATCTTCAAATCATCAAATTCCTAAGTTTTCTAAAATCTTCAAATCCTTAAATCCTCAAATCCTCAAATCCCTAAGTCCTCAAATCTCCAAACCTGCAAATCATTAAATCCTCAAACCCTGAAACCCCCAACTCTCCATATTCCCCAATCCTCAAGTCCTCAAGTCTCCAAAACCCCAAATCTCCAAATGAACAACTAAAACTTTATACAAAACAGAGCAACACTGAGTCAATGGCTTATTTGCCCGTTTTCAATCGCAGTTTCATCAGGAAAACCGATATTTTGCTGCCGATCAGACGGAAGCAGCCTGTCACCACGACACGTTCATCCCGATTGCTCTGTGATCAAAGTGCCAGATCATGACCCTGTTTACGGAGAACATTATATTCGATGCATGAATTACGTGCGATCGTTACTTGTCCTCAAGCCGGAGTGCACTTTCGGACCCGTCGAACAGGTTAGTTCCACCTTTCCATAGTACACTGTTCACGTAAGGGAGTCGTATGTCATAATATCATAAATTTGCATGAAAACCAGCTTTTTCCTCATTTGGTTGCGAAGGTTGATTTATGATACGGAAAACAGTCGATTCAAATGTGTCGTATGACTGCTGAGACCTTCAATTATCAATACATTACTGTGAAGGCTAATGTTTGATCCTTAAGTTTAATTTGAAGAAAATGGAGACATTTGTTTAATTTATGAGCTTGATCGGTTATCCTCAGGTGGTGAGAGACTTCTATGTTAAAAAAATTGTTAAAATTAATTTACTGACAATGAGACAGATATATGTACATGTATATAAAGTTAAAGAGTATTATTTGAGTAGGAACTGTATTGCAAAGCTAAATCTTATTAGAGAGTTTGGTAATTTATAAGTAACAAGGTAACAGCTGGCATGTTTAATTAACAGATGAACCAAGCTAGCCACTTCTTGGATGGTTCAGCAATTTACGGCTCAAACTTGAAGAAATCCCGAGAACTTCGTTCGTTCGAGGGTGGTCGCTTAAGAGTCCACAAGGACAACAGCCACGAGTACCTGCCAACAGGTGGTATGGAGTCCTCTCTCTATTGTGCAGACGGCTGCTACAATTCCGGTAATTTCGATCAAAATGTATTCATCTAAACATTTGATTCTAGCTGAACAGTACACTAAATAAGACTGTCTCCTACATTTGTCCTTAGTATTCTAAATTTGTCCTTAATATTCTACATTTGTCCTTAATATTCCGCATTTGTCCTTAATACTCCACATTTGTCCTTAATGGTCTATATTTGTCCTTAATATTCTGCATTTGTCCGTAGTATTCTACATTTGTCTTTAACACTGAAGGCAAAGAATGATAAAATTACACTGTACATTGATTACTGTACAGCGTAATCACCCAGTACTGCATATAGCCAGTACCTGCAGCATTTATATCACCATAGGTACCTTGTATGTATAATTAGAACACACTAGAACGACAGTCACATAATTCAACCTAAAAATATCTGAATGTTTCTGAGGATAAAAATAGTGATAGAAGAGTTAACTAATGCAAGCTCTTGTTATATTACAGGTGATCATCGTGTGAATACACACCCCCAACTGGCTGTGATACACACCGTCTGGCATCGCGAACACAACAGGATTGCCAACAACCTTGCCGCGTTAAATCCACATTGGACAGATGAAACATTATACCAAGAAGCCAGACGTATAGTAATTGCTGAAATTCAGCATATCACTTTCAAGGAATGGCTGCCCATATTGTTGGGCAAGAGATACACGCGAGCCATCGCGCTCAACGAGGGTAGTACCTATAGTCACAACTATAACTCTGCGGATGATCCAGGAGTTAGCAACGAAGTGGCAACTGCTGCTCTTAGATTTATGTCCTCTTTGATGCAAGGAAGGATAAGGTGGGTTTTCTTTCCTAATTTTATCTTTAAGATTATAAGTTCAGCTGATTGATCTCCCTAATTTGCTTTCTTGTTTTTTATTGCAGTTTGACCGATAATGATCGTATGGTTAATCAGTCGCAGTCGTTGACAGAGTATTTCTTTAAACCGAGCGTTATCGAATCGGATGAAATTTTTGATGGCTTACTTCGTGGCCTGGCTACGCAGACCTGCCAGAAAATGGATGTCAATGTAATTGCAGAGGTGAGTGCTTCAAACTTCTAAATTCCTATCTCTTCGAACTAAATCCCTAAATCCTTGCATCCGCATTCGATTAGCTTCTCATATAGATAACACTCCACATTGAAAGGAATGAAAAATAATTCCTGAAATCGAGATGTCAGACTGCTGATTCAACATGTCAACATGTTACAGATTACAAGCAAGCTATACGCAGCAGATCGAGACAGTCTAGGTTTAGATGGTATCAGTTTGGACATTCAGCGCGGACGTGATCACGGATTACCAGGCTACAATCAATATCGCAAATACTGTGGCCTCCAGCCTGCGAAGAACTTCGATGACTTCTTAGATTACATTCCATTGGAGGTAAACTGCTGTTAGATATTTTAAATAAAAGAAGCTCTATTTAAAAGAAGCTCCCAGAACACTTCCAGTTACATTTTACATTAAAATATGTAACCATCAAGATTATGAGAGACTATGTTTATTCTACCAACAGATGATGAAGAAACTGCGCGACGTTTACGCACATCCTGACGACGTTGATCTTCTTATTGGTGGAATGGCTGAAAGACCAAAAGAGGATGGACTCTTAGGACCTACATTCCACTGTTTGATCTTTGAACAATTCGCAAGGACTCATCGTACCGACAGATACTTCTATGATTCCGCGTATCAACCACATCCTTTCACGCCTGGTAAGAATAGTTCAATGATGAGTATTCATTATCAAGGTCATGTTGACCTCTATTATGACACGATATGAACTATGCAAAGGTTAAGAATAACTGGACATGATTAAGCTTTCTTTTGAATGATTGAGTGTCTTCGGTGAAGCAATTAGCGTTGTTTATATCTTGGTAATTAATTTATGTTACAGCACAATTAGCGGAGATACGCAACGCGACATTGGCGAGAATATTCTGTGATAACGGGAACAACGTCACCAAAATGCAACCAAATGTATTTATCAGACCACAACTAGGGTAAGCTGATATTTCTTCTAACCTTCATTATTTTTTCTTATTTATTTTCGAATTTTTAATTCTTTTTATTAAAGTTGTACATGTCGAACGTTTATAGTTCCTCCCCAATTCCTCAAACTTCAAAAATTCCCAAAGTCCCTCCCCTCTCCAAAGTCCCAAAATCCAAATGACCCACAATGCAAAAATTGTCAATATTATTTCTGCTTCAGGAACAAGCTGAGGTCCTGCACCGACTTCGAAGCGATCCCCAGCGTGGACTTATTCGCCTGGGCAGAAAGGGCCAAGGCTTACCGTTGATACTCCCCTTTAATTGGCTGGTCACATTGTCGCATCGATTTGCCCGGGTCGCAGGACGGGCGTGACAGGGGGTACAGTAAGACGACAAAATATTAAAAATCTCAAGAACGCCGACGATCGACTTGAATCGAGCCGGCTCCCAAAGTATCGTCGACGTGATATTAGCAATAAACAAAGAATCTGAAGGTTCTCGTATAAAGAACCGCGTGTAATGGGTAGCATGGCACGGACGAAGGGTTTTAAACAAAGGGAGGGCAACACGTGCCCTACGCGACAAGAAACGAGCAAGGTGCAGCCGTAAACTAGTGACTAGTCGATTAAAGCAGCACGCCACGGGGCTGTGCGCTGAAGGAACAAAATGGCGGCCGGACGCGGGACAAAATGGTGTATCGTTACGGGGATGGCCGCGGAGTGACAATTTAAACCCCGTGAAAAGTCGTTTTAGATATAGTTTAGGAATAGCGTGGAGAACTGTCTATTTACAATGTTGGCTAGGAGTTTGGAACCACTTGAAGTTTTATTTAACGTAGTTTTCTTTCAAAGATACAGCTTTTTATGTATACTCAGAATTTGTCTTTAAATTGCTTTTTTGAAGCGTTGGAATGTCTTTGATTGCGTCTTCGAGACATTGCTTTTAGAGATAGTCTGACCTGATTTTACCAATAATTCTGAATTTTGTTGAACCTTGTATTGTCCTTGTGATTCTCTAAAAATTTCCTTAGGCTACTGAAAAATGTACATCAGTTAGGATTAAGAGTTTAGAATTCAGAAAATAGAAAAATAGAAGAGTAAGATTTCTATCTCTCAGAATCAACCAATTGAAAAAATTTCATTTCAACAGAGAGTGATTTCAAACTTTTGGACAGTAGAGCATGTGAGAATGAGCGTACCAGAGAAATTTGATTCTAGATTACGCTAATCCTTTAATGTTACGCTTAGAATATGATTTTGTTCAGAGCGTTCATGAGATCATGCTGCCCGGAGAAAATCCATGTATCGATTCATTTGTTCGTTTCTCTTTAATTGTTCAGTAAGTCAGAGTGGAACTTCTTAATTTTTTATTTTATCTCAAGTTCAGTACGAGATGGACATTGATACTGCCACTAATTTAAAAAGAGATTTCAAGGAGTCAGATTGGATTTTTCTTTTTTGGGAATATAATTTTTAGGCACATGATATTTTGGATGCTCCGTGAAATGTACCTATGAAGCGTGTGAATGAGAATCCATGTTTATTAATCCATTAGGGTCTTTGTTTTTTGCACATGTTTTCAATTTGTGATGTTGAGAGTACAATCATGAAAAATATGCTTCTCTCGTTTCACTAGTGATTGTGCCAACATTGATTTTTGAAATATTATTTCATTTATTTTCCATGATTTCAAGCAGATGTGTTAATTTGTTGATCACTTTGAATTTTTAGTCTAACGTGAAGCAGATGGACAAGTTTTATTAGCTGAATACACAAATTTCTAAATTCTTAAATTCCTAAATTCCTAACCTCAAAAATTAAAAATCTGCATAAATCACAAAAAATGAAAGGCAGAGAAGAGTATGACCCATATGGATTAACGAAATAAATTAAGACAGAATTATATTGTAAAAGTGTCTCGATTTCGTCAAGCGAAGTACGCCATTATGAAAACGATTCGAAGCGATGCACGAAAAAATGCAACGAGAAAAAGAGTGAGTTCCGAGAAAGGGTAAAAATCAAAGAGGACTGAAAGAGCAATAACTTTCGGAGAAATAATCGATATTGTAACAGAGATACACTGCTGGATTCAGAAATTTTTAACAATTTTGTAAATACTTTTGTACAAACAATTAACTTGAAAAATCGCAGCAATACACAAATATTTTTTTAGACCATTAATACTCTAACTAAAAATGACAAAAAACTTGACTGTGACAAAATAATTAGATTATAGATTATTTTTAAATCGTTCGATTGAAGTCAATGAATATTAAACGTGCAGAGTCTCGAAAGTGTTGAATATCGATTGTTAAACGAGAAAATAAAGGATAATGGCTCTCAATTCTCAGCTGCCATTCGAAATTACAGTAAATGTAGAAATTATTTGTTGTTTCGTTTACCCAACACTCGAGGAGATTAATTGAAACGAAATTCTGCTGTGCTCGCATTGTTTTATATGACTGCACGAAACAACGTTTAAGAGTATATGGAGTATGACTGATTAGTTTTTAAGGGAGATATACTGTTGAGCGTTTTGTATGCGAATTAGGGTTACTTGTACTTATGAAGGTCAACGAGCCCATGTGTTAAAAGCGATCAAATGGCGGGCTCATATATCGACTTAGAAAATAAAGAAGATATTACAAAGAAATTCATGTTTATTTACCATTGACTGCACTCCATTTTATCCATATAATTCAATATTAATAGATACAGATTTTTATTATTAATATATGATGCAAAATAATTTATCGAATTTTTACAGAAATTCTAACATTCGCATAATGTTATGAAAATGTTATAATTCTTTATTTCATAAAAAAGTATTGTACCCCTATAAGGGTTGTAATAATTATACCCCTACGGACAAATTATACAATTTTATAATTACATAAAATTCACAATTACTAAAAATGGTAGTACACGGTTTTCACGTCGCTGCAGGGAAGAAAGTAAATAATTTATGTTACAAAAAGCGGAGATACAATTTAAAGTGCGTATAAGCGACGTTTAATTGATCGGAGGTCAAGTGCGTAAAATTTCTTCGGAAGAAATACCTGGAAATACGTTTCATTTTATTGGTAAAAAGTCGAACTGTTAAGGAATCGACGATTGAGTACGAACTGACAGTTACAGGTGAGAGAAAGTTTGAAGAAAAGAAGCGTAATGATACCTCACGCAATCGATGGATGATAGACATACTGACGAATGTACTGATCCATCAAAATATCGGTGGGAAGATTACAGCTTATTATACTTCAGAATATGTAGGTCGTCGGGAAAATTAGTAGCGTTGGAAGAAAGTAAATCTGTTAAGTATTTAAGGAGAGACAGTTTTTGACAGTGATATTTCAATACAATTTGGAGTTTTTATCTTCATTAAACAATTTTTGTAGGGTTATTTTAAGCCGGTAATGAAGTAGAATATTTTTAAATATAAAGTTATATTTTTAATATCACTGCGGATATAAAATTATGAATGCACAGTGAATTTTTATAATCACGAAAATAAACTACTTTATTGTGAACTAGTAAATGGTATGTGTTGTTACATGAAAGAGTAAACATTTTTCTCTATTTCCGTTTATTTTCACCAGAAGGAAACAAGTTCTAATTGTATAATTCATCCTGCATATGTCTTCCTTGTACTAACAGCTGCAGATTTGCATTACAGAAAGTGGCTACTTAATGAACATGTGATTTTCGTGTTGCGTATCGAACACGAGATCTGAAATCAGGTACACGCACATGGTACTTGAAAAAAATAGAAAAGTTGAAAAAAGAATAACCTTAAACTTCTCGTCAAAGTGAACAAATGACAGTCAAAGTAAAAAAAGGAAGGTTTGTTAAAAATTCGCTAATTCGTAGGTTTGTGATTCACAAGTTGGTTCAATTACGTAAGAGAATTATATAAATGAACTAAAGCTTGAAAACAAAAACAGAAAGGAATCAAAGCATCCTTGAGAGAGGCTGCGTTGAAAGGAAACGACAAATAGAGAAACTGATCGAGAATGACGCATAATAGTGCGGAACTAAACGTGACACGCACAAACATCTCATTAAAAGAAGAAATCGCGGTGGTGCATTTTGTTCTGGATGGTAATGTCGCTTCTTGCTCGCGGAACGAAACTATGCTACGCAGACAGCATGTTAATTCGCTTTTACCTGAAAATTTATTGCGCCGGAAGATCTGGTGGATAAAAACTGTGACCTTGATAAGGTGATTTGATAATTTTGGAATTTCGGAAATTTGGGATTTGGGGAAATTTCAGATTTGAGAACTTTTGGAATTCGGGAAATTTTAGATTTGGGAATTTTGGAATTTGAGAATTTTGGGAATTGGGGACTTTTGGAATTTTGGAAATTTGGGACTGGGGAAATATTAGAATTTAGGGAAATTTGAGATTTGGGATCTTTGGAATTTGGTAATTTTGGGATTTGGGGAATTTTGGAATTTGAGAATTTTGGGAATTGGGGACTTTTGGAATTTTGGAAATTTGGGACTGGGGAAATATTAGAATTTAGGGAAATTTGAGATTTGGGATCTTTGGAATTTGGTAATTTTGGGATTTGGGGAATTTTGGAATTTGAGAATTTTGGGAATTGGGGACTTTTGGAATTTTGGAAATTTGGGACTGGGGAAATATTAGAATTTAGGGAAATTTGAGATTTGGGATCTTTGGAATTTGGTCATTTTGGGATTTGGGGAATTTTGGAATTTGAGAATTTTGGGAATTGGGGACTTTTGGAATTTTGGAAATGTTGGGACTAGGGGAATATTAGAATTTAGGAATTGTGGTGTTTGGGAAATTTTAGAATTTGAAGATTGTGGGGTTTGGAAAATTATAAGATTTAAGGAACTCTGAGTTTTGGTAACTTTGGAATTTGTGAATTGTGGGATTTCAGATTTGGTACTTTTTGAATTTGGCAAAGTTTGTGTTCAGAAATTTTGGAACTCATGATTTATCGCCATTTCCATGATGTTCAGAATTGTTCATTTTTACACGAGCTTAAATTAGTCCATCGAATTAGATGAGATATGAATTTGATGCACGCATGCCAAAATTTATAGCGATCAATTCGGGTCATGATCGCCGTACCTTTACATTGCAGAATTTCGTAAACGTCTAGTTGACATTTAACTTCAGTTCTCAAGTGGAAGTACCATATCCCAGTTAACTTTTACTCCGTAGAATGTAGAAACTGCATCGACAAACTTTGCTGTTAATTAACTACGAAATGTACTAATCCATCTTGCTGGCAATTAAAATTACATAAACTTTTTGGAGACGAAAGTGTAAAACGGCTCTTATACAATGAAATCATAAAGCTGCAACTTTTTAATGATCTCAAAACAATTAAGGTATAATAATTAATAATATTGAAAGATAACAGTTACGGTTTTAGAACATCTTCAACACCTCACAATCTATATTTAAAGTTTTATCTAATCTTTCGAAAAATTGTGTGCAATTAAATATCGATGGAAGAATTAATGAAACTGTCATATTTCAGTTGACGAATTTCAATCACTTTGCGAATAAAAGAAAACACCAGATGGCCACCTGAATTACCTGGATTAAAATCCTATCATGTTGTTTCAAGGGTATTTCAACAGATTATGGTGAAGTATATTACTGCACACACAAGAGACTGAAATATTAAAATGAAAAAACGCCTGGAAAAATATTTGTCTACAGTTCAATCACGAATGCAGTTACCTCGAATATAAAAAATATGTGAAAGACAGGTCTTCGATAAACACAATTTTATCACAGTTCTTATATTTCGAGTGATAAATGTGCAAAAGAGTATCAGTGCATAGATACATATTGTTTCGTAACGAGTATTCAAATAGAAAGTTTTACGTATGAAAATTATTTACTCGTATGAAAATAATATTACTAGATTTATATTGGGAATTTAATATTACTAGATTTACTAGATTCTTCTAAGTTCTTCCAGTGTTCTGAAGGTGTACGAGATTTCAAATTGCAAAATTTTACACTAGAAAATTTCTGTTTTCATCAAGCACAGTAATTTTAAAATAATTTTTAATCATACGATACGAGAAAGTCTTCGTACAAATTATTCGTGAAATTTTATTATATTTTTTACGAGCTATATTCTTTACTGCAAGAAATATGTAGATGGCAGATTAGATTGTCCTCCTTCAAAAGTTCAGTCACTCGTAGATGAGATCAGGTTTTTATTATTCAAAATGTAGATCTCTATTTTTAGTTGCGGTGAAAGTAAAATGGTTGCCAGAGGGATGAGTTACGACAGATTTCTTCTAAATTCAAGAATAACCACAAATTACTCCCAGTATGATTTTGGGACCTCTACCGGATTGATAATATTTATCAAACATTAAAAAATGTCTCTATATTCTTTACGAAATTTATATGCATTTGTTAGGAAGTTTCGAAAAATTTTTAAAGCGAAATTGCAAAATCCAACTTCATAGAAGTTGAAGTCTAAGAAGTTCAACTTTATCAAAGTCTGAAGAATATTTTTGAAAAAATATTTTTTTCCTTCAAAAAACAGAATTAGTCGAATTTTTAAACCTCTACTGTCCTCGTCACCTGACCAAAAAATAAGATAAACAAGGACCGAAATGTACCAATCTTCTTGAGGTCCTAAAAATCCCCAAAAGATGATGCTTGAAGTATTCCCAAAGTTAAACATTTTCTTCACATTAACAATGTACAATTCATAAATTTCAAGTGTAATGAGAATCCGTATGGACCTTGGTAACCTTGTTTCACTTGCTAAGCGACTTCTTTATCGTCCAGTTCCTTCTGTTTCCTCCTGCACCCTTCGTCACCAGGTGGTACGATATCCAAACGAATCAGTATTTATGCGTTGTGTAATCGTTCAAAGTATAGCCTGTTTGAACTGAAAATATATTGTTTGATAGTGATGCTCAAATTTGACGACGTGGTCGATTTGTTGGCTGACATGGAGATAATGGTAATGCAAATATAATTTTTGCTTTCTCATTCTGTATTTTTATACTATTTCACTGACTTTTCGTTATTTATCGTAATTTTTTATATATTATTTGTTGAGTAATTAACTATTATATTTTAATAATGTGATATTGAATTGATGGTGATTTCAAATTTGAGGGGATGGAAAAGTACTTGGATTTGATCTAGGGATACGGGTATCTGGGGATTTCACGGTACATTGGAACATAGGAGTTTGAGATAATAGGGATTTAGAAGTGTAGAAATTTCAGTAGATTTGGATTTTGGAAGTTTGAGATAGGGTGATAGAATTTGGGGTGTAGAGATCTGATACATATAGTAACCTAGGGATAGTCCAAGAATTTGGGGATCTAAGGATTTATGAACCTACAAGGACCTAGAAATTTAGGAACCAATTTACTTCCTAGGGTATCTAGGAAGTAGATAGCTGGAAACTTGGGATTTGAGGATTTAAGGATTTGGGGAACTTTGAACATCTAGGAATTTACTTACATAGCTATGTGGAGTCATGGGAGATTTTATGTAAATTCCTAAATTCCACAAATTTCTAAATATTCATCATTCCCAAATTTCCAACTCCAAGGTCCAAATTCCTCTAAATTCCTAGGTCCCCCAAATTTCTACATCCTCAAATTTTTATGGGCCCTAATTTGCAGTTCACCAAATTCCTAAATTTCCATATCCAAAGATCCTAATATCCTTGAGTAAAATAGTCATATTTCTAAATTCCTAAGTGTCCCAAATCTCTACATCCCCAAATTTCTATGGACCCTAATTTGCAGTTCACCAAATCCCTACATCCCCAAATTTCTATGATCCCCAATTCCTAAATCTCCCAAATCCCTACATCCCCAAATTTCTATGATCCCCAATTCCTAAATCTCCCAAATCTCTACATCCCCAAATTTCTATGATCCCCAATTCCTAAATCTCCCAAATCCCTACATCCCCAATTCCCAGTGCATCAAATCCCTAAATTCGCAGTCCACCAAATCCCCAAATTCGCACACGAAGACCCCAAAAACCTTGAATCCACAAATTCCTATTTTCCTACCTTCCCCAAATCCCCAAATTCCCAAAACCTCATAAATCCTTAAAATTCCTTAACTAAGAGTTCACGACATTTTCCCTAGGAACAGAGTCCAACCAATGCATCTCACCGTCCCTCTCCTCTAAAAACGTAAATCGCAAGAATACCGTCGCAAAAGAAATTGGTGAACAGTCAGGCGTGTGATCCTTTCTAAACGATGGAATTAATCGTTCGAATTGTATGCGGTTTAAAGACAAATCGGCCCCGAGCTTTTTTTCTCCAGGCGGGGTACCTACCGACCCCGCGATACTACTTCTACACTTTCTCCCACCATTTATAAAGTTCGGTTCGTATCTGGCACTCGTTCAGTCGTCCTGGCAGCACGTGTTTGGAATATTGGCCGAGAAAACGGCAGGGTTCAGAGCACATGAAGTGACTTTGTTTGAAATTTGTTCGATTTGTGCGGCGAACGAGGCTCCACGAAGGGATAGCAAGTTCTGCTGCCACGGGAAACGGAAGTTCAAGCTAACCGGTGGGTTAAATGTTCACCTACTTCACAATTACCACCTACTACGCGTTCTGGATCAGATCGTAGCCGAAGTTTTATGGACCGGCTGTTTCTCGTGTGTTATATGTTCGTGGAATTCGATGATTGATGCCTGACATTCGGTCGTGAAAGTTGGATCTTTTTGGGACGGGTTATTTTTTAGAATTTATTGTTTCGGGTGGATTTTTTATTCGGGCTCTGACAGGGGTTTTTTGGGTTGTTGAGGTATTGGGTTTAGGTGGAGTTGGTGTTGTGAAGATGGTTAGATAAATTTGGGGATTTGAGAAGGTTGGGGTTTGGGGAGATCATGTAGGAATTTGGGGATTTGGAGATGTTGGAATTTGAGGAATTGGAAATATTGCAATTTGGGGATTTTGAGATACTGGAATTTGAGGAATTGGAAATATTGGAATTTGGGGATTTGAAAAACTGGAATATGAGAAATTGGAAATATTGCAGTTTGGGGATTTAGAAATTGAGGAACTGAAGATTTGAGAAATTGGGGATTTGGGGAATTGAGAATTTTAGAATTAAAAGAACTAGCAGTGTACACTCGTTACACGAGTAAAGTGAGTTTGTCGTTTATCAATGTGAGGAATGACAAAGTTGCCGTAATTGGAAATAGAATTGCCTTTTAAATAATTATCTAGCCACTTACTATTAGTATTATCGTTAAAACTATTTCTATTATCGTCATAACTGTTGTCGTTATAATTGTTTTTGTAAAACGTTTTTCTCGTTAATAATAAGTGTCGAAAATGGCGAAAATGTAAAAATGTGTAAATTTATGAAAATGAGAGTTCAAGAAATTTGAAAATTTGCAAATGTCGAAAGTTGTAAAGTTCGTCGTCTTACTTTCTATTTCGAAACGAATGTTCACACTTGAACGGCTATAAACCAGTTATTCAATCAACGAATATACAATAATTTGAATAGTAAAGACATGATAGCATTTCGTTTCAGTAGGTTAATAAAAATTAAATTAAAAACAGATTGAATCACTCAACAAATCAAAACTTTCTTACCTAACAAAAACCTTTTTTGATCATAATCAAAAAATATCATAAATCGAATTGATTTTCTTTACTGATTAAAGTAATTAAACGATCTTGATGTATTCTTGCACAAATACAAAAACTATTTATTGGAGCTAAGTATAATGATGGATACCATAAATTTATTAATTAAATAAAAGCACGTTTGTACACAATTTTTGTATATCCCAGAAAAGTTTGATATACGTCAGGATATTCTGTCAGGTGTGACAATAAAACGTCTGCAGCAGGTGTGATGTTTTAATGAAATGATTTACAGTTGAAAAATCTGAAAATTGAAGATAAAAATATGTGAACAATATTTAACAAAATATATGTACATTTTTCTCTTGCACGTGAAATTCAGTTATTCAGATATAATTCAATTTCAGCTGTTTGATAAATCAAATTCTTTATATCTATTATTTTATAAATATTTAATTGATTTTAATATTTTATGAACATCCACTTTGAAACTGAATAAATTTCTTTTTGCACATGTATAAATTTTATAATTTTGATCTTCAAACTTAAAATAGCACTAAATTATTACAATTATTATAATTTGATATATGTGAAAGTTCTTTCATTTAATTAAAGAGATTATTAAATGATGAGAGTTGGAATAAAAATAGTGGAATAATAATTTGAAGTTTGTTACTAATGTATTGCTATTTCTGTGTTAACATAAGTTTGTAACGGAACACGTGTACAGTACTATTAATTATAGTTTGCTGCGTTAATTACGATACCCGGGAAACTCTAATTAGTTAACAAACTCGCAAATTGTGACGAAGGTAGCTTGAGATTTTTTTAGAACTACGATTATAATCGCTGCTTGCTTCGTTACCTCGATAAAAGGAAAATATTTGGCAATAATCTGATTCATAAGTTTTACGACGACATTTCCTTTTACGTTCATAGTTTCATGGAAACGTGCTCTACGGGAATTTTTATGGTAACTGTTTACCGTTCATTAAACATTCACTTTTAATATTTGTCCACATTCTGTGATCGGATAGAGGAAATGTAGTTTTGGTATGAAATACTTTGCAATTTTTTTATTTTGAGATATTTGAAGTTTTCAACTTTTTTTAGTTTGAGACATTTTAAGTTTTCAACTTTGGAACTATTTTAATTTTGAGACATTGAAATTTTCGAATTTTGGGACTCAACAATTTTTGAACCTTACAAAACTATAGAATTTGAGGATTTTATAAACTCTAAAATTTGTATATTCTTCAACCTCATAATTTTGAAAAATAATACATTACAGAAGACTACATACTAAAAATTTGATTATCTCCAATTAAATTTTGAATAAACACAAAAACTCTTGCTTCCTTAAATTATTCGACTGCGATTATCTTTTTTCTTTTAATTAGATAATCAAGATAATGTCTATTTCTACAGCAGCCGAGCTCGCAAAGCACGTTAATGAATACTTACATGAGCCGCACACGATTAACACTTTCACTGCCAAGTCAATTACATACTAGTACGTCGAATGTCAGTGATCTCATATGTAACAAAACTATGGTGCTATTATTTGATTATATTTACATAATAAATATTGAATGTGATCATTAAATGTTATGTATACGGTACATAATATCGAATATAAACACATAATAATTTATAGTGTTATTTGAATATACATATGTACATATGTGTTGCACATATACACATGATATTTCATATTATTATTTGAATATAAATATTGAACATAAACGTATAAAATTTCACACCATTATTCGAACATAAATATTCAATAAATTATAAATATTATTATAATCAATTTGCTCCACATCAATTTTCATAATAATATTATACAAGCATAATTTGCTCCCATCACTGAAAATACTTTATTAATAATAATTGAAAGCTATTAAAAGTTGAAAATCTTCAATAATCCTACAATACGAATCACCACTGTAAATCATTTCTCAACAAACGCGATCAATAAAAAACAATATGTACACGTTCATATTAGTCAGATCCGAATGCTGCAACTTCACGGGATTTCCTATAGGACGCAATCCATACAGCAAAAAATTAATAAAAAATTGTAGACACAACGATACGTAGAAAATTATTACAAACTTTTTACTTGATTGCGACATACAATCATAGAAGTAGATTCAAACACATAGTACACTGACGATGAGTTTCGCTGTTAAGAAATAAATTCTTCAATATTGAATCTGACCAAAATTTCAGATTCACTAAAAATAGTTCGACAAATATCAGTTTTTTCCTGAGAGTTCACTTAAGGATAAAAGATGAAACTTATGAAACGAGCT
This sequence comes from Megachile ligniseca, assembly GCA_945859555.1. NCBI lineage: Eukaryota > Metazoa > Arthropoda > Insecta > Hymenoptera > Megachilidae > Megachile > Megachile ligniseca. The sequence continues at coordinate 5,505,019 of OX243790.1, forward strand.
CTTGTTCATTACATAAAAAGTACATTCGTTAAAAAAATATCTAATCGTTAAATACACTTATTGAGACAAATATCGGGTTTTAAACGTGAAATTAAAATAATTTCAACGGAGAAATAAATATTCGATATTGTATCGCGACCTAACCTATAATCAACCCCGATAGTTCATTTTCTACGGAGCAAGTGGTTTAACACGCCATTACTTTCTCTTTCATTTCAGTTCTCGAATTAGCATGTTTCTGATCAGATCCTTTTGTGGAACAGCTGCTGTTGAGGAAATGTAACGTTCACTCACGCATGTCCTTGATCTAATCCTTTGCATAGTGGCGTAATACGAAAACGGACACGTAATAGCCTGACTAAATTTTAACACTTTCCTCCTATCTTAGTCATACGTTCCTTCCTGGTAATTATACAGTAGGAAAATGGGGAAATTTGGGTATTCAAGGTGTATGAGGAAGATGGGAATTTTGGGAATTTGAGGATTGAGGATTGGGGGATTTTGGGATGGGGAGTTTGGGGATTTGGAGATTGAAAAATTGGGGAATTTAGGAATTTGGGGATATGAGAATTTAGGGACATGTGAATTTGGGGACGTGTGAATTTGGGGACATGTGAATTTGGGGACATGTGAATTTGGGGACGTGTGAATGTGGGGACGTGTGAATGTGGGGATGTGGGGATTTAGGGATGTGAAAATTTGGGGATGCGACAAATTAGGGATGTAAGAATTTGGTCATATAGGAATTTGGAAATGTGAGAATTTGGAGATATGGTAATTTGGGGGCGTACACATTTGGGGACGTGAGATTTTGGGGATGTGACAATTTAGGGATGTAAGAATTTGGTCATATAGGAATTTGGGGATGTGAGAATTTGCTCATATGGAAATTAGAGAATGTATGAACTCGAGAAGTAAGAAATTTGCAAATGTGGAAATTTTGGGGCATGGGAATTTGGGTTTGTGAAAATTTGGTGATGCAAGAACTCGGCAATATGAGAATGTGCTATCATGCAAATTAGAAAAGTAAGAATTTGATAATATAGAAATCATAATACAAGAATTTGGAAATACTCGAAGAGCTCCAAAACTGAAGTACGAAATTCAGAAGCTTGAATAACAATATCAATCAAATTTATTGCTTGCTTATATAAGGTTCGATTATTTGGAACAACCAAGTACTTAAAATAACAAAAGGAGTGGAATACACGTAAATTCCAACTACTGTTTCCAGAGTTATATAGTATTATATCAAGGGATTTAATTTATGAAAGGACGTTACACAATAAGGGGAAGACTTTGTGTTACTACGTGAAAAGGAGTAGTTTACGTCAATGGTTTCAGTATCCGTTCGTGAAAAGGCAGATTTAACCCTTTCACTGTATTAAAAACCATCCCTTGTGCCTGGGGTGTGATCACTTCTATGGGTGTATCAATTAATTATTATTTATTTTGACATTCGATTTTCACTGAATTCGAACTTAAAACATTCTAGGTTTTTTTGTTTTTAAATATGAAATTTTTTAAAATTATAACAATAGTTATTAATAATTGATAAACCACAAGTCCCATAACTTTTGCACCTATCAAGGCCAAAAAATGTGAAAACTGTTGAAAACAATCTACACGCAACGATACGCTTCGTTCTCCGTCAAAAAATACCGATCACGTATCTGACCACAGAAAAGTCACAAGAAAATTTCTTGGTTTGACATTTACCCTGATCTCGATCATGTTTTTTCGGTTTCTCAAACCACCAGCAACAACAGAAATCAAGGATATTCGCTTAAAAAGGTAATTTATCTCCTGCTGAGAACGTAATGATGTTTCTTTTAACTCGGAACCCAAGTGTTCGCCGATTATTTAATCATTATCCACTTACATTCGCTTGTTATCGTACTGATGATGTATAAATTGTATGTAAACTTTCATTCTCTCACAATGAATAGTTCCTCGAATGGCTGTTTAATGTGCTGAATGTCATTGGCAGTTTCTTCTTTCTTTTTATTGCGGGTTTAGAATATGTTCTCAGTTTTTTATGATATTTTTTTAGAGATTAATTTTGGAATTTTTTATTCTTGCAACTTCCTAACTCGAACCCCAAAAATGTAATGTAATTAAATTTCTATACACATAGAAATTTTATTTCTAAATTCATTTGACAATATTTTTCTCAATCACGCAATAAAGGCGATCAATTAGCAAAGTCTGCGGACTTGCACTGGGGCAACATGATCTATAATTAATCGACTTATCCTGGAAAGTTGTGTACCGAAATACGAGGTGTCGAGTGCTTTTACCGAGACAAACACGCACCAGACAGCGTTTAATAGGTCGATAGAATGTAACTGCAATTTCTGATGACTGTGCTCCTACACCTATTAATTACTTGACCCTCCATGATTCAAATGCTCTGATTATTTAACACCTAATTTAATACCATACTTCAAAAACCTATACAAACAATATAATATTTACAACTTACAAAATATCTGGAGTTTATGAAAACAATTATAAAATACGAAAACAAGTACACTGCACAGATATTCATTTATAAATTACACTCCGAACAAACAACTCGATTGATTATACGTCGCAAACATTTATTCGTGAATTTGAATAAACATTTTACACAATATTATTACTGTACGTGAATGTATACGTTGTTAATGATAAGATACGTTTTAACACGCGTCATTTGATGATAAAAAAATTAAAAATGTATGCAATCATTATTGAAATATGTTCACGGTTTATTATTGAACATTCATTTTCTCTTTGAGATCTGTAGTTTGAATTCTAATAGTCTTGACATTTTCAACCTGACGTACTTGTAACATGTAGTCATGTGAATTGTAGTCGAAAATCAAGGAGATTAATTTAAAAAAATTTTATTTAATTATACGGTTATTAAAAGTATAATTGCATTTCTACTTCTATCTGAAATTACTATTTCATTAATTTGATTATTTTTGACGAGTATAAGTCGAATTAGTGAAATGAGTTAATTAGTCGAATACAATGCATGTTAATATGACATTGAAGAAATGAACGAAACAAAGCTTCATTAAACAAATCGCATGAAATTTCTAATCACGAACGGCGCAAATTAGCGTAAAGATCGGCTGAAGTAATTCAACGTATGCAGTTGCGTGATAGAAATTACTTGATCGGACACAATTACCTTGTCAGTTCACCTTCGGTTTGATTCATCGAACGAGTAATCGATTAAGAAAAGGAAAACGATCGAATACCATGAATGGAGAACAGGTTTCGCTTCGGCGTGATGCTAGTATCGTGTTGATGAAGAAACGGGAAACTGCTTTCTGTCTAAAACAGCTTCGAGCTATTTCTTTGGTCATCAAACGTGATTAAATTGTCTGATTTGAAGAAATCTGTCGGAGATAATTGCTTCGATCTCTTTGGGAATGAGGAAGTCATTTAAATTGTTATTAATCTCTTCAAGGTCACATTTGCACATATTTAATTCGGTAACTAATATGGCTATATATGTAGAGATTTTTGTTCTTCATATAATTTACGATATTCAAACTTTCTTTATTCGTGTTGATTTGAAAGCGGCAAAATTTGGTAATACAGTATGTTCACTTCTCTTGTATCACGTTTTAGATTGTCTCGCGTTATATTGCCAGTCGATAAATTTTTACGAGTTGTATCATCACGTATCAACTTCTACGCGTTTTACTGCTGTGATACAGATTTCCACGCGTTATATTGCCACGCTACCATTTTCCTCGCGTTATATTGCCACACGTGAGATTTCTACGCGTTGTATCGCCAAGCGTGAGATTTCTACGCGTTGTGTTGCCACACGTGAGATTTCTATGTGTTATACCGCAATACATAGAGTTCCCACGTGTTATATCGCAATGCGTAGAGTTCCCACGCGTTATATCGCCACGCGTGAGATTTTGATGTGCTGTATCGTCGAATATGGGATTTCCAGGCGTTGTATCGCTAAATGTGTTTTGCCACGCGTTGTACCGCCCCCTGTGAAGTTCCCTCGCATTATATCGCCGTATCTAAAATTACCACCCACCACAAATTTCAACCTTGAAACTTCCAATCTCCCGACCCACATTACAAGTTCCCTAGACAATACAAATGAAATTCAGAAATTCTCCTCACATTTTCCATCACTTATTCAAGAGCACTCAATTTGTAATAATTGCCCCCCGCGGCACTCGACGCGCCTAATACATAAATTCAACGGTGGTTGCCGCACGAAGTGTTGAGTTAACACGTGGTTCTGCCATGAAATCGAGAGTAAACAGTCGATTTCGTTAGAAGTGCAAGTTTTTGCCGAGCTTCGCGTGCACGGGACGGTTATCGAAAGAAGTTCAACATGCAACCGGAAGTCGATCGCTAACCGTTGCACACGTGTTGCGTGTTACTGGCTGTAGTTTCTCGTTAGCGCAAAAGCGGTGAACTATGTAACTCCGTTTCGATATAGAGAAAAATATCTAGCGTGAAAGTAAGAATGGAATTTGTCCACTTGGCTCTTCGGATCGTTATATCCGGTCAAGAATCCCGATCGTTTTGTTATTTCTTGGACATGAAACAATGTATAACAAATCTAGGGATTTCGAGTATAGAACCTAAGGTATAGAAACATCAGTGTCTACGAACATAATTTAAGGATACTAGTTATATAAAAATCCAAGGACATCCCTAGATGAACCTAACATCTATAAAACAAAGGTACTATAAAAAATACGACAAACAAAAGGTATCTCTGAAACAAACCCAAGCAAATAAAAATTTGACGCGAAATAAATGTCAGAGTCTGCATATCGATATCTGTCAAGTCGGATGAAAAGTTTCATAGAGGGTGTCGATCTCCGAGCCGTTCAGCGTGTTACTGCCTAGTGTTTTTGTTAAACAATGCAGTGGCACACAAGCGACGTCGGTATTCTTTTCCCTATAGTTTTTGTCATTTCAGTTGACAGCTTTCGCAACGTACGCGATCAAAAAAAAAAGAAAAGAACTGCAGGAGAGAGCGTGAAACCGTGAATTTTTCGCAACTTGCCACTAACGATTTTTAACCTCGATTAAAATGTTTTGTCACGTGAGTTTCTGCTCATTAGATGAAAATAAAACGCTCTATTTTTCGCTCGCACTTGTGCTATCGCGTACTCACTTTCTGTTCGTTCAATTGAATTCGATGTTAAACTTGTCACTGTGTTTTATAAATAATTCAGAATGTGTAACTAACGAAGATTACGTGGAACTTGAATCATTTATCAAAAATTGTGTGAAACGTGAAATTGTAGTAAATTAACTTTTCATTGATGTTTGATCGATTTTAGATACATTATGAAAATGATACACTCTGATGAATACAGTTGATACCTATGTAAAAGAACTGATCGCAGGACTGGAAAGAAAATTGCTTCGCGGTTGCGGTTAAAACCGTAACCTGAAAAAATTCTAGAGAAAATGGAGGGAAAGTACAAATACTTTGTAACAAATTACAGTCGATAGCAATTTAAGGTCAGCTGTGATTTGTTAGGTTTAATTTTCTAATTACATTTGCTCTTATTATATGAAGTTTATATGTCTCCATATACACATATGTGTATAACACATATGTCTTTCTATATTATAATGCAAATTGACAAACAATTGATATTTGATTTTCAGGTGGTAGAATTATAAATATGATCTTATGAATTATGTTTCAGAAATATGGGAAAGAGGAAGTGGACAAGGATCGTTATCCTTGCTGTCTTAATACTGGAAGAAGCAAATGGAAAAAATATTACATCAGGTGATGAGAGGGTTTCCGAAAATGCAGGTAAAATTTTCAATGCAAAAGTTCCTTCTATTAACAAAGTCATTAAAAAATTTTGTAATCGCTTATAAAAATATAAAGTGAGGTTATACACCCTTTTTTCTTGACCTGCATACCAGCACAAAAATCTAACGTTCCTTAAGAGGTAAAAAGTATAACTCACGGCCGTAAATTGATACTTCTGTTGCAACTTTGTCGTGAGTCGAACATTTTATTGTTGCTTTCAAACGTTTCGAATAAAAATTTATTTGTTCCATGGTGGACAAGAATTTTTATGGACGGTACAAAGACAACTTGTACTTGAACATTTATATAAAGGGTCTTAATAATTTCTGTACCTTAAAATGAGTCTAAGACCCGCCATTTTGAGAAACCCTATGTAAGTCCGTTTGGTTTAATGGTTTATCCGGTTCACTGTTAACCCCAAATTTCACGAGATCACATCATACAATGTCCTAACAAAGCATTCTAAACAAAAACCTTACATCCTTAGTTTCCGATCACTTCCGGCAGCAACAGGAAGGCAAACGATCAATAATGCAGTTAAACAGCTGAGCATTCCAGAAAGAGTAGAATGCGTTTTTATAAAATAATCGGTTCCTACTTTCTCGAACGGTAATTAAACAGTCTGCCGGGACAAGAGACCCGCGGCCAAATAAAAAGGGAAGCGGGTATTGCATTATAAAGTACCTAGGTGTTCCTGCTTTCTCGATTGCTGGTTAAAGCGTTGATAATCAATGCAAGGGACAGCGATACGAAACGAAAGAAACTAGGACAACAAGTTACTTGTGCAACAAGTGCATTCAATATTGCACGTTCCGTTTTCGACAGAAATTCCATGATTTCACGATTTAATCCGTCGGGTTAGACAGTGATTTTATGTGAGAAAATAGGGAATTACGTATTTTAGTTTTTAGTCACCTCGAGCGAACCCCGGGGTTTTGCAGCGACAAGTTAATGGCAAGAGTATGGATAATGTCGCTATATATTTTCATTAAAAATAAGTGGGGTTTGGTTTAAAAAACTGAGTGAGACATGTTCTGTTTGACAAGTTTCTATTTAATTTGAGGTACATGGTTTTCAAGATGGAAAATTATAAACGTTTGATGGATGTAATAGTACTGTGGTCATAAGGTTTAAGACAACTTTGTTTATTTCAAAGTTTGGAATATTTAAGATTTTTACTCTCAAATTTCACAAGTTTACGATTCTCGATATTACTAGATTTCTAAATAGTCAAATTCCTCGACGTCTCTTTGTCTAAACCCCTAGCTCAACAAATTTCTAGACTTCCAAGTTCCTAACTCTCAAAATTTCTGGACTCCTAAATCCCTATATTCCCAAATACCTGGATCTACAAATCCCTAGGTGTTTAAATACCCACATCCTCAAATCCCTAGACTCCCAAATCTGAAAGTCCTCAAATAATCCCAAATCCCTCCCTCCCAAAATTTCTAGACCCCCAACTCCCTAACTCCCCAAATTTCAAAGATCCCTAAATCCCTTCCAAATATCCCCAAGTTGTTAACTTCAAGTATTAAAATCCCAAAAAATCCTTAAAAATAACTGAGTACTTGACTACCATATTTAGAAATAAAAATTAGTCGATCATTGTTGGTAGTCTACGTAGATAAATCTTGATATAAGATTAGTGCCATCTCTAACGACTAATCCAAGGAACTGCGCACTCCAAGTATCCCTAGAAGTCCGCAACGAGCGGAGGTCGACCAGATAAGATCTGTCGTTGGTGTAACATTTATCGTTCCGACTGAAAGCAGTGAAAGGCATCAGCCGGCGAATAACGAGCCTGTTTCACGATCTATTACGTCGACATTGGATCATGATCGTCCGTGGAGAACGTGGTCGATGCAATCGCAGAAAAATCGTGCCAGAATGCATCGATATCTAACTTGGCCCTTTTCCATGGGAAAATCTCCACGTCAATACATGAGAACAATGTTGCATGTGACGTATAATGCGCCATTAAACGATACTTTTACCATCTTACGCATCGATTACTATCGTGCTGGCAAATGAATAAGCGGATTGAAACGCATGGCTAGATTGAGATACACGTTCACGTTGCAAAGTGAACCAGGTGCAAACATTGCGACAGGGTCCGAAACTTTATTTTGTTAGTGTTCGATTTGCGTAAATGGTAGGTTTCGAAACGTAGGAAGTTTGACAGGTTCGATGATATACTTATGACCCTTTCGCTTGTGGTCACTCGTGACGCACGTTCGGGTACAAGATTATATTTGCAAGGCTGGAATTTTATACCAATCATAGTCAAGGATTTGTTTAAATGTTAAAAACGTTTTTATAATGGGGTAATTTGTTCCTAGGGGTTGAAATTTAGTATGGGGTGACTTTATGGGAATTTTTTTTAGGAAACAAGGAGAAGGTCTCGGACTTGGAAGGATCGGAGACTACGTACAGCTTCAGTAATTTAAACGATTTTAGAAGTACATACACCCCTTTCTCGTATCAACCCAGTGGATACTCGCTGCCATTTTCGTACCATGGGTATGTATAGAAAATTAGACTCTGTGAAATTAATTGTGAAACTAACTGTTTGGTACTGTTAGTATTCTAAGTAGTTACAAATGTAAGTGAACATGTAATTTTGAAAATTGTTAAAGGTATTCATACGGCTCTCTGCCGTACAGCGCGAATTACGACGTCCATCGTGAGATCTCGTGCGGCGACACATTCCCGCGTAATTGCGAAAAATCGAGATATCGAACGTTCGATGGCTCGTGTAACAATCTTCACAATCCTACATGGGGTATGGCGAACACCAGATACGGACGACTTCTACCAGCGAATTATGGAGACGGTAAGAATATAAACAACTGTTTATCGATATTGGAAATGAAATGATAGAAAATTGTTGATGCTTTCTCTATAATTCGAACTTTCCAATAAAGTAGAATATAAAAGGGTAATAAATTCTGGAAGTTCCGAGTTATTACCGGCTGGAAAACTAATGAAGAATTTTCACTGATATTTTGTCGTTTTTATACCTCATGTAAACTTTATTTCTTTGATTGCTTTCCGGTTGAAATTAGATTTCTTTTTTATCGTTGACAATTTTCTGGTGATCAGGTACAAATTGTTATAAACTTTTATGTCCTATTATTTTTTTATTGTAATGAAATATTTATTATAAGAGAAGACACAGTATTTATTATAATGAAACATACAATATTTGTTATAATAAAACATACATACATATGCACTAAAACATACTAAAATGAAATAAGATTTATAAATATTATACAATAAACCAGTTACAATGTATAACAACCGCAAGAATGTTTAACACCTGGCTTGTTTTACTTCAGCCATTTTTCTGGTGCTTTCATCGGTTTACAAATAACAAAAACCACTTCCGCCATCGATACAAAATACACAGCACATAACTTTCACTGTTTGTGGATTGAATGGTTAAACGGTTCCAAACTTCTCTGTTCAATGTTTTGTTCAACTGTCACAAATAAGTGTGCACAAAAATGCTTTCCATAAACGTCCGTCGATTTCTCTTGATTAACATCATAAGTACGCCAACAAAAGATTCTGAAGAAAGGTGGCTACTTTCTATCATCGCATTTATTATTAATAGGGAACTGAGATTAATAGGTTTTATATGAAACTTTATTTTATTTAACTGTATTTATAATAATAAAAGTACAATTTTAGTTGATTGTACAAAAGAGTAATCAGATAAATATACGAATCAGATAAACATCAAAAATAGAAATGAATAAAAATTCAAATTTCGCTGAAAATCGAATAGAAATTCAATCACGAAAAGAAATTGGAAAATTTCGACCGGAATGTTTTCCCGGAACAGTCGCGGAGGCAAAAGAATTTTTTCATCTCGTGAAAAAATTCGATTTCACGCGAGTTACGCGTTTCTGTGGCCGAATAATCGAAACGTCATCGCATTTTCGATCGATCGACGAAATTCCTTTCAATTTGCCTGCACTGTTTCGAGGCATCGATTGATATATTTTTTTCCGAAGCGTCACGCTTCGTTAGGTTTTGATGTACGACAAAGCGGGTCAGTTTGAACGGGATCGTTAAATGTGATGCAAAATCCGTGGTTTCTTTGAGCTAATACGCCGTGATTAATGTCCTTCACGTGTCTGAAGGTTGCAGTAGTCAATGAAGAATTACGAGCTTAGGATCTTGAAACATTTGTGTCAAGAAAGTGGAATGTTAAACAAACAAAAATTAGCTGCAGTTAATTCCAATCACATGACATTCATATTTACTCTAATTAACATCACAAGGCGAAATTAAAGTTTATTCATATTTTATAAACTTTGTAACGCATTAGATATTGCATTACAAATATCTCTGAATGGTTACGGAACTCGTAAAACTACGTTGTTGCAGTTAATGTCCCTCGTGACAAATATCTACTTTCACAGAAACTTGTTTCGATTTCAAACGCAGGTGAGTGTGATTTATATGCTTACGTAGGAAACAGCTTGGCTTCCATTTTATAGACACAACAACATTGTACAAACACTCGTAAATACGCTGCGATCATTTTGTAACATTTCACGTGTTAGAAGATCAAATATTTCCCAACTGTATTTAACCGTTCTATAAATGATAGTTATTCAGAATTTTTCACCACTTTCATAATCCTTCATTAGTAACATCATTATGTTTTCAATTATTTTATCATAAGTTCAGATTTAATTTGATATTTTTTTACAGTTATAGGGCAATGAGACTTGTCTCTTTCAAACCCTAATACTCATCGCAGAACTGTGGCGACCTCTACATGTGTTTAGGACCTCAGGTTCTCCCTAAAGTCTCAATCCTTGTACACTTTGATACATTACAGAATTTTAAGTATTTTGTTTGATAGAGTTAAAATTTTTATAACTGCTACCACTAATTTTCACTATCCAGTTATCAGACATTTTTCATTATCATGTACGCTTCCAACCAGTTTTCCAATCCTTATTTTTCACACACACGGATTAGTTTCGTATGGTAACGATATTAACCTTTATGATGGCATTTTTATCACGGCCAATTCGTAGATGGCGAAATAACCGTGCAAGAAAATCGCGATACCGTGCAAATAGCAATGGAATGATGAATGGAACGTCGCGCTTTATTATACAATCGATCGACACGTTCTTTCGTGACAAACAAGTTTTGCAATTGCTGCGCTTTCTAGGGAACCAATTCGGATTCCTGTTATTCGCGCGAAAGTATGCTTCCGGTTCTATCTCCATAACATTCGGTAGACGTGCAGTTGAAAAGTTGGCATTTGGTAAAACTAGCAGTCCCATGAGACCTTCGTGCAAATAGCACACCTGTACTTTTATTAATCAAAATGGTCACGTTCACTAATTGAACAGTCTTGTTCTCGTACATCGATCTACTTTTTTCAGCTTAGAATATTTACCTTGCAAAAATGTTTGATCTGCACAGGTATAAGATCACCGTCGAAGTCAGTGACTGGAGGCGAATTACCTCTGTCTCGAATGGTCAGCTACACCCTATTTCCACATGTCGACTTTAACGATCCAATATGGACGCTGGCAGCAATGCAATGGGGCCAAATTATTACTCACGACATGGGCCTGATCGACGGAACCACCCAATCAAGTAAAACTATTTCCACTCTTCACTTATTGTAATATTCTACGACTCATTTCCTTTCTCTTCGTGACATTGCAAAATCTTAGCAGTCAAGATACGTAGTTCGAATTTTACGCAATAGAATGTTAAAGATATCTGTTTAGCCACGTAAGGGGTTGTATCTTTTGCAAATATTACCAGCAATGCTATCAACTGAGTTGCAAAATGAACTCATAAATTACATAGAACCAGTTTGCAATTTTTACTTTGCCACTTTACTTTCATATCTCTGTGTACAGAAACTGTTTGCATCGCAAAAACGACTTAATTTCATATTTCCAGCAACTTGGTATCTTATGAACTATTATAATTGTATCTGCTTAAAAAGTTGTCTGATATCAACTTGAGAGTAACAAAAATTAAACTGTATCTTAAAAATACAGAACTGTATCTGTAAAACTGGTATTAGTTTAGACTAATTTAATAATCTAATTATTTGAGAAACATCTGTCAGTTTAATTTTACGTGAGAATTCCCCCTCGTGAGTTAGAGGGTTGATTTTATCTTTTTAATCACAGAACCACACGCAACATCGTGCTGCACCGGCGATGGACAAGTAATAGACCCATCACTGGTTTCCAACCTGTGTTACCCCATCATTATTCCTTACGAGGACCCTGTCTTCAGCAAGGCCAACATAAGGTGTCTCAACTTCGTCCGTAGTACAACCGATCTTGACCGTGGCTGTTCCTCGCAATCCAAACCAGCAGAACAGGTTTGCTATTCCTCACACTTGGTTACTTCACTCATTCATTTGTTGTTACCTCATCCGCCGTGGTTTGAAAACCTGACGGAATATCATGTTCACGCCATTACTCTGCACTTTGGATTAAGAAACTGGAGGTTATGATCTGTGGTTGCGGAATTATTTTTTGAGCGGTTTTGTCATTTTTACCATGACTTAGGTATTTATTTAGATTTAATCTTGCAAATAAAGCGGTGTGAATGTGGAACTCAAAGCTAAAGTACATTAATTCACACTTTTCAAGCTTTACCAAAGTAATCTTGTAACATAAATCTTATCATTTTTAAACGGCCATTTTGGTAGCACATCGAAACTAATTTTGTTCAGAAGTGACATCGTGTACACTGTTCTTTCTCGAATTAGAAGATCTGATATCTTGTTTCAATTCTACATCTTCTCTTTATTACCAGTTAAACACCGTGACACATTACATGGATCTGTCTCTGGTTTACGGATCCAGCGATCAAACGGCAGCTGGTTTACGAGCTGGAATAGGTGGTCGTTTGAACGTAGACATTCGACATGACAGAGAATGGCCACCGGCAGCAACGAACAAGAGTCAAGCTTGTGAAAATATGGGCGAAGAAGGAGTCTGTTATCAAGCTGGTAAGCTTCGACAAGTTCAAAATGAATCCTTCGTTAACTCCTTATCTGAAGATTTCCTCATCACACATCTTTCATGAATATTTCCTGACAGACGTTTCTTCAACAGTTCATATTTCCAGACAGGCTTTTCCTTTGTTCTTCAATCAGAATGACTTGCAGTTCAACTAAAATCTCCTACATGTTTGGTACATGCAGTGTGATGCCACATGTGTATGTTTGGTACATGTAGTGTGATGGCACATGTGTATGTTTGATACATGCAGTGTGATGCCACATGTGTATGTCTGGTACATGCAGTGTAATACTCCACGTGTATGTTTCATACATGCAGTGTAATACTCCACATGTTTGATACATGCAGTGTAATACTCCACATGTTTGATACATGCAGTGTAACGCCACAGGTGTATGCTTGATACACACAGTGTAATACTGCACGAGTATGTGACACATGGAGCTATATGTGGAACTGTATATACTCCATACGTTCCACGTGTTTTAATTAGGTATCAATTATTAATAGCTGTATGTACACTGCTTCAGGTGACAGTCGGATCAACCAGAATACCCAGCTGACCGTTTTGCAGATCATACTACTTAGGGAGCATAATCGTGTCGCTGATGCTTTAGCTCACATAAATCCACACTGGACAGATGAAACTATTTACCAAGAGGCTCGACGAATCCTGATCGCGGAACACCAGCACATATCGTATTACGAATGGCTGCCTATATTCTTGGGTAAAGTACCCATGTAAATTCACTTCTTTGCATATGTTCACTACATATTTGGATCGAAAAGTTCACTTATGTCGATTATTTTAAATCACCAGTGACCCACATAAATGTAACTTTTTTATTAGGTGTCGAAGCGACGTATGGTAACAAAATTTTGTACAGCACGAAAGATTTTGTGGACGACTACGATCCAAAAGTGAATCCAAGCACTATAAACGAACATTCGACGGCTGCTTTCAGATATTTTCATTCTCTCATTGCTGGCTACCTCAAGTAAGTTTAACTGATCCTCTTTTTTTGTATGAATTTTAATTCCGAGGGTCAAAAATTATCTTTGACATAATAATTAGGTGAACTAGGTAAATAATTAGATAAACTTCCAGGGTATTATATAATTTATTTATCACTCGTAAGGGTCTACTAAAAACAGTGACAAAGTCTGCTATTTATTATTGAAATATTCTTTAATAAACAGTCGATCATGCAAATAATCAGTTCAAGAATTATTTCATCAGTTTCGTAATTTGTTCAGCTTGGTGAATAAACATCGGTATTCGAATGGCGCTCTGAGGCTCAGCGACCATTTCAACAGACCGGAAATTATCGAACAAAATAACAATATGGACGATCTTACAAGGGGCTTGTCTTATCAACCGGAAAAAGCCAGCGATCAATTTTTTGATGAAGAGGTACGAACATTTAACTAAACTATTCTCCTCCATTCTTGTTGCATATTAAAATTCGAGAATTATAGGAATTAAACTGATACTTTATTATAATTAACAATTACAGTATAGAATTACAATTTAAAATTATACTTCACAGTCACAATTTATAATAAGAATTTAAATCTACATTTTACAGTCGCAATTTGCAGTTGCAATTAATAAGTAGAATTTAGAACTGCACGATCATAACTTTAACTAACTAATCATAACTGATTTAATTTTGCAACCACAATTTATGGCTGCAGTTAATAACAAATTGAAACTGCACTTTACAGCGACAATTCGGAATTTATGATTGCAATTAGCAATAATTGCTTAAATGTCTACCATTACGTACTTATCCCAATAATAGCCGTTCGCTAATTGCGTGCGACCGGGCTCTAGCCCAGTAATTTCCTGGAAACTGTCGTTTACGGAACGCCAGGACCGTGCCCGATATCTCGAGCACCCACAACTTGTAACATACCTAAACTTTCGTCCATTTCAGATTACACAATACTTATTTAGAAACGGACAACCATTAGGCTCTGACCTCCGAGCAACTGACATTCAAAGGAACCGTGATCATGGCCTCGCATCGTACAACAGTTTCCGAGAACATTGCGGCTTGCCCAGAGCGAAACACTTCACCGACTTTACGGATTACATTTCTCTCTCGGTAAGTGAACGTTCCTCGATTTAAAATTGCTAATTAGGTTGCGCACTCTGTTATGATATGCAAATATTTCAAAAACGACTCGATGATTTAACCGTCTATTTACGTTCAACTTTGCCTCCGGTCAGACGTGACTCACTATTCTGAAATTTTAATCTTGCTCAAACAATTCGATGTTGATCGTTTTTGGAACTCAATAATATTTGTAACTTGCAAATTATTTTCTATTCTAGAACGTGCAAAAATTGTCGGAGCTGTACGCCAGCCCCGACGACGTGGAATTAACTGTCGGGGGCTCACTCGAACAACACATTCAGGGAACATTGTCGGGTCCAACCTTTTTGTGCATTCTAGTTAGGCAATTTTACCAAACGCGAGTGGGTGATCGCTATTGGTACGAAAGGAGTGATCATGAATCAGGATTCACTATAGGTAAATATTTTTTATTATATGTTAATACATTTTATTTAACAAAATATGAACAGGGATTACAATTAAATACAGTAATTTGTGAATATGTTTGGTTGAGCAAACTAATTAACACAAAATATCGGATTGAAGCCTGTTGAACGGTGTAATTTGCAACGAAATTGTTTTCTGTACATTTAACCGCGTATTTTGCAGAGCAATTAAACGAGATTCGAAAATCGAGCATATCCAGGTTATTCTGCGATAACGGGGATCACATCACAGAAATGCAGCCGAGAGGGTTCGAACAAGTATCTTCATCGTAAGCTTCCTCTTTTCTACGCGATAGACGTCATAATTTAATAATCGTTTCATCCGATTAAGTGTCTCATTAATTTCAGTAATCCCATCGTAAATTGCCAAAACATTCCATCGGTGGATCTCTCGCTGTGGAAAGACTTTGCGCCGGAATTGGAGAAACATCGAAGTATATACGATTTCAAGAAGTAAAATGTAATTTGTTTTGCCCGAAAATTTGTTATCGTATTACCAAATATGTGTTAGTTAAATACAATTAGGTTGATACATAAGTATTATTGATTAAGGTAATAGTCGATATAAGATTGTTGTAAAAACTGTTTCGTGAATAATTAATAAAATGCATTATTTTTTGTAACGTTTTATTTCTTTAGTACATGTGTCTCATTTCTCTGATCCCCTGCATGTGTACATTTCTTAATCGTTATGAATTAGTACACCGGTGTAATATTAACAGCTTACAATCGTAATCATTGAAACGATTGTTCAAACATCGATATCGGTGATTGATAAAAGATTAAACTTAAAACAGCAATTCATAGAGAGTCTTGACATACTTAAATATTTCACTTCTCTGCTAATATTATTGACACAATTTTTTAATATTGTTATAACGTAGAAATATTATGTGGAACAATTGTAGATACTCCATTGAAAAATTTCAGAAAGTAAATTAAAGAAAAATGATAAAACGAGGCAGCAGTAATTTATTGAAGTTGAAAATGTTTTAATTTGTAACGGGACAGTAGTGCACGGTTTATTGAAAGGGTTATCAAGTAACCGTTTATTTGCAAAACATTCCGGCGTAAAACGTAATTTACGACTTATCCCAACACGTTCAATAAACTTTTGTTATCTACACGTGTTTACGACTGTCTGAACAACGTTCCGTATTAAGAGGAAGGAATATCGAATCGACTTTGTAAGGAATTTAGAAATGTAGGAATTTGGTAATTTAGGAATTTAGAAATGTAAGAATTTGGTAATTTAGGAACTTGGATATTTAGAACATCCTAAATTTAAAAAATTCTAACATTAAGGCCTCGAAAATTCGAAAATCCTCCTCACCACTGAAGTAAACAGAATAGTTTATCTTCTACCGAAAAATCCACGATAAAAACGTTCGAGAAATGTGTTATTGCCTTCGAGATAGACCACCTGGCATTGTGGATGATACTACGCTTTTGTTTTATCGCGGAATTACGTTAAATGATGAAACAAACCTTGTAGATTTGTATCTGAAACACCAGACGCTTTGTCGTCGAAGCGTATTTAATACCTAGTGATAAAAAGAACAAATAAATAAGTACAAGGTATTTTTTTTGTATTTAGCAATTCTGATTTCACTCTTTCAATGAACGTAAAAATCTGAATGATAGTCCATATTTGTTGTTTTTCTGTAAAGAAAAAAGTTGTAATCAGTTTAAACAATTTCTGAAAGATAAAGCGAAATCGCTTGGCACGATCAACGTACGAGGCTTAGGTTTATCGTTGAAACTTGTAATCGCTTTAGATTTTGTTATATCAAGAAAATATAATTGGAAAAATATAGTTTACGTAATGGTAAAGTTCTGTGCGTAATTTATAATCGGTTGCATAATACGATCTTTCAATAAATCTATTAAAAATTAATAGTCAAAATTTGAGCTAAGAAATAATAAATGTAAAATATAAATTTAAAGGTCCATTAAAAAGTAATTATAAATAGTTTTATATTAAAAGTTTTTATTTCTTTTGACAATTAATATAAAATGTTTTTCAGCACATACATACAAGCATGACACACAACAGGTATTATTATACAACATTTGTATAAAATTATTGCAGAATTAAACGAGTACTTTCTGAATTATAATTCAGTAGTATTAATTAATATAAAATGTTGTATAATTAAATACCTTCTTGTTGATTTGCTGTATTTGGCATCAAATTTTTACATTGTGTACATACAATAGAGATAATCATATTTAGACTGAAGTTATGTACCTCAGTATATATGTATCTTATAACATATACAATGCACTTATTTTGTTACTGCCCCAAGTGTTTGTTTCTGTGTTATCTCTGAATGAAATAAAACTGTATACTTTATAAATATTACTGTACACAAAATACAAACACATATCCTCCTAGGAATGTTATCCTACTTTGATAAAAGTAGATAATCATCAAGATTAATTACATTAATTACTTAATACTGTATTAAATAATAAAGTTTGTTCCCCTTGGTTTCAATTTAACTGGCAGTGTTGGCTTTGAAAACATATTTGTAAGTTTATTGTGCAGATGTTTAATGCACTCTGGAAGAGGAGCATGTTCAGTCAAATTTTCTAAAAATGGTCGCTTGAAAAGTCTCCTTGCTTCCTGACGTTGTTCTGGAGTTACAATTCTATCATCCAAATGGACCAAATGAGGAAACCAAGATATGATGTATAACCTTTCCCAAAAAAAAAAACATGTATCTCAAAAGAAGAACATTTCTATCTATAAATTTAGTACCATTTAAAGTGGTTCTTCCGTACCTGTACTGAAGATAGTCATAAAAACTTCCACCATTTAAATAACTCGGTGCTGCCTTATTACCCATAAGACACAAATATCTAAGATTAGGTACACTCTCATAGAGATTCTTAATAAATGGATACAGTTCTTCTATATTATTATGATTTAACCACAGAAGTTGAAGTTTTGGCATATGTGGGAATACAGTGTGATCATCTATTTCATTGTGATCTAAGTTGAGAGACGTTAAATTCTCAAACTCTGCCAAAAACTGTAAGTTTCTAAACAGGTAACGAAGGATAGAACACCCATCTTGTTGACAATTCTTTAATTGTAATTATGTACATCAAAATATACCTACCTATTAAACTTATTATGGCTAATATCCAGTGTATGTAAAGTATTACCATAATTTTCAATGATGTCAAATGGCATATAAAAGAGGCTTTCGAAAGCAAGCGATAAAGAATCAATAATATCTAAAGATGGTTTATCGGAAGATAAAGACTTTGGTTGCCTACAATGTAAGTCTACAAATATTAGTTTTCCTAATGAAGTCATGGCAAATTGTTCCACCTCGTCTGCTTCCTTTTGTAATTCTAACTCATCACTGTAATCCAACCTGTAAATAGGTTACTCTATTTAACGTAACAACACTACCTATTGCCAAATTAAATGCTTCAAATGGTCAGAAACAGTCAGTTATAATGATAAGCAACATGTTAAATATAAGCAATGAATTTTGAGAATGTGAAGTTAGTGTTTAAAATTTTTGTTAAATAAACTCTTACAATGTAATGATTGTTAACAATGATGAACCTGGATATAAGCTTTTTAGTTTCAATTATCTATCACAGAACTATACTCTTAAACACTGTTATAGCTAATGTTACGAAAACTTATAAAGCACTAGTTATTAATTTGCTGGAAAATGTATTATATGAACAATGATGGTCGCTATGTTAATTTACAATACTCAGAAAGTGATGTGCATACAGTTCAAATAAAGTTCATAAATATATAAATTCTTGATATTGTTTATTAATGATAATAACAATGAAAAAAATGATTTGTAAGAAAGAAGTTTAATTATAATACTTACATTATGCCTCGACTTTTATCACCTCAAGGGGCAGTAACTTTAAGTGGACAATCAACGTGTTAGAATCATGCAATTCACTTTTCACTCGCTACATTTATCTATACCATTCACCCTAACAACAACTAAAGCTGCAGCTTGCATTGACAGATATCGTGTAAATAGAAAAACGTGAGAAGGGCTGTAAGGCTTCAGAGTAATATGCAATGTTGCATGTAGTGATTGTGTCAACCATAGTGAGTCTTCCTACAGTAAGATTAATACTGAGCTCCGAACCGAAAAGGTGGCGTATAAGGTTTTTCGTTTATCTGATGACGCTTACAGATTAGATACGAACGGAATAAACTCGCATCTAACGTACCATCTATATATTACAAAGAACACGAGCGGTAGCGGAAAACTTTGAGGTTAGAACTTTAGCGTTATATAACGTTAAAATGTTAGGTAAGGAATTAACAACACAGGTGATATATTAACAATATGAATCGATAGAAAATATTATAGATTAATCGTGACAGTACAGCTGACACTCACCGAATTTTCCTGCATATCTCGTTTTCAAATCTTCCCACCGCACAACGGAACCAGGCAACAAATACTTTGTATCCCACTGGTAAGATGGTGCTACTAGTTTGACACTTGTCGAACTAGCGACAATCGAATCGTTTATCGATTCATCGTTCCTTATTTATGGCGGTAAACTGTTTCGTGTGTTTGTTAGTCCAAATGTCAACATTTTTTAACGAGTGCGAAAACATTAAGAGAATGTTACGATTAGCAATCGAAGAGAAAAGGAGAGCGATATTCATGATGCAATGAATATATGCTGATGGAGACGGTAAGTTTAAAAATTTTATATTTTCATTCGGAATATTTATGAAGCAATATTAACCTCCATCTTGCTTAAAATAAAAAACACATTAGTGTACGAATTATACAAAATATTTTCGAGGAGTGAAGGTGTAAAGTAAATGATAATAGAATTGAAGTCCATAGACACCTTTATTTCAAGAGTAACGTGCATTTGATTTTTTACATAGCTTCGCTTGTGCTTATCGGCACGTTTCACAAAAACAGTCAGTAACACCATTAACATATTAATCGTATATCGAATTCGAGAGACAGCAATTATCGCTTGCGTTGTTCGCTACGGGCACGGTTTTTTCTCCAATTAAAATTCGCAATCGAACAGGCCTCGTTCCCGAAATTTCTTTTGTTTATTTTCTGATACAATCGCTAAAACGAACGAGTCGAAATTTATCACGCATCGTACAAGTCGCTTTTCGACCCTCATGAAGCCGGGTCTTTATTGATCCAATGATATATAATTCAAACTTAATTTTTTAAGAACCTCCATCACTGTTGTATATCTTTTAGAGTCGTGGGTCGTATCTGACCCGGCTTCGCTGCATAAACACGCATATTTTCTCGGGCAGTGATTGACAGTAAAAACGAACGCCAAAAGTGCATTTTACAATGATCCGTGCCCTCGATGGTAAAATTGATGTGTTCGAAAGTTAGTACAAATTGAGCTGCCGCTCTCGTAACTTGATAAAGTTTGCTTTTGTTCGATAATTTTTTTTCGTTCATTACGTAGTGCATTGATTATAAATTCATCTCTCTGCGGTCGAATATATTTTTGATATGATAATTAAATACAATTTCACTGTATACTTGTGTAGTGATATGTACGAGATACGCGTAGTAATTAATGGTACAACAGGGAAAGAGTGATTCCTCGAGGAATCTTTCTCCACGCGGAGTAAGCGTGGGATATCGTTTGTTTCTTTTATTGAAATCTTTGTTTGCAACCGAAATACGTATTTTAAATAAATTTTTGCTTACTTGACGAAAACATTGATTCTTAAATTTCAAGAGAAATAATTGAATCTTTCAATAAATGGCATAGCAATTTTTAGATGCGAAAATAAGCAAAAATTTTAGAACATTATAATAATGTATGCAGTTATTAAAATAATATTTTTAATTAATTTTGCAATATTCTTCGAGAGTAATTAGAATATTAACTGTATATAATTTAATAAAGAACCACCGAAAATGAAAAGTTGATTATGAATCTGTTTATACCATCAATTATAAAGCATCCTGCGTAAACTTGCAAAATAATGCCTCAAGTATTATCTCTACAATCATTTAGATATCGTAAGAAAAATATTTTAACAACAAAGTTTAACAAGGTTTAACATAGTTCATTGTATCTTGACTCGTGTTCGTACAGGACCTCAAATCAATTTCCATGTAGATATTTTTCATTTTGTTGTACATTCAGTTACATACTATGTTAAATCATGAACAACGTTATTGTTCGACACCTCGAATCATAAGACAGTTTTCTGAAATAATTTTTCCAAAACCTTCAATTATTTCTTATTAACAAAAACGTTTGTAATCGTTAATTCGTTATAACGTAGTTATGAATAGCAAGCAAAATGAAGCAAGGTTAAAATATTGCAATTTCTATATTTGTTTCGAAAGAATCTGGCGAGTTTTCAAAAATTTCAATATCAACTGTTTAATTCTTCGATGAAGTCAACATCGATTAAAATTTAAAAATCTCTTTATAATCGATAACTTTGTCGTTCAAATATAGTATATATATTCGTTTGCATATTTATATATTTCTGTAAGATATACGTATCCTCTGTGTTTCTCATGAGGAGATATATCGAAGCGGCCATTTTCGATTTCAAAGAAATTTGGTAATTTTTTTAGCTGGGTTGAAAATTTTGAAATTTGCGGATTGGGATTTGGGGATTTATGGATGTAAAAATTTAGAAGTTAGTGGTTCAAGAATTTGATAATTTACGAATTCTAAAATTTAAGAATTTGGAAACTTGAGTATTTAGTTGGTTTATTAAGTTGTAAACAAATTTGTAAAATTGTCTAGAAATTTATTAGAAAATATTAAGAAATAAAAAAGCTTCAATTTTACTGAAAAATGTAATCTCCCTTTTACAATCTGCAAATGACTTCTGAAAATTTCATAGAGCCCCTCGATATGTTTCCCCACGAGTGCAACATCAATGTCTATACAAGACACATTTACGATATTGACGCTTTTAAAATATAACGATTTCATTTCTGCTTCTTACACGATAATTAAGCCAACATTTAAAACCTCTGTAATCTCGTCTAATTTTCCAGCCGATAAATACACGAAGTTGTCTCTCTTTTTTTTGAATAATTTTCCATTTTTCAACACTTTCCAATGTCACACGAAAACATTGAAGCTACACTTAAACTTTGCAAATATCGTTTGCTCGATAATGGAGGGAGATATTTATTTGTTACGATCGAACGTTAACCATCCCGTTCGAGAAGCACAACGATTTTGACACTGGACGAACAAGACTTGCACAGGTCACGATCATTAATAGTTCTCTGTTTTCTTACATTTAAATACTCTACAGATACAAACATACAATGAGATATAATCGCCGCCATTTTGTCCAAACGATATTATTTGTCGTGCGGTATCGTCGTCCCGTACTCGAGGACGATTATTTACAACGCCGATAGGTTAGGAAGAGACTTCCGGTGCGAAATAATTCTGAATAAAATCAATTGTATTTGCCGTTTCGTTTCGTTGTCGAACAAAAACATAATGTTTGTCGATTAAAAAACTGAGAAGCGACGCAAGGAGGTGCATTACACGTCTCTGAATTTCGTTCGCTCGGGGAAAAAATAATACGAGTTAAAAGGAAGTTTTCCCGAAAATAAAGTTTCCGGCTGCGGTCGGCTCGTCCGAGGAGAAATATTGCTTCCAGAGGTTGGTGAATTTATCCCAGTTTATTTCCTGACCCTACAGAAGAGGAACAGTTTGATGGAATTAGTAGTTCGCCGCGTGAGAGAGCATGTTCTCGCCTTGATTATGATTTACGCTTACCACCCCCAGTTTTTTGAACGCATCCCTGGCCTCGGCCTCCGCCACCCCGTGATATCTGCACACGTTGCAGAACTCGTTCTCGTCGATCGATTTGTCACCTGAATCAACGATACACTCTTTCATTTATTTTTTTACTGTTTCATTTATTAAAACAACCCTTTGGCTGCGGACGAAATCAATATGTCACTGTTTGCGATTGGTTAATATTTAAACGATATTCAGTTGTTTGCAGCTATTTTCGTTATTTGCAGTTAATTCATTATTTGCAGTCGAAACAATTATATTTTAGTTAAACAGTAAGAAAAATTTAGATTCACTTCGTTTATTTTGCAATTAAAGGGTTATTTTACTTTTGAATAATGTACTCTTGAAACACCCTTAAACTCTGTTACATGATAAATGTTTAATCCTGGGATTAAATGAGAATTCCAGCAATACTAATACCGATTTTAATAAAAAGGTACACTTCACAAATGCACTGTTTAAAGTTTTAAGGCGGATATTTTCCGATATAACCACAGGTATGTCGAATGAGAAACGAAGTTTACCGTATGTATAAAAACTGAGGAATTAGGTTGTTCATATTTGAAACAGTTATGTATAAGGGGTATCAGTGTTCTATTTTAACTTGTTCTTTTTTTTACAAATTATCCACCATAGGGGTTAAAATTAAAATTTATGTGTTGATCTTTGCTTGAATTTAAAATGTACCACTAAATAACATTTTGCTAGAAACAAGTTCTTAACTGCTAGTTATTTTAACGAATTTAGTAATTTTTTTATTTCACATGTCTGTCGTCATTTCTATATAAATAAAAATCTACACAAAAAAATATAGAAACTAAGGGTGAATTTCTCTAACATTGTATTAAATTATTAACAAAAATTCCCAAAATTTAATTATGACCACTATTAATCGTTTCAAATATTTTGTCCATAACAAATACACTTCTCCCCATTTTTGATAAAAATTAAAATTCGGAAGTGCATAGAACAATGAAAATTTTCCATTGTTCCAAGAAATTGGAAGGATAATAAGCTTACCAGATGCATCGAACAACTGGAACGTTAAAGTCATGTATGTTTGTTGCCATTCGGATGGGTTCGATGGATTTTTCGCGTATTCTTCCCACAGTGAAAACCATTCATCTCGACTAACCTGGAAAATATGAGCAGAAAATAAAATTCCGGAACAAAAATACCGTTTGATCGTATTTTTGGACTTCAGGGATAGAAGCGTAACTGAATGGTGCTTGAGAATTTTGTTTGTTGATGTATAAAAGATCGTATTTCTACAAATTTTATGAGTAACCTGAAATTTACACGTTGGCGGACATTTTGCAATGTTTGGGTTAGCGAAGAAAAATTGTTCAGCCATTTTGTTTCAGCCTCCAAATTTTTAGGTTATGTTTTACGGTAACTTAGGTACTGAGAATATTAGGCTAGTTTTAGAATTATAACTCTATAATTATAGAAATATAGCAAATGCAGAAGAAATAAAAATTTTATCTTGCATTATTAACTGAACTGAATAGTCCATTACAACTATACGAGATTATTAAACTTTTTAACACGCATATAAAACTTTTCGTTTTGAAACGTAAAATCCTGTGCCAAACTTAAAATGACTGAATTTAAACTATTAAACTCGAAATGTATTAAGGTTATTAAACCATTATGAATGGAGTTGCATAATTCAAACTGCAGTGAATAGTAACAGCCTTTTTTTAGCAACCGTAAATTTGTATCAGCAAAAAATATGTATGTCAAACATATTTTTCTCTTGATAATTTTAATTTATAAATTTATTCAAATTAATTTTGAATTTATAAAATTTTGTTATTAGAAAACATCTATTTAATTTTAAGAATTCAACACACGCAGAATATACAAAATTAATATTTAGCAAAACGAGATTCAGCGCATGTTCGAACTGTTTAATTAATTTCCGCAATAGTATATTTGCATAAACCTTCACAAGCTAATTATACCCTCGAAAGCATAATAATTTTAATAATTTTTTACCTGGCCATCTTGATCCGTATCAGCTCTTTGCCTCAAACCATCCCACATTTTCAGCAAATTCTCCCTTATGCTTTGAGCTTTGGGGTTGTCAGCAGCCCATCCCCTGTTTTCATTGATCCGCTATAACAAAAACCAGAGATCATTATAAAATTATGGAAATTTATGAAATACCGAATTTAATATGGAACAATTAATCGCGAAAATTGTTTATTAATTTTAATTGTTATTATTGGCGTGTATCTTTGAAATGAAGTAAATTCTGTTGAGTAATAAAGAAAATGGCGTTGTATAGAACGTAGCTTACTTGTATGGCAAGGTCGAAATCCTTCCTATCGATCGTGCCACTTTGATTGACATCTGAAAGCGTAGAAAAGGTGAATTAATATTTAGACAGCTTCGGGAACTTGATTGTCGTTTGTTCGGTAAATAAATGTGTGTCGAAATTGACTTTTGAAATTTGGGGTATTTGGACATTTTTGCGGTTTGGGGAGAAGTTGGGGATTTAGGGATTTGGGAAATTTGGGAATTTGGAATTTAGAGATTTATGGATTTGGAAATTTGGGGAATTGTGGGTTCGAGGATTTAGAGAATTGGAGACATTGGGAATTTGGAGATTTATGGATTTGGAAATTTGGGAATTTGAGGATTTGAGGATTTGGAGATTTGTGGAATTAGAGAAATGGGAATTTGGGAATTTGGAAATTTGGGAACTTATGGATTTTTCCATCGAAAATTGATAGATTAAGAAATCTGAGAATTTTGAAGAACTAAGTAATTTCCAAAGTTGAAAATTCCAAAATTCTTTCTATAGAAAATCTCCCAAGTGTCCCTCAAATTCATCCCACTTCAGATACACAATTACCCCAGTTTAAACACGTGACTAAATCACAATAATCAAAACCCACGATCCATCTTACAATATCCAAAAGAAATGGCTTGGGAACAGCAAATATCCCCGAAAGAAATATAAGTCAGTTTGGCCGGTTTCCAGGGAAAGAAGCATAATCCGCGAGCTAAATTGTGGTACGTCCAACATTATGTCAAGACGGTGTCACAGGCATCGCATTAAGTTCACGGCGTTAACGTTCAGTTTTCGGGTTAGCCTCGTCAGCTTATCGTGGAGCACGCGTGGATGATCGAAACAAAACCCTGTCCAAGGTTCGTCGGGTGAGGAAAAAGGGGCTCGATCACGTAGGCAAAACACGTGACAAGGAATCGATGTAATGAAATATGGGCGTGAGTGTCCACCAGAGGGATGGAATTTTGGCTTGTATCCAGAATGTGCGCAAGATTTCACACGGACCCCCCGTTTCCGAAAAGACGGCCTCTCGTCGATCGTGCCATTCATCCTTCGCGACAAGGTCGTCGTCGTCGTCTGAATCGGATGTCATTAATTTTCGCGAGTCGACCCAATTTTCCTAGCTCGCTTTGCTCCGACTTTTCTCCTCCTTTCAGGTGTCGACCCTCCGGGATTCCTGGACTTCCTGTTTATTAATTGTAATCCGCACAATGGACGCAGACACTGGCCCCTGACGAATTATACGCTTTAACCTATTTAACACCTCTGCTAGAATTGTTAACCCGTTTAGATCTTTTTCGATAACGTATGTGTCGGCAAATGGAGTTGGTGACAGTCATATTTCTGGTTAGAAAAGGGACGTTGAGATTTGGATATATAGGTTGAGGCTCTTGGAATTTGGGGACTTAGGAATGTGGGTATGTAGGTTCAGAATTTAGGAATTTGAGGGCTTAGAGATTTGGACATGTAGGTTCAGGGTCTAAGAATTCAGTTACTTGGGAAATTTAGTATGTAGGTTGAGACTGTATGAATTTAAGGACTTAGAGGTCATATGTAGTTTGAAGATCTAGAAATTTGGATATGTAGACGTAATTGATCTTGAAGGTTTAACAATTTGGGGACTTAGAGACTTTGATATGTACTTTCAGAATCTAAGAAAGGACTTACAGATTTGGTACATAGATTGGTTTAGAAAGTTAGGGACTCCTTTAGGTATGTATATGTATAATAGAGAACCTATGAATGCAATCTTTTCCTAAATAACCTAAAATTGATGTGAACATTTCAGTACCAATAATTTGGCAACAAGCAAAAAGATAGATAACGGGTTTAATAAATTTTTCGATCATAATTCGATCAGCTGTGAATGCAGGGTTGAAACACGTGCGATCATTTATAAGCCTGAATGACAAGCGGAGATCCACGATTTACCTAACGTCGTTGACGGCATTCTCTGGGTCACGGTGAAATACCGTATCGACGGCGAAGAACATATCCCTGCGGGATATGTTTAGCAGCCGATCGACGGTCAAAGAAGGAAAGAAAGTGAGGGGCTAATGAGGGCCACCAAGCGTGTACACGCCTGTGACCTCCATGCTTCACACGAACAGCCTCCGTGTCACAGCATACTCTGCTAACGCAGTTCTCGATGCACACGTGTTCACACCTACCACTCTATTCGTAAGTTTCGTTCGTTAATTACGCGTAATATTTACGCTGTGCCAGCCTGTTATTCATGCACGCGAGACTTTCGCACCGTCGCGTTACATTGCCGTCCGTAAAATTATTCGGATGTTTCGAACTTTTCTCGAGATTCGCGATAAATTTCAACTTTATCGCTGTCGTAAATCGGGAAATTAAATTTGCGGATGTTTGGTTTGTTCGTCTTGGGGGACTTTAGTTATATTTTAGGGATTCAGTGTGAATAGGGAGGTTTTATGTTGACAGTATCAGGATTGATAATTTTATGTTGATAACAGGTAGGGTTGGGGAGAACAAGGGAATTCGAGAATTTAGGTTAGGTTTTGGTATGTGAGTTTGGGAAGTTCAGAAGGGGATTTGGGGTTTGAGAGATACAGAAATTTGAGAGTTTACAGTTTCAGAAATTTGCTAATACGAATTGGGTTACTCAGAAATTTCGGAACTAGAAAAATTCTGAACTTGTCAAATCTTCCAAATCCCAGAATTCCACAAATTCCAAATTTCTCTGTTCCCAACTTCTCAGATTCTCAAATTGAACTACCCCAACTCTCCAAATTCCCAAATCCCCAAATACACTCCTTCCCCACCTTCTCATTCCCCCAAAACCATAACACCCGCTATCGAAATAGCAAGACTGATCGCCGTTCTTCCGATTTTCCTTCGAAGCCATCTTATTCGACTCGTCGCTTTCAGGGCTATCGTCCCGGTGAAATGAAATACGACCAAGGGTGTGTAGAATGGTCGTTTGCGTCCCTGGGGTATTTTTTTGGTGGCTCAGAACGAAATCAAGGCTGTACAGGGGGGCGTTTTGTACGGTCTCTATATGGCACCTATGTGCTACCGGTTGGGTAAAAGTGAGCCAACCTCGGACACCTATTTATGGTATGAACAAGAACAGATAAACAATGGACGCGGTTAAAGGGGGATGCGATGAAATTACACGTTCCTGGCTTTGCGCTCGCGTATCTTCGTGATAGTGCCTGTTTGTGTACACAGGCAATCATTCATACGAGTTGGGTGCAGTTTGAGTGCGGATAGTGCTTTCGAAAGAGATGTCAGTTACAGGACGTCTTTGTTATCGGGGTATGTGGCATTGGGCACGAAATTGTGAATTTGGGGCTGAAGGTTCTGCTTTAGGGATGTTGTAAATTTGGGGCTGTGGAATGGTGGAGAGTTTGCAGCTTTAGCGTCTGTAGAAAGTTCGTGAATGGAGAATTTGGGGTTGCAGGGATTTAGAGAGTTAAAAATTTGGGGCTGCAGGGATTTAGACAGTTAAAAATTTGTGAATTTAGAGTTTGAGAAATTAGTAAATTATAAAACTGAGGAACTGGTGAATTTTCAAATTTAGAGATTTGAAAATATCAGAATGTGTCTTCAAAATTGTGCAAACTCTTAAACCCTAAGAAATACGAACTATCCTGAGTCCTCAAAAAATTTGAGAATTGCTCATTAAAAAATCTAAAAATTCTTCCAAAATTCAGACCTCAAAAAGATATTTCAGAAGAACCCAGATCATATTTCACTGTTCGCAACATGTAGTGGTCTCGAAATGGACAAGTGGAATACAATTGTTGCGGCTCGAAGAAGAGCACGTTAGAATGGTGGTAGAAGGGCAATCAGTTTTGCTATTTCGTTACCAGCCGACTGGCTCCGTTTCTGGGGAAAAATACTGGCCAACTGGCGATGAAAGCTCGGCCGTATCATCGGTCCGGGAATGATAGCTAAGGATGTTCGTTCGAGTGAACACTGTAGATAACGTTCTTGGGACAATTAGGAGTCGTTGAGGGTACGAAGTAATTGGCACGGAATCGGATTACCCGGAATGTTAACAGAGAGGCTGACCGTTCGGCTGGAAATGTTCTTTGCGGGTCAAAAGATGGCCAACTACGAATAACACGATTTCGAAGAATAAGCGGATTTATTTTTACACGGTTTACCTTCAGAATTGGAAACTCGATTAAAAACCTCGGGTTAAATGTGATTTGGCAGGGCACACGTGTGATGATCTAATTTTTCTGACTTTGTTTGTTGTTCATTTACTTTTATGGAGACATTCAATTTTTCTCTACATTTATCCCTTAATAAGGGTTCAGGGTGTTTTTGTACTTTTTCACGGTAGTCACTAGGAAAGTAATGAATAAATATTTTTATATGTGGAATTTGAAATTTTGCAGTGTACAGAATATACATTTTGAAGAATGGAACAGAAAAGTTTAGTAGAATATGTACTTACCAAAGAAGGTATTGAAAACGTAGAGTAACTTCTTTTTACGGAATTCCGAAAGTGACATCTTGTTAATCTGCAACATAGAGAAACAAGAGGGTTGGTGAGTGTGCTCGTACGTCCATGGTGTGTCATGTTAATATTCATTTTCGATCGAATGGCGATCAGGGTCGATTGTCTCGACCGACCGACCCTTATTTTATCTCGCCAGTAAAAAGTAATCGTGGCTTGCTTTTATCGAGCTGCTTTGTACATCGCCTCGATATTTACAAGGACGTCGTGAAGACACAAAGTCAGCTTAATTCAGGTACACGGACAAGTGTTCAATGTTAAATCATCTCCGTGTATCACCGAATATACGTATATTCAAATAAATTATTAAAATTTCATTTCTTTGCTTGATTCGGAGAATTTCTTTGTTTTGTTGAATTTGGAAGGATTTTGGTTATTTGATAAAAAGGAGATTCAGACAAGATTAATTTTTGAGGTGATAAGTCGAGAGATTTAACGGTGGTGATATAACGCGAGGTACTACATAAAGTGTGTAATACACAATGTATGGCAATATATCGCGAGGTAATGTACAACGTATGAAAGTCTCACGAGTGGCTATATAACACGTGGATGTCGAATTCATGTTAATATACAACGCGTAGAAATGTAATGCGTTGCAATATAACGAATGGCAATATAACGCGAGGAAATACAAAATGTATGAAAGTTAAATGCGTGGCTATATAACAGTTGACATCTAATTCGTGGTAATATACAATGCGTAGAAATGTAACATGGCAATATAACACGTGGAAAGTCAAAGCGTGGTGATAAAATGCGTGATATTGTAGAAGTTCTTACATTTATCGGAGTGGAGAATTTGCAAAAAAGCTCTTTCCTTTCGCTATGGACCGAAACGACTACCGTACCGGTGTCGGATGCAACCCTTTATATAATAAGATTTAAAAGGTTTTCCTTATCGAAGATAAGATGTATGTTTGATTGTTCAATGACGCAAATTTCGAAGTAATGCCACGTGAATGCCGTAAATGTAATTTTAAATACATATAAAACATCAAAAATGTATTATTA
Organism: Megachile ligniseca; assembly: GCA_945859555.1. Taxonomy (NCBI): domain Eukaryota; kingdom Metazoa; phylum Arthropoda; class Insecta; order Hymenoptera; family Megachilidae; genus Megachile; species Megachile ligniseca. The sequence continues at coordinate 5,536,048 of OX243790.1, forward strand.
CCCGGAACGTGACGTAAATCTGTACGGATGACTCAAGTTGTATTCTTTTCTTCACCGTGCCATTGTCACAATCGACAATTGCCTATCGATTATAGCAGGATATTCACTGCAGAGCGGCATCGTAGCGATTTCAGAGATTACGTGTTCGGTGTGAATAATTTTCTACGATGGTAATTCCCTTTTATTAATAGCACCAAGTTATTATTTCTGACGCATTCGAATAGATCCGTAAAAAATCCACACTCCACGGTCTATGTTTATTCAGCAATTTATTTAAACGACGCGAATAATTTATGGAACTTTTAATAATTGCTGGGGGAGAATGTAATTCCGGAGTTTATCTGCTTTAGCCACCAGTCGTATTTTTCATTCGAATGCCTTTTTTATGGGGGTATATCTAGGGGAACATTTCACTGCTTCCTCCTTGTATCCACTGTATATTTAAGTGGAGAATTATCTGCAGACGGCTGCACGGAAATTATTAATTACAATGATAATTTAATAGTGGCTGATATTAAGTAGTCAGTTATAAATGTAACCAAAGTTTCAAGTTTCCGAATGAATTTACAAATTTTTATGCATGATCAAGTCCAAAAATCTCTAAATCCTTACACCTCCACATCCCCAAATGCACATCACCATATCTGAACCTCCCCAAATTCGAAAATCATACAATCTCCCGCCATAATGTACACCAATTAATCGGCCTGTATCTACAACGAATATAGAACAATAACACGTAATCAGCATCTACAGCAATCGATCGTAGGGTGGTACTTTTAGGAAAGCCACTGCCAACATCGTAATCAGTAGCAGTATCATTACCCGTCAAGGTGAATGTTGACGTCAATCTTCAGAGCAGTTAACATCATAGAATAATCTTTTCATTTCTTGATTCGGTTAGTTGATTGTATTAACAAGACAACAAGAAATGTGCATGAAAAACGTTTATACTCGATCCTCCATGTCTTTTATCCTATACGTTGTTTATTTATTGTTTAATGGAGCCATCAAGCTGGTTTCATCTATGAATGAAGATATGGTCTATTCAAGCGATCGCCGCGGGAGATTCATCGACGTCTAATACAATGATCAGTAAGTTGATTGATTAGTTGACAAGCTCAGTGGGATTGATAATTAACAACATTTGTTATCTTCTCAAGTAGTTTAATTGCAATCTCTGATCGCGGCGTTGATGATTGTTGCCAGATAGCGCATAGTGCGTCAATTATTCAGATACAGGTCAGAGATTTGGGGGAATTTTGAAAGGATTTGGGTTGGGGGGATTTGGGTGATGGAAAATTTGGGGTCTGGTTGGTGGATGAGATGGAAATTTGAGAAGTGGGATTTTGGAAATTTAGATATTTGGGAGATGGGAGTTGGGGAAATTGTAATTTGGGGAATTTAGAAATTTGGAAGCTTCGAAGTTGGGAAATTTGGAATTTGGAAATTTAGAATTTTGGAAGAGTGGAAGTTGGAAAAATTGTAATTTGAGAAATTTGGAATTTGAAAAACTAGAAAATGGGAAATTTGGAATTTGGAGATTTAGAAATTTGGAAAATTCTCCACTTTCCAAATTCCAAATTTCCAAATTTTTTGAATCAACCTTTCTATAAAATTCTAAATAACGTCCTCCCACAAAAACTTCATCACACATGATTTCCACAAAAAACCTCAACCTCGTCCTACCATAATTTCAATAATTCAATAAACCTCATAATTCCCCACCCTTTAAAATTCAATCAACCTCGTAAAATCTTTCATTTTCCCGCACAAACCCGTTCTAATCAATAACCCGTTCATTCAATCCGTTAAAAATTCGAAAATAACCGAGCCGGTGAAATAACGTATCAAAATTCGATAACTGCGTGAATAAAGTTTTTCCGTTGAAAACTTTCAACGGTTATCGCGAATCGATGAAAACCCCCGCCGCCTACGTAGCTGAAATAAACTAGAATAGCCATGAAGAAAAAACGAGAAATAACCGAATAATAAACCGATAAACTGTTGCGATTAAAATTCGGCAGCAGCTGGTAGATAAGGTAGTCGGGCGAGCAATATGGCGGTGCATCAGAGAGATCTGCAGTTAGCTTTAAGTCCATTGTTTCGGGGAACACTATGAACAACCTCGATTCCCTTGCCACGTAAAATAATACCTGAGATACTGCTACTACGTTGCAACCTCGTTATCTGTTCCTGCCGATACATCAACCTGTCAATATACTCAAAATATTCTCTATAGATCTGACGAGATAATGGTTACGGTTAGGAAAAACCGTTGCAACGTGGCTCATTCGAAATTCCGCCTATCAGTTTTGCTATTGTATCGATTTGATACGTATCGATTTAGTCTTTGATATGTTTCACTTGTTTTTATGGTGAAGCTCGTGTATCACAATGGCGTTCGAGGGTTGTGATATGGGGTTTTTGGATGTTTGGGGTCTTGGATCTTGGAGTTTGGGATTTTGGAAGGTTGGGACTTTTGGGGTTTGAAGGTGGGAGACAAGTTTTGGAATTTTTATTTGTTGCACTTTGAGAGTTTGACGATTTAAATTTGCCTGAAATTTTTAAATTAATATCAACACTCCTTCAACCTCCTTCAAACTTGCTCAAACACCCTCAAACTCCAAATTTGCTCAAACATCTCCACCCATTTAACTTTCTCCACTTAAATTGCCAAGATACCTCAAATATTTATATTAACAACAATAATTTAACTGACAATAAAGTTTCTTGGATTTCGCTAATAATCTTGATGCAACCTCATCGCAACACCCTGTATTAGAATTGTTAACCGATGATCTCCACGAAAAACACTGTTATAAAAATATGTCGAAACGTGGATTCAGTTTTAATTCAGTTCCCAGGATCCAATTTTAGAAATGAAATATTTGTCCGGTTTTTATCTGGAACACCTTGATGATAGGATTAGAGATAACAGAGTTGCCTAACGAAATCTTAAATCACGCAGAAAGTTTGCTGATGAAGTTCACTTCACGTTTCGTCGTGTTCGTAGTGTTTCAAAATTTGAATAGTGACTTTTTAGTACTATTTTCCTACAACCGAAAAAATATCTTGAAAATGTAAATTTTATTTTGTGACCATGTGAATTTCACCCATGAATACAAGTTGTTATATTTCACGAACGAAATTATCTTCGTTTTTAAGCTTGATGCAAAATTTCCGAGGTTAGCGGAATTTAAGGAATTATTTTTCCAAAGAGAATGTTAAATGAGAGTTTTAAAACTCTGCGGGAAATGTATTCACTTCGCCTTCTCATTTGAGACACCCTCAATGTTCAGTTTTCTCCTTTTAATCGAAGTCTACGAATTGTCGATCATTGATACTATTATGAAGCGATTGATTATGATCATTATTATGTTATAATCTACACCGTGTGTTTAAAAAAATTTGATACAGTGACAAAATTTTACACTTGTCTCCACAACCGAATTTTAATAAACAAAATTTCGTTCTGCGTTTTAATCAATTTTATTCGATTAAAATTTCATTGTTCACTATTTTGTTAATTATTCAACATTTCATTGTAACCTAACCTCTCTACATTTTATACCATAAATACAGCCACCCCAAAATGTCTTAGAGAAAAATATTTTGCAATAAACAAACAAATTTCGTATGATAATCACTCAATTTACTAACAGAAGAAGAGTTTGATATGCAGAGAGTTTACTTTCATGAACGTCATTAACGCCGGAATGAAAATTTTTAAACAGCGTGCAATAAAAGATATGACTCTTCGTGGGACGCCATTGTTGCATTGGTAAGTCGGAGTACTCCATCTCGGTGAAATAAAACCGTGCGTGACTGCAGTTATGGTTTTATAACAATGAAACGCCATAAAAACTGTTATTAACCTTTGCTTTGCAACATAATACTCGATGTGTAACAATTTAATAAATAACTAGACAGTTATTGGGGACGATAAATTCTAACTGCTTGTTTCAATGTTATTGGTTGTAAAGTACATTGTAGCATTATTGTGTAGTATTTTTTTATAATTTATTTAGTAATATTTATATTATTGTATAGTACTTGTGTAGTGTTATTTATTATAATTATTATATTACGTAATTTTTGTCTTATGTTTTGAATTAAATTTTTAATTCTGCTCATATTTATATTATCTAGTTATATTGCATAGTTTGTTTTATAGTTGTTCATACAGTATCAATGAAATTTATAAATAAAATTTGTATGGGTTCTGAATAAATTGTTTTTAGAAAATAATTGAAATTTATCTCAACGTCAGTATTAAATTATTTTAATTTGAAGGCACAAAATAACCTAATTCATGATACATCAAATAGCGATTTTTGTAATAAAATTTAATATTCCGAAGTTAGCAACCGCGTTCGAGGGAAATTTAAAATTCAGAATAGAAGCTTCGCTAGAAAAATTTCAAATAACCCAGCATGTATATTCATTAGAAAACAGAATTTTTCCTGTTCCCTCGATATCGTCTAGTAAATCTTTCATGTAACTTGGAAAATAACCCGTAAACAACGAGCAATGAAAATACAATCGTACTCATTCAGATTATTCTGTCGGTTTTGTTGAAATGGAAATGGGGATACAGAAAGAACGACCGCGAGAAATATTTTAACATTATTCCTTTTTTTCCCCGCTAACAGCTACGAAGATTTTATCTACAAGAATATCGAATTCACGAATAGTTCCTGGGGGAAATATACATGGGATTATCTGACAAGTAGTGCAAGAATTTATAGCGAGGTTGTGTCGTTAGATCCTTATAAACTTTAGTTTGATCACTTTGTGAATCCAAAAATTACAGATTAATTTAAGAGGTATTGAATTTTTGGAAGTTAGGAAGCTTGAAATTTTAATATTTCTGAATTAACTTTTTGTATAAAAAATTGTAAGTTTGGGAAATGAATAAAATCGAAAATAGACAAAATTGAAAAGCTTGCATAAAAATTTGAAAAACTATCTACTATAGTATTAAAAATATTGAAAAATCTACAGTTGGCAAGTCTAAATTCAATGCAACATATCTGCAACGAGAATTTAGTTACAGAACTTAATAGAACTCGGACAGTTTAGAAAACGTACACAGTGCAGTTGATGAAGATATTAAAGTTTCGTTGAAGCGACATATGTCACGCAGTATCGTGTACATTTAACTTCCTCTGCCTTTAAATCGGTCTTTGTACTTGGTAAAATTAATAAACGTCCACAAGTTAATTTTTACTGTATTCCGTCCACAAGAGTAAATTGTTCTTAACATTCTCTACCATACAAATTGAACGAGGTTTAATTGCTTTCCAAATTTAATAATGTTTCTCCACGTCGTCAGAGATCATGAAAATAATTGACATATAAACACAATTTCTTGGAGAACGCTGTTTACGTTCAGGAAATAGAACCTCGGTGATAAAAAGGCGCAGGATTCGCAAGATGTAATTTACCTTGTCAGAGTACGTAGCCGGGAAAGAAAACAAGACACAGGGAGAAGACTATGAATCACGTAGGATACCCGGAGATGAAGAGAACGTTAATGCGTGTGTCATGTAATGTCAGTCAAACGTCCTGCTAATTGTGTCATGTGATACGAGAATCGAAAATAATTCCAAATGAGGTCCAGAATTTGGTTACTTGATATTACTCTTACTCATTTGTCATTTCAGTATACAAGGTACAGAGTACCTAGTTTGATTTACTGTGACTGAAATCTGAAAACGTGAAACTTCATAAAAATTCATTAAAAACCGTTTTTCACTTGATTAGAAATTAGTGATAAGTGAGTTTAGGGTTGAAATGATATTTCTATGAATGTAACAGCAATTTGTATTGCATTGAATAATCATAGAAATAGTCGCAGTTTAATTATGTAGAACGGTGAGAAACATTTTGCAATTTGAACATTAATTATCTGTAACGCGACGGGCTTATCACCAGATATTTCGCTGGTTCGCTTTCGGCATTTAATTAAAATCATATTCAATTTTCATGGAATGTGTCCACTGCTATGGTCGGAATGGTTCTATTGTCTTTTCAATTTCGTCGCGTGAAAAATGAGGGGAAATTCGAGAAACTGTCGATGAATTTTACTGTACGGGCTTTTAAACCTGGAGTTAATACGATTTATATCGTGCTTTCAGCTATTTTGGCATTTTTGGAATTACAATTTTTTTAATTTTTTAATTATCAAATTTCTAATTTTTTAGATCTCAGTCAGGTTTATTTTTCAGAGTAATAATTTTATAATTGTACTAATATTTTTTTATGTTCATATTTATTACAATTTAATTTAATTTTTCAGGTATAATTTTCCTTGTTCAATTTTATTTAAGAGGGTATCACTGTGTGGGGACTATTAAGATAATTATTTAATAGGACATCATGAAGTTTAATTTGTTGGTCGAATCCATGCAATTTATTGTAATCCATATTAAACATGTAATCTCCGAATTGTTTGGTAATCTCTGCTTGAAAAATATATGAAGCATCTGATTAAAGCACACATTCAATGGCGCTGTAATTGCGAAGCGTTTTTCCGTCAGAAAGTTGCAAATAAAAATCAACTGAAAATTGATATACTGGGGATTTGCATTTAAAATGCGAATTTGCGATGAATATTACTTTTTACCGGTTAAACACTTGCATTACATTTTCTCGTTGCATAATAAATACAGATAATAATTATTTATTATTGAACAATATTTCAATAGTGATATTATAGGCACCCACTTTTTATAATATATAGTATGTTAATTATAATGTTTAGACTATTGGAATATTTAGATATATCATTGATTATTTTTGTTTTACAATATTTTTCAATGAAAATATAAACCTAACCTAATGGATATAAGAGTCGATATTTAATTACGATATCGATCGATATCAGATAAATACATATTTTATAATCACAATGTGTGAATTATTATAAATTTCATGTTTACTGTATCCCTCGTTATTTGCAATGCATAATTATTCCTCCGAATATTTACGCACGGATTATTACTTTATTTTCCCAACATCGACACTTACACGATTAATCGCACAGATTTCACTTCTCGAATTAATACGTAACTCTACACCGTTTTAATTACAGTCGGATGAAATCGAAACTGATACATATCACACGTACCGTTCTGTTTTCATTTATTCGTTACGATGCGATTATATCTTCAATTTCACGGAAAATGTTCTTGATCGTCGCAGTTTCGTCCAACCACGTAAACTAAATTTCATTCCATTATTCCACGATTGTTTCGGACCTTTAACAGCCTTTGAATAATTGAGGTTACCTGTGTTCAATCATGGAGATATAATTCTATTTTTCATATGGTGCCATTGCATTATTTTTTTTAATTCAACTTTCAATAGTATTAATGTTTTGCGGGGCGATATAACGCGAGGAAACTGCAAGGTCGCACAACGGGATTTGATATGTTGGCATATGGCTATGTAGCTCATAAAAATTTAACATGTGGTGATTCAACGCGTGATATACTATTACTTGATAATTCAACGCGTGATGTACTATTACTTGATAATTCAACTTGTGGTGATGCAACGCGTGCTGAACCAGCGTGTAATAATTTAATTGGTGGTAATTCTACACGTGATGATTCGACATGTGGTAATTCCACATGTGGTTATTCGACGCCTGCTGGTCCAGTACATAATAATTTCACATGTGGTGATTCGACGCGTAGTGATCCAACGCGTGGTAATCCAACGTGTGGTTACCCAACGCGCCGTAATCCAACGTGTAGTAATCCAACGCGTAATAATCCAACGTGTACTAATCCAACGCGCCCAAATCTAATGCATAGTATTCCAACGCGCTGCAATTTAACCCATAACGACCCAACGCTAATCTATTTTGTATCTACATCAGATACATACCAAGGTACATACATTACACTCCCTATATTCTGGTTACTATACAGACATCTTCTATAACCGCAACCCATGTTCCGAATGTGTTGTAGCACTGACCCTGCTCCATAGCGGAATAATCATGATAAACGGAGCTCTAGGTAAGCTCCGCGTTAAATAATTTGTATAATTAACCTACTTTCTTGTTTTTATCATGCACAATGCATTGTAGTCTGGTCTTCCGAAATACAATTCATGTAACAACATTGCAGTTCAAGTAAAACTAGAAATGTTCTTGAATTTGCACACCAAATACTTCTGACATTTTCAGCCGTCGATTGACGCAGAATCCCCCGTGCGAACGATTCAATTTTTGCTTGAATGTAAAACGAGAAAATTTCAATTACGGTTTAACGCATCAATCGTGTTTTCATTTATGAGAAGCGGGGCTGCATACCACGGGTTTCAATTTTCTCAACGATAATCTGTGCCGAAGCAACGATAAGTGCTGCCCTCTAAATCCTCAAAAGAACGAAATGGCGTTCGTGCGCTTGTATCCATCGTCTCTACAAATGAAAACTCAAACGCGAAAGCCTCTTATTTCGACGAACTCAGGCAAAGGAATGAGAGTGCAAATTAAATTGCATCCCTAGCAGACAATAAAAAATACAGAGGACCTTAGCGAACCACTACCTTTTGATTATTCCAAATGCTACCCGACCGTGGAACCCCATTCTTACGCGGGACATTGTCGTTAATAAAATAGTCCCTTTTGCATCTTATTGTTTCGTTCGTTCGATGGTGTCTCATAAACTAGACATCCGTCGCAGGAGTTTAATAAGAACCGGATTTCATGGGATGTCCAATAACTCGCCGACTGTCGTTGATGACCGATCGTATAAACAAAACGTTTGCAATTCCATTCGGAAATTGGATAACGAATGTTTTATGATGCTTTTAACGAATAACGCGAATTTATGGCTAATCGTTTATCTCGCCTTTTTTGTTTATCTACGTGTGCCGGAGGAATTAATCAACCCAATTCGAATCGTCAGACTGTTCAAAATACGATAAAAATTAGTGAGAACCGTTTGGTTATTTTTATAGTGCAGTTGTAATTGATATTTGATATTTATTAAAATTGATGATGTATTTGTATACTTATTAATTAGCCTGTAGTTTATTTATTTAGTATATTTTATCCTTTGCACTACAATATCGTATCACACTCGTGATGAATATTACAATTTGGATGTGATAGACTCAACATGTGGTGAGACAATGGGTAGTAATCGAACGTGTGGTAATCGAACGTGTCGTTATCCAACGCCTGATTATTTAACACGTGGTTAACGAACGCGTGGAAATCCAACGCGTAGTAAATCTACGTGTAGTGATTCAACGCGTAGTAATCCAACGTGAGGTAATCCAATATGTCGTTATCCAACGCGTAGCTATCTAACGGGTGGTTACCCAACGCGTGATAATCCAACGCGTCACTACAATTAAATTTTGCGTTCAATTGTGATTGTAATCACCCTAATCAAGTATGAATAACGTATCTAATATTTTAACTTTCTTCAGTTGTCTTCACGTTGTGGAAATAAGTAGCAGTGAGTAACAGTCCAGAAAGTTGTAGGTTAGGTTAATGTCAGTGCTTATGTGGGTTTAGTGTACGACGTATAAACTTTCAGTTGATTAAATATTTATTAAAATAGTAAACACAGTCATGTTTATTTAATTAAATAATTATTCATGTGGGTTTAGTATCTATGCATGATACTACATCTAACCACGCGCAAAATTTGAGTGAAACTTGTGACGCAAACGTCACGCGCCTCTCCCGCTAAATGAATTAAATTAGAGGATTGACGTGTGCCGTGCGTCACCAGGGAAGCACAGCATTTATAAGATCAAGATAAAACGTATTTTATTTATGAATTACCACGAGTTTATTGAACGTTTCTCTACTCAATTCGTAAATCATCCTCTTTTGTCGAGGAGATTATGTTTACAACTAAAATTAAACTTCCATTACCTAACCACTAACCTGATCTACAATATTAAAACAGGCAAAGAAAGTTGAAATTTTATGTTTTATATGCCTGTGAATTTAATAGAACTCAATGTTTCCACACTTTTTATTATACTTTCAGCGATGTAAACAGCGTCCGGTGATTACGGTGATCGAACAAATAAGTTCATGGCGAAATGCTTGTACGGAAATCTCCCCGGCCATTAAGAATTGAAAGTTGTTTGCAGGAGGCGCTCGTGATATTGACAGCTGACAGTTACAAAATTGGAAGACTGCGAAACTTTGCAATTACTAGTTTCCGGCAAGATTGCTGATAACTAATGATGTGACGTTTCGCAGGAAAAATAAAGGGTCCACCGGAAGACGTTTATTTTGACGTTTTGATAAATTCTGACGGTAATTATACTTTATTACGCTTCAACCGGTGAAGATTGGTCGTTATTTAAACAAAAATTAATTGCTGTTTAATGAGTATTAATGGTCATTCGAATAATTTCACCGAATTTCAAAATTCTGCTCCTTCTCCTTTTGCCTTTTCATTGATGTGTTGCAATATGTACATATGTGTCATTCACACATATGTGCATGGTGCACATCATCATTTGGTGTACATGTATGCAATGTGTTTTATGAATGAATATGTATGTCCAAAAATGTTCTACGAAAGAATACATATGTGTGTATATGATCGATGTCAGAATACATATGTGCACATATGTCCCATGAAAGATTACACATATGCCCTATGAAATATACATATACGTACGTTCTATAAAACAATACATACGTGTACATGTACATACATGAATATACATATGAATACATACATGAATATACATATGAATACATACATTAGCGAATCACGCGAATATCAGTCCAAAAAGCAAGTAAACACTCGCGTTCTAGCAAGCAATAGTTAATTAAAGACGAGTACAGTTAATTTTCTGAATGTTAATTCGGGATAAGACCGCGCGAATCACGCGTCATTTATCGCCAAAGAGGCAAACTGGCAGCAACAGCGATTACGAAGCACGTGCAGAACTTCCTTAGCCGAGCTAAGAAGCTTACTAAATTACGGTTCATGATTCCAGCCGTTTATCCGTGGCAACGATGCCTCGCCGTCTCTACGACATCATGAAACGTCGAAGAATACTGCGAAACTGTCACGTGGATTCTCTTTTCAACGGTAGCTACGCGGCAGCTGCACAAGATTTACGTGCAAACGAGCTCTAACGATTTCACCCTACTCTTCGTATTTCTTCGGTTTTACCCTTCCTGGGAAACTACCGATTCTTATGATTTAATGAACATTTCGTTCTTGTTTGCATTTGGCAAATTTTATTCTTGAATTTTTAACTAGAAATGTTATACCGTCTAGTCAGCCTTGATGGCCTTAGCTCACTTCCTGTTTTATTGCGTACGGTGGAATCTATTGTTATTTTACGTGCATTTTATTGTCTGCCGTTTATATAGGTAGACGTGTTAGGTGTTCTATGGAAGATTTTATGGGCACTGCAGAGCACGAGAGAGCTGTTGGGTACTTTTTGTATTGTAGATTTTAAGTTTTTAGAAGTTTTGCAAGTTTAGAAGTTTGCAGATTTGGATTCAGGATTTGGAGGGGTGGGAGTTTGGGAGGGAGGACATTTGGGGATGTGGAAATTTAGGGAGGTGGGAATTTGAGGATTTGAGAGTTTTGGAATATTTGGAGAATTTGGGGAGATGAGAAATTGGGGATTTGAGGGTTTAGAGAGATTAGAAATTGGGGGTTTCAGAACTTGGGGAAATGAGAAGTTGGGGATTTGAGGGTTTAGGGAGATTGTGATGTTGGGAGTATGAGAATTTGAGGAGATGGGAATTTGGGGATGTGAGAATTTGAGGAGATGAGAACTTGGGGATTTGAGGGTTTAGAGAGATTAGAAGTTGGGGGTTTGAGAATTTGGGGAGATTGAAATTTGGGGATTTGAGGACTTGGATAGATTAAAACTTTGGATTTGAGAATTTAATGAGATTGAAAATTGTGGTTTTGAGAATTTGTGGAGATGTGAATATGGGAAAATGAAAATCTGAAGATGTCAGAATTCGAGGTGTTTGAGAATTTTAGTATACATATAAAGAAATGGGAATTTAGGAACTTGGGTATTTGAGAATTCGAGGATTTAAGGATTTAAAAATTTGTGTCTAATATAACAGTAAAGTATAAAAAAGTATAAGCCATTAATATGCATCCTCAAAAGTTAAAAATATCTGTGTCTATAGTAAAGTTTCACAGGTAAATGAAAACCTCTGCAATAATCCTTCGCATCGTGACATGTTTGTAATTTGTAAGATTGATGCTTTATTCATTATATCCCTAGCGGTTGCCACCGTATTATAATGTCTTTTTCTTAGTTGTTGGATAATGCAAGGCTGTGCATTTAATTTCCCGTCCATAATGGCCGATATAATTTCTTTCTACTGAGGTCATCTGATAAATAAGATTTATGCAAGGATCTTATCACTGCAGCTGATGTGAACCACCGGTACCATTGTTGAATTCAGGTAATACCGGACAACTTGAGTAATAACACTTACAAATTTGCACGAAATTTCTCCTTTAATCGTACCTTTCTTCTTGTTTCAATTTGTCGTTAAATCGTCTTACTGACATTATAGTAAATCAACATCGACAAAATCAAAGATCAAATCTAAAAAGGTCACGTTTCTGCGATCATAAACATACTCTAATTTTTTCAAACATTTTCGAGCTAAACGCGTCAGCAAATTTCATCGAAACGTGCTGCGAATTTCAAGGAGAGAAAATTTCGTGTTTACCAATTCATCCGGAAGATAATGAGGTAATTTAATAGTGGGTGTTGCACCTATCGCTATAAAACGGGAGATAGTTCCGTGTCATTCCTTTATTGCAGACAATTAAACTCGTCAGCGTGGGGACGACTTTTCTTCCGCGGCGATTTCGTAAGTTCGCGAAAAGTTAGATTGCGAATTTCCAGCTGGAAGTGTATCGGCTGACGAAACGCAATCGAGCGAGATAATTGAATAAGGGTACTTGCTGTTCATACTTCATGCGAGCAACGAAACTCCAGTCGGTCCGACTAGTTAATTTCCGGCTACCTAATTTCTTCAACGGTGACAACCGGCTGAAATTAGGATCCTTGCGCTTCGCTAATTGTGCAGCCTCCTTGGGGGACTCTACTTTTTATTGGAGCGACGCTTTCGACGGGCGACAGCTGGTGACGTTTGAGTGACGAGGAATTTGAGGTCGAAAATTTGAGAATTTGGGGATTTAGCAGGTTGAAAATTTGGAGATTTGGGGATTTGGGGATTTGGGGATTTGAGAATTTGGGAATTTAAGAATTTGAGAATTTGAAAATTTGAAAATTTACGATAACTTAAAATTCAGCATCTTCAAGTAACATCTTTGAAGTAGTCAAAAGAAAAATTGTTGTCTTTTTAATTCTCTTCCAGTTTTCTAATTTCAACATGTTCCTCCTTCCACGATCGATATAAGTATCATCACTTAGGGAGTGCAGAATCCTTCGAAATGATTAAAAACGTGAAAATTTCATGAATCCGATAATTAATGAGGCACATCTGTGCATCTGGTTCCATTCTACTTCAATCAAACTGCTTGTCAAATACGTATTGATATATTGATGCAATTAACGTAATTGATGAAAACGTTCTTTACTAATCAATTCACACAATTCAAACAATTCTACATTCTACTTCTTATATCACTTAAAGAATCGACGTTTTAAATTAATAATTGTAATTATGACAATAATTAATAATTATTTTAATCACAACATTTCACTAATTATTTTATGTAATTACTAATTGCACTATAATAAACTGATTAATTATTACAACATGTGATTAGTGAAATTTGTAAGTATAATAAAAATACTTGCCACAATTATGCCAACAAAATAATGAAATTTAACTCCACAAATTTTTTTTATAAAACACCTGTACAAAAATGAAATAAGTTGGTAGAATTTAGATCTCGAGCAATTACATTAATTATTAGCGAAATTAATGAAAGCTCGCATCTGCCGTTTTCAACGGTTAATTAAATTTTAATTTGCAAAAAAAAGTTTCTGCGACATGTTCGAGACTATTTTAACTTCGAGACGATCGAATTCCAGGAATATTCAAGCGGATTTCGCTAAAGATTGAGAGGAATAAAACGCTATTGGGGCTGGAAAATCCATTACTGTACATAATCCATGCATTTACCCTCAGCGACTACCAATTCTTCGGTAATTTATTCAGCAGCACGTTTGCAAAGTTGCGTTGTTGTTCACGTTTACGTCGAACGTCTCTTTTATACGACGAAAAAATATCTGAATACAAAACGTGTCTCATATAGAAAATTATAAAAATCACTTTCCGTATACGTTTCACTTTAATCGTGGAAATGAACACTGTTAGACTATTTACAAATTCCTTTTTCTTTGTACAAGAAACATTTTCTGGACGTGCAGTGAATGACTTCATGCCATTGAAATGACCTTGAATGACATTTCAAGGTCAACATAATGTAGATCAATGGATTCGTACATTTAATATTAAAAATTATTTTAAAATTTATTACTTAACACTTGTACTGCACGTGTTCACATTTTCCATGATTTTTTTTCACGTTTTTCCCCAATTTTGTAAAATTGTCCGATTAAATTTAATGACTACGAAATTAGACTACATTAAACAACTGCCACTCAGACGATGGAACACTTATGTTAATATGGAAGAACCGGTGTCAGAGAACTCAAGGCACCCTAAAGCTGGTTAAGATCTTCATAAATGTACAAACACAAATCAGAACTGTCAAATCTGGCCACAAACGTAACTCAAACAAAACCGCCGTTCAAAGAAGCTATTTTTGAGGAACGGTTTACTCTATCTGCTTATGACGAGACCTTTTCATGGGAAACGTTTAAAATTTCGGACGTTTAACCGCGTTTTTCATGATATTCTCCAAAGTGGTTCTAGAACGGCAAATCACAACAGAGGCCTTCATAAATGTTTCCCGGTCACATATTTTCCGGGATTTACGATTTGCTTTTTTTACTTAAAGAGAGTATTAACGGACCGTGCTTACATTTTTCGGACAGATAATTGATTTGTTGTGGGGAGGAAAGAGAACGAAATTCCTACGTTTTGAAATTTCTAAATACGTTCTTAAATTTATAAATTGGCACGTTTACAAATTCCTAAATTTTTAAATTACTAAATTTTCAAAAATTTTCCTAAATTTCCAAATTAATAAATTTCTATACAATGTAGAAAATGTAGACAACATAAAAATCTCGACATTACCAAATTCCTAAATTTGCATATTAAATTTCCGAATGAATATAACCTCGAGTTTCCATATTAATAAAAGTCTCAATCATTTTCCCGCTATTTTTACGTAACAATCTCCACTTCATATCAGGTGTTCAAATTATACCGGTGACATGTTTTTATGTTATCGGACTCGTACACTGTACAAAATTACGTAAAGATTGTATAACCGGTACTTTTGCGTGCTATCGTTATATCTTCAGCGGCAAATTAACCCTTTTACTGCTAAGAGCAGCTATAATCACGCATCGTTGAACGCTCACTATGTATAAAATCTCCAACTATAGTCACCCACCTTCCACTGTTAACGGCGACAATAGTCAGCCGCCGTTGAATACTCGTGTTGAGAATGACTTTTATGCGTTATACAAGAAAAGAAGAAATTCTATAGGATAAATAAAATGCTGTTTCATTCCTTCTTTGCCTTTCTTGCTTGCAGGCGATCGAAAATTCATTTAATAAATTGTCAGCCATTTGTATCCTCTTTTGTGTGCACTTCTGCATTTTTCCATATGTGTCATATAACATGAATTCATGTAAATTATCAAAATCCTGAATTACTCAGAAAAATTTGATATAAATTTTGCGAGAGCCAAACAGCGTTTCGTAAACGCAGAATGTTGTCACTCGTAACTACTTGCTAACAGGTCCCCAGTTAGCCGAAGCGTTTTCGCTCGTAAATTTTCGGGAGAATTAGTATGTTCCGTGCTTTATTTCCACCGAAATATCCGCTAATTCGCCTGTATCGTAGTTCCGCGAATTGTGATTAATGGCGCTGACTGCTTTATCTCCATAATCGAGATTAGCATAATTATCAGCTCGGTAGGACGTTGCCGCGTTTTCGTGCAAATCTGATCGACGAAATACGTCAGTTAACCGTGCATCTCGTATCTTGCTTATGTTCCGTGTACTGTAGTCATCCTTGATCTAATTCCAAACATAATTTCTCATCTCATTGTACTATTTTTCGCTTATCTATGCGATTGTCTGTGCTCTTGTACAGGGTTCATCTAACTTGGTCATATAAATTATTTGAGTGTTTATTGTTCGAACAAATATTTTGTAAATATTGGACGATATTAACACTTCATGGATGTTTGATGATCACTTATCATTTAGGACAAGGTTGACTTGGTGTCAATTTGACTTAGGGTCAATTTGAATTAGTATCAGTTTGACTCATGATCAATTTGACTTAGAATCAGACTTAGAATCAGAGTTAATATCACTTAGACGTAAAATCAGTTTGTTCATAACCACTATCTTAAAAATGATAAAATTTACAAATTCAAGACACTTTCAGCACCTCCAAGATCAGATTTCCCCAATATTTAATTTTGAAAAAAATTACCACAAAAGAATACCAAACATCACACAAGTACTAAAAGATTTGACCCCAAAAGTCCCAATTGCAAAAGTTCCATTTCTCCGCAGAGGTGTGATTGCTCCAGGATTCGAAATTAATTATCGGCGACGTCACGATGTCTCCCCGGTTGTGACCCAACGAAAACAACTTTCTAAGCTTCCGTTGTTACATTGAAATTCCGAGGAGGGTTTCTAAGCAATTGAAACTACGTCTGGCATCGGACGCCATACCCCTTTTACGTTGTACATTGTTGTACAAACGAGCCACAAACCGGCGGTCCCTGCGCCTAATGATCGATCGAGGTATCTCGAACGAGCTTCGACCATTAAATTAATCGGTCACCTTCAAAAACCGACTGCCTTGTCCTTTGTACCTTCATCGACCCGGTCTGTGTTTCTGACACAATACGGAACCGACAGTTCGAATATCTAAATAACGTGCTGCCCTCTTCCCCCTTCATCTATCGCTATATTTTATCTGTCGATGTACCGACTTGTTTGAACTCAATTTTAAATACGTTTGATACGTTTGAACACTGCAGCACATGAAGTGATCGTGCGTTTTCATGGTTCTTAAACAGCGACGTACCGATGTCAACCCACGAGGTGGCGCGTGAACAGGTTGTTTAGAGCTATTGGTCTATTGGAACTATTGGTAAAGCAAATATAACTTGACAAGTAAAAGATACAAAATGATAACTTGTAATTTTTTATAATTTCATTAATTTATAAAGTCACCAATTTATCACAAGCTAACTGAATTTCGTAGTAGCAATTTATTTGTGATATTAAATGCTCTATCACTTGTAAGTGTAATAAGAATTTATTTAATAAATTATAATTGGTAATTTATGTGATAAGTAATATCACATCAAATATTTAAAATAGAAGCTTTACGATATATTGCAGGTTCAACAGCACATAATTATTACACGTATGCATAAACGTTCATAATTTAATAATCAGTTCAAGCTTCATCAACCAGAGCTAAGGCTCTGTTTAAGAGCAGGCATTATATCTCGAGCCCACTTATTGTCAGATGCAAATTCCTTTGTCTCTGTATAATTCGCTCCGCGACAAAAAAGATCAGTCCTCCACTGATATTCTCGCATTATATCAGCCTCTAATCACTTGCTCCTTTATCCTTGTCCAGAGCAAACTGAATTAATAGGTCTGTCCTTTGCTTATGAACTTTAGTTTACATATTTTGTTAATTCACACATGAGTTACATATTTTGTTAATTCACATTAGTTACATATTTTGTTCATTCACATTAGTTACATATTTTGTTGATTCACACATTAGTCACATATTTGTTGAATCACACATTAGTCACATATTTGTTGATTCACACATTAGTTACATATTTGTTAATTCACATTAGTTACATATTTTGTTAATTCACATTAGTTACATATTTAGTTGATTCACACATTAGTCACATATTTTATTAATTCACACATTAGTTACATATGTTGTAAAACCGAGGATAAATTAGTTGTATCTAATTTCGAAGGAAGTTTAAAAATAACTTGACCACCAGAATGTTTCAAGGTGCATAACCTCAAAGGAGTAACTTCGATCATGAACCCGTTTTTTATTAGTCATAAAAGTTAGTACCTATACCGCACAGTTTTCGAAACTTTTCAACCCTTGAAAATGAGTCGTTCATTCTTCCGAGCTAGAAGCATTTTTAGTCAGAAGCAAACAATTCGAGTTAGACTCGAACTTCCTGGCCAACTATCTACTAAAGTACATCGAGTGTTTAATGGCAGAGTAAATCTGGAATAAACACGAAGAAGTTTAGATGCTTTCACAGGTGGCAACCATTTTTGTTGGGAGTGAAGTTGGAATTCAACGAACCGGGCTATTTGTATCGTATTGTTTCATCGAAATTCCGAAACAAGTTATCTGCACTTTGTCTTTGATTATTGTAGATTAATTTTTCACAATTTTTATGTGGGAAATTTTATTTATAAAAAATTCGTTGCAAATCATTTTTATTTTGAGAAATGGATGTTTTAAGAAAAATTAAATGTGGCAGCTTATATGTTATGTTAATTGTATTTTATCTACGTTAATTATGTAAAATATGTAATTTCCAGTTCAAATGTTCAAACAAAAATTTAAGATCCCTGAATGTTCACTTTGTAAAAAAGCTGCATAAAAATGTCAAATATTCAGCAAAATTCGCAATCACTTTCGTCGACCATAAAAATCAATTTTGTACATAAATATTTGCTAACGTGAAAATAAAGTGTGATATCTGCGATTGAAAATGCTGCTTTGCTTTTTAAAGCAAACCGTGCAGTTTATCGAAAGATTCGAGGAATATCGAAAAATGGTAAAATGTACAAAGCACAATCTGTACATGTAGATGTGACATTTCGATTCCACGAAAAATTGTACAATCTTTTAAATTCCAAAACCACAGGAAATGTCGAACATCCGAAAAATCTGATCGGGCTTTTCATTATTGATCAGGCAAATGGGACGCTGTGGAATAACCTTACAATATAAAACGTGTAATGCATGTTTAAATTTTCGATATAAAACAAATATGTTTAAACTGACATTTCGAAACGAGGCAAATACGTGTATGTTTAAATTTGCAATATATTTATGTTTTCGATGTAACATAAATACACTGTGCTTAAAATTTCAATGTAAAACACATATGTTCAAATTTTCAAGACATAAAGTATTAATCAATAATACTAATGAAACAATTGAACTTGTATCGATATGGGTTATTTATTTTTGCATTAACATTAATCATTGAAAAATGTAATTTACAAAAATGAAGATTATATATTTATTCCAGAATTATTTCTACCAGAAACTCACTGAGTAGTTTCACGAAATGTCCTTTAACATTATAAATTTTTATTAAAAGCTTCACTATCCTAATTTCAATTTCACAAATGGAATTATTTTCAAAGTCCAAAATGAAAAATATCCAAAATATTTTATTATCACCGTTTCCCCAATAATTGTTCCGTGAAATAATTTCCAACAAGTTTCAACGAAATAATGAATAAAATAAAAATGGACGATGAAAATCTATCACGCGGTATATGAACGTTGTTCATCTCGATTTTTCGCTCGACGTTCGCTATTCTCTCTTACAATTTTCAGCTTTATGGATTTCACTGACTGCTGTTATTTTCAAGATATTTTTTTCTCCATTCAGCAGGACAGAGGAAATGTTTGCTGGATCCGCGACACGCTCGTTCAAACCACTTAAAAATGGACACCGGTGTCACTTTGAATAGCACATTCCCTGTTTTCGTTTTCGAGTGCGTCGAACGGAACGCTGTACATTCGTACAAAATCGAATTCCCCCTTTCTAGCACATTTTCGCACGAAGTATTACTTTGTTAGCGAATGAACAAACCGAAAATTATTCCTGTCTCTTATTTTATTTACATTCGAACGTTTATTTAATTTCTTTTATTTTGTTCGATTTTGTGGTGAATTTGTGTGGTGTCATCGGGAGATTCTATCCAATGCAAGCTGAAGTGTTGAACAATTTAGTTATTTAACAATTTCCTGACTTTTTTACGATTATTAATTTTTGAAGTTACAAATTTTCAAATTTTTAAGGTAGCAAGTTTACAAATTTCTAAGATACCAAATTTCCTAATTTTGAAATTTCCAAGTTATCAAATTTCCTAATTTCCTAATTTCCTAATTTCCTAATTTCCTAATTTCCTAATTTCCTAATTTCCTAATTTCCTAATTTCCTAATTTCCTAATTTCCTAATTTCCTAATTTCCTAATTTCCTAATTCCTAATTTCCCAATTCCTAAATTCTCCACTTCCTAAATTTCCCAATTCCTAAATTCCCTCTACCTAAATTCCCCCTTCCTAAATTCCCCCTCCCTAAATTCCCCCTCCCTAAATTCCCAATTTCTAAAATACCAAATCTCCAAATTACCAAGTACCTACATTTAAGTCCCCCAAAATAGACCCTAATTTCAGGAGCACGACATATGTATCCCAAACAAAAATCAGCTGAATGTTATTACCCAAAATAATACAATCCAATGCAAATACAATGAAATCACCACAAGAATTAAATGAGTCAGATACCAGTGTTATTACCAGAGTGACGTCTTTGGTCAAGCATTCTTATCACGAACATTGATTAAATTTTAATCTAAAACGCAGTACAGATCTTAATTTTGCAATTGAATAATTAAGAGGATCAATTGCTTTCTGTTTCCAGCGTCCACGTTCACCAGCCCACGGTTTTCTTTTTTATTACGGTCACAAAGTACAATAAAGATGCTCGAGGCACGTTACTCCATCCCTAGATTGCTTTTAATCTAATATTACACAAGCTTAAGAGCTTATTATGAATTCAATGTTCGTGATCGTCTGACATAGACTTGGATAGATTGGATTACAATCGTACAGCATCTAACGAAGTTAACGTTACGTGCTTAAACTCTTTGCGCGACGAACGCTTTTAGAAACATCTCATTTGTGTGTGAAACTTGATAAAAATATCGGGACAAACTCTGACATTTACTGTTTCTTCGTTGCCGCCAAATTTTGGTGTTAGGTTAGGTTCGGTATTATTAGCTTTTAATATTAGGTTCAGTATTTTCAATATAACATAAATTTTTTTAAATTGAATTATGTCTTGGATCACGTTTGTGATTAAATAAGTATGCTATGATCAATTAAATAAATAATATACGTTCTGAATAATTAATTAAATACCGGGCTGCATTCAAATAAATTGTTATTGCTCTGTAAATGAAAGATAATTGATAAAAGGTAAAAAGCAACCCGTGCTTTTGAACGCGACACCGGTAATCCAACGGTTTTTAATGAATTTCATCGATGAAGTTTTACGTTTTCAGAGCATCGGAAATCGTAGTAAATCAAACATTTTCGATATCGATGTTCAAATCGCTAAACGGAGCTGAATCGTTATCGAACGACTGCAAGTAGATGAAAATTTATTTATGCTTGTTTACCTCTGTCGACGTGTGTCCTACTTTTTTTTTTCAATAAACTTTGATATCGGGATTCCGTGTGGAGAAATAAAACCCGCGGTACGTCTGTCATATGTGGATATTGCTATAATCAACTTTCTTACTTTCAGTCATTTTAGTGACTTTGACATAGCATGTTCTGATATTTGCACTTTTTTTTAAATAAAAATCTTCAAATTATATTTCTCGTATTTTGTGAAGCAGAATATTATAATTTGATGCCCACAAAGTGTTTATGCAGCGTGCGGTACAATAGTGGGAGTATCTACAAAATGGCTCCTTTAGCAGATGTTAAAGAATAACACGGAAACCTGTTGAATACAATTGTACCTTTTGTGAAATTTCGAAAACGCAATTGAAACTTTCACTCGACTCCAATTATCGCTTTCCACGGAAAGCTTTAATATTCTTGCTGAGAGTTGTAATAGCATAATTGATCTTAAACGTTTTCGTTTAAAGCGAAACAATTGACTTCTCTTTGGTTCGTGTACTATTATCACTTCTGATAGAAATTGTACAATAATTTCTGAGACGAGTTATTTCAATAGGTAAATGCTATAATTGACTCATTCAAACTATTGAAATATATTAACAAAAATATATGTATGCATGGTATATTAATACAAATATTTATAAATTCCACGATTTTTAAATTTCTGTATTAGTAGATTTGAACCTTAACCTAACCTAACAAATATTTCGCAGAAAATTATCGCAATATAGAATAATAAATTTTCGCGAATTATTTTTCCACATTCTCTTACTATGCATTAACACATTTTCGAATTATTTAATCTAAATTCAAGCTTGACGAGCGAGATCGACTGGCGGTGATATTGCACCAAATTTTGCATTTAATAATTTTTTGTCCTCCCGTTTCATACTTGCATACGTTTTGCATACATTTCAACACGTTTGGCGTGTTGCGTGATATTTTCTCTTCATAACGATCTCGTCACTCGCAAATTCATTATTTCCTACCTTATTCAGTCAACATAGTCGACAAAATTTTAATCATTTATAACAATTACTCCTGATCAAAATAATTTGTATTTACAATGTTAGGAATAATCTTTCCTTGGATGTAAAACGTAATAGTCTTCTATGCGAAAGATTAAAAATTTATTTTAAACATATTATAGTTATTTAATAATTTATTTGAGTTAAATAAATTTATTTGTTAAATTATCTAATTTAGACAGAAATTTTTCGTTAAACAAAGAACATACAAAATTGTTTTTATAGTAGTTACGTTTGTCAGAATTTTCGAAGCAAATATTGTTCGGTAATAAAGAAATCAGAGATCGTAAAGATTAACGATAGAAGATGATATGGCGATAACACGCGTCGATTTTACTTGAGATACTAAAAGCACCACTAGCTTACGGTTATCAAAATTAATTGCACGCCTGTAGGCGTTTAAAGCACGTCGAGTGAATTTCGTAGCAATGAAAGGGTTAATGGTTAGAGTGGTTCGAATTTTGATCGAAAATTTACTGTACATAAAAATATCACACATTATTTCCTTCGTTCGTAATTTTAATTTCGAATAAAAATTATTGCCAACATATTGCGCCGGCCATTTTGTGTACTCGTTTGAACATAACCTCTGTTCACTTCAGTCGTTAAGTACATTGTTTATTGTTAGTCTTTTAAACTTGTTATATTTTTTATTCATATATTAGATGGTCTTTACTTTGTAAAAAATATATATATTAATAAATTTCTGAAATTTAGATTTCCTTAATTCCCTCAACATTATTAATTATTGTAATTTAATTATCCTCCTCATTATTTATTATAATTTCTTTAACTACCCTCTACATTATTAATTAGGAAAATTTCCTTAATTGTCCTCTACATTATTAACTATTATAATTTTTACCCCTCAATATTTTTAATTATATAATTTCTTTAATTACCCACAACAAAATTTTTTTTGACGAATATAAATCGAGTCATTAGAAATTTGGTTATAAATTGAAAGTATATGCGCAATTGAAAGTATTTTAATTGCAAGCGTATAAAGTGTCCACCATACAAATATCGCGCACGATGCCCGATAATTGTCGGCATAATTAAACGTAATTGTTTTAAAACGAGATAACCACGTATAGAATGACGGCGAAATTAATCAGGCTGGACGTAGCTAATTAGCGAAATTAAGCGTGTCCAATATATCGGACGACCGCAAAAAGGTTTAAGCCTCGACATTGCGCTGTATTTTAAATAG
Organism: Megachile ligniseca; assembly: GCA_945859555.1. Classification (NCBI taxonomy): domain Eukaryota; kingdom Metazoa; phylum Arthropoda; class Insecta; order Hymenoptera; family Megachilidae; genus Megachile; species Megachile ligniseca. The sequence continues at coordinate 5,559,912 of OX243790.1, forward strand.
GTCCAAGAATTTTGATGACCGACCGTTGCATTTATCAGGAGATTACCGGTTCGCCTGCATTTATCGATCGACTACGTTTAATTATTTTTAACTACGATGTTCACCAAGTCATTAATGCAGTATATAAACCTTTCATCGTCGCTGGAACCGTGAACTGATGTGAGCATCGATACTGGTCACATTGCTGTCTTCGATAATCCACGGAATTTCATCGCGATATTCACACAGACAAAAAAGAAACAAATTTTCTTTCTGTCGTCTTACACGTTCATCGATTACTGTTTTATTTTATAATCTTTGATGTTCTGACATTTGGCAATTTTTTTTTATAACATTTTAAAATTAGTGTCTCATTTTTATTGAAAGAAAAATGTAAATTAGATGTAGGGTTCTTTACATCATCAGAAAAATTTGAGAAATATTTTTAATTTTTTACTTCATTTGTGAGGATATTAAGTACATGTGTGCACATGTATGGTTCCATTTTCAAGGTTTCCCGTAAAGTGATCATTATGTTCATTAAAATTTTTAATTAAGCTTTAAGCTGACGTAGAAAATTTCCAATTATCGAGAATTTGTAAGAGAAATCGAAATCAATTTGTAAAAGAGTACGCGTAATATTTTCGAACATGAGAGCGTCGTATTTTTGTAAAATGTCAGCGGCGGAACAAATTACGTGAACCAAGAGATCGACAAATCACAGGGGAGCTAAGCAAACTGCAATCCGTCTGCTTAAATTCTGTGAACGCCACTGGAATCAAGTAATCGCGAAGTTTGATTAGTTTACATTGGATAGCTTAAACGTCACACCAGTTATTAACTTCTCCCTTTCCTATCGATCTATTCTGTACACCATGTTTTATTTTTGTTCAGCAATTTTTTTTTATTACAAAATGATACTGGACGTGTACATTAATTCATAGTCATGTTTGTAATATTTGTTAATTTTTAATTTCTGGATAATTATAGTTAATATTATAATCATTTTATAATTATAGTTAATAAATACATTTCACATTCATCCAGTGTCACCCTCTTTTTATTAATTCATTATAACATTCATTGTTAATATTTGATCAATAAATTATTCCTCCATTTTGAACGATGTTCACCGAGTTTCAAGAATTGTAATTTCAATCTGCAGAACGAAACAGGAAGCGACAACCTCATTAGTTGTAACAATTACCGAGAGCGACTAGGCATAAACTTTGAAGAACGGGTTATTAATGTCACCACGTGTATTATTAAACGATTGACTGGACAGCATCGAATTTTAGTATTCCTCGAACTATTAATGAAGTCACATTTAGGTTACTGCGATCGAATGTTTCGACACTTCTAGTTCGAGAAATTCCTAGGATTTTGCTGTTCCCTGTCAGCCTTCAGAATAATGTTCATTATGAGTTATAGACAGTGTTATTGATTAGGGAATTCATCTTGAATGTTCTATTTAATGATTTGTGTAAAGTGGACCTACATATGTGTACATAGTGTGGTACATATGAATGTATTAATTATTTATCAAAATATTAGTGGAGAAAGTAAAAGAAAGATATGATCATTTGTGTGTATGTGCATATAGAAATATTATACACGTATGTGTAATACATGTGTGTCATATGTGATATGTATGTTCAAATATTATTGTACATGCATGTATACGTATGTGAAATACATATGTGTAATAGGTATGAGCTATGTTGTATTATTACACACATATGTGTAATACGAATATGCAATACGAATATGTAATACGAAATATAATACACATATGTGATATGTAGATATTTATGAATATGAGTGAACATGAATGAAAGTAATGAATTTATTTTTGTTGGTAAAATGATACGAAAGTTACAGGATGAACAGTTCACTCGGCTGATTAGAATTGACCTTTAAAATATGCGAACCATTTTCTCCTACTTTATTCAGCCCGGTAAGATGGAAGAAGTGTTGAGCAACACGTGTTCCATTCTATATCCCCTTATCCAAGAGATCCGCGTAAGCTACCGTACCAGATAAATGTCATCAGTCACTCCACGCGAATGTGATTCATGGATGGAAAAACAATGATTGATTCTCTACTTTTGCATGTCTAAAGTACGTCTCAATCCACACGACACATATTTAGACAAAATTACAATTTCATTGTGCTTTGCCTGGAAATTTCTCGGTTCAATTTCAATTCTTATTTTTCAAATTCTTCTTGGAAAAGGGATTTGAATGAATATTATTAATTATTTTACATAAGTTCATTAAATATTTTTATCATTCATAAAATATTTTGCAATATAGTAATAATTTATTTTTCCACCGTTTATGTCTCGAGTCCTCAATTTTTTTAGTTAATAAATTAACTTCGAGAAGGCAATTCTGCATCGGAGATAACAGCGTTAAAGTCAATTATAGGCGCTTGAGGTTCTTTGTTTGGAAACTGTAGACCTGACGCTTTCCTATTCTTTTCTTGGAAAAAGCTGCTTCATAAAATTACTTTCAAGATGGAAAGACAAAGGCGTTGAATTCGATTACGTCCGAGTTAGATGAAAATTATCGAGAACTTGGTATTTCTAATTTCTTCAAATTGTTGCTTCCCAGGAATTTTCAACGTGAGGTATCGACGCTTTTGAGGTTAGGTCAAGGGATGATAATTTAATATCATTTTGTGTAAAAGATCTTTAAAAATATTAAAAGTATATATAATAATAATATGTAGGATACTCTGTTAAATATTTTCATCAAATAAATTTATTAACAAAACATCAAGTTTTTTATGCAGGGGTGATTTATTTCAACTTTGAAGATTTATTGAAAAAAAATGATTTATGCAGAAATTCAGTTTGTGCAAAATACTGTATTTAATTTAAACAGAAAGTTCAAAAGATATTTGTATAAAATAAAAATAAATAATTGTTCGGCAGGATTTCTTTGTCTGAACTAACAGCAGCAAATTCCAAGTAATTAAAGAGTTCCAAAGACCACAATCACCGGGTACTAAAAACAGGTCGGTCATACTTGGGTCCAAAAGAAAAATCAATCATGTGCGAGGTACCCTGAAGAGCTACTAATTAAGAAAATTGTAATTTCCAGGAAAGTTCGTTATGAATTTACGATCTTCCTGTAATGAATCATAAAACAAAAATGTAATTACGTTCGAACGAAGGACAGACAGAAACTTAAGTTCATCTTGGTATAATTTTTGAAAATTTCCATTTATCAATTTGCAATGATTGTTAAAGTTATTAAATTCGTTTGAACACGTCAAAAATAATTGAATAATCTGTAAATGCAAGAATAATATTATGTTTTTCAATAAAATCGATGGAAAATTGATGAAATTTATTAAGATTAATATTAAATTGCAAAAGACATTTCATCGCTTTGACAAAGTCGCGATGAAAAATAATTTTGTCACTGTCGAAGTGATATAATATTAATTACATAATACCAGTACACGTCTATGCGGGTTGCATGTTTTAATTAAAATGTGATACGCAATATGGCTATTCATCAGATTACTGTTTCATATGACGAAAATGACGAAATGAATGCGTTTATATGTATATAATGTACATATGCAGCGATTTTATATTTAATTTCGCGACCGAACCGATGGAGAGTATAAATGAAAGATTTAACGAATGTTCGGTATATTAAATATAAGTTTGACCGGCAGCGAGTGCATTATTTATAGTTGGACTGCTCAGACAATAACGATTTAAATTTTAAATTGAGTTTGTGCGTTATACTGCTTGTATTTTATACACTGATTACGGGATTTTATCGAATATTATGGTATTTTATCTTTTTATGGTATAATTACATTTTTTGAAATTTGATTATTTAGGGATTTGGAAATTTAGGAATTGGGGATTTAAGAAGTGGGAATTTAGAAAGGGGGAATTTAGGAAGTGGAAATTTAGGGGTTGGAAATTTTCCATTTCCTAAATTCTCAATTGCTAAATTCCCAAATCCCTAAATTTCCAGTCCCTAAATACCCAAATTCCTAAATTTCCAAATCTCTAAATTCCCACTTCCTAAATTCCCAATTCTAAATTCCCCACTTCCTAAATTCCCCAATTCCCAAATTCCCACTTCCTAAATTCCCACTTCCTAATTTCCCAATTCCTAAATTCCCAATTCCCAAATTTCCAAAATCCCACAATATCAAAAGTACCACAACTTTCCAAAATCCCACGTTACAAAAAGAATTCTTAAATTACGAAGCTTTGCTGACCTGTGATTAGTGAAATGACGCGTTCGCAGCCGAGAAAAAAAGCATAATTGCGTTATTTTCTTCAGCAAGCTCTTGAATGGTCTGTTCTCATCGCGAGAGGAACAGACGATGCCTTTAACGGAAGCCAGTACTATGGGAGCCGCGGAATATTGTTATTGCAGTTGCTTTGTGCGATTGGAAATTGTTCCAAGCCGGTTACCGAGAGCTTCAACGAAGTTAATTGTATCGGGTTTGAAACGAAACTGTCGGTTTTTTCTCTTTTTCAAATTTTTTCGTTGTTCTGTGCTCTTAATTTGCTACTGAATTACGGTTCGAATACGTAATTTCACGATCGCTCGGTTTATAGAAAAAATTCATTTTTTTAATCAAATTATATTTCAATCATTTTGCTTTGGTATCTTACAGAAGCTTAAATTAATAATCAATAATACATTTACACACAGAAGTGTACAAACTGTGTATTTACAAAATTCTAATATTTTATTCAAAATTAAATTTATAAAAATTCAAACCTCTACCTTAAATCATTTTATTTCATAATAATAACAGTGATCGTTTTCTCTCAAACGATTTTGTGTTACAAAAATATTGAATGAAAAAACACAAATTCAGAGTGGAGGTTATAAAACTTCTTCTGCTAAAAGATATTTCCATCGTAACCAGAAATCCTGATCGAGGATATTTGAGGAGGTTAAAAGGCACCGATTCAGAAGGCAAAAGAAGATTGATCGAAGAATGAAATTCGTTCTCCAGCGGCCAAGTGACAAACAGCAAACATTGCAACTCTAACGTTCTATAAGAGCGAAGAAATTTGCCACACCTGACACACCGTGGCTTCGTTTCGGACGTTTCGGGTGATATATTACAAAGGCAACAAGAGATCGAACCCTCTATAACCCCATAAATTATCCGTGCTTCGCTTCGGGATGCAAGCTACTTGAAAAATCTTCCCTCGTTGTTTGCTGCGAACTTACTGCGGCCATGTTGCAACACCTGACACGAATTTTATTTAACCCTTAAACGAAATGATTTTGTAAGAGACAAACGAAAAATCAGAGGATTATTTAAATAATCTCAGGATTTAATAATTTTAAAAATATATGAGTGATATCACGAAGCAATATTTATTTATAACAAAAGTCCTAGATATAGAATCACACATCAACAGTGTTCAAAATAGAAGATACACAAATTTCATACAAAAATGTTTACTTTCATCTTTTGCAAGAAATTTACAAGTATTGGAATGTAAAGGTAAGGGTTGCAATAATTTTAGTGTATAATATAGAAATTGTAATAGATATTCGTTATATTTCAGTTTTAATAATTGCCTGAGTAGCTCAGATTTTAGTATTGCAATAATTCAAATTTATGAACGATAAGTTGTAATAAATATTCCATTTCATATTTCAGTTTTAAAGCTTGAGTAACCCAGATTTTAATATTGCAATTTATATTCATAAACGATTTGTAATATTCGGTTTCATGTTTCATATCAAAATTCAGTTTTTACTTCAATCTGAAAAAATAAAATGAAAGAGAAAGTTTTAGAGGAATCTTTTGAAATAATAGATTTGGCAAAATTAATCTGTGATGAGGATCTATGAAGATTAACTGGTTTGAAATTTTGAGAACGAATTTCATAAAGTTTCGCAGTGAGATTTATGAATCCTGGCGATTTCTTACAAAAAGTTTTGATAAGCGAGGACATCCAGTTCCGGAGTCAGTGGTGCGTTGTAATTTATAATCATAGGTGATAATTGATATCTTTTATGAAATAACCTTTTGTCCAATTTTCCTTGCAATTCTTTAATTGCAGTTCAAATTCAGAACTTCCAAAATTTGCAAATATCTCCAAAAACATCTCTAAATAAAATAGAAAATAAATAACAAATAATAATGAATGAAAAATAAATCAGTAAAAATAATCTTTCAAATTTATTCAAATTTATGGAAAATTTGTATCGTGAACTGTATCAGAAAGCTTGCACGAAATCTTTAGCAACAGATTCAACCCGCATTTCCGGTAGAGAATCTAATCACGGGAGATCCTGCGAATCGCGGAAATATCTGAAACGGCAAAAAGAAATTCGCATCGAAGCAGAAACGTGACTTATATCGTGAAGGATTTATTTGCATTACAAGCTAAAGGGACCTTCATTGTAATCCAATATTGATAGAGGGTAAGCCATCCGTCTTATCGAAGCATTTTCTCCAACAGAACTACCCTTTCTACGGATAAATAATTTCAAAAGCATCGAAACGTCAATCTTGCCGGTAACTGGCGAGGCGGAACCTTTGGATCGCTTTATATGGCCAAATCTATTGTATTAGAACGTAATTGAGTGATAACCGTTACGTTCCTGTGGGAGATACGATGAGGAAAGATATATTGTTTCATGATTTTATATTTTACTTGCAATTTTTAGGGGTTTGGTATCGGTTTGGGATTTTTGGAATTTTGGGGGTTGGTGATGTGAGGATTTGGGGATTTAGGGTGAGAATTTGGGAATTTGGGGAGGTTGGGGGTTGGAAGCTTGAGAATCTAGGGATTTGGGGATTTTGAGATTTAGGGATTTGGGGATTTAGGGATTTGAGGATTTGGAGATTTGGAGATTTAGGGATTTGGGGATTTATAGACGTGAGAATTTGAGAATCTGGGGATTTGGAGATTTGGAGATTTGGAAATTTAGGTACGTGAAAATTTGAAGATATAGGGATTTGGACATAAATCTTAAAATTTACGAAGAAATTTCTAAAGTTCCCAATTTACCAACACACATTCATAAAACACCAACATCCACAAATTCAATCTCCCAAAAATCCGAAAACCCCAAACTCGAATCCCCAAAAATCTATAAATTCCTAACTCTGCATACCGTCCAATTAAACTTGCCATAACAGCTCGAAATAAAAGTAGGTTTCCAGGGGACATCTAATTTAATAGCCCGCGAAAATTAGTTCCGCTCGGCAACTTTTCTTCGACTTTCCCCGGCGCTGTTCCAGCGGGTCCAATAGTCAATTAACAAAATGTTTAGCCGAATCTCGCGCCTCGCAAATGAACCCTTAATTGTATATTTGTACGCGCAATCACTGTGTAGTTCAACTGATCGCAGCATTTAAACGACACTCAGTCAACCTGTAATCTCTGTTTCGGCAAATTAAAGGAAACTTTAGCCGTCCAGCGTTCGCGGGTGGACTCCGATTTCCAGGATGCACAACGGAAAGAAAATCAAACAAAAAAATACACGGAGAGCATCGGGTTCGGTGAAATCTGTAGGTCTACGGTGGAATTAGTTCTGCTGGAAAATTGGAACAGCGTGTATCGAGATCCTTTTATTTCTAATACCTATTGATAATCATTGATCACTTCTTTATTTGGGTCGCTTAAATGAAACTGGATAAGTTGATGCTCAAATGTGTTTGAAGGTTGCATTATGTTTGTCGAGGTTTTTGGTTCATGTGGGTCATCTGTGGCCCATGGCGTTTGTCGATTACAATGCTTTGATCTGCTGGGTAAAAGTCTGTGATTGGAGTTTGGAATACAAAAGGAGGAAATGAAGGTCTAATGAACATACTTGCAATTTTCTTGCATTATTTAATTAAGTAAGAGAAGGTTTGTTGTAGGATTTAATTTTTATCAGAAACAAGCTTCATCGATATTAATTTTAATCAGAAACAAGCTTTATCGAAATTAATTTTAATCACTATTTGATTGAAACTAATATGAATCATAATTCATTTTTTCATTGAAATGTTACTCTAATTAACTCTAATAGATAATTTCAATTTTTAAGAAGTAAAACTGTTTTCCTCGGTTAATTATTTGTAACCCGAGAATTATTGTTTGAAGATTATTTCAACCTATTTGGGTCAATGTTGTCAAATGTTGGGAAGATCAAATATTTGAGCCAGAAACTGCATCGCCAAGTGCAAACTGTTCGTCAAGTTACCAACTAACTAATTTGCATACCGTCTTCGACTTATCACTGACTGTGTAGTGTTAATTTTATATTCATCCAAATCAAGATACTCTTAATTGTACACTTTCTAATAAATATTAAACAATTAGTGTTTTAATTAGACATAGTGGAGGATTAAATTATTATTGTCATTATACTAACAAGATATTTTATATATTTATGACAAATAGTATTCTTTTAATGCAAAATATTCTTGCAATTTATATTGAACATTTAATTTAACATTTATGCATGAACATTATATTTCTGTATTTTATACTTGATATAATATTGTAATAAAATATGTAATACATGTCATACATTAATATTTGATATATTCACTTGAATATTTAATACATCCATTGAAATATTTAAACAATATAACAAAATTTACTGTAACCGTTCATTACAATGTTTCTTCCTATCCATAGTATTATTATCATAGTAATTGTTTGTCCATCACGAATAAACAAAGAAACGAACAATTTATACAAGACTGTCACCCTGTCTATAGACACAAACGAAATTGCCCTTTTATTCCCATGTTCTTCGAAGCGATATGGCTGCTTACTTGTTAGCCAGTGAATCGTGCCAATTTTAAACGAGAAACGTTCCATCGACTCAAACCAGATTCTCAATGGTCGTCGTGAAATGAGCGTCTGAATATTGCTGTCATAAGGCTGCCCCTTTCCCTCACTTAAATCCTTTGGATACCATCGTCTCGAGTTAATTGAACGACATAGTGTACATCGTTTTAGCTAAACCGAATACAACAGAACAATTGATACCACGTATAAAGGACAGGTATTCTCTTACGATTTTCTATGGCATCCCTGGAAATTCCGCCCTTAAAATTATGGAGTTTGGTAAGTTAATTGTATTTTGGGATTCGAAGAAAACGGGGATTGATTTTGGGATTTGGGGATTTAGGGATTTGGGGATTTAGGGATGGGAGAATGTGGGATTTTGGAAATTCCAGAATTTGGAAGATTGAGAAAATAGGGATTTGAGGATTGATTATTTGCAGATTTGGAGATTTGGGAATTCGTGAATTTGGAGATTTGGAAATTCGGAGACTTGTGAATTTGGAGATTTAGAGATTCGATGATTTGTGAATTTGGAGATTTAGAGATTTGGGAATTGAGTGATTTAGTAATTTATTAATTTGGAGATTTAAGAATTTGAAAATTTCTTTCAAATGAAAAAAGTTTTAAATACAAAAATATGAAAATCGAAAAATTTACGAACTGCAGAATTTTTAAATAATACAAACATATTCATGGAAGCCATATTAACTTTTCTCACGAGTCACGTAACTTCCCCCTAAAAAAAATGCTATCTTCATTTCTCGTTTTTATAGACTTCGGTAATGTATTCTGATTTTGTTCAAGATATAGTGCAGTCGAAATAAAAAATTGGATTTTATAAAGGAAAATTAAACTAGGATGCCATAATACCGGCACTTCCTGTGCCGCCGTTAGCGCCAGGCAAACTGGACACTTGCCAAAAATATTTCTTGCAGTTTCTCGACCGCGTATTATTTTATTCCTGCTTATTTTCATATAAGCATTATTCCTCAGTCTACTCCTCGTGTATAATATTTATTGAAAATAAATAGATGCTGGAATATTAACTTCATTTTCTGCAACTTGGAGCTTCAGAAATACTCGACTTTCTTTAATATTCAATTACTGACGGGAAAATATATTCTTCCAGAAATAAAAATTAATTAAACTCAATTGTTCAGTTGAAATCAATTAAACATTTTATTAAGTGAAATTGAATAAAATAAATTTTATTAAATAAAATCCTAAAAATTATACAAAGGATTGAACTAATGTCAGACAAATTAATAGCAAATTAACAGCGCGTAATAGTGACGAGGTTATCGTTAAAAGCATCAAAGTAAACAGATTATTTATCAACTTCCGAGGAACTATTTGCATTCGGAAATACCACGTGCAAAGTTTCCTTGTTCAAGAAATTACGAAAGAGTTTCAAGTAAAAGGAGTAATAAACCGAACGCTGTGAACAAAATATTTTAACGGACTGCAAAATCAACTTGCAAAACTTGAGAGAAATTGAGGAGTTACGTTAATTAAATAATTGAGATTGCCACATGTTAAATTTATAATTACTTCAAATTTTCTTCGGATTGTTATAAGTTTTGTTGCGTTTGTTCGAATTTACTTTCTTTCGATAGTTTTGAGGTTAGCTTACTTGTTAGTATTGCAAGATGGCGGAACGTGTGACACTTAAGTGTATTTTATTGTAGATTGGTTCAAATATTTAAACAATAATTAAAGTTCCTCAGTCTACTCCTCCCAAAACATAAACATCTCGAATGTAGCAATGAAAGTAGTATAACCGAAACAGCTGATGAAGCGTTTTAATTTCGAAGGAAAATGGCCGACGATCCAAATACAGTTCCCCGTTTTATTTTCTTCAATTTCGAAGTTCCAGCAGAACCTACCGTGTTTTACGAGCAGACCACACATTCACTCGGCAGTTGCAAAATAATAATTTAACTTCCGAATGCATTTGCGTGTGCGACATGAATAAAAAGTCAAATTCGACGGTGCCTCCCGGGAGAAGCAACAGAATTGCTCTGTTCCGAATAACGTTCGGAGTTGCTGAAACTTCGGAGCCTGTAAATCAGCTTCAGTCGTGCAACACGTCATATTTTCTCGATAATAAAGAGTGTATTTAAACGAAGGACCAAGGGACTTGTGCTTTCAAATGCAAATTCGACTCATTGATTTTCCACCTGATTCTTTGTAAACTCTTTCACGGTTTTGTTATATTACCGGAGTTGTAACACCGGAAGGTTCTTGGGACTTAAAATGTATTAGGAGATAACTTTAATTCCTAAATTACCAAAATCTCAAGTTTTCTACATTTTCAAATCTCTAAATTTTTATACAAATAAAGTTGTAAGTACTCAAATTTGCAAATTCCCAAATTCAAATTCTGCAACGATCATCCCTAAAATATCCATATCCCGAAACTTCCCCAAATCATCATAATTTTCTCTCAAAAATTCCCCTCGGAATCTCTCCATTATCCAAAACACCGTCGAACAGGCTCCTCTACATAATACATCGTAACACCGTACGAGCCTCTGTGTTTCTTATCCACTAAAAGCAACCCTCTCCGGTTTATTAATAATTAAATATGTTGACGATATTGCCGTGTACCACGGCAGCGAACGGTAAAAAGAAAAACTAATGTAAGATTAAATTGATAAGGTGCATAAGAGAATCAACATCAAAGTGGCGTTTCCTTATCGAACATTCTTATCTTGGAAAAAGATTATTGGATCACTGAGCGACGATGAACTTTCGTGTTGAAGAAGAACAAGAATCACATGTGTGTGTGTGTATGTGGACGTTAAATGATCGATCGAGACGCGATTCAGCAACGAAATAATTGGAGTTTCATCTGAAACGGAGATCTGCCACCTTAGCCAATTATTTTTTCTTCGAATTTCCTACCGTTTCTGACAGCAGGCATACCGATGGTCCGTTCGATCGTTTAACCGATATTTATTAACACTTTGATACTCGTTCAATTATTTCGTTATGAAGTTATACTTTCTTTCATCGATTCGGTTTTTCATCGTCGGACGATTTATAGACATTTGTGGTACTGTTATTTTTATTATTTTAAAATTTTATTTTCATATTTATTCACATAACCTATATGTAATTTTATTCTTATTATGGTACTATTATTTTTTGTATCATTTTATAATTACGTGGAGGTCAGATATTGATCATAAAATTTGATGTATCAATTTTATTTTCATAGTTATTCACATAACCTATATGCTATCAGATTCTTATTACATTACTATCATTATTTAATTATTTAACATAATATCATTGAATCATGTCGGAAACTGAGTAGAGAAGTGATATCAAAGAACAAAGAAATTGTTGACACCATAATTTATGTCCAGGGTATCAGATCCCCCTTTGAAGGACTGGGTGATGTGTCTTAAAAGCTTAAAATGGCGGCATGAGGCTTACACTAAATATCGAAGCGGGTCCTTCATGTGCCAGGATCGTATTCATTAAATCAATAGAGATAATATATAAATTATTTTGTCTAATGAATGTAATTAAGCCAAGCTAAAGATTGCCAATTTATTCGCAAATTAATTTTACATTAAAATTTATGAAAATATTTCAGATGATATAAATATAAAATAATTGATTACTTTACTTTCAGCAAACTGGTTCATATCTTTAAAATATAAAATATTTCTCCAAATAAAAATATACAAAAGTATGTAACAAATTACAAAAAATACCTGTACAATTTTGTTGCATATTAAACTAAGATTGTTCTGCTGAGTTTTTCCTTGAAAAAGAACCAAAAGGGTTTCATTAATTTTCGCTTAGTATGGCCATTTTACCCTAATTTCCTTGTATATTGATTGATGTATTTTGCCATTAATGCGGTAAAGAGGATCAATGCCACACCACGAAAAGCAACCTCAAACCATCACATTTCTACCAGCAAATTTGATGGTGCCTTTCGTGCGTTTGACGTTAAATCGTTTATTAATCAAATGACGATCGTGTCCTCTGTCATTTTTAAATAATAAATACACCTTTTTGACGATGTTCTTTTGTAATGAACTCCAGTATATACTCGACACGTATTCTTTTTATTGGCCGTCCACCATATTGAAGGGATGAAAACCTGAAGTTGCTGAATTCGTTGTAAAAATATTTGCCGCGGAGAAAATGTTTTTGAAAAGTATCTCTTCTTGTCACGTTTATAACAATGTCGCATTAGCAAATGAGATGAGAAGAATGAAATGAAAATGAAAAGATATGAAATGAAAATGGGAGAAGGAGATGAAATGAAAAGAGTTAAAGATATCGAGTTATTTAAAATTCGTTCAATAGAAAACTTCGTGCTATCTTTAAATATGAAAATTTAAGTGGGGGTTGAAACTACCCCAAAATGAAATTCTCGAGGGTTGAATGTGAACTTGTATATTTGTTACAATTTTCTCTATTAAATGTAGATAGTTAAATATTAAAATTTGAATGGGGGTTGAAACTACCCCAAAACAGATCTTCGACGATTAAATATAAAATTCCTTAAAATTGTATTAAATATACAAAATTCTCTTCCTTTCTACTATTTGCTTTAACTTACCACACGTTTCAAAGATTTCCTCGATATTTTAATTACAAGATATCGATCTTAAAGACTCATAGATGGAATATAAAATTAACGATGTCTCAATATCTTTGTTCTGCACGTCGCAGAAAACGTCCTTTTCGATCGTCGTCGTATTATAACTGCATAATAGACACTTCATGTTTGATATTTATTGACAATCATCTTGTAATAACTGCGATTGTGAAAACCTGTGCTTCATTGTCCATCGTCCATTATTGTCCTCGTTTGAAGAGCCATTGCAAACACCCTTGTTTATTAAATAAAAATGAACTCATGCGAAAGTGTGATATACTAGTGAATACAAAGCGTGTTAACTGTTCCTTATAATCGTATTATATGATATTGAATCAAATATTTTTGTACGGGAGATTACGTAACTCATTGTCAGTGATGAACGAGGGTGTAGTAGGGGACGCACTGATACTACCTTTCTATATTTCTATTTTTTTATTTTTTTATGTTTCAGGTTGAAATGTTTGAAAATTGTGGTAAATGATTCAATCTTAAAATTCCACATTTCTTATTGGGTTCCATTCTCTTACTAAATTTCTGCATTTGACAATTTTTATGTCGAAATTCTTGGGCCACAAATTTTCAAGTCTCCAAATCCCTATATCCCCAAATACTCAACTCCCTAAATCCCTTAATCCCCAAATTCAGCTCCCTAAATCCCTAAATCCCCAAATTCAGCTCCCTAAATCCCTAAATCCCCAAATCCTCAACTCCCCAAATATGCACTTCCCTAAATTCTCTCACTCAAAAACTTCCCACAGCCCAAATTCTGAAATTCTAAAATATCCCCAGTCCCCAAATCCCCAAATCTCCATCTTCCTAAATTCTCTCACTCACAAAAGACAATATCAAACCATAAAATTGTTAAACCGCCAACATACAAGTTCAAAGAACATCAATAATGAAATCTTTAAAAATGTTAATCACCGAACAGGAACCAAGTCGCTGTAACATACATGATTTCTTGGCTTAATAAAGTACGGTGCAATTAACCAATTGCAAGGGTAAATTGACTGGAATGCGCTTTGACATAGCGGAGTACTTAAATCTTCTTCGCGAACAAGCAACCTTAAAATGCGACGGAATTTTATTCGCAAAACTTTCTGTTAATTTTATTCTGATTACACTTAATCGTGTTAGATGGTGACTAGTCTTATTTAATTGTTGGACAAATTTTTTGTGTCAATTCTGTTTAAGTGACAAACTTTTTGTAGCGAGTTATAGTCGATTTTAATTATCTCGAAATTTGTTAAGAGATTTTTCTAGTTTGGTTAATATTTTATTAGTAGAAAATTTGTAGTTTTAATATTGTTCAGTGTAATTTTGGTGAACATAAAAGAATAGTTTTGTTGAAAAATTATTGGTTAAATTCTATCTGAAACTTCCATAAAATTGAATTTAACTCATGAATGTATGTTTATTGAATTTTTTAGTAAAAAACAGGAATTCCATAATAATTATTCTTCATGTTGTTTCCAGGTTTCAAATTGTTTTTCTATTTCATACAAAATTGAAAATCTATTGAAACTTTATATAAAATTGAATACCACAGATTAACACAAGAAGTTCTGTATAGATTGAAACAAATAAAAAGCTGAAGATGACAAGATCGAATGTCTAAATCTTTAACAGCTTCGGAGAAAAACCTGAAAATGACCTAGACAGAAGATTCGTCGAGCTTATATTTTTACCCCAAAAATTCAATAAAAAACATTCACAGACTGAACTGCATAAAAAATGAATTTTATCGACCTACACTGAATTCACAAATCAGAAAACCATAACTAGGTTAAAATACAATATTGCATTAAAAATAGAAATGTTTACACTATATGGTTAACACTGGATCTGTCAAAATTGTTAATGAGGTAAATGGCAAAATTATTAAAATTATTAATCTGGGATAATTGTTAAAATTATTAATTTGGGAAAATTATTAAAATTATTAATTTGGGAAAATTAGTAAAATGATTAAATTATTATACCTACGTGTAGTGCACACCCATTACAAAATAAAAAATACAGTAGACAAATAAACGATGTAACATAATTTAATATTTATAAATTAATTTTTTATGTCAATTGTGAACACACATTGCAAGAATACCTCAACAAATTTTGCAGCTTAAAATAAGAAACTTAAAATATTTCCGTAAAATAGAAAAGTAAAATAGTCATTTGATAAGTTTAATAGTTTTGGTGTTGATAGACGAAAATAGTTCTCTTTAAAATAAAACAAATGCATAAACAAATTATCCAATGATACTGGAACTTCCAACCAGTCAAAATGACTGAAGTCAGCTTCCATATTTCCTGTTACAAAATTTTGTTACCATACTTTCGTAGAAAGTCATATTCTATCAAGACACATGTACATGTCGATGCTTCAATATTTACTTTACCACTTTTTCAATTTATAATTAATTTTGCCTATGTACCTAAATCATTAACCCACTTAATAAATACCTCGAACCTCCGCTAAAAATCACCCAGCTGATACACCGTAAACAATCACTCCTTACTACATTTCTAAAATGTGATATCTTCGGAATCACCACATTTCCACCTTGTTCACCGTTCGAAACTTCATCACAGCGAAACAAATGAGTTCGAAAATGTTCGTAACGCAGTTTAAAAAAAAAAAATGAACAAATAAGTAATCGTGCACCTACCTGATCGGGCTGAACGCGAGGGATTTCCGGAAAGCTGGAGCGGTCGAAATAAAAAAGAAGAAATCGCAGAAAAATCGCGGCGAAACTTGGAGCGAACGTGCGACGCGAATGACAAACAGATAAAGCACAAAGTGCGCGCACCGAGCCCGAGCTTCTCCTCTTTATACCCTCGAACTTGCACCTGTGCTTGCGCAGAGCGGACACTCGAGCTTAGTCCGCTCGTTCCCTTACATCCGCTTCGAACCACGTGCTTTAATCGCGCCTTGTGTTATTAGCTTCGTTTTCGAAACGCTGTCGTTTAGTTGGTTCCATTGGAAAATCTTTTAACACGATTCGTGTTATGGGATAGCGATACAAGGAGTGATGGCTTTGTTTAGAGGAGTTGAACAGATTTGGGGAGTTCAGGAGGTTTGGGAGTTTTAGGGAAGGTTGGGAATTTGGGGACTGGGGATGTTGGGGACTTTGGGAAATTTTGGGAAGTTTCAGATTTGAAAATTTTTTTATTTGAAATGTGGGGGATTTTTGGTCATTCGGAGGTTCAGGAAGAACTGAGAATTTGGAAGTTTGAAAATTGGGAAATTTGGAAATTTGGAAATTGGAAAATTGGGAAATTTGAAAATTAGGAAATTCGAAAAGTGGAAAAGTGGAAAATTGGAAAATAGAAAAATTGGGAAATTGACACATTACAAAATTAGAAATTAGGGAATTTGGAAAATTGAAAATTGGGAAATTTGAAAATTTGGAAAATAGGAAATTAGAAAATTAGGAAATTGGAAAATTGGAAAATAGAAAAAATGGGAAATTGGGAAATTGGGAATATGATAGTAAATTCCGCAAACATTTCAGTAATGCAACTAAAAAATGAAAATAAAGAAGATAAATATAATAAATGCTTTTGGCATCTTTATTAATCAACAAAACCTGTAATTCACGTACGATTAACAAAATATGAAAATTTCATGGGGTATCATTTTAAATATAACATATTTGCAACACAATGCGACGAAGGATTAATTAACGTTCAATGGTTGGCCGAGGTCCGTTCGATTCTCTTTGGGATTCTGGTTTGTGGAATGAATTTAATGAATTTAGAGTAAAACCATTGGTTAAAAGGATAATTGGCTGAAGGATTGACGTAGAGGCAGAAGAAAGTTTTTGTTTCGAACAACGATCACTGGCAATTGCTTCTTTATTGGAATTCAATTCTGCTGCGATCGAAAAAGGGTAGCAACAGTATAAATGTACACATTCATGTTGCAACACATTTATTTGCAACACAACACATTTATTTATCACGTTGCCTGATGTAAAAATAAACATTTTTGTATGATACGTGAAATTTAAATGAAATATTAAAATGTTTTAATATTAACACTAACACAGTTCTCAATAATTTCAAAACTAAATATTAAAAATATTACCGAAAATGTAATATTTGTCACGAAGTTGCTACGTGTAAAATGTTCACGTAACGTCGATTTTATAAATAGCGGTGAATTAATTGAGCAAGTACAAAGTTTTAATCGTTGGCTATAATAGATGGTAAATAGGCAAAGAATTAGATTACCTTCCCACCATTTTTTTCTTTCGCCTTTTTGCGTTAAACCCAGCTCCGAGGATGGCAATTGGCCAGAGACCCAATTTTAGGCAAGCTGCATTGCAATACGCGCGTAATTTGTAGTCTATTGTTTAACGGCAATCATCAATATCCTGACTACTAATACGAAGTGTACTACCATATGCTGCTACAATTTTTGTTGTCGGATAATGCGCCGCTATAAACAACCTTAAGATATTTAACGAAGTGTAGGATACACTTAAAAGTATTACAAATTCATGTACAAGACTATGTAAATTTTTGTTAATCGATACTGAACTGCGATATGAATCAAGAAATATTCACTTAACACTGTAGTCTGTGCATATTTTTTTTTTTTTCAAATAAAAAAGATTCTACCATAATTTTTTATGTAATTGTAATTGTTACATCAAAATTTTCAAGATAGTATTTTAATATTTTATCAAATATTTGTATGTACTTCATGATGTTTTTCAAAAATTTTTGAAAAACCAACAAATATGTTTAAGGGTGATTGCCTATCTGGTATTTATTATTAATTACTACTTTGGTAAATTGATTTCTAGGCTACAACTTTTGACAAGTGCTTTTTGGCCTGCTTCCAAATTACTGTCCACCAAGTTCACAAATAATTAAAATGAACGCACTATGCTTGTAATTGCTCGTGTTGCACCCCTCTGGGTCTAGTAAATCCTGTTCGTGTCCATTAAAATTCCGATTTTAATATACCATAATTACTCGCGGTTATCAGTTCCTGACAGGATCATAAAATTACAAGAAGCTTTATTTTATATTGCGTTTATATGTATATGTGTGTTGCCAAATTAGCACATTTTTTATATTTTTAATTTGTAATGTTGCAATTTTCAGATTTCTAAATTTCCCACTTTTCAAATTTCCCAACTTCCCAATTTCCCAATTTCCTAATTTCCCAATTTCCTAATTTCCCAGTTTCCCAATTTTCAAATTTCTCAACTTCCCAATTTCTCAATTTCCCAATTTCCTAATTTCCTAATTTCCCAATTACCCAATTTCCCAATTTCTCAACTTCCCAATTTCCCAATTTCCAATTTTCCAAATTTCAATGCTAAAAAATTTCCAATTTTCCACCTTCTCAAAATTTCAAATTTATTTAAATCCATTTTTAAATTCAGCCAATGATCAAATTTTTAACTATAAAAACTTCAAAAAATGTTGAAAACGTGAAATCGAAAGGATTGCTAGTGTAATTGTCAACTATTTCGATTCTACTTTATAGACGCACTCCCCCGATGGTGTATTCTGAAAACAAAGCATCAGTTCGTTATTTTGTCACATTTTTCACAATGACAGCAGTGACAGCGAGCTGAATATACCTGCTAGAGGCAAAATCGAGAAGCATTGTGTCATGCCTCATCGCGTCCTTCAAAAACGAGGCAATTTTTCCTCTCCTCTCACTGTACTTACCTGTATTCCAATAAAATGACAATTTCGGGAACAAACGTTCGAAAAACGGGACAATTAAACAGAAATATGGTTGAAAATTAACTAATTTCAAATTCCATAAATTTTCATGTTTTTAGATTTCTAAATTTCCAAATCTCTATATCAAAAAATTTCTAAATTTCAGAATATCTAAGTTTCTAAAACACTAGGTTTACAAATCTCTTAATTTACAAAACTGTAATTGTTCAAATTTATAATTTCCCAAATTACTAACTTTCCAAATCCCTCACTTCCCAAATCTCTAATTTCTCAAATTTCTCAATTTCCAAATCTCTATATCTCCAAATCCCCTATTTTCCCAAATCTCTAATTTTCCAAATTCCTAACTCCCCAAATCTCTAATTTCCCAAATTTATCAATTTCCAAATTTTTAGATCCCCAAATCCCTAATTTCCCAAATCTCTATATCTCCAAATTCCAAATTTCCAAATCTCTAGATCCCCAAATCCCTAATTTCCCAAATCTCTAATTTTCCAAATCCCTAATTTCCCAAATTCCTAACTCCCCAACCCCTAATTCCCAAATTTCCAAACACCTCCCAAAAAAATGTATACCTCAACATCCAACATCAAAACCTACAATTCTCACAAAATCTCAAGCCCTAAATCGCTCATATATTTTGTACAGTTACATCCAAAGGCAGTACACGTTAGACAGCCCCTTTATCAAAGTCGTCGAATTTTCGGCCATTTTAGAAGGAGTTTTACGATTTGGCGAAGGGTTCTCGAGAGGTTTCGTTATCGAAACCATTTGTAGACGTGACTCTGGTCGGTGTGGGTTTTCGAGACCTCTGTATGACATCTTTGTGAACCGATGCTCTCGTTTACTGGCTTCCGTCAATCAAACCACAACTTACCTACCACCTTCGACGAGGATTTCATGGGTTTCGGTGCACGTCGGTTAACTTGATTTATAAGTGGTATAAACTGGCGATCAGCTAACTTTCCGTGTACTATAGACATCCATTTTGTGATACCGGTCACATATTTATGCCAATTATGCTTCGAAGAAAATTAATCTTTACTAATCGTTAAATAATTTCATAATGATGGTACTTATTAGGTAGTTAAGCAGTTTAATTACTTTAAGTAGTTAAGGTAATGAGTTCAAGTATTAAGCAGTTAAGTATTATTGTTACAATAATTATGGATAAGTGAAAAGTCTAACAGAATATCTTCCACTAATTACTTCATTGTGAATTCATTATGAACTTATGAAATGTTACATGAAAATCAACCTTGAGGTCAAATTGAGGTTAGGAATTTTTTTTAAATTCTTCATCATGGTAAAATTTAATGTCGGACACAGTCTAGTTTTTGACAATCTAAAAACTCACAAACTTTGTCACTTAAAGAAATGTTTACATTTGTTCTAATTTTACAAAACAATTTCCAAAAAATCATATTTATCATCAGCTCTACCTAAATCTTGACCACTAACTTGTAATGATTTTTTAAACTATAATGTTATAATATAATAATTGCAATATAGTTGATATAGACTGCAACCGCTAACATTCGAATATCTTTGCCAGAAAACCGTTGGCAACACTCGAACGATAATCTCATTCGACATTGCAGCGTTCGATTGAAGTGGACCGATAGGATCTGATAAATCAGCAAGCATTCGAAGACAAGCGAGAAATCGCTGGATTTGATCGAAGATGGGTCATTCACGAGCCTACGTCCGCGTCCTTGAGGTCCTTTACGTTTCGTCGGCGTCGCAACGTCGACTCAGCAATCGCGCACGTCGACGATTTTTTTCGAAACTGAAGAATTCCTGGCCACCGTTCGACCTGGTGAACAGCTGATCGTATCAACCTTGTCGACAAGCTGAGAGAGAGCCTCCTCGCTACACGACCCTCTAACTTAAATAAGGTAAGCAACTTTCCTCTTTTTTTTTCTTCTTCTTCTTTATTGCTCGACAGTCTTTTATCACGTTCCTTTTTTTGCTTTTTGTTACTAGGACGCTCTTCCGCATCAGGGACGAGATCTTCTGTGTTATTTGGAATTTTTCGAAAATTACACCTTTTTTATGCAAGTATGTGGACCACAGTTTACATTATTGTCTTAATATTTATTTTTATTATTATAGTAATTAATAGTACAGACATGATACTGTAACCTTCTGCAGGGATGAATTTTTAAGGGTAGAAAAAAAATGATTCAAGTTTATTCAATTTTATAGTAATAATATGTAATATTTACAACACACTATGTAATAGAGCAATAACATGTGTGATGCATGTCCACATATGTGGATATTATACATATGATAATTTGTGAATGTATGAGTTGTACCATGTAATTGAAATATTACAAGAATTTTACTATTTTTTATTATGTTACATCACACATGTGTAATGCACATCCACATATGTGGGTATTATAAATTTAATAATTTGTGAATGTGACTTGTACCATGTAATTTAAATATTACAACAATTTGATTATTATTTATTATATTACATCACAAAATATACAATTAAAAATAAGGGTCCGCATTTTGAATAATGTTCAATTACATCGTACAAAACAATACATTACACGCAATGTACGTGTATTATTCAACTCGGTGCACAGAAGCAAACTCCTAAGTGCATAAAGCACCGTATCCCACGCGATTCAGTTTGCCTTTGCAGGAAGTTCATCAAAGAGGACTAATAGTTTGCACTTTGTCACATATCGTAACTGATAATAATCTTCGAGCAGTAAGAAGTAAAATGGTTAGTTTAAGATTTATTCAACGTTGTAATACAAGCACGAAGAAAAACGAAATTGCTTCGTTCAGGATTTTCCGCAGTAACCCCTTTTATACATTGTCGCCCCAGGATATAATGAACTTCGTTCCCCCTTTTTATATCGATATTTCATCGGCCAAAACGCGAACGTCGCAATGTTTTTCCTTTGTTCACTGAATGCTTGTAGGACGATCATCGTCGTTTATTTTACATTATTATTGTTATCTGGATATTCGTGTATCACTAAGGTGATAAATACATGAATAATTCGTGGCTGAATGTGCAACTTGTATTTGCAAATTTATATGTTTACTGATGTTATGGACTTATTTTGGATAAATGGGTTAGATATAATTAAGAAAGTGGGACAGTAGGAGTGTTTTGAATACCATTGCAATTATACTGATAATATAATTGACATAGAATTTCCAAATAATTACTTATATATATATTACTGTAATGTAGGACAGTTTGTAATTATACTAATGGTAATTATTTACATAGCACTTCTACATTGTATGTAAATAATTATCAGCATAATTAAATTAAAAAAAAAAATGGAATAAGTGGCGCCATCTCTTCAACGACCAGGGTGAACTACACACTTTTGAAACTGCAGTTTCATTAGTTCCCACACACTGTCGCTAGATGGTGCCACGTGTATCTTTTCGGTTCAATTCAATTAATATAGTTGATTTTATTAGTTTAATTGATTATAATATGAATCGAATTACTATGGAGTGCAAGACCAATTAACTTCGAATTGTTTTGACTTTACCAAACTGTTATTAATTTTTAACCATTTGTAGGCTAATCCTAATTACCCTAAGGGTCTTAGTCTTATGTGCCACCTAGCGGTAGAAGATGAGAACTAATTAAACTTCAGTTTCAAAAGTGTGTAGTTCACCCTGTTCGCCGGAGAGATGGCGCCACCAGTTCCATTAAAAAAAAAATTTAATTAATATTGATTTTATTGATTAATTTGCTATATATTTATTAATACTGATTTTATGCTGTATGCAATCTATTCCGTGGGTCCGAAAATAAGGATTATAAGTTCAGGACACTTTTCACTATACTGTGCCACGTCGGCAATATAGAAAATAGCATTGGAATGGTAAAAATTTACACCTGATATGTCATATAATTTATTCGACACTTCTCGTACAAATATACGCGTTATGTAAAATAGATCACGCTGTCTTATATCTCCTAAAATGTTTCATTCAGTTGCCAACGGTTTCGAGAAATATGCTATATACAAAGAGTATTTCTTTAAAATCGGTGCATACTATTTGTGCGATTGTTCGATATAAAAAGATACTTTCATGATCGTATGTACACATATTCTACAAATATTGCTTCGGGTCTTCGCAATCTTTTAATTACAACGATAATCTTATAATTGTCCGTAAGTAGCACTTTACTCAGCCTTGCAATTTACCTAGTCTTGAAATGCGATATTCGATGCTCCACCTACAACACAGCCCAGAAATGACAGCCAACTTTTCTGACCATTTTATAAAAATACTCCTATGATTTCTTATAAATATTTTTAATACGATAAAAACACGTATACTTGGATGTGAACTAAAACTCGATTCAAGAAAAATGCACGTTTCAAATTGAAATATTCTATAAATAAATTATTTAAAAAAAGTCGATCAAAAGATACAGTGTTCGTTACAGCAGCCATGTTCGTTGTAATATAAAACAATACCAACAATAAAAAACTATTGCTTCCTATCGATCTTCGAACTGAGCTTCGACAAAAATTCCGTTGCTTGATTGTCTCCTTTTCTCTGCTTCAGTGCTTGAAGTGTTTCTGTATCTAAAAAAGAAAGGACAAATGAAAATAAATAAATGAAGGAATAAGTCAATTGTAAAATGATTCATGGTTGAAATATACAGGTCAACCCACGAGATGGCGTGTGCAGCCAAAAATGTGAGGTATTTTTCTATTCTGACAAATTGTAGCTCATCTAACTGTACGTACTTCTACTCGTTGGTCGTGAAAGTTGCAGATGAATTTGGTCGAGGGACTCTATTCCCCGGTCTGGCCCCGTTTCGGGGACTTCACTGAAGGACAAAAATGCCTCCGCCATGAACCTCGACCTCAGAAAGTCTTTGTCTTTTAACTCGAACGCTATTATGGCGTCCTCCGTTGATCTCTGCTCTGGGGTTAGAGGACTGGAAATTATAAAAATTATATTTCATACAAATTTCAATGTTTCCCACAAGATTTGAAGTCTGAAGCTACTGCTAACCTAACTAATAGTAACAATATTGATATAAATCCTTAATGTCGATCAATTTATGAAATACACCAAATACTCACATGTTGAAAACTTCGTCAAACAGAGGATAAAGGTTTTCCTTTTGAACATGCGTTTTTGGAAGCTTCACATCAGTGAATTTCTCTTCAGGAAGAAGCCTCAGCTTCACGTACGAGTCACATGCACCTAGAAACAGGAGAAAATATATTTTCACAGCATTCTAGGCAATTACCAGAAGACCCCAGTGTGGAATCATGCACGGTGAACATATTCTATCTACAAGGTTCCACGATTTTTTGAAGATGGTAACAAATTGTGAAAATATTTTTTAAGGATAGGTGATGTCGGAGAACCTGATAGATGCTTTGATATATCTTTGACAAGCTTCAATTTTCTGAGGCAAGAAAATTGTTTGATAGATCTATTACATTATATTGTACATTCAAGAGGTACAAAGTGAAAATGCACGGTGGTTCTTTTTATTGAAGTATGTTCCAAAATCCTCAAAATGTTAAAAACTGGAATGAATCTAATAACTTAAATCAGAACCATCGTGCAACCAACATCATGCAGAAATCTGAGATTCTAAGAATCGCGAGGGCAAGCAACCAAATATGAGACATTCTACGTGTTTGGAACAATGATGAGGAAGAGCGTGTTGCATCCACGTTTACATACTTGTCTTCCATTCTTTCAGTCTTTGTTTAGATTTTGTCTTTGTATGAAGCTTGCGCTTGAGAGTAGACACCTTGCCTACCAAATCGCCTACAAAATCGAAAGAAAATGTCATTCCGTGTATCGCGAATCACTCGCTCGTTCCCGTCATCGAGTCACGAAACAGGCAATTAAACGAGCTACAAGAATTCTAATTGAGACTTGAATTCCTTCATTTAATTAGTCGTGCGATCTTTCGTTTTTATTATGTGATATACGGGGTGACTCTTAAAACGTTTTCATACTCTGTGGTATGATATATCTATGATGTAACTGAAGTATTCTTGGAAAGTAATCTTAATCACTGCTAGTGAGATATAGTGTGATAAGGAAGATAAGATAATTTCATTCAGTAAATTTTACATTTCATTTGCAATTTCTGCTGCAATTTGTAGTAACTGTAATTTAATTAATTTCAATATAACCTTCTAATAACTGATTTAATTAATCAATATTTAAATGAATTTCAATATAACCTTCTAATAACTTTAATTTAATTAATCAATATTTAAATGAATTTTAATACAACCTTCTAATAACTGATTGAACCAATCAACATTGAAATTAATTTTATCCTAAACTATAACTTCCACTCATTTATTTTTAAAAATAAGGTACCAGAATCACCCCGTACAAAATAAAAATGAACTAAAAATTAAAATCTTTCTCGCAGCGAATCATGCGATTTCTAAATCAAGTATTAAATATTTCCAGACTATGTACAATCCGTTTCTTACCATTGCTATCAATAGGTCGCAGCTTCCTAGCATTCAAGATCTGAATATTCAAAGAATTGTCCACAAATTGCGCTTTGATGGTCAGCTGCCCGTGTTCAGACTCCTCCATCTCGTTTTGTTCCTTCAGTCTTTCCTGATGATAACGATGTATCAATTCGGCGGTTTCCAAACCGTGTAACTCCAGAAGGTGTTCAATTTTCTCTAAAACTTTCACGTTCGCAGCTTCATCCGCTCCCACGTTGAAAAATCGGATGAGTGTGTGAAGAGTTCGGTGCAGGTTCGAGTAAAACGATGGCGGTCTTCTTTTCTGTAGCAACAATTTTAAATTTTAAAGTTACTTAAATTTAAGTGTAGACCCTAGGTAAATTTAATTTGATTCAGGTTAATTTAATTAGGTACCTCTAAATTACTATTCACTAATTGGTACAGCGTCTCTGACATGATCTCCCAAATCACAAGTAGCACTCTCTCGAAGTTGTCTTCATTTAAGTTATCGTGCAAGGTTGTTAAATTGTTGTCTAAATACTGTAGAAGACGATCCATGGCGTTGCTTGTAGTGTCTATTAATTCTGCACCCTCCATTAGGTACCTGAAATAATTATTTTATAATTTCACTATTATTGTCATTCTGTTCCTACAAAAATTTGACTCATCTACAAATATATTATTCAATTTATATAACTTTCAGTAATTTATTAATGCTTACTATATTTTGTTGTTAATGCAAAGACATACAAATATTATACTCAAAATTTATAAAATAATATACTTAAATAATTGCAAAATAATATTCTTAAACAATCGCAAAATACTTAACGGATAAAGAGACTCCAATCTTTCCACGAATAATTATCCAATTACCCACCGATTAATCAATCAACCAATTACCTGTTCATCGCAGGCGCCATTTTGTTGGCGACCACTTGCAGCAGTTCAATGATCTTGTTCTTCACCGTGTCAGTAGCGTTGTCAATGATCAATTGCAACGTTTGTCTGCACCTTTCTGCTTCCTCCTGTGTCCTCTTCTCAGCTAACATGTCAACAATGTTCTTCAACCCAAGATCGTTAGCCAACGGCGCGATCGACGTTCTGATATAATCGATATTGTTGATCGCGAAACACCACGCTGTCGATACGAAGAATTTCTTGTCGTACACGCTGCTCTCTGAGAGCTGCTCGAGTTCCGTCGTCAGCTCCGCTTTCTTCGCCATTTTGTCCGCGTACGCGATCGAACATTTGCAGATATCCTGAAAAATTGGGAGATCGTGCGTTTTATCTTTGGAATTTTTGGATTTGAAGGCGGGGGATTTAGGGATGTTAGGGTTTTGGGACTTATTGCGAGTATTTGGGACCTTTTGGAACTTTCTGGGACTTTTTGGGACTTTTTGAAGTATTGGGACTTTCTGAGATATTGGGACTTTTTGAGACATTGGGACTTTTTGGGACTTTACACCGTTAGGACCTTGAGACTTTACAAACTTATAAATTTTGTGAACTTTGGGTCCATATTATAATTTAAGAATTTCTGCTCTAAGCTCGCAAATATAAAACTTGAACATACAAGGGTACTTGTAACATAAAATATCTATGAAATAACTAGTGTAAGATTCTCAAGAGTGAAATTGCGTCATGCACATCTCGAGTCTATAACTCACATCTATAATTTTGGCTATGAAGGTGTAGGATCCTTCTATATCAGGCCACGCCAGCTGCGTCCAGAACACTTTGATTTGATAGAATATCGTCAAGGTATCAACCGCACTCGAGCTATATTGAACTGTGTTATCGACGGCTTGCAACGTATCGAATTCCACGGCTCTGTCTATTCGTTTCAGAGCTTTATACACTGCTATGTCTAACCAGTGAGCTACGCCAGCTCTGAACCACTCGTGGTAACTTTGGACCTTCATGCCTTCCAGTTGTCCTTCTGCGCAGAGCACTTCGCCGACCCTGGAGACAAAATATTCCATTAAATTGTTATGTACTTGACAATCATTAATGTTCACTATTAAGAATAATTCGAATAGTTAACATTGAATGTACCAAAGGGGTCAAATGACCATTTTAATTTCCTAATTCAAGTTTTTGGTGTCAAACACCTGTTGATATTCATCAAGAGAATTAACATGTTCATTTGTTAACATGAAAGTGCATTATAGAGCTAAGTGTGCATAACCTAGGTTTAGATTAAAGTACCAGGGTTCAGACATATCTTGGACCCTGAAGGTACTTCTGGTCCAGTTAGTATAACTTTGCCCAAGATTATTTGCAGATCAGAAAATTATTCTCTTACTCTGCAAGTTACCATATGAAGATATCTGATTTAACAAAAATGTGGATCAAGTTGCAGAGCTACAATTTCGAAAATGACAAACTCATATCTAGTTATACAAGCTAGAGGTTATATGTAGTTAACATGTTTACATTAAATTCTGACATACATGGCGTATCTCTGCAACGCAAGATAAAGCTCGAACAAAGTAGTCCCTAAATTCAGTTCCACATCGGAGTTCTCGATCTCGATCCTCTTCAGCCTGCCACAAACGTCCTCGATGATGACCATGCACATATCGCTGATCCTCTTCTCGTACATCATGTAGAGACACCTCGCGTATGGGAAGTTGATTCGTCTGAAGTTCGAATTAATTTTAAAAGAATGCTCAGATGTGTGGATAGAAAAGATCATTTTCTAGTTCCTTACTTTATGAATAGCTTGTCATAATAATCGATGGCACTTTGCAGATCTGCTCTTACTAGTTGTATCACTTTTATGTGGTATTTTAGGTGGTCCTCGTCTGAATCGCTTTCTGTAGAATTGTTGTTCAGTATGTGCTCGAACCTGGGACAAAATGTTAACATTTATTAACTTCAAGCTTCAAATGTTCTTTGATCAGACTTCATAACAGTTGCATTGATCAGCTTCTGAAGATTAGTTTGATAGATGTGTGAGGGTGTTGCAACTTGTTTGAAGGTGTTTGAAATTGTTTGAAAGTGTATGAAGATATCTGACCAAAAGTGTCAAACATTATAATAATTTTTCATTCCCATTTAGAAGGTGAATACAACTGTTAATAGATGTTCATAAACAACGTACCATTCAGCACCACCCTGTTCGACGGTGTACTCTAAAGCTTGAAGGACACTTGGCCTCTCGTCTGGGTCCAGAAACCAGGAGTACATTTTTGGAGGGAATAAATTAACGTCTTCAGGAACTTTAAGGCACGAAACGGACGACAGTATCCTAAAATATAGAACATCTTCTAACACCTCAATATCTAATATCTGAAGAGCAATGAACTAAATTTCAATTTGAAGTATTTGAACTCCTCATATGTGGAGTAATCTGATAGTCCAATAGTATTTTGTCTAAGACCTTCAAGATCACCCTTCCTAAAAACCCACTTCCAAAAAGTATCATCCAAAGTAATTACCCCAAAATGGCGGACAACTGCGTCATAGTGTTCTTATCACCCGGAGTTAGCCTCCTGATCTTGCGAATACTGTTCAAACACGAGTACAGCAGCTTCTTCGTAGCGTTCCAGAACAGCCTGGTCTCATCGGTCGAGAACAAGCCATTTTCCATAGGCCTTAACAAATCCACCGCCAGTTTATTGAACACCGTGAAGTTGAGGGGATGTTCCTGATGAATCCCAGCGTACTCCACCCACTGTGCCAGAGCAATGTTCCTAGCTAATAAACCTCGTTGTGCACTGTGCTGAAGAAGCAGAACCTCCGCAGGCGCGGACCATCTTCCACACCAACAGTATTTCTCTATCTTCTCGTTCTCTATTTCGTGTAGTAATAACAGTCTGATCAGGTGCCTGTACTCCTGTGCAGCCACCTGCGCGTTGTGCTCTGCGCTGAAGGCTAGTCTTAACTTCACGACACCACGGCGTTTTGATTTGTTCTTCTTCTCGAGAGAGTACCACATCGTGTGTCCGGTTGTTGGTATGTCCTGAAATGAGGGAATAGTTGAGAGAGATGGCAAGGAAAAATTTGATGATGTTTGATGTTTAAAACGATTCTAGTTACCTTCAGGGGAATTCTACAACGACCAATGAATTCGTTATCATGGCTTCCGGTAGTGGCAGTGACAGCTATCTCTTTAGCAAGTTTCACTAAACCCCGAACACCTTTCACGTCCTTCACTTTGCTCATCTTCTCTGGAACCGTTTCTGCAGCATCGAAGTCCCTGAAATAAAACATCAACATCCGTTAACATAAAATTTGCTAATTCTAGTTTAGCTGATTTTAGATAACTCTAAGTAATTCTAGACACTTCTAGCTCTGAATATTATTACAACCATATAATTCTTTCACACAAACTTACCATACTTCCAGACACAGCACATCGTTTTCCGGATCCTCCAGTGGCCTAAAACAATTACCACCCAAATTCAGTCGAAGAGCAAACAACCGAACAGCAATGACGGTAGATGAAAAGTTACTGGTGTAAACAACCCACAAATGAAAACTCTCAATGATAAGATGATAGTAATTGAAAAATCTTACAGTTCAAAGTGTTCCTCCCAAACAGGGCTCAGTGTGGCCGTCTTAACAGCAGTGTTGTACCTCCTCGTGGGCGCAGACTCAAGGTAAAGTGCACAGAAAGGGTCACTCTTTCCATTAGCGTCCTTCGACACCAGTTCCTTAGCCTCGATCACTTCCACGTTCAGGTGCATTTCCGGTGGCTGTTAATCGTGACACTTTAGCTGAAATATATCGACAGCGCGCAGAAAATGGCGGGTGTCTCACCTCCAGGTTCCTTGTCTCCTCCAGGACTCTTTCGTGCGTTTCGTTGTCGACCTTGAACGCATTTTGAAGGTGATTCAGAAGAACATCTTGGCTGCATTCGTTGGATACGTCGTAGCCAATTTGGTGCTGGGTCATGTACACCAGGGCTGCGTATAACTCTTCTATCTACAATTTCAGTTTTTTGACCTTTTATTACAACTACAATATTAATAGCTAAATTCACAGACAGTAATTTGTCAGTTTATTGTAACGAATTTTATTAACTAAATTCACAAACATTTATTAGTTTTGATCATATTTGAGGTGTCCTCAATTTCTATGAATGGGCCATATATCAAGATAAGGTTTCAGATAAGTTTATCAAGTGCATCATAGACGTTTCTGTCTATCCGTTATTAGTCTGTTGACTTATCTATTCAGTTTGCAAACCAGATAAGTTACTCGTAAACAATCAACTTTTTGAGGCTGCCTAGCTTCATGATCATTAATAGTTGGATTATTGAGAAACACCACGCAATCGACTTGCGTCACTGGTAATTGTAGCATCTGCTGCGGGACATTATTGATAACGATTATATACACAGATTTTAGTTGCAAGACGCTCGTGGAAACGTCACTTGAGACACGATACTCATGGTTCAAAGTTCTTTTCTTAACGCGGGAATGCCGAACAATCACAAGGAAAAAGATACAATATAATTTATTCTTATTTCCTTTGTTCGCTTTTCGATAATAACAGGTTAAATGTACACCGCAAAATGTGTAACATATATGCTTCTTCAATTTTTTTGGTGGATTTTCAAATTTCTAAAATTCTAAAATTTTCAGATTTCAAATTTAAGTTTTCAAATTACAAGCTTCTCAAATTTCTGAAATCCCCAAATTTTCCAAGTCTCCAAATCACCCAATCCCAAAATCTCTCAAACCTTCTTTTCCACGTTTCTAAACATCTCAAATCCTCAAATCCCCAGAAATCTTCAAATCCCCAAATTTCCCATATCCCAAATTTTCTAATTCCCCTTTTCCAAATCCCCTAATTTTCAAGTTCCAAAACTTCCTAAATCCCCAGAAATCCCCCTTCTGTAAATTCACCTCCAAATTCCCCAAATCCGCAAACATCAAAATTCTCAACCTTCTTAAACCTCGAAATTCCCCAAATAACTCCTCAATCCACAAAACTCACCGTCATAGCCTGCAGTAACGTATTAGTCCTGCGTTCAATCTCCGCTTTGGGCACCCCACAAAAAGTGTTCCTCCACCGATTGAGGGTGGCCACCCCCAAGGGTGGATTGGTCACCATCTCTCCCCGAGTGCACTATCTCATTTCAAAAATGTATCCAAAATCCAACCCACACATCACGTTACACTTTCTCGCGTTCAACGTCCAACGTCGATTTATAAAACTCTTCGTCTCCCAAGAACATTGTCTCTAGACGCGATTCAGAGCACGACGATGACCCACGAAGAAAAGCACGGAACAATAACGTCGTTGCGGTAGCACTCGCGTGTCTCGAGATCTTCCACTCGCCGACACTTTCGTCTTTGCTCCACAACAAAGGCTATTTAGTTCTGTTGGGAACGATTTGTGTCAGGAAACCGTGATACGCTAGTTCGAACCGGGATCGAACAGAACGGAGAAACGTGGAGAACTGGCTCGAAAACGAAATGGTGGCCTGCACTTTGTCGGCCGAAGATGAACTCCACGGCGACCGCGACCTTTCTTATCTTACGCATATTTATTCGACCGTGCGTATGCATAATCGAAGAGGGACATCTAATCGAACTCGGGGAATGGAAGCCAATGTATGAGGAACGTGTATGAAGATGGATGACGATATTTGTTGGGAGGTTAAATAGGTTATATGGGCCATGGATGTTGAATAACAGTTTTAGTAATTATTGTATTTATTATAGGTCAAAGTAAGTTGAAGAACAGTATAATATCAAGCATGTAGTAAAAACAAATTAAGAGAAGAAGTATGAAGTTGATTAACAATATTGTTATATTATATACAGAGTACAAAATCGAGGAAAATGTATGAATTTGAAGAACAGTATAATATCAAGCAAGTAGCAAAAACAAATTAAGAGAAGAAATATGAAATTGATTAACAATATTGTTATACTATATACAGAATACAGAATTGACGAAAAAAGTATGAAGTTGAAGAACAGTATAATATTGAACATGAAGCAAAAACAAATTAAGAGGAGAAATATGAAGTTGATTAACAATATTATATTATACTTGAAGAAAAAATATGAATTTGAGGAACAGTGTTATATTAAGCATATACAATAAATTCGAGTATCCTGTGCTTCGTTTTCCAAGAAAATTTCTAACATCGCTCTTTTTTTAGCACATTCGACCGTTCAACCTCTCGAAAAGAACGTCAGGAATTTGTCTGACTGAAATAGTCGATTCCTAACCTCAAAAGATCGAAATCATTAAGTGACTTGAAACTCTTTTGATGAAGTTGTTATTGCAGAGATTGAAGATTAGTTTCGATGGGTCAGTGGAAAACGTGGAAACTGGGTCATAGACTTTAGCATTATATGTATATTGGCGAACTTGGCTGCCAACAGCAGTTGACTCTGACAATGAGATTCCGTTTATTTGGACATCTTTGGGCAACATTGACCCTATTGGCTCGATAGAGACTCAAAACATGGGTGTTGGAACGTTTATTTGTTTAGTTAGGGATGAGAACTACTATGTTATGTGTGTGTGCAAAAGAACACTTCATTGTACTTTTGATATTTCCAAACTTTTAAGTTGCTGAACTTCTTGGTATAAAAACTCTCAAGTGTCATTTTTATACATTTCCTAATTTCTAAATAAAAAAATATTGACAAATTTACAAATTCCTAAATCTCCAAATTTTTTAATTCCTAAATCCTTGAATCCCTAAAGCATCAAATTTCGAAAGCTCTAAATCTCCAAATGTCCTAAACCTTCAAAGCTCTGAAATGTCCCAAACTTCTGAAATTCACAAATCCTCAAATTCTCAAATCCTCAAATCTCAAAATCTTCAAACTTCTAAAATACACAAGTTCCCAAATTCTCCAACCCCCAAATTTTTCCAAATCCCTAAATCTCCAAATGTCCCAAATCTTGAAACCCCTAAAACTCCAACCTTCTGAACTCCACAAATCTCCAAATCTCCAAATGCCCAAATTTTCAAGTCCCCAAATCCCCAACTCCCCAAAATACCGATCACACCTCCCAAAACCCCGAAATCGAACAAAAGTACCGTAACAAATGAAAAGAAGAATGACTCGTAAGAACAGTTAAGCCGTGAGTTATAAACGCGAGCGGTGTTCCCACCGAGGTACGCGTGTTCAATTTATTCCGCCACAAAAGGACACGATGAATTGATAGAACAAAGAAGCTCAATCTTTATCGGACAATCTCCCATTTCTCCTGTCCATTTCTCTATCTCGGCCGTTTGCTTCGGCCGCTATCATTTAAATATGTACATATCGAGGCCCGAACGACGCATTGGCCGCACGGTTAACTCGGCCACCAATGGAAAACGCAAAAACAAGACAATGAATCTGCACAAAGGGAAACTATGCCGTATCCTGTTTGAGCCGACCCACGGGGTAAGTGCAACCACAATGCGTTCGTATGCTCGCGCAATTGCGCCCAATGAAAATTGATATACCGGCAATTAGCTGATTGACCGACGAGGCACGCGTAGTCGCACATACTACGCTACTGCTCGTTACTATTATTCCTGATACGGTTTCTTATTTTTCATCAAAATTCATTTACTATGTGGGCTCGACTAGATGTACACTGATTTTGGGCTGTCTTTTTCGCAGTGGAATTTTTCGAATTATTTCTGATTCGGGTTTCACTGCTGAATTTGGGGTTTTAGGTTATGTACTAGGTTAATATTTGTGGTATTTCTGATTTTGGAGATTTTGTGACCCTCATAGGGTTATAACAGGGTTACCTCATTTTTCTAGGTTAATACTTTTGTGACCTGATTCACATATGGGGTTGCAAACATTTTTGTGGGGGTTGAAAGAGGTCCATGAATAAAATAATCGGACCTCATCAATGAATATACTGAATTCATGATGAGTTGTTTAACATTTCACAGTGAGGATGAAAGAATTAATTCACATCAACATTTCGTATAATTACTAAGTGTAGAAGTACGCGTAGATCTGTATATACAAGTATACGTCCTTCACAGAATAGCCTAATTTTCGTGATATTATGCAAGTTTATCGCCCACTCAGTCGACGGATCTATTTTACAGCGGTACGAATTAATTTAAGCAACTCAAGCTTTTTCCGGCCAACGAACTCGATTTTTTCACAAATTAATACCACACGATCCTCTCACAAACATAATTCGAAACAGAATGTCAGAAATGTTGAAAACTTTGACTTAACGTATATAAACATTTTATTTTCCAAAATCATTAAATTTTAATTTCATACTTGATCCAACAAATACAACAATTTCAATATGCAAATTTTTTCGTGAATTCATACTTTTGTATAAACTCGAAAAGTATTACAACTTGAAATTTTTTCCTGAATCGAAAATTCACATTTTTGTATAAATTTAAAAATTAAAACTTGAAATTTTTTCTTGAATCTGAAATTCCTACTTTTGTATAAATAAATTTGAACTTGAAACGTTTATATGCACCTAAAATACTTTCACGGAAACTTTCATCAGATAAATAAACGGTGATTCAATAATTTTATCGTGAATCATTTACCGCGTCGAAAATAATCGCACAATAATGGGAAAACTGGGCTGCGTCTGATTTCAGAGAAAAGATTTGTTTACCGAGCTTCTTCATTAACCATACTTTTAGGTTAAATGAATCACAGCTCTCAGAAGAGAGAAGTAACTCAAACAGTATATTGCGTCCTCGAGTTTGATAAAATACTAGTTAAGATTTTGTATTATTTGATGTTGAGGTTATGGGTTCACGTCTCTACTTTTTTTCGTGAACATTTCGATAGCGAACGAAACCATGTCGCTGACAGTTTGCCAATTTTTGAAGATACAGCACAGAAGGCGATTGCTCAACGCCGGTTTTCTCGGTTGGTTTGATTTATTTTTATTACTCTGACTTTTCGATGAACACGCGCCGTTTGGAACTCTGCGATCATTCTGAAGACGAGAAAAATTGTGAAAAAAATCCTTCGTCTTTTTGAATTTATCTCTGTGACTCACATACGTTGTGGGACAGAATGTAACTTATTATTTAATTAATAGGACAGGTACCCTTCAAATCTGCAATTTTAGGTTTCAACGTCTATTTCCAAACTTCAATAATGCAACAATAATTTAAATAATTAATCCAGACGTAAAAAATTACCAAACAATATCCACTCTACAACCCTATCCAAACTCCAAATTTCAACAATAAAACCACAGTTTTTGAGGAAATGTAACCACAATTTAAGCAAATAAGCTAGACCTCACAAGCTACCCTATCCAAACTCCACATTTGAACAATGTAATTACAGTTCAAGAAAATAATGTAACTTAAGCAAATAACTTAGACCTAATTGAATGAATGAAACTTAGACCTAAACCTACCAAACCCTATCTAAATCCAAATCCATATTTCAACAATGTAACTATAGTTCAAGAAAATAACGTAGAACTAACAATACACTAACCCCATCCACATCCAGATTCCACATTTCAGTAATGCGACTATAATTTAACTAGACCTAAATAACAACCCTCATATGTAGACTCCAAATTGCAAGAATACAACTACAATTTAAATAATTTAAATTTGACATGAAGTACACAACCTCATCCAGACTCCTCATTCCACTAATGCAACCACAATTTCATTCACCTAGACTTAAGATAAATTACCCAACCCCATCCACATCCAGACTGCAAATTGCACTAATGCAACCACAATTTCATTCGCCTAGACTTAAGATAAATTACCCAACCCCATCCACATCTAGACTCCAAATTGCACTAATGCAACCACAATTTAACTAACCTAGACCTAAGATAAATTAACAACCCTAGTCATATGTAGACTCTAAATTGCACTAATGCAACCAGAATGAAAATAATCTAAACTTGCCATAAACTACCCAACTCCATCTCATCCAGATTCCAAATTCCACTGCAACCACAATGTAACATAGACCCCATCCACAAACCCTAGTACTCCACATATTTCACCAGCCACAATGGTGATCCATGGATCCATTGATCCTCCTTTAACAATCCTGTGACCTAACAGTAATCTAATTCCACAAGATCCGTAACCTAATCCACATCACCCCTAAAATCGCAAACCACCAGCAGAACTACCCCATCAAGCACACCGGTCTACCCCATCTCCACATTTCTCCAAATTTGAATCACCAAACACTTATCGCGTTAGAGACCTTGAAGACACCACAGAGGACCCCCCGGGGGTCGCGTAAAAGGATAATCGCGAAGAGAAGACGAGACAGGAGTCTGACGGTGTCGAGCAGCACACTGCCAGGAATAGATGGACCGACAGAACGAAGTCGTCGTACGTCGACGATTCGACTCGTGGCGGTGTGCAACAACGTCGCAAACGTTGGATAACACACCAACACCAGCATGTCGATGTTCAGATTGAGCTTAACTGCTCGATTCAGCTTAGAGGATAACACCCTGCAGCGCGCGCCATATCGGTGACATAATTGAGGCATTCACGTGCTCCTACGTTTCTCTTTTTCGATACCTTAACAGCCTTTCGTCGATTGTCTAAGACTTTTTGGGATTTTTTAGGAGCTTTTAGGGTTTTGGTACGTTGGATCGTGTAGGAGAGAATTAGGAGAGAGGAGTTTTTTGTTAGGTTGTTCTAAATCTGAAAATAATCAAATACCTTGTGATTATATCAAATGCCGAAATTGTCAAATTTTTTAAATCCTCGAGGTTTCATATTTCAACATCCTCAAATCTGAAGCATCCCCAAATTTCTAAATTGTTATGTGGTAAAACTAACAAATCCCTAAATTTCATAACCTCAAAATAATCTAATACCAAACTCCAGTTCTCAAATTAACCAATTCCTATGTCCCCAAATTTCTTAACCTCTAAATTATCATATCCCAAATCTACCAACTCCCCAAATTTCAAAACCTCAAAATAATCCCTAAATCTCCAAATTACCAAACTCCTCACGTCCTCAAATTTCCAAATCCCTATATCCCCTTTAAAGTTCAGTAAAATTTCCTAACCTCAAAATTATCTAAACTCCCTAAATTCCAAAACTTAAAAATATCCCTAAATCTCTAAAATACCAAACTCCTCAAATCACCAAATTACCAAACACCTCACATCCTCACACCCTCAAATTTCCAAATCCCTACATCCCCAAATTTCTAAATTCCAGTATCTCCATATGTCCCTAAAATTCATAAATCTGTAAATTCTAAAATTTCTAAAATATAAAATTGATAATTAAACTTTGTATCCTATAAACCTTGTATTTATAATCTTCATTGCGGAAAGTTTTAATACATCAAAGTTTTACTTTTTACATTTGATGTGACACAAGTAAGTACATATTTTTGTACTCACATAATGTTCATCAAGGTTGAGGGAGAACGATGCGCCATATTTTCCCAGCCTCATTATTTTCATCGCCAAAATTTAACACAGTTTAAGTAATGGTATTATTTAGGAACATCAAACGACACTATTGGACTGAAACGTCGACGAATAGTCGACTACAACTGCAACCTTTGTGAAATCAATATCGTCCTGTTACTGTTGCACGATAGATTCCACCCTCACAGTTCAATCATGAATTCTTCTGAATAATCAATGAAACAATACTTCCATATAATTACGTTATAGTCGATTGCGTTTCTTTTTCAATTATTGTATGTACAGGAACGAAGAAATTGAATTAGAGATTGAATTAGTGCACCGAAGAAAATGGCGGATAGGAAACAAATTATTTTAATTATGAATTACAGTCATTTCATAATTTTTTTTATTGTAAGGATATAAGAAATAAATTATTTTAATTGTAAAATTATTAAAATTAAATTAATTCAAATTATTTTATGTTACATTTAATGTTGGAATACAAATTATAAATTATTCATGAACATAAATTATTTGTTTTAATATGAGATTATGAGAAAGAAATTGTAATCATAATTAATCATATTATGATTAATAATAATCATATTATGAATAATAAATAAATTATTTATTTTGATGCAAGAATATAGGAGGCAAATTATTTTAGACAAAAATAAATGGATGTTGAATACTGATAAGAATATTAATTTATATGGAAATAATGTTTGTCTATTAAATCAGTGTATAAATATACTCCCATATCTCTCACTCTTCGCAACTCTAGAGATAATAAATATGAATGTACTATTTCCCAGAAATATCCCTATATAATAAATATACTAATATCCCACAAAAATATCTCTATAAAATAAATATCCCCCACATTTCCCAGAAATGAATTTCGTAACAAATTAATTCCACAAATTGCTGCAGATCAATTTGCGAAACATCGATTTACAAATAGCGTCTACCAAACATATGTAAAGTGAACATATGTGAAAAACACATGTAAAGTGAAAGTGTAACACTGGAGCGTATTTTCCCAAGCTTTTTCCTGCATCTGTTTCCCATAATCTCCGCCGATAGCATTAAATAAATCCAGCGTTCGGCCATCGAACAGACCACCCCTTATTCTCAATGACGTCGACAACGCTATCGCGGTAATAACATTTTATTTTAACTCGATCGTTACGTACGATCCATTCACGATTTTGCGAAGATTGTTATAATATCGATGGTCGACCACTCTCGAAATACACGCGCATCGAATTCTGACCTCGGGAAAAGAAACACTCGAAATTCTTCGACACCCACGCTTCGAATCTGCAAACTCTCGAGCCAGCGAATCGATCAATATTTTTACACAACATAATTGACGATCGTGATAAATATTATGGTTACAAGCTTCTTTCGGATTTCGCAAAATTTCCTAGTAATTTTTATATTTTTCTCTGATTATGTTAGGAAGTTCTTTATCGCACTGAATTTTATTAAATATTGATCTGCTTTTAATTAAATTGTACTATAAGGATGAAATGTTTGTGTATATTGATATTTATTTTTCTGAATTACTAGATTATTATAAAATTTCTGTATGGGGATCCCTAGATTCAAAAATTCAAAATTCAAAAATAACAATTGAACAAATATTTTATAAAAAGCAAAATGTCTCAAAATCTGAGTCCAACAGGAAATTCAAATCACTTATACCAAAGAAAAGAATATGTTCGTCAATTTAAAAAATTGAAGTCTGACAGAAACATGTTAACCTTGATCTCGATCTAAACGAGACTCGGAGGACAACGAAGTGGAAACGAAGATACGCAAAAATACAACCAGTCGGCTTGAATTATGCGTGAAAAGAATAAATAACATGTTCTAACTCACGTTCCATCCCATAGACTCGGCCAAGAAATTCGTGGCGTGTTCATTTTCGTCCCTGTCGCTGTCAGTCTCTAAAAGTGCTTCGACAGGCTCCTCCATGCTTTCCACCTCGCTCAGATTGCTTTCTTCTTCTTCTTCCGCTTCCAACGCGTCATCTTTCTTCTTTGGAATTGGTCCTTCAACTTGCTCTTGGGCTCGCACCTTCTCGGCCAAGAGGGTACCGAGGTTTTCGAAAAATCCGCCATCTGACTCTTGGATTCTGTGAATTATTTTTTATTCGAGATGAGAATGTGTCGTTTGTCGGGTGTTCATTCGATGAAGTTTTGTGTGATAAGCGATATAGTTTTGCAAAAGTGTAGTGAATTTTGTGAAGTTGCAGAGAAATTTGCATTAACGTGTTATTTGGTGAGGAGGTTGGTGTGGTTTACTATTTTTTAGTTTTTGTGCTTTTCAATTTTTTGATATGCAATTTCAAATTTATGAGTTTGCAAATATTATC
Organism: Megachile ligniseca; assembly: GCA_945859555.1. NCBI lineage: Eukaryota > Metazoa > Arthropoda > Insecta > Hymenoptera > Megachilidae > Megachile > Megachile ligniseca. Next base: position 5,600,245 of record OX243790.1, read on the forward strand.
AAATCTATGTATTTATAGGTGAGTTTGCACACTTAGCAGTCAAATTAACAAATTCTCAAATTCCACAAATCTTGAAAATTTTAAATTTTTATGTATTCAGGACTTTCTTAGTCATTTCCAAATATCTATATACGCAAATTTCTACATCCCCAAGTCCCTATATCCCTAAATAATCTATATCTCCAAATCTCTGCATCTTCAAATTTCAACATCCTCGAATTTCTATATTTCTGAATTTCCAACATCCCAAATTCTAACATTTTCAAATTCCTATATTACCAAATTCTCACACCCCCAATCCCCATAATTCCAAATACTCACATCCCCAAATTCTCACATTCCCAAATCTTCACATCCCCAAATCTCCATATTCCCAACTCCTCACATCCCCAGATCCCCAAAATTAGAAATCCTCACATCCCCAAATTCTCACAGTCCCAACTCCTCACATCCCCAAATCTCTATATTCCCAAATCGTCACATCCCCAACTTCTCACACCCCCAAATCCACATATTCCCAAATCCTCACCCCTCAAATCCCCATATTCTCAACTCCTCACACCCCCAAATCCCTATATTCCCAACTTCTCACCCCTCAAATCCCCATATTCCCAACTCCTCACATCCCCAAATTTTCACCAGTAAGTGATGTACCTTCCCTACATTTTACATAATTTACAATTTTGCAAAATTATTATCACCAGCCTCTATAACTGTACGAGCCTTAAACCTACTTATAACCCATACAACTATTAATTATAGCAAAGCAAGCTATCGTTAATGTAATGGCTGCATTTTATTGCTGATGCACAAATTTCTCAATCATTAACCCATTAGGCTTCATAGTTTGATCGATAGCCTTATTTTAATCCAGCGCGTTATTTAAACAAATGAAGCACTCAGCAGATATTTGCGCAAGAAATTAAACGATGGGTAAATGTGACAGATGATCGTGAAAAACTTGATCCGTCTACTATGTTCTACGTTACTCCACAACTTTCACCTTTTGTTCTGAAGAAAGTTGAATGCCGCAAATTTCCAATAGATCGATGCGACAGTCACTTCCTTAGTTTCCGGTTTTTGCCACATTCGGGCCGCGGCGATCGCGTAGTAAGGGTGTTGCTCGTCCATCTTCTCGAAATGCGCCATTTTTCGGGCCTCTCTGCTTTCGGATATAACACAGAATGGCCGTGTCACACGAGACTCAACGCAGAAGTGTTAATGAGACGCTCGCGATTCGCGGATATGTCGCAATTCATGACTACTTTCCTCGAAATGTGAAATAACTGTGCTATTCTGATGAGAGTAGTGGTTATCTTCAGGAAACTTGGAGCAGCGATGATACGTTATAAATATCACATTTTGAAACAGTTTGTTTAAATAAAGTTTACTTTCACTGTTTGTTTATATCGTTGTGCGGAGATCTAATCTAGATTTACTTTCCCTGGAGTTTGGGATTTGGGGATTCAGGTGTTTGGGATACTTGGGATTTGGCATATGTGAGATTTGAGATATGTGGGATTTGGCATATGTGGGATTTGACATATGTGAGATTAGGGATATGTGGGATTTGGCATATGTAGGGTTTAGGATATGTGGAATTTGGCATATGTGGGATTTAGCATATGTGAGATTTGAGATATGTGGGATTTGGCATATGTAGGGTTTAGGATATGTGGAATTTGGGATATGTGGGATTTGGAATATGTGGGATTTGGGATATGTGGAATTTGGCATATGTAGGATTTGGGATATGTGGAATTTGGCATATGTGAGATTTGGTATATGTAGAATTTGGCATATATGGAATTTGGCATATGTGAAATTTGGGATATGTGAAATTTGGGATATGTGGAATTTGGTATATGTGGGATTTGGCATATGTCGTATTTGGGATAAGTGGAATTTGGCATATGTGGGATACGTTCAAAATTTGAAAATGTAGAAATTTGAGAATACAACAATTTGCAAATGTCAGAATTTGTCCTAAAAATTTGTGGATGTAGAATGTTGTAGATAAAATTGTATAATTAGAATTCTAGGACCTCAAGGTAAATTTCAAGATTTGCAAAAATATTAAAATTCGTAAAACATCACTTTCAAAACGTAAGATATTAACCTCCTCGGTGTCACAGCCGCATAAACGTGTTTCAACCACGAACTCATTTGTTAAATATACTTAATAAAGAACTGTCGTACTACTAATAATTCGTTAATTTACATAATTTCACTTCACTCGTAAATATCTCGCGATAAAGTGCAATTCGTTAGCACACATGTCCGAGAGAGATGTTTATCGAAACATGTCCGTCCGCAAACTGCCGGAGGACCTCGAAAGATCAGGGAAAAAAAGGAAGTAGGAGGTAGAAGGATACACGAGAGATGTTAACATCGGTGATTATTGAAACTACATTCCCACGATTTGAACCGATCAGATATGATAATTCTATTTATATTATCATTCGTTATTATTCTTTTATTTGTAGCCCAAGGTGAGAACTTCTCACACTTCAATGGATGCGGATAATGAGGTTTCATGTTTTTAACGCGTTAAGTACTATACCGAAGATGGACATTCGTAGCAACACACTTTGTGATACTCAATTTTTCAATTAAACCTTTCAATTTGTGTCATTAACGTAATTTGGCTTTAAATTTGCTTTAAATTACTTCTTTTAATTTTTTTGTTATGTATGGTCTTTATCATATGTGTATATTATTTGATATATGAAATGTGTGTATGAGTTGTTTGATTGTATTGAACATATGTGCAAATTCTTTTGATGTATTATACATGTATATTAATTAATTATTAGGATTATATTGAACGTGTGTGTTGTTTGATTGTATTGAACATGTGTGTAAATTATCTTGATGTATTAAACATAAACATATGTATAAATTATTCGATTATATGAACGTGTGTGTTAGATTACATTAAACATATTAGTTTATTAATATGTATTAATATGTATATTTGTAATATGTGCATTACATATGTATATTACATATTGTGTACATATGTTCTGATGAAGGTCATCACACATGACAATTACCGAGCTACAACAAACCTATTAATTTTTTACCACAATAATTGATGCCATTAAATAATTGCATTCAACAGAAAAAAATACGAAGAGTTACTATAGTAATTGATTTTTATTTCAATAACTTTATTTCAATAAATTTAAGGAGTAGAAAATAAAGTGGTATATTTTGTAAAATGTAGCTCGAGAAAGTTGAAGTTTCATGTTATTTCGAATTTATTTATTTTTGAAGAGGTTCAATATATCTTCTCTGACTAATCTTTTTTATTTTTAGCTTGTCTCGTATGTGGTTCTCTGCGTTGCATTCTTGTGGCTGATACAGCGCTGCGAATTGGCTTTCGAAACGCATTTCTCTGAACAGGTATCTTCATTGTCTACCGAGTACTTGCTCTTTAGTTGTCTTTTCTACTCCAGCATTAATTATATATCTTAGTATGTTTAGAACGTATTCTTGAAGAATGAGAACAGCAAGATAATTTCAGATATTGTTCATTTTTGGTTTAAAATCTCATCCTTTTATATTTCATACATTGTAGGTTTAAAATGTAAATATCTCTTGTATTATAGATTTAAGATGCAATTATATGCTTAAGGTGCAATTATCTCATACACTACATATAGTTGTACACTGTAATTATCTCACACAGTGAATACGAGTTAAAATACAAACTATAGCATGAACATACAACTAAAGGAATGATAAAATTAAGTATTTTAAATTTTGAATTAATAATCCAACCTCAACCTAACCTAATCAATTTTCCAAATTGGTAATTGAATTATTTAGAGTTCTAAGAAGTTGAAGAAGTTACTAAGAAGTTCAAAAAGTGTACCAGCTCTTAATAACAATTTTGAGTATTCTTACAAGTACGAAAACATGATCCATCTACAATTTTGATTACGAAACATCATGAAAGACACGAACGTGAAACATTTCACCAGATCGTCCTATATATTTAAATTTCACGTTGTTTGAAACTGAATTGGTCGAGAGTAGCAGACACAAGGTCTGCAATGATGTAATCAAAGAACGACCTTGCAGTCTCTATCGCTTCAAAACTTAAACCGACTTTATCTGCATCGCGTTAATCTTTACCTCCATTTATTTTATACATCTGACAAACACGAACGAATCTTTCAACAATTTAAAACATTTGCAGGAAGTTTCATGGCTGGTGGAAAAATCAACGACTGTTGCAAAACGCATTTTTCTTTAGACTAGTCATTTTTAAGGTTAGATTTTCAAAATGTGTACAATTGAAAATTATTTTTGTATGTAGGAATTGTTGATAGATGTTTGTTGTAATTGTAAATCATTTGTTGAAGCAGTTAATCATTATATTTATTATTAACATTACTTTGTTACTTTACACTTTTTTTATTGATATTAACATTACACATTAATTGCATTGTCTGTACATTAATTGCATAAAATGTAAATCATACACTGTATATAATTAATTAAATTAAACTGTAATTAACCTGTAAAAATTAGGTGCACTGTACATGATTAATTTATTATCTGTATAAATTACAAAGATTATATCAACATAAAATATTAACTGCAAAAAATGTCTAAAAGTATTAACTATAACACATGATTATAGTCTGCCTCCTACAATCTTTGATTATACGATTCTCTAACGAAAACAGAATTGGATTCAAATGAAATCAGAGCTAATCAAGGAGTTTAAATCACTGACGTTTGGACTTCCTTGTTAATAAACCTGTGAGTCACTGTGAATCACAAGTGAAACTGTACTTTCCTCGCATGAAAGTATTTAACATTCTTTATTTCGGAAACTGAATCGTGTCATTAACTATCTCGATCATGGGACGTTCACCTACACGTTGATTACAGTTCTTAGTTTCAAGTTCCTGCCAACTGAGGAAACAAGGAATTCCCGGTGAACTCGAATGACGTCGACATCGAAGTCCCAGTTATCATTGTGCCATGGGAAAATTACAATCTTGCAGATTCTGCTGAATCAACTTGTTATTATACCGATGATTATACCTTAATCATCTGCGAGATTATTAGTCGAACATAATCTCTTGCAAAATCGTGTTTTTAATGGTACAAGTGATATTCACTTTTAATTAAGATTGCAATCGCTGGAAAACATTTCTGGGAATCAAGTTATTTTTACTTGAAGTTAATGCAAATTACCAGAAACATTGTGGAATATTTTCAAAATTATGAAAACTGCAGTTGAATGAATCAGTAAATTTTAGAAATGATAAAAATTATTTGACTGAAAAAGCTAATAAATATTTAAAAATTACAAAAAGTGGAGTTAATCAAAGAAGAAAAAAATATTTCAAAAATAATAAAAACAGCAGTCAGCAAACAAAAAATATTTCAAAAATTCAAAAAAATAGCAAGAAATTTTTAAAATCATTAAAATACAAAATTACTAAGAAAAAGTATTATCACTTGCAACTTTCATATGTGGAACTATAATTTCCACGTAACACTTTCTTAGAAAAATAATCGTGACTACATGTGTTACGATTAGATATCAGTCACCGATAGCGTATCGTTTATAGAACATTCGCAGCTATAATAATTTATAGTGTTATACGATTAACTTAGCTCCGATGCGTCCGCCATCAGAAGCTTCGTAACAGCTGAGACATCATAAAAGAATTAATTAGCATCGTGCACACGTTCGTTTCTTCCCGTTTAAGGAGGTCGAATGGAATGTAACAGTCTGGTTAGTTAATACACTATTCGCTTCCGACATGTTTGTATGCCGGCGACGAAGCCGTTTTTTGCATCGCGATTTATACAAACGGTTGTTGGTCGCGTCACATGATGCGGTTGATAATATTTACATGCTAGGTATTTATATATATTGTATTGCGTGCTGTGGTGACGTGATGTTGGGAGGTATGTTTTGATGGTTAGTTTTTGTTTTGGGAGTTGGGGATTTGGGGATTCGAGGAGTTGGGAATTTGGGGATGTGGACATTTGGAGATATGTAGAACTTCAAGAATTTAAGGATTTGGGGATTTGGAAATTTGGAGATATGTGGAACTTGAGGAGTTTGGGGATTTAGAAATTTGGGGATTTGGAGATGTGGGGATTTGGGATATGTGGGATTTGGCATATGTGAGATTTGAGATATGTGGGATTTGGCATATGTAGGGTTTAGGATATGTGGAATTTGGGATATGAGGGATTTGGCATATGTGGGATTTGGGATATGTGGAATTTGGCATATGTGGGATTTGGGATATGTGGAATTTGGCATATGTGAGATTTAGGATATGTGGGATTTGGGATATGTGGAACTTGAGGAGTTTGGGGATTTGTGAATGTAGGGATTTGAGGATTTGGGGATTTGGAGATATGTGGGATTTGAGAAATTTGGGGATTTGAAGATATGCGGAACTTGAGGAATTTAGGGATTTGGGGATTTGGAGATATGTGGAACTTGAGGAGTTTGGAGATTTAGAAATTTGGGGATTTGTGAATGTGGGGATTTGGGTATTTGAAGATATGTGAAATTTAGGAATTGTGGGATATGAGGACATGAAACCCGTTCAGATCGATCAAACCGTCTAGAAAATGACCACAAAAATAAATCAGCCAATCACATCAATTCGCTGCAGTCTAAAATTCTCCACGGCTAATCACAATTAAACAGCGATAAATCACGGATCAACATCGACCTTGAGCCACGATCTACCTAATCCCGGTTACGTATTCCGAGGAGCAATTCCATCACAGATGTTCCGGGACCAACGTTAGTCTCGTTTTATTAATAGCATAAACCTCTCACAATGCAGACGGTTCATCGTTTCGAGCAAAGTGCAACGAGCGTTTCTTTCGCATCGAACCACAACAATTTTAGCTCTTTAAATTCGCCTAATTGAAACACGTGTCGTTCATGTTGCGACAAATAGAGGGACGTGTGAACGCGCCATGCGAATTCTCTCGGGAAAAGATAAGACAATTGCGGGTCTTGAAAAAGAGATAACGACGAGTATGACACTGCTGTTTGCTATACCGTTTCGTTGTATGGGTCTTTTTTGCTTGGGTGATTACTGTGAGTCATTAGGTTGGGGCCGATTTAGCTCATGCTGAATGCATAATTATTCGGATGATTATTACTTGGAAATATAATTGGAATGTGGTTCAGTTTTTGAGTGTGGTGAATTTTTGAAAGTTGTTAGGTTAAAATCAGTTAGGTCGTTTTTTTGTAAGCTTGATTTATGTGTTATCGACGTGTGTTGGACTCGTTAGGTTAGGTTAGATTTATCGTGTTTACTAAGCTTTAGATTTAGCAGGTGTTAAATTTATCATATGGGAGATTTATCACGTGTGGGATTTTGTATATGTTAGATTTATCTCGCATTAGATTTATGAAGGGTTAGATTTATCACGCGTTAGATTTGCCATAAGTTAGATTTACCACTCATCAGTTTTACCATAAGTTAGATTTAACACGCATTAGTTTTACCATAAGTTAGATTTACTATACATTAGGTTTACTAGAAGTTAGATTTACCACGTGTTGGATCACCACGTGATGAATTTACCACGCGTCACATTTACTACACGTTAGGTTTACCACGCATTGCATTTATCACGCGTTAAATTTACCATGCGTTAGATCACCACGTGATGAATTTGCTACTTCGAATTTATAGTAGTTTGGAAATTTGATACTTTGGAAAATAGGAAATTTGCATAATAGGTGATTTGGAAATTTGGTATTTTGGTAAAGAGGTAATTTTGACAATAGACATCTTGGAAATTTAGTAACTACATAATTAGATAATTTGGAAATTCAATAACTTGATAAACAATTTGGAAATGAACCAATTTGATAATTACACAATTTAGAAAATAGACTTCATAATTTGAGAATAACTATAATTCCATAATATAACTTGAATATTCAAAAATTTGCAAATGGTCCTACTAAAAATGAAAAAATCCACGACCCACCTAAAACTCCACACGAATAACCTTCATCGGTTCATTAAATTTCGGTCACCTGCGCCGAAGCAATTAGCTCAATTACGTCCTCAGCCTCTTACCAGGAAGTGCACTCATCATTCATCGTCAAACACAATCCCATCGGCGTTAAACGATCGGCCAATTGCAATTTCAGTTAGTAACACAAACAGCGGGTTAATTTCACGTTAAATATCATCTTCGATCCCGGAGTTCCTCTACCTTGTCTCGTGCTCCGATTTCTGCTGTTCGTTCTCCTTCTCCTTCTCCTCGACGATCTTGTGATAGAAATCTTTCCACATTGCCTCCTCGTCCATCCTGTCAGGTATTCACGCCCAGGTAGAATTTTAGAACATCGTTCACTCCCTGACGAAACCTTTTCTCGAAACGTCACTTTTCTACCGTTCACAACCAGTTATGGATCTTTGGTCACTGCCAGAAATTCCAGAGAAATGTTGACGTTAACGCCGGTAGGTCAGCTTGAATCAACTGACACTAGTCGCGATGGTACACCTAAACCTCTGGTCGAGCTTCTACTCCAGTCGCTAGATGGCACTCTGTGACGGACTGCTTTCGAATATTTCATATTTTATTACACTTTTCATAATCATAATAGATTTTTGTCAAAATTTGACTGTGCATTTGTCATCTCGTTAGAATGATCTCTGTAAAGTTTGAGAAGTCTAGTATGAACCGTTTGGAAGTTATTGATGATTCAAGTTTGGTGAGTTTGACAAAATGGTGGACCTTTGGTCCTCGGTTTTTGGGTGTTTTAGGATGTTCTGTTGATTTTTGTCAAAATTTGACTATAAATTTGTTATCTCGTCAGAATGATCTCTGTGAAGTTTGAGAAGTCTAGTATGAACCGTTTGAAAGTTATTGATGATTCAAGTTTGGTGAGTTTGACAAAATGGTGGACCTTTGGTCCTCGGTTTTTGGGTGTTTTAGGCTGTTGTGTTGATTTTATCAAAATTTGACTGTACATTTGTTACAGTCAATAATTCTGCATGAAATCTTCATGAAGTCTTTATAAAATGCAACCACTATCTTCATAATTTGTAATAATTTGTAACCTTGTACAGTATAAAAACCACACTAGTGAATTGTATTAATGCAATCGTTCTAAAATTGATCAAGTGACTAGCAATAATTTGTAGCAGTACATAAAATTGATTAAAGTATTAATGAATAATTTATTCGTGCTATCTACGGTATCAGCAATGGCGCCATGCTTCTCGAATAGCATCAGTGAGTCAACGAGATCAATCATCACGATGACATCAGCTTTGTCACAGGTGCGTTAAAGAAACGCCAGTTCGTTGCCAAAGGCATAATCCGAACATCTCGGATGATTTTGTGTCACTGACACTTTGACACGTATCTTTCATTTCCGTATCTTGATGACTCTTCGTAAAATACCAGTTTTTCAAAGGAAACAATTTTTAAAATTTACTGATAGAGAAACATTCGTACATAATTGTTTGATAACGTCGGGATTCAATAATTCAACGTGATGTGTATCTGAAGACCGTATAATAGCTTCAATTGTTTGCAATTTTGTTGAATTATAGCAATTAAATGTTGCCTTAGAGGAAATAAATAAAATTGCAAGGTATTTTTGTGTTCTTTGCCTTTTTTATCTTCAAGCTATCTTTAAATACGTAGAAACCATTTTATGGTGTACTAATCTGAAACGAACCTACAATATTTCATGCTTATCTAAGCCATTTTACCATTACCTAAGAATTATATAAACCAGAAACAACAATATTCGTCCAAGTCTTCACCATGCTCCTCAAACTGATATTCTACACAATTTTCCTTCGTAAGTAAAATCAAAAATATACGAAAATTATTTATCAATTTTTCTAAAATCTTGTACAGACGCCATCCACATCTCAGTTTCTGAGACATCGCCCGCAAATCGACAGAAGCAACAAATAGATTATGGCTTCACACTGGTCAAACATCAGAGACTACATCCTCTGGAGCAAGCTCTCCAGCGATTTTTATCCAAACTAACGAATTCCATGAACGGAACAATTACGCTGCAAACAAAATCAAGGGCTGCGAAAGATGTACAAGTATCCATTCGGAGAATGTGCGAGTGCGTGCGAGAGGCTCTTGCAGGATTCGCCGATGACTGTAGACTGATGAACTCTGTACGATCGTATAAGCAAAACACGAACAATGATCCACTGTCTGATGACTGGTTCTCTGAGAGTGTGCTTCAAGGAGCTTACATATTCCGCGATCTTGCGAATGTGATTAACGAAATTGGAGTGCAGATTCGGTCGCAGTTTCGGGATGCGAATGCAACGAAAGAGGTCGGTTTAGAATTTGAGGGTTTGGAAGAGTTGGGAATCGGAGTAGATTCCCAAGAATCGGAGTTAAGAGGGTAGTAGAGATTTGTGGAGGTGGAAATTTAGGGGATGGAATTTTGGGATATGGGAGATTTGATTATTTAGGGATTTGAGGATGTGGATGTATGGAGATGTGAGGGAATATATGGAAATTTTGGGTTGTGGAGATTTAGGGGTGTGAGGGTTTGAGAAGGCTAGAATTTGGGGATGTGGAGATATGGGAAGGTTAGGATTTGGGGATGTGGAGATCTGGGAAGGTTAGAATTTGGGGAGGTGCAGATTTTGGGACGTGAGAATTTGGGGATGTAGAGATTTTGGGACGTCAGAATTTAGAATTATAGGGATTGATGACATAGGAGTTTGGGAATGTGGAAATTTAGAGATGTGAGGACCTGGCAAGGATGTGGAGGTTTTGGTCTTGAGAAGTTGGAAAAGTAGGGTTCTGAATATACAAGGAGTTGAAAGTGTAATGATTTGAGAATACAGGAATTTGAGGATGTGAAGGTTTAATGTTAGCACCTATAAAAATTGGAATTTGCTAATATACAGAATTGAAGAAAGTCTGTAAATACAGAAATTCCTGCCTATAGATAGAATATTAGACTTTGTAGTACTTTATAGTAATTATAGTACTGCCTATAGTAACAGGGATTTGAGACGTAATTTATAATCTTCCAAACTTCAAAATTACACCTCAGAACTTCAACCCAGAAATTCCCCAAACTTTCAAACTACAAAACATCTTCCGATAATTTTGCCCAAATTCTTTCAGCCTCCGAACCAGACTCAAAACCACGAATTTCTGGGTGTGATATACAACGCAGCGGAGTTCACCGAGCACTTATCGAAATGTCTCCTCGAGTCCTCCAGATCTCGCAGATCGACAAGGCGCGCAATACTGAACCTCGCCAAAAACCCTCCGAAAACCGCAGTGGACATCTTCAGATCGAACCTGAACTCCCGTCATCCAAAACCGCTGAGAAGCGGTGAGAAATACTGGCACGTGGTTCTTTGTCTGTCCATAATGAACGACGAAGGAAGTTACGAAAGCTGTATGAAAGATTTGCGGAAACTCGACGCGTGTCTGTCCGTCTCGAAACAGCGATCGAGCAACAAAAGGAAAAGCGTCGACGCGAATTCGTGGGTGAAGGCGATTGAACGCTTGAGCGACTGCGAGATTCAAACGGATAAGCTCGGTCATGTTTCCTGTAAATCTGCTGGAGGAACGTCGAGGAGGGTCAAGCAGAAGGTGAGATACATGTTCGAGAGGATATTGGATAGGAAAATAAGCAGAGAATCCGCTTTACACCGAGCTGCCGCGGATCTGGGTGACGCTTTGTCGGACAGCGAATGGGGGCGGAAACTTGTTGACGAACTTTTCATGTATTTTGGAGTTTTTGATGATGGACGGAGAAAGGTGCGGAGAATTTTGGTGAAGGATAAAGGTGCAACTCCGAGGTTGGTATTTGGGGTAATTCGAAATTGAAACTTATGGATGTTGCATTTTTATTTGGAGAGAGGTTTTTAGACAAATAGTAATTTTATTTCTCACTGAATTCAAGGTTTGAATAGTAAAATAAATTTGTAGAAAGTAGATGGTAAAATAAATTCAAAGTAAGATGTTCTGAATATTAAAGATTCATACATGTGTAACATGTTACATATGTGAACATGTTATATGTTGCACATGTGGACATGTTACATGTTACATATGTGAATATGTTACATATTACATCTTACATATATGAACATGTTCACATGTGTAACATGTAACATGTTACATCTTACATATGTGAACATGTTACATGTTACATGTGTGAACCGTAGACATATCAGATTGCTTTTGTATATTACACAACTACGTTCAGATATCAGAATTAATTACAATATTTTTCATCAGATACAAAGAGCTCTCACAAGCACTGCAAACGTACAGAAAAGGGATACTCATGAGAACATTCAACACGATCGATAAAATGCACCGATCGATCGCGAATTTCGAGCAGTTCCTCGTGCACGGGATCAAAGATACATTGAACGAGGCTTGGCAGAGTCATTTGAAGGTTTTATCAAGCCTGATGCAGTGGATGACGAAGCTACTGGAGTTGTATGGTGGATCCATAAGTGAAAATGGAGAGAACTCTTCAGGCACATTAACTGATAATCAGATGAATGAAAATGAAAGTTCGATCTCTGATGATTCGGATCAGTCCGTGGCTACTCGTTCTAAACCTGGTTGGTAGAGTCAGTGATGTCAACCCACGAGTTGATAATAAGTAAATAAATAATAAAAAGTTGATAATAAGTAAATAAAAATTTCCTTGCAGAAATTATGAAAGAAGCAGACGACTCCATGAAGAGTTTGATAGAATCCATGAATCGTGTGAGCAGATATCGAAGCACGAACGACAGCATGTTGTCCAGTCTCGCAAACAATCTTCTTTTGGTTACAACGTTCATGGAGACGATTGGTTTCGTCTCCACGTTGTATTGCTTCGATTGTAGCATGAAAGATGAGAAAGATACTGATTCAAGGAATGGGTGGAATCGACCACGCAGATTTGTTCCTTTCGATTATAATCAAATTAATCTCGTTTCGCGGGATTTGATGCTTTTAGAGTCTCGTGGCAACTACACTTCTTTAATTTCTTATTAGAATAATAAAAATTATGATGAATAATCCTTGAAAATGTAGATGAGCATATGTAGTTGTAATGTATAAGATTTACAAATATTTGAATTGAACACAATTTTTAATATTATAATGCACAATTGAGAATGTTCACGATGTTTATAAATAAACGTATATGTATACAATGTGTATAAAATGAACGTATATGTACACAATATAAATGAACCTACATAAACCCAACGTAAATAAATAAATATAACATTTCTGAACAGTATAACTCTTTGCACTATGTCGAGCGTGACTACACATTTCTCTTGGATCTTATAAATAATTATAATAAATCTATTGTATGAATTCTATTATTTATAATAAATGAAAAATGTATCTATCAGATACTCCACACTGTTGCAATACATTTTATCCCTTTTTTGATCTATTTTTTAAATTAACTCTGCACTCGAGGACTCCGGAGCGCAGCCATTTTGTCTTCAAACTCGAGGACTCCGGAGCCATTTTGTCTTCAAACTTGAGGATTCCGCTATGGGGACAATGCAAATTTCAGTTCATAGTATAAGAACAAATAGATCTGACAATGACTTTTCTTTTAATGGGTATGTTATGTGTGTTATGTGTGAATATGATTTTTTTGTGGAAAATGCTTCGAGTTGCTAATATGAGTGAATAAAAACTTCGAATGTAAAGGGTTGAGTTGGTAGGTAATAGAAACTGAGTGCAAAGGGTGACAATTTTGAAAAACTGTATAGTAATTGTAGTAGTACTGTAGTAACTACTATAGTAATATAGTAATTGTAGTAGTAAGTTATTAGTAAGTAGTACTAATCGAACAGTAAAATTGTAACTGTGTCGAAAACCCTCAACCTAACATTTACATCGAATATTATTTTTCTATTCACACTGTTTATCTAAATATGAATAATGAGCCGAATAGCGATCGATATCCGCAGAAACAGAGAAGAAGAGTAATTACATTAATCAGTGGACGAATCTGTTTAAGGTAGTAATAAAGTTTCGTTATAAATCAATGACGTTACATAATTTATCCTTCGCGTGTTTCGCCTTATCCGCGTTACCCTGGCAGATAGCAATAGCAATAATTCCGGCGATGCGTTTGTAGAACACACTACAACGTGACATTTATAGCTTTCAAAGATGCAAAGCGTCCTCCTACAGATTTATTAAACATATTTCTGCGAGCGGCTGCTCGAAATGCACGCGTCACCGGTCGTCTTTTGTTTAACATGTAAGTCACATATATTTCTTTTTTTATTGATACGTTCATCGAAATTACGTTAGATTTATGTTCATTGAATTACGCGGATTTATTTTCAAATTACGTAGATTTATGTTCATTGAATTATGGAGATTTATGTTCACCTTTTACACGGAATTATGTTAATCCTTCACACAGATTCACATTAATCTTTTACACAGATTTTATCATCGTAAGGAACATCAAAGATGCAAATTGTAAAGTGGAGACAAAAATCATCGGTGGAACACCCGTGGACATAACAAGTCGTCCATTTATGGTTACTACAACTTTAATTCACTATACACATCATACATTTTATAGAACCTAGAAGATAATTATTAATTTTAGCTGTCCCTTCACAACTCTCGAGGATTTGCATGTGGTGCCAGTATTCTGTCGAACAACTGGGGTATCACTGCTCTTCACTGCTTGTAAGCTACATTTTTCACTAAAATTTACATAGCATCGTAATAATTTATAGTTAATTTTTGTTAAAATCACTAGCTATATCGATATTTTTAATTATTTAGACTTTCAGAGAAGGCGTCGAATTATTTTGTACGAGCCGGCTCGAACAACCTTTACGAGGGAGGCTCCTTGCACAGATTAAGAAGAATACACGCGTACAATGATACAAGGCTTCCGTACAACATGTCAGACATGTTGTATCACGATGTAGCTCTTTTTCGAGTAAAACCACGATTTCAGTTCTCAAGTACCGTTAAAGCAATTGGACTTCCTGAGGAATTTAGCAGACCACCTAGAAAATTGCATGTTTGTGGCTGGGGTTATACCTCCAATCATGGGACTGTAAGTTCTTTTTTTAAATCAACAGTGTTACTTTACAAATTTTTCATTATACAAAAATCTATTATACAAACATTTGCAAAATTAGTGAATGGAAATATTAATGAAAGATAAAATATATTTTATTGCAAATATTATACAATTTGGTGTTTGAGAAATATTGTCTTTACTCTTGAAATAAATTAGAATAATTTTTTCCAGCCAAAGGTCAGCAACGTCCTAATGGGCGTCAACGTGCGTCACATACCCCACAAAGTGTGCGTCAACGAGACTCCAGAATATAAAATGCTAGTTAAAGAAGAACACCATCTTTGTTACGGATCATTAGGAAAGGACGCTTGCTATGGAGATTCAGGGGGACCATTGGCAAGCAAGAATACCATTTATGGTGTTGTGTCTTTTGGCCAAGAATGTGGTGTAGTCTCGGGAGTGTACGAAAACGTTGGCTATTATCGACAGTGGATCAAACAGATCACAAAGTTGTGAATTTCTAATAATTATTCAATACACTTCAAATCACTTTTAAAAAAATCGTCTTCCAATTGTAATACCATAACACTACAAACATGGTACTTTCCGAATCTTTTTAATTAATTAACCATTATAAAATTGAGTCCTTATTTGAACTTGATTTACTGATAAAAATAAAACACTTTCACATAAACTCTTTTTTGTAAATTGAAAATTGTATAAATCACAATCAGAAGTTTTTTCGAAGATCAATATATGATTAATCCTTTCTCTAGAATTAATTAGTCTAATTAAATATTGAAACACAAAATGTACAAGTCGGGAAATCATCCCACAGGATGCACGGAGAAAAAGTTTCCAGGAAAAAAGAAATAGTTGTGTCGAATAGCAGAGTATGAGGACCCCACTTGGTTCAGGTTCGATGCACGCCGGAAGTCCATTACGCACGTTCTGCGCAAGATCCTGTCGCGCACACACTCCGCTCGCGTACCGTGTACTTAGGGCTCAGTAAAGTTCGAACAGGGCATTTTAGTAATACATAATTAGGAAACTATTGTGTACGACGTTTTATATTATCGTCACGCATACCCATTCACGCGGGAATGTCTTTCTATTAACTTATCTCGTAAATTTTTTCATTTTTACATATATGTTAAATTACTATGTTGTTAATTTTCAAGTTTTCAACACCTAAGTTCCAACTTCCCAAATTCTATAATTCTAACTCTATTTCCCTGAACTTTCAAACTTAAAAATTCCCCAATATCAAAATTCCTAAATTCCTAAATTCTTCAATCCGTAAATTCCAAAATCCCCTAAATCCCTAAATTCCTAAATTCTCCAACCCCTAAATTCCAAAATCCCTTAATTCTCATCCCCCTAAATCCCTAAATTCTCAAACACTTCAACCCCTAAATTCCCAAATTCCCACCCCCTAAATCCCAAAATTTTACAATTCCCACCCTCCAACATCCCTATTTCCTCAAACTCAGAAACTTCAAAATTCCCACCTACCCAAATACCTAAATCCAAACATTCAACCCCTCCCACTCCACATTCCAATATTCCAACTCTCCAAATTTCTCCATCCTAAATCGATCTTCTTAAAATTACAGGAGCGTACAAAGGTTCAGTTACTCCATCTGAAAAGAACCGTACATTTGAAACACACACCAACCATGTTTCTCCTATTATTGTGCGGCGGTGTTCACGCAAGCGTTACGACTGGCTGTCATTTACTCGAATGAGTCACCAGCACAGGTTCCCTGCATAAACATCGACTTTTTCATCATGTTCCAAGGGTCTTTAAACTCCCTAGCCACGTGCACGTTGTGTCTTCACCGTGAGAAGTGCATTATCTTCGAGCACATCCGTCGATTTATCTAAACACGATAAAGTCTCCCTGTTCCGCCATTAAACCTAATCGATTTGATAGCGCAACTGCAAATCCAGGTGTTTGTTTCAATAATTAATGCATTACGAAATCATGCTGAATTAGGGAAATTATTCTGAATTTAAGAGAAAACTTTTGTTACGGTTGTGGTATTGTAAACTTATTTTATTTGCAGCTCCCCTTGCGTTCTCGTGACTCAGCTGTGACGTAGCTGTAATTATTTTTACTCGATTAATATGCCTTCATTTGGAGTTCAATTTGCATAGTAACGGTCGCATAACATTGACATAACATTTCAACTTCCTAGTTGTGATTAGTTCTTACTGACCTGGCAAGCTCAACTTTTGTCCCTTGCAGTATGTATTATATCAAACTTTATAATTTGATGTAACATTGACATAACAAAAATTATATTGACATAACATTGACATAGCAACAGTTAAATTGTCATAACATTGACATAACAAAAACTAAATTGACATAACATTTCAACTTCCTTTCTTTCAATATTGTAGTTGTGATTAGTTCTGACTGACGCACCTGACAAGGTCTATCAGTCAAACTTCAAAATCAACTATCAACTATGAAGGTTAAACTTATCAGTACTTATTTATTTTCACATATCAAGTAAAAATTTCTCACTTCTCTTTTGTACATCATTCCAATTTTGAAAGAAGTTCATACATGATGTAATTTATTTTGAAACATGAAAATAAAATAAAAGTGATATAAATCAAGTCAAATCAGGTCATATATAAATGAAGAAGATTTGACCCAACTCCACAAGAATATATCCGAGTTACTTCTGTAAATTGCTACTCACCCGATAACATCAGGATAGACCCTGTTGCGCAGACTCTTCAGAACGTGACGCCTGAACTTCAGGTACCATGCACCACAATGTGGACCGCAGTATTTCCGTGACACATTCTTCACGCTTTCGTTGATATCCTTATCTTTTCTCCTTAGTGTAACATCAACCCGTGCATTTACTCTTCGCTTAAACTTCTGTCTCGAATTCGTGAGAACGATATTCACCGAGCGATCATCAGGTTTGTCGGTCATAATAGACAGATTCCTGTTCTTCAAGTACTCCATGTTGTACGATACGTTCTTTTTCTCATTTTTTGAGAAACTTTTCAGATTCGACGTTGAGGGGAATCTTTTTGAGCGTCTTCTACGACGTTTCACCAAATCGGTCAACATTTTTTGTAGTTGATTTATGACACTGTGATCATAGTGGCATGATTGTTTATTGTTGTAGTAGGAGTCTGATTTGAGATCGTTTGAGAGCGCAGGCCACGTGCGAGTCGCGCACACGAAACGGCTGAACTGAGCACTCGCCACGCTATGTCCACCAAGTGGGAGCACTATAGCTCTATTAGGTTTGGAGAAGGGGCTACCTCTTTTACGTGTGATCGTGGATTCGGGTGCAGGTTTTAGGGAATGGGGAAATTTGGGGAATTTTGGGATTTGAAGAGTTGGGAATTTGGGATTTGAAGAGGTGAGAAATTTTGGATTTGGAGGTTTAGGGAGTTCAGAAATTGGGATTTGGGAATTTGGGGTTTGGGAGGTTGGAAGTTTTGGGATTTGGGGAATTAGGTATTTTGGGATTTGAGAATATGGGGGTTTTTGGAGTTGGAAATATGAGAGTTTGGGGATTTGAGATTTTTGGGGATTTGACAGATTAGAGATTTGAGAATTTGGAGATTTGACAATTTTGGGAATAGAGAATTTTAGAATTTAGGAATTTGGGGAATTTGGAGATTTGAGAATTTGGGGTTTTGAAATGTTAGGCAGTTATGAATTTGTAAAATAAATAATTCGTGAGTTCAAGAATTTGAACTTGAGTGAACGTGAGTTCAAACATTTACAAATTTGAGAATTAAGTAACTTCAGAGTTTGAGAATGTGAGAATTTATAAATTTGAGAACGCAAGAATTTGCAGAAGTTTATAAATTCTCAAATTTCGAAATTTGCCAAAGAGAACAAAAAATGTGCATATTTTCAAAACTAAAAATATAACGACAGCCTCAAAACTTGAAATCCAAAATCATACAAAAACATGAAAATTGACCTCATAGTTCGTTTGAAAGCGACAAGTTTTAAGAGCGTAATTAACGAGTCCCGCGGCCAGAAATCAAATTAAACCGAATTATCCGCATACCGTATTAACGTAAGAAACTACCTTCATAATATTATTATCCCCTTTGATCGTTGAAACGAAAAATCCTCATTTTCCTGCTCATCAAGCGTTTCCTGCGTTCCGCCATTCTGTATCGTTCCTCCTTTCCCTCTTCACCTATCCCTTCCGTGAAACGTCGGATTTTTATTGCGCGTCTCTTATTAGACGCAGCTTCGAAGTTCTCCTTTTATCTTCCAACGAATTTTCCCTTGCTCGCGTTATTGAGTCGAAAGCCATCGTCAAAGAGAACGGGGCAAACATTTGGCTTTTGAGATTCTAATTAACAATGCACGCGATCCTACTTTAGCCGGAGATTTAAACGAAAGCTTTGTGCACACGGTACGTGTTCACTATAGGATAGCTTGCTCGAATTTCACGAGAACAGGTTAATTATTCCTTCTAATTGCCGTTCCTCAGTTTTGATACTGTTCTCTGTTTTTGACCTCCTGTCCATTTATGACACTGCATCATGTTTCAAGATACATTTTATGAACACTTGTGTACAGCATACACGGTTGCCTTTTTTATGAACCGACCGAAAAATCGAGCGGAATTTATGGTTAATACGTTCATTTTATGAAACCGAGTCATTTTGTTCGGTTTCTGTGGCAACTGGTAGATTGTGGACGGATTTTGACAGGTTCGTGCCCGAGTGGGTAATAATACACATTTCAGAGGGCCGATAGCACTAACAGCTGATGGTCTGGGACCGAACGTGTCAAATTCTTTAAAAAACGACCAAAAAGGGAAGAATTATAGGACAGTTTTACGTTTGAACATCAATACCTTGTAAAAGGATAATAATCAAGTAAATATACTTCGTATAATCTTCATAAAACCTCCTTTTCGTATACCAGTTACATATTCTCTTTTATATCTGAACAAGATAATATGAAATGTATCAATTACTACTGTAAACGTATCAATGACAATTTCAAGAATTTCCAGGATCAATTAACCCGTTCTAACTTTAGCAAACATTCGACCACATCGTAGCTCACCTAACCTAGGAAGTCCATCAAGATTTTCTTCCAGGTCCAAAGATCTCAATCAATTCAACCCCCGAGCCATCTTCCGTGGAGCCGGTTTCCAACGGGACGCGTCGCGCCGCGAAAAACCACGGGGGTGGATTGAGACGTGGCAGGGTGTGGCCAGAGCGAGGATTAACCCGTCTGACAGCCAATCATATGCAAGACAACCCCACCAGCTCGAGTGCCGGGTGAAACTGTCGTCCTCGACCGCCACCCTTCCCGGCAACCCCCCACCGCTAATTGCCCTGGCTTGTAATATCGCATGTGGAACTCGACACGGGGCTGAGGGGGTGATAAGGTGGCCAAATGTGCCGGGAAACGGAGACTGCGCCCCGTTTTGCGTGTACCTGTTCCCTGTGACATATACAGTAACCCTCAAAAGTATCTGAACGTTGAATAAAATTAATTCCACAGAGGGTAAATTAGAGGGGTAGACGGGACTTGAACTTTTATTTTCACGGTTTTGATTATTGGCAATTTGGGAGTTTGAAGGTTTTGCATTTTTGGAAAGGGGTTGATGATGGTCGTGAGGGTTTTGGAGGACAGTGTACGTGGAAACGAGAATGTGAGGTTGGTTCGCGATGGTGTGCATATTTGTGGATTTTCCGTGGCTCAGGCTCGTCGAACGTTCGATTTTCGGGGCAATTTGTGAGGCTCGTTTGCTTTATTAATGATCCCCCGATGATCGAGGAGCGACACGATAGCGTAACTGAGAGATTGATCGACGCAACCGGCCGAGTCAATTTGCGTCATCACCCGGCGATGATGTTGCCGTTAGGATATACGTTTCTGTTGTTATGGCGATTATGATCTCGTTCTGCTTACGTAACTATTTTTAAAAACATATCAATTATTTTCAATAGTTTTACTTATTTCAGTTATGGTTGATGTTACTTCTTTCACTTATATCGATTGTCACAAAAATCACATTCAAGGTTTTATTCATGTAGTATCACAATTAATGGTAAATCGTGAAAATTCTAGAATGCAAAGTATGTTAACAAAGTATGATCACTGACCAGCAAATCTTGATGACTAGCAAGTTACACATGTACAGGGTGTTTCACAAGTTGAACACCAAAATTATAAAATTATACGAAGCACCCTGTACACCTGAACTGAAGCTGACCATAAATGAAGTACCCTGTACACCTGAAGCTCCTCTAATCTAGTCACCAAATATATTACCCTCTACAAATATTTCTCAATCACAATATCTTTCAGTGTACACATTGAAACGATTGCAAAAAAATATGATAATTACGTAAAGGAAATTATTCTATGGTGTTCATTTTTAACGGGGGTGGGACTAATTGAAGATCGTTTCGAGAGAAATTCGCCAGGGCCTCTCAGATGTTCAGGATCGTCTTCGCCCTCTATATTGGCTCGTAAGGGTGGCTCTTATAAAGCGGTGCAATTATCCGGGTAAAATACTCTCGGAAATTTCCGTGATAAATTTCCGCCTTTAATAAGGGTGAGTCGCAAGTCATTTGGCCGAGCTCCGCGAGGGTGGGTACCAGGGGCTCTTCAATAGAAATTCTTTCCAACCCCCTACCAACGCTCGCTACACTTTAATTTAAACATTTGTCGCTAATCCCATTCGATATCCAGACGACTTGGTAGCTTCTTCCGGTCGAAAGCTAATAATTACCGACTGCTGAATGTAGTGTAGTCAGAACGGGGTTGTAGAGACGAGGGGGTGCGTTTCTTTCATTGTCGTCCGTCACTCTTACAGGGGAGTTGGATGTAATTGAAATTATACCGTGGTGGTGTGGAATTCTGCTGTGCATTCTCATTTTCGTTGTGTTGTTGCTCATTATTGGAGACTAATTATTAATTAGTTATTAAGTGGTATCTGTAATTAAATATGTTGGGGATACATCTGGAGATACAGAAGTCTGGAAGTACAGAGATTTTATTACATGAGATGTGGATCTGGATGGAAGCAATATGTGGATGTGGGTGTTCAAGGACGTGGAGATACATTTGTACTTTGATACCTATCTACAGTTGTAGGGATGTAGGAATCTACTGACAAATAGATTTAACAATATCCAGAAGGTATCCTGTATCCTAATCAAGAAGGTGTACCTGTATACCTAGAAGTATAGGGAGCTCCAGAAGTAGCTCACACTTATGAACATATCTCCTTTCAATCCAGATTTGAAACATGAATCACATCTCAGCAATATTCAAAATAAAGGAACCCCTGGCACCCACAGAATTCACTAGTCCCTTCATTGAAAGATAAATGAAACTACCTCCAATAACTAATTTAATCCAATTTTCTAGTGCCTTTTGAACTCAGCCGATGGCGGAGCAGCCTGATGAAATATGATTGCAATTACCCCTGGCCTATTATTCGGTTTCTGAAATATGTAAGCAGAGGTTCAAGTAAATTTGGGATTTATAGCTCAATCTCAACTTCATAATGGCTTGACGAAAGTTTTCGCGAGGCCACGGTACAAGTCTTCCCCTAAATCGAGCTTTATTTTCGTGTTTCCGAAGAATTTAGATATGCGTATTATACGATAGGTGTCTAATAATTACCAGAAGGTAAGACGCGACGTAAGAAGTTCAGCAAAACAGAGGGTGAAAAGTGAATGGGACGTGTAAAACCTGCTCGTAATTAAGCTGTTGCCCTTGAGCTTAAGCTCCTTAGAGGTTTTCCGGCAATGAAATTTCCGCATACCCGTCAACGTCTAATGAGGGGATTGCGGATGAAGTTTCAAACCAGGAAGGAGCAATTAGGCGAGCGACTGTGTTTGCTACAACTCTGAGAAACCTCTAAACTCTAAACAGTGCTCTGTGATCTTCGAGGATCTACAGTCACTGCACGATTCAAAACCTTGGACATTTGGTGTAGTAATGCTACCCTGTTTGTTACAAATGGTTGCTACATTTCAAATTTTTATTTGTTAAAAATGGTATTAACATATTCTGCTGCTAGACTTTACTGATTAGGGTATGGTTACTGATTGGGGTTCAGCGTAACACAAACTAACTAATCACTAGTTAGGGTTGTCACTGGTTAAAGTATACATGATCATTGTAGATTCTACTATTAGTTATAATTCTAGCAGATGTCTCCTTCATGATATTTATAAAGGTTTGAATGATAGTAGGGTTGAAGTTCAGTTGTGAATAAAATATAGCAATGGTTGTAACAGAAATGTGGAGTTAGCCTGAGTTTTAGCTACTTTACTGGATTTATGGTCACTGGTTATACTCTGTAAGCACAGTATTAGATGACATTCAGTTGAACAAGTACTACATGACATTCAGTTGGACTAGTACTAAATGACATTCAATTGGACAAATACCAGATGACATTCACATGACTATCTACCTGATACGATCAAATACTAGTTGACATTTACATAATCAGATATTAAGACTCAGGTGATCAGCATCAAACAGGGAAGTATCAAGTGACCTATCAGACTAATCCTCATAATTAGCTAACCAAACACTCTGCAACTATTTCTGAAAACATCTCTGAAAAATCTAAAAATACAGGATTTGAACTTCCTAATCAAAACCTCATACAGTGGCATCCAGTTCGTGGACCAAGTGAATTCATCAGCAGCTGGTGTCTCAATCGTAGTCCCAGCAAGAAAGATCGCAGGACAAAATTAAACGACCTCATCATCATTAGAACGCAACCACCTAATTACCGGAACGTCTTAGAGACGTTGGATGACATCGTCGACGAACGCAGACAATCGAGGCAAGGAGAACGAGACACCTCGGTTTCTTGTGGCTGTACGCGCACCCTCGTGTCGGGGGATGAGTCTGCCTGGGAGAAAGCTTATTAATGGGGTGGGAGGGAATAGCAGTTGGGACGAAAGGCCTAGAACAGTAGGATCGGGGAAGAACGGGCCTTGAGAGCTGGTGGCTGGGTGGAGGGTGGAAAAAAAGTAACAGACTCCCCGCAAATAACCCCCCACGGGGTTGCCGGATGGGCGTGTCCTGCCCGCGGGGTGATGGCAGAGCTCGGCCAATCGTATCGCAGCTGGGTTGCCGCGCCGACGGCTTCCTTCGTCGAACGAAAAAATATTGACCGCGACGAAGGGGTATTCTGCGGTCCATTTGGGGGTTGCGGAGGTGAAACATAACGTCGGACTGATTGCCGGCGAACGGGCGCAGAGGGCCGGGAGGGGGGTGCACTGCCGGGTGAATACCCCCCTCGTCACGTACGGGATCATTAGCCGGATATCCTTAGTCCTGCTGGCCAACCCTCTCTGATAGCGGTGATCCTCGTGCCTGACATCATTATCCTGGGACGCTGTGCAGCGCCAGCGCGGTTCGGCCATCCTGAAAAGGCTGCTGCCCTAGTCGTCGTTCCAGTTCGATTCCTCGTGTTTTGCACCTGTGAACGCTCGCCGAGTGACTTTTCGTGATGTCAGTGAGCGAACTGTGGTTCCGTGGAACGGCTTCATTGTGACACGCAGTGGCTAAGCGAACCATCGACGTCGACGATGGTGAACTGTTAACCGAGTGAACATTGTCGAATTCGTTGCGATAAACTGCAATTCTTCGAGAGTTCTGGAATCACTATGGAACCCAGTGATCCGTCGGGACGACTGACCGTCGAGGACTTGTCGGACTGCAGGAGCGAGAGTAGCCACTCGGAAACGCAGCTCAGAGCTTTTCAGGACTACGAACGTATCAAGGAGTTGAATCTATCGGTGGACAAGTGCAAGGAGGACCCCCAGTTAGAGCCTAAAGACTTCCACCTGCGGTTGGAACCTGGCAGGACCATTCGTTTCGAGGAGTTCGAGAATGCTAGTAGGAATCTGCCAATGACTTTGAACAAGGGAAAGGATTTCGGCTACATCGCAAACACGTTGAACGAGGCGTATCCTTTGGACAGATCGAACGACGACGAGTCCATGGAAGCTGCGAGCCTCTGCAGGACCAAGAACCCGACGGCCAAGGATTTACTGTTCAATCTCCGGGAAAACAGACACAAGAACGCTCATACCGCGTTGTCGTTAGACAGGTACAGCAAGGATTTAAATTTCGCGGTTTCTGAAAAGGACATCAAGGATTTTAGCCTACTGAAGAACTATAGTCTCGATCGAATGAAAGAGTTCAATCTGTCGTTGGACAGGATGAGGGACGGTCACATCGGCAATTTTGCTTTGGAGAGACTGAGAGGAGGTGCGGGTTTGCTAGAGAATCCTCCTATTTTGGATCATAACGAGTTGAAGAACATTCAGATGCAACCGAGAAATCAGGACCTGGAGGCTATTGCTTTGGAACGGATGCGACGATCGCATCTTCTGGGGACTGAACTCTCGGCACAGAACCTGTCCACACAGTTGTCGCATCCACATTCCATCACTCAGATGCAACACTCGCAGCAGCAGCAACAACAGCAGGCTAAATCGTTTACCATTGATGCTATTCTGGGGTTGAGGAACAACCCTAGGGAGAAACGGAGTCAGCAGCAGCAGTACAGGAAACATCAGGGTATTTCAATAATCTGTTTTATTACTGAAGATATTAGGTTTTTGAGTTTGGGTATGGATGACGTTTTTGATAAAGGTAGGGTTGTTGAAGGATTATTTGTAGATGGATTAGGATTTGAATGCGCTTGATTTGTGATTTAATGTTGAAAAGGTTCTAAAATTATAAAATAATTTGACAAGAGATAATAGATTCATTCTTAATTCACAATTTGATATTATTTCTCCTTTAACACTTTTGATTATACACTGTTATGAATTATAGTAGACTTGTCTTATATTCGAATTTATTGCTACAACTTTGACATAAACGATACGTTTGATTTGGATGTAACTTCAGACGAGTATGTCAAAAACAAATGCGACAGTTCCGGCGAAAATTTGTTGTATCGATCGCTGACACAGTTTGCAAAATTTCTGTTAATCTCGATAGACACTAGCTGCATCACAAATAGTTACTCAACATTTAATCAACATCGTAGTAGCTTCTCTTACTGTATTTTCGAGGTATGAAACTAGAAATGACATTTTTATAACCTATCCTTGTTACTCTTATATAAATAACAGTTTACGAATTTTTTATCTTCTAGACATCTCTTCAACATCTCTTTTTTAAAATTCAACCTTGAAATTCATTCATCTTCATTTTGATCTTCTTCTTCTTCTTCATTTTCAATTAAAAATGAAGATGATTTTAGGAATCTTTTGTGTTGTAGGTCAAGAAGGTTCTATTAGAATCTTTACTTTATTTACAACACTTCAACATCTCATCGAAAACTGCAATCTTGAAATCTCACTTTGATGAACAAACCTTGATCTCCTAAATAAAAATGTAGATGGTTAACACTACACTTCAGCAATCTTTTGCATTGTAAATTAAGAAGATTCTATCAGAACTTTATTCACAACTCTTTAGCATCTCATGCAAGGTTTACACCTCGATGAGAAAACCTTAATTTCCCCTCTAAAAATGAAGAAACCTAACATAATTCTTCAGCATATCATCAAAAACTCCAATCCTGAAATCTGTCTTTGAGCTCTGAACTCTGACTTTGAACCCCAATGAGAAAACCTTAATTTCCCCTCTAAAAATGAAGAAACCTAACACAACTCTTCAGCATCTCATCCAAAAGTCCAATCCTGAAATCTGACTCTGAGCCCCGAAATCTGATTTTGAACCCCGATGAGAAAACTATAATTTCCCAGATAAAATTGAATAAATCTAACAGAATTTTTGAGTGATCCTTCACACCGTAGGTCAAGAAGGTGCCACGAAGAACGGAGGATCGAGTTCGTGTTCCAGCGGCGGCGGTAAGCTGAAGAGGGTCCGTACGATCTTCACAGCGGAGCAATTAGAGCGGTTAGAGGGGGAGTTTGCTCGCCAACAGTACATGGTGGGCCCTGAAAGATTGTACCTGGCACACGCACTGAGGCTGACCGAGGCCCAGGTGAAGGTCTGGTTCCAGAACCGACGGATCAAGTGGCGTAAACACCATCACGAGCAGCAGAGTCAACGAGTGCACGAGTTCCAGCGTACGTTGAACTCGTCGCTGGAACACGAGGACAGCAACGAGACCGACAAATGGTGAAGAGCGACCACTTCGAAGAGAAGCACCACTTCGTTTCCTCCTTTCCCCCGTTCTTTCTTCCGTTGCACTGAGAACAATCGGCCCGAGCTGATTGGCTCGGCCAGAATGAACACACTCTGACGTCGCTGTGGCACCTTTTCCTGTGTTTCTTTGCCTTCCGGTTCGTCCTCTACTTTTGTTCAGTCTTAGACCCGTAGTGGAACATGGTGTTCGAAGTGGACCCGGAGCTCATTTAGGCGACACATCCTGAAGATCTCAGTTTGATCTACAGTGATTGATCTTGATCTCCTCGGTGGAGATCTTGGATCTGAACTCGGTTACCACGTCCGAGATCGGTGACTTAAGCTTCGATTAAGTGTACGATGAAGTAGGACATGTAAATTGTTGTTGATTAAGTGAATAGACAATTATCGGTTATTTTTCTGAACGGTGAACGACGAAATCGCAAGGATGAAACAGGTAGAGAATTATAAGTCAAAGTACGTGCCACGATCCTTTTCTGACACCAAGGATTCGCCTGATTCGTACTGGAAGTACGCTCAGAAGAGGAGTCAGTCGTTTCCAGTTGGCAGAAGCAGGTAAATGTGCATTTGTCAGAGTTTGTAGACTTTGTGTAATTGGAATTATTGTCTGAAGGAATTCGGAAGCGGAAGCCAGCTATTATTCCTCTTCGACTACTTACAAACCGCAGAGGAGTCACGCGTGTTCCAGTCCGACATACTCGAAGTGCTCCTCGATTCATGCTCCTGAGGCGATACATCATGTCGCGCAAGGTCACTGTAAACCTAACAGGGATAAGCATTATTCTTCGACGTTTTCGACGGGTAGGAAGATTAGGTATGATGAGGAGCTGGGGAATAATGAGAAATTGAAGTATATTCATGAGGAATCGGAGAATTATACGGAGGACAATGCTGAAGAGGACGCTGATGAGGAAGGTAACTTTGGGTTAGGTTAGGTTCAATAGGTTAGATTTTTCAAATGTCTGATTTGCCCAAATTCTATATCTTCAAATTTCTATTTGCCCTTTTTACTTTTACTAATTTCTGTATCTTCAAGTTTCTGGATTCTTGAGTTTCTACACCCCCAAATTTTTACTACCCCGAAGTTTCTTCTTTTCCAAATTTCTACTACCCCAAATTTCTATGTCCCTAAATCCCACATCTCCAAATTTCTACATCCCCAAATTTCCACCACCCTAAATTCCCACGTCCCCGTTTCAACACCCCAAATTTCAATAAACCCTGCAATTTTCTGCAGCAGAGGAAGAGCACGAAGAGGCAGGTGAATTCTTAGAAAAGGATTACGAAGGTCAGGAGGGGGACGACGAAACGGAAGAAGAATTTCTAACTTCCCAGCAGCTCCACAGAGGTCAAGGTGTAAGTAAAAAGGACACATTGAAGCAACAAAGATGGAGAACAGTCGAGCATGAACCACGAAGATTTCGTTGTCAGCAACATGCGGATTTAGCTTTCGCTGGACACGCGTCACCTCCCAGGTAATATTTAAAAACTCAAAATGAAAATGATCTCTATTCAGTTGTCTTATAATTTCTGATGACACATCTGATAATTTCAGAATAAATAGAAAGAATTATGTGGATAGAAACATCATTTTATTTTATTTATTGAACTTTTGATATGTTATGTGAATGCGTGCATACATGTATGTTAGGTATTACCATAACATGGCTGAGCACGAGGTACCCGAGCCCTTATCAGATGAAGACTTCGTCCTAACCTCCCTGAAGAGTCCAACGAGACGATCGCCTACGGACTATCATCGATGGTCCAAGGATCGATACGA
This sequence comes from Megachile ligniseca, assembly GCA_945859555.1. Lineage (NCBI taxonomy): Eukaryota > Metazoa > Arthropoda > Insecta > Hymenoptera > Megachilidae > Megachile > Megachile ligniseca. The sequence goes on from OX243790.1 coordinate 5,629,285, forward strand.
TGACGATGCGTTACCGGTTCAGTCGCCTCGCCGTGCTCGCACGAAACCGGAGATGGATCAACTAATTGACGCAGAGATCAGAAGAACCAGAAGATGCAATCGCTGTGGAAGTGTGGCCAACCGGAAGGACGAGCTGCAGAAAGATGGCTACAGATTTGATGATCGGGTGAATCCTACCAAAGGACCTATCGGTAAATTAACTAGTTAATATTTATATTGTGAAAAATACGTTGGAGGTTAGGAAATCTGAAGAGTTTCAGGATTCTCTTCATTAAAAGGTCCATTGAAATTGAGATCACTTTGAATGATGTCCAATTTTAAAATTCAGGGAGATTTAAAACAATTGTTTTACTCAATTATGAAACTTGACTTACAACGTTAAGTTCGTCCAATTGCACCTCATAGGTGTATCGAATACATTAAATGTGTCATTAAATTGCAAATGTATGAACTAAACGTCGTGTAAGATTTAACCGAATATTTAATGGCATAGCAGGCACCTATTGCTAAATTATCATTAAGATTTCCGGATGTTTCCAGGCGACGAGCCCGAAGGTCACGAGCAGACCTGCAGCCTGAGGCACAACGCGAAGGACTTCGACCTGTCGCTGTATTCAACAAAACCGCGTAAACCGCGGGACACGAAGTCGCCGTTGGCCTACGAGGTTCCCGAGCACATGGACAAGTTCTGCGACTACTCTCGCTACTCTTCAAGGTACCAGAGAAAAGCGGAGAACTACCCGGAGAAGATGAAGCGCATGCTGCACGGAACAGCGCGAGTATCCCCTCGATACGTCGAGTAAAATAATCCACAACATTGAAGATCCTGAAAATTCCACGGAAGAGTTTCTAGTGACATTTCAGGGATGTGAGCTGTAAATTGTGACATTTTTCGTCCTCGTTTCGCTGTTGTCTGTTTCGAATTAGCCACCCCCGAGAGACTTATATCGAACAATTCGAGATGTGATTTCGCTGTTGATCGTTCCCCTCCTACCGGTTCTGTAATATATATTTTTGTAACTGTCCTCGAGCCGTGTAGACGTCTACGACACGCTGGTAGAACAGATTGTACATAAACGAAAAAAAAAAAAAAAAAAAATGATTTAGAGTTGAACCTGTCCCTTCGCTTCTCGTCTTCGATCGTCGATTCTAAGGAACTGTTTCTTTAACCCGCACCAAATCGATTGTATATAAGTGATCACACACTGGATATGATTCTGTGCACACGTGTACGCGTACATGTGAGAATAAACCATCGAATCTGTACACACGTGGACTGCGATCTATTACAACCTTTGCTCCCGCTGATCCTTCGACTTCTGCGTTGGATATAAATAAAAATATTCGAATACATTTACGGAGTTTTATTCGAGGGAGTTAGTGGGGGTTGTTAGCAACAAGGGGAGGTTAGTGGGAAATTAAATTTCTGTATGGGATTTATGAAAATTCTGTAACGTTTTTTAGAGATGTGGGTGGTTTCATAATGGGGTAGGTTCTCCCTAGGATTTGGGATATTTATGGAATTTATATCGATTTTAGATCTTGGGGATTTTTTTGGGACCTTACTGCCTCCATATAGAAACTTGAAGTTTTACCTAGGATTAAGTTCCTAGAATTTTCCTAGAATTTATGGATTTCTATAGAATTTTCCTAGGATCTATGAATCTCCCAGAACTTCCACGAAATCTCCCTAGGGTCTATCTGTCCCTCTATAAAATTTTCCTAGAACTTATTTAGAATTTTTTAATTTCCCTAGAGTCTACATAGAATATCGAATCTTCATGGAATCTTTTTGAAACCTACATGAAATTTCTCTAGAATCTGCTTAGAACCTTATTAAAATTTCCCTAGAATCTGTCTAGAACAACCGTTGAACTTCAACAAAATTCCCTAGATACCCGAACCTCAATGAAATCTCCCTAGAATCAACCTTGAACTCCCCTAAAGTTTCCCTACAACGCTCAAATAATTTCTCAAATTGCAAAACGATAAAAGTTACATATTTCACAAAGAGTTTGTTTTTTATTTACCAAAAATATAAAAAATAGTCGTATGACTACGAAAACTGTTATTGAAGAGTAAAACGAAGACGCCGTTTATTTTCTCCAGGTACGCAATTGACACTAATTAATTAATGTCTTACGCTCTTTCCAGGATTTTATTTGCCTGGCTACGAACCCAGGGACGGGGGTGGCTTTTTGTGCGGCCACAAAGGCAGCGGCTTTCGTCGGAGCTTTTGTTTAAATATTAATAACGAGCAGAAACTCTGTCGTTCTCTCGTCGAGTCGGAAGGCAACGCTTTGTTCAATTAAACTTAATATCTTTATTATATCGCCCCGTCGAAAGCGGATATTATTTATTGCGGTCGAAGTTTACGGCCTACCGAAAGTTACAACCCTTTACGTTCTATGTATTTCGAGGTTAATCTGCATTAACTCTACATTTAACTTTACGTTAACTCTACGTTAACTCTACATTTTCGTTCTCTGGGGAGGGTTATTCATTTTGCAGCTTGATATCTGTTCGTTCGATATGTGAACGATGTTCACTTGCAGGTTAGCTAGTTGATTTGAGATTTATCTATGGAATCTTTGATTGGTTTTGATCGAGGTATAAAACAATTTTGGGCATAGATTATTTGTAGCATTTCGTTTTGAACTTTCAAGGTTATGTTAGTTTTAGGTTATAATAGTTTCTACTTTCCCAAATTCTTATATTTATTTTCTAAATCTGAAGTTTCTACCTTCCCTAATTTCTATAACCCCAAGTTTCTACTTCCCAAAATTCTTACACCCCCAATTTCTATATCTACAAATTTCAATATCTAAAATTTCTACATCCCAAATTTCTATGTCCCAAGTTTCTATATCCCTAAACAACTGCATCCAAAATTACCATACCCCCAAATCCAAATATCCTCAATTTTCTACATACCAAATTTCCACATCCCAAGTTCCTAAATTACCCTATCAAAACTATGATTAAAAAGTAATTGTACCAAACAAAAATTACAAAATTCGATGTCTGTAACTATAAATCAAAATAAGTGTCCAAAACAGTAATGAACAATTTACCACCACGAATACAGGTCCAGTATAACAAGTTTGCGTCTCCAAATTTAGTTAAACCGAATTCTATTTATTCGAACATCGAACGAACGCGAAAACTGCAGCGGTCGAAGCCACGGAAAAATCTGACGCGGTTGACGTTGGTAACTAATATTCGCTCGTTACGCGGAGCCCTTTTGTCGCGGTGATAAATTAGCCGTCGACCCATGTCAAAAGGCTACAAAGAAAGCAAAGCTTCGATGGAGAATCGTACGGACTTCGCTATCCAACGAAAGCATCCAGGATATCGATCGGCAAACGATGCTTCTCGTCGTTCTAATCCGAGGCCTCGTTCGACGTTGCCTCCATTATACCTAATCGCGTTAATAGAGTCGTTGTTTACGTAAATGCCGTCTCTCCGATTACATTGATTCCTTGTCAAGTAATAGACAGGCAAATTTAACTGTGACGGGTTTTGCGGTGAGTCGATAATTAATTTGATGAGACATCCTGTTGCAGAGATTCGGAAAACTGTCGAATGCTCGTTGCCATTTAATTATAATCACAACAGTCCGTAGTATAATTTCATTATATAACACTAGTTATTAACATTAATTATTATACAACAGAAATTATATTAAACTTTGAAGGACATAAAATGTTTGTACTATTTTTTGAAATTCTGAAAGAAGCAATGATGCTTGATATTCAATACAACTTTATCGAACAAATAAAAACTTTTGTTGTAATAAAAATAATACATCTCTTCATATTGCAAACTTTATGTACTCATATGATATGGGGACACATGTGTACATTTCATGTTTTATGAAAGTCAATGAATGCATACTCAAATGAGTACACTAGGGCAAAAGATGTTAACCTACAATTTTCTTGTAAAATGTACGTTAAGGGGTAAACAAATTTAGTCATCTATTTAAAAAAAATTAAGTGCAAAAAGTATTTTTAAAAGGCAACTGAAAGTTTAAATCAAGAGCAAAAATTGAGAGCAACTGAAAGAAATATAAGTGCATAATTTTTGTGTGTAACTATAGTAATAAATGAATATAAAAGGAAAGAAAGAAAATAGGATTAAGAGATCGTTTGAAGAACCGCGGAAAGAAATGCACCATCAAGGCCGTTGAAGGTCCATTTTCCGCGGAAGGGATCGTCGAAGAAATCAGTTCGCGATGAAATTCGTAGCAGAAAGAGGAAAAGAGCGGAGGTGATAAGCCTCGATATCTCGAGCTACACCCCCACAGCGGGGGATGTAAGCTCCGCCTATCCCTGGGTTACACCGGGACTTCCAAGGACCCCCGTGGAACCCCCCACCCTCGACGAGGGGATAACCCAACCCCCTGTTCCATCGTCGTTGGCATCCGCGGCATTCCAATTAGCTCGCGAATCAAAAGAGCCCCACTGCCTTTGTGGGGTCTCATCCTACCCCAGTAAACTGTCTCCTTCCCTCTTCCACCCCCTCGATTCTCTTTCCTTTCTCGTTCGCTCGTTTATCTTTCTTCGTTCCTCCACCTACCTTTCGACTCTGCTTACTGATGGAATTTCTCTTTCTTTCTTTCTTGCATACTCTCTATGGACATTTTTTATTTTATGCTACAGTAAACCAACCTCTACGTGTGTCACGTATTTTTACTATTTCGTTCCTGATTTTTTTCGGGAAGATATTTTTGAAGTTGTGACAACAAGGTACATTTTTAAGTAAAAACACCCTTAGAATCCTCAGGGCTTTCAAGATGCTCAAGCTTTTCTCTGTTTCATATAAAAATCATCTGAAAAGTTCGTATAAAATTTTAGAAAAAATATCGAAGTATGGACTACATCAAAACCTACTATGAAATACAACCCCAGTATCGTAGTTGGAAGAATAATACAGTTTACAGAAAATTTTAGACTAAATATCGAAATAAATATGTATGATAATATGTAAATAATATGGACTCCATCAATGTATACCTACTATGAAATACAACCCTAGTGGAAGAATACAAACTTCCTGAAAACGATATTTTCAACCTAACCTATATACAAAATAAAAATGACAAAATGTTAAAAATTGTCCACCCAACCACAAAATTGTCCTCTCGACTACACTCAAACCGAGTTTTCGCAGCGAAGGTGAAACGAATATGGCAGATCGATGCTCCTTTGGCCGCCATTTTAAAAACGCGTTTAATAACGCGTACGCTTTGACATAATTTCGTCGTCGTTACATCGATCTCGAGTTTCAATCGTCGAGGCTCGAGGACGGTCCGGCAATTAGCGAAAAAATGCCGTGTAATAATTCCGTTGTACGGTTGATGAAAACCGAGCGATGCCGTCCGTTGAAATCCTTGGCGGGCACGGATTTTAATCTCGGATCCATCCGCGGTTCGCGAGCATCGTCGAAAAAAATAACGACTACGAATACAAAAAAAAAAGAGGAGGAAAAAGAGCAAAGCAAACCGTTGGATTTATGGAAATCGCGAGGGGTTGGGGTCTGGCCAGAGGGTGGAGCACACGCACGCGCCACACGGAGACGATTTTAATATTCGCGAATGATAAACAAAGTGGTATCTAACGAAGTGGATAGAGGCGCGCCGTAATAAAATTTGTGTTGCCGCTTCGTCGCGGCCGGAAACGTCACGAGCGGTTTCCTCCGATTTCAATTAGCCCCGACGACCATACCCTGCTTTCTCTCTGCTGTGTACAGGGTGGTCCATTTACGTCTTCGATATTATTCGTTGTATCGATGGTCAATTTTGGGATTTTTTTCGAGAGATGCTGGTATGTTCGGGTGAGGGAGGGTGCAAGGATTTGGGGGTGTAAGGATTTGGGAGTGTGAGAATTTGGGGGTGTAAGATTTTTGGGATGTGAGATTTTGGGGATATGTGGATTTGGGAATATAAGGATTTGGAAGTGTGAGAATTTGGGGATGTGAGATTTTGGGGATATGTGGATTTGGGAATGTAAGGATATGGGAGTGTGAGAATTTGGGGATGTGAGATTTTGAGAATATGTGGACTTGGGAATGTGAGGATTTAGTAATATAGGGATTTGGGAATGTGAGGATTTGGTAATATAAAGATTTGGGGATGTGAGGACTTGGGAATATAGGGATTTGGGGGTGTGAGAATTTGGAGGTGTAACATTTTGGGGATATGTGGATTTGGGAGTGTGAGAAGTTGACAATGTCAGAATTTGGAAATATAGGAATTTGGGGATGTGACGATTCGGGGATGTGAGGAGTTCGGAATGTGAGGATATAGTAATATGTGGATTTCAGAATGCAAAGAATTGGGAATGCAAGAATTTGGGGATGCAACTTGGAACTTGGGAATTTGCATGCTTGCAGATGAACAAATTTTGAGATAAAAAATGTGAAAACCTGAAGACTGTCCAAAATATCGAACCATTGAAACTTTGAAACTTACATATCGTTACATCAGTGAATTTTTCAAATTAACACATTAAAACCTTGAAAATTTCCAAATCCAAAAATGCAGATTACAAATTAAAAATTTGTATAACCTCAAAAACTTGACGCAGAAAAGTCCCAAAATTGTATAATTAAGAAAACTGAAAAATAAAGCGAGTAAGCCACGAATAATTGCATCAATGCGTAGAAGGCCGCAATGGCGAAATACGTCGGCAGGATCAAAGAACATTCCTGTGCTCGAACATGCGAACCACCCGAGTTAGATTCATATCGGATCATAACCTCGCAACGGAATCGTCAAAGCCAATAGGTTTTCCCTGAGCGATCTTCTTTCTGAATAAATAAGATAAATACGTGGATATCTTGCGTTAAAACTGTTTCTAATATCGACAACCCTTTCGAGGGAAAATTTAATAAGCAAAGAGGGAGGAGAAAATCGGTAGAATATTCAGAACAGAAATTTCTGTGACACAAATTCCATTTTTCTTAGTTTTATATTCCCTAGTTCCTACTTCCCCGAATTTCTATATTTCTAAATTTTTATTTTCCTAAGTTTCTACTTCTCCAAATTTTTACATCCCCTATTTTCTACATCTGAAATTTCTGCTTTGCCTAATTTCTATAACCCCAAGTTTCTAGTTCCCCTAATTTCTATAACTCCAAGTTTCTACTTCCCAAAATTCTTACACCCCCAATTTCTATATCCACAAATTTCAATTTCTTAAATTTCTACATCCCCTAATTTCTACGTCCTAAATTTCTACATCCACAAATTTCAATGTCCCAAATTTCTATATCCCCAAATTCCTACGTCCCAAGTTTCTATATCCTAGACACCTACATTTTGCACATCCCCAAATTCCTAAATTATAATTACTATATTCCTCAATCCTAAAATCCTCTTTCTACATCCCCAAATCTCTACATACCAAATTTGCAGATCCCCAAGTTCCCAAATTATCCTACGAGTCGTCAATAGATTTTCTCTAAACGATCTTCCTAAATAAAACCTCGCATATCCTCCGTCAAAACCGTTTCTAATATCAGCTATCGAGTTAAAATTTAATAAGAAGCAAACCGCTTAAAAGAGATAAATAAGCATCGGAGTAATGTCAAAGAGGGAGTAGAAAATCAGTGAAATATAAGATTCAGAAGAGGCAATCCACCCCTTGCCGGGGGTCCAATTAACGTTGTAGATGCGATAACAAGTGGTAGCCGTTTAATTTATCGTACGACGAAGCGACGGATTGCAATATTCTTCCGAGATTCGTTGTACGCGTCACCGAACAGCATGACCGATGCTCCCGTTATTAAGGGACGAGAAGCATACAAATATTTTCGTCACGATTAGTCGTGCACGGGTCCGGCACGTCCGGCTGCACCTGCGTCTCTGAAACCGACACCATACATCATAACTTCGATCATCGGGGTCGCTGGTTGCTGCACGAGGAGCTTCAATAACGATGCAATCTCATTCAGGTACATCTCGTTCGGACGTTGGGTATAAACGGATGTACAATTGCTTTGGTTTAGACTGTTCTGGCGGATGTTCAATTGTATTTTGTTTCTTATTTTGGGGTTGAAGTTTATTTTTATGGATTAATAATTGTTATATCAGATTTAGTAACAGTGCAATCTCAGGTAATAAGGGTTGGTAAAATAAGGGTAAGATAAGGGTTGGTAAAATCTCAGTGTCCCAAAATTTCACAACCCATATTCCCAAAATCTACAAGTTCCACATCCCCAAAACCCTAAAATTCAAAAATCCTAAATTAAAAATAACCTAACCCAACTTACCATCCCACCTCCCTCTCTCCTCGACTTTCTCCAGAAAAACCACGGTCAAGTTGTCCTAAATTCAACGGCGGCTCGAAGCTGTCGCTAATCGCAACCGCGAATATACATGTCGTAAAAAGCATAACCGCTTTGCAGCAGCCGAGTAGAAAGGGGATGTAAGCGGAGGGGTTGCGTACAGCTCGCATTTATAACATCAGACGGGGTAATAAAAGTCAGCGCACCCTGCCGCTCTTTCCGCTTCGACCCCACCACCTTCGACTGGAGAACCGGAGGGATCCTGAAGGCACGTAGGTGAATCAAAAAGCGACCAGGGAAAAACGACGCGGGCCATATTGTTCTGCCGCGTCCTTTGCTCACGAATTTTTCCACGGAGATACACGTGTACCTTCTCTCTGTAATTAACGATAACGATGAGCTTACGAAAGGGTTGCTACGATTGAATTAAGATAAACTGATCTCCCTGCAACAAGCTTCCATTCAATATTCATAATTATCTTGTTCTTTGTTTCTACATATGTTACATTTCTTAATCAAGGATGTTACTACATTTTTCTTATTTTTTACCCTACTTGACAATTTCAGCACTTTTTTTTGGTAAATTCTAATTGACCATTTAAGTACTTTCTTTTTCTGTAAATATGAGAATTATTGAGGTCACTAGATTTTTCTTAGTTTCTTCATTTGTCACCCTAGCAAACAATTGTCTGTCTTAATTATTCAATCGCAGTAACTTTGTACTGCTGGCTACCTATGGTCTCCACAAGTATTAAGCAAACATTGAACCACTTTTGTGTATTTTTATCTAACTCCTATTTCATCATAAAATGTCCTCAGAAGTCCTAAATAATTAACAACCAAAAGCAAAATAAATTATGGAACAGGTTTGAGTCTCTCCATAAGAGTAACATTCGTTAATGTAATCATAGAAGCAAATTTCTTTGTATACTCATAAATCCCGCAATCGTCCATTAAACGCGAGGAATTTCACTTTATAAATCGACGATACACGAACCTTGAACGGATCAAACGCAACACACACGTCGATCGACGCGTTAACGAGTCAAGTTAAGCATCAGGAATTCCGCGTTGGATTCATTAAAAGTCTCTGTCCTCGCATCGAGGGTGATCCCCGATCGAAGATCACAATAAAACACGTAACCGTGGCCGATTTAAAGGGAAGAACGATCGTATCGTCGGTTACTTTGTCCCCGTACGTGATCCCCCATGTTGTAAACAACTCGTTCCCCTATGCGATAGGGGTCAAGTGTTTCCAGCCACTTGAACACGTCGGGTTGTGCATCAAAGGGGGATGCCGTCGAAAGAATCGCAAGTATTTCATTTCGGGACAGATTAGACGTATTAGTGACCGGCGACACGCTATTTAGAGCTGCGACTACATTCCTCAGGGGTTGCGACGGGGGAATATTATTTTTCCGAAATCGTTCAGTATTTCATGCTGCCTTTTATACACCCTCTCTTTTATGGTCGCTGGACGAATTTGTGGTCGTATATTCGGGTCTATCGGTGAACGGTATATTTTATTTCGTAATAAAATAAGCTCTTAGTATTCTGGTGGTCTCTTGAAATTTTAAGATTTGAAGGTTTTGTATTATTAAGGTTTCTCCAAAGTTTTATATTCTAAGGTAATATTTTGCAGTTCCATGTTCTCGAAGTTCTATATTCTCAAGGTTCCATATTTCAAAAATGGCGTACTCTCAAAGTTCTATATTTCAAGGTCCTACATTTTCAAGGTCTCACATTCCCAAAGTTCCAAACTCTCAAGGTCCACAACCTTAAGATTTCACATTCTCAAGGTTCCATATTCCCAAAGTCCCAAACTCTCAACATTCCAAATTCCCAAATTCCCATATTCTCAAAGTTCCAAACTCTCAAAATTGCACCTCCCCCAAATCCCACACCCTGAAATCCCCAAATCCCCTAAATCTCCAAATTCTGAAAGATGTCCCAAATGCCAAAACTTGAAACTGACTTTCGCAGAACGCCATTATTAATTACAATAAAAATGCGTAGACATAACGGAATTTGATACTCGATCACGATTAATTTTATCGCCGAATAGTTTCTCTTTGTAATATTCCCTATTTAAAGTAGAAAATCAAAGTTAATTTAATATCACTCTTGTAAATTGTAACAGAACGGTGCAAACGTTAATTCCGATTGAAATTGGGAAATATACGGGGACCATATTGAAATCGATACAAAATGTTTCATCGTCATGCACGATTATTAATACCGGCATCGTGTTCGTTAATTAAGTACCCCTTTGAACTCGCGATATATCTTTATCTACGAGCAAACCTTTCGTTCCGGACAAAGGGATTAAGCCGAAAATCGGATGAGGCTATTTAAGTTCGAGTAACAGTACGAATGTAACAGGCTAAAGGATATCAAATTCTGATAATGAACGGTTCCTTTGATGAATAGAAAACAGATACACCTGGAAACTGTAAATGGTTAATTAACAAGCAATCGGAGTTATCGGGAAACGAACTTCTTCCTCTTTTTTCGATTCACGTTTGTTCTGGCTAACGAATTTTGTTAGTGAAAGGCAGAGATGAGCTCTAACGAACATTTTTAATAGGCTGTTATATTTTTTATTATTAGTTGGTTTAATCTCAGATGTCAATATTTTATAATAAATATTGATAGTTGTTTGAGGTCATGTATTAAAAAATATACTTTTTTTTTTAAATTTGAAAAATCAAACTGAGGGTTATTAGTTTTTTTTTATTTATAAAAATTAGCATCCAATTTTTAAAATAGTTAATTCTGTTTTAATTATTAAATATTTTTAATTTGTACATGATTCTTTATTTTTTATCCTACACATATTTATTGTGATAAAATAATTAATAATTTAAAGAATAGTTTAGGATATTTAAAATGTGTTCTCCAATTGATTCAAATCAGCGCCATCTTCACTTCCCGCTGCGTGTGGAGCTAACGGTTGCAGCAGCATCCCGGTGAGTCCTTTATTTTTCTCGTTTTCGCATTAAAAAAGCAGGAAAAACACAAAAATAGCGAAGTACAAAATGGACATGTATTTCGATTATTTCGTGAGTTACAAAAAGTTTACATTCATGGCAATTCCGTTAAATTATCTCGTGTATAAATATAATGTATATTGCTACCATAAGCAACAGTTTGGTAAAATATAAATTTAAGATATTTTCGGAAATTTTTGGAGATAATACAATTGATTCTTGTAAATATTCCATAATGATTTTTTGTTAAACGATGTTTGCAACAATTGGGTGATCAAGCTTATGCTACCAATATGCATGTATAAATTAATAAGCTTCAAGTATCATTTGATGTCTTGCACGCATTTTTTTTTATCACTAAATGTGTTTATACTTTCGACTAGAAGCATTAGAATGTTAACAATTAATGAAGAATGTTAAAAAATATACGAGAAATGTGTTTAGTATTATAAAAAGTACATTTGCCAGTTATACTGTTTAATTTACTAAATAATTAATTGGCAGCATCCTGCAAATATTTCCTATATCAAATTAATTATTCTCATAAACATTAGAGAAACTTTTAATGATAGACTTTTCAACGAAAACAATCAAAAGTTAGTGTTATTTAAAAATTGTTTTTTAATAAAATATTTACTTTTTTTTTCAATTAAATGTTTACTTCTAATTGATCGCATAACATAAAAATATAAATCATCATATCTTAAATGACTAAGTCTATTCATTGTTTATAAAAAATCTTGGTAAAAAAAGTCTGTTATTACAAGTTTCCGTAATTGTTTCATGGTAATACATATAAATTACTATTTGATTGGAAAATCACAGCTCTCTTAACTGCTAGATACATAAATAGACATTTAACTTTGATATATTTAGGCTGTATATTGTGCATTGTAATGCAAAATATAGACACAGCTTAAAATTGCGTTTCATATAAGTTATTATATGTAATTGGAAATAATACTTATCTACGTAATTATCGAAGAGGCAGTTACATAAGAAATTAGTGTCATGATATTAATATTGACATTTTTACTTAACCACGTTAAGTTCTGCACATGTTACATAAATTTTAGTCAAAAGCATATAAAAACTATGGTTAATGAAACCTTTCTCATATGAAATAATAGTTTTATTTCATCAATTATCGAAAAAAGTCTTCTTGCAATTAATTGTCTTTTCTTTTATTTAAAGGACTAGTAATTATTCTTAATTAATACTCTAGTCTTTTTTTATATACTGATATAGCATTTAATTAAATTACCTAAGATATTCTGTATATCAGCAGACAAAAATACTCTATTGCTATGAAATATGGGTAAATATAAATATAATGTATATGTATATTATAAAAAGTATATGCTGGTAATGTGAAAGTTCAATGTTCCTGTCAATGATCTTTGGTAACTTTTAAATAGCAGCAAATTCAGTCATTTTACCAGCGTGGTGATATTGATGGTATACTTTGTTGGTTCATTAACGAAGGTCCACTGTGTAATAATGTAGAAAGCTTTATAATAAGAATACTAAAGTAACATAATTAGTTTTAAGCAGTTTTCACCTACCTCCAAGCAATAAGAGGAGCAAGTCTCTCTGTTAATCTTTGGTAGTTTCTCTCTAATTCTCGCTGATAGTCTCTCTGATCTGGCCCAATTAGATTTTTGTTTCTCCTCAAAGCATCCAGACACTTCTTTGAAAAATCCTTGAAACATAAGCGCAGTTTGTGTTGCAACCTTGTGGGTTGTGCATTTTGTTCCCTTAATCCAGAGAGAAATACTACTGCAACCTCTGCTGGCCCTTGGTTCACTGTTGTTCCAATGCAACCTTGAAGAACCATTTGCAATATCTTTGCATCAGGTGGTTCTTGTGCTGTTGCAGCAGCAACCTAGAAAAGTTCAAGCAATTAAAGCAAAAGTATCAAAGTGAAGTTTGTTGATTTTCAAGTTACTCTTACTTCTGCAGTCTTCTTTTGTATATCTTCAATTGCAACCTCAATTGGACTTAGGACTATTTGCTTTCTGGCAACCACCCGGATCCTTGTTTTCAGATAAGGGAAATGTGTAGCCACTGTTAATATTGTTTTACGTTTGCATTGCTCTCTTAACTCTCCATGTGCTTTACCACCAGGTGTGAAAGGAGTTGCATACACAAATCGCTCTGAACGAAGTTAAAAGTGGTAATAGAAGTGCATAAAATATTTCAACATTGTTCACTAAAATTGTTACTTACTGATATTAAAATTCCTATGAAAAATAGCTGGCCTATGCCTGAGCTCATGTGGCTCAAAATAAGGTTCAACATAAGTAATTTGAACATAGGCTTTATCTGGCTCCAATTTACTGGGGTCTACTGGATTCGAGTCTTTTATTATCACAATGTTCTCAGCGCCAAATCTTTCAGCATAGAAATTCTCAAGCCTCGAAAATATTTCTGGTAACTTCGTTAAGGTAGGTTCTTTGTAGACAAATTCCTCGCCAGCAAGATCTCCAAATCGTCCGCCATAGAAACCCACTCTGAAATACGTACCAAATACCCGTTTGCCTGCTAATTGTTCCACTCGAGTATATGCTTCATGCAACTTCCTGCAATATAAAATAATGAAACCACGAATACCAAATCGTACGGTGTTAAGACAAATGAAACGTACCCATGAATGTTAGCTAGTTTCTTATAATCATGAGCCGCTTCCGCAATTGGAAGCAACACTCTGTATACATCAGGGATGGCTTCATACATTCCAGCTGCATGGAAAGAACTGGCAGCGTGTTCCAATAAACCTGCTAAGCCACTTTCTGAGAAATCTGGACCCAAACACAGACCTTCCTCCCTTCTAGCTAATACGTCATCGCCGACAGCACTTTCCTCCAAGGCATTTGAAGTAACAGGAGCTAGAGCAACAGCTCCTACTGGTCTTCCACCACCTCCTGGTTCCAAAAGGTGTAAATATTCCGCCACTAAAGCGGCACTATGAACCAAACACATGGCAGCTTCTGTATGATTCTTTCTTTCCATGTGTTGTTGGGCCATATTTGCCAGCCACGTAAGCCTAAGATCTGGCGAACCCTGATATCCCTTAGCAATCCTATAGAATGAATGTTTGATATTGAGTTTAGTTGATTCTGTAGTTGGTCCATATTCTTCTTTATTTACCTGTACATGAGGTCCAACAGCATTTCTGGATCCTCTTGAAATTCTTTCATCTTGACAGTGTCAGACAGGATCATGTGTAGATTGAACAGAAGATCTTTTACTTGTTCCGGAAAACTCGTGTCTGCCAATTCTGTGTCTCTCTCAGCGTAGACCAGCACTGTCTTTAATGCTCTTCTCAGTGCTCCTTCACTGGGAGCTCTTCCTCTTCCAACAAGAGCTGACAAGGATGTCGTGACTTGCATCTTGACTCTTGCAAAATTCTGGAATAATATATGGAGTTAAAAATGGAATTGTATGTGGTAGACATTTCTGAAATACTCACATTGCCGATTTCAAAGTTTTGACGCATCAGTAGATAAAGACTGGCAGCAGCATGGCTACGAACAGCACTTAAGGGAGAACTACACCTAGTGAGTAATGTTAAACACAAATCACCGCATCTTTCACTCTCCTCGTCGAATAGAGCACTGTGATATTTGAACACCAAAGCACGTTGAGTGTTGAACATATGTTGCAGTACAGATGTACTTTGATTCCTGGCTAATGCCCTTAAGAGTACTTTCAATACTGCTCCTACGACTGCACCTGCATAATTTCAAGATTTCATGAATACCATAATTATAAAACATTTCAAACAAACTTACCTCCTCCACCGTCAGCCTGAACAACTGTTTCTAAAGTATCCAAAACCACCAGAGAGGCTTCAGCTGCTAAGGCACCTTCTATATGAGCATCTTGTTCCACGGCTCTCCCTTCTGATTGTTCGCATGATCTTCAAAAACGGAAACCAATTACAAATCCGATAAATATTACAGGTCTTCATAAACGTAGAGCAATCTACCTATAAGGCATCTGATCTTTACGCCATCTCAGTTTATCTCCACTCATCCTCTCCTTTCTTCGCAACATCATTTCACTTCTGGCACTTCCTTGACCGAGAATCACATCCTCCAGTCTCGATCGAATATCACTGGTAGCTGCAGCCTGCGGTGGCAGTCTCTTCAGCGCTTTCTTACCCTTATACTCAAAAGCTGCCGTAACAATATTCAGAACCTGAAGAAGGCACAATATACGCCTGGAACTTAACTCTGAACACCATTGCGCTAACGCCGACTGTTCCAAACCCTTGAGCACCCATAGAACACACATCAACAAGTGTCTCGTAGCCTCAGAACTCAAGGAAACTCTGCATTGAGTGCCTGCAGTGTCTGCAGAGACCCCTCCCGCTATGGCCAGAGCCACCGACTGCGTGATGGACCCAGATTCATCGGGGTACACGCTCTTGTCCTTCGAATCCCAATGATACAGTTGTGGCAGGGCATCCATTATGATGTTCAAAAGCGGCAAATAGAGTGCAGCGACTCTAGCCTTCGCGGCAGGGTCAGAATACCTCGAGTCCACGTCATGGCAGGCCATGAGATGGCGAACGGTCCCTATGGCTTTGTTTTGAAGCATGGGATTCGGTATTTCCAAAGTGTTCGACAAGTCCGACAAAACGATGCCCACCATGAAGTGCTGCTGTCGGAATTCCTGACTGAGTTCCGAGAATCTGGCTCGGTCCCCGGGCACCAGAGTAGATATCAAGCTGCCCGAACTGCCCGTCGACGGGCTGGGCGACGCTGGCGCGGACCCTGACGTGTATCCCGTCCCGAAGGGAAGATTCAGCGCCACGTAGTGTTCGTGCGAACACACTGTCCGCACAAGATCGAGTTTCAGCGCGTAAAGGGCGGCTGAATCAGGGATGTGCATGGACGCATCCGACAGAGAGCAGCATGCTGCACGCATCAGGGACAAGACGAATCCTCTGTCCATCACGGACAGCAAGTCCGATAGAAAGTTGCCGAGACTCGAGATCAGATTGTTGGGTACCCTGTTCTCCTTTCCGCAGCGCGATTTCACCTCCGACGTTAACGCAGCAGTGAGCGTAGCCACGTCGTCGCAGAACTGGGGAGAGAACCTCGACTTTCGTGGAGCTTCAAGCATATCCATTTCTGCCAACGTCACGACCATGGAACGAACGATCAGTTCCAGAAAGAACCACGAGTACGTGACCGCCAGTTCCCGTGCCTGACCCGTAGACACAACCCAGTGTAAAGCTAACTCCTCGTGTAGGAGCCTCCTTGTCGGCTGATTGTTTATCGAGGGCGATTCTTGACGCATCGACGCGGTTCGATCGAGTCCTCGGGAATGCACTTCCATTTCCAGGTCCTCCAGAGGTAGATCAGGGTTGCTTTGAGCTCTGACGATGCCCTGAGTGTGGGTCATCCTTGGCAAGGAGCACTGATAGGCGACGTATGTGGCCAAAAGCGCGTGTCTCCCGTGGGCGTCCAATTGGCCGTCTGGCAAATTGGTGATATTTCGCACCAGGAGACCTATGGCCTCGAAAACCGTGGCTGCCACGTTCAGTGGTTGCGACGGTAATGTCGGGGGGCGTACTAAGAGCGATATTAATTGGTCCAGCAGTTGAGGTAGTGAACGTACTAAAGCAGAATGAGACGCTCTTGCCAATTCCAGTAGGGCTGACTTTATTTCGGACTCCATTCCCGCTTCGCCAATTCGCGGAGGCACTTGGCCGGTCTCCAAGTAGCCGCACAACGATAAAAATCTGAAAATTTCATTCCACCGAATTTGTACGCATCAATTATGAAGTGTAAAATGATCGTACCTATCTATGTATTTATCCTGTGGATGAACGCTGGATACAGGTTCCAGAATCACTGTGAAAACGCCTCTGTGAGCGTCTACCCATCTTGTACCGGGCAGCAGGACATCGGGTGCGATGTACGAGTAATTTGCTGGAGGTGGATCCAGCATTGCGGGGAGACTGAACTCTCCGGATTGCAGGTGTCCATCTCTCAAAAGTGGCAACCACGTGTATGCTACAGCAGTCTCAACATTAGGTTGCTCAGCCTTCTTTTGACAACTGATGTGATAGAACGTGAATAGCAAGTGGTGTTTAGCGCTCAAGTCTGCAGGAAGACGGATTTTCACTTCGTCGTAGAAGTTTGGGTTCTTGTTATGATAGGATACAGAAGTGAAGCATTCGTGAGTCATTTCAGGGCAGGATGATCTTCCGAAAATGGCTGTTAAAGCATCAGCTTCTTGTTCACCGCCCATCAATTGAATTCTCACAGCGATATTTCGAGCAGAACCAGTCCTAGAACTGAAATTTGCTTCCTACGACAAGTAACATTTCATTTCAAGTAATCAATCACTCTCTACAGAAGTAAGAATTTACCTTTGGATAGACGTAGAGGAGATTACGATAGGTGAGATCTGGCGAAACCACTTCGCTTGGAAACTCCAGTATCTCTTTAACCGGTCTACTTTTCTCGTCTGGGTATGGTATTAATTTTCTGAGGTCAGGATCCAAACACCTAGGTAATTCTTCAGGTCTAGGACTGAGGTCCAGTTTCAGAATACCTGGCAGGCATTTTAATCGTTTCAAATTAGAGCCAGGCCTTCGTAGTTCTACTAGAAGTTTGTACAAATCCTCGTCTCTAAGACGTTCGCTCTCTTGCTTGAAGAAACTTGATACGGTCAATGTGATTGGCCTGAAATGAAGTAACATTGTTTAAACGTATTAGATGATTAAGGTCATATTATTTACCTAAATGTGTCGAGACAGTTAGCAAAATCATCCGGTGACCAACTACGTCTTTTGTCAGAACTTCTTCTTTCAAGTGAGCCTCTTCTAGTTGGTGGTTCTACCTTTTTACGCCATTGTTCCAATCCACCTGATTTCCTGTCCAGAGATCCAGCACTTCCAGTGCTATCTGTGTCCCCACCACCTCCTATTACTCCAGAAAGGTGAATAGCAGTCCACGCAAACGGCATTCTGTACCGACCCAATCGTTCACATGCAGCTGTCGCTGCTGCTCTCACCTATTTCAATTGTTCTTCTGTTAATTATCTTGTATCATAATTTAATACCAGAGAAGATCATATAATTACTTTTTCTTTATTCTTATCCTCACGCAAATATGGCTCAGCACATTCTGATATATCACCTTGCAATACCTTCTCAAGCCTGACAACTAAAAATAAATCTGGACTGGGTTTACTGATACTCATCACACAGCTTCTTGCCATGGTGCTGGCATCGCTGTATGCGATGTGACTTCCAAGCATCCTTTTTAAACCTTCTGAATTCATGTCTACGTAAAAATTCTCAGACACCTGCAATGTTAGAATTAAAGTAACAAAATATTTGGGAAAATTTAAAATGCTTGAATACCTTCTTTTTCTCTTTGGCATCATACAATGCTAGACTTGCAAAAATTGGTTCAACTTCTAACTCTAGTTTTAATTGAAGACATTTCACTAAAATTTTATGGGCAAAAGGTTCTGAAGGTTCTGGTGCTGCACTAATTTCTTGCCATTCGTCGTCTGGGGAAGCTGGAGGTGCATAAAGTGGAAACAATGCTTCCTAAAATTAATAATGATAGAAAAGGATCACTAAAACCTGATTATATAGTAAATTCATTACTCACTTGGCGATCTTCTGATCTCTTTTGTTCATTCATTTGGTCAATAGTTTCTGGACAGACACGGTCCAACAAGCTTGGAAGAAGGGGGTCATGTTGTGAATGTCGCAAATCTAGACTTGCCCAAGATCCTCTTGGTGTTTCACCAGAACTTGATAAGTCCTCTTCTTCATTTGGTGATCCTGAATCATTCGTATCCTCTTGATCCACCTAATTTATATGAATTTTAAATTTATGCTGTAGTTATTTATAACAGTATATATTGTCTTTAATTGAGCACCTCAAAATCTTGTCTTGGGGTATCTTGCAGTAATCTGTCCCTTGCAATAGGAGATACTCTACGCTTGTATTTCCTGTGAACCACTACCCAATCAGAAGTAAAACTTTCAATACATCTTCTAACGTAAGGAGATACTGTATCCCTAAAAATCAATTGAAAGTTTTTATCATGCACATAAGAATGTAAGTTTCTTCTTAACTGTCAGGTGCAACAAGTCTTACAAGGATTCATGAGGGACAATTGGTTCTTCCGTTCGAATCTTTCTGTTTATTACTTTCAATTCAACATCACCAGGTGGAAAATCTAATATTGCCTTAAGAGGATCTCGGTCTAGAGCTGATTGATGCTGTGCTAGAAATTCTTCATAGTCTAATGGCTCTAGCACCTCACATAATGACATCTTAAAAAAGTGTATGAAATATTTAGATGACATTACAGAATATGAGATACGTTGAGTGATCAAAGTAGATATTGTACCGTCGAAGAAAAGCCTGAGAACGTGCTGCCACTCTTAGACAGATCACGCGAATATGAGGTAGAACTAGCAATCTGACGTCTAACGTCAGCTGCATGCTGTTTACTCAGTTTCTGAGTAAAAGCCCGTTGCACAGATGACATTATAAATGTCGTGGTAAAATATTCCTTTGATGAAATCCTAGACATTTCATGTAGAAATAATAAGAATCCAAAATGAGATAAGTTATAGATGCATCTAATACTTGTGATGTAACATCAACAATCACAGATAAACTGTTCAAACATATTCTTTATTACTAATTAATTACATAAAACCATGCATAACATTAAAATATTCAACAAACAGAAACAAATGAGGTCTTCATTATGAAAACAGAAGACTACACTCACGTGGCTTTATATTTACTAAAAGTCCATTGTGTAAAAAAAACTATAAACACATTTAAGTCAATACTCCAATATTTTGACAGTTCTTGTCATAAACCTTTGTTCCATCAGGGATGTGCCTTCACCACGCCAAAATTCCCATTAACACCATAACAGTACGTTATAGAGTGGAAACCCCTGCAGAATATCGATAACAGCCTGCCCGATATCTGGCGCAACCTTACGGTCGTGAACCGAAGTTCTGTCTTCTGTAATTAACTCTTCTTTTTAATTATGATGTTACGTGTAATTAAAAAAGATTACATTAATCAATAACTCTGTTTTTATCACCGAGAGTTCTTTTTGCTCTAAAAACGGGTAACATTGATTTTTATTTCAGATTGATTTTAAATTTTGTTGGAATATTGATGAAATGTTTATCAAATATTAGAATTATGGTGTAATTGCAAAATTATTGTGGTTTAGGTATTTTTGTTTTGATGTTACCTGACTTGTAGCTAGTGACACGTATTTGGTTACTAGCTACGTAACGGGTGACCCCATAAAATTGTATCCTAGTTTACAGAGATTACTGTAAAATTATAGTGCAGTTTTAACGTGTAATAAAATTACAGTTTTTACAAAGGAAGTTTTTTAAACAAATGGTGTCAATTTATGACAAATGTTCACTGTGCTGATATACATTTGTCTTTTTCCGTTGCTCGTGTCCTCTTTTCTGGGTAACCCCAGGCTCAAACAATGTTGAACCTGGCTGTGAAGTGTGAGTGCAAAGTGTGAAAAGTTTACATGTTTGACCCTCTGAAAATCTGAAGATTCTGAGAGATTCTATCCTCTTTGCAAGTACTTATCCAAAGGAAGCTTACGTTGCAGCGCACTCGCTTTTAAATCATCCAATTTGCATGGCCAATAAGCAACCTCGCTTCAGCGCGTTACACATCATCAGGACATTTAGCCGAAGATTCTAAGGCGGAGGTCGCGAAGGGGCTAATTACTATATCGATTTTCCGTGGCGGAACGCCGAGATCGCAATCACGTTTTCTCAGGATCACAAGCGGACATATAAGGAAACATAAATACAACTATGTAATCGAACAGAGTCCTGACAGGATTTTTCCAGACATTCATCCACCTACATGAATATTTGTAATTATGTGTACCTAATATGCATATTCATACGTAACATTCATAGCTAATATGAATATTCGTTCCTAATATGCATACCTAATATGAATATTTCTAATTACGGTGTTAACGCATTCCTATGGAAATGCGTCACGAGTAATGTTGAACGTGTTAATTGACGATATAAAATATGAATCGCCCCGGTGAAAACACGGTCGATTACATTCAGTACGTTGTACGGTAAAAGTGGGGAACTAGCTCTAAACGGGCCGTTTAATCGATCCACACACGGATATACCGTCGATGTCTTATCAACGACAGGAAAACGCAAACTTCCCCTCGCGGAAAGTTCAAAGTTGAGAATGTAGGTCAGATAGCGGTACGCGGAGCAACGTCCTCCGTATTCTTTACGACGTCGTGTCGCACAGTTTCGCAATGCATTTTCTATCTCTCGCCACGACATCCTTCCCCGGGCCCTGTCGAACGAAATCACGGAAGAATTATCGAACCGGGTACAGTACCGAGGGAAAATCGGAAAATTGCATGGCTCGACGATAAAATGGCCTGAATCACGGGAGTTATCCGGTCCCCTTTTATGCAAGAAACAACTCGTTATCCGCGTGCCATCGACGTGGTTCCAATCGCAAGCGGAATAACGAAGATCGAGCCCGTTCGAAGGAAATAGAGCGTACGCTCGTCGACCGGTCTTATTTTAATGAGGCACTTTGAGCAGCAGCCGCGAAACGACGGACAAAAATGCGGCGCACACGGTGAAACAATCTTCGAATTGCATTAAGGACACACTATCGAGAGGAAAGAAAACGAGGGATGACGTTCAGTTCGCCTGGCTGCGTCTGAACAATTTACGTCTTCATTCAAACTATGCTGCGTTTAAATTAACCAGGATATTTCTTCTTCTGCTTTGTTAACGTTCTAATGTCAACGACCACTCTTCTGATAATTGGCGATTATTTGGAGTGGATTTTGTTCGAGTCGAAGTCGAGATTTGGTGATCTAGGATTGGGGTGATCGGTAATTCCTGGAGCAGCCCTAAGAACTTCAGGAAGATCCTAGGGAGATCCTTAGGAGATTCTAAGAGCAACCCAAGTGGGACCTAAGGATATTCTAAGGAGATCCTAGGGAGATCGTTTTCGAACCCCGATAAACTGAACAATTCAGAAATATGAGAAATTAGAAATTTCACAGCCTAAAAAATGAAAGACTTCGAAGTTCTGAGAATCCCCACAAGGTGCACCTCCTTTCGTAAAATCAATCATTTCCGAATGTACACGTCCAGAATCGAGTTTGTTCGATTGGTAGCCCTGTAACTGTCTATCGAGCCGGATGGCATCTCGCGAAGGCAGCAGGTGGCCGTGTCATCGTGGGGTAAAAAGGGCCACGTCCCCTGTTTGCCAGAAGCGAATTGCCCAAAGGAGCGTTTCCCTTCTGCTCGTTCGGTTCCTTCAAACAGCCTCCTCACCAAACTTCCCATTCCACGGGTAATTTCGCATTCTTCCGGAATTTATTCGCGAAATCGCTACCCTGAATACCAAGGAAGCAACCAGGAGCCCGCGTGCCGGCTCGAATGAACCGTGAGAAACTTTTCCACGATTTTTCCCTCGCGCATTTCCATCGGAACTGCCGTGCCCATGTTCCGTTCGCGTGAAACAGGACCGGAACTGCCCGTTTCGCGTCCTCTGCCCGGCAAACGGAATTCCACTTGCTCTTTGATAACGGCCCGATAAGGATACTTCCGTGAAGTTCCACGAAAATGGCAAGTGCACCGATTTCCTTTCTCGTTTCGTATTTTAGATATTTCACCATCGCCTACTTTGATTCTCTGTCGATTATGAAGGTTCTGTACTTGCATTCTCAATGGACCCTCTCTAAAATGTCCCTAGGCTTCCACGTCCTTTCTAGTTCTTTTTGTAGCACGTTTTTACTGACTACTTTGTTCTTTAAAAATGTATTTAGGAGATTCCTAGATTCCTAAAAAAAATTGCTGACTATTTTTCTAAAATTATCACTACTTTTTGCCTCGTAAAATGTCCTCTCAAAAAGTTACATAAAAAGAATCGCGAATCAAGAGTGACAGAGAAATTTCTTAATTTATCAGAGTATCGATTGCTATATAGATTTGTCAGCTGCGTGTAAGGCTTAACGAACATTTAAAAGGGACCCTGGCAAAAAAAATATCGAAAGCCAGAGTTGAAGGATTTCGCTTTGATCTCGCGTCGAAGCTCCCGGGATTTCACTCGGGAAAACTTTGATGACGTAAAAGGATTTTTCTCTGGATAGTACTCGGGCCGCGTCGCGGTGAATTCCTTGCAGTATCCTCGCCGAGGAAATAAAGTAGAAAGGGTTGATGGTTCATGACAGAATGAAAAGTATTGGCCCTGCTTTTCTCTTCTGTTTCCTTCTTCCACTTTTATTTATTTCTTCTACGTTCGATACTTTCGTGTCTATTAATTATTTCTCCTTTGTACGTGTCCTTTCATCTTTTAACAATTTTTACAAATTTTCATTACTGGATTTTTAACTCGGTTTCTTTGAACGTGTCGATAGAAATTTTTTGGTTAGGTTAGGTCGAACTTGGGTAGCCATTGTACTACACAAAATGGAGGATAAAATTGTCATCAAACACCTGTACTCAATATTTAAGTTTGAACGATTATAATAATAGAATATTTATTTAAAATTGTTGTATGACTGTTTTTATACTTATCGGATTAAAATTGTTCAGACATCGTGTAATAAAATACGAGTAAATTATCTGCTTGAAATCGTACGAACATGCGAGCGATTTTCAAATAATAACATTCATGATTATTAAAGCACATTTTCTGTACTTCTGTGCTATTATATGTTTCTCCTTTTTGCCTCGTAGCATTCAAACCGTAGAAGCTTTCGACTTCTCTTTCACTTTTTCATCAGAACAGAACAGCATAGGTTAATAGTATATTTCCAGGTATTCTCCGGGCAAAGAGTCGCAAAAAAGCCAGCTCGTTTTATTAGGACGAGCTTTTATTGGTTTCAGTCGTAAAGATTCGTATAACGAGACCTAAGATTCCCGTGTACGTGATGCGTTTCTTCTTTCGCCTTAAGCTTCACGATCGAATTATTCCATTCACGATCGAACCGCATTTTGTTATTTCCACCAGCTTCCGAACAGATTTCATTGCATATTTTTTTTCCTACCAACGTTCCGCTTAATTAATAGCAAAACGAGTACATGAAAATTAACAAGATTTCTTTCACGGTTTTATCTCGCAATGGACTCGCGATAATTATAATTTATTACGGTCATAACTGTATTTCAAAAGAGTTCGGTTGGATATATGGTGCACCGTAAAGTCACATGAATTAAAACCTCTTTTATCTAACTTTAAGAATGCATAAACGAGCGGTAATAATTATTGTTAATTTCGCGTGTATCCTCGTTGCTGAAGTACTTTAGAATAAAAGTAGCAAAAGTATTCATATTTATTTATTAATTTCATGAATACGAAGTTGCTGAAAATTCCAGGTCGTTCATTTACCTGCATACTTGAAAATATAAACACTGATGTATAGTGATGGTGTACACAGATGAACATACAGGAAGATGGTCATAAAGCAAGATGGACATACAGGAAGATGTGTAGGAAGATGTACATATAGGAAAATATACATATGTAGAAAGATGTACATGTAGAAAGATGAACACATAGGAAGATATACATGTGGAAATGTGGACATATCAGAAGATGTACATGTAGGAAAATGCATATGTAGAAACATGCCCACATATGAAGATAGCCATACAGTCATTTGTACATGCAGAAAGCTATACGTACAAGATTATGGAAATACGAGAACCTATATGAAGTTAGGAACTTATGAATACGTGTCGGTAGCCCACACATCTGCATATACGGCGGCAGGTATATAAAGATGTGTCATGATAACTGAGCCATGAAAGATAAGCTAATCCAAGTTGAGATGTACTTAGGAAAAAATACATACAAGTAGTACTTAACCGAGCGATTAAACCTGGAGTAAGTCATTTCACATTCACGCAGAGAATTTCCGTCTGGTTCGAGATTAAAACTTACACAGCGAAGGAAATTCATTAGCTACCCGGCGGAAGGACGTCCCAGAACGATCCATCGTCTGGTAAGAATACGCGGGAGGAGATTTTCGCGGATAAATCGACGAAATAGCGTGCTGCTGGATTAAACTCGATTAACCTGACACCCGTTGTGCGGGGCGCTTCGTTAACCCGGACGCATCGACTTGCTCAAGATTAGGTTTGCTACGTTAGGCTGCATCCTCAAGGCCTTTGCACCTATAAGCACCTGCCACTGAGGTCTTCCACGATCCGTGCTGTAGCTACACCCCAAGGAGACGATGAATCGCGAGTGTACCGACTGCTTTTGGGAATTTAATCATCCGGTTCGAGTAACCGCGTCGCTAGCTAACTCTCTTGAGAATTCTGCGAAACAGTTTCGGATCTTCCAGCTACGCGTTACTACGTTTCGAACCACAGGAAAAAGGATAATTAGGATCGTTCGCGATAATCAGACGGTTAATTAGAGAACGAGCCATATTGATTCTTCGTTGATAACATCCTTGCGGTAATTCACACATTAATTTCACGGGATTATTCCAATTTTCTCGCAAAAAATTACCAGCTTCAAACAAATTATTCGATATTCTACAATATTTGAAGCTTTATTGTATCCGTATGTTTTGAAATAATAGAACGTCGTTTATAATCGTCGATCTTTATTGATTTATTCGTTGCTACGGATTATTCGTTGTGTGCGGATTAAGCGAATCAAAAATTCAGTTCATTATTAATTCGAAGCACGTCATTCTGATGACCGTAAGTAGTGGGTCGTACATTGATAGTTTGTACCTTTTATACTCGCTCATAAAGTAGCCGAACCTGGGACAAATTCGCCGGAACAGAGATGTCTCGAGAAAGGAGCGACAAATTTATGAATTTTCCGCAATAGACGATCATCCCGGACTTTCGAGCAACCACTATATTAACCGACGCCACGTAAAAATGCAGCGACGAGCAGTTCCGCGCGATAGCTCGAGAAATACGCTCGCATTACGTGGGACGCGCGTGTCGGGTATTTATGATCTCGGAAATCTCTGGGCGACGCACGCGATGACGGCGATCTCTGTTGCGAGTAATATGCATACAAAACGTAGCTACAGTGAATGAATTACGTGCAGTTAAAACTAATTGCGAGATATTAATCGAGCAAAGGTTGTCGACTTTGATGAAACTGCATACACGTGAAACGGTCGTGGAAAGACGAGGGAGAAATTTTGGAGCGAACAGATCAAGACGGGACAATAATTGAGCTTTTTGCTCGTTCACGCACATTTTTTGGCAAACACGAGTATCCTCATTACCGTTGATCCCGGTGCTTTGGAGGTTTGCCCCGTCTTATTAATTTACAAGCCGTAGATGGCGGGACACGAAGGTGGAGGCTGAATAAATATCCAACAAACAGACGAGGATGAAATTCGGCGGAGGGAACGGTGTAAGACCGTGTTTAATTTATTTCGACTGGCAAGGAGCTAGACATTAAGCTTCCACTATTCCACTCAGGGCTTCCTTATTTGCCTTGCATTCGTCACAGGCGCCGCCGCGTTACGTTTCGTCTCGAAGAACGCCCCGGGCACGAGTCCCCTTTGCTCGCCTGCTGTGCCCCTAATCCTTTTCCTTTCGCGTTTGTCCCTCGCCACACGTATACCACCGTAACCTTTTGACTGTGTGGCCCACTTGGAGGTAATACTCCCTTTTTCTATGGTTCCGTTATAATGGAACGGTAGATTTTGATCGTCGGTGAAAGGTGTGAGAGAAACTGGGAGAATAGTTCTGTGACGAGTATAATGCTGAGAATATACGGAGTCTTCTATTTATTAAATTTCCTTGGATTATTTGCACCTTTGTTGAAGAATAAACGCTTTACAGTCGGCGGAGTAATATAGAACGCAATTCGAGCTCACCTGTGAGGCCATCGAAGGGTTATTAACGCGATCGTTGTGCGCATTCCATCGGAAAATCGTGTAAGGTATACTACGTTCTTTTTTTGCAAAATAATGCAGGTATATTGTTGGAATCTTCTACAAACTGTTACATGTAAGAGGTTTAAAATATTGTGGACATTGTAGAATAAATGTATTCCATGGTATTGGTGAAGGTAGTTGTACGTAGTAGGTTGAACTTGTAGAGTAATACTGTAGATGTTTGCAGATTACTCTGGTAAGTAACACAGAATCGTAGATGGTCAGCTTTGAGACTTAGTGGTCATTACACTGAACATGTTGCACGAGTACTACGTTCTCGTAGTAGACAATCTAAATTAGTACTCTGGTTTAATAAGTAGTCTGACAAACCGTTACAGTGAGAAGATATAATTGCCCAGACAGCGTGAATAAGTGATATGAAGTCGCAGGTGATTAAACGTCGCAGCTAGTTTGATATCCTGCAAAAGATTAATGGTCGTGAGTCAGATGAAGTGAATTAGTCCTGACGAAAAGATTGTCAGGTGAAATCGTAGATCATACTAAATAAGCAGTATTCGTGATCAGATACAGTCAGTCGGTTGTCTGAAACCACAGGTGATCAAATACTGTTAATCAGTAGTATGAGACTATAAGTCATGAGGTATAGCGAGTTTGTAGTGTGGATGGATATATACATTGGATCAATAGGTTGTGGTCGTAGGTGGTCAGAGATGGTGGTTCATTCGTACGAGACCCTGGATAGCCAGATATGGTGGATAAGTAGTATGAATTCATAGATGGTTACATACTACAAGTCAGTCATATATAGACAGAAGTGGTCAGACACAGTAGAATGAGACTGGAAGTAGTCAGACACACTGGATCAGTAGAATAAGACCATAGGTGGTCAGACACACTGCGTCAGTAAAATGAGACCATAGGTGATCAGACACAACGAGTTAGTAGTATAAAATAAAAAGTGATCAGACACTATGTATAAGTGGAAGGAGACCATAGGTGGTCAGACACAGTGGAGCAGTAGTATAAAATAAAAAGTGATCAGACACACTGGATCAGTAGAATGAGACCATAGGTGATCAGACACAGTGGATTAATAATATAAGACCATACGTGGTGAAATATATTGTGCAAGTAGTATGAGAACCTAACAAATCAGACATAATGGATCAGCGGTATCAGAGCATGATCAGACGAGGTGAATTAATAATCGACCATTATTAAGTGGTCAGACAACCCTTTCCATTTGCAAGGAGTCATAAATTGATCGAAGCTGAAGTAGTACACGGTAGTATATAGCGAAACGCACTCGATAAGTGGTATTGAAGCATAGATGTTCAAACTGGATCGGTATTACGAGACCGCAGGTGGTCAGACAAGTGGAACGACCCTAGGTAGTCAGACACATCAGGTCAGCCGAATGTGACCGTAAATGATCAATGACGTTCAAAGCAGTACAACAGGGACGAAATATAGTCTGGCACGTACTAAATCAAAATGAATGCATATATTAAACTCCGCAAATGGTATTTCGTAGTCTCCATTGTTTGATCTTGGGAAAATTGATTATTGAGAGATAAGGCTTACACCGTAATGGTATAACGTTGTTATTTCGACGTAAATATGTCAGAGGTGCGCTACGAGGGAAACGTGAAAAGGAATCTCTGGATTTATGAGTCACTTGATACGTTATCTCGAGGTTACAGCAGCTACATAGAAGGTTGAATATTAAGCATTTGTCACGGCAGAATAAATTGTAAACCGCCTTTATTCTATTATATAGTATCCCATAATCTATTTCTGCCAAAATGTTGGCTTTTTCTCGCTGCGAAATAAATTGCTTTCGTTGAAGAGAAAACGTATAAAACGAGTTTTCCTTTTCTTGAATATTATGTCCCTTTTTAGAACGTAGTGAATTACTTTCGGTCCGTCGACCGGATCGATTCATTTTTAAATATTAAAAACTCGACGTGGCAGAATGAACTAGCAAATAGTAATATTTCCCGTGGAGTATTACAAAAATTTCATTTGAACTCTCTTTACATTTTCTGCGTCCACGACAACTCTTTCGTAATAAGTATCTCTCGCTTCTCTAACACAATTTCGCAAGAAAGCACCCACTTACACACTGAGAATAACGTAGGATTAACGTTCAAACGACGCGAGACAAAACGTGGCTTGGCAAACTGCTAGGATTCCTCTGGAGTAAAATAACAACACCTGCTCGGAGCGGCAAGATTTCTTAATTATAGACGGAACTGAATTTCCTCGATCCACACGCGTATGTGTCTCTTGGAAATACTTGAAATTACACCGAGAAACGATGGGAAATGAAACCGACGTGGGAAAACGAATTTCCCCGAAATTTTCATTAACGAAACCTTTAATATCTTTATACCGGCGCTGATTTAACTCCCGTCGCTTTTTGTTCTCCGAACTTTTGCTTGTTATTTCGTTATAATTAAATCATCGCTACCGGCTAAAATATTCCGGTAATTAATTAACACATTGATCGTTACTATAGCAATATCTCCGGCGATACGATATGGATTATTAAAAATTTCTCGATATAACCTTTCGATCTGCTGTTTCGAACTGTTATTATAATATCAGCGGTATTCGGGGCTATTTTATCATTTCCGATATAATTATCAATTATATCATACACTTCGCTGATTAAATGCTCGAACGAATAACGGCGTCGTTCAGCAAAATTGTTCGCTCCGACACCGACTTCGCTTAACTCGCGACACCTGCTTTTACGCCTCATAATGTTGCCCGTCATTTAAAGATTACGAAGGGCGTTTGAAACGCATAAAACGCAACACGGATTTTCGCCGGAAGATTAATAAACCGAGGCGTTGCAATTTAATTAGCGCGAGAAGCTTCCACGTCGGAGACTCGGAAAATTGTTAGTTTTCTGATAATTAGGAGAACGAGTCTGCAAAAGGATGGCAGCAAGAAGGGACGATAGTTATTATGAATTAGCCCGATATCTCGCGTCGATGCTTTCCTCTTCGTTTCTCGTTTCAAACCAGATCCTAACACCGTAAACTCATCTCGCGGTTATTACAAAAGTGAGATTGAGAGAAGAGCAAGGCAGAGGCGAAACTTTCGTGAAACTCCTTAACGAGACGTAACAAGGTCCATTCTTTACGATGTGCCACGGGGCTGCTGGAAAATGCCGGGACGTACACCTATAATCCCGAGGAAAGAGAGAGCCAGAATCAGGCAAGTTTGACGATAAATAAGCGAAAAATATTACGTGCGAGCGAGCCTGCCGTTTCGTCTCCTATTGTGCGTTATATCGGGACGATGCACCGTATTCTTACCCCGAGTTTCCCCCTCTATAAATCTTCACCAAGATTTCTACCGTCCACGCTGATTCTAGTCCACCAACTTTCTTGATGTACACAGATTTTTGATCTTGCTACGCGATTACGGCGTTGCGGGAGTTTTAAAAGATTACTTAAGGAAACAAATTAGCGTCTGCTTGAATTATTTACTGCGATAAATTTTATTCTGATATCACGTTGTTTACTGGGTTACGGAGATTTGTGTTCTTTTTTATCTTTTGTTTTGTATATCGTTAGTTTACTGGAGAATATACTGGACAAGATTAGTGGAGTTACTATATTTTGGTAACAAAGGGATGTGGATATCCTATAGGGACTTAGATCTATTGAGATCTACAGAGATCTATTGAACTAGGGATCTAGCCAGGTCATCAATTAGGGATCTAGTCTATTTGGTAAACTAGAGATCTCTTGAAATAAGGATGTGATCAACTAGTTTGCTCAATTGATCTACTGAAGTAGTGGTCAATCAGGTGTCTGATTAATTAGGTATTTGAGGAAGTAGAAATGTGGTAAATTGGGATTAGGTGAACTGCAGATCTACTGAAGTAGGATTTTGATGAGGCAGGAATGTGGTGAAGGGAGGATTTAGTGGAGTGGAAATTTGGTGATCTTGGGATCTTATGAAGTCAGGACCTGGAGACCAAGTGATCTGATGTTGCAAGGATGTGGTGATCAAGTGGTCTGATGTTTAAGGATATGATGACCAAGTGATCTGATGTTTAAGGATGACATGACCAAGTGATCTGATGTTGAGGACATGTGATGACCAAGTGATCTCATGCTGTAAGTATCTGATGACCAAGTGATCTTATATTATAAGAACCTGATGACTAAATGATCTTATGTTGTAGGAACCTGCTGACCAAATGATCTCATGTAGTAAGGACTTGATGAGCAAGTGGTGTAATGTCATAGCAATCTACCGACCAAGTGATCTTACGTTGTAAGGATCTGATGACCAAGAGTTCTGATGTCCAAAGACATGAACAAGAGATGAACATGAAGTGAACAAGAGACCTAATGAATTAGCAATCTCATGAAGACACAACGACACCAGCGACCTAATTCACAAAAAATCAGCAGAAATATTCATCTAATTCAAGTATCCATAAACATAAGGAAACATCGTTGAAGGAACTCGATCGTCCAGCCACAATTTCCAGAGACAACAATAAAAGTTGTCGACAAGGCACGCGTGATATTAACGAGACATTAAAAGTTGTTGCGCGTCGACGGAATTAAATTTAATTACACAGCGTCCCGGTGTACGTCATTCTAAAGTTCTTCGAATAACTTTGCAAGTTCTTCATTAACGTTCTGTCGGTTGCCACGGTTATCCGGCAGCATAACGGATAAACCTTACGAATTTAATTATTTCAAATTTCCCCACGGTTGTACTCGCATGCCGGAAGTGATATTGAAATGGATGTCGTTGAATACAAGGGGCTTTCGCTGTGTAATCCCACCTGTACGAGACACCTCGAATTTTCTGGATTCAATGAAACAGCGAAACCTTCATAGAATTTGAAAAACGTTCTTTGAATCTCTGACACGTCCCTGAAACGATTGACTTTGAACTATTTCTCTTTACCGATTGAGTGTATCCGATTAAATGATGCGGAGTGTAAAGGTCCAAAATGTTTGCGTTTTGATTAAACAGATCCGCGAGGTTTAATTTGCATTACGCGAAAGTTACTGGTCAGTTAATGGTATCCAAATATTGATTAATTAGTAGACCGGCGTGTGCACGCGTGCTACTATGTTTTCATTAAATTTAGTAGCAAGTTAGTTCTCATTGAATTTTACGGGGAAATTCAGTTTAGAACGTTGTTCCGTTATTACTTTCAGAAACTACTTTCTAAATCAAAACAAATGGCTTTTGCGTTGACTTTTGCTCTCTACGTTAATGAATGAACAATATTCATTTTTACCGTTAATTTACAACGAACGATCCCCGTTCTGCTAATTAAGTTGACTCTAATTTCCAAATACAAAGCTTCAGATCATCAATGATCATCAATATATTCGAAGGTTGAAATTACGTCCTCGTGGATTTTATGATTCAGGGCTCGATCTGTGGCCGCACAATGGATCGTATTAAATATTTTCCAGAGTATAATACACGTCAAAGTGAAAAAGAAAATATCGGGTGAACAAGTTAATCGACATTCAGGCTCGACAACGTCGACCTGGCTCATGAAGCAGGGCCGCGATAAAAACACCCTATTCATCGTGCGACCACGAGGATCGTCATTCGCGAGCGGTCGTTTCGCGCGTTCACGCGACAGCTTTAATCCGCTCCTCAAATACCGAGCGTTCGAACCTTTGCCAGCTACCGTGATGGCGCGAGAGAAAAACTTTTTCCTCGAATAACGACGCCCGTTATCACCTGCCAATTTACTGCGTTCAAGTGGTGAGGCCAACACCCTTCTCTCTATTCGTCACGTTTTTTCCCCCTTTTTTTTTCGTTACGTCCTGGCCAAACAGTCGCAATAAAACGGCTCGTAAAGCAGCGCACATATCCGGCTGCTGACTTGTCAGTCGCGACGGTCTCTCGAGTCTGTAGCATTTTTTTCAAGCGATTCCGTCCGCGAAATTTCGAGTCGTCGGAATGATTAGTACTAGTCGGGAAGTCGTTGAAACTTTCGGGGAGCTCGAACAAACTTAGCGGCATTTAGTACATGGAGGTCTTGGAAGTTTCGAAAATTAAGTATGAGTTAATATTATGTTCGTTGCTATTTCGTGACTCCGAGGAATTTGTCAGGATAGGGATTCTGGTAGGAAAGAATGTTCTCTATGGGTACAGGAACGGTGTTATCTGGTAGTTTGCGTTCGTAGTCGCCCGGACGTTAATGTAATTATAGCCGAGAGATGAAATTTGTCAAGACTTCGAACTTTCCGAAACAATCCGATGTACCGTAAAATTCCTCGCAACGCTCTTCGTTGTTGCTTTATCATCGTGCCATTAAGTATAACGTGTTCGAAGGAGGGTGAAGGTAATTACAGGATAGGGAGAAGGAAACTTATTTTCCCCTGTCACGACCTCTATTGACCACACTCGCTACCCCGCGGTGAACGTTAATAGAGGTATTTGTAATTTTATTTCTAATTCCACGACATCGTTAACTGTCAGCTGATCGTGTTCCCACAATGTGTACGATAAATGTCCTGTGTCTGATGAGCTCACGCAACGTGCAGTCCACGAAGTTTTCACTTACTACCCCTTAAATATGCACTATCTGTTCTCATTAAGACGGTTAAATAATTTCTCTTTGCATCACAACCTTACTCGATGTTTTACAGATATTGTTCACTTTGTTCCGTTCGGATGCCTAAAAACTACTGTCAGTAGAATAAGATTGCTCGGACCTGATAAATATCTGGTCTGTATTGATCGTATCTTGTTCGTAGGAGTACAATGAGATACTCAATGATTTAGTAACTGGAATAAGTAGTCAGACAATGCGAATGCAACAGAGGACAAATTGGACAATCAAAATCATAGCCAGATAAGTGGTGTAAGACCCTGCATCAGATAAGCAAATTGTGATAATAGCCGGACCGAACAATAGCACCATAGTTGAGTAGAGAAGGTTCGCAGGTGATCAGACAAGGAAAATGGTCAGACAAGTAGAATAGTACCATATAACTTGACAATACCATAGATAGATAAGTAGAATAGTTAGGTGATCAGACAAGGAAATCTTGATAATAGGTCAGACCGGACAACGTAGCATCGTAGCTAAGTGGAGTAGGGTCGTACGTGGTCAGACTAGTGCAGTGAATGGTTAGACAGGTAGAAGGAGACAACACACAAATTGGATAATGCGGTAGAAACACGTCTAAGCGGAGCAGGGTCGTAGGTGATCAGATAAACAGACTGGGACAATGAGTGGTCAGACAAGTACAATGGGATGGTAAGTGGAGTGTAAAAAAGAATAATATCTTACCTTGTTAGATAAGGGTAATTGAACTTCAATCTTGGCTTGCGGTGACAAATGGTGAGGGGAGTAGAATAAGACGGAAGACAAATTGAGAAGTGCAGTGAAATTGTAGATAAGTTGAGCAGGACCGTTAGACAAAGGAGATTGGTAAGGTAGTCAGACAAATGAAGTGGAAGAAGAATTAGTCAGACATGTAGAATGAGATAAGTAGGAAAAGTGGATTATGTAGTCAGACAAGTAGTATATGTTGTCAGACTAGTAGCACAGGTAGTCAGACAAGTAGAACAAGTACTCAGACAAGTAGTACGTCCAGTCAGACAAGTAGTACATCTAGTCAGACAAGTAGTACATCTAGTCAGACAAGTGGAATAAGTTATCAGACAAGTAGAATAAGTAGTCAGACAGGTAGATAGAAATACAATAATACAAATAGTGGATAGTCTAATAATACACTAGCACCTTAGTTACCTGATCAGTCAGACAAGTAGAATGAGTCAACCGAGTAACCAAATAGGTTAGTACCATCGGTGGTCAGACAAGTATATTACAGCTGAAAGTGAACAGCCAAGTAGAGCAAAGCAGTAAGTAATCTCCTTGATTGAAATCAGCAAACTGTCAAACAATCAAAATGTATGTCAGACAAGTAGAATGATCCGGTGTGCTTACACGCGAATAGAACAGGAACCCAGTTGATGAAGCAGGCACGAAAGCAAAATGAACGCATACATTAAGATTACAAACAATGTTTGAAAACTCTCATTGTTCAGTTCTGATTTGATCATTTTCACGGCATATACGATATATCACTGTCTCAGTCGCAATTTATGACAGACATTTGATACCCTGTACACACAGTGAAACGTTACACAGCAGAATAAACCGTAAACCTATATTCTTTTATTTGTCAACTCCTTCTCGAGTTTCAAATCCAATAGCAAACAGAAAGATTGAAAACTATCCACGCTCCATCGTATCTCCGCTCAGCCACTTAAAGTCCGTTGAAAAATCACCCTCCTAAAATTTCATATAACATCTCAAAGTTGCCAGGCACGCTTCGAACGTCTCACTTATTATCCACCCTTTTCCTATCATCCCCATCTTTCATCCCTACCACAGGTATCCGGCTTTTTCCTGGCGATGATATGAAATAGGCGGTACTGTGGCGTTCAATCGATTGACGGTCAGGAGCAAACTTGACTTCCCTAGGAAATTATGGCAATCATATAATGTCAATTAAATTGTACACTCAGTGATTCTTAAGGACTTTTAAAAATATACATACTTTGGGATGGGTTACAGATTTGGGGATTTTGAAAACGTGAGATGTTCAGTATCTAAATAAGCGAATGTGAAAGTTCAGAACAAATGTAAAAATGAAGAAATTAAAAAATGTGGAAATACGAAGATCGAGGAATTAAAAGTGCTTTCATGTGTGCGTCAATCCAACGTTGCCAACACTTGCTAAAGTTATAAATAACGTGATGAACACGTGAAATAGCTTTTTCTCTTGATCCACTGGCTCGTACATTTTTCCACGAAGGATCGGCGACATTCTGCCTTTCATCGGGCACGATCAATGGGACGCGTGCGTCACGCTCGACCCGCTGTTGAATTCCGCGCGAATATTGCCCGGCCATAATCCGCGGAGGTCTAGATAACTTACTACCATGCTCGTTTCTCATCGTGATACACGTGGCCGAGCTTAGCCGGCAACTGGAAACCACCGTGCCATGGATTGACGCGGCTTCCTGTAGATCACCTTTCACAGACGGGCCGAGCATTAGCGTTATTGCTGCGTCTTCCCCTTTTACGTGAGTCTATTTCACGATCGCTCGTTTTATTCGATGCCGTGTGTTGTGCGACCGTTGCTTGCTCCACGGTAATAAAATATCTTCTTGTCCAGTGGTTTTAGCCCGACATGCTTCGTTGCTGAACTTTATTTCATTTGTTACGTGATGAAATTGTTAAGGATGATGTGTGAATTAGGATTTAGGAGTTTTGGCACTTCGGGACTTTGGGGTGCTGGCAGGTTGCGGTGGCGGGTATTTGCGGCGGAGAGAATTTCGGATTATCGGAATTTCGGGTATAGGAAGTTTCCGAGCTGGGAAATGTGGAGTCGGGGCATGCCAAGTTTGGGATATGTGAAGATTGGGACATGTGGAGTTTGGGACGTGTGAAGTTTGAGATATGGGGAGTTTGGGAGGTCTGGAATTTGGGATATGTGAAGTTTGGGACATGTGGAATTTAGGATATGTGGAGTTTGGGACATGTGGAATTTAGGATATATGGAGTTTGGGACATGGGAAGTTTGGGACATGTGGAGGTTGACGTGTGGAATTTGGGATATGTGGAGTTTGGGACATGTGGAATTTGGGATATGTGGAGTTTGGGACATGTGAAGTTTGGGATATGTAGAGTTAGGGACATGTGGAATTTGAGATATGTGGAGTTTGGGATATGTGGAATTTTAGACATATGAAGTTTGGGATAAGTGAAATTTCGAACATGTGGATTTGGGATGTGTGAAGTGTAGAACGTGTAGAGTTTAGAATATGTGAAGTTTGGGACCAGTAGAGTTTGGGATACACGGAGTTTCAGACATATGGAGTTTATGATATGTGGAGTTTGGGAGATGTGAAGTTTGGGACATGTAGAGTTAGGAACAAGTGAAGTTTGGGACATGCGAAGTTTATGATATGTGGAGTTTGGGACATGTGGAGTTCAGTAGATATGTAGTTGGGGACACGTACAATTTTGGATACGTGAAATTTATATGTGGAGTTTAGACATGTGGAATTTGAGATATGTGGACATTCAGGCACGTACTTCGGAATATTTGGAAATGTACTCTTAACCTAACTGTTCAGCGCTCCAAAAAGTAAATCGATTTGAACCAATTCTTCAAAACTAACCGATCCTTGAATCCCAAAAATCCCTAAGAAAGTACCAATCATGTTATCAACCATAACTGGTATTAAAATCAGAAACGTTTATTAGCGACAGTTCTGATCGATCGTAAAAGTTGTCGATTAAATTTGCAGATACAGGGAACACAACACCGATTATTACGTGATTTACGACACTACAGCCTCATTCGCGACTATCGTTTCGCGATTATCACAAATAATGGAGGATTTATGTCAACCCTTCATTTGCAATTACCCGACGGGATTTATAATCTCTATCGGTTTCCAACCCCGGTCTCTCTCCTTCTGTTTTCCGTCTTTCTCGTTCATTCTCATTTTCCCCTCGGTCGCGAACCAGAGATCCCTTCTATCAGGATACACTTTCGACCAAGTTAGCGTCGTCCATTATCTTGGACGCTCCTTTATGGCGGTTATTTACGATTATTATTATTGCTCGTTGATAGCCGTCTCTATTGGCCGATCTCCTCAGACAACTGTGTTCCTCGAGTGGACAGTACGTTGGCTTTGAAACTCGTCACTTTGTAATTTTATTTTTCTAGCTTGACCCTTCCGTTAGTACAGGAAGAGAACGAAAGAGGAATTCTTTTTGCCTCGGTAAAGTTTCGATTCTTATTCGATTGCTCGTGGCGAGTTACACCGGAGTGTTTTTAAGGAATATCCCCTTCCTCTCGGTGCTTAACTTCCACCATCTGCTGGATAATGTAGTTAAGCTCCTGCGGTGATCGCCGAGTTGTTTGACAAATAATCAGGACGAAGGAATATCGATGGATTTCAAGGATTCTGCTTAAAAGTTTCGGATTGTTAGTTCGGAAACTTCGATTTCAACAGATTTCAGTTTACTGCGATTTCATCGAGTAGTTGGATCTCTACTTTATTTTGTCGTTTGTTTAAAGGAAAGATTATCCCTTTGATTTATGTACTGATAAGTTCGAAATATTGTTTGAACATATCGCACATAATTCAAATTTCAATACTATTTTAGATTTATCAAAACCTATATCATTTTTAATAAAAAAAATCTGCATGTTCAATTAAAATTAAATTGTACATTTAAAAAAAAAAATTGAAATTACACCTCTATAATTAAAATAAAAATTACACATCTAAAATTAAAATTATACATCTAGAATAAAAATTGCAGATTTTACAAAAGAAATGATAGAAATAAAAATACGTTCTATGCCACAAATTATTATCGAAAATTTATTCGAGTTAAATTTCCCTGTCACAAATGGTTCGAACGTTATTGGTCCTGAGAGCATTGATACGTTTCAAAACAGAGACCTGTATTTCGCAATGACCGATGACCCGACAGTGACCCAAACAATCCAGGATCAACGACTTTGTTTTGAAAAAGCTTGCAACGCAGTCTCGCAGCGGAAGGGCTTTGACAGAAATAGAATTTAAACAAAAGCTCACGCAA
The DNA here is from genome assembly GCA_945859555.1 of Megachile ligniseca. Lineage (NCBI taxonomy): Eukaryota > Metazoa > Arthropoda > Insecta > Hymenoptera > Megachilidae > Megachile > Megachile ligniseca. The sequence continues at coordinate 5,668,153 of OX243790.1, forward strand.
TACGAGCGGTTATCGCGATACATAAAGTCCTCGCTATCAGCAGCATCGTGCACGGAGCGAGTTTAATCCCGTTCCAACCCGTTATGTCCGACCCACCCCATAATTTACATCACAGGTCGCCGACCTTGAACGTTACAGACGCCATTTCGAATATACATCCCCGTAAAATCGCGTCGCAAGAAGAATAAAATAGTGCAGCATAAAAATTCCTGTTCGAATTTCAGCACGAACTCGAAATTTACGTGGAATCGGGATCTTGCAGAGCTGAGAAGCTTAGGCGGTAAAAGTTGAGCTACGTCAGGCGGTAAGTGGACTCGGCCATTCTAAGAAATCACGGGCTGTAGCCGTCTCTACAACCCTCGTGACATACACGAGGAGAATAGCGGCGAGCTCCAGGGGGTAGTTTTTCCTCGGCTATAGTGAACCGAGGCTACACGCACGGTAATGGAAAGCGGAGGCAAAATGGCCGGTCTTCTCGAGATGGCGTTGCGTAAACGAATCGCGAGGCTCCTAGGGGAAACTACTATCGTCACGCTCTTCGTGCTTAGTACCATCAAAACTTATTTTTGCGTGCTACAAAATCTTTCAGAGTTTTGTGGAAGATTGAGGTTATGTGAATTGCGTTAAGATTTTGTGTTTTATAATCTTCTTAGTAATTGTTGTTATAGATGTGCATATATGTCACATTTTATCTAATGTACAGGTACATGTACAGCAGATGTATAATCATTTAAATTCATCTAATATGCATATGTGTAATTATGTCCATCTAGAATGTAAATGTATGGTCATAATAATCTAGATGAATATATGGACATAATCATATAAGTTTATCCAGTACATAAATGTGATTATAATAATCATATAATTTAGCTAGCAGATGTATAAATATACAGGGCGTCAGAAATAGGGTTTGAGGCTTCGTTTTAAAATTATTCAAATTATTAGTCATATAAATCTAATATAATAAACTTATACAGTGTGTCTCACTCTCATGTGTGAACTCTGTCCAAATATCCTGATTCAAACTTGAGGTCCACATGTGAACATATGTGACATGTGGACAAGTCCAAAAAACGCCCATGTAACCCTCCCTACTTGTCCTGCTAAGAATATCTACATGATGGCAACACATTATGTGTTACAACATATATGTCACATGTGTAGTCCACACATAATCCTCCTTCAGTGATAACAGTCAAAAATAAAACTAGAACCCGATTGAAATAAGATGCGAGTAGAGGCACTCAGAGATCCCGTGTTCTGATGAAATCAAACGGGAAGCAGCAAAGAAATATGATTACTCTCGGCAGGGAATGCGAAACGAAGAATCCGTCTGGGAAGGATTCCCGCGATATTGCAACCGTTTTGCCTGCACACCGGGCTTTGGGGATGATTGCCGCGCACCCGCGGGGCCGTTTTTCCCCGGAAGAAAGCGACGTAGGATCGCGGGGCGATTTTGTAGCACGCGTAAAACCAGCGTGACGACGTGACGCCCTCGGACGTAAATGGTTGCGAGAAAAACGCTACAGTGGCCTTCACATTTGGTGTTATTGTACAAGAAGTCGTGCTGTGAATCAATTTATTGATATGTTTTGTGCGATGGTACAAGGTTATTTAATAGAGGATACGAACGGTGAGGATGTGTGGAGGTATAGAGAAATAAACCTTGTAAAAGGCGTACCGGGTGACATCAAGTGTGAGAGCTACGGTATGGGGATTGGAACGGTCCTGGATACCGCCCATGGCTGGAGGCTGATAACTAGAGAACGATGATGGGAAGTCCTGGAGAACAACGCCCACGGGAATTGTTTTCCAGGGATACCTGCTCAAGCTATGTTCTCGAAATCGTCTCGTACGAAAGTACAGGAATGGTGCTATTTCATTAAACGCGAGAAGAAATAGCTTCGTACTAGATTTTCTCGAGAGTTATTGTCGAAAGTGAATGTGAGAATTTGGGAATTTTTCAAATGAAATATTCTATGAAATTGTCTCGTGTGGAGGTATATGTAGCATGTGAATGTTTAAAAATTATTTTGATACGAGATAGTTTATTGTCCAATAAAGAGTTTTTGAAATTGTTGTAAAATTGTTAAATATTTACGACACGTAGCGAAACGAATTGCCCGTGTGAATGAGAAACGTGTATTAAAAGATACGTTATTAGATCGTGCACGTTTATGCAAACGTATGCACATTTCTGCGCAATATTTTCCCTTTCAAGATTAACCCCTCTAAACGTGAAAGGCGTGTATACGAGCTGAGAAAGTAACCGCTTGTTTACGACAGACGTGTACGTTCCCTCATTAACACGTTGAGTGCACGGGAATTTAATGAAATAATTACAAACCGGGAAAGAAAGTAGTTTCTAGATCCAGTTCATATTTTCTTTTTTACTGGGGTTGGATTTCAGGAAGCGAGGTTTCCGTGTTTATTGCGGAGAGGAATTTTCGATTTGAAGGGGTGAGATTTTGGAATTTTGGAAATTTGAAGATTTGGAAATTGTGTGAATAAAGGAATGTAGAAATTTAGGAACCTGAAAATTTTGTCGTTAATTATGAAATTTAAAAGACAATCTAAATTTAAACAATTTACAAATCTGAAAATTGGAAGTCCAAAAACTTGAAAGTTTGCGAACAGATTTATGAATATGAAACATTTCAGCAAACTCCATATTCGAAAATTTCAAAATTTCCATATTTACACCGCCAAAATCGAAAACGCCCATGTAACCCTCCCCTTAACACTTGTCCTCCAAAGAGCGCCAACATTGTTCGATTTTACATAGCTAACGCATTCAACGTTTCCACCCTTTCACGCTGTCCGCTGGTAATGGTCGAACTGAAAAGGGTTTAGGGGTGGTTTTACATGCATCGTTCCGTGTATTCAGTATCTCTCCTATTTCACCGGGGCACGTAATTCGTAAGACGTTAACATTTCGTGAAGACTTTAAGGTCTGAATGTCCTAATTTGTATTCTATCCTGCAGATCTCCCTTCCTCGGCCGGAGGGGTGGAAATGTCCTTAGGGATTTTTCACTTTACTGTACGGCACTTCAACAATCTGTTACTCTTATCGATATTATCTCCACGATATATTTGAAACGATGTAGGATGATACTATTCGTATCAGGTTTAATTAATCTTTTTGAAAAATGATTTGTTATTCGGTTTGATACAGCTATTTTAAATTAGCATTTCTTTTGTACATCTGTACATGTGTGAACATACATGCATATATGATACACATATGATCTATGATGTATGAACATACATGCAAATGTAAGTAATACACACATATGTGATACATATGAAGTCTATGATGTAGAACATACATCCATACATATACACATGTATAACACATGTACATATACGTCTAAGATGTATGAACATATGTACATATGATGCCTGTATAACCTATGGCGTGTGAACATAATGAACCATACAATAATGACAATTACCAACAAAATAATAAATTTAAAAGAATTCTTCAAACTTTCAAAAAGTGGTGATCAAAAATGCGTCCCAAAGGGTTAATCACTTTTATGACCCAAATTCTAGAGTTTCTACTAAAGGCATGCTATTTTTCGATAGTTTCGAGGTAGAATGTTGTGCGCCGTCGAAAGAACATCAGCATTCGTTTTCGGGAAAATTACAGGGAAGTTTTCCATCGAATTCTTGACATTCGCAATCGCTGAGTGTTCGATTTGCAAAGAGGGGGCGTGGAGAATAGGAATTCCGGCTGAAATCGTGAAGGAATGCGGTAAATGCGTATCGTGAGCGAGAAAGCGTGCGACTTTGCCTTCCTCGTTCGAGAAAATCCCGTGTGTGCGTGGACGTGTGTGTGTGTGTGGCTCGATCCCGCGTCAATCCACTCGTCTATCATCCCTCGCGTGATCTTCCGGGACCGGAGCTTGTCGAAAGATTATGAAATTTCGACGCTGCAAATCGAATGCACCGCGTGCGCCTGCCTATTTTCCTCCTCGGCGCCATGCTGAATTTTTCGCACCCTTCTACCCCCTCGATTCGCAATTTTCCGCTGACCTGTTTGCACGACACTGGTACAAGCTACTGAATCTTACACTCGCGCCCCGTAACTCATGGCGCAACCCACACCATTTTTCAATAAATTCGAACCTCCTTACATTATAAATTCTCTTATTTATTTCACTTCGTTTTCAATTTATTTTCGAATTCATCCGCTATTTTTATTTTTAAAAGAAATCATAGGTTAAGGGGTTAAAATTTCTTCAGCTAAACACTGAAAAATGACTGAAACTATAAATATGATCTCGAGAAAGTATTCAATAACATTTAAGAATGAAATTTTCAATTGCTTCAGTGTCAAATTGAATTTCTCCGAGAATACCTAATTAATCATGCACTTTGCGAACATTTTGGATCTGCATATTTTAGGCTCCGTCCACCACTCGATCGATGTGTTTCAAGTTTTCTCGAAAAATTTCTAGAACTTTAAATCGCCGAAGAACGTGTTCAGAACTGAAACTTTTTCAAACTGCTGGAGAGTTTGCAAGTGTTCAAACATTATTGATTTTACCTCTCTCTCTCTCTTGCAAATTTCTCAAACAGTAGTTTGATCATTGTTGAATTTCGGACCGCCGGGGATTTGTTTGTTCGATGTCGAAAACTCTTGAATTATTTAAGATCTTCGATAACATTGTTTTGAAATATTTAACTCGATTATTTTCTGCCTTATATATGTACATATGTGAAAATTATTTTTATCTTTGTGTACTGCTCATTTTTGTGATGGATTACATATTGTACGATGTATCATGTCATATAAAAATATGTATATGCAGTAACATATAATCATACATTAATTACACCATACATGTATACATCATCATATGTGTTATGTGATATAACACATGTAACAATAATATATGCAGTAACATGTCACCATATATAAATTATACCATATATGTATATATTATCATATGTGTTATGTGATATGACATACTGCATATGTTACTGTTATATGATGTAACACATATGATGATGTATACATACATGTAGAATATAATATACGAACGTCAACCCACGAGTTGAACACGTCCCTGTTTACCTTGATCGCATTACCAGTTTTCGATTGCAAACTTGTCCCAGCCGTCACTTTTGTACACGGTTTTAACAATTAATTCGCATAAGCCACATCTGCCTTTGCCCCGAAGAAATTACATTTGTCGAAACGCAGAAACTCGTCTCGTAGTAATCGCAACGAGTTACGGTTTCAGCAAACTTTGTATAATTCCGCATGAACCGCATTTTCGAAAAACTACGATCAACCGTACCCGGTGCAATTTAATCTCCGTTTCCATAGCGCGAACGTGCTCCGAAGATTCCGAAGTTAAGTTACATCGAAAGGTAATTGAAACCGTGCGACGATTATCTGCGATATAGAACGAGGCTCTCCGTGTATCGGATTTTGGAACGGCGGAATTTCCATTCGATTCTAAATGCCAGAACGAAGTTTGCACAGCTTTCTGACGCGTGCGTCGCAGATCGGCTAATACGTTTCAGACTTTACGCAAACGTTTCTGCTGTTACTTCAATTAGCAACGGAAACGTGTGCCCTGGGAATTCCTCGGGGAAAAACTACGTTCCGATACCGTGAAGGCTGAAACGCAATATGCACGCAGTTTACGTGGCAAACACTGCAAATGTTTACTGTATACGTAATTTATTCGCTGCGAATCTTGCTGAGACTGCGCCACGATGGCGGTATCATACGTGTTAGGTTAAGGGTTGCTGAAACTTGTTACTATCGGTTGTTACAAATTAATTGTGGCCTGATGCTGAATTTAATGTATTCGATTGGATAGTTTGGTTTAGAAGTTTCCTGAGACTCGAATTAAAAACTTAAGAATTTGCATAATTAAAAATATACGTGAATTTAAAAGGGTTCACTTTTGAAGAATTTAATTCGGAACGTTTAAAAATCTGTACACTTCTAATTAGAAATTTTCTACTTTGCTTGAAGCTTGTCGAATCAATATCCCGGCACCCCATAAAGATGCAACCCCTGAATTCTCACCTCTCCCTAATTTTCGTGTCCGCAGATCCCGTGTGCCTAATTTTCGTCCGTAACCCTTCGTATCAACCCCCTTTTGCAGGAGTTTTCTGGGTCCAGGCCGAGTCGTCGGTCTCGTGAATCATGTCCCCGAGAAAAGGGCACGGGGCAAGGCTGGCGCAGAATAGAGGCACTAGTCCACGAAGGAAAATATTAGCGATAAATTATTACGCTACATCGAGTCGGTGGTAAGTTATTGCCAGTCGTGCACCGGCAATAACCGTGCTACGCCCGGTGATATAGACGTAATATTCTCAGCACGGCGTAACACTCGTGCTACGCTACGTGATATCGAATAGATTTTTCTAATTAAAGCCACGAACAATGGCCCACGCCGATCCTATTTATCGCGAAACGGTAATTTCGCCGATCTTTGAATTTAGTGGCTATTAGACGTCTTATCGGGGCTTGGAACTGGAGAAATTATCGTTTGGGGTTGAATCAAATAGCAGAAATTCAGAAGGAATTATCTTTTCAAGGGGTTTTGCTCATTTTACTAATTTAAGATACATTATTTTTTTTTTTTTGGTGTTTGAAATATTTTCACAGTGCAACCCCTTTTTTGGGTGGACAACTTTAATTCGGTTCTGTATATTTTCAATTAGATTTTATTTATTTTTAATCGTTATTATATACTTTTTAGGGGTTCTCTTCGGATCTATTTTTTTTATGTGCCTATTCAAAATATTTCACCAATGCAACCCCTTCAGTCAACTTGAGTTCACTTCTATATAGTTTCAATTAGCTTCTTGTTAATTAGCCTATTGTATATGTGAACAATTTTATTCTCGTAAAATAATATTCCCTGTAAATTACATTAAAATTAATTCTGTAAACATTTTTTAATACATTCGAAATTAATGGAAACGTAGTTGCACCCCTTTAGCAGGTAGCAATTAAAAAATGTAATTTATGTTGATTCACATGGCACAAAAATTAATTAGCACCGTTTTGTAATTCACTCGACGTTGCTACAAATTGTACAACCTCTGTAGATGTAACAAGTCTCGATGGTAATTAAAAAATTTTGTCCCTTATAAATTAAAATTTATTTTCTAATACACCCTTAATGGATAAAAACGTAGATGCACCCCTTTAATTCACCGATAACAAAAAATGAAGAGACAGAGTAAATGATGTGAATTTTACAAACATCTCTAATTTCCTGTAAGTCGTAATAATTCCTTCAGGTACAAGCAATTAAAAAATGTAGTTTGTGTCGACAGCTAATGTTGATTGTAAATGGCATTAAAATTCCTACACGGCGAGTGAACGAATTTCTCCTGTAACAGTTTCTTGTTACAACACAGAGCGTCACGAGAGTTTAAACGGTAAATTGACTTGACAAACGTGTACACGCGAGCGGAAGTTTTAATTGCATCAGTCACACCCGTAACTTTGGATCCGTTGTCGCGAATCAATTCCGTGAAGCACGCGGGGATCGGTTCAATAATTAATACGGTACGGAGGGGAAAAAAATTGAGGGTGAAACGGTGGAAAATTAAGTGACACGGAAACCTCGTTGTTTAAGCTTTACCGCGTTCTTTTTGATCGCGATTCGATCATTTCCCATGCAAATTGCACGCTCGCTAATTCCACTCTATTTTCACCCTTAGCTACCCTCGTCCCGCTTTGTAGTTTCGACGCTGGAATTCTATAAAACTTGTTCGTTCACCCGCCTCCTGCTTCACCGCCACCCCCTTCTCCCGACTTTTTCTTCTTTTTACCACCACGGTTCTCGCGTGTTTCCGGCACGTATCCGCTTCTGTAAAACTTCCCTTTCAACGGCAAACCGTTCGTCCAGCCGCTGCAATCTGTCCTGTTTCATCTTCGTTTTTTGCACAGAAATTAAGCAGAATCCCCTGTCACTCAATGCCCACCTCTTTCGTTTATTTTCTGCTCTTCTAACCCTTTCGATGCTTACGAGTATACTCCTACTGAATATGTACCAGTTTTTTCTTCGCCCTGCAGAAAATGTCGCTTTTTATAATTTTTGCTAGGTAATATACATATTCATCATTTTCACACGGTTTCAAATTAAACGTTAATGCACGGAGGACTATTAACTTGACAGAAGATTGCTCAGAGTTCATGTTTCTGTGATATTATTTTTTTTAAAGAAATCTTGCAAGAAATCAAGAATCTGGTTTAATTGAAAATTGTTATTTTATCAAAAGAAGTCAAGAATCAAATTTAATTAAAAATTGCTATTTTCTCAAGAATAAAATTTAATCAAAAATCATTATTTTTTCAAAGCACATCAAGAATAAAATTTCATTAAAAATCACTGCTTTCTCAACAGCTAAGTTTAATTAAAAATTGTTGTGTACTCAAAAGAATTCCCCAAAAAAATTTAACTAAAAATTCATCGTTCACCAAAAGAAATCGAGAATTCAATGAAAACCGAGATTTAAAGAACCCATAAATGTAAATAACGTTACGTATTTCCGATGCCGAATTAAATATTAAATTCCCCAAAATTCGTGTATGCAAATTAAAAACGACACAGATATGAAAATTCGTCCCCTGCAGCCTTTTAATCTGAAATCCATTCCAGAATAACATTGCTCCATAAAAAGGAGGCTAACGAGCCGGTTGTTCCAGCTTATTACGGAGAATAATTATTTAAAAATATATGCAACAGAGGGAAACTACGGTTTTATTTCTGGTAATAAATTCTCCGTTTCCCTCTGTCTTTTTCTCCGAAGCGGCAACTAAAAAAAATATTCCCCGTGTCATTCTTCAGGCTTTACATGAACACACTTTCGTAGTGCCACAAAGGATCCTAAGTCTACGTGACGCTTTTCTTCCAGCTTGGTGCTTCACCTGATCACCACAACAATCTTCGAGTTCCATAAAACATTCTCCTCTTTGTCTCCAGTGTATTTTTATTCCGCACGCCGTTCCTTATTCATTTCTCTTCTCTGTCTTTCCCGGCTTTAGCGTTGTCCGTTTCTTTGGAATTTCCGTTTGTCCCGCGTAATCTTAATGGTGGAAATCCATTAAAACCCGACCCCACGGGACGCCCTTATCTCCCTCCAAATATTTTTTATCCTCCTTTCACACTTCAGCCACCTTTTAAATTGCACCTTCCTCGATTTTTGACCCCCTAGGGTGAGAATCATTTGTAGGTCCACAAATTAAACACAAGTTTAACAGAATTTCTAAAATCGAACTTTCCACCCCATCCCTTTGGAATCACAAATTGTCATTCGCCGCCGACCCTATAAGCAATATCCTCGTTTCGAAAGTGACGGATACCTTTCAGAGATCCTGTTCCTTAATTTATCACGTGGACTAAAGGCTGTCAGCGGAAGGAGCGAAAGAAAGTGACGTTATTTTCGAGCAAACAGCTCGAACATTACACGCCGGCTGCATACAAATGGACGAGAACATCGGTCACCGGCTCGACACTCGATAAATGTGTGTCACCGTTGAGGATACAATGGCAGTATTGTAAAAGGGATAGGAAACGTCGCGTGATTAATACCTGCCAAAGTAAAGGGACGCCCCTAAACGTATGTATACAATCGAACACACGTCCATTGGCAGAGGATGTTCAGCTTTGTTTCTCAGAATATCCTTCGTGGGGTCATTGCGATTCCGTTAGACGCGGCTCAAACGGCTTAACCATCGGGGATACATTTCGTATGCAAATGGGAAATGCGTTCACGAATAAGCTTACGTCGCTGTAGCTGTTACGGATCACCACTTACGATGTAAATCGTTTTCCTGGACCGCCACCGGTTTCACCCTGTGTTGCCATGCTCAACTTTCCGTAACTCGATTAATCTTTCATCGATCGAGATTACGCTTGTCCATCTAGTTCACTCATTTACGCTACCCCTTAAAATAACCTTACGCAAGTGGAACTTCGACTGCAGCCACTGGAACGACGTAACTTCAGGTTCATTTGCTATGGCCACTGTTGGTCAATTGCGAAAGTTGATGCGAAGCTTGCTGAGGTTGGGCTGCTATTTGCAAAAGTTCATGCGAAACTTGAGATGGCTCATGAAACTCGTGAGATACAAATTCAGGTTGATATGAAGCTTGCTGAGGTTGATCTGCAATTTGCAAAAGATCATATGAAATTTTTAGATGTTGATAAAAGTTCATATATATGATAAATTTTGAAGTCTTCAAATTTTTAAATTGCTAAGTCCTCAAGTTACATAATTTCCAGATTTTCAAATTTGCATCCAATTTTCAAAATTACTGAATTCCTAAATTTATAACCCTACAAATCCCTAGACTTATTCACCTTTAAATTTTCAAATCTCCAAATTTCCAAATCCCCAAATCCCTAAATCCTCAAATTTCCAAATCCCTAAATCCCCAAATTCCCATATCCCTAAATCCCCAAATTTTCAAATCCCTAAATCCCCAAATTCCCACATCCCTAAATCCCTAAATCCCTAAATCCCTAAATTCCCAAATCCCCAAATTTCCAAATCCCTAAATCCCCAAATTCCCAAATTTCCAAATCCCTAAATTCCCAAATCCCCAAATTCCCAAATTCCCAAATCCCTAAATCCCTAAATCCCTAAATCCCTAAATTCCCAAATCCCCAAATTTCCAAATCCCTAAATCCCCAAATTCCCAAATTTCCAAATCCCTAAATACCCAAATCCCCAAATCCCCAAATTCCCAAATTCCCAAATCCCTAAATCCCTAAATCCCCAAATTCCCACATCCCTAAATCCCCAAATTCCCAAACGTCTAAATTTGCCAAATTTCCAAATCCCCCACATAACTTCCAAATAAATCCTTCAGCTCACCACCAAATATCCCCAAAACTTCCCCACAATAAACAAAAGCAACAAGAAAAATTAGAGGACAGATTCAATTATCGCAGTACCAATAATGTATCCCTATATAGTAAATTGAAAGCCGAAATGTGAACACTAATTAATCACAACATGGCTTACTACATACGGCCAGTTTCACTGTGACAATTAATGCGTTGATCGTCATAGGCTTATACCACTTGTCTGACCAAATACCCATGATTCTCGTTATTGATCTGTCTGTGTCTGACAGCCGAAGTAGCATAGATCTGATAGTACTCGGTTTTGTTCCACTTGTCTGATCATATATGGGATCACACTACTTTCGTATAGGTCTGACCATATACTGACCTGTTCTACTTTCGAACTACTCGAAGTCAAAATATTTTGTGTCGTATTGCGATTGTGAACAGTGTATGTATAAGTGTGTTTATGTTACGTTATATTAAGTTATATTGATATATTGTACGTGTGAAGTTATATTAATATTACATGATGTAAATTGTATTTGAGATATATCAGTATGTAATTTTGTGTTACATCAAGTGAACAGATAATTAAATTCAAGAATAAGTCAATGAATTGTGAATGACTCAATATTTTGATAAGAACAGTGATCACTCCATATTTCATGCGACATAAAATATGCAAATTCGACAAATAATAGGTCAATAATGCAAATATCAGTTCCTGAACTAACAGGAATTATTGAATATTCGAGGGAAAATGCTGATAACCAAACACGAATATTAATAATTCAACTAAAGGAAGCTCCGCGGAATAATTCCGTTGTTTCTTCGAACAAATTGAAATTATTTATCGAATCTCTCAGGAAGTAGTTACGTATCGAGATAAGCGATATCGAGAGTAGATTCACGATCGAAAAACACAAATACCTTTTTCAATGGTAGGAATATACAACGTGAATTGGATTCACGTATACTTTCGCCGAGGAGATATTCGCTGTCTATATCGCCGTTATCGATAACGCGGAATCTTTGCAGATTCAGGATCCGATACGAGCGTAGAAGTCGCTTGGAAAATGGCGGCGGGCATCGACTGGCCAACTTTCCAGCGGACACGGATTAGAGCATAAATAATTTTTCGCCCTCGGTCGTGTGTCTCTGAATTCGCCGGCAAACGAAAGTTCCATTGACAAACGAGCATACGGGTATCGCGTTGCGCCGTTCGCAGTTTCTATGAATACAAAATTTACGTAGTTACTCGGCTCAAACTGTTTCGAAAGTTCCGATAATTTCGCGACGGATGGGCTCCGCGCGAAATTGCCTATTCTCACCATCGCTCTTTATTTATTTATTTATACAAATATTTGACGGGCTCTGCTTTATGAGAACTTTCAGCCAATTACGAAACTATTCAGTTTCGTAACATTAGCTACATACATATTAATAATTTACTTAATCTAGGGGATTTTTTTCTGACAATTTATCTTGTGAGATAAATTTATTGCATTTGTTACTAAATGTATTAAGAACGATAAAATATAGCACAGATCTAAGGGATTTTTTTCTGACAATTCATCTTGTGGGACAAATTGACAGGACAGATCTGGGGAATTTTTTTCTGATAATTCATTTTGTGAGATAAATAGCATTCGTTATTAAATGAATATGAACGATAAAACATAGTACGATAAACAAAATGTAAACGTGAAAATAAATATAGTTGGTAAAATGTCGAAAAGTAGAACAAGTCGATAGGCGGTCAGGCAGCGACATATTAAACCGTGTAATCCGTCAATTACAAAACTATAAATCAAAATGACGAGGGTAAAAACGAATTGGCAAGGGAGAGAGCGGCGCGATATAAAACACTAGGAAAATTGGCAACGAGAAATCGTTTAAAACTCGACAAATATATTCCCCGGTTCCATTACAGCGGCAAACAAAAGCCGATATCGGCCGATACGCCATATCGACGGGGAAATTTTCGCGTCACGTAACCCGATCGCAAAATATTACTCGACCACGCCATCCTCGGAGACCGGCTTTTTCTATTTTCTATATCCGCTGTATCGAGCTAGTGAAAACGCTTCTGCATGTTTAATGCTTTTCGGGTGATCACGTAAACGCGAAACGGTACGGAACTTCTCGTTCCTTTGGGCCGACGTAAAGAACTCGTCTTATTTCTCCTAAGAAACCGAACGGTAATCGAATTACTGTGGTGTCCACGGCGTCGTTATCCGCCATCTTTGAACTGTTCGCCAAAATGGCCGATGCTCGTGCAAGTTTTACACCTGGCGATTGGTACCTGTTTTGTTCAAAGTTATGATGCACTTGGTGATACAAAAGATAAAGTAGATTCTGACTATGGATTTTTATGTTTGAGGAATTTATTGTCACAGTCAAAATTGATTCTGAAAATGTAGGTAGAGAAATAAAGAATTATACATATTCCTTGTTTGTATATTTCCATTAAATATTAAGATTACAAATTTCTTTTCCTTCGTATCTTTCAATTTCAACGACTTGAATGAAACTTGAGTGATACTACCAATGTACCAATGTAGTTTTGCCCAACCATCCCGTTAATTATTAATAAGACAAATATAAGAACTACGAAGGAATTGTGACAGAATTAAAGATAATGTTATGAAATGAAAGAACAAGTATGTTTAAGTTTCTTGTTACGGATGTTACAAGGGACGTTCAAGAATGCGTTAGGACTTAATTGCGCAAAGGTAATGTGTCCCGAGGGAAGTCGGAGAATTCATAGCATGGAGAGATGCGTTTAGAGAAAGTTTAGTGGCTGCTTATAGTTTCGAGATAGCCTAGAGTATCGAGAGTTGCTGACTTGGTTACAGTCCTTCGGAGTCAGTTGTCAAAGTCAGTTACCGAAGTCTGTTTCTGAAGTTGTGTTACTGGCACGAACATTTTCATAATGGGTATTACTGTTTGGGAAGCATTTTTCATTCTTTTCTGTATTTTTGCATTTGTGCATTCAGTTATTTATGGATTTCGGGATTTGTGGATTTGGTGATTTGTGGGTTTGTGGATTTACTTATTTAGACACTTGCATATTGGATCTATTTGGTGATAAAAATTGTAATTGGTAGAATGACAAAAATATCAAAATGTGCTGTACAATAATAATGGGATAAAATCGAAATAGAAAGTGTCGTTGATCGATCGAAATCGCGAAATCTCATAAAGCACTCGTATCCCGATAATAAATCGATGAAACGTAGACTGGAGAATAAAAATGCACGGAAATGCTCGATCTCCGGGGCGGCGAACAAGTCGCTCAGCTCCTCTGGCTTCCGTCAATCAAAGCGGAAGCCGATCTCGCGTGGAATTTCCTGAACGCCCGTTCGAGCATCGCTTGCAAGGTGTCTACCTTTGAAGGGGAAAAAGCTAAGATAGGCCGAGAAGAAAAAGAAAGTCATCGGTGTTCGAAGAAGGGCGTAGAAACGAACGATATTACATAGCCGCTCTATCTTTCAGCTCGATTTCTCCCGATATTCCTCTGTCTCGTGGAACCTCGCCTCTGAATGGCTATGAAAATTATTATACCCGCAGGCTACGGCCAGAATGGCCCCCACGATTATTTATTGACACCCGATAGATAAAGTACCAACGAAATTTCGATGAAATTCCGAATCTTTCGCCACGGAATCAGCGACGCTGCTTCCACCATCGTATTTATGCTTCTCCCTCTCACACTTCAAAGTTGAAACAGAACGTCGCTTTCTTTTATCGAAAAACTTTCAAGCTTTCTTCAAATTCATATATCTTGCATTTTTGTTCGACTCTCGCTGCTCTCGTACTTTCGATGGTTGATACTTCAAATTCTTATTTTTTACTTTTATTGCTGTCTCAGATGTAGTTAAAATTATATTGAGTTAGGATAGGTTGTGGGGTAATTTTGTTAACCCTAATATGCGTAATAAGTATAATAATATGGTGGTGAGCTTGTGTGAGTCACATTAACCCCTTGCGTCCGTGACGCACTGCTATTAAAACGTGGCAAATTTTTTTCATAATTTTATTACGAATTCTCAGTTTAATTTTCTTGATCGGTTTCGATATTGTAGCTGAATATAGTCTGCTGCGTCTGACGCACAGGTTGAATAAATGCAAGTTTAATTTAAATTCTTAATAATTTAAGCGTCATATATGGTCAAGACAAAGTGTTCAATGCAACACAAAATTTCTTGAGTGTCCATATTGAAACTTCAAAGCTCCATCACTGTGAGTTTATGAAAACCGTGATATACCCTCATTATTCCCGTATCAACAGTTTCCCCACCTAAATATCGTTAATTTCGTCGATTCTCGTCGAAAGAGCCATTTCGAATAACTAGAAGTTATACGTCGAGCGGCGGAAAGAGTGATCCGCGTCGGATCAGTCCTCATCAATTGCGATTGTGGAGTCCTCCCGTTGTCACCGAAATATCGAGCTGTATATTGTTCGATGTTTCAACACCGGCTCCACGCCAGACAAGCAACCATGGAGGAGACAATTTGTCGCAGCTTTTCGGTAACTCCCCCTGTTCTGCAGTACACCTTTCCCTTCGTCCACACTCTATCTGGTTATCCCGCGGAGCGTGCACGATATCCATTTTGTGCGGATACCCCGTGGCGGATTCCGTGCACGAAAGCCGCCAACATCCCGTGGGAGAAGGTCGGAGGGAAAGCGTCAAACGCGTTCACCCTGTTCTCTCCCTCTTTTCGCGTCTCTCTCTCTCGTGCACCCTGTTTCTTTCTCCGTTTTTTTTTTTTTTTTTTTTTGTTCCTTCTTCCATAGCCAGCAAAAGGTGGCGCTGGTCGGGGATGAGAACGATCCCGAGGGAATATCGGGAACCATCGATGCGAACCTACGGGGCCGGCAACACTATAACGCTACCGACCAACGAATCGATATTTTTCCGTGTCTAGGGACCCGTACAGTCCGTAGGATACGCGAGTTCACGTCCCTGGAGCGAGTAAATTAAACAACGGGACTGCGTGGCTCGGTGTAATTTTCGGCGATGCGGCCCTTTTCGAGACGTGTCGAAAACGGTGGACTATGTTCTTTATATGACTAGTAACTTTTGACGAGGACCGATAGATTATTGTGGCAGAACCTGTTGAAACTAAATTGTTATTAGTTCAAACTCGAACTTTTGTTTTCATCAAGTTAACGAACTGGGATATGTTTCTACATATATGAAGTGAACATTTAATTTCGTATTTGTTTCGACAGTTTTGCAATTTTGACAGATTTGCACTTGAGTGCGTCATGACGCACCAAACAAGTTTTGATACACAAATTCTTTTTTGTTCATTTTGTTTTGTAGATGTTGATAGCTGTAGCATTATTGCATTGCATTATTTTGAATGTCTTCATCTGTACAATAATTGTATATATTTTACCTGTATTTTATACATATGCATTTTTATGTGTACATGTATGTTAATTGTACATATATAGTTGTGTCAATTGTATATACTTTGATATGCACATATTTGTGTCAATTTTACATATTTTCATATGTATATATTCATTTAAGTTTTCATTAATTTAAATATGTTTTTTGATATGTTAGGTTGCATATACATTTCATATGTATATAATATGTGTATATGTCTATGTCTATGTCTATGTCTATGTCTATGTGTATGTGTATGCATATGTGTATATGCATATGTATATGTATATGTATATGTTTTGTGCATATGACTTTAAATTTGTCTATCAACCAAAATAAAATAAAAAGTTATCAATAAATAAACCTTGAAGAAATCTTAGCACATCATTTTGATAAATTGCATACACGAAGGATATAAGAGCGCAGTCTCCAGGTAGAAGCTTAAACGAACGTTTAAACGTAATTCTGTATATTCGAAAAAAACCTGTTAACGATTCGCCTCATTTGTCAACGGGAATCGTGTACTAATGGTACCGGTGACCGTGGACAAACAGCCAGTCCAACAAATTCTTCCCTTCCCTCTTTTCCCCTTTCGTTGCACACCGAACCATCCGTCACTGACCAACGCTTCGCCACAAAAGGCTGCGTCTAAAGGACTCGATTTCACCTCTCTCGGCTTTGCCCATTTGTTTCCGCGATTCTTTCTCGTTTCTTTGCCACGGGATATCGACTTGGTACCGGCATCGAAATTAACGGTGATGCTGTTTCCTTCAAAACCCATGCGTCTCTAAACTTCTTGGCAATATTCCATTTGTATATACTACAAAATTTAGATCTAAAACTTTACCTTTGTGAGTGCGTTGAATACAAATTTTTAAATAAATCAGAAATTAGTTCTGAAACACGTAACCTATTCATCACAAAATGTCTTTCACAGTGAATTCTATAACACAAGATGACACCAGAAGTCAGCCATTTTGGTATCCAATCTCCGTAATATTAAATACTATTAATTATAGTTATATTTAATCACAATTATCTTCACATTACGATTATAACTGTTTTTGAGTAGGCTTCAATAGCTCTTCATAACAATAAAATAATTCTGTCCGACAAATTGTATCAATCATAATCAATGAGAAAATTCATATGACCTCATCAAACGGCCGATCGATTTTCGAATTTGAAAACATTTTATCCCCGGCAGAAATCAAGAATAAAGCTTGGTGACAGGTTCTCAACGAAGCTTTCTCGAGCCACGTAACCACTTCCCGTCGTCGATTTTATTCATCGAGAGGGTGACAATCGCACGTGTCGCGAGTGCGACGCTGTTGATTGATCCACAGGCGAGCGGAACAGACCGGAAAATGGAGTCCATTTACTTTCAGGATCGGGCAAAACCTACTCGCCGGGTTGTTTGCTTTTTTTGTACCGTGGAAACTCTCTCTGTCTTCCGAACAGGACGTGGACTACCGAGTTACTGTCACAAGAAAATTTGATACGAGATTATCCAACACTTTCTGCGTTAATTAGGATCGATGCAAAATAACTACAAACATTCGCTAGTTTAAAGTCTGGCTTAACTGGAACCTAACCTAATCAGTTGCAATTACTAGTTTCGGGTTTTTTATATTTTATATTACGAACAAATTTTGATATTTTATTTTTGTTGTGTGGAATTATTTTATTTTACTAGAGAATGTTATGTTACTTTTTAGGGAAAAGTAGTAAAGTTTGTTGCGAAATTATAGTGAAGAAAAATATTAAATTATGTTACGAAATTATAGTACAAAAAATATTATATTATATTACAAAAGTATGTTAAAGATAAATATTAAATTACCACAATTATTAAACTGTATAACAAAATTTAACGAGAATGCGACATACAGCGGCAATATACCGAGAGCCACTGTACACTCGACAGTTATCGGGAAAAAAAACGTAGGATTCTATTATTCAGAAATGGAGACGTTTATTAGTCTGTTCGACTGGCAGTTACAATTTAATTCGGCCATGATTCCATGGACGATCGGGCAGAGCCGATGAAAAATCAAACATGTGGAAGGAAGGGTCGAAAGGTTCTTTCCTCGACGATTATCAAACGATCAATACGTACTATATCAGTTCCTATCCGTGCACACACATCTTCGAACGAATGTGCAGGTACGGACATTTAACCAGGAATCGATAAAACTCCTGAATCTTCCAGCGGTGTTTATCTCCTACGATAGAACGTACGTCGTTTAATGTATCAATTTTATTGCGGCTGACTGTACGTGTCGATTAGGCTGCTCGGAAATGCAGTAATGACCCGTTGTAACGTATAATTAACGTGTAATATCGAGCCAGTGTATTGGATAATTCATCGGTATTCAATTGAAACAGCTTTCAATTACAAATGGCCCGGACGTGGAATTCTCTATTTAGCTTTTATACGAGAAATAAATTTTCTCTTTCATTTTTAACTATCTCGTTTTCTAGTATGCTCTAATCTTTGTCTTTAAACTTTAATTTTGAGTAGAATTATAAAATATTTTGGGGGTGTATTTATTATGGGTGTGCTTAATTTTTTTTTGTCTCATTTGCTGAATGAACTGAGTATTTAAAATCTTCTCTTTTAAATTATATTTCTTGTCGTACAAAGAGGGTGAATTATTCAATTTTTAAGGAGGGATGTAAAGATGTGTTTAATTTTGAATTTTTGTCTCATAAGTGATTATAAAGCAGTAAAATATAAAATGTCTTCGGAACTAAATAAAATTTGAAGGGTAGTATTTTATTAAGGGGAAGTAAATAGGAAGACATTATTTCTTGTCTGTTGGTGTAATAGAATTTCTGCACACGGAAGCGTTTGCCAAGCTCTAAGAAGCATGATTTTTCCGCTATCACGATCGCAGCATTGGCAATTTTTTTACACACGTCGATATTCATCTCCCTTATCGGCGGGAGGGGGATGGTTTTTATCAGAAAGCCCGTTGCGTTAAATCGACCGAATATTCTAATCTCCGAGGCTGGTTCTGCTGCTTTCAAATCAATCGACACAATGATAAACGAGGTCGCTTAAATTCCGATAAACTGAATCTATCTTGGAATGCGAAAGATACGGAACGCGTTCAGAATGCACCGGAATACAAGCTATCAACAGAGAACGTTTTACAAACTTCTAGGAATCCCAGAGTCGCTTCCCTTTGTCCATTAGTCATCCATATCGCGAATCTAACCTTCTACCTGCAATTTCGTAGTTTCCAAATTTCCCTATTCTCGCATTCCAATATCTCTCTCGATTTATATTTTTGCAAATTCTTCAACTTTCACGGTTGATAACTTTGCAAATTATTATTAATTTTTCTGAGTACCACAGGTCATATCACCGAAACTATATTCACAAATTACTACGGTTTCAAATTTCTACACTGCCATATTCACATTCATTTCTAACTCGATTTCTACCCGTAACAAATAAAGAATTTCACTTTAAGCACATATCTAACACCAATGTACCGTTGCCAACCCAGAAGTTGGCGCGTGAAGCCCAGATGTTCAGAAGGCGCGCCAACTGGTTTGACATCTGTACACATTCTTGCAGCAATTTAACAGCCCGGTTTATCCAGATTACTCGGTGTAGCCATTATATCCCCGAAACAAAAGACAGCCCGTTAATAGTAGATCGTCGTTAACGATCCTGTCTTTTAATTTCTGGCAATTCCCAATCGAGCGAGAGGAATGTTTGATGGGCTCGGGAACGAAAACGGGAATCGTTCCCCAGGGTGGGTTGGTACGTGCGTACAGGTCGATTTTCATGGAAAGGCGAGAAAATAGAAAGAAGACAGTCACGCACGCGAAGGGTGGAGACAGTAAAAGAGGGAGGAAACAGGTCGCTCTCTCGGTGGCTTATGAAAAATTGAGAGAAAGCAAATATTCCACGCTAGCATGCTCGTACGATGGTTCGAAGAGGGTGGCGCGATGAAGAGGCGACAGGAATGAACCAACTGCATTATTGATGCCGTGTGTCTTCGCTGTTTTGCAGAGATGTCAACCGACAAAACGATTCTTAACGATTTTGATATCCGACGTTGGATATTCGATAGCGTTTCAGTGAAATTTTCGATGGCTGAAACTTTCGGAATTCGAGGATGCGAGATACGTTTCTGTGAAAATCAGTGACAGAAAATTTCATTTGCTAGTAATTATGCAAATAACACGTGAATGTAACAAAGTAAAGAAACGAGATACAAGCGCGAATTGCAATAAATTTTTGTCTACGATAGAAAGGCGAGAAGTATCCCTTTCATCGGGAGAAGTATAACAGAGAGAGAATTTTAATTAAAAAATCTGAGAAAAATTTTCGTTCGACATAACTGGATGAATATTAAGAGGTTTTATGAAGCTTTTCTTGCAATAGAAGTGAAATTTAATAAATCCTCTTGGCTATCCTAGATAGTTTTTCACGTCTTCTTTTTGAACGTTCACGCTTCTGAAAACAATATCGCGGCCAGCATCTCTTTTAACTAGTGTTCATAAGCTTGCCAGGGTGCTGTTTAATTTCGGACCAGATAATCAGGCATTTATTAAGCATTCATCCTTTGTAGATTTTGTATTAAATCATTACACAAAGGGACCTAATTTCAACTATCTTCTTCCGTTTCTTTTTTATCAATTTCCACACACATTTTGTACGAAATATTAGGTCTGATTAACATATGTGGACGAATAGTTGAGTAATATTAAAAATTTATTGGTTATTTTGTACTCTAGTTATCTTAAATTACATGTATTTTATGATAAGTACTATAACAGGGTGTAATAGTGTCACTGCGCATGGTTACTACGCAAGGTGAACGATTGCGCAGGATTACTGCGCAAGGTAAACGACATATGTTCCATATTTAACATCATTTAAAAGATATTTCTATAAAAATTACTGTAACTTAAGATGTATTCATCTCTTCAATTCTTGAACAATGAAGAATGTAATTAATATACGTATAATATTATTATAATACAATTTTGTTTACAATATTAAAGATTAAATAAAATTGTAGTGTCAAGGGTTAAAAAGATTACAGTATGAAAGCTTAAAAATTACAGTATTAAAACTTAAACAAATTTACAGTATTAAAGTTTAACTAACATTATATATTAAAATTATTTGCAGTATTAAATATCGAATGGCTTACGTAAAGTAAAAGTTATATTTCGTAATAAAACGGCACGAAGGTACTAAATTATAAAACGAGGTCGTGTCTCGGTCAATCGAGTAGCGAACAGTGACACTGTTCTTCCGGCTAAAACGTTCGATATCGTATCGAGATATCGATATCGATGTCGACGTGTGACCTACCTGCGTTCAAGTAAAATGTCCTTGCCACGTTTCCGCTCCTGGGCGCGCCACCCTCTCCTTCTTTTCGTAATCCGACGTGAAAAATTGCGTTCCTCGGCACAGATATACGTGGCCCTTCGCTTTAAAGAGCGAAAATCTCGATGACTGATATTTCATTCCATGTTTTTCAGTACCGTGTCAAAAACTCGGACTCACGCGAGATGAATATACGCCGAGATAGCTGGCGAAAGAAACATCCTAATTGTGGTGGATGGAAATTTTTCTTATGGAACTTAGGAGTTTCAGGATTTTGTATTTCCAGATTTAGGGATTTAGGAATTTGGAGACTTAGGGAGCTGGGGATTTGGAAGATAAGGGGATTACTGATTGATGGATTTAGGAATTTAGAGATTCAGGGATTTAGGTGACTGCAGGATTTAGGGATTTAGGAATTTAGAAATTTTGAAACGTCCCATTAGATACTGTTCCACTTGATATTGTCCCAATCCATAATGTCCCACTGGATATCGTCCCACTAGATATCGTCCCACTAGATATCGTCCCAATCCATATTGTCCCACTCGATATCGTCCCAATCCATATCACTCTACTCGATATCGTCCCTATCTATAATATCCAATTCATCTTCCTCCTACAGCATACCATCTCACACAATATCTATCTACATCGCCAGCATCTATCTATATCGCCGTGTTCGACACGGTCATACTCGTGTCACCTCGGTCTAAAGTAGCATCGAGGGGCGAAAAAGATCGCTGCAAACTTTACATTATCAATCATCGTTAGACATCATTGTAAGGAAACAACGTTTGCAAGCTTCATTTATTACAATTTCCTTAGCCCGACAACGTACAACCTGTGGACCAGAAATCTTTTTAACCATAACTTCTCAGAGAAGCATTTACTCAAGATCCGCTTGAAAATATCCTATATAAAGTGATTTATTTATTCGTAGCTTTTACTTACAGACGTCGTATCTTCATAAATTTTGGATTCCTTACCGATAACTATAACATAACATAAATAACATAAATTGTAAATGTAGGAAGTTGTAAATTGTATATTGTGAAATACTGTAAATAGTATTATTGTAGAATTCCTCAATTTCTGCACTCCCAAATATCTATAAATCCAAATCTCGATATTTCCCTCATGCTTAAATTCCCAAATTCCTACATTCTCCAATTTCCAAATCTGCAAACTTCCATACGTCCAAATCTTTAATCCCCAGAATTTCTAAATTATTAAATTTCCACATTTCCCAATTTCTACATCCCCAAATTTCTCTAAGTCCAAATCTCGATATTTCCCCCACCGCTAAATTCCCAAATTCCTACATTCTCCAACTTTCTAATCTGTAAACTTTCATGCGTCCAAATCTTTAATCCCCCGAATTTCTAAATTATTAAATTTCCACATTTCCCAATTTCTACACCTCCAAATTTCTGTAAGTCCAAATCTCGATATTTCCCCCATCGCTAAATTCCCAAATTCCTACATTCCCCAATTTCCGAACCCCCAAATTTCAAAATACCAAATCTCAGAACATCGTCATTTATACAAAACACCGACAATATTATAATTGTAAAGTATTGTAAATATTATATATTGCAGTGATCGCAATTGATAGAGAAATGATGGCGGACCGAGTTTTCGTTTCCACCCTGTATCGATAGTCTTGGTAGCCTCGATTCTGCCAGTTTTCACAGTCGATTTTATTCTTCGACGATTTGATTCGTTTCACGTTCTACGTTGCGTAGCCTATCAGACATATCGGTTCGGTATTCGGATGACCATTGAGTGCGATGTTGTGTCGGACATCTTTACGTAATCCACTCGGACTGATAGGTTTCGCTCACGTTGCATCAACCGGAGAGATACAACGGCTTTCGTTCGTAACGTTTTTACGAGAGAATCGTGAAAAATGTTTACATTACAATTCAAATATCTCTCGTGCACTTCTACCTCTCGAAAAGGTTAGTTTCACGTTTTTCAAGTCATCAATTTCATCTGACTGCAGTCAAAAATATACGTGCGGACAGTGCCAGTACTTACGATGTTTAGTATTCAGTATTTTTTATCATTTGGCATTTTTTGTTATATGAATTTTCTCGTATGGATTTTGGGGGTAACTGGAAATTTTGGAAATTCGGGCAGCTTCGAGATTTGGGAATTTGGGGTTTTAGAAAAAAATGTGGAAACATACTTAAAAATATAGGAACTTGTAAAAATGTCAAAGTTGCAAATCACTGAAATTTCTTATCCAACAACGGCCGTAAGTGCACTAGAGGGATCCTAACGAAAACAGAAGCCGTGATTCGTGTTTTAATTATGAAGCGTTGTTTTCGTGGCCAGTCTAAACAGTAGTCTTTCTACCGGAAACGGTTTATTCAGTTTCGATTTAACGTCTGTACGAGCACGACCTGAATGCAGCTCGTTGAATTGTTCCCTCGAGACAAAGACGACGGACTTTCTTACCGCTACTTCTTTTCTGCTCTTTGTTTAAGATTATCGTTACTCGCTTCTACAACTTGTCTCGTTAAAACAGATGTAACGGTATGAAGGTATGGCCCATTACTTGCTTGGTAGTTCTATTCTTATCTTCTTCCTGTTGTTCGTTTACATATGTGGAGATAAGATCACATATACATCACGTGTGGATGCTGTATATGACGATTTTACGTCGTGGGTTGTATCAAATTTTGTAATCATAGTTGTACTTCAGATATTTAGGGTTGAATACTGTAGATGTCAAATATCAAGATTATCAGATATTGGAAGTATTAAATATTAAGGATGTTATATACTGAAAGTGTCAAGTAACAAGAGTATCAAGTAAGGTATCAAATTTCATGTATTGTTGTGTATTCAAATTATCAAATGTAAAGAGTATTTGAGTACTGAAGATATTAAGTATCAAGGGTAATAGATACTGAAGGTATCAGATATCAAGAATATCAAATATTGAAGGTGTCAAATGTCGAGAGTATCAAGGACTGAAGGTGTCAAATATCAAGAGTATCAAATACTGAAACTATCAAATACCAAGTAGTATTAAAAACTGAAATGATCAAATGTCCAAGTATCAAATACTGAAGATATATAATATCAAAGTTATTAAAATTATCTAAAGCATCTAACACAAAATATGCCAAATAGAAAGAGTGTCGAGTACCAAACACGTCAAATATTAAATATTACCAAATACTAAAGTTATGAAATATCCAAAGAACCAATTATCGATAAAACAAAACTATTAAAAAAACAAATGATTGAAACATTAAAATATTAAATGTATCGACTACCTAACAATAAATATAAACTAACGTTGTTAATATAAATTAAACACCATTCATTTAATATAAAATATTGTATAAGCAACGTTCGGCTATAAACTGCATCGATGTGAATATGTAGCCAATATCATGCTTGTTTACATGTAAATTATTCCATCACAAATTAATCATACAATAAATTTGTTATGCAGAGGGAACATCAAATGAATCAAAGCCGATCTACGTTTCATTTCATTCGTGTCCACCAATTTACATTCATTACATAAACATTTCCGAAAATGAATATTCGACAAACTACAATGGGCAACATTTGCCACAGTAATTTCCACTGTTGCGAACAATGAGCAACATTGTTATCGAACTGACACGCTCTAACGTTGTTCATTGTATTTCGTATAACAAGTTCCTGCGGTTTTCAAACTTTTATGTTTCACATTTATCATATTATTATCATTTTATATTTAAGTTACTAAATTTTAAAACAGTATTCACAAATTATTTAATATTTTTTTATACTTAAATTGTTAGGTACAGATAAAATGCAAGTTATAAAATTAAACAATTGCTGAATGATTAAATATTTTTGTTTGACGTTTGCAAATTTAGAAATTTGAAAGTTTCAGAATTTGCAAATTCTTTTTCCAGATATACAGATCTCGAATTTGGAAATTTTTTAGTCTCGAAATTTCCAAATCCCTAAATTCCCAAATTTCCAAATCCTTAAATTCCCAAATTTCTTAATCTCCAAATCCCCAAATTCCCCATACTCCCCAAATTTCCAAACTCTCAAATTCCCAAATTTCCAAATTCCTAAATTCCTAAATTCCTAAATTCCTAAATTCCCAAATTCCTAAATATCCAAATCCCTATATTTCCCAATTCCCAAATTCCCCAGAACCCCAAATTCCTCAATCCCAAAATTCCCCAAATCCCAAAATTCCCCAGAACCCCAAATTCCCCAATTCCCAAATTTCCAAATTCGCCAAATCTCTCAAATCCCCAAATTTCCCAAATCCCCAGAACCCCAAATTTCCAAATTCCCCAAATCTCTCAAACCCCTCAAACCAAAAGCTCCCAAATATCCAAATCCCAAAAATTCCCTAAACCCCACAAATTCCCCGAATCCCAACCCCTTAAATTTTATCATCCCCAAAATGTCCGCCGTTAAAAATCATTTCAATCGCGCACGATTTCCGCGAATCGACCTAACCTCGAAACCGTAGCACGCGCAGAAAGAAGCCGTACACAAAAGTTACGGGCGTTAACAACGAGCAAGGTTGGAAAGCCATGTTTCCGAGGCGAAAGTGACGAGTTATGAATGCAACGCTGCTAACGCAACCACCACGATGAAATGAGATGAAAAAAAAAAAAAAAGAAAAAATAATAGAAAGCAACGACCGTGTAACATTGGTACACCGTGTAAACACGTTGTATCAAATGGAACGGGCGCATAATTACGGGAACAACTAAACGTGCTTGTAATAGTTTTGTCGAATAGCAGGTGTGGCTGAAGGCGAGCACAGCATTCCGCGTGTTCAGAACCGACCGTACACCTTCGCCACCTAATGTCTCAAGATTTATGGCTCTCCTGAGGCTCCTTGTTCGACGATGCTTCCACTGTTAATCGCCGTTTTCTGTCCTTAAAAAAAAAATTCATTATGACTTCTTGCATTCGAGTTGGGAAGTTTCGGTGATACAAGGTGGATGTATTTGGGTGCACTTGAAACTGAGTTATTTGAGAAAATGTTACTGTGACACCTTACAAGAGTCCAATAAAATTTGTATAATTTGTAGTACAAGTTTTTTTTTTATAGTTGTAGGATAAATTCGAGAGGTTGCAATTTTTAGGTTGAAATTTCTATAAGTCGATATCTCGATATTTCCCTGCTACTTAAATCCCCAAATTCCACCACTCCCCAATTTCCAAATTTACAAATTTCTACGCATCCTATTTTGCAATTTTACAAATTTCTCAATTCTCAAATTTTGGCATTTCCTAATTTCCAAATCTCCTAATCTCTATAAGTCCACATCTCGATATTTCCCCCATACCTAAATTCCCAAATTTCTACCTTCCCCAATTTCCGAACCCCCAAATTTCAAAATACCAAATCTCGATATTTCCTAAACTTACATATCCCCAAATCCTCAAACTTCTAATTCCCCAAATTCCCAAACTTGCAAATCCCCAAAACCTCGAACCTGCAAATCCATAAATCCCCAAATCCCCAAACTTGCAGCTACTAATTTGCAAATTGAAAATTACACGCCAATCTTCAACCCCCTCCGAACTAAATCAAGAACCCACGAGTATCAATCAGATCCGCGAACGAAAATTGCGAACCGAATAACGAGGCAATATATCGCGACGGCGGTCGTTTTTTTTTCTGGGAACAAAAATATCATCAAACCAAGTTTCCTCGGGTAGGTATCGAGTAACCGGGAACATGAATACTCAAAGGGGACCTCGTTGCTTTTATACGCGATTCGTACAATCGGTTCTCCTCTTGGGAAGTCGGAGGGGAATGTTGAATAATAACGATCTCGGGTGACGGAACACTTTATTTGCATTCAGCGGAAGCTTTGTAACGGTTATGTCGTAAATCCAAACCCCCGATGCGATGGCTTTGAAAGAACAACCCACTGACGTGTTTCCACGTGCTCCGAAAGCTGGAAATTCAGTTTGGATGCTTATTGAAAGGCGTCGTGTCGTTTGTTTCGCGATATCGACGTGTGATTTCTTCATCAATAAATGTTCTATACGGTTTATATTGGGCTTTTTTAAGAATTCGATCAATTTCATTGCGAACAACCGATATTGTACACAGCTTTTCATTTTGACTTGCCTGTATTTTTTAATAGTTCTTCATTCGATGCTGTTTCAATGTGTTACTGTGTTATTTTAGGTATGTGAGTATGTTACAATATTGATATTTGATACATTGATATTATGATATGTTATATGTTCACATGTTATACGTCCACATATGTTCAGATGTCACATGTTCATATGTGCATATACATATATGTTCATATGTTACATGTTCACATGTCATATCTTCATATGTTTTATGTTCATATGAGACATTCATATATTATATATTCATACGTTTAATGTTCACATGTTATATGTTCATATGTTATACGTCCACATATGATCAAATGCTACACGTTCATATGTGCATATATGCTATGTTCATATGTTACATGTCCACATGTCATGTCTTCATATGTTGTATGTTCGGATGTTAGACATACACCTGTTACATATTCATATGTCACCTTCATACGTTGTATGTTCATATGTTATAAACTTCCCAAAAAATTAAACTCGTCCAAAAATCCGAAAAGTTTGTACAACCTCCAAATTCAAATAATTTTTCAAATTCAGCATCCTTACACCCCGAAATCGCACCGAATGATTTTATCATCGTACTTCAAAGCGTACGCGCCATCTCGATAAACGCGTTCACCGCTCGAAAACCGGGGGCTGCAAGTATTTACCGGGACCGGGTCGCAAACATATCGGAATAAATATGTGCATCGTGCGGAAATCCGGTGAAAAAACAAGCCGTCGATGTACGCGGAACGCATTTAATCGAACCGTCGAAAAATTACAAAACGTCGGCATGACGTGACACAATTTTTGATTGGAGACACAGCGAGGCCATCGATCGTCAGCCTACGACCACGCAGAATAATAACGGGCAACAGAGAGAACAAAAAAAAAAAAACAACAAAAAATAGAGTGGTCCATCGACGATATTCGACCATCGTTTGATACCGTCGATAGCTCGGTCGTTTCCTCGACCTCGAATTCCCTGGACACATTCCTGTTCTATGTACTGGGTGTACTGTTCTTAAGTTGTGCATCCGAACGTACAACAGTAGTAGTATAATACTTTGTTCACGATAACACCACTTGGAGATATTTGGAAGTAACGGGTTAGATAGGCAGAGTGTTTCTGGGAATTTGGGGAAGAGAGTTTAGGAAGTCAGAGATTGGGGATGTTGAGTATTTGGGAGTTTAGGGATTGGGAGATTTAGGTGTTTTGATATCTGGAAATTTGGGAGGTTCGAGAGTTTAACCATTTGGAAATTTGGGGTGGTGGAACTTCAGGAGGTCCAAGATTTGGGGAGTCAGAGATTGGGGATGGTGAAAATTTGGGGGTGTAGGGATTGGGAGATGTAGGTATTTCGATATCTAGAAATTTGGAAATTTAGGGATTTGGGATGGTGGAACTTCAGGAGGTTCAAGACTTGGGGAGTTGAGGGTTTAAGAAGTCGATTGGGGATGTTGAGAATTTGAGGAGTTGATTATTTGGGAGTTTAGGGACACCATGTAGAAGGCATTTTGGTAGGAACGAGCACAGTAGAAAACTCGTGGCCTCCATTTCCAGGGACGACGATGGTCCCTCGTGTGCAAGGCGAAACTAAGTTCTAATCGAATCAACGGACCCCCGCTTCGATTTACTCCTGGCTCGAAGGAACGACAAACTTGTCCTCGAACTATCTACCTAGAGATGAAGTAGCGTACCAACGGCAATACCAGTTGTTTCTTCTTCCTTTCTTCGCGCTGTTTCTTCCGTCAGTTCGCTGGAAATATTATTTACCGTTCCGTTGCTGCTCGCGAGGGGATCGTTCTAGCTGTTTACGCCAAACGAATTTCAGATGGATGCACACGTTTTCGATACTACCAACCTATCGAGACAGTTCTGTGGAGATGGGTTGCATTTTTAAACGCGATGACATGTTCGCAGTGAAACGTTTTACTCGAAAAATTGCGGAATTTCGCTGTGTCGAGACTTGGGTACTTCAGAATTTGAAAATTTGGGAATTTCAGGATTTTGTAATATGACAATTTGAGAATTTCACCTTACAAGAAATTTCAAATTTCCAAATTTGCACATATCACATATCACGTATCACATATCACATATCACATATCATATATCACGTATCATATATCACATATCACATAAAAAAGTGTAACCAAAATTACAGATAATCTTCACAATCATCATATATGTCATATATGATATATTTCACAAAACATCCTATAACAAAAAGATTGACCTGTTAACCGATTTGTATTCAGACCCAAGGCACACATCTATTAAACGTTTACCAGCATCAAATCACGCATAGTGTCCCCGTAGAGTTTCGGAAAAGTCGTTAGAAAAGTTTGGAAAAGTATAGGAACCGTTAAGAAAATGGGAAGATAACTATATCCAATGAGAGTGGTCTATCCTTGAAGAAGGGTAGTACGAGCGCTTAAGACCCCTCGCACCCGGTGATATCGTTAACATAACTTGAATGTAGCTTCATAGACTCGTAAGATGATAATAAAAGCTATAGTACCATCCTGCTAATATCGACGATAATAACGCTAAAAATTCAGGCAGATAATATCGAATGCAAATGCGTGGGGTGAAATGCTCTTATACTTCTATTTCTCCCTTTGCACGCTTCTCTTTATCTGTGTAATCCTTTATTTAATTTCTATTATTACTTTCTCTTTGTATCATACGAGGTATTAAGTACATTTTTATTATGACTTTTAATTACAAATATTTTTTTTTATTTCTGTGTTTTTGTATGTATGTATGCATACGTGTATTTATGCATATGTGCATGTATGCGTATCTATATGTGTATGTATGTATGTATGCATGTATGTGTGTTTGCATATATGGATATTTGTGATACAATAATACACAATACAGAAATAATATTGTCTATAAAATAAATAAAATAATTGATACATCTTCATGCAACGTTTCAACATAAAACCTAATATCTGTATATGTCCCATCCTACATATCGCATCAATCTCCGCATTCGTAGCTGAAATTATATCAATGAATAACAAAAGGTCGAGTCCTTTTTCAGTTCCATTAAGCTTAACGTAGAAGCCATGAAATTGGATTCGATCGTTGCTAACCGAATCAGCATGAAACAACGAATCGCGAAACGTAAAGGATGCTTATTAACCGGACTCGAAATGAATCGTTCAATCGCAATTTCTGCACGAATATCCGCTCGAGCGAAGTCTCCGCCGTTGAAATTATATCGATTATAAATCAGGCATCGATCGGAAATAATAACGGCGGGGGATCGACGAAGATACCAACGGGGGGGGGGGTGGAAAAAAAAAAAATAAAAAACGTTCGGTTGTATTAGCTCGATGTTTTTCAATCGACAGCTTCTATTGTACGTTCGTTCGATAACCAGTGTTCGGAATCTCTGCCGGTTTCCCGCCATAATCCCTCACAAAGAGAGCAAACTCGATTGTTATTCGCGGTTTCGAGGTTTATGCACAATTCAATGGATTATCGTATACCGGTGTTCTGCTATCGTGCCGATGAAAAGTTTCGGTGAACACCGGCACATTTCAAGGATATTGCTGTACTCATTGATTTTCCGATAAACAATGCGACAACGGTAAGAATATATCGTAATTTCGCGCGTAATCGCGATCGGTTGTTTACCGACGCATGGGAAATCGCGACAAATCATCTCGCTGTTGTTACCTTTTGCTAGTTATTGTTTTTGATACAGTAGAGTCTCGTTATAAAGCCATGCATGGTTTGGTTCCGTTTCATTGGAATTTGCGATATATTTAGAGCGTACCGATTTTTGGACATTGGTACTGTTTAAAGGTACATATTACGTGTATGTTTTTGTGTGTGTATGTTTCGACAGGTATTTCGGTGTTTTTTTTTATTTTTTTGATGTGTCGTTTTGTCATTTATTGTTTTAACATGTTGTCAGTTTATTAATTTATCATTCTATTAATTCGTCAATTCATCATCCTATCATCTTATCATTTTATTATCTTACCAATTAATCATCATATCATTCTATCATTTCAACATATAATTATCTAATAATTTTAGCATGCTATTTTATTATTCTACTTTACTCCACCGTTATTGCGCATCAAGCAACAAAAGCAACAAAACCGGCGATACAACAAGAGTCCGGCGTAAAATCCGCTATTATCCTGCAAAATCTCCCCGAAAAAAATCCGCAGTTCCATTCAACATTAAAATACGATATTCAATTAAAAATCGCGAAATAATTCTATATCGACTATTATTTCCAACCATTGATCAACGAAAAGATATTCCAGGAAGTTCAACAAATACCGCATGATATCGGAAAATTATTTGCGTCAAAGCTCCGTTGCAAAATCCGACGAATTACCGCGACGCATTTAGCCGCAAAATAAAACGCGAAATTTTTGTAATAATCGCGGAATAATTTGAAATTAATAATCATCGAGGGAAGCACCGATTACCGAACCGATATTCCATAGAATTTAACGTAAGCCCGGTTACCAAATTCATATCACAAAATTGCAAATTTTCGTTCAAAGAATACCTTACATTTTTTAATACAATCATTTTTAATTCCCACATTTCGTTACAAGAATTTCGTCCAGCATTTATTTCTCCCTCTCGTATTGACCGAGCGTGTTTAATCAAAATATTAACGACGGAATTATTATTTTAATGAATAACGTCCATTAAAACGAATAGTCGATCCATTTTATCCTCGCGTGTGCGATTTCTTTCGAATACGGTCGCATTATTTTGAAGTAAATATAATGCCGCGCTCGGAGATTACGTGAACGCTGCAGATACCATTTCGTGTCATTACGAGACTTGTTGTTATGCACAAGTATGCACACAATGCATAATTTAGTTTCAGTCTCGTTAAAAAGGTCAACGATAGTGGAACGTTCTTCTGGTCACTTTCTATTTACATTCTTTCTCTTCCTTTAATCATATGGGATTATGTATGTTGTATAACAGGCTCTTTTTAATGGGGGACATCAAATATGTTACTATTATGTTTCTTTGATTTAATTGCGATTGAAACGTGATTCGAATGTGCTATTGTACACGCAAATAGTTCTGTCGATTATAGATCATCTTTATTATTGCTGCGGTTACGTGATAGTCTGTGTTTCATATATATTACGAACATTTGACGACGCGTTTCATAAGTAACAAAAACATCAGAAACGTGAACATGCTCTTTTGAGTTGAAAAAAAATTCAAGTTGTCAAATTTCTTAAATGTTAACAAATTCGTTAAACGTTCTTTCTGTATTTGTTTCAAGTAAACAATGACAATAATATATTTTTGCCTTTGTATACTATTGTGTATTGCTAAGGATGAAGTGGCAGCAAGAATATGTACGTAGAGAATATTGTTTCGTGCAAATTGTTAACAATTATTTAATAATTGTCTCTTACAGAGCGTAAATTGCACATTATTTCAAAATCGTGCTGTGTATTTTAACAGGTGACACGGAAAGTAATCCTGACATCATTGCGAAAATTCGCCTGATGGTTTACAAAGGGTATTATGAATATTTCTCCTGGTTTGCTATTGTAACACATAGTTAATCCACGTGTGTATCAGAGTTAAATGTAGATAAATTGCATACGTAATGTTATTCATTTCGCATGTGGTTCGTTCCCACGGTTTTAATCAACAATTACAATTAATGTAATTCTTTACGACTCGCGTGATTCTGACACTTCAGCTGTGAAGCTATTCATTAATATTTCTCTGCATTCAAGAAATTTGTAGGGTGACAAATAATTTTTCAAATTCATAGAAATAGCAGTGTGTTCTCCTTCAGTGACGTGAGATTAGCGAATCCTGAGGATATTACGAATGTCGTCGACAGGGACAAGGACACCATTTTGTATGTTCACGGTTTCCTGGAAAATCCAGATGCTGATAATGTCCGGATAATTCTTAACGGTATTTCAATCTCACATATGCTCAGTCCCTATTTGCAAGTATCCAAGTGTAACATCTGAAGATACAAAATTAATTGTGCAGAAAAATGAACCTACGAAGAATGAAACGATCACGTTCCAAACAAACCACAGTACTAAAAATAATTAAACCGAAAAGTATCATAACAATTTAATTATGTTAAAGTGTTCAAAAGCAGGTGAAAATTGTCACAGTCAACAACCCAAATTAAACAAAAACGAGAAATGAACTTAAAACTGAAATATCAATCAATTAAAATTCGAACATCGAGTAATTAAAACAAAGTGTATCGTAATAATTTAATAACTCCGTTGAAGTAACATCCAAAAGCAGCTGAAAATTGTGACGTCGGTAAAAATGAACCTTCGGGTGTAATAAAACTGAACTGTCGATCGATTGAAATTTAAACAGCGAGTGCCGGAGAATGAGTTATATGTACGTAACGATGCAATGAAATTTATATTTTACAGCCTATTTGGAGGAACGGGACGTAAACCTGATAGCGTTGGACTGGGGTGACATAGCAATCGACATTAACTACCTTTTCGTGTCCAGCCAAGTGTCCGTGATAGGAAAGGCGGTCGGTGAATTCCTGGAGAAACTTTCCGAGGTGATCGATTTGAACACGTTGCACGTGATCGGGCATTCTTTGGGTGCTCACGTAGCTGGCCAGATCGGGAGATCCATGAATGTTACTCTTGCTCGCATCACCGGTGAGTCGTCTCTTCGGGAAGACCTTACAATGGGGAATCGAAAACTGAGTACACTTATACGATATCGATTCTCCTTGTTGTGGTTGAAAATGGCTACTCACGTTGATTGATGTGGTGGCAATGTGGGGATGTATTGGGGATGCAGAGGAGCGTTTGGACATGTGAGGATTTTGAGATTTGGGATTGGGGGTTTTGGGGTATTGGGATTTGGAGATACAGAGGTGTAGATATTTGGGGACTTGGTGAGATATGGAGATATAGGGATTTGGTAATTTTGGGATCTGGAATAGGGATTGGGGGATGTAGAGATCTGGAGGTATAGGGATTTGGGGATGTAGAGATCTGGAGATATAGAAATTTGGGGATGTAGAGATCTGGAGGTATAGGGATTTGGAAATATAGAAATTTGAAAATATAGAAACTTGAAAATATAAAAATTTGAAAATATAGAAAATTGAAAATACAGAAATTTGAAAATATAGAAATGCAAAAGTATGAGAACCATGATGTACAGAGATCTGAACACAACCTAATCGAGTATAAATTTGTTGTTACAGGATTGGATCCAGCGTTCCCGCTTTTTTACCCATCCACATGTCACATCCGACCTACCGACGCAGAAACAGTTGTCATCCTTCACACGGACGCTGGGTTTTATGGGACCCCCACAGACACTGGGACCGTTGATTTTTATGCGAATAGGGGAACCGTACCTCAGCCTGGTTGTCCTAAAATCATTGGAAGTGGTAACTGTACAATTCATTATTGATCTAACTTATTTATCGTTTACTGATTTTGTTAGTTTAACATCATTCATTAGAAACCATAAATTTAATTGTGAGATTTGCTAAAGGGTTGCTATCAAATGGTGGTGAACTGTAATTTGTAAAATACTAACACTTCACATGTTTTATTTATTAACAATTTTAATAACAATGTTATTAACAATTTTTTACATTTTGTTACATTTCATAATCTATAAAGTAGGTTCGCTTTCATAACATATAAAACTAGTAACCTCTAAAATGAGAAGCTTCATCAATTAATCTGACATTATCGATCTGCTATTTTAACTCTTTCAAGAATTAAATGTTCAATGTTTTTTGAATATTTTAATTAATAATAATCTCCGTTCGCACTTCGTAATTCATACCAGTCCAAAAATGGACATATTAACATATTAACATAACTAGCATCAATTGAAATGTACATATTTTAATTAACAAATTTCTATTGAAAGAAATATGCAGCCATCAGATGTCCGTCAAGCTGTACGCCGAGTCTTTAAAAAATCCTAAAGCGTTTCCGGCACATAGATGCTTTGAAAAATCTGAGGAAAGTGGGGGAATAATTTATTTCGGGGATTCGACGCCTACGAACATGTAAATATCACTATAGAAAGTTTATAATATATTAGGAAAAACGAATAATTATAAATCCAATTAGATATGGTGATTATTGCTTCAACACCAACGCACAGGATCCATATGGCAAAGGACCAACCACATAAACTTGTTTGTATCTGTCAAATGTGAGATACAAATTGCTATTTATGAGGAGGTGCAATCTAGTGTAAAACTAGGCGTAACTAGGTATAGTCTAATGAAAATGCATTTGTAAATAAATATTTAGGAATTATTATGAGGAATGATTATGGAGTGATATATCATTTGGTAGACAACCGTAATGATATATCATTACATTCATTAATTCTATTAATTATGTAGTTAAGTAATAGATATTGAAATATTAGTTTAGATCACTTACTATCACAACACTAATCAAGTGAGAATTTTAAATACAATTTTGGACACAAAAGTGAAGCTTCAAGTTGTAATAAACAGTAGGTGTAATTTTTCAGATATTTTTTTAATTTACCTACATTTATCATTGCAAGTGTATAATTTTATTAAAAATACCAAATCTTGCAATCGAACAAATTATATGAATTTTTGAAACATTACAAATATTTTTGAAATGTAGGTAAGTAAGTGTAATCTAGTTTAGTTTAAAAAATTGTTCGTCCTCGAAAGAGAAACCGAACTTCAAAAGAAAAAAATCAATCATAGGAATACCAAAAGATACAGATGGACAGATAGTTTTGAATACCATGAAGAAACCATTCGTTCTCCATCGACAATAGCAAAGATCCTCTCGAAGAAGCGACGATTTCGACGTCGAAACGATGTTCCATTATCGACCACTTTCACCCCCTGCCCCTTTTCCTTCGACTCGATTTCCCCGATGACAGGGATGATTCCCAAAATAATGGATTACTAGTACGAATTCAATGTACATTTCGCTGCAACATATGTTACCTCTCCATACAGAGATATACATTTGAACATTTTTAAATTCATAGATGTTCGTATTTTCAAGCATTTTCTGTCTTTGATATTTTCCAATTTTTAATTTAGGTATTTGAAAGTTTTGAAATTTCCAATTTAGGTATTTAAATATTTTCAGGTGCTCAAAGGGGCATTTAGAAATTTAAGGATTTTTAATTTGGGCATTTAGAAATTTTCAGATGTTCAATTTAGGTATTTAGAAATTTTTTAATTTTCAATTTAGGCATTTAGAAATTTTCAGATGTTCAATTTAGGTATTTAGAAATTTTCAAATTTTCAGTTTAGGCGTTTGGAAATTTGTAAATGATGAATTTCGAAAATGTAGAGGTTGAAGAGCAACGCCAGGGCCGTATTCATCGGTGGTGCAAGCAGACAGCCACATCGGATGGCCCTTATCGCTTATACGCTTGAATGCATTTCTTCGTGGCTGAAGGCACCACCTTATACCTCTTCCACCGCGTGTCTAACGCCTTCGTCGTTGCCAGAAACCCAGTCGAACCCTCTTGGATTATTCGCAGCCGGCTGCAAGACGATCTCTAACGGGTGATCTATCAATTCCCAAGAAATCGTTGCTTCGATCAGAATCACCATGATTTCTGATCTTACCCCAATCAAGACAAGATTTGAAAAACCCTTAATCTCCAAATCCCTAAATCTCCAAATCTCCAACAACAAAATTCCCCAAACACCCAACAATTTTCAAATAAAAACCTCGACTATCCATAGTCCTCAACCGAAAAGATACTCGTTCACGAATTTCTGGTGACCACTAAATATTTAACGAAAACCAGGTATTTTTAAGGTTATCCTTTCATGGCCGATCAATTCGAAGTATAAAATCGTTCCATCCACAATTTATTCCGATATTTAGGACGACTTGAAGCGAAGTAGTGAATTAGCCGGCCATCTGTGCCGGACGCTCGACTTTTCATCGACAGCTTTCACGCTTTTCCACCTTTTCTCTGGCCACCCTTCTGGTCGGCACATTGGACTTTCAACGAGTCGTTGGAAACGTTGCTTACCCCTCGAAGATCGACCTCGGCCCGGAATCACTCGACCAACGGACACGGGAATGGGATCCCGCGATAAAACTGGCTCCGATCTGAGCATCCTGCAACTCCACCGGACCAAACCCCGGGTTAGATTTAACCCATTAGCTGCTAGACATCCCTATACTTCGATCGATTTATACGGTTTTATACGATCAAACCATTGTCATTTTATTCCTTTCGCGGTTTATAGATTGAAGTTCCTCCGATTGCCTCGTTACAGGCTTTTGTTGGTTTTACTGCCGGATTTTTACAATCACCTTTTGCAATCACGTGTTTTGGATGTTAATTGAGATTCGAATGTAGGAATTTGGAAATTTTTTTATTTTGAGAGGACCAGATTTTGAGAATTTGGAATTTGTGGATTTAGAAATTTGAGAATTTGGGATCTGGGGAATTTGGAAATTTGAGATTGGGATCTAGGGAATTTGGAAATTTCAGTATTTGGGAATTTGAGACTTTGGAATCTAGGGAATTTGGAAACTTGAGTATTAGAGAATTTGAGACTTTGGAATCTAGGGAATTTGGAAGTATGAGAAGTTGAAGATTTGAGAGTGAAAATTTGGACCCTTGAAAATTTTGATATTTTGGGATTATAAGAATCTAAAAATTGATGATTATGAAAATGTATAATAGTAAAAGAACTATTTTCAATGTCGTACAGTTGTACCAATATTTGTTAACGACATTTTACCAATCGTTTCGATACGTCTTACTTCCCTTTCAACGAACCAAATGGAAGAACAACAACCAGAAGAAACAGTTTACAACCGATCCGACAAGAAACGGAACTTGCAAGCACACCCAAGCGATTGCACGTTACAGGACAACTTTTAATCGATACCGACTTCCGTGAACTCTGGCCACGATATACTCTGCTCCACTCACTTCTTCATCTCGGTTATCACAAATGTACTCGAATTTACTGCCACTTTGCACCCTGTAAGCTCGTTGTGATTCATAATTAACTCCATGCATTTATTACGATAAATTACAACTCTCAGATGTTTCTTTATGCAATCGTTAAAAATTGCAGTACTTTTTAAAGAATATAAATAAAAAATTGTTCGTTTGTAAAAAAAATACTGTCATTTGAAAAGGACGTGGATTACGAATAACGTTGGAACAATAGGATAATAAACAAACAATTTATCACGATTGCTTTTTATTTCACGGATCAAAAACTGTTTTATAAAAACTGGATGTTGCATTGTTTTAAATCGTAAAAATAAATTTACTTTTCATAAAGAACCGGTTGTTGGTCTTTTTCAATGCAAAAATAACAGCAGCTGCGGATAGCAAAAGCTGACAAAAAGCAAATAAAAGCTTACAAAGAAATAGTAAAAACAGCAAAAGCTAACAAAAAAAAAAAATTGATAACAAAACATGCAAGAGCTTACATAAAGCAAATAGTGAAAACAGCAAAAGCTTACAAACTGCAGATAAAATTGAAAGATTAAATACTGTTGTTCGTGTGTCATATGTGACATATGTGATCAACGTTGCACATTCAATTAAATTAATTATTTATAAGAAGAGCAAATGAAAGCTCTTAATATTGAGACAATTATATATACTATCGGATTAAAAGATAAAATAATCTTGTTTGTACGTCATATGTGACATATGAGACCAACAGTGAAAATTCGGTAAAATTATTTATTCATAGAAAAAGTAACGAAAGGAGCTTCTGAAAGCTTTTAATATTGAAACAGCACTATACTACTGTTGAATTAAAAGATAAAATCGAAATATAAAGTTGAAAAATTTATTAATAACATTATAACGTGTGTAATCACAAATGTGTGTTCACTGGTCAAATGTTTACTTAACATCAATCATCATTAAAATACGATTGACCCGATGAAATATCGTTGTTCCCAATATACCTTAGCGTGCACGCAGTTGCAAAATTTAATTAAATCTCATTCGTAACCTAAGCTTTAATGAAAATACGGACGTAATAACTCCCGATTGGCCGGCGGATAAAATCGTGCAGGCCTTACAGTGTTTTAACAGGGACTTTGGCAGACGCGAAATGAAATTTTCCGAAAACACGAATTTTCAATGTAACGCTCTCAAACAGCCCCGGGACTGCAACGGAGTTAATCAGTATCGCTTCGGCTACGATATTTCACTTTTCGCAGAAATTTTCAACCCGTTGCACAGTTACCATTCCCCTCGCCCTCTTCACCCCGTCGCGTGTAAATTATCGTCGCTACCGGTGTTTACGCTGCTAATTTTTCAAGCACACCGGTTGTACGCTTGTCTACTTAAACTTACGTGGCCAAACTGCTGCACCGGAAATGTTAAACGAGCACCATTGCCTGCGAATTACTTCTCATCGACACGTTTCACGAAATAATTGAACGATCGCGTGTTACTCATTTTTCGACACTTTTAACGCGATCGTTTCAACCCCCGTTACGCTCCACGAATTATCGCTCTTATTGGATAACATTTGTTAATCGAATTTCAGCTGGATTTTAACAAAAATTTCTACCTGCCAAAAAATAAGCAATCAAGTAATGAAATAATGAACCTGATAAAGTACCAGACAAATTTTAATCTCACACTGAATTAATTATACATGTTACTTTTATTGAGACAAATTTTTTAATTCTCTTACACAATAGAAATCTTGAGAATTACATCAAAAATTTATTTATAAAATCATGTGAACTTAGTATGATAATTGAATTAATAAAATGGAGTTTCAACAAAACTTGATTATTGATTATTGATTATTGACTCTAGATTACTATATCTGATTACTGATTTTTGATTATTGATCCTAGATTATCATATTTGATTATCGATTTTAGATTACTGTACGTGATTTTTGATTATTGATTATTGATTTTAGATTTCTGTATCTGATTATTGATTCTAGATAACTATATCTGATTAATACTGATTGAAACATGACATCATTTTCAGCAGGAATTATTTAAACGAAGAAATCTGTGGCAATGTTTAACTTTCGAGTACAGTTTTGACTTTTTAACAAATCCATTTAAAAGTTCCCGTTTTCAAGTGTTACCATGGCGGTCACTTTTTGTCGCGGCAAGTTCTGCTCTTCGCTCAAAGAGTCATTGGATTGTTAGCAAGTAGTTTATCCCCCGGAATGGTCTTCTGATATTAGACCTTAGGATATTCCTCTAGAAAGTTTCCGTATCCATAGAATTATTGCAACTTTCCTCGCGGTTCACATGCAGGTCGGAAAAGAGAGAGGAAAGTTTTTACAAAGGAAACTTTTTTGCGGTAGAAGAACTCCTTTCAATAGGGCTTTCGTAAAAACGGGACGATCCTCCTTTGATGTAGAACAACGGACCGGTTATGGAACAATTATTCTTTTGCTGGAGATTGCGGATGATCTTTTCAATCCCGATTGCTTTTAAATACCATCGACTTTGTTACCATTTATTTATCTCGACTGAAATGCGTTTTAATCGAGATGCATTCGATTTTTGTTTGGGCGATATTAACTGTAGGCGTTTGGTTATGATCGTTAATTAATTTATTGGATTTATTAGCACAGAGATCATTTTTCAAGTTTCACAAATTTTTAGATTCGCAAGTTTTACAAGCTTACAATTTCCAAATTTTTAAGTTTCCCAAATTTTCAATTTTCTCAAGTTTCCCAATTTTCCCAAAGTTCCAAATTCTCAAATTCTTAAATTTTCAATCCCCCAATTTCCACATTCCCAATTTTTCAACGTCCCCAATACTCAAATTCCCAAATTTACCAAATCCCCAAATTCTCAACCTCCCCAACTCTCAAATTTCCAAAACCATCTTCAAATACTCAACCCTCAACCCTCAAATCTGCCCCTAGAAAAATTCCAAAATTCAAAATTTCCTCTTCCCAATTAACCTTCCTCCAATAAAAAAAAAACTCGAATCACGTGTTCATTCGACCAGGTTCATAAAGGAACGTGCCACGCGCACGACATAGTAAGCTACATATTATAACAGAAAAATGAAGAGGAAATTGGTAGCGTTTAATTGGAGATGAAACAAGGTACGTCAGCAGGAATGTTATACGCTGTATGTTCCGGGGCACGGAATAAATTCTCGATCAAAAGTAGACAATTTATTTTCCTGTTTGAAATGAAAAATGTAGACGATGCTCCCATTCGACGAACTTGATGAAAAATGTGACATCCGTATGAAATGCCGTGTCGTATAAAAGAACTGAAAATTAGACGAAAAAAAAAAGGATAGCCTGGGGAAATTTAATTGGACAGAAAATAAGGTATTGCAAACAATTTTTTACGAGTCTACGAAATGAATTTTCGCACGAAAATTAACACGGTTATTTTACGATTCTCACAACAAATTTGGTTTTTCGTTCCTTTCCAATTATTGTGTCGCTAGAAACTGGGGTCTAATCCTCTCGTTGCAATATGCATTCTAAGACTTAACATTAGTAGTTAGACCTAGTAGTTATACCTATCTCTGTAATATGCATTCTACGACCCGCAAAATTGAAATGAACAGTAATGAAAAAAATCTGTAAATTTTGTTTGAATCTATGAATTCGTAGCCGTTGAAATGTGAGGATTCGATAAAGATACAGCAGCGAAACGATAAGAATTGGCTGGCGGAAGGTGGCCAAAAAAGTTTTGACGAGCTCGAGGGGATTTCTTTCGGGAGACCCAATCAAATGCTAGCATATAAATCGACGTGATTTCCCGGAAAGGACGACAAATAATTTAGGAAACGTTGACCTTTCTTCCGTCGACTTCTCTCGGAACGGACCTCCGCTTTTCTTTTTGCCTCGATCCGAACGGAATATCCGATTCAAATAAACTTTTTATTAAGTTCAATTCGACGTAATTCGTTGATCGAGAACGGAAATCTTTTCTGCTGTATAATCTCGGTTATTTAATATTTGTATACAGGAAGAATATGGGAGATTGAGAACCGTGGTACATGTAGCGTAATGTGGTTAACGTGGTTTTAAAGCGTTCACGGTTTAAA
This sequence comes from Megachile ligniseca, assembly GCA_945859555.1. Lineage (NCBI taxonomy): Eukaryota > Metazoa > Arthropoda > Insecta > Hymenoptera > Megachilidae > Megachile > Megachile ligniseca. The sequence continues at coordinate 5,710,940 of OX243790.1, forward strand.
TGTATTTGCACGAATTTGAAGAATTTTTGGAATTTGGGGAATTCAGAAATTTGGGAAGTTTAGGGAATTTGGGGAATTTAGAGAATTTTAGAATTGTCAACGTTGAAAATTTGGTAATTTCATAATTTGGGAAAGCAGAAATTGGGGAGATTTAGAATTTAGGGATTTGGTGAATTTGTGAATTAGAGAATTGAGAACGTTGAAAATTTACGAATTTCCAAATTTCCAAATTTTGAAATTATAGAGATTATTTGGTGATTTCCCAATGTGTACCACTCGTCCTCAGCCACATTTCAAAACCCACCCTTGAACTCGCGGTTTTCAAGAACAATACATCTCTGATTACAACAATCTTTCATCCCATTCCGTTATCATCGGCCTACTTTACTCACCAGGCTAATTATGGGACTGTTCGTGCACAAAACACAATTAATCCCAGTCTATGGTAATTAGTTGGTGGAAATTTAAAACCGTGGATACAATAGAATAGCGAGCAGTTCTTTCTTTTATCCGCAAGTTGTTCGCAACGTTTAATTACCGTCGAAAAACGTGTACCGGCAAAGAGATGTTGGCTTGTGACGGCAAAGACACTGCAATAGAGGAAAATGCGGTTCTTCGGCATCGTTGAACGCTGCTAATTAAACAGTCCGTGTCTTTGTACGGAGAAATCTTTTAAGAATTTTAACGTTATTGTGTTTCCTTTTTGTGTTCGGGGAATGGTGGATTTTGAGGTGGATGATGGATGACTCAAATTTTTGTATAACAATATTGTCAATTTTTTCAATTTTCAAATTTATGAATCCTCAAGAGTGAATTATCTTATTCCATAATTTCCCAATTTTCCACCCTCCTTCATTTGTAGAAATTTCCAAATTCAACCTTCCACGTTCTCAAATCCCCAAGTGTCCAAATTCTCTAATTCCCCATTACCCCAATTTGCCACCCTCCCTCTCCATCTTCTCAAATCCCCAAATTCAGCCTTCCAACTTCCCAAATCTCCAAATTTCCCTATTTTCTAATTTCCCAATTTGCTACCAACCCTCTCCATCTTCTAAAATCCCAAAATTCCACCTTCTAAGTCCCCAAATCCCTGAGTGTCCAAATTTCTAAATTCCCCCATTTCCTAATTTCCCAATTTGCTACCCCCCTCTCCCTCTTCTAAAATCCCCAAATTCCCCCACTCCCTAACTCCCCAATTCGCGACCCTGCCCAAATTCCTCAATTTCCCAAATTCTCTCATCAAATTTTCCCCAGCGAAATCAGCTTCGCCATCGACTGTTCACGTGCAGCCCCGAAAGAGAGAAAAATCTCGGTTAAATGGCTGCGAGATTCCTAGGACCGATATAAATAAATAAGTCGACGGCGGCACCCTTTTCCTCCCGTTTTTCGTAGCTGCATTCATATCCCTTCGATGGACGAGGGCGGCAGGGACGAGTCGAGAGGGCCAGGGCTTCAAGTATCTTTAGAGCCCCGGCTCTAGAATCGAGTTTCCAGAACACCGACCGTCTCGCCAATCCCCATTTTACTGCTCGTCACGAGTTGAGCAGTATCCTTGCCTCTGCTGCTACACTGAATTAACTAGAAACAACCATCCCTTGGAACAATTAACCACCTCTGCTCTTCATCATCGAGGCTAATTAAAAAAGCGGAAGCCTCAGAATACGGAGTTCGCGAACATTTTTGGACGACTGAGATTTCAACGGCGCTACGGTTTTTTTGTGGTTGATACTGGCACGTTTTATTCTTGTTAAACGGTGTTATGTTGTTACAGGAAAAAATTGCTTGTTATCATTTGGTCGATGTCTTAATCCTGAGTTTGAGGGTTTACGTTAACTCCAGAAGCTAGAAGTTGCAGACACTGTGACTAGTTAGCGTTCTTTAAATCTCGAAAAATTTCACATGATTAGAACGTTGTCTTCAGACAGTTTTAAAATAAAGTTTGTAATCATTGACACAAACAGTAAATCTGTCATTGTCATAAATAGTAAATTTTTTAATTCATTCCTTGTATTGTGATTTATTTGTCAGGTGCGTCATGTGCGTTAGGTGCGTCACGTGCGTCAGATGCGTTAGGTGCGTCAGGTGCGTCACGTGTGTCAGATGCGTTAGGTACATCACGTGCGTCAGATGCGTCAGGTGCGTCAGGTGCGTCAGATGCGTCAGGTGCGTCAGGTGCGTCAGATGCGTCAAGTTCGTCAGGTGCGTCAGATGCGTTAGGTGCGTCACGTGTGTCAGATGCGTTAGGTACATCACGTGCGTCAGATGCGTCAAGTTCGTCAGGTGCGTCAGATGCGTTAGGTGCGTCACGTGCGTCAGATGCGTCAGGTGCGTCAGATGCATCAGGTGCGTCAGGTGCGTCAGACCTCACAACTATGTATAACAGTAAAAGAAAGAAAGTTGAAATGTCATGTAAATTTGGTATAAAATTGTAAAACACATGAAACTTGTATATTCATACGTCCATATAAAATTGACATATTTATCTTTCGAATGAAATCTCGTCGCGAGTATACCACGTTATTCTCGTTCGCGATTTCTTCCAGATCGTTCATCCAGTAGCAGGGGTGTCTCTCGACTTTGCTCGCTTCTGGAGCTGTCTCCGCTCCTTCTCGAACGCCTGCACGATCCTCGAGCTGTTTTCGAGGACCTGCCAACTCCTTCGCGATCGTTTCGCCTCGCAAAATCGCTGAGCTGTACCGTTCTTCGGCCTCTAAACCATTCGACCGGCATTTATTCTCGCCACTTATGTTCGACTACCCTGCGACGTTCCGATTTTACAAAAATTTCTCTGACACTATGTCGCTGCATTGTAGCTGATATAGTAACAGCATGATATTGTACCTGAAACTGTAGGCAAAATGAGATTTGCAGGTAGTACTCACTTTAGGTAAATCGTGAGGTGAAATCTGAAATTGTTCACTCCAAAACTTTTTCTACAAAACTGACAAACTATTGACAATGTGCACAAAGGTTCCAGATAAATCAGAAAATGAAGTATCTCCCTGAATTCACAAGAGCAAAAGTCATTCAGAATACCTTATACAAACTGGAAATGGACGTAAAGATGTCACGTCCTCTGTTTTTGCGATTCAAACCCAAGACAATGCCACCTGTTCCGACTTATCTTCAGCGACTGATTAATTTCATTTCCGTTCGTCGTTGTTTCTTCCGGTTTGACGAGGACCGCGTCACAATGCAACGAGTTTTCGAAATTACACGCGGGATAATTTGGCGGGCCCGCAAACACCGGCGAGAATCATCGCAGTGTTAAGAGCCACGTCGGTAAGTGAGACTGCTTAATTAACATAGTATGAGCGGGCAACCGGTGTCTCGAATACACGTGCGCAAATAGGCAAGTCGACGTGTCTCATACTTGCGCGAAACGTTGCTCGAATACGAGCTCGTCGCAATTACACCGATGTGCAATCGATATTCTACGGAGTCGCTTTAAATTTAATTACATTCGTGTAAATGCAGTCTCATTTTATTTCGTGTGCTCACATCATTCTGCCTCGTTTTATGTATTTAACTTTCCAAATGGACTTTGCCGTATATGAGGCTTAAACTTCCGTACTGTGTTATTAAAAATTTTGTTCTATAACCTAGTTGGAAATATTCCTATCAGTTAGTTGAAATTATGAATACACTTTCATACTGTATTATCCAAAATTATCCTAGTTGAAATGTTCGTATTAACTGTTTGAAACTATAAATAATATATATTAACAAAGTATAGATATAATAATTTTCAACAGCTTCAACGTGTTAAGAATAATATGCAATATGTAACACATGAAGCTAAAATGTAAAGTACAGTTTTCATGAATTGATCACAATAGAGCCTCCATTTTGATTTCTTAATTTTCACGTATTCAACCCTAACTTCACCATAATCGTCAGCTTGTTTCACTTCAGCAGATATCAAGCATCGATCCCGAAATTAATTTCAAGCGGCGTTTATTTAAATTCAACAGCGCTGAATTTTTACTGGGACCCTCGGAGAAATTCGTTTAGTCACGCTCGATTTCTCGCTGCCTCCATCTCCATTTCAGCCCGGAGTATCCGCAGCGCCGGAAATAACTACTGACTGTACGTTGAGATCTTAATGACGAAATTAGATACCAATCGAGTGTGAAAAAAAGATGGAGAGAGTATGGGCTTCCATCTTTCGGATCGAATTAGAGGGAAGGTAACTGATCCTTTCGAGCTGGGGTTTGATGGACTATTGTGTCGGAGGCATGTAACTAGATTGGAAGGTTATTCAGAGAATTTGATAGCCATTAGGTTCTAACTAAATTCGAAAATTTGTAAGAGCGTTAGGGTCGGTAATTGAGGTGCCACATTCTCAAGGTCATTCGTAAAATTTTCTGACATTTTTGTAATTTTAACATTTGAGGTGAACATGAACTCCGGTTCCCAAAATAAGTTTCCAACGTCTCAAATTTTCAAGGAAGCAAATTCTCAAATTCTCCACATTTTCAAACCCTCAAACTCCCCAACATCGAAAACCTCAAATTCCCAAATTCCCAGAACCCCACATTTCTAGCATCCTAAATTTCCACCCCTCAAAATTGTCAAAATATCCTTCCAAGTCTTTCCATAATCCCCCGAAGAATTAAAGTCACTCTCGCACTCCCAATCCAGGAATATTATTTCTTCGTAATTCGCGAGCCAACGTATTCAACCGGCAGGAAAGCATTTTAAAAAATGTAACCTCCGGTTCCTGGTACATCGCGTTCAATGGAGACGCATTGTTTTTAATATTTCAGCATTATTCTTGTTTCTGTTTTTCTCGTTCTCTTATTTTTTACCGCATCAAAAATAAAAATGTTACTCAGGACATGAATCTCTAATGATTTCCCTCGTGTAGAACGTGCCTAATGCACAATGCAGTATGAATGAAGGTATGAATTTCTAATGATTTCCCTCGTGTGGAGGCGTGCCTAATACGAACACGGTACAACGTCCGGAACGGTACATTTCTTAAACGTTTTCACGTTTTCAATTCTGACGATGGTAACCAAAAATCGTTTCGGTAACAATTACGGGTATTTAGGAATATAGGGAGACGAACAGAAAAATAGAAGTACGTCAATGTAGGAACCTAGGGATTTCCTAAATATTTCCAAAATGTCCAAAACAGATATAATTTCATACACCTTGGAAATCAATACCGAAAAGGTTCTGGCTCGAACGAACGATCCTATCGTTCATTCTAGTTCTATTTGCTCGAATCATCCCCCGACCCTTATCGCTCGCCCACCCAGCCATTTCGGCCGCGATTTCGAGCGTTCCCGAAGAATTATGTAAGACAGAGGACTCAGCGGAATAATTTAGCCGGAAAATAGTGAAAGAGGACGCGATAAAGCGAGAGAGAGTAAAGAAAGACGGTAGTCTACGTTTCTACGTGTCATTTCCATAGCATTGGAAAAGTTTAGTAGGTGCGAGCGCCAAATCCTTTAAGAAACCGTATAAAACGATTCAAACGGCCGGGGTGGGGTTTGCGGGAGGGAAGAAATTACGTTGGTTCTGGCGTTGAAAGCGGACTCGTTCCAAACGGACCCTCGTTCTATCCGTATTCAAGTTTACTCGCGACTATAGACGGAATGTAACGGACTCCGATTCCTTTGGCATCGAGTTAACGACTGGAATGCAACGCTCCGATCCCGAAATCCTTTTCTGCCCCACGAAAAGTCGTGAAAAACTCGTTCAAACGTGGTGATCTTTTTTCGTCGGGATATGAGTCGGGTTTCATTTCAATAACATTAGAGTGGGAGATTTGGATATTATCTGGACAACTTGGGTTATATTGACTTGGCGAATTTAGATGGTTAGAGAAGTCTAGGGTAATCTAGGGAGGTCACTTGGCAAATCTACATGATTAGAAAAGTCTAGGGGGTCAATTGACAAATCTGGGACTTCAGAATGTGAGGACTAGGGATTTTTCCATGGGATTGTGGAAATTGGGAGGTTGACCATGGAAATGTGGGATCTGTAGAATCTTGAGAATTTGGAACCTTCAGAATATTCAACCTTGAGAATTTTTATACTTGAGGATGTACATTGAGAATTTGGGACCATGTGAGTGTGGAACCTTGAGAATGTAGGACCTTTGAAAGATATAGCCTTGAGAATGTAGGACCTTTGAAAGATATAACCTTGAAAATTTTAGTCATTAGGAACGTAGAACCCTCCAAGTGTACAACCTTCAGAATGTGAAACCTCCAAAATGTAAACCCATCAACTTACAACCCCTGAAATATAAAATCTTAGAAATTATACCTAGAGAGTGCACCACCTCAAAATTTCCCACCTTACTAATCAACAAACCCAAAAATTAAAAAAGTGAAATTTTCAAATTTGGTACCTGACAATCTCAAACTTGAAAATCTAACACGTGAATTACAAAAACCACAAAAATTCTCAATTTAAAAAATTCCTAAATTCGTAACTAAATTCTAATGGTCGAATCCGATCGTATTTATGATAGTTACCCCATCATGTACGCAGCGAATCGAATGATACGTCGTTAGAACCGAATGCATGCATCCGACGTTCATTTGCAGCGTACGGTTTACACGACGTCCGAGCTGAAACGCGGACACGCTTGCGTTGCCGAGAGTAATCCGTTTAGTCTTTGATTTTAAATGCTTTTTCGACGCCGTTCGCCGGCTGGAAAGTTTATTGTCGCCCAGCATAGAGTGGCTGTCGCTTCTCTCAAAGTGGCAATCACGAGGTGTGACGCGCCGCGAAATCGAAAAACCTGAGACACTTTTTTGACGATCACGATGGAAGCATTTTCGCCTGTTAAACTATTTTCTACCCGTATGTGACCTCTTTTAGTCATTTTTGTAACAGCGAAAATTCGCTTGCAGAAATTTTCATCGCTAGTACCGCTATCATTTATTTTTCGCGAAATTAATTCTTTCAAGATTCCACGGTTGAAAAATGTACAATCAAAATTCAACCTCAATTAATTTCTTCTTTAACGAACCTCCCGGAAATTCGGCGAACTCGTTAAATTTCAGCAATTAGTAACTTTTGAGAAACAGTTTAACGAGATTTTCGGGAACGTTTTTTAAATTCCGGTAATTTCAAGGAAATTTTGGATGTGGCAAAAATTTGGTATATTTGTTTAAAAGTTATTTTCTGTTCGCGGGTCGGAGTTGATCCAACAAATTTCGGTTGATTTAACGGAGAGCTCGGAAACTGGAAACAGTCGCAACGAATGCTCGAAGACAAAATAATTCACGAGCTGTCTAGAAACATTCCGGTGTGCGGTCGATCGCTAATTCAAGTTTCGAATTCAAGCCCCGTGAAAAAATTTCGCCGACAAAGTTCCCGGAGTAATCGCGGCTATTAACGCGGGCGCAGTTCCGAAAGTTTCTCCCCGGTAAATAACTAGCGGATTAGAATTATTGTTGGGTGGGAAATAGTGAAAGTTCGTTTTCTCGCCGGAATCTCGTGAAGTCCTCGAACTTCTTAGATTTTAATAAAACCTCCGTGGCTCATTGTGGAGAGCCAAGTACCGTTCGTTTTTGATACAGCGCTGAAAAACCCTGCCTTAATTAACCGGTCTTCCTCTTCTTCCCATTTACCACTATATGTGTACAGGTCGCTTCAAAATTAGACGTCGCTTTAAAAAATGTTTACTTCCATGCAATTTTATATTACACTTGAGGAGGAACAAATAGATTGGTATTTATTATTCAGATTTTTCAAAAATGACCTACATGTCAAACTATCGCCATTTTGTATTTAGAACATTTGTGGAACTTGTATGTAGTCATTTTGTTCAATTTTGAATTTTACACCCTTACGAATAATTTTTTGCCTTGATTCATGAGGACATTTACCTTGAGATCTAACGAGGACCACCATTTGTGAAAAATGTATAGAAACTTTAAACAATTTTAAAATCGTCGAGTAACAAATCTGGGATATACGGTATTGCATCTCAAAAATAATTTAGATGTGTGACTGCACACCCTAAATCAGATGTTAGTAGAACAGCCTGAAAATAATTTCGACATAAAACTTTAAGCAAAAACTAGATTAGCCATAAGTGACCCATTACGAAGATTCCTTAAATTGATACACCAGACGCGGTATTTCGCTCGAAAACCATCAGACCATGTCCGACTTCTCCGCATACCGAAATCCACCGCTAAAACCACCCACATGCACGAAATCTCCTAACCAAAGTGGCAATTGAAACTTCGAAAGTGTGTTTTCCAGATCATTTCCCTATTCACGATTCTAAATGATTCTCCCTGGCGCATCTCGCAACTTGGCCATATAAAAACATACCATTGAAACAGTTATACCCATCGATTTTTCCCCGGCAACGTTCTAAAAGTCTCTCCCAGCCTCCCGCGGCAGCCATCACCACAATTTCTCGAGGCGGACATTTTCAAGACACCCGATCGTCGAATAAAACGCGGCCCGCCATCTCGTTGGACATAACTGTAAAGATACATTTGAATATCAAGATGATGTTTCGGGATTCTCGGTAAAAATCGTCTGGCTGATATCCATTGCTCGGGCCGCGTGCTGTTATGACGGAGAATGACCTTTGCCCTTCGACGCTTTCGTTCGCCAACGAGTTATCGTGTCCGTGGAATCTTTGCGGCCATCTGGAGAACGTCGAAACTTATCAGATGGCTCGTAAAAAGTTATTTTCTGAAAATGAACTTGCGGACCACGACGATCTTCCACGATATGTATGATACCCTGCGGGGGTTGTCGATGCTTTTCGAGTTAGTGGAAGTCGAGGGACATCTTTACATGGTAGTTTTCTACGCTTTAGATCGTCATGCGTCGAATTTCCACGCGTTAGATCGCCACACCCTAAATTTCTGTACATGGTAACATTATTGGTACATCGTTATATTTTGCATTTACGATGTGTTGCATCTCTTCACATTTTGTCGAGGAATATTGAATTATTATTTATTATATTTGACGCACGTTGAATTTGACGCACGTTGAATTTGACGGACGTTGAATTCGATGCACGTTGACTACATCGTGCGTTGTATTTGCTGAGCGTTGAATTTTCACGCGTTGTGTACGCCTTGAATTTACCACCTACTGTATTGATTGCGCGTGGGAGTTGCCGCGTGTTGAATTCACTGAGCATTAAGTTCAACGTACGTTACATTCGACGTGCGTTATATGCACTACGCATTGAATTCAACGCACGTTGTATCATCGCGTAAGGTATTTGTTACAAGTTGTATTGAGAGATGGATTTACCACCGACTGTATTGGTCAAGCATCAGATTTACTGCGCGTCGAATTTGACGTACGTTGAATTTACCGTGCGTCAAATTCGACGTACGTTACTTTCGACGCGCGTTAAATTTTCACACAGTATATTTCCTCCAGAATATAATCCTGCGTAATCGTACTAGTCACAGGTTAACAAACCGTGGGCACCAATTTAAATATTCATAAATATTTTCCGTGAACATAGTTGCGGCATCCTCTCGTACGTTTCCTGGTACTTGTATAACATACTCCAATACCCCATATGCAATTCAAATGCATGTACTTCCATGAATCTCAATCAACCCCGACACTAACAAAACATCTCTAAAATCAACAGACAAATGTGGTAGCAGCCTTCACGGTTGGACCATCTTCGTCCAATAAACCCTCCAGCGTAAGAATCAACCCTTTTCTTTCGAGCGAAAACGACCCCCGAGGAGAAAAGCTTTCGCGCAAGAACGATTTGACCGCTGCGTGCAGACAATGATAAAATAAGAATAAAATTACGCTTTACGAGTAGGTGGGTTTAAGCTTATTGGCTGGGCGTTTTTGGCCACCCAGCGAGCCCACATACATTCAACCTAACCCCTTGTTCTTCGCGTTGCTTTTCCTACACGAGACAGATACGACCCTGGGGTTTGAGGCGTTTCGAGAAACATTTCAGCCCATATGGCCATGGGCCATAGACTTCTCTCTCCTTTCCCCGGCTATTCTTTCGTCGGCGAACATCTGGACCCTGCTAGAGCAACTTTATTTGCAGAGGAAACACTTTTTCCTGGATCTGGAAATGGGGTATCGGAGGTACACGCCCCGAGAAGGAAACGAACGAGCGGATCACGTTCCACGGTCGCGTAATTTTCGGAAATTAGAGGAACTCGTTTGTCGGTGAGGGCTTCGATTCTCTTCGTGATTGCGATTTCGATCTTCTGTCCGTGCCACTTGCTCTGCGGTTGTAAATTAGAATGATCAAACTTCGACTGTTCCTATGGCCATAGGTAGCTCTGTTGTCATCAAACCACTAAATATGCCACTTCTTGATTAAATTTACCCTGATTTTTGGATGAACAATGAAGTCACTGAGAAATTTAAGACCACGTAATTTACGAAATACATCACGCTGGCTCTAGTGTCCATACGTGGATTATCAGGGGACGGATTTTGGACACCCAGTAGAAGTAACCAGGTCAGCCAGCAGAAATTGGCCGAAATGAAAGTAAGCCGCCAGATCTCATTCGGAACGAAATCCCGCCTAACGATTCTGGAACAAAACCGCAGCCAGGTCTTTTTTTTCTGCCATTTCCGTACCCGGTGTCGCTCGGATTCAACGTATCTCCGGAATAATTCCAGCCAGCGTGTGGGGGAAATAATGGAGTGGACCTCCTCCGTTCAAAAGTCCCATAAATTCAGCTAAACGCGTTCTCTAGCGCCAAACCTGGAGACGGCCGGCGTTATAGGTGGCATAGGTTGACGTTGCCGTAGAATATATATCAAGCCACGAATACGGTTTGTATCGGTGGTCGGCTGGCAGTGGTAATGGCGATAGTAATGGCGCTTGTATCCACAGAATTCTATACCGAGCCAGCGAGTTAAACAGCCCCGGGCTACCAATCCCGTGGCTGCTAACTGTCTTCAACGCGCTGGCAAACCCTCCCAGCACTTTTAGCCGCTACAGTTCAAGGATAATTCACTACGTGTGTACTCTACTCTGCCAGACTAATGATTTCGTCTGTGTACACGCTAATTGACTTCGATGTAGTTCGGCCATGTTCGACCGGGCAAGAAGAAGATTGATCGTTCTCCGTGCCACTTCAACTTTTTTTGCCGCGCCTCACGATCATCCTTTGACGTTGAGATGGGGAAATGAGAATCCTTCTTGCGGCTGTTGATACCACCATGTTATCGGAGAGTGTTTTAACCTCTACTGCTACATTTTTAACCTCGCCAAACTAATTTTATAGTCAGCGGTTCTCAACTTCATTCAAAATATTCACTACTGTTTTATATTTTGATCTTCTTTTTATATTTTCAACTTTGGGTTTTTTTATATTTTGATCTTTGTTCATGAAATATGTGTGAAGTTGCCATAGCACAGAGGCGAGTATCATGTTAATAGGATGGGTATTTGATAGCAAGGTTATGAAGTTTGAAGGACAAGTATATTTCAAGGTCAAATATTTTTTTAAGATTTCAAGGTGTTTATATTTTTGGAATGATCTTGAACACAAAACAGATGCGCAGTAGGTAACCGTACACGATAATTATGAGCAGTAAAAAGATTCCACTTTATTTCACAATAAAGTAACGATAAATTATTATTATTAATTTATAGTGGCATGTAACATAACATGTTCTGAAGATCGAAGTACTATTTTATTCCGCAGATAAGTATTTTATAATTTGTACAATTTATTATACTGTAACTTAATTATAGTAAAGTACTAAACATATTTGACTGAAATAAGAGCAAATGAATATAATTTGAAAGGAGGAAATAAGGGGCAGTGAAACCGACGATAATTGAATTAACCAAACAACAATGATGCATCAATAATAACCAATTAGCGAATCCGTATTCCTCTGTAAAATCGTACAATGAATGCCTACTAGTACGCGCAATCGTTGAAATTTTCCAGGGAAGATTAATAACCCCGTCCACCATGCGATTTCTATGCATTTAACAATAGAACCCGCGTATTTAATTCCCTCAGCATGTATGGGAAAATGGATTGTAATTACGATCGCGGAGAGTACCTTTAATTGGTAACTCGAATGCTACGACGAGTCGAACAGCCCTGATTAAACATTTCAATGATACATTGTGTAGCAAGTGGAAAGTTGCAAAAAAATGATGCGTGCATTACGAAGCGTTTATTTTAATCTTCTCGATCCTGAGAATTTTCAAGTGGTACATTTTTCGATGCAAATTGAAAACTTTGTCAATTTCAAAATTTTCGAACTTTCGCTCGGGGAAACCTTAAATAACGGGAGCTTGTAAATAAACTCGGAATAAGGAAGCTTTTACCAGAGCTTTCAACTTGGGTAGGAAATAAGGATGTACAGGAAATACGTAGATCTAGGGAAAAGAAGTCTGAGAAATGTAGAAACGAGCTGGACCTGATCAGAGGTAGATGTAAAGCGTACTGAAGAAAATGGTAGATCTAAAGTACACCTAGAATGATAGATTTAGGGGAGAAATAAATTTGATAAACTGTAGGAGCCAGAGAAATTGGAATGTGAGTATGTGGAGATGTGGTCATGTGGGGATGTGAACATGTGGAGATGTAGACATGTGGACATGTATACAGTAAAGTTAGGAAAACCCCAGAAAAATCGTAGAATATAAAGATCCTACCTAAAATACAATATGTCTGAAAGAGTCTCATTCGCGATGTTAAATGAAAAATACTCATCCCCGAATGAATTCTCATTCCCGTTAAGAAAGAAAATTTCATGCTACTCGTGGTATTCGCAGGGTTCAGTGCATTACAATGGATCTGTTGGTTATTACCGCAGTAGCGAGGGTAGCAAATGAAAAAAGGGAACAAAGCCCGCGAACTAACCGCATAACTAATTAAGTGTTACCGCTGTACCTTTGGACAACCTTTATTCTCGCCGGCGATAAACATTCATTTAACTGTATCGCAGAAAAAGAGTCTCGAGTTAATTAGCCCTTCGTCTGAGCCCTTTCCGTCGCTGTTTTTCGCACGCTGCCTTTTTACATGTTTACCCGTTAACTGCCTCTATAAACCTCCGCCGGGACACCAAATTTATGGCGTAATACTGGCTTTCCGGTGATCTTGCTATCTAACGTCCGAGGGAGAAAGAATATCCCGGTGATTCCGGCAAGAATTTATAAATACGTGATAAGAGAAGCGAAGATTTGTTGCGGGACACGCTCGGACCGAAACAGATAGTGGCTTCCGGGGAACGGATCGAGTTTACTTTGCTAACAGTTCACGGTGGATGTACAACTGTGATTTAATTGTAATTATTGATGGAACAGGAAGTTGAGACGAGAGGAATCTGACGGTACAAAGGGATTTGTTACTGGGCGATTGACGGAGTAAATTCTTGGGAGTTTAGGGATTTTCCTGGATTCACTTTGATTTGATGACAGTATCTTGGAATGTAGCCTTTCCCCTAGGATTTCACTAGGAATTACAGGAGGATTTCAGGGGCTCTGAGGATCTTTCTAGGTTCTGGGATTTTCATAAGGAAATTATATTGCAAATTCATTGAAATTTGAATAATTAGAGATTTGGAAATTTTGGGATGAAGACTTTTCGAATTTAGGGATTTTTAAATTTGGGTTGGAAATTTGGAAATGTGGGAATTTGGGGATTTGAGAGTTTGGGAATGTAGAAATTTGAGGATTTGAGAATTTTGATATTTATGAATTTGGGATTTAGGATTCTTCAACTAAAATTTCCTGAATGATATATTCGAAGACAAACAAGTTAAAAACCCTTAAATGCAAAACTTGATTAACCCATAAAAATAAAAAAAAGTTGACTTCCGCGATCCACCCAATTGCATCCCAGTATCTCTTTGACGTTCACCTTCGCCATGTATCTAGCTGATCGTGGCGTGGTTAGCAAGAGGGTAGATGGGATCGGTGTTCCAGGATAGTTGCCGGAATACCTTGCTGTTCCAGCATCTGGAATAGAGGCTTCGGTAGTTCCATGGTGCATCGACGATGTCACAGGAGTAACGGCCTCCGCCTAATCCTCCGACATTAATGCTAAGGCAGGCAACCGCGATCCATTTTGCACCTACAACCCCTCTTCCTCTATTCCGCCCTCTGGCTCGTTCTCTCGCGTTCCGGCCATTTTTATCGACGAACGAAATCAACGTCCTCCGTTGAATATCCCCGCGGTTAAATCAGTCCTCTCCCGTTTGATTTTCGGGACACGTCCCGTTTCGATACCCAGTATCGAACCCACGGAGAACGCTGCAGCACGCTGCGAGCTCTCGATTAGGCGGTGACGTTGTTCGTTTGCCGGACAACGCTCAAACTTTTTTCATTTTGACCGCGTCAGACCACTGTTGTCGACGTCTTCAGGGCTGGTACACACACGACCTGTATCGCGATTTAATTGGTTTCCTGCTGTAATTACGCGTTATCGAGCGGACGCACCCTCCGACCTCTACCCTATTCTCCGATTATTACTGTTTACACTTACCTTTATTATCTCGAGTTGTTAATATCAGATTTACAGTCTTGAAATTAACCAAACATGTAAGACCCTAAGACTCTTGGTGGACATGTGCTTACATCTTGTGTTAGAGGACATGTGTTACTTTTAGATTAAAGTACGATAAGGGATGAAACGTAACAATTGACAAGAAGTATCTTATCTGTACTTTGAAGTGAAGAATGTGGATTAACGTGGAGTCAAAAGTAAGATTGGGATGGTAGAATAATTATCAAAGGGGCTAGACATTCCGAGAAACGATTCTGCGAAGGTCATCAACCAACCGACGATATCCCCTTTATCGACGCGTACACAATTCTCGCCAAACGACATCATCCACTAACGGACCCAGCACATCCGTCGAAACAAACGCTTGCGTTGTTCGTGGAAGTTGGCGAGAGTCAGAGCAACACCCTCGAGCTTACCGTGGGGGTGTACGTGGAGGGGGATGGAAAGAGAGACCGTTGGCGCAATAAAGACGCGAGGCTCTGAGCCATAAAACCGGACAGCAGCAAGGAAAGGGAGGCGCGGAATGAATCTCGCGGTGTAATATTTCTCCGGGAGGATGAGGGACGACTGATATCCCCCCCGATCTAAACGTGACTATCCCCCGAGGAGTGCGAGAAATGAAATTCCAGCTATCTCGGTACGTGGTCAAAAATAAAGTCAACCTCCTTTGCTCGGTTGGCCCGCGTAAGAGGGGTGGAAACGTGGGGCGGGAGAACTTTCGTGGAATACCGAACAGTCACTCGACACACCCTGTGTGTACTGGCTATTGTGGAATCACTGGACAAAGTGCGATGGAACTTGTCAAGAGCGATTCCGGAAGGATCGATTTTCCACAACCTATATTTGTCTTGCTGCTCACTGTTTCTGTATCTTGGTGACGTTAGACACTTAGTGGTCCGATACGCAGTCAAATATTTGGATATACGGCCTTCTGTATTGTATTTGCTCTTAACGAGGCAGGAGATGGTCTAGGGACATTTTGGTCTAGGGAGTCCAGAATCTAGTTTGATCATAGAGAGAACTTCAAATGTAGGAGGAATCTAGAAGCTAAGTTAACTTAGAGTCCACAATGAATCCAAATGTTACCTAGGGCTTAGGAAGAGCCTAGATGGTCTAGAATCTAAGATCTAGTCCTCAGGTACAACCTAGGGCTTTAGGGCTACAAGGAACCTGGAGGCTGAGGATAACCTAGAGTCTAAAGTAAATCCACATGCTGATGGGGGTCTTGAGCCTAGGCCAGGTTTTGTACTTACAGAGATCCTAGAGGACCTAACAAGACTTTTGGATTTAGATGAAGGTAGAGTCGTGACATAGAATATGATGTTCAGTTTTAAACCTAAATAGTAAGTCTTCATCCTTGATGGTGTAGAGTCTTATACCCAAAGTCTAAGTGGAACTTGGAGTCCAGATAGAGTCCAGAGTCCAAATAGAACATACAGTCCATATAGTGTCCAGAGTCCAAATAGAACCTAGGTCCTAGAAGATGTACCCCAGCGGTAAATAATGATCCAGAGTTCCCTATTATTTTATGAGAAAATTTGAAGCAGTAACAATGACGCTTACAATAAACCGATTAACGTACCTATACATATTATAATGATAAAATTTGAAGTTGGCTGTTTCTCGAGATGAAGCCCTACGTCACTTGCTTGCAGCCACTCTTTAAACAGTCTAGCAAGGGTTGGTGACAAGGAGCCAGGGGTGTGGAAGCCTCTAATGGGATATCGATATATTCATGGAGGTTCATCTTCAGCATCCTCCTTCCCCCGCCTCGAGAGCATCTTACCCGTTGGATGCAGCCTCTGACGCATGCGGAGGTAAGATAGGCTGCCAAGCTAATTGTTTCCAACCCTCTCCCTCCCTGCAATGTCGAGATACCTAACTTTCTTCCTCTTCTCCGTCTCTCTGTCGCTTAACTTGGAACCCTTCGAGGCTTCTTTCAGGGTGGTTTCTCGCGTCGGGAAATGGAGTCAATGTCAGCTGAAAGGATCATCGGCCGTTGAACCCTCGGCTTCCTCTTTAGTTTGCAATGCAATAAGCGAGGACCCCGGTCGCGAACCTTCCAGCTCTCGCTGCAATTAACGTTCCGGAGGAAAGGTTCGATTGTTTACGAAGCTCGGCTGCTTCGCAGTATATTAACGTTCTGGTTTATACTCGTCCTCTTTTTTCCACCCTTCTTATCTCCTCTCCCTTGACGACGTCTGCCCGGGCACTTTTGCGCTCCCGGTTATATCTTCTTGTAATTTTTAGCAAATACCGCCGCGATCCAATTAAGATGAAGACGTTGAATGTTCTGGACAGATGTTCAACTTCTGGAAAAGAGACCTTTCCTAAACTTCGTGCAATAAACAAATCACGAGCTGCTCGAGTTTTAAAGCGTCATTTTGTGGGAAACGTATAAAATTCCATCTTCGAAGGTAAAGAAATTTTATATTTGAAAAATCTGTCGAAAGCACCGAAGGAAGATTAAGTTTCTCAGTGGTCAGACACACCTTTCATCCGAAATGAAATGATGTCCCTCTTGCCAGTTTATCGTATTTGTTCCCGAGCGACCTAGGTACACGACCCGTTCGGACTCTGATTCATTCTAACGTTTCACTCGGCTCAACTGCAAAGTACTCTAACTCTCACGGCGATCCTGTTGAACTTCCATGCTAGACCAACAATTTGGCCAACGGAAAGGGACGTGAATTTAGCCGTGTGTGTTCTCACGTGGTCGGTGCACGAACGCGTAGACACATGTACCGTACAAACAAGGTATATCAAACGCGAAGATTGTTTACTCTTACTCCAATTATTTTCAACGCATCCCGTGCATTTGAATTTCATCCTGTTTCTGCACACAGACTGCTACTTTCCGTGAAAAACCACCATACTTTGGTGTAATTGCTCTGGCTAATTAATAACTGAGAACCACTGCGAATTGGGTCAATTGACTTTGTCAGAGTATTTCTGCTGAAGTAACATCCGATCAGTCGATCATTTTTAGAATAGTTTGTTTTATATAATTTTTCATTCATAGTTGTTTATGAATATGCTTCAGTGTTTATTGTGTTGCTATAATGGTAGGTAATTTTATTACGGCAGGAATTTTCTATGTTTGCTGTTTAACGTGATAATTTTAGAACATCCCCAGGAATTATGACTTTGAGACCTTTTATTCGTGAATCAAAGTAGAAACTATTTTGTACTGTAACAAGTCGAAATTCATGCTCGAATCAAAGTAGAAACTATTTATGCGGTAATAAGTCCCAAATAACTGCGGTGTTCGCCCAAATTCCGCGTTACCATAACCTCTCGATTTAACAGTCGCGTTTAACAGTTTAGAAGCGCGAGTAATGAGTGTACGTGGCAGTGAATTAACAACGTGGTACGTAATCAAGGGGTTCCTAACGTCGTGCTGATACAGAGGTCCTCTTAAAATACAATACAGTTAGCAATGAAATTTTAATCTATTAATTTGGGAAATTTCAGATAAGAAACACCGAATGTCTGAGCTTAAGACGGAGAAAATTACGTACGAATTTTAAAGGTATATTACGGGAGTAATGTGACCGTAACGGAGCATGCATAACTACTGAAATATGACCGGATGAAATTACAAGATAATTCTATACTTCAGGGTCATTTGCTTGAATGCGACTACCGATGCTCCGTGACGATAAGGTGGTCGCAACTGAATTTATTTCCACACGTGACAACGTAGCAAGAAACGTCAAGATCCCTGCAGAAGACGCGATAAGGGTGGTTGAGTTATCAGCGTTCTAATAAAAGTTATGCACGGAGCTCAGGGTTGAAACGCGCGTGAAAAGTTTGCATTAAAAGTCGCGTTGGTCCGACATCGATCGCGACGAAATGTACGTCTGACAAGAGCCTGATAAACGTCGCTCGAAGTGGAACAAGGTGAATTTTCGCCACGGCGAGAGAAGTCGACGCGAAGACGATATGGCGTTGCCGGTTATCGACATTAACGCGTATCGACGTCCCGTTCGGACGAATTAGTATCGATGCCGGTGACACGCTCGGAATTTTGGCCGTTGACGGAAATTGGCAACCGTATCAGTGTCAATCACATAATTGAAGGCTCGTACGGTATCCACGGCCAACTATCTGAATGGGACGCTTAAACTTTTACGACGATCTAACTCAATGATAGCCATCGCTTTCCGGTAAATGAACATCGTTCTCCGATTCAACGAAGAGAAAATACCCGCGGAAGTTATTATTTCGTTCAATTTTACTGCTGGCTGCCTAACTTGTGACTCGATCGATTGTACTGGAGATTGTTAGCAGAGATATTGACGAGGACTTGTCCGATCGTTGGTAGGTTTCACTGGTCTGGCAATATTTAATTTTACTTGTTTGATCGTTAGTGGTCACATACTACTAGTTACCTATAACCTCAATTTCCTTGTCTTACTACCTACACGATCTAATACTACTTGTCTGACCACCTACGATCTCATTCTACTTCTCTGATCACGTATGGTCTCATTCTACTTGTCTGACCTCCTTCGAACTTGTTATATTTGTATGAGTATAGTGAAATTTTTATATTACTTGTCTGGTCGACTACAAATGCTACTTCTTTATCCTTCTGAGTGACAGTCATGCTATTTGTCTATTTACATAGAATCACATAGCAGATGTCTGACTATCTGTGACCTTATACTACTTGTCTGATTACCTATGTCCTCATATCACTTGTCTGACTACCTATGGCTTTATACTACTTGCCTGGCTACTTATGACATCATGCTACTTGTCTGACTACTTACGACCTTATACTACTTGTCTGACTACCAATGCTCTGGTACTACAGTATATCAGTACATGATCCCAATCTACTTATCTCAACATCTACCATCACGACTAACCGAACTGTCGGCAATTACTAGTTTAACCACAGATGACCCCATTCTACTGTAACCGTCGATAACTTGTGTATCTAGTCCAGCCTTATTTTACTCGTCAGACATCTCAATCCACTCATCCTGCTATTTGTCCGGTAACATGATACCACATACTGTCTGACCATCTACGGCCCCATTCCGTTCCGTCAATCTATCTGACCGCATATACTGTCCAGACCAAGATGGTTCCGCATCCTCCGTCAATTACCAGAAAACTGGCTATCAAAAGCCTCGTAGAAGAGAAACAAATCGAGGGAAATTCGTCCCCGCAGATTCCCTATCACGAAACGGAGACGCGTGTTCGATTACCCTCGTCCACGGTGGACTCTTAAACGAAGCGATCGAAATCGTTCGTCCCTCCATACTAATTCCAATCTTGCAGAACGAGCTCCGAGCAAAGGGAATATCGAATCGCGGCCGAAAATCGACCGGTTCACCGATCGTAACGTTCGCATTACGCCCCGTGATTCCATCCCGCGTATCCCGGGCTCGCATTGTTCCTGGATGGAGCATCGGGAGCTGATTTCAGCGGCGATACAGCCAAGCTGGATACGGTTAAGTATATTACAGAAATTGCGCGGGATGACTGGTCCATTTGTAAATGAGATTGAAGCGGCCGACTGCGAAAGTGGCTGGCTGAGAGGAGGAAGCCGAAAATGGGACGCTTGTATGAAATCCGGGGACTGGGAACCGCGTAACGAAGGGAGATGCCGTGTAACGGGTAAAAATTGGATTTAAGGGCAACCCCACGTTCTCAGGAAATATCCTCCGTCCTCTCATCGACAGTGATGAAGTGTGTATTAAGTCGGACCTCTTCGTTCTCCCTCCGGCTCTTCCTTCCTCTTTGACGTACCAACTCCTGCAACTGCTTCAAAGTTTCCAATTCCTCCTGTGTACTGTACTACCCACGAGATGAGCTCTGGATATGAGAAAGATGGTACTACCGATTAATTAATACGGCATATTTGAAATTTTATTGTACTGGTACAACTGGTTTATTAGTTATATTGAAAAACTAGGAAAGT